>OY728130.1:928112456-929500956 GCA_963277665.1 Viscum album
CATTTTAATCAATTAGATATGATTGAAACACATTTTTTGTAGGATTTTTTCAAACATATCTTCTAATTAATGGGATCATAATGTTTTATTTAATTTTAATTAGACACATTATGGTCTATGTAATAAATATCTCCTATAGTTATTGGTATAAACTGCTAACTAAGTGAAAATATCTGGTTATGTAATTGTTAGTTGGTCTATGGTATAGTATTACTAATTTTTCATATAATATAGTGTGGTCACCATAACTTTGGTAAAGCCTTCATTTATTCAAATATAAACAAAAAATAGTTTATCACACTATATATTAGGAACCTATATCTAACTATTTCTACTAAAACTACTTCCCTTTTAATTATCTATGATCTCCACACAGTCTCCTTAACATTTATTAAAACACACAACACTATGCAGCATAATCACTTCAATATCCATGTGGTAGTATATTACTGAAATCCTTGATTTTGTTAAATATTAACCCCCTATAATTTAAGGAATAATTATTTCACACATGTATTATATTCCATAAAGGACTATGGTTTATCAATTTGTACACAATGTGGAAACCTAGAATAATCCAGTAGAACCAAAACCCACCAAAACATATTATGAAAGTCCTAAATGTCGTAGTTTATTTGAATATAGTGTGACCTAATAACACATAATCTAATATTTAAAATTACTCAATAATCTTAGAGATATATAATCCTATATGTCTCCTAGAATATTATTAGAGTCTTACTGGTGTTGGTGCTCACCAATATCCTCCCATGCTAACCTGTATGTGAGACCCTAAGCACTGCCTCTCAGAGATTCACCTATATTATAGTCTACCTTAAGAAATTAACCCCTTATTTATTGTGCATATTATAGGTTCTTATGTACATACATCTACTAGTCTTAAGGCTTTATGGTTGCTCGAATTTACCGAGATCGGTTATAAGGACCCCAACACAATTATCCCATAGTATATGGTTACTTTATTACATATATGCTAGATACAAGTGATCATATCAAAAAATAGAAAATAGTTTAGTATTATTGGAACTATAGATACATACATGAAACTCACATTATATATTGAAACATAAAATGAATCCTAGTAGTTCACTTTAGAACACCATTATTCATTTTTTCATATAATTGTCTATCATTCATTAAACACTTCCAAGAAACTAAGGGAAAGGAAATGTAAAAATGAGGTGATATTTAATAATTACTAAGTGTATATGTATAGAATAATATATCATGAATAAATAAGTCATAATATTTATGTAATTTCAAATAACATAATAATAAGGCATAATCATTATGGCATGGTAAGAAACATAAAAACATGTTATTTAATCAATATCATGAGCCGGAAATTAAACCTTGGATAATAGAAACATAGTAATCTCATGGATAATAATAAAAAATAAATTTTCAATCAAGTAAATACTTAATATTATATGTCATTATATCACATATCATGATATCTATACTATCAATACATTTCCCTATGATGGTTCAATTAATGGGAGGGTGTATGCTAAATACCCATTAAACGATAGTTTACAGATTTCTCTAATTAGGACTATTGATTCATTATGGGTATAAATAAATGTGGGGCCCATACATAGATACTTTTACAATTTATTCAAAAAATATATTGAATGATTGATTTAGTTATTGAACAATATTATTTACCAATAAATATCTACATTGAGTAAAGAATAAAGACATTCAATATTTCCTCACTCAATAAAATAACATTCCAAGTAAAACACTACATGTAGAAATGATATATGGTTTATGAAAAAATAATATCAATGATAAGTAATATAGATACATAAGGGATATAAAATTCCCAATGATCATAATAATGTTAATGTTTTAAGAGAATTATTTCGTCTATGAAATTAAAATGAGATAAGAGTTGACCATATATTCATAGGAAGTCTATTTTATTTAATAAATTAATATACTTTTGAGAAATATTGAAAATAGATATGTAATATTAAAAATAAGCTATCATTTAATTTTATTCTTCATAAAACTGTTGATTGTGTGTATAAGAAGCTAAATTTTGTAAAATGGCTAATATGGTGGTGAAGTCTGTTATCACCACATACAATACAAAATAAATCCTTTTGACTTTTAGTAAAAAAAATCAAAAATGTCCTTTAAAATTCATTAGAAAAATACCATTAAAACCATTTTTAAAATTAAAGGATAAAATAAAATTTCATTAATAAATATTTTGAGTAAATAAAAGTACATTTTTAAAACAGATCTCAAAAATATGGATATGAAGATAAATTAACCTGATTAAAAATGATATTAAATATTTTATTATTTCAAACATTTCATTGAATATATGAGGTAAAAGAGCGAAAATTTTAGTTAAATGTAGACAAATCATTAATATTTTGTGGAAAATAAAATTATTTGAGCTTTTGAAGGATAACTGATAATATTCCTTCAACAAAAATAATAATTATCCCAAAAGAAAGTGATATTGTAAGATAAATTCTTACTTTTTTGGTAATATTTTTGTTTTAACAACAAAACATAGAACTAGATTAAAATGTTGACCATCACGAATAAATAATTATTATTTTTAAATATATCAGTGGGGAAGTATATACACCACATAAATATGAATAAGTGGATGATAGAAAAGATTCCCCGATGAAGTATAAATTGAGACATAATCCCTTATAAATATTATACCATTGGACTGAGAATTAATGAATGAATTTATTATTTGTGTAAAATGAATATTCATATAAAATAATTGGATGTATAACATAAAATAGTAAAAATATATTACAAAAATATTCTTATAGCATTAAATAAAATGATTAAATAATATAACCCAATGAAAAGAAATTGAGTTATCAAACATTTACCACTGGGTAACCTTCATGTCATATACCATTGGATTAAATAATATAAATTGAAACATAAAATACCATTATTTATTATGGATTCATGATATGAGACATAAAGTATATTTATATACACCATAAAGATGAAATTGGTACATAACATTAAAATATGCATCATTGAGTAGATAATGATATAGGATCCCTTACCTCCCAATTTCAATTAGATGAACATTTATTAAAATACTATATATTTTTTTTATGATTTTTATTTATTTATACTAGAATAATATTCATATTTATAATATCATATATATTCCACTTATAAAATCATACCATCAGTTCAATAACAAAATTTCATCATTGCCATTGTTTCCGGTATTAGCTGTACAATTTTATCGTAAATGTTTGGAATGGAAGCTTCAGTTATTGTTCATATGATATTATTTCATAATATATATAATTATATTATTGTTTTAAATATCATATTTATTCATTGGATATATTTTTAATAATCATTATTTAAATATAAATATATAAAATGAATCATTTCAATCCGGGGAGATGGTAGGTCGTACGTAGGCACTATAGATATTATCATTTCCTTAATGGGTGAAAGCATAAGGAATATTTTATATATATTTATTTTATAGAATAAATTTCCTATCATAAGTATCATATATATTTATTATTTTCATCATTATAAATATCTGCGAAAGTATTTTATGGAAAACAAATTACATCGGTTCGTGTGGTAGTAGTTTGTGGTATACATGAGAGTTAGTTTTGTTTCTCGTTTGATGTAGAATATGATGGGTAATCAATATTAAATCAACATGATAAAATCTTATTTTTTGTGAGATTATATTTTTATTATATAATATTTCTTAAGACATATTTTATGGGGGTAAAATGCTAAATAATAAAGAGTTTGGCGATGATGATTACCTTCGATTATAAAAACGACCTTCTGATATCATATTAAGGACCATAGGGTTGGTATTTTGGGTAGATTAGAACCCATAAAAAGTGTATAAGGGTTTTTTTATTGGATTTTGGATGGTTTTTTATTGATATAAATGACTTCATGGGTATTAATAAGTAAGGATAGAGGTTCTCATTTATAATTGAGGAGTAGTGACATTTTTTAAATACCAAAAAATCTTCAATAATCAAAATTCACTCTCAACCTGACTACCATAAAAATTATAATTAATGGGTTATATGAATGATATGTTTAAGATAAACCTCCAACCCTAAAAATAAAAATGTTTTAATTGTTTTCCCATAACCTCTATGTTTATTTACTTTTTCAATTTTATCTTTCATCATGATAACAAGTTTTTTTAAACCTAAGTAATTGATCCTATAAGAAAAAAATGAACCTTATTAGATAATATGTACCCAATTATTATAAATTTTAAATCCAATTTATCAAATAAAAATTATATTCATGTGGAAAATTAGTTTTATCATAAAAATGTGTAACAATGAAAGCATCGTTATAACCATAACCTTAGTAATTAATTTTTTCTAATTTTACTATTTATTATGATCTAAATTTTTTTTCCCATATTTAATAATGTTAATTTTTATAATTAAAAATATGGAATCCATTTTATAAAATTCAACTCAATTAAGTGGAAAATTATAATTTAAAATTAAACATGCAAGCGCAATGAAAATGTGGTTTTCCAAAGAAATTTTTTTCTTAAGTATAAAAAGTTGTTATATAATATTTAAAAATAAAGTCTATTTTAATGATATAAATTGGATTAATAATAATATAATTTAGATAATTTTAATTTTTGGAAAATTATTAAAACAATGAATCTTTGTAAATCCTTTCAATGAAAAGGAAGTTTCAATAAGTACCAATATTTTTCATTATTCATCGAAAAATTAATCTTTTTATAAAATTATCACAAATTTACTCTGCGATAATTCTAAAATTATGATTTTAGAAATGATGATATTTTTTTCAAATAAGATTTAAAAAAGTGGTAAAAATTAATTGTAAAAAAATTTCACAGAAACATTATAGAACTGCTCTTTAGAAAAATACAGTTTTAAACATAATACTCAATTTCCTATAATTTCAAGAATAGAAAAAGTATTATACAATTGATTAAAACATATTAATTATTATATAATATATATAAATTCCATTAAAATAGTTCTCCAATTTTTATTAGTTAAATTTATAAATATAAAATCATATTCTGCGAATGGATTTTTTTTGGAAAAAAAATTGCTTTTAATTTTATATGATTGATCACAAGTAAATTTATTTCATATATGTCAAAACCATTTAAATTTATTAATTTTTATAGTCATATTCATATATTACAATTTAATTTATAGGTTATAATATTCATATTTGAATAATATATACCATGGGTTATTTAATTTAAGTGTTGTGTGTTGTATACTCTGTTGAACACAGTGTTCATCTTTTAAAATATATTTATTTAAATTTTACCCACAATTAATAAATTATTTTCTCAAAATTTTATATTTCACATAGAAATAAATGGATTTCTATCCAAAAATACATTTAATGAAACCCCACATCATAAAAAGGGTCCATAAAACATCCTCTTGATAAGAGAGAAAGGTATGTACATAGGTTATTTATAAAACACATAACTAAGTTTCTTTGGAGGAAGAAGTTATTGGGATATGGTAGAATAAAGTAAATAATAATGGAGAGTGTTATAGATCTTCTATTACAAGAATATGATTGATCAATAGGATTTTAATGAACAAAAAACCATAAACATATGAGTTTTGAATAACACCATTGATTCATCAGAAATCATTATAATAAGATAAGTTTTTTGTTTCAACATCATTTTCCAAGTGTTGAGGAATTAATTCAACATATTGACTAAAAACACAAGGAAATATTCTTAATAGATTTAATTATATTTCACAATCCAATTTTAATCATTTAGTTGTTCTTCAATTAATTTCCATTTCATCTATTAATCCAAGAAATGAATATCCAATATGAATTTAAATCTTTTGTGAAAAATGTAATAAAATAAACTTTTAACATACCGTATTATCCATAAAATAGTTAAAATTCTCTCTATCTGTATCTAGATATTTTAAAACACAAATTGGTTTACAGGAATTATAAAATATAATGTATTAATCTCTTAAAACATAATAGTAACTAACAAATTTCAACATAATATTTATAAATACAATCATTTATATAATAAATTTTCATATTAATAAGGGTATCCCATAGGCCAGTGGTTGGAATTACACGATTATCTTACATGATTTTTTTGATTAAATTCCCATAACCTTTCCAAATGTTATGGGTTATCACTCGATATGTTGGTTTTCTTTTTTCAAAAACTATATAAATACAATTCCTACAATATTCCCAAAAATTTTATGAATGACCTATTTAATAATGTAATCCCATTTAAAACACTAAGTATTTCTATACATCTTATTTTTCTCAATAATAAAATAATATTAATTTAAAATAATGAACATAACATTAATGTTCATATAAACCGTAATGGTTTTTAATACCTTTAATGTTTCTAACAGATAATTATTAGTCACATAATACTTCATGATGAAATTTAGGCTATTTAAACCTCAACCTAAATAAATTACTTCCTAAATTTCCTTAGTCACATTAAAATACCATTTGCTAAAACCTAAAAAAGGGTGTTTAAGACTTTGAAAATATGATCAACCTTAAACTCATAACCCTGTGATGGAATACATAACTCTTATGTTAATCTTTGATTTAGTAATTCAGGCTTCAAAAAATAAAAACCATACATATATGTTTCATGATATTTATAACCAAAATACATTTCATATAATAATTTTAAAACATAATTCCGGAAACCCAATATATGAACAGTTCAATCATTCCACTTCAATGATTTTCATAACCTAAAACCTTTATTTAACTAGTAATTGACTTTTATTAGAGTTAATTGACTAAGATAATTTCTAGGATCCCAAAATTTATGAAAAATAAAATAATGGAATACCTATGATGAAATTTATTACATTGCATCATAATATTCATATTTCTATAGAAATTCATTTCTGTATTCCATTATATTTCACGCATAAGAAATTATACAATTGCTTTGAAAATTTTTCATGGGTGTGTATTTCAACCTTTTATTAGATGAACAAAATTTATCCTTTCTTTCTCTATTTTCTCCACCGCACTAACACCTAAAAAATTTAATTATTCTCTTCATGGGTGAGTTTGAGAGTTGGTTAAGGTATAGGTTGTTAATCATACATAGTGCTAAATAATTTGAAACAATAATGATATCATTCACTCCAATTATCATAACATATATTTTCCTATAATCATCACATTCTCCATCATATTAAATGTTTACATGATTCCTTTCATTTCTGGACATTGAATAAAATCAAAAAGCAAAGTGTTAATAACAATAATCATATTGGAAAAACAATATACTCATTAATAACATGTTTAAATCATGAAAACATATTTTAAATCTATGAAACCATAGGTTTAACCTAAGTTATTCATGGTCATATTCTATTAAAATTATGTTTGATATTTCATAAAGAAAGTGTGACTGAAAGGTGTGCAATAAGGCCCATTTTCATTCACCCAGTGACGATTGAGTCAAAGTCCAATAAACCCTTCTCAAGGTCATTACCCCTAACTACAAATATTCCAAACCCACATCCACTTATAGTATTTAGAAATAAATTTGTTTCTAGGAAAGATACATAATCCTTGAATTAATAAATGTTTAGGATGCTATCATAAACAGAGATATATCATCAAATTTATTCATATTCTAGTATACCGTAATTTATGTTTTCATATGTCCTGTTCTAAAGGGTTTAACGTGAATTTCTTAGATACCAACTATTAGGACCCAAAAACTAGTAGCCCAGATTTCGTGGTCATATTATTACATCGGTTATAGATTATTATGATCTCTTCCTATATAATAGTTCATTTTAGTATTATTAAAAAAATAGATATACACATGAAACTAAAATTAAATTTTAAAACATAAAATAAAACATAGTAACTCAATTGAGAACACTATTACTCTATTTAGAATATCCCTATATATCAATCATAAAACCCTTCATAAAATACTTTGAAAATAAACATAATAAAGGGTTGATCTAAAATCCTTAGTGATGGTATGGATATAAATGTATATTTCATGAATAAATAACTAATCATAAATATGGAAAGGTAAATAAATATACAATAAGTAATGATAAATATGGAACGGTAAATAACTGAGAATATATGACATATATCAATAAAATGATCTCAAAATTCATCCAAGGATAAAAATAATGTATTATTTTCATATATAATAATAATAACAAAATTATTAATGAGGGAAATAATTAATTTCTGACATCATGATTTCATACATTATGAAATCAATACCATCATGACTCCATGCCAAGAAAAATCAAATGATGGGTTGGTGTACACAAAAAAATACCCATATAATGCAAGCCTACTAATTTATTTCATGATAAATATTGATTCATCGATAGGAAATTTAATTCTAGACCACACCCATCATTTCATGTCTAATATGTTCCTCATATATCTAATGATCAATTTAATTCATGAACAATATTCATTATCAGATAAACATTTGTATTGAGTAATGAATATAGATTATCAAGGTTTCCTTACTCTATTAGATAATATTCAAAGTAAAAAACCATATGTTGAAATGATATATAGTTTTCGAAATAAGAAAAGTCCATGATATAGAATATGGATATGTGAGGGAAACGTAATTTCCAATGGTCAAAATAAATTGAATGTCTCTAGAGAATGATAATGGCCTTGAAATTAATACAAGATAAATATTTTACTATAGATTCATTGGAATAATAAACTGTGTAGTAAAATCATATAATTTGAATAAATAAATAAAATGGAAGTGAATTAATAAAATAATACATAATTTATGAGTTTTCTTTGTAGAAACATTGAAAAATTGTATAGGATGCTAAATTTCATTAAATATTTATGACATAGTAAAATTTTTTCATCACTATATACGTTAAAAACATTCCTTTGGACTTTTTTTTAGAAAGTAAAAATTGAACCATTAATAATACATTAAAAATATTACATTAAAATATATTTTAAATTTCAAGAATACCCTAATGATTCATCAACAAATAATTAAATAAAATATATGTGCATTTGTAAAATAATGAAAATATGGATTTGGAAGAGAAATATACATGATTAAAAAGGAAATAAAACTATCTATTATTTTAAAAATTTATTATCTTGATTCTTGTATCAATGAGAGGAATATTTGGAATATTTTATGGAAACTCCTTGAATATCCAATCATTAGGAAAATAATTAGATATTAGGAAGGATAAATATAATATTTCATCAATATTAATAAAATTGATCCAAAAAAATATAAGAATGTAAAATAGAATCTTACAAATTTTTTAACTCTTAAATTGTAACCTATAAAAATAATAGAATAGAATTGAAACATTAATAATATTTAATAAAAAGGTGTTATGTTAAATACATCAAATTGGAAATATATACAGTATATAAAGGAAAATAGGTGTATGATTACAAATATGTCTCAATTAAGTGTAAATCAAGATGATATACCTTAAAAGGATCATACCATTCAAGTGAGGGTTAATCCAAGAATTTATTATATGTATCAAATGTAAATTAAATTAAAAAAGTTGAAATAAAACATAAAATAATCAAAATAATTTACACACATAATCTTTGAATATAAATACCAATGAAGAAATAATGTAACCCAATAAAATGAACTAGAGTTATGAAATAATTACAACATTGTAACATTCAATTCAAATACCCTTGGATGAAATAATTTTAATTTAAACTAAAAACATTATTTATGATGTACTGATGATATAATATGTAAAAGGGTAGTATATAAACCATAAAATAAATTGGTGCATAACACAAAAATACTCCTCATTCAACAGAAATTGAGATAGAATATCTTACCTAAAAATTCCCTTGATTTGAATGTTAATTAACTTCCTATTTAATAGTTTTAAAAATTATATTCCATTATACAAAAACTATATTCATATTTATATTCTCAAATATGATCCTTTTATAACATCATTCCATGTGTTTGTTAATAATATTTCATTATTATCATTTTTTATAGTATTAACTGTTTAATTTTATCATGCATGTTTTATTGGAAAAGATCCATTTCATTCAAACATGATATAGTAACTATATCAACCCATGAATTTTCCATATTTTACTTTTAGAATAAATTTAATTTTTTCGATAGCATAGAATTCACGTAACACCGGGTTTAAAGAAAACATTATGTAGTAACATTTTTCACATTCAATTAAATTCTAACACATTTTGAGAATTTATATAGAAATTTAATATGTTATATATCGAATAAAATTTTCTTAAATTCATCCATTATATTTTTTAGAAATAAGATAAGAACAAACAGAATATAACACATAAAATCCCATTTTTTTATAAAAAAAAATCTTACCTCCTTTTAATGGTTCTTCTGTTTTAAATATAGTTTTTGAATATTTTCTAAATAATATTTGAAAAATTAAATTTCATAATTTATTTATAATTATTAAAATTTAATTTTGTTTAATTCATGGTATTTTTTTTGATAAGTTTCTAATTTTAATGAATAGTGATAAAATATTGCATTTAATTGAAAATTAATTTTTCATCCAAATAATTTATAGTATGAAATTATATTTTCAATTGGTTTTAAAGTATTATAAGATCAATATTTTATAATTTAACCAAATTCATATCATTATAATCAATTCCATATTTGAATTGGATATAATTTTTTTTAATATTTTGAGCAATTTCACTTTATAAACACATATTTACATTCCGTTGATGAGATAATATTTAAATTAATTTTAGAAAATATTATATTTTGAATTATAAAAAAGATATTTCGTATTTTGAATCATAATATTCAAATTTAGTAAATAGGTCCCTTTTCTTTTTGGAAAATATGAATAATAACTTTAAAATTTTTAAATTACCTTGGTTAAGGGTAAATCAAATAAATTTGGGTAAAATAATATTATAAGTATTATAATATTACCCTAAAACTTCTCATAATTTTATTTGGTGAGTTATTTTTAACAAAAATAATCATCTGACAGATTTTATGGCCTCTTGGATCCACTTTTATTACTTTAAGTCTTTTAATGTTTTTTATTCTAAAGAACGCCAAATATATCATTCTCTTAATTTTAATAATTATAACATTTGTAATATGTGGGTATTAAGATGTTATATTTGACTATATATAGTCTTTGAAAATAAAAAATGTTTACATTCTGTAATGCCCCAACCCTAGTTACTCAGAGTCGGTGCATTATTTTAATACATTGGCATGATTACAATGAATCAAGTCTCGAAGGACCGATCGGTTTAACAGTCTTGGAAAATAGATTACATACATGAATGTTACATTACACTTCATAACATACAAAACAACATAAATAATCCTTTATGAACGCCATTATTCTCTTGTCTTAACCCTACATATTAATCACAACACACTTCTTGGAATCCTGGGAAAAATAAAACATAGAAAGGGGTGAGCTCAGATGTTCAATAAGGATAATAATATAGAAAAAACTTTCATAAATAAACATAAACATTTAAGGTAATGTATAACTAAAACAAAAGCCTTTTAAACTTGAACATCAGCATAATGTGGGAAAGATAAAATGCAATAATTCCATTTACTTATTCACATGGATATTCTACTAGTCGAATAATCACATGAAATATCAATAACCACTTTCATAATGATGGAATGCATAATGTCGAACCTTAATTTCTGTGTCAAGGCCTTGTGCCAAGACCTAAGGGATAACTATAATCGAAACCCAACCCAGAGAGCCTCTATAACCGGACTCTAACCCAGAGTGCCTCTAAAAACCAGACACCAACCCGGAATGCCTCTAACAACCGGACACCAACCCGGAGTGCCTCTAACAACCGGACACCAACCCGGAGTGCCTCTAATAACCGGACACCAACCTGGAGGGTCTTTTGTAACCACACCCCAACCCAGAGGGCTTACTTTCACCGGTCCCCAACTCGGAATATACTATTCCAACACATTCATCTTAAGAAGAGGATGAAATATAACATAAACATTCGTATTAAAACTAACATAGGAAATGTATAAACTTTAATCATAAACCATTAATGGAATAAAAATAACTCATCCATAGTCAAACATATCACAAAACCTTCAATATAATTTGGAAGTTTTGTATCATAATAAATCAACTACAAATAAGCTTAAAATCCTTCAAATGATGTTGACAAAGATGAAAATGATTTGTAAAACCGTTTGAGAAAAATACCCCTTTTCATGAAAACATTTAAAAGTCCCAAAATTTAGAAAGAAATACATTTAAAGAAATTTTGGAATCAAAGTGTCCCATACCACTTTAAAACTTTTGAAATTAATTGACATTTTAAAAACATTCATGTCTATACAAATAAATCCTTAAAAACCATTTTGAAGACATGGACATTAATGAGAAATATTTAGAAGAATAAATATTTAAAACATTTGAAATGATGTTTTAGTAAAAAGTCACTTGAAAATAATCCCTTTGAAAACTATTTTATGAAACAAGGACATGGATAATAAATAGGTCCTAGTAGATACTTACGTAAAAACAACCTCGGATAATATAGAGATTGTGAAATTAACCCTTACCAATTTGGTAACTTACGAAACATTCACCCCATGAAAGAGGTATCAGACAATGAATATGTAAATACACATGAATTAAAGTGTATTACACAAAGAATAAAATTATGGTCAGTACATACACCACACAAAAGGTAATAGTGGCAATATGGTACGAATCTCACGGAAATAAGGAGTGAGATGAAAACCCCTTACCTTGCACTTTCCTTTAGTCGAGGGTACGTTTATCCTCCTGTATGAAGACTATAGTATGTTATTAAATTATACAAGAACCATATTAATATTTATGATATCATACATTATTCATTTTTGACTTTATAATACCCATTTAATAATAATTTCCATGTTATATTAATAATTCGGGTAATAATCGCTTACTTTATCGTACGTGTTTTAACTTGTTATTCTTGATTGTATCACATAGATCATGATTTAAATACTTACAGAATATAAAAAATTATTTATTTATCATATATATTTAGAATATAAAAATTTATAATAGACTTATAAATGAAATGGAAAACACCGTTTATGGAGACGGTAGTCCGTACGTACGCATAAATGATGTTTCCGTTTTCATATAGTATTGAACGAAATTAAGTGAATAAGATATATATGAGTACACAAATACATACATACATATATATATATATTAGAATTATTTTTTCATATATTACATACTTATTAGTAATATATATTTTTTATAATCGTCGATGAATGGTGAACCTGGAAATGAATCTCATTGCGTCGTGGAGACGGTAATCCGTACGTATGCACGAGTGAAAATATCATTCTTTTGATATTAAAATAATATATAATTGGATGGTATATCATATATACAAAATCATTATCATGTTATATTTATTATTTCTATGAATTATACATCATTATTATACCCATCTAAATAATAATATATTGAATAACAATTACACCACAACGTGGAGACGGTAGGCCGTACGTACGCACGTATGGTGACATGTCATTCAAGGGATGGATATAATAATGAATTTTTTTGTTCCATATTTATTAAAACATCATAGTATATAGAAGATACTGGATTTATTATTTTAGAATGGAAATAACAAGGAAATAATAAGTTGAAGAAGAAAGGAACTTTAAAGAGGGTGGTGAAGACGTTACCTCTTCTTCAGGTTCTTTCTTTTTATTTGTTCAAAAGGGCTGCTTAGGTTGGCTTTCTGATCAAACTATGTTCTCTAGGATGAAGTGAGGGAAGTTGGGAGAATATTTGGGCAGAGTTTGGCTGAGAAAAAGGGCTTTGAAGGTGTGAATTAATGAGAAGGGGGAGTGCCATTTTATAAGAGGGTGAGGGTCTCTTTAGGAAAAACTTAAATTATAATTTATAATAAATTAATATTCGGTTTCTAATGGCACTAAAGTGGATTATTCAAAGTTTAAGGTAGGGATGGGTTGAAATCCTTTCAACCAATAGATTTTATATAGGTTTGGGTCATTATATTAACCTTATCTCTTATTTTTAACTCTTAGTTAATTAGTTTGACACTTACCATATCACTTTGTATTTTTATATTATATAGTTAATAAACTTACTATATACATCCAAGAGACCCCAAAGTGGTCAATTAATGATACACCTATCATGATACAAGTCCTTTGGCCGAAACTTATATTTTTAGTAATAGAATATGAATTAATAATGTAATATTTGTTTTAAAAACTCTTTTATGTCAATTTTGACACTATTAGGAATTTTATTTTTGTGAAAATCATAACAGCATGATTACTTCGAACCTAATTCATTTAATCAACTCTAACATGTCATATTAATCTATGAAATTCGTGAAATTTATTAAAAGTCTCAAATTATATTTATTTGGGTATTTATAATATCAATTATTTTAATATTTCACTAACAAGGTAATTACTGCATCATCATTGTGTCATAAATAAATTAAATTATTTAATGTATAAAAATTATAAATAACATATCATTATGTAGGAAATCTTTTTATCTTTCTAATGAATATTTATAATCGTATTTTTCTTATGTATAACCCTATATTAAAAAAATTAGTAATTAAACTTTGATTTTAACTCTTTTAACTCTTCTTTGATTTAAATAATAATAAATGTCCTAATCTAATCCAAGTGGATCTAAATGATAATATTTATTCCTAAGGTTGTTTTTGGTCGTGATACACTTGTCCAATAGAATTAGGACATGTGTTAGGGAAATATTAATATCATTTTTACCCTTAATTACCCTATTTACTTTTTAAAGTGAGAAATAAATGTAAAAAGTTACTATTCACAAAAAAAATATTTTTATCTTATTGAACCACATTTTACTCCTTGATATTAACTGTGTCTCTTGGATTTTCTAAATTCCACTCACAAAAGCGGTAAAATTAAGTTTCATGTAAATTTCCAAATTCTCCTAGGAGGTGGGTAAAAGACGGTGAAAAGTTCAATAAAATTTTTATATGACTAAAATTATTCTAAACTAACTTCAATGAATTACACTGAACTTATATAGGTATTATGTATCTATTTTTATCTTAATTAAATAAATAATTATTTAAACAAAAATTTGGTTTTAAACTATAACTCTGTATTTTTTATTATTCATCAAAAATTGAAAGTTTTCAGAAAAGTACCAAAAATTAGGCCTAAGCTATATTTGATATTATGAATTAAAAAATGATGTCTAGTTTACCAAATTCAAAACATATAAGTTGCATTAATTAATTTAAAAATTAATTCCCATTGTCAAAACAAATGGCGTGTTTTTAATAAAATAATAACTATCAAAAGATTGACACTTGTTTATGTCTGGTTTAAATGTGAAATTGAGTCCAATGACCAACATTATATTAAATCGTAAAAATATATTCTAAATATACTTTAAAACCACTCAAATTCATAATTTATCACTATTAATTATTTCTATTAAAAAATTTGTTTTTAATTAAAATTTAGTAATTTTCACTATTCATCAAAATATGAAAGTTATCTGAAAAGCACCAAAATTTCACCCAAAGCTAATTTCGATATTAAGAATCCAAAAATGAAGTCCATTTTGAAAGATAAAATTTATAAAATTTCAAAAAGTGGGTATTACTATTTATAACGGCTAGTTTGATTGGTTGTGGTGTGTTATAACTCGATATTGCGTACAACACACGCTACTGTATTATTCAAAGTGAAGAATACCGTGGAAGATTGGGGTGTTACATTCTCCCCTCCTTCAATAAATTGAGTCCTCACAATTTGAAATTGTTTTTCGAAAATAAAAGGTTTAAAATAGAAAATATCTTTGTGGAAAACCCCACATCGGAAATTGGGTTAATAAAATTTAGTCTTAATAAGAGGAAAAGAGAAATGAAAGGGTCACCACAAAATTATGATCTCGATTAGGAGAACATTGGTGGAAATTAGATACATGTAATTAGAGGAAAAACATAAATATTTATAGGGATTGATTGAGGTCATCAATCACAAACAATTGTAGAATTGTGGGCCTCAAACCACTAATTTATGATGATTTAAAATACCATCGGTTCAACAAAACCTAAGGTGTTAGGACTACACATTTACTGTTTTAAGATCCCTTCCCTAAAGTTTAAAAATTAATTTATCCATAAAATAAGAGGAAATATATATATATATATATATACTTGACAAGTAGAGTTTCATCCTTCAAATAATTCCTACTACAAACTCATATTTCACTCTAAAAGATTTAAAATATATATATATATATATTCTATTTATCCTAATCTTATTGGGTTCCAAAAACAATGAATTTATAATTCACATATCATACCCTTTAAGAAAAAATTACATTATTCAATCCAGGACATCACGCGGGCTAGTGGCAGGTGATACACCCTTGTCGCCCTTCGGTTGTGGGTTCAAGTCTTGCAGCCTTGCCGGATGCGACGGGTTGCCGCCCAACCTCCGGTTTGCCCTTTTTATAGAAATCCAAAAATAATCTCAAACTAGACTTATCCAAAATACTTATGTCCAAACTCACAGTCCAAAATTTATAAGGTAGATAAACACAATGAGGATTCTTTTTTTTACGTAATAGCATGTGAACACCTTCATCATGTATTCTTTTAATATATGGTAACACCCTGAAATACCATAAAACTTTATTGATACCATTCATTATCCCTTATTCCTTATATAATATTATATATATTCCTTATATCCAAAAACTTTGAATATTCCAAAAATGATGAAATAAACAAACCATTAATCAATGTCAAGGTAGTCAAGAATATACAATATAATTCATCCAAATCAAACATCTCTTATTCAAAAATTACTACCTTAGTATTAAGAACATATTAAAGATTACCTTTCCTTCAACCATTTATTTTTTTAAAAAAATTAACTTGTTGTTGAGTCACTTTTCATAGTACCATAATATCTCAAAACCTCAATGAAATAGTACTGCAGTACAATCCTTATTTATCTCCATAATTCATATAACCAGTACATCATTGATACAACACTCAAATGAAATAATTTTTTAATAACAACATAATAAAACTAGTCATTCCTCTTCATATGTGGTAGTATCATAACTTTATTATTATCCAATAGCATCTTTTGGTGCATACTTGGATGATTTGGACATTGGTTTTCATAGTGTCCCAACTCCTTGCAGATGAAGCATTGTACATTTGAAAACTTTTTCTTACCCTTGAAATCATGTACTTGGTGTCCTTTTTCTCCACACTTATAAAAAACTCTTATTCCCTCCAATAATTTACAAAGGTGATTCATTCCACATTTATCACATATTGGAAAATCTTTTTTTCCCTTATTCCCTTTATCCATATTTCTTTCTACCATCCTTTTCTTCTCTGGCTTCCCTTCAAAGCCATAGGATTTAGAGAGTTCTTTACTGATCTTTTGATACTATTTATTCACATGATGATAATAAGTGGGAGACTATTTCCTTTCTAAATTTTGTCTTAATAACATGAATGATATGACCCTTCTTACTCATTAGATCATACATATTGATGGAGTTCTAATTCCTTCTACTAGGCTCCATTTATAAACAATGGCATACACTATGTCAGTTTATGAATCACAATTCACAATTCCAAACATGTAAAATACCTAATATAAATTGAATAGTTTATGGATATAATCCATAATCACAAAAATGTTTTCTTTGAGAAGGTATATACTCAAAAACCATTCATAGCAGTTTGTAAAGAAAATGAGAATTGTCCTAAGAATATCTCCCGGGAGTGTCATAACCAAGACTGCAGCAAGGCCCGTTGTCATGCACCAGTTCCCGTTCGAGTCTAGATCAAAGAGGTGTTTTGGGTTTTACACCTAGGTACATATTTTCCAGAGCTTCCTCTACCTGCTCATATCCAGATAGGGATGTATTGCTCGGAAAACTCACAAAATCTCTAAAATACCAAAATTCTAGGAAGTTCATCAATAATAATCATCAAAGTCTATCTTAGGGTAATGTTCTCTAATCAGAGTTTATATAAATCTAGTTTCCAAGGTTATTGCTAAACTTCCTCTGATACCAACTGTAACGCCTCGACCCTAGTTATCCATAGTCGGTGCATTATTTTAATACATTGGCATAATTACAAGGAATCAAGTCCCGAAGGACCGATCAGTTTAGCAGTCTTGGAAAATAGATTACATACATGAATGATAAATTACACTTCATAACATACAAAACAACATAAATAATCCTTTATGAACGCCATTATTCCCTTGTCTTAACCCTGCATATTAATCACAACACACTTCTTGGAATCCTGGAGAAAATAAAACATAGAAAGGGGTGAGCTCAGATACTCAGTAATGATAATAATATAGCGGAAACTTTCATAAATAAACATAAACATTTAAGACAATGTATAACTAAAATAAAAGCCTTTTAAACTTGAACATCATCATAATATGGCAAAGATAAAATGAAATAATGCCATTTACTTATTCACATGGATATTCTACTAGTCGAATAATCACATGCAATATAAATAACCACTTTCATAATGATGGAATGCATAATGCCGAACCTTAATTTCTGTGTCAAGGCCTCGTGCCAAGACCTAAGGGCTAACTGCAATCGAAACCCAACTCGGAGAGCCTCTGTAACCGGACTCCAACCCGGAGTGGTTCTAACAACCACACACCAACCCGGAGTGCCTCTAGTAACTGGACCCCAACCCGGAGTGCCTCTAGTAACCGGACCCCAACCCGGAGTGCCTCTAATAACCGGACACCAACCCGAAGTGCCTCTAATAACCGGATACCATCCCGGAGGGTCTGCTGTAACCGGATCCCAACCTGGAGGGCTTACTTTTACTGATCCCCAACCCGGAACATACTAGTCCAACACATTCATCTTAAGAAGAGGATGAAATATAACATAAACATTCGTATTAAAACAAACATATGAAATGTCAAAACTTTAATCATAAACCATTAATGGTATAAAAATAACTCATCCATATTCAAACATATAACAAAACCTTCAATACAATTTGGAAGTTTTGTATCATAATAAATCAACTACAAATAAGCTTAAAATCCATCAAAGTATGTTGACATAGATGAAAATTATTTGTAAAACCCTTTGAGAAAAATACCCCTTTTCATGAAAACATTTAATGTCACAAAATTTAGAAAGAAAGACATTTAAAGACATTTTGGAATCAAAGTGTCTCATACCACTTTGAAACTTTTGAAAGGAATTAACATTTTAAAAACATTAATGTCCATATAAATAAATCCTTAAAAACCATTTTTAAGACATGGACATTAATGAGAAAGATTTAGAAGAATAAATATTTAAAACATTTGAAATGATGTTTTAGTAAAAATTCCCTTAAAAATAATCCCTTTGAAAACTATTTTAAGAAACATGGGCATGGATAATAAATATTTCCCAGTAGATACTTACGTAAAAACAACCTTGGATAATAAAGAGATTGTGAAATTAACCATTACCAATTTGGTAACTTACAAAACATACACCCCAGGAAAGAGGTATCATACAGTGAATATGTAAATACACATGAATTAAAGTGTATTACACAAATAATACAATTATGGGCAGTACATACACCACACAAAAGTTAATAGTGTCAATATGGTATGAATCTCACGGAAATAAGGAGTGAGATGAAAACCCCTTACCTTGCACTTTCCTTTAGTCAAGGGTACGTTTAGCCTCCTGTATGAAGACTATAGTATGTTATTAAATTATAACAGAACCATATTAATATTTATTATATCCTACATTATTCATTTATGACTTTATACTACCCATTTAATAATAATTTCCATGTTATATTAATAATTCGGGTAATAATCGCTTACATTATCATACGTGTTTTAACTTGTTACTCTTGATTGTATCACTTAGATAATGATTTAAATACATACAGAATATAAAACATGATTTATTTATCATATATATTTAGAATATAAAAATTTATTGTAGACGTATATATGAAATTGAAAACACCGTTTATGGAGACGGTAGTCCATACGTACGCATAAACGATGTTTTTGTTTTCATATAGTATTAAACGGAAGTAAGTGAATAAGATATATGTAAGTACATAAATATATATATATATATATATATATCTCCATTAGAATTATTATGTCATATATTATATACTAATTAGTAATAGATATTTTTTATAATCGTCGATGAATGGTGAACTTGGAAATGAATCTTATCGCGTCGTGGAGACGGTAATCCATACGTACGCACGAGTGAAAATATCAATCTTTTGATATTAAAATAATATATAATTGGATCGTATATCATATAGAAAGAATCATTATCATTTTATACTTATTATTTACATGAATTATACATCATTATTATATCCATCTAAATAATAATATATTGAATAACAATTACACCACAACGTGGAGACGGTAGGCCGTACGTACGCACGTATGGTGACATGTCATTCAAGAGATGGATAGAATAATGAATTTGTTTGTTCCATATTTATAAAAACATCATAGTATATAGAATATACTGTAGTTATTATTTTATAATGGAAATAACAAGGAATGAAGAAGTTGAAGAAGAAAGGAACTTTAAAGAGGGTGGTGAAGACGTTACCTCTTCTTTGGGTTCTTCTTTTTGATTTGATCAAAAGGGCTCCTTAGGTTGACTTTATGATCAAAATAAGGCCTCTAGGATGAAGTGAGGGAAGTTGGGAGGATATTTGGGAAAAGGTTGGCCGAGAAAAATGGCTTTGAAGGTGTGAATTAATGAGAAGGGGGAGTGCCCTTTTATAAGAGGGTTGAGTGGCTCTTTATGAAAAACGTAACTTATTATTTTATAATAAATTCATATTCAGTTTCTAATGGATCCAAAGTGGATTATTCAAAGTCTTTGGTGGGGATGGGTTGAAATCCTTTCAACCAATAGATTTCAGACTGGTTTGGGTCATTACATTAACCTTATCTTTTAGTTTTAACTCTTAGTTAATTAGTTTGACACTTACCATGTCACTTTGTATTTTTATATTATATAGTTAATAAACATACAATATACATTCAAGAGACCCCAAAGTGGTCCATTAGTGATACACCTATCATGATACAAGTCGTTTGGCCGAACCTTAGATTTTTAGGAATAGAATATGAATTAACAATATAATATTTGTTTTAAAAACTCTTTTATGTCAATTTTGACACTATTTGGAATTTGATTTTTGTGAAAATTATAATAGCATGATTACTTCGAACCTAATTCATTTAATCAACTCTAATGTGTCATATTAATCTATAAAATTCGTTTAATTCATTAAAAGCCTCAAATTATATTTATTTGGGTATTTATAATATCAATTATTTTAATATTTCACTAACAAGGTAATTACAGCATCATCATTGTGTCATAAATAAATTAAATTATTTAATGTATAAAAATTATAAATAAAATATAATTATGTAGGAAATATTTTTATCTTTCTAATTAATATTTGTAATCTAATTAACTTATGCATAACCCTATATTAAAAATGTTTTAGTAATGAAACTTTGATTTTAACTCTTTTAACTCTTCTTGGAATTAAATAATAATAAATGTCCAAATCTAATCCAAGTGGACCTAAATGATAATATTTTATTCCTAAGGTTGTTTTTGGTAGAGATAAATTTTTTCAGTAGAATTAGGACATGTGTTAGGGTAATATTAATATCATTTTTACCCTTAATTACCCTATTTACTTTTTACCGTGGTAAATAAAAGTAAAAAGCTATTATTCACCAAAATTTATTTTTATCTTATTGAACCAAATTATACTCCTTGATATTAACCGTGTCTCTTGTATTTTCAAAATTCCACTCACAGAAGTGGTAAAATTAAGTTTTATGTAAATTTCAAAATTCTCCTAGGAGGTGGGTAAAAGACGGTGAAAAGTTCAATAAAATTTTTATATGTCTAAAATTATTCTAAACTAATTTCAATGAATTACATTGAACTTATATAGGTATTATGTATCTATTTTGACCATAATTAAATAAATAATTATTTAAACAAAAATTCGGTTATAAACTATAACTCAGTATTTTTCACTATTCATCAAAAATTGAAAGTTTTCAGAAAAATACCAAAAAATAGGCCTAAGCTATATTTGATATTATGAATTCCAAAATTTTGTCTATTTTACCAAATTAAAAACATATAAGTTTCATTAACTAATTTAAAAATTAATTCCCGTTGTCAAAACAAATAGCGTGTTTTTAGGAAATAATAAATATCAAAAGATTGACACTTGTTTATGTCTAGTTTAAATGTGAAATTACGTCTAATGACCAACATTGTATTAAATAGTAAAAATATATTCTAAATATATTTTAAAACCACTCAAATTCATAATTTATCACTATTAATTAATTTGATTAAAAATGTTTTTTTAATTAAAATTTAGTAATTTTCACTATTCATCAAAATATGAAAGTTATCCGAAAAGCACCAAAATTTCACCCTAAGCTAATTTCGATATTACGAATACAAAAATGAAGTCCATTTTGAAAGATAAAATTTATAAAATTTCAAAAAGTGGGTATTACTATTCATAACGGCTAGTTTGATTGGTTGTGGTGTGTTATAACTCGAAGTTGCGTACAACACACGCTACTGTATTATTCAAAGTGAAGAATCCCATGGAAGCTTGGGGTGTTACACATTTATCATGGAATATTATTTTCACTTTTTAGGGAATATATAATTTAAATAAAATCTTGCACAATGATAACGCAATAATTTTTTAATTAAGGGACATATCAAATAAATGTTATTAAATATACTAAAATAAAACTAATTTGATAAAATTAATATCCTCAAAAAAAATTAATAGAATAATGAGACATATTTGGTATGTATTAAAGTTTTTTCTTCCAAGTTATCTTTTATTATTTATATTTGTTTTAAATTAAAGAAATGAGTAGTGTAAAACATTACACTAATGATATTATAAAATAAATAATATTGTATTAAATGATATAAGATTCATAAAAATATGAACTTCAGAAAAATTAGTTTAAAATGTATAAAATTTCATTCATTACTCATTTATTATTATATTGGAATTTTATAGGGACTATATTAACCCTTAAAGAGTAAAAATCCATGTTGTCACGGTAATAGTTAATGGGTTTAACTAATGGTTAAAGCCACAGACAAGGGTAAGAATGTGACATAAACATCTCTAAAAATTATTGGTTGAGAGGATTTCTAACCATAATCATCATTAAATAAAAATAAATTACTTTTAAAATATTTTTAATTTAAAATTAATTTATATTAATTTATATTAATTTAATATTTTAAGAGTTTCCAAAAGTGTCACTTACTGCACTTATAAAAGGGAACCTCCTTCCTCAGTTCCTCACAAAAAAATTGAGATTTCTAGATAATAAAAACTCTTTTTAATTAATCTCTAAACATTGTTTTCCTAATTATAGAAGTATCACATTAGTCCAAGAGGAATCCAAGGATGCCTTTTAGTATAAAACAAAATGAGTTACCTAAAAATGAGATAACATTCTTCAATGACCATTTTCATTTTATTTCATTCTCAAACCATAAAATTATTCTTATTTCATCCATATATTATTCAAAAATTATATTATATTTATGTATATTTTTTATTATAATAGGTAATCATTCTCTTTCACCCACATCCATCAAATGGGATATGTAGTCATCATTCGTGTGTATTGTGGACTATCACCTTGCGAACTGATGTCATTCATTATTCCATTTTACACATTTAATTTTTGGAATAATGATGGATTTTTAGTTTATATATTATATATATTATGTCATTATGATTATTTAATAATATATATATATATAATATACCTTCAATCATTCCATTATGTGGTAATATGATAACTTCTTTTTTGGGCGTGTGGCTCATCGCCTCCTCAAAGTGATGGGATTCATTCACACTATACATGGAATGTGATAAGGATGGTTTCAATAAAAATATGTGAAATATATGAAATATATTTGATTCTGGAATTATAATATGCATATATATTTATTAAGTTTCATTATTTTAATATTATAATTAAATTAAAGTAGTGTTCATGCGTACGTACGTCACACTATTTGCATGAACAGTTCATTTCATTTGCCATTTCCAAATATTATGGATTACTATATAATGAATATATATAAAAATTATATCATGGTTTACATTATGGTGATGATGAAATAATGTTCTAAGTTATAATATCAACAAATAAAAATTCAAAACATACTAAAAAACTTGGCAAAAAAACACGAGAAACAGTGAAAATGATGAAATATTACTATCAAACGTGAAATAATATATCATAATAACATCATATATGATATGATAAATATGATTATGGTTTTAGTGTGAATTGTTAACATGTTAAAAGGAAGAAAAAGGTAAGGGATTCTGGTCGCACATTTTCTTTTTTGAGGCATACACCATTTTAACCACTTATTTATTTGGTGTGGTATATATACTACCTCTATTGTATTTTATATCATGAATACATTTATCTTTGTATAATTTAGAGTCTAATTTAGTTCAATTTATTTAATTGGTATTATAATTCAAAAGTTATCTTGTTTTAAGATATTTTATCACAATTTCATATCATTGAGGAGACATATAATGTTATAAATTTAGTTTCTCTTATATGGTGTATATTGTTTAATTTAACATGATAAAAACTAAATCTCTTTATTTTAATTATATTAAATTATTCATTTAATGTTATTCCTTCATGGATATTATGATTAAAAAATTTCAATATGGTATGGGACACATAGTAATGTTTAAATATTATTTTCCACAATATTGTTTTTTATAATATTTCAACATTAATTTCATTAATCAAAATTGAAACCTTGTTTTGATACTTATCCTATACTAGAGAATCATTGATAAATCAATATTATTCATTCCATACAGATATTTGAAAAGGAATATTAATTATTAAATAAATATATTACTCTATGTTAGGAATGCTTTGGACTTACAGTGATAGGTGGGGCCTAGACATTAAATAACCCCTCTATAGATCAACAGTTTCCCATGAGAAAAATTACTTGTCCAAATTAAATCGGTTTATATGTGTTTCCATAAACTGTATTGTGAAAGGGTCTTCATAGTATAGGTTTTCATGTTCCTCAGACATGACATCCATTAATTTTTCATTTTTTACAATAGATATTTTAGTTATTATTAATTTTATTATCCATGATATTTTAAGATTATAAAATATATGGATTCATTTAATTCTTATTTTATTTATTAAATGAAAATTGATTCTATTATTTACCTTTATATATTGATTATTCCTTATCTAGTTATTTTAGTGGCATGTGTTCTCAGTTTTTTATGCCATGTTTACTATTATTATTGATTCAATATTAATTCCAATTTACATACCCTTAATGATCATTTTAGCTTACCCTTATCCTTATTTCCTTTACACATGTTATGAAGAGTAATCCATTGAATTCATTTCAAGGATTTTGAAATTATATTTTTGCTAAGATTTATTTTATTCTCCCATAATAATATAGGTATCATGTATGTAATCTTGTTTTAAAGAACAACTAATCTATTAAGTCCTTTGGGACACAATCACTTTTATATGATTCTAATGTAATAAAGAATGGAATTAGCTCCAGGATACTGGAGTTGGGGTCATTATAGTTTTTATTATAGAAATATTACAATCAACCGTGGAAACTAGTTTTATAAAACTTATATTTGCGAATATAACCCTATGATATACTTTGAGAATAAGTACAGAAGAACATCCTATAATTTTGTTAATGTATGGATAATATGGTTATTACTATAAATACATCAAAGTCTTGATACTTCTTGTGGATGTGTTCTAATACAGATGTAATCATTGGTAAAAACTATAACAAGGTGTATCAAGACTGAATTGAGCATAACATGATACACAACAACAGGCCTTACTGTATTGCTAGTTTGATACTCCTTGAGGATATTCTTATGAAAATTAGAATTATATTTACAAACCATTATAAATGATTTTAAAGTGATAAAGTACCCAAAGAAAATAGAAGATTATTATTGTAATATTTTTATGCATAAATTTATGTTATGTGATATACCATATTTGGAATTTTACATTGTGATTTCCTGAGCTAATCCATTATATTCCATTGTTTATAAATGGATCTTGGAAGGATGAAAGATATAAATACTTGGGGAAAACTTATATATTTCCCTATGGAAGAAACCAATACATAAGGTATTGGAATAGATAAAATTATGGAAATATTATGCCAACATAATTTGGTTATGATAAATAATATTTCTTTAATGGAAAACCTATTCCATAGAGAGAATATCTTATGTTGGATTTCTTTATGTGAAAGAATCTGCCACCGTTTAGTAGAACTACTAACCCAATGGGGGTAGAGTAATGGATTATGTATTTAGAGAATATACTAATGTAATTTTGTTGTGTTAAAATTGAAAAGGATAAACTTTTAGTGTATTATCTCAATTGAGATGTTAATCAATAGTGGTCATTGATCCAAAATACTAGGGAAAAAATGAAAATAAAACTCATGGGATAAAAAATTTTAAGGGCACATTCTTTGAAAAATATTCCCCTCGTTAGAAACAAACTTTGAGGAATATAAATTTACATAGTTTAAAGAAAAAGGAATAATAAAGTGTTATGGAGTATGAATCTACCATTACAAGGTTATCATGTATGCAACATATTTCATATGAAACATGGAGTGAAATATTGATCACTTTTATGAAGGGATTAATCCAATTCCCCAAATGTAATTAGTGTCTCAAACATTTTCTTTATAAAATGAAATTGTTTTATGTATAATAAATATTGATAAATAATTCTCCAAATATTATATCTTCAAAGGGAAGAAATATTAGAATTTGATAAAAGATCATATAATAGATAAAGGTAAAATGGAAGAAATAATTATCCCATATGTGATAATAGTGGAAAGAATCACCCTGGTAAATGATTGGAAGGATTTAGAGCTTGTTATATGAGTGTAGAAAAGGTTCACTGGGAAAAATAATGAAAATGAAATAAGGAAAGCATTGATATTCAATGTGAAAAATTGTAAGGAAATGGGAAATGATAAAAAATAATTCTCCATCTGGAAAGGTAATATACCTCAGAAGAAGATAAAGAATCCATGTCAAGCATATGTTATTGACACATGTGAAATGGAATGATTAGTGTACTTCTATATTTAGATCTAATAAATATATGGTAAAAGTATTTCATTAAAGATGTTATCATCATATGAAATATGAATTATATATGGATTTTATTGTAGTAACTATTCCTTATTGATTTGATATCATATGTTGAATGTTAATGTGAAAAGTGATTCTGTAGAAAGTTGAAATTTTTAAAAAACACATGGTAGATTGAAATATGACTCTTAATAGGTTACTGATGTTGAGAAAATGATTTTTTTATAAATAGATGATTGATATGGATTAAGTAAATTTGATACTACTATCTACCATGGAAATGATTCTAATTTTTAGGATCATAATAAATTTGAAAATTTGACCATTTTTTAAATTTATTGAGTTTATATTTGAATGATTTTTTAGCGATTAATGTATTACTATTTGAAGTTTCTTATTCTAAGAGATCAAGTATAACTAGTTAAAGGCATAATCAAAGGAAACTATTATGTTTATAGAAACATATATTTACTTATATTATTAGAGTTTGAAAAAACTTCTCAACAGTAGGAAAAGCATCTGGAAACAAAAATATAGTCCTATTATCATCACTTTTGTTGATATCAATGACCTTTATTCATACCTCTAGTTTATGGTTTTGTGGCCAACAACATTATCATTAACATGTTCTTTAACACTCCCCATCAAAACATTATATTTGTATTCTTCTTCCATTACCATTTTTTCACTAACATTTTCTTTTTTCAAATCCTATTTTTGTGGTGACATTCTTATTTTAGTTCCCCTCCCATAAAGAGGATGTGTTATTTACCCTATTTACAATGTGGTTTTTTACAAAATAGTATTTTTAAATATCAAAGCATAGATTACTAATATCATGCTTAAATTTCATGGATTCAATTTAATTGAGGAGGGGATAATTTATAACCCCCTGACATTACCATATTCTCCATTTAAAATAAATTTAATTTTTCATTAGATTACAATGTACGCAACACCAGGTTCATTCAAAACACTATTTAGTCATGTTTTGTATAGTCAGTTAAATTATAAAAGTTTTAGAGACTTTATACAGTAAATTAATAAGTTATATATCCATTAAAATATTTTTGAATTCATCCAATCTATTTTATAGTCATAATAAAAGAACAAACCCAATAATACACATAAATAACTTTATGTTTTAGAAAAGTAGATTATCCCATTATTATAGTACACTTTTTTAAAATCAATTTTTTGAAATTTTTATAAATCAAATTTTAAAATTAATATTCTCCTTATAATGAGGAATATTAAAATTTACTTTGGTTAAATTTATTTTTATTTTTTTGATAAGTTTCATGTTTTGAAGAATAATGATAAAATATTTCATGTTAATTGAAACTATATTTTTAATCTAAATAATTAATTGTGTAAAATTGTATTTTAAATTTTTATAAAACAATAATTAGATTAATTTTTAATCATGTTATCTATTTTCGATCATTATAATAAATTTCATTGTGAATTGGAATATAAAAGCATTTAAATATTTTGATCCATTTCACTTTAAAAACCTGTTTTCTCATTCTTTAAATGGGATTTATTTTAAATTAATTTAATCCAATTATGTGTTTTGAATTTTGAAAAAATGGATTCCATATTCTTAATCAATAGATTAAAATTTAGGAAATAGGTCCCTTTTATTTTTGGACAATACGAATAGTAACATTATTATTTTTTAATTACTACGAAAAAGGGTAAATAATGTAATTAAGGGTAACAATAATATTATATGTATTATAATATAACATTAAAAAATTTCCTAGTTTTATCAGATGAGTTAGTTTCAACCAAAATCATTATTTTTCAATTTTATGGCCTCTTTAATCCACTTGGATGAATCTAGGTATTTTAAAGTCTTTTATTCTAAGGAACATCAAGTTTTTTATTCTCATATTTTTAAAAAGTAATAAATTTTTAATATATGTTTATTCATATGTTATCAAACAATATAAATTTCAATTGGAAGGTTAAAATTAATGTACTCATCATGATAATTTATTTTTAATTTTTAGGAAAGAAATAATTAAATTAAAGTCTTGAATAATGATGATGTGGTAATTGTTTAATTAATGGACATATAAAATAAATGATGTTAAAAATAATAAAATAAATATAATATGATATAATTAATGTCCATGAATTTTATATATGAAGTAAAAATATTATGAATTTATTAAAGGATTTATTTTTATTTTATCATTTGTATTCATATTTTCTAAAATTTCAAGAAATGGATAGTTTTAAAATTAACATTAAGGATATTTTAAAATAATTAATATTTTTTAAATGATATAAATTTAATAAAATTATAAAAATACAAAAAAGTATTGGAATAAGGTATAAAATTTCATCCATGGCACATTTATTATTCTTTTGGCTTTTTATACCAAATATATTAACCCTTAAGGAGTAAAAATCCATGTTTTTGTAGTAAGAGTTAAAGGCTTCAACTAAAGGTTAAGGACGAAATATATGGGTATGAATATGACCTAATCAAGTATAAGAATTACTTTTTGAGAGGATTTATTACCATAATCATATTTTAATTGAAATAAATTACTTTTGATCCATTTGGATGTGATAAATAATTTATATTAATTTAATATTTTGAGAGTTTCCAAAAGTGAACCTTACTTCAATTCCAAAAGTGAACCTACTCCCTCCCTTACTCACACTAAATTGATTCTTATATCTCATCCAAACCATGCACAAATAATCTTCCAACTTTCCTCCTCGCATCTTATAAGAATCCCTTTGGGAATAAATTCTTCCATGGATGTAATTTTGTACAATCCAAAAAACCTTACCTGAAAATGAGGTAACATTCTTCCACAAAAACATTCAATTTATTTATTTATCAAAACATTAAATAATTCATATTTCATGATTATATAATATACTAATTATCATAAATATTATTATATATTGTTATTATAATATTTTTACCTACACTTTCACACAGATCCATCCAATTAGATACAGAATCATCTTTTGTGTGTACGGCAGACTACCGTCTCACGAACTGATGGAGTTCATTCTTCCACTTACCACCTTTCATGGATAGAATAGTGATAAATTCATAGATTACCTATTATATATATTATACTTAGTATGTATTTATTCTTCTTTAATTTTTTATAGAAAACATACCTTCATGTTTTCCATTTTGTGGGAATACGATAACTTTATGTATGGATGTGTGGACTACCACATCTTCAAAACGATGTGATTGGTTCACGCTATACATGGAATGTATTAAGGATAATTTTAACAAAAATATATGACATATATGAAATATATATGATTATAGATTTATAATATATATATAAAAATCATTTACTTTTCATTACTTTAATATGGAAAAGAAATGCAAGTAGCGTTCATTCGTTTGTACAACCTACCGTCTCTATGAATAGTTGATTTCATTTCCTATATTAAAATATTATGGATTATTATATAATGAAAATATATGATAATTAATTCATGATTTAAATTTTTTATATTATTAAATCATGATATTAGTACTGTGATCATCAAATAACATATAAAAACATACTAGAAAAACTTGGAAAATAAAGCCTGTAATTTTTAAAATGATGAATGATTACTATTAATCGAGTAATAAGATATCATAATAAGATCATATATAAAATTAGAAATATATTTATGGTTACATTATAAATTATTAATATGTTTTAAACCATTATATAGGTGTTTAAAAACTACACAACAAAAAAGAAGGATGATGTAAGTGATTTTTGTCTCTCATTTTCATCTTTGAGGCATACACAATTTCCACAACTTATTTACTTTTTATTGTGTATATTATATACCTATTGTAGTTTATATCAGGAAAAATTTAACTTAAAGTCATTTAGATTTTAATTTGAAGTCATTTCTTTGAGTGGGATTCTAATTCAAAAGCTACCAAGTAGTAAGGGATTTCATCTCGATTTCATTTCCTTGAGGCATATTGAAATGTTATGCACCGAGTTTCTTTTATATATTGTATATAATAACCTTTGAAATTTTATATCATGGATATAGTTATTTTAATGATATTATAAAGTTCATTTAATGTTATAACTTCATGGGTATTAAGAATCAAATGATTAGAATTGGTATGGGACCCTTTGGAATATTTAAATATTATTTTCCTCAAAATTGTTCTTAATGGTCATTGAACTATAATTCCATTCATCTATATCGAAAACCCTTTGTTTTTACTTATCCTTGACTAAGGAATTATTGAGAAATACATATTCTTCATTAATTACAAATAATTTATAAGTCATATTAAATATTAATTATATATATTACTCGATATGTGGAATTCTTTGGACTGGTTGTGAAATGTAAGACCTGGACTTTATATAGTTCCTTGATGTATCTATATGTTCTCATGAGGGAAATAATTTGGCCAAATTAAACAAGTTTATACCTTTAGTTTTAATCCATATTGTGTAAGGTCTTGACAGTATATGATTTTATATTCCTCATACAAAACATCTAATAGTTAATCATTTCATTAATAGATATTTCAGTTTTTATTAATATTATTATCCATGATATTTTCATACTATAAAATCTATGGATGACTTTTATTATCATTTTATTGATTGGAGGGAATGTGTTTCATTTATTTACCTTGCCTTATTGGTTATTCTATATCTGTTAATTTGATTGTCATGTCTTCTTAGTTATTTACCATCCCATGTTTGTTATGATTATTGTGACATTATTGCTTCTATTATACTTACCGTTACTAAGAAATTGAGCTCACCATTATTTTAGTTTCCTTTAATCATGTTATGAAGTGGAATCATTTGAATTATTTACAAGTATTATGATATATTATTTTATTTATTCATTATTTTATTTTTCAAATGTAATATGGGTATCTTGTATGTGATTTGGTTTTACAAAATAGCTAAATAATTATGTCCATCGTGGTGTGATCGCTTGTATCTTATGGAAATTTAAAAAAGAATGGCATAGGATTGAGGCTACTAGAGTTGAGTTCTTTATAGTCCCACAATATACATTATGATATTAATGTTATAAATACAAATTATTTTCATTTGATATAGTTTTTGAAATCATTTATGAAATTTAATTAAGGAAAATGAATCACATTGCTTTTTGGAGATAGTATGCCATAAGTACGCATGAGCGATGTTATTATTTCATTAATGGGTGAAATGACTATGAAGTTTATGATATATTTATTTTATATAGTTGATATCATTTAATAATTATAATATATTTTTTTATTTCATCCTTATTAATATCCATGTGAGTCGTTGATGGAAAAAAATTACATTGGTTCACAAGGATGTAGTTCCTTATACACACAAGTGATAGATTTTTATCCCATTTTATGGAGAAATAGATTGATGAAAATTATGACATAAATATAATAACTCATAGTATGTGGGAGATAACGGTGTTAATATATAAATTTTTTTAAGAAATATTTTAAGGTGGTAAAATAATAAGATAAAAATAAAGAGATTGGTGAAGACGATTACCTTCTCTTAGAAAACCTCCTAAAATATCTTATTAAGGAACCTAGGGTAGGTATTATGGTAAAACCATATCTTTAAGAAATTTTATAAATTTATTTGGGAGATATTTTTTTAGTTATCGATTGAAGTAAATATCTTTAGAGGTGTGAAGAAGTGAGGGGAGTGGGTGCGCTTTCAACATTGAGGAGTGACATTTTTATAAATAATGAAATATATTCAATATTGGGAAGTCTCTCAAAACCCTAGTACCAAAAAAATGGATAAATAAGTAAGATTATAAAATATAATTTCAATACACACCTCTATATATAAAAATAAACATGTTTTAATAATTTATTACCTTTATTATTAAGGTTACTCATTGTTTCCATCTTAGTTTTCACCATGTTATGTATTTTATTAACCTGTGTAATATATGTTTTAAGTAAAAAATAATATGAGAATTATTAGATAATTTGGACCCAATAATTCTAAATTTTAAATCCTAAATATAATAAAAAATGACATGTTTTTGATAAATTAATTATAACAAAAGAGATTATAATGCACAACCCCCTATTTTATCCTTAACCATATAAATTAAACTTTAATATTTAAACTACTCATTATGAAAAAAAATAAAGTAAAATGGATAATCTGATATTATTTATTATAATTAAAAAATATATTACCATTTTATCACATTCAGTTCATATTATTTATGGAAGACAATTTAAAATTAAACCCACAAGCACGTTTAAAATGGGGGTTTACTTAGAAAATATTTTATCAAGTATAAAATGTTCTTATATAAAAATTCAACATAATATTGAATGAAGTAACCAAATTTGGAATACATAAAATATTATTAATCTATATTTACTATTATAAAATATTTATATCAAAATGTACATTTCTAAAGGAATTAAAAGAGAAGGTAGTTTTCAATATAAATCAGTACTTTTCACAATTCATCAAAAAAAATTATCATTTCAAAAAATACTAAAAAATTTACTATAAGATAATTTTGACAAGAAATTTTAATAGAAAATTTTAATTTTTATGAAACATTTTATAAATCTGGTAAAATATTATTTTACAATAAGTTGTAAAAAAATTAATGTAAACACACCTTCAAAAAATGTAGTTTTGAATGAAAAATGAGGATTTATTTATATCTCATGATTTGAGAAAATATTAGATGAATAATAAAAAAATTATTTAATATATAATATATAAATTTAATTAAAATAATTCACAAATAGTTATTAATTTACCTTATTAATAGAAATTCAGATCGCATGCCTAAAAATGTTTTTTTAGAAAAAAATATTTTATGCTAAAATTTTATATAACCATAACATTTATTTTATAAATGTGTTAAACATATAATTTTCATAATTTAGTAAGTCTAATTCTTATCCACCAATTTAAATGGCAGTTTATAACATTCATATATAAATAATATATTTCTTGGGTCATTTAAGGTTGGTGTTGCGTGTCTTATTAGAAATAAAACACAATGTTCTTACATAAAAATTGTCGAGTGTTATATGGAAAATATTTTTCAAAAAATCCAGCCATATTTGTGAAATAGAAAATGTTTCTATGAAAATGAAATAATTTTAGGTTCCCTTGCATGATCTCTTCTACGGCGTAATTTACTTCATTTTGATGCATACATTCATAAGACATCATATACAATGGTATGAAGTAAAGTATATAATGTGGGGTATGTATTCAAGATAGAAAACATAATCAACATCATAAAAAACTCCTTTTTATAGATAGAATAGTATGAAATCATAAAAAATGTTCTTGCATTACTTGATCATCCTTCTTCAACTTTTTATCAAATTTAACTCACACAATCTACTAAATGGTTTTTTTTTGAATTAGTGTACTAACTCTTACTCCCTCAATCATTAACCCCCTTACAAATCAATCCTTATTCTGTAGGAACAAATATTAATTACTCAGGTGATTAAACATGAACCGGGCCTTGATAATATTTATTCATTATCATGTGAACTGCATTAACTCCCACTAATTAGGGAATGATGTCCTCAATTGATACATCAGTCCCAATAAACACCTCTGACTCGGTAACAAAAATATTAAAACCATCAAGAGGTGTATATTGAGGTTTTATATATGTCAAAAAAGTTAAAAATATCTAACATTTTCACAAGATACAAACCCACATGCATGGATTATTTGACTACATTATGATTAGTGGTCGAGTAATATATCAGGTCTCTAGTCCTCATATGATATTCCACCAGCCCTTGATGGGTATGAGTTATTATTAGGGAATTTAGATCACAGAAAAATTCTAATACTCTCTTTATCTCTTCTTAATTTTTTTCTTTTACCATTGGTTCCCCTTCTAGAAGGACAAGATCCATTTTCTCTTAAAGGGATGACACAACTAGACCCAAACTCCCCAATACATCCCATCCCCCCCCCCATAGAGCTACATTCTATCAATGTAGATATTTTTTATCCAGGGATGTCAAAAGGATCCATTGGGGATTCATCCACCAATATTTGATATATTTTAATAATAGTCAACATAGTCTTGTTAGAAACTTTTCGATATTCTTCAATTTTCAGTCCAGTAGAAGTTCCTTCCGGACAGCTAGGTGTTATGGGACCATGGGAAGGTAACACCCAAAAAAATACCTTCATAGGATCGCCCACTGAACATGGGTCCCCAGGATTATATATCAATGTATATGGGTCCTCATTTATTCCTAACATCCTTATAACTCCTACCACCATCAAACTTATAGAAACACTTTCTAAAAACATGGAATTCACACCCTTTTGTGTAGTGTGTACCCTCAAATATTTGTAACATGGGATATTATGTACACAAATAAATTCATAAATAATAAGTAAAAATATAAATATAAGATAAGGGTAATTAGGTACTCACTTAACATCCCTGAGTAAAGGTGTATTTATAGATGTTTCACATGCCTCTTCATGGTATTGTACAACTCGGATAATCTTATATGAGGAATGACTAATGTTGTAAGGAGGTGACACACTTATGAAATAGACTATGACCAATTCATACATATTCTATACAGTTTTAGGAGATGCTTATTCCCAAACCATTTCATTTTAATAGGTTTAAATTAAAATAATCTCCCCCATTTAGTATATTTCTTAGACATGATATAAAATATCTTTCCATCATCCTCTTATAAGAGTTCAAATTTTTTTGAAAATTACACTAATAATGAAAATCATATTAGGAATCCATTTCACCTATCCCTTGAAATAATAGGTCACTTCAACACATGATGTTATAATTTATATTATCCAAACCATATGGAGAAACCTTCCCATAAAATAATCGATCGAAGTGTCTATACCTCCAAAATAATTACCTACCTCTTTAGGATGCTCCTCAAAATAAATATTCTATGTATATATTTTGTTCCCCAATGTTGGTAGGTGGATCTTCCCCCAACTAAAGTAAATTCAATGATTTTTTAAGGTTAATTATTTCCCCATGAATCCCACACTTTCTAGGAATTTTTAAATTAACCTATATTAGGAATTGATGATGATGAAGGCTCTACACTAGTCTAGAGGGTGGTATAAAAAAATATCAGTTTCCTCTACAAATGTGATCCTGGAGTATTTATTTGAAGAAGAAATTTATCAAACCTTATCATTATCATCACAGATCCTTACCTTTTCAAACTTTGGTTATCAAATAACTTATAACCATACACCCCACTTCATGCATCCTCCTATTAATAAAAAAAATATACATGGTGTTAATGTAATCTGATATTATCCTAATGGAATTTTAATATGGAGAAAATTAATCTTATATCTTATTCTTCTCTATTTTTTTATTATCCAAAACTAACATGTTATCATCACATTCATTTAAATTTGTATAACTAATGGTGGAGAAAAAAACTTATTTTTATCAAATCTAAATTGCTTCCTCATTCGGAAATGAGAATATCCTTTATAACTGACCACCTCATATATCCTATTGGTAATATTTCCTTCGTGAATGGATGTAAAAAATGCATGGAATCGAGGAATGTAGGTAAAACATTCTATTATAGTAAAAAATTGTAATGTGTATGGTGTGTATAAAAAATGATCATGTTGTATTATCTAGTTCTTTTCGTCACATTCAACAAAAGAGCTTGGCTGAATGATACTAATTTTATGGAGATACCAACTTAATTGAGAACCAAGAATCTATTAACTTTTTATGAAATTGTATCTAACAATATGTTCTAATATCTCCACACAATATTCCAAAAGGAAAAAAAATTATAAATGATGAATTTCCTTTATAGGCATGACCATTATTCCAGTGTAATTTCAAGAGTATTAGATCTACCAAACTGATCATCTATCCATTGTCTAGTTGAGAAACCCTCATAAAGGAACTAACCCCACTCTATTTTTTTCATAAACTAGGTGTATGCACTCAATTATGAATGATTATAAAAAAAACTTCTATTTATGGAAAATGATCGACTATGGAAGAGTCATTACATCTCCATTTTTCAGATTGACCTTCTTCTTCAATAGGTTGATAGACACCTTCTGCCTTATGAGTCTTTCAGTTTAGGAAAAACCTAATCGTATATGCATATGGATCTTCTCGGGTCATATTAATAATTCATTTTTCATGTTTTATGAATGGAACATTAATTTTTCTGTAATGAGCATCTTTTAGGATCTCCATCACCAAATAAAATAGCTTTATTGAATTTGTAATTGTCCTCTCAATATTTTCTGTTGATGAAGTTTGGGTAAGAAATTCATTCTGGATATATCCTATAAGAATATTTTTTATGATCATTTTCAATTTTTAAAGGCTTACTCTATTATATTTTTTCATAAATTGATTTTTTATAGTTCCTAGACTATACCTACTGATAATATCTGGGATAATAAGAATGTTACAATGAGTAAGGGTTTGTGAGACTCTAAGTATTTCATATAAAACTATAGCCTTTATCTCCCTATCAAATTCGCTAAATCATTATTGTACTTAGAAAGGATACCCCTTGCCCATTCCAAAAACACTTCCCAACTGGATTTCCATGTCAAATGGACAAATGTGCTTTTTCCTATTCAATGATTATATCATTATATATTTGTAGATGTGAGTATCTTGATCATGTTCATATCAATATTCTTCAATATTCAAAGGAGGATATCCTAATACATAAACATCCATGCATTCCTTCTCCTATATTAATTTCACTAATGATGTTATATTTTCTTGGATTTCTTCTTGTTTCATTTTAATTCATGGGGAATCTTGGTCGCAATATCACTTTTAGGAAATAGTAGCATCACATTGATTTTTAAACACATAGAGTGGAAGCCAATATGACAATGGGAAATCATAAATGCTAATCCCTCATAATTTAGTGATGAAGGTGTGTGGTTTATAGGTGCTCCATAGTTGACCAAAATTTATATTTCTGATTATTTTTCATCGCATATCAATGGATACTTAGGCCTCCATCATTGAATTCATTCATATAATAAAATAGTTATCTTCATAGAATGAGTTTGATAAGAAATGGTTTATGTATATTCCACCATGTGATAATCACATGGAAAAATAATTTTCAATTGGGATCCAAATGAACATAACATGGAAAGAAGACCACTGAGGTTTTTATATGGCATGATTACATGGTAAAGTCATGTGAAGATCTCACATAACATGAATGGTTAGGTAACAATCAAAAAGATAATAGTCAGTTTTCCCTTTTAAACTATATATAATTCATAATTCTAATACCTCAACATTTATTAATTCTATTTGGGAGGTTTTAAAATTCCCTTGATAACAAATTTCATATTTGTAACTTCTCTACTTATTTTTATTCTTTTATATTAGGAGTGAAATACATTGGATAATTCAATCATATAGAGTTTACGTTAGATTATGCATTTTTATTTTTTTAATATCCCTGTATTTTTTCTTGTATCTATATTCGATATTTATTCCGGATGTGTAATGTTATTATTGAATATAATATTTATTGTTTGTTACTCTATTATAAGACATACGAAAATAGTCATTGTGAAACATGATTTCTTTTGTTAAGGAATTTTTTTGGGTTGTTACATCAAATAGTTGTAAGATACACTCCTCAGTCATAGACATATGACCCAATCACTATGTCCAATAAAAAATAATCAACAAATAACAAATATTCACTGTGGTGATATTCTATAAATACCCTTTTTTTAAGAAAGGGGATAGAAAAAATGAATGGGAGAAGTGTAGAATTGAAGTAACGCTCATAAATCCCCTAATTGACAGACATTTAAAAATTTTGTAAGAAAATATAGATTCAAAATGAACTCAAAAAAATTATGTTCCCCATGAGATGGGTTCATGTGATTGCATCTGTTTGATATCATCCATGTGAGAATCACATTATCATGTAAGAACCCTAAAACTCACAAAACAAAGGAGGGTGCCTCACGTGATCACATGATGTCCCCATCACTTGAACCCTAGCCTTTGAGCCTATCATGTAAATCTCATCCATAAGATAATCATACAATTTCCACTCATTTAATACTATTAAACAAGATTCTCTCCCTCTTATGTTATCAAATATCAAGAAATTTTATTCCACAAATTCCTTATATGGGAACACCTCACCATCAGAGTCCAGTACGTGATTCCAAATTTCTCTTACCATATTGATGCTTTCTCTCATGGTATCTAACTAGTCCATGAACACCTATGAAATTTAGAATACTATGTAATATACCACCATTCGGTCTATCTACTCAATCTATTACAACCAAAAATACCTTTATGAATTCCTTCCACAATGTTTTATTGCCAATAATTCAAAAATAAATGCCTCCTCCAATGCCACCAGACATTGGAGATCATATTTTTATGAATTATAGAGAATACCTATATTGATCATGAATTCCATTGAAAAAATTATCTTCATGGATTTCCTCTATAATTGATATTTCCCTCAAAAAAATTTCAATCTTAAATTCCCTTGATAATGAGGGTCCCTATCATAAGGAATTCAGTGAATCTATCATCAGACCATATAACAAAATCCAAAAAATATTTTCCCAAATATAATTACCCTAAGTGGTGGGTCAATTCCAATATCCATTTAGAATTAGAGGAAATAAATTTCTGTATTATACCTATATATACCATTTCAGTCCCTTGATTGGGAGCGAACCTCCTTCATCGCCCTACCTATGAATATAAATGAATATGAGTATGTGGGCATAAATATTAGTATATATTAAGACTTATTGATCAATTATGGATTTATTACACACCTAAAGAGTCATACTATCTAGGGGACACCTACTGGTTGTAATAAAAAACTATCCATGCCATCGCAAAGTCAATTATTAGATCTGAAATCCCATTATTTCAATATATGCCAAATCCCCATTCAATATTCAATTTTCGCACATCTCATGACACATAAATTCCCAAAAAAATAATGTTAAACTATGTGTACAATGTACCAGTTTCATGACATCAAAATTAACAACAATTTTCATTTTAAATTATATAAAACCACACGGTACAATCCTATCACACAACTTTAAACTGTGTATCCCAAACACCATGGAATTTTTCCCTATTAAACATGATACTTGGGATACCTTCTATAGGTTGAATCCCAACATTAATTTCCATATACATCCCCATGATGTTATATTACTCATGAATCCACTTACATCATTCCTCATCATGCCATATTCCCCACGAGCTTGGACATCCCCTTCCCCCACAGAAATAATTACTAGGAACTCATCTGATTATTCCATATTTTTTGAGAAATCATCTCCCTCATGGCGGGATAAATTCCATATAGGTATCAACATATTTATTACATTATGATATACTCAGGATAAATCCATACTCTTCTCATTATTACATATTCCAGATATCCCAAGCAACCCCAAACCTCTCAATGCCATATTTCATATGAAACAACCTAACCTAATTATATAATATTCCCTTCCATGTAAACCAAATAGGGTATAACATGGGTAATTCTCACACCAATCATTTCTAAGTATCATTCTCTTAATAATACGTGCTACATAATATTAAATTTTATGGGTTATTCCTTGTCACATGACCTAAAAAATGAATGATGTGTCCCATTATGTGACATAGAACTATGTTGGTTTTGATTCCATTTATAGTGATATGTAATAGCCTTTTATTATTGGCTAGATACCAATAACACTAACACTCCACGGATAGTGATAGTCTCCATAGTTCCTATTTGTGTGGCTTTAAACCATATTAAAATAAATTAGGTATCATTAATTTTTAATGAACAATAATTTTCAACAACATAAACATAAAAATGTTCACATTAATACATATTAAAAACAACAATTTGTACAAGGGTAATAGGACATGTGTGTTGGGATTTGGGAAAGACACATGAATATTACCTAAATTTATAATAGAGACCAAGGTTTTTGTAAGAATCCCCTTAAAAAGGAATACTTATCCTAACATACCACCCACTTAACTAACACATATCCTAAGGTGTCTCATGTAATATCTCAGTGACTACCTTCCCTTTGAATTTTGGTCATACCTTACTCAAAATTAAAGCGCCCCATAGCACGAATTACTAGTCAGATGTTTCCAATAGAGAAATCGGTTATGGTGACAGAAATACCTTATCCCCATGGATTGAGGATTCTCATATAATACTATAAAGGTAGATATTATCATGGAAATATTTTATTTTTGTTTCCCAATTTTGGCATAAATTGGCCATAGAAAATTTTAAATGTGTGTACTTCTCACTCTAGATAGTTTCACCATGATTTAAGTCGTTTTTATTATTAGATATGAATACTTATTAACTATAATATTTTCATGGTACATCATTATATCAATGTATATATCCCATCTAGGACACCAATTTTGGGACTTATGAATGGAATAATTTTGTTTGATATATCAATTTTCATATGTAGATACGAGGGTTGTGACATATCTTGAAGTAAGGACATTACAAACTTCCCTCCCTAATAGACCATGTTGGTTGGTGAGTAGGATAAGTGTATGGATTTCTTTTTATGACATCCTCTTATAAACACATCATGTGGGGATTCAGTGATTATTTAGAGAAATTTATTCATGAAATTTAGGGATAAAAGATGGAGATAATCATAGTATTTTCCCAACATTGGGTTCCATTCCACCAAAATGGAATCCCCATCAACTTGTGGCAAAGCTCATTTAACTCCTTAACATGGTCATCTTACTCACCAAAACAAAATTACATGTTCTTATGGTGGTAGATATTCAACCAATAGTTGTGATGAAACAACGGTATATAATACACTTTCTTACATACAGTATGTCATACCGGGGATGCACGGTGGGCCAAAATATGACTAATACTATATCCTCAACTAGGTTCATCCAGATAATCGATGGCTTATCCTTATCCTCTATAAGGGTCTCTTCAATGTTATCTAACCATAACGATTGTCTCTCTTCTTATTTTTCATAGGGAATGGGATCATTTCAAATCTCCTCAGTAGTGTCAAAAGGTGTATGGCCAAGGGGAGGCCTAGATATTAATTTTTTCCTTCTAATACCTTTCGAATAGTATGATATGTCACAAGTCAGTGATGAGGTGCTCAATGTATATGGATTTGATTTCAACAATTCATATATATATATATATATGAAAACTAGAAATGTATTTAAAATGAGGATTAATTTAAAACTAGGTAAATGATTCATTGTGAGTAGGGCCTTCACAATGAAATCCATGAGGAGGACCTCCATATTTTGTTTATCTAAAATTAAATATCACTAGGGATACCTCAACTTTGGTAGTTTGATTTACCATGCGGAGATTATAAAAAAATATATTATTGAATTACATAGGGATGAACTAAATGATTTTAAAAAATGGACGGTGGTAAAGGGGAAGACCTCCATACTTATTGATCCTCAAACTACCAGGATTACGTTTGAAATGGGAATCATGAGAAGAGACTTCAAGAATGGTTCTAGTATACCATAGGGAAGACCCCCATAGAGGTTACTAGAAGAAGGAACTCCAGATTATTGGATAAAAGAATCATTTAGAGGACCTTCATGGATATAGATTCTTTATTCAATTGGTGAGTATCCTGATTATTATTAAGATGATAAAAAAATATTTTAAATGGCCTCAAGAATATATAAGTTTAAAGGGGAATGGATATAATTATTCTTCAGGAATATAGATATAACATGAAATTAATTTCATCTAGATGACCTCCATCATGTAACTGAGATTAGAAAATCTAATATAAACATGGTTACACAGTTTGAAAAATGAACCTCACGAGGGAGATCTTTCCAAGAATACTACTTAATTATGATTGAGATATGTCCATCACCATTCTATAATGGAGTGAATATATGAGGTCCCTCCGATATCATAATCGATATATATCAATGAGCTTCTTGTGAGAGGGTTTGAATGTTATCCTACTTTATAATATCTATCAAAATATGTTGATGGTTTTTAATGATATGAATGGTGCATTGATGTCACGACCCGTCCTCGGGGCCCGTGCCGTGACTACCCCAAGCCCGCCTTCCATAGGCCAGGGGCTGGCGACTAGCACCGAGGCGTAAATCCCTATAAAAAGGGAAGGCATTTCCTTTGTAAAGTAAATAAGTACCACAGAGTAAGCAAGTGGAAAAGTAAACACTAAGTAAAAAAGAGTACAACTGTAAGTGCGGAAAAGTAAGTGGGCCAGTATACAAACCCAAACTGAAAGTAAAGTACAACTCGAAAGGGAAAACAACAATTGTAAAGTAAAAGCCGCTACACCGAGCTATCCACTGGAGATTCCACCTGAAGGGTGGGTACAGATAGTTCCACTGCTCCTCGGGTCCCGCCGTCCACTCCGAGTACGTCCCACCCTGTGGTCCACCTCCAGGTACTGTCCTGCTCTGCGAGCCTCAACCACGATCAATGATGTCTGTCATCTGCAACCAACACAACGTAGTGCGGGCATAGCCCGTGCAGGGGTGAGTATAAGCTACTCAGTAGGGACCCCGAGACCCCTGAAGGTCTCCCAAAATCCACAAAGGATAAACCACAAAGGAAATATACAATCACGAAGTAACAACCGGCACTGCTTAGGTATATGCCCATACATATACCTAAGTCATCTTTCCAATACGCTCCAACCTCCGAGCCCAAGTACAACTCAGTCCACACAGGAAAGTATACGTATTCCACACAGGAAAGCAAAACAAAATCCACACAGGATAGCACAACACAATCCACACAGGAAAGCAACAGGATTCAGCTCACACAGGTATACTTCTTCGATAGACGATAGAGATGATCACTGATCCATCTAAGTCATCGGACCCACAAAGGATCGATAAGTACTAACCCCCGCAAAGACCCACACAGGATCGGACCCACACAAGATCTGTAGGCGCTGGTTCACACAGGACCGCTGAGCGCTGACCCACACAGGATCGGACCCACACAGGATCAGAACCACACAGGATCGGTAGCACTGATCCACACAGGATCGCTAAGTGCTGTAGTCGTCGTCGTCGAATCCACTGAGGATCTCTGCACAGTCGTCGTCGCAGTCACAGTAGCAGTCGTAGCCAGCTCTAGGGTTCCTGCACACAGCAAGATCGTTCGGGAGGGTCCGCTCCATGAGCTGAGAGGCTGATACATCAACTGTCACAAAGTCCAGAGTTGATGTATCCAGAAGTTCCGTATCGTCAACAGGAACTCAACACAACAGACGGCGCGTCAATCAGACACCCGGTCTGAGAGTTATTGGCTTTTTCGTCCTAGGGGCCCGGTTGGTTTTTAAGGAAAAACCAACCCGACCATACTCCACCTATGTCCAAACCTCGGGCGAAGTATGCCAAAAGATCCGTCTCACTAAGAGGAACTCAACAAAGCTGACGGCACGTCAAACAGACGTCCGTAGCTCAGGTTATGGGCGTTTCCGCTCCGAGGGCCCGGTTAGTTTCGTGTACGAACCAACCCGACCGAACTCAAAGTATTCCGAAACAATGAGTGCAATATACCGAAACGAACGTCTCGATCCAAGGATCGTATCGCCACTGACAGAGCGTCGTTTGGAGGTCCGTAGCCCGAGTTATGGGCATTTGAATCCAAACTGCTAGGTAACGGGGGTTTCGGGCCCAGTCCGTCCCGGCCCGAGACCCCCCGGTTGGCCCGAACCGGGTCGACCCGGCACGGCCCGGCCCGGACTGGCCTGGCGGACCGGCCAGGAGCCGGTCCGGCGCAGTGCGCTGGGCGCGCTGCCAGCTCGGCCAAAGGCCGAGCTGTTGGAAAAACGGGGGGCGCTTGCCCCCCCCCCCCTGTGAAGCTGCGGCCCCCCCTCATTATGGGGGGCCGTTTTGCTGGCCGGGGGAATTAAATTCCCCCGGTTTTTCTCCCTTCCAGCCGGCCCGACCTGGCTGGCCGGTTCTTCCTCAACGGGATCGGCAAAGGTCGGTCCCCTTCTGGCTTCCGACACCGTCGGCCCAGCTGGCCGCCGGTCACCAAGCTCCGCCGCGGCCCGGAACCGGTCGCGGCCCTTGTCATCTGGCGCAGCGTGACGGCGTCGCTCCCTTCCTTCACGGCCCCGCTCCGGCCGTGGTGTCTTAGACTTTCTTCGACGCGGCACGACGGCGTCGCGTCCTTGCATTATTTCATGACGCGGCGCGACGGCGCCGCACGTTTCTTGCCGTATGATCTTGCGCGGTGCGACGGCACCGCGCCACACCCGTTTCAATACACAATATAATCAACACGAAGAAGTAGGACCGTCGTCCGTGTTCATGCGGTCCGGCCCCCTCGCATTATTCGCTAACAATTGGAAAAATTTCACGAAGAAATAAAATCACGGGTATAAATCATGAACAAAAGAATAATAAAATAAACCCCTACTTGATAAAAGATGTCGCACGTCGGGCGTCGTGGAAACGGCGTCGTTCCGTCAACATTGGTGGAAGAAGCGCTTGGTGAAGTTCAGTCGAGTCGAGTCGACACTCTCAGAATACTTTGTGGGCGGCGGTGCTTCCCTTCCTTGCTCTGGTTGAAGAAGGTAGAAGGTGTTGCTTCACGTTCTTCGGAGACGTGGAACGTTCTTCTTCGAGAGGTTGAAGGTCTTCCAAAAGTTCTTCTCCTCTCCTTAGTTCTCCCCACAATGTTTATGCCAGCCCCAAAGAGAAGAATAGAATCTCTCATTTTAATGTTGGAAAAATTATTTCAAAAGAAATCAAACACTCAAAATAATTAATTAAGTTGGTTTAATTAATTAAATGCAAAGTGTTGGGAAGAATTTCAAAAGATTGAAATTCAATTAAACCACACTTAACTCACCTCATTAATTAAACAAGTTGTCAACATTAAAGTGGGAGTTGTGGGGGGGGGGTTTAGAGGATATGAAGGGGTGTGGTTCGTGTGGGCCCCACCACCCTCATAACCTCCCAAAGGAGGTTGGGTGGTTACCCAACTTCCATTAAGAACTAAACACTTAGAGAAAAATAATAAAAATTGAAGTGTCATTATATAAAAAACTTCCACAATTTTTATTATCAACACTCATGTAAACGCAACTCCGGAACAAGAGTTCCTAAGAAATTACCGGCGCTGCGAGTTCATCGGTGCCCTCGGAATTCGATTTCGGGCACCGGTTCAAAAGTTATAAATTCCCGCTTGTTCGTTCACTGAACGTTCCCGAGCCAAACTTCGGAAATTGATTCTGGGCACACCGGGCCTCGGAATCAGGTGTCGTTAGAAACCGCGTTCTTTTAAAATTCCAAATAAAATTAAGAAAAAAATTCCCTTGAATTTTACGGGTCTTTAAATTACTCCCACCTCAGGGATTTACATCCTCGTAAAGATATATCAAAACTAGGGAAACAAATGAGGGTACTGAGCACGCATCTGAGCCTCCCGCTCCCAAGTGCTCTCCTGGAGATTCCCTTGCTGCCATCTGATGCGCACTAGAGGAATAGACCGTCCACGCAGGACACATTCCTGTCGATCCTCGATCTCCACCGGAACCTCCATAAAAGTCTCCACATCGTCAACGTCAAGCTCCCCATGGTCAATGATGTGCGTCGGGTCGTGCACGTATCTCCTAAGCTGAGATACATGTAAGACGTCGTGCACCTGGTGAAACTGAGGTGGTAGAGCCAGACGATAAGCCACCTCGCCAATCCTGCTGAGGACTTGGAATGGTCCGATGAAGCGCGGAGATAACTTGCCGCCTCGGCAAAATCTCCATATACCACGTCGAGGTGAGACCCGCAAGAAGACGTGGTTTCCATCCTCAAACTCCAGTGACCTCTGCCTCCTGTCAGCATTTGACTTCTACCGGCTCTGAGTTGTCCTCATCCGCTCCTGGATGACCTGGACCTTCTCTGTCCTGGCCTGGACCATCTCTGGTCCCACAAGTGCTGACTCCCCAGGGTCTGTCCAGCAGAAAGGAGATCTGCAAGGTCGGCCATACACCGCCTCGTACGGTGCCATCCCGATGGTGGAGTGGTAGCTGTTGTTGTACGCAAACTCCACCAAGGGTAGGTGGTCCTCCTAGCTACGACCAAAGACGAGGACACATGCATGGAGCATGCCCTCGAGAGTCTGAATGGTCCTCTCCATCTGACCATCTGTCTGAGGGTGAAAGGTTGTACTCAGACGTAGCTGCATCCCGAACGCCTCCTATAATCCCTTCCAAAGCCGGGAAGTAAAGCGAGCTTCTCGATCGGAGACAATAGAAGATGGCACACCGTGAAGCCGCACAATCTCTTGAACGTAAAGGCGTCCCAAGATCTCCACTGAGCCCTGCTCTCTGATGGGTAAGAAGTGAGTCAACTTGGTGAGTCGGTCGACAGTCACCCAGATGGAGTCGTGACCTCTGGAAGTGCGTGGAAGTCCAGTCACGAAGTCCATAGATATGTCGTCCCACTTCCACTCCGGAACCTCCAAGGGCTGTACCAAGCCTGCTGGTACCTGATGCACTGCCTTCACCTGCTGGCAGGTGAGGCATCGAGAAACAAACTCCGCTACAGCCTTCTTCATGCCTGGCCACCAGTGCTGTCGTCTGAGATCCTGGTACATCTTCGCCACTCCGGGATGTACCGCCAAAGGAGAAGTGTGAAACTCTCTCAAAACCTCCTCTCGTAAAGCGAATGGTACCATGGTACGTCCTCTGAAAAGGATGTCGTGCTCTGCTCCAAGGGAGAAACCTTCAGGTGCCTGTCCCGATGATATCTGTGCATGTCGTGTCTCACAGTCAGCGTCCTCACGCTGTTCCTCTCTAACCCGCTGTAGAAGTGGAGGAGAGACTGTGAGAGACTGAAGGAAGGTTGTTCCATCTCTATCCACAAAGGATATCTGCAAAGAGGCTAGCTGCTCCGTCGCCTCCTCAAGTAGATGAATGCCCGTCCTCCTGCTGAGGGAATCGGCTACTACGTTCCCCTTCCCATGAGTATAGACTATCTCAAAGTCATAGTCCTGGAGGAACTCGAGCCATCGCCGCTGTCTCAGGTTCAGGTGCTTCTGCGAGAAGATATACCTGAGACTCTGATGATCAGAAAAGATTGTAAAGTGCTCACCCATCAGGTAGTGTCGTCATGTCTTCAGAGCGAAGACCACTACTGCTAACTCCAGGTCATGGGTAGCATAGTTCTGCTCATGTGGCCTCAACTGACGTGATCCATAGGCGATCACTGCCTGCTTCTGCATCAGGACACAAGTGAGTCCGGTCCCTGATGCATCGCAGTAGACTACGTACCCTACTCCCTCCTCAGGCAACCACAAGATAGGTGCGCTGGTCAATCTCTGTCTCAGCTCCTAGAAGCTCTGCTGACATCTTTCTGACCATACGAAGGGTTTCCCCTTCTTCGTCAAAGCTGAGAGTGGTGTCGCAACTCTAGAGAAGTCTGGCACGAATCTCCGATAGTATGTAGCTAGTCCCAAGAAACTCTGCACCTCCGTCACGCTCCTGGGTGGCTCCCAAGCTAACACAGCCTCGATCTTCGCAGGATTCACTTGAACTCCCGCCTCAGAGATACCGTGTCCCAAGAAGTTGACCTCACGTATCCAGAACTGGCACTTCGAGAGCTTACCATAAAGCTGGTGCTCTCGGAGTGTGTCTAGTACAACCTTTAAGTGGTAGGCGTGCTCCTCCTCACTCGTCGAGTATATCAAAATGTCATCAAAGACCACGACAAATCGATCAAGGTATGGATGAAAGATCCTGTTCATGATGTCCATGAACACTGCTGGAGAATTGGTTACGCCAAAAGGCATAACCAAGAACTCATAGTGGCCATACCGACAACTGAAGGTCGTCTTCTGCACGTCCTCGTCTCTGACTCTGAGCTGATGATAGCCTGACCTGAGGTGTATCTTCGAGAACCACCGTGCTCCCTTGAGCTGATCAAAGAGGTCATCAATCCTCGGTAGCGGATACTTGTTCCTCACTGTCACCTGGTTTAGGCGACGATAATCGACACACAGTCGCAAGCTCCCGTCCGCCTTCTTGGAGAACAAAATCAGGGAAGCCCAGGGTGAAACACTAGGTCGGATGAACCCCTTGCCCTGCAAGTCCTCCAACTGTACCCACAGCTCTCGAAGCTCGGCGGGGGCCATCCGATATGCTGGAGTCGATATCGGAGCTGTCCCAGGGTACAGGTCAATATAAAAGTCTACCTCTCTGCGAGGAGGTAACCTTGGAACGTCGTCGGGAAAAACGTCTGCAAACTGATCCACCACTGCAGGAAAACCAGGACTCCGCACGTTAACTGCTCCTAGGATGAGGCTAGCCAACTTATGAGTGATGGGCTATCCTCTCCTCCATGGAAGTCCATCATGTGCTGCAAAGGCTCCCTTCTCGCCGGTGAAGGTGAACCTGCTCCCGTCGGTGCGTACGCATTGCACCTTGCACCTAAAACAGTCAATCTGTGCATGGACCGTAGATAACCAATCCATGCCCAAGATGACATCGTAAGGCCTCGACGCTGCTACAAGAAGATCCCAGCCGAAGCTCTCGCCTCCTAGAGTAAGCTCACACTGCTGGCACCAGTGCATAATCGTCGAGTCTGCTCTCGTAGGAGTCTCTAGTTGTAAGGATCGAGCCAACGGCTCTGTCAGAATCTTCGAGCTCCGAACCAGGGCAACGGCTATGAAAGAGTGACTCGCTCATGTGTCTACAAGTACTACAGCAAGGGTGGAATAGACACAGATAGTACCTCGAATCATCTCGGGCACGTCGTGGTCATAGGACTCCACTGCCTGGAGTTGTGCCTGTCTCTGCCCGCCAGCTCCCTATAGTCGGGGTGGACCTCCTAGTGGTGGTGGTGGTAGAGCCTCAAAGCGTCGCCCACCACCTGCTGCTCGGCCAGCTCCTCTGCCTCGTCTGCCTCCTCCCTGCGGACCGCCACGGTTTACCCTCTGCCTCTGCCTCGGTCGTCCCTCAACTGTCTGCTGCTCCTCAGCATGGCGGGTCAGGCAGTCACGAGCCATGTGGCCATGCCCGCCGCACGAGTAGCACTGCCTGCCTCTCGAAAGACTGGCTCCCCGCTGTGTGCCCCACACTGCTGAACCAGTGTCCTGAGGTCGTCTGCCTGAGGGTCTGGTCTGCCTGGACCCCTGAGTCATCCGTCGACTGCCTACTACAGAAGAATCTGCTACGTGCCGCCCTGTGGTGGGTCTCGGCGCTGGTGTAGACTCAGTAAGAAAGCTCTCGATCAAAAGGGTCCGCTCCAGTACTCCTGTCTGAGTCGGTATGCTGAGGGAGATCAGCGATGCCCTAATCTCGTGTCTCAAACTCTGCTCAAAGGTCCGAGCCCAAAAGAATGGGTCTCGTACCATGTCGGTCGAGTAGCGCGAGAGATCGGTAAATCTCGCCGAGTACTGAGCGAACGTCATGCTGCCATGTCGCAGCTGAAGAAGCTCCTGAATGCGCACCGCACGGAGGGTGGCTGGGACGAACTCCGAGCGGAAGAGGCTCTCAAAGTCCGTCCAAAGTAGAGATTCCTCATCATGCACCTGGAGCATCAAGCTTCACCATCGGCCCGCTGCTGCATGCAGTAGGCTCGCAGCGAGGATCACCACGAGGTCTGCTGGTGTCCTCACTAGCCTGAAAACTCGTACGACTGCCTCCAGCCAGTCCTCGGCTTCCTGGGGGTCCGTCTCCCCACAAAACCTGGGTGGTCGCTGGCGCTGAAACTCATGCAGTTCCCTGAGGTGACGTGCATCGTCAGCGGCTAGTGCTGGAAGCATCGGTGGCTCGGCGGGTAGTGCTACCGCCGGTTCCACTACTGACAAAGGACCCTGAACCGAGGCCTCGTCGCTCGGTGGGCTGTCGTCACGCTCGACTCTCGGAACCCTAGCTGGCTGCCATCGTGGGAACATCCTGAAAAGGAAACAGGTGTGCCATGGTCAGAACAGTATACCTGGTGAGCTGATATAAAGTAATCACAAAGAAAACTTGAAACACACATGCAATCAATGTTTTCGTGCATTAAGTCGGAAATCAGAAGTCAGGGTCCTGGTGTACGGATACGTCGGCTGCCGCACCAACACTGGACTCCCTGGACTGATAACCACACCCAATATGCTAAACATTATTGCTTCACATAGAAAAGATCAGAGTTCGCCGTAGAACCGAACTGCTCTGATACCAATTTGTCACGACCCGTCCTCGGGGCCCGTGCCGTGACTACCCCAAGCCCGCCTTCCATAGGCCAGGGGCTGGCGACTAGCACCAATGTGTAAATCATGGTAAAAAGGGAAGGCATTTCCTTTGTAAAGTAAACAAGCACCATAGAGTAAGAAAGCGGAAAAGTAAACACTAAGTAAAACAGAGTACAACTGTAAGTGCGGAAAATTAAGTGGGCCAGTATACAAACCCAAACTGAAAGTAAAGTACAACTCGGAAGGGAAAACTACAACTGTAAAGTAAAAGCCGCTACACCGAGCTGTCCACTGGAGATTCCACCTGAAGGGTGGGTACAGATAGTTCCACTGCTCCTCGGGTCCCGCCGTCCGCTCCGAGTACATCCCGCCCAGTGGTCCACCTCCAGGTAATGTCCTACTCTGTGAGCCTCAACCACGATCAACGCTGTCCGTCGTCTGCAACCAACACAACGTAGTGCGGGCATAGCCCGTGCAGGGGTGAGTATAAGCTACTCATTAGGGACCCCGCGACCCCCGAAGGTCTCCCAAAATCCACAAAGGATAAACCACAAAGGAAAGATACAATCACGAAGTAACAACCGACACTGCTTAGGTATATGCCCATACATATACCTAAGTCATCATTTCAATATGCTCCAACCTACGAGCCCAAGTACAACTCAGTCCACACAGGAAAGTATACGTATTCCACACAGGAAAGCAAAATGAAATCCACACAGGATAGCACAACACAATCCACACAGGAAAGCAACATGATTCAGCTCACACAGGTATACTTCTTCGGTAGACGATAGAGATGATCACCGATCCATCTAAGTCGTCGGACCCACAAAGGATCGATAGGTACTAACCCCCGCAAAGACCCACACAGGATCGGACCCACACAGGATCTGTAGGCGCTGGTTCACACAGGACCGCTGAGCGCTGACCCACACAGGATCGGACCCACACAGGATCGGTAGCACTGATCCACACAGGATCGCTGAGTGCTGTAGTCGTCGTCGTCGAATCCACTGAGGATCTCTGCACAGTCGTCGTCGCCGTCACAGTTGCAGTCGCAGCCAGCTCTAGGGTTCCCGCACACAGCAAGCTCGTTCGGGAGGGTCCGCTCCACGAGCCGAGAGGCTGATACATCAACTGTCACAAAGTCCAGAGTTGATGTATCCAAAAGTTCCGTATCGTCAACAGGAACTCAACGCAATAGACGGCGCGTCAATCGGACACCCGGTCTGAGAGTTATTGGCTTTTTCGTCCCCAGGGCCCGGATGGTTTTTAAGGCAAAACCAACCCGACTGTACTCCACCTGTGTCCAAATCTCGGGCGAATTATGCCAAAAGATCCGTCTCACTAAGAGGAACTCAACAAAGCTGACGGCACGTCAAACGGACGTCCGTAGCTCAAGTTATGAGCGTTTCCGCTCCGAGGGCCCGGTTGGTTTCGTGTACGAACCAACCCGGCCAAACTCAAAGTATTCTGAAACTTTCAGTGTGATATATCGAAACGACCGTCTCGATCCAAGGATTGCATCTCCGCTGATGGCGCATCGTTTGGAGGTCCGTATCCCGATTTATGGGCATTTGAATCCAAACCGCTCGGTAAAGGGGGTTTCGGGCCCGGTCCGTCCCGTCCCGAGACCCCCCGGTTGGCCCGAACCGGGTCGACCCGCCCCGGACAGGGTCGAGCTGGCCCGGCACGGCCCAGCCTGGCCTGGCGGACCAGCCCGGTGCCGGTCCGGCGCAGCGCGTTGGGCGCGCTGCCAGCTCGGCCGAAGGCCGAGCTGTTGGAAAAACGGGGGGCGCTTGCCCCCCCTTGTGAAGTCGCGGCCCCCCTCATTAAGGGGGCCGTTTTGCTGGCCGGGGGAATTAAATTCCCCCGGTTTTTCTCCCTTCCAGCCGGCCCGACCTGTCCGGCTGGTTCTTCCTCAACGGGACCGGCAAAGGCCGGTCCCCTTCCGGCTTCCGACACTGGCGGCCCGACTGGCCGCCGGTCACCAAGCTCCGCTGTGGCCCGGAACCGACCGCGGCCCTTGTCGTCCGGTGCGGCGTGACGGCGTCGCGACCTTCCGTCGCGGCCCCGCTCCGGCCGCGGTGTCTTCGACTTTCTTCGACGCGGCGTGACGGCGTCGCGTCCTTGCATTATTTCACGACGCGGCGCGACGGCGCCGCTCGTTTCTTGCCGTATGATCCTGCGCGGTGCGACGGCACCGCGCCACACCCATTTTAATCCACAATATAATCAACATGAAAAAGAAGGAGGGTCGGCCGTGTTCGTGCGGTCCGGCCCCCTCGCGTTATTCGATAACAATTGGACAAATTTCACGAAGAAATAAAATCACGGGTATAAATCATGAACAAAAGAATAATAAAATAAACCCCTACTTGATAAAAGATGTCATACGTCAGGCATCGCGGAAAAGTCGTCGTTCTGTCAATGTTGGTGGAAGAAGCGCTTGGTGAAGTCGAGTCGAGTCGAGTCGAAACTCTTAGAATACGTTGTGGGCGGCGGTGCTTCCCTTCCTTGCTCCGGTTGAAGAAGGTAGAAGGTGTTGCTTCACGTTTTTCAGAGACATGGAACGTTCTTCTTCGAGAGGTTGAAGGTCTTCCAAAAGGTCTTCTCCTCTCCTTAGTTCTCCCCAGAAAGTTTATGCCAACCCCAGAGAGAAGAATATAATCTCTCATTTTAATGTTGGAAAAATGATTTCAAAAGAAATCAAACACTCAAAATAATTAATTAAGTTGGTTTAATTAATTAAATGCAAAGTGTTGGAAAGAATTTCAAAAGATTGAAATTCAATTAAACCACACTTAACTCACGTCATTAATTAAACAAGTTGTCAACATTAAAGTGGGAGTTGTGGGGGGTGGTTAGAGGATATGAAGGGGTGTGGTTCGTGTGGGACCCACCACCCTCATAACCTCCTAAAGGAGGTTGGGTGGTTACCCAACTTCCATTAAGAACTAAACACTTAGAGAAAAATAATAAAAATTGTAGTGTCATTATATAAAAAACTTCCACAATTTTTATTATCAACACTCGTGTAAACGCAACTCCGGAACAGGAGTTCCTAAGCAATTACCAGCGCTGTGAGTTCATCGGTGCCCTCAGAATTCGATTCCGGGAACCAGTTCAAAAGTTAGAAATTTCCGCTCGTTCGTTCACTGAACATACCCGAGCCAAACTTCGGAAATTGATTCCAGGCACACCGGGCCTCGGAATCAGGTGCCGTCAGAAACCGCATTCTTGTAAAATTCCAACGAAAATTAAGAAAAAAAATCCCTTGATTTTACGGGTCTTTACAATTCAGCCTTATTTTTTTATTATCATCATTGCACATTAATGAAATCCCATGAAAATAATCAGGATATGAGCATGATCTAGTGATTATCCCATTATTTTTATATAATATTTTTAAATATCGAAGAGTGTAGGGATATGAACTACCTCTTGAGTAATTTTTGTTATATACTAGCACCGTTCGTTGTGATTAGGAAGGGATATGAGCATACTTGATTATTTACATCAGAATATGATAATGATCTTCTCTAATATGGGAATTAATATAGGCTTGATCTTAAGTAACCATAGAAATATATCAAAAATCCTCATAAAATTAACATATATATGGAATATAATCCATATCTAAAGTAGTAGTTTATAATTATACATGATTCCAAATGTTTTAGGTTAGAGAAAAAATATTCAAAAGTTATATCATTTAGTTCTCATAAACCCCCAATGTTTCCTTCTTCTGGGTTTCCTAGTTTAGAACATTGTGTCTAGGATATTTGGGGTGCTTTCATTAATGTATTCTTGGGGGGATAAATTCAGGTTATTCATACATTGTTGATAGATAAAATAAATCCAACTAACCATATCCCATGCAGTGTTATGTATGATTTCAAAATCCTCTACCACCTCCCTATGAAAAGGGATAAATGTGTTCTTAATGTTTGGGGATAGGATACTGAATCGATTGGAAATGGAAATAGATTCTACCTCATTCTTATCTGGTCATTAATTGGACGTATGATGACCCTTTTTCTCTTAGAGACTCTCAGGAACTTACACAAGCATCATGATCGATCCATTTAGATGGTACTATCTTATTAGATCATTCACCAACTAGTACAGATGCACTATTTTAATACACGGTCCTTTTAGTCTATTTGTTCTTGAAATTCATTTTTGATGAGGTATGTTTATGTTTATTCCACTAGTTTTACATTACCGGAAGAGGTGTCAAGCAGTCACCACCATCTTGTCCAAGGACATTATTATTCAATAATTAACTAGGTGGTTATATTTTTATTATAGGGACTTCCTATGGGAAGAATAAAAAATAAGTAACATTTTAATGAAACATCACAAGTAAAAAATTTATAGTCCAATCAGACCATTCATGGGTGAAGGAATCATGTTGGGTTCACCAATCTGTTTCTTATGTTCCCACATATAAGTTAATTTTTTAGTCAATGTAAACCTATACTCCATTGTCAGATGATCACTGATACATTGTACATAAACATAAGGTTTTTTATTTGTTTTAATTATAGGATATTGGATCTTCCCATTAGGATTTTGAGTATTAGGATGGGAATCGATTAAAATTTTAATTTAGGTTCATGAATTATTCCAAGTGATAATATTAAAACTACTTACCATAATGTAATTAATTGATAGAAATCATGAATTTATGTGAACATCTATATATATATATTATGTCCTCCTTATTTCTTTTACTAGTTAATTAAAATATATTTTAAATCTAAAATAACTGTGTTCTCTAAAACATATCAGAATCTAGGTCGACAATAGGTGTTTGTGGAGTTAGGATAATGTCCAAAATAGGGGTTTCTCACATCTCTTTGAATTGAAGTAGTACCCATATAGTTCAATGTCTCCTAATGGGAAACATATTTCGATTAAAGATAATGATAATATGACTAATGTGTTCTTTTTTATGTTCGTTCACCCATGACCATTTGAAGTACATTATAAAAATCTTGTATCCAAGTGTTATTTTTGGGAAACTTAACATCACAAGGAATTTAAACTATTCTATATAGTTAAAAATGATAGTGAAATGACTACTAGAAAAAATGTGAATAATAACGGATGGTGTGTGACTAACGTTTGGATGGAACATTCTAGTTCATACTATTTTTTGTTAACTAAATTAGAGAGATAGGGGTTGGGGATTACACCTTGGGGAGGGAAATATGAGTATCCATAACTATTTTATGGGATAATACAGTTCTATTATATACTTGTTTTGGGAATATATTTTATATTTTATATATAGGATGATAATTTTTCCCAAGGGTAGTTTCATTAATCACATAATGATAAAGACCCTCTTTATCAGTGTAATTTATGATTTTTTTCACCCTATTGCTCTTATCAGTTATGGATAAAAACTAAGAATGTACCATTATCAAAGGAATACATATTATTTATAGTGAATTCTAATTTACATTTTCTATTATTGTATCTCAAGAGGTATTAGAGGGGGCCTAGGTGGGTAGTCATCCATGGAATGGGATGTAGTTGAGGTGGACCCCATGTTCAAGGACCTGGGTTAATTGCAACCTAAGTATGGATATTTGGGTGAATCGGTACCAAGATATGGGGACTTGGGAGAATTTCATAATAATTATTTATCCTTGTAATGGTGGATCCCAATAATTAGGGATTAGATGAATTCATTCCATTATATAAGGAATTTGGAAAATTGGGGCCCAAGTTTGGGACATGGGTGAATTGGTGCTCAAGTATGAGATGTGTCTTAGTTTGCATCAAAGTGTTGAGGTTTGGGTGAATTGGTGCATAGATTTAAGTACTTGGATGATTCTGTGCCTAGTTATAATACCTGGGTGTATTAGGGGTACCCATGTATAGAGGATTGGGCCATGGGTTTCCCTAATATGAGACATAAGAAAATTAGCACACTGATTCAAATTCTTAGTTGAAGGGACACCTTCATATGGGACTTTTTGATGACTGTGTTTTTTATTTACCTAGTATAGACACTATTAGGTTACATAGGCATATTTTTTCATATTGTGGTACCTTTGAAATGGGTTGTGTGCATGGATCCCTAGTTTGATGCCTTCGATATGACTCTAGGTCCTTCACCTTATCAATATCGGAGAATTGTTCATCCATGAATCATTGATTGAAAATACATTAGATAACACAATTGATATTATTTACCCATTTATATTTTATAATATTTCACATTTAAAGTCACTTTAATGAGATTAGTAGATTAGGAAACAAGTTGAGTTGTGGTGTTCTTGATCTCCTCCTACATTTTCGTCCACTCCTTGTGTCCCTCAAAAAGAAATGTTTGGGGTCAAATTTATAGGAAATGGGAGATAAAGGGATGGAGGATAATCTTCTGAATTTCATAGGCACTTGCGAATAGAGGTGAAAAAATCTAACTAGGAATAGAAGAAACCAGGGTGTGGAGATGATTTCGCTGTGGGAGGAAAAAAGTCATGAAAATATACCTTAGGTTGTCTATATGGGAGTGGGTTTTACTTCACCTCCTTTTATGAATAAAAATTCCTTACCCAATCATGTTAAAAATTCTTAGGAAAAGTAGGAACCAGTAATGGAAATAGATTCATACAATTTTTATAGAATATTTCAGAAGAATATTGGAAAGTATTTACATTTAAAAGAAAATATTTCTTGGTTTTTATGAACCATCAATGTAAATTATGAGAAAATACATTTTAAATGTCATAAATATAAGATTTTATTTAAATAGATCTGATAATTTTGAAATAAATAATTATTAGAAAATAGTGTATGAGTGAATACAAAAAAATATATCTTGTCAAAAATATAGAGAATATAATGATAAATTAGGAAATGTTATTTGACAGCATTTCTTTTTTACTTTTTTTTAAATACAATCCCTAACATCAAAAATATTTTTTAAATAAGGGATACAAATTCGTTTAAAACATTATTTTTATTAAAAACTATCCCAATAATGGATTATTAAAATTAAATTGTATTAAAATATAAATAAATAAGAGAAGAATATAGATTTTGGAAAATATTCCTATATAAATGTTACAAATTTGGACATAATAAAATAATGATTCAATAGAACTAAGGTAGGAATATCCCTATGAAAAAAGTATTATGATTCATAAATTACATATAGGAATCATATTATAAGTAGTTAAAAAGATAGAGGTAGATATATATGATGATAAAAAGCATAACCCCAGGAAAGAGAATTAATGGGATGGATCCCTTATGTCAAATCTAGTGTACAAACTTTTACGAAATATGAGTGTAAATGATAGAATTTTTACCTCAAAGTTAATTATAAAATAAAATTTATACATTAATAAACATAAAAATAAGTAATATAACATAATATAAACCATAAGGGAAGAATATATGAAAAGAAAGACTACTTGGAAGAGAAAATCCCATACCTTGAATCCTAGATTGGCTCACATGTCGATTAAACTCTAGAATGGCTGAATTACATAATTAATAACACAATCCAAAATCATAGTAAAGTTTATTTCAATTTTTAAAATCCATTTATTTTCATATTTTATTTATTTTTTAGTTTTATATTACTTGTGATGATCATTTTGGGTTATTCAATCCATAGCTTGAAAACCGCATCGATATAATGGTACCAATCAGTGGTATTTCATCCATGGTTTCATATTCTATAAAAGTTACAATTTATTTTTAATTATCTCATTCTAGTGTTGGTGAATTTTCACATTCAAATATTATTCAAAAATGATTGGAATTTAATAAACATGTCTCCATATGCTATATTTTAGATATTAAATTAAAAAATATATACTATGTTTAATATCAATAATACTATTTAATTTTTTTTTAAAAAAAACTTTATCCTAAAAATAATATAATATTATTTTTTATATTATAATTATAGACTGTAAATTATTTTTTATTAGTTTTTCGGGAAAACCAAACAAGAGCTAGGAAACAAAAATTATGGGGGCCAAAAGTGATGGAGGCTGAGCGCATCAACAAGGATAATCTGGTTAAATCTCTTTGGTAAGGAACCAACACAACTGTAAAAATTAAGTTGCTCCTCTTCTTTTCCCTCCCACACTAAGGAGTCTTCTTCATGGTTACCTTTGCACCATGTATACTTAATAGACATGCCTTCCTTGATTTTTCTACGACATTGACGAACCAGATTGCAAAGCTCCCAAGGCAGATTTGGCCTTCCATGCATCTACTAGGCAGAGACCATAGAATCCAATTCAATATCCTCCACCTTGAGGTTAAAGAGATGGCACAGTGTTTCACAGGTGTGCAGAGCTTGAATCTCCACACCCAAGGAAGAGACCCTGCTATAGAACACACTAAAGCCGAAGTAGACCAACCCGAATGGGTTGCGAACCAAACTTCCACCCCTCATATCCCCATTAATAATAGATCCATCAATATTAAGTTTCAGACCACTACAAGGTGGTGTCCACTTCTCCCAAGAGCCTTGGTTTCTGGGGCGTGGTCCAGAAGTAGGATGAGAACCTTTAGGTAAAGAGTGGAGCATAAACGAGCCTTCACTTCCGCGAATGAGTTGGCCCAGCTCCAACACCAACACACATGTGCAAACATAGAGGAGCCTGGTGGAGAGAGATGAGACTTCTCATGCCTTGTTCCTGGCATCCTAGAGAGTCCAAAAAATGGCCGCAGCCGTTACAGCCCGACCTTTCCTCTCTGACTCTGAAGCACCAAGTGAGCAGAACCAATTTTTGTTCTTCTCCTGAAAGGATTCCCCTAGATAGATGATGTCCACGCGAGACCCAATGGACTCCCAAAGATTTTTCTCCCAGTAACCATGGACAAAGAGGTGCTCGATTGTCTCCATTTGCGTATTCGCACAGCAGAAACAGTGTGAAGTTGTGCTCACCCCTCTACGTTGTATATTCTCATCCATCGGAAGGGCATAGTGCAAGATGCGCTAGGTAAAGAAGAAGTATTTCAAAGATATTTCCTTACACCTAAGGGCCATTTCCATATCATCCCATGCACCATTGACACCGAATGTGGCTCTGTGACTTCTGCAAGATAGTCGTACGGAGGGCGCTCAAGTGAAGAAACTGCGGTCTAACTCATCATTGAGAACAATACTAGAAAAAATGGCCATCTGGTCATCATTAAGGATAGCCTTCATCAACATCAGATGCCAACTAGCTTCTTCGAAGGAGAGAGATGGCGCTGGACACCTTGCGAAAAAGAGCTTGACACGAGCACAATTTTCCTTCTAAATATTGATATCACGTCTCCCAAACAGCCAACGAGAATGGTCTTGGAGGATAGACAAATGGGACAACATGCATTTGGCCAGGCTTGAGATGCTTCTCCTACTTTCTTCCCATTCAACCCATCTCTCACTACTGGAAACGCAGGCTTTCCTGATGCTTCTTTCCCAATGGTTTGCTTACCAACGGTTCTACTGAACCGTTGGGAACCAATTCCTTGGACACCCCATTACCAATAGTTTTTAAAAACCGTTGGTAAATTTTAACCCGAAATACAGAGCCGACCGCTGCTCTCCCCCATTCGCGACATAACCCTAAATCTCTGTATCCCTCGGATCCTCTTGCGACTTCCCCCATCCGAACCGGTGAAACTCCATCGAAATCATCTCAAATTAGGTATTTTCTTCTTTATACACATAATATATTTAAGTTCTACCTTTTTTTATTTTTATTCGTCTAATATTTTAGTTTTATGTTTTTATTTTGATGTGTATATAATATTTTTTTTTGTTTTTTGATTTAATCTATACTTTCTCCATTCCAATCAATTTAATTAATTAAATATTTAACCCTCCATTGAAGAAGAAACATCTCAAATTCATTGTGGTTTGATTATAGATTTTCTAAGTATGTGTTTTTATGATTTTTCTTCATATTGTAGTTAATTGTTACTTGGAAGTTTATTTGTATGTGTTTATTAATTTTTAGGAAAGTTTCTATGAATGTTTTCCTTAAAATTAATTGAGGAAAGTGTTTTATTGAAATGATAATTTTTTTAATCAGACTTGTGTAATGTAATTTGTTATAGTACACTTGTTATGTGACTATGTTTGGTATTTAGTAACACATGAGATAACTGGTGTGTGATAATGTGTTGTGAAAGAGATTTCATGGTTGGTTCAAGATTATATTTACGTTTTGAGCCTATTAATGAGTTGTTTTAAAGATATTTACCTTATGTTTATTGGTGAAAACTGGGAGCTGTAGAGGTGGTTCATGTATAAGAAATATAATTTCTGCTAAACATGTGGATAAACCATGAATATTAGTGAATTCTTGAAATGTTTTATGTTTTTAGTCCTTTATTTAGAGTTTCTTTTGATGCTGGTGTTTCTTATTGATACCTATAATGGGAATTTATTTTAGTTTCTAAATCGGCTAAGACTCCCCCACCATGCACAGTGTATGCAACCTCTACCCTTATTTAATCATTCTGTTTACACAGCCTATGCAACCTCTACCCTCAGTTAATCAGTGAACTCAGGTCATTAATTAAAGCCTTCATTCTCACTATCATGTAAGAAATTGAATGATGTAAAGCCATCCTCACATGATTTCTTACCTTAGATAGTGTCCAACATATGGAATACGAGCTTTTGAATTCATCAGTTAACCAGGATAATATATTCCATTTCCCCCAAGATGACTGTACTAATATAACTTTAGGGTCATTTAAATATGGTTCTCATTATACGTTGTATATTATGTGTCCTTCTTGTCCAATACTCACTTTTATGAGGGTGGGGTGCTTTTCACTAGCCATGCTGGTATGTGTAGACATCCAAAAAATGTTAGATTAGTCACAAGTTTAATTCAGTAATGTTGTTATCATTGACAGACATTATTATTAATCTCAAATTTAAAAATAAATGTTTTTGTCTATACTTAATGAAATTAAATCTTTTTACAAGCCATGAACAACCTATTAGTGTAGAAGCCTAAAATTTATTCACCCATGGGGTGCGCTTGACTTGGGGAAGTAATTGGGTAATGAAAGGTATGGCCATAGATGTGACAATAATGAGTTATTGAACATGAGTGAATGATTTGGGATGCCTATAACACATAATGGGACCTAATCCATGTGAATCTTATAGACCTAATGAAAATGAATATAAATAAATTTTAAATTAATTTATGAGTTCTTTTTCTTTACATTATTTTAATAGTTCACTACATCAACTGGAAATGTCTTCCTTTATCATTTACTTAAATTTATTTTCTATTAAAGTTCAATCCTATTGAATTGTTTATGACAAAATGACTTATATAAATTCTTTTTACAGAATGAACATAAGTTTAATGTATGAAAACGATCAGATCTCAAGCGTTTTTCAAAACAATTTGGAGAGCTTTATAGATTTTTCATTTCACAATGCTTCAGATAGTGGTCGCATACACTGTCCATGTTCTAATTGTGTTGGTAGACCTTGGTTGAGCTATAAAGAAGTCAGCTACCACATAAAAAAATGGTTTTCAAGCAAAATACTTTGTGTGGTATCACAATGGGGAGAAAATGAAATCTCAAATTGGTGATGATCGAAATGAAAGGACTGGAATTGAGAATTTGTTAGATGATCAGTTTCCATTTATTCGTCATCATGAAAAAGAAAGGATTTCGACTCAAGAAGACTTCGATATGAGGACAGGTGATGCATCTAGTGAAAATGATGATATTGATAGGGTGAAAAAATTTAATGATGCTGCCATGACTCCAGTATATCAACAATTCGATAAAATGAAAAAGCAGGAATTTTTAATCCAATTGTTTCATGGGAAAACTATGTATAGTATTTCTAATACAGCAATCGATTACATTCTTACCCTCTTGAAGGATTTACTTCTAGATGATGCATATATTACCTCAAACCACTATATGGCATGGAAGTTAGTTGAGGAACTTGGATTTTTAAGAAACAAAATTCATGCTTGCCCGAAAGATTGAAGTTTATTCTGGGAGGAAAACTCTGAACGAAATGATTGTATAAAATGTGGAACATCCCGCTAGAATTCAAAATCTGATGGAACACCATCCCACGTTCCACAGAAAGTAATGTGACACTTTCTATTGATCCTCGGACTCCATAATATTTTTATGTCTGATGACATATCAATAAAAATGAGATGGCATGATATCGAGAGAAAGAAGACTAATGATGAGTTGGTTCATCCTGCAGATGGATTTTCATGGCCGAGATTTGATGCTCGACATCCTGATTTTGCAGCTGACGTGCGTAATGTGAGGTTGGGTCTTTCATGCGACGGTTTTAATTCATTTGGGCATATTCAAACTTCGCACAACACATGGCTAGTTTTTATACACATTTATAATCTTCCCCCATGGTTGTGTATGAAAAAAACTTTCACTTTCATGAGTATACTCATATCTGGTCCTTCTGATCCCGACATTGATATTGATGTATACATGAAACATTTAATAAAAGAGTTGAAACTTCTTTGGTATGTGGGTGTGCGCACATACGATGCATGTTCATAAGACAAATTTCAGATGCGTGTTGCGCTTATGTAGACAATCAATGATTTTTTGGCTTATGAAATGATGTCTGGATGGAGCACGAAGGGAAAACATTCATGCCCAGTTTGTATGAATAATACATGATCCAGAATACTGAAACATCATTGTAGTTTAAGTTTTATGAAACATCAACAATTTTTTCCAAATGATCATCCATATAGAATGAATCGTCGAAGATTTGATAATACCATAGAGACCGATGATCCACCTCAACGTATGTCTGGAACTGATGTGCTTAATAAATTGAAAGATTTTAGTTTTTCATTCGGGAAGGGTCAAATGAAATCTGGAAAGAGAAAGAATGTTTCCACTGAAACCTGTTACAATTGGAGGAAGAGGAGTATCTTTTTTGATTTGCCTTATTGGTCAACCAATTTGTTACGTCATTGCTTAGACGTAATGCATATTGAAAAGAATATATACTAAATGTTGATTTTGTTTCTTCTAAATGTCAAGGGAATGAAAAAAGATGATTTACGTTCTCGGCGTGACTTGGTGGATTAGGGCATCAGACCAGAATTACATCCTGTGCGTATCAGTGAAAATAATTGGAAACCTCCATGTGCTTCTTATGTGATGAAACCTACAGAAAAAAAAACATTTTCTGGAAATATTAGAGACTATTAGAGTTCCTGATGGCTATTCAAGCAACATATCTAAACGGTTCAACAGAAGAGAGTTAAAGCTAAAATCGTTGAAGACTCATGATTATCACGTTCTACTCCATGAGTTGCTTCCAATAGCAATCTGCCATATTTTGTCCTATAATGTAAGGGTGACTGTTATTCAGTTGTTCCATTTGTTTAGAGATCTTTTTGCTAAGAAGTTGTCCAAGTATTTCTTTCAAAACATGTTGACAGATTCCCCATTAATTTTGTGTGAGTTGGAGAAAATATTTCCTCCATCATTTTTCACATGCATGTTGAATCTGACTGTCCATATTCCCACTGAAATACTTCTCAGAGGACCTGTTTCTTTTCGTTGGATGTATCCAACTGAAATAAATATGTACACATTAAAGTCTTATGTTCGAAACATGAATCATCCCTAAGGTTCTATCATGAATGGTTACTTGGCTCAAGAATGTAAGGATTTATGCTCAATGTATTTGTCTAATATTACTACAAGAATGAACAAACCAATGAGAAATGAAGAAGAATAGTATGAGAAAATTGAACCCAGTTTTTCATCACTTCCTTAAACAGGAGGAATTCCTGGATCATATACATTGAAGACATTAAGCCATGAAGAGCGGGAGATGGCACATCACACAGTTTTGTTCAACTGTGATTTGTTCGATAACTATATCAGGTAACTAAATTGAATATGTATATCTTACATATATATATGTTAAACTATTCATATTTTTTATCTATAGGGAACATAAAACAATGATAAATATGAAGCATCGTTCTTTATCTTTGAGAAGGAGAGAGACTTTGCATAGCAAAGAGTTTTCTGCTTGGTTAAAATTGAAGGTATGAATATTACTGTTTAACATATTTATATCAATATTTAATTAAGTTTAATAGTCATTTATGTTGCAGGTATTGAGTTTGTCTGCTGACTCTGTCTCTGAGGAAATAAGAGGTTTTGATTTTTGTCCTAATACCGTGGTTCGTGACTGTAAATCAATTGTTATCAATGGGTAAAAATTTATTGTCACTGAAAGAAAATAACATGAGAACACAACATGATGTTGTTATGGTTACTGCCACAACGGATTGTTATGCCAGTGAATCAGATAGTAGACCGCGATTTGAAAATGTGGGTTATTATGGAGTCATTGAGAAAATAATAATATTGTATTATTACTCTCATGGATGATTCACAATGATGAAATGTCATTGGTTTGATTCTATGATGAGATAGGGCACATTTATTGATGATTGTGGATTTCGATTAATTAATATGACTCACACTCTTGCTACCGAAGAACCATATGTGTTGGAATCAATGGATAAACATGTTTTTTATGTCAAAGACGAACTCCAACCTGAATTTGGTGTCATACTTGAAGTAATTCCAAGACATATTTTTGATTATGGTGATGATGGAATTGACACTGTCCCTAGTTCCATTGGAACAAATCCATTTATTTCTTTTGATGACTCCAATAGCTCAATTGTCAGATCTGATTGTGAAGCTGAAGTTGTGGTTGAAAATATATAGAATCATTCATCCATGTTCTCAATTATTTTGGTTTACCTCGAGTTGGGTTGTTAAGGTTGGTAATATTCAAATTGATTTAGTATTGATCACAAATATGTTTTAGCTTACTTGACCGTTATGTGAATTTTCAATGTTTATTGGTTGTAGTTTTATTTGAATTGCATTTTCTAATTTTGAATTGAACTGTATTCAAACCTAGTAAAACAATATTTCTAACTTGGTGAACATTACAACTTGTATGATTTATTAAATCCATTCAAGCTATTCTAAAAAATTGATAGCTAAATTACCAATAAATCCCCCTATTCCCTCATATATTTAGTTTTTTAGGTTACACATTAGTTTCCTTTTTCTCATTAATTACATATTTGTTTTCAAAAGTAGGAAATGCATCCAATTAAAGAGAGACGAAGGAAAAAATGATGGAGAACAATCGTCGAAGGGAGGAGATGGGCGTTCCACCATTACTGCCTACAATGAGTACTTTATTTCAAATATATACATTTAAAGAATATATAATGTCATGTGATTAATTTTTTTGTAAACATTTTTGTAGTATCCACCTATACGTCGACAGTTATTCGATGAGGATCCTAGTACTGGTCCTAGTACTCAGGCCGGTGGTACGGGGAGGGTTCGTACTAGAGGTGGACAAGCAGCTTCGCGTACCCGACTAGACCCTGCCCCTCCCTCTGACATGTCATCCTTCCCACATTCTAATCCCAGTGTGTCGTTAGGGACATAGGGGATATTTAGACCTCCCATGTTTTCGCCACCTTTTGCATCTTCTGGCCCATATTTTTCATATCCCATGATGATTCCCACTCCCCAGTCAGAATCCGGTCATACAGCTGTCCCATATTCTTTTCCTTCTACTTATATCCCTATGAGTTTCTATATTCCATCGTCTTCGACTCCTGTTTCACCACAGGGTGTTCCATCAGTTTTTGTAGATCCAGCGGTGCTCAGCGATCAGACTGACGTAGGTATATTTATAGAACCCTAACAAATTTTTATAGCAATATTTATTTTCATTATAACATGTTTTGATAAAATATTTGTTTTTCTTTCATGACATATACATCTACTGATAGGAGGCGGGGGTAGGGGCATACACGCATGCGTGCGGTTGGAACTGATGCACACAGGTTATGGTGGATTACAATGAAGACAACCAAATGGTTGAGAAAACAGGGCAGTAATGTCGGAGTTTTTTGGCGATGCTTGCCAAATACTCCGACATTATTCCCGTCAGCCCGCTATCGTGGAGACATTTGCCACATGAGGTCAAGGATAGAGCTTGGGCAGAGATATGGGTCAAAAAATCTATTGTATTTAATTCCATGAATTATTTTTGTATTTATATGAATTAATATTTTGATGTCAGCTTTGATTTAATTTTCCCGATGGTGAGGGTGCATGACCGGAACGTCTGAAGGATTTAGGCGAGCTTTGGAGAGCCTACAAGAAGGAGTTGTATATTGGCTGGCATGCTAGAGTTGGCACTGAGTGAGAGGTGGTATCAGTCATGGATGATTGTCCTATAGAGCAGTATCGTCAGATGATTACTCATTGGATGACTACACAGTTTAAGGTATTAATTAAATTTGATGTATTTAAATAATAACTTTCATGTTTTGAATTAATATTATTCTTTTCATTATCGAATTCTATTTAGGAATCATCTGTAAAAAATAAAAAAAAACATTGATGCAAAAAAATACCTCCACACACTAGGACGCACTACAGTGCCAAATCATGAGAGGAAGTAGGTTTGACAATTGTTTATGAGTTTTCTTTACAACTTACAATTTCTTTTGTTTCCTCAATTATTTAATTTTTTTCTAAATTTTTCATATAACTTTAGTTTTCAATGTCATTGTAGAGGAAAATATAGAATATTGAAGGACGTGTGCCTCGAGCAAAACTGTTTTTCTCGAGTAGACGGAAAAAGGATGGAAGTGCCGTCAACGAAGCGACTCAGCAGCATATTGTAAGTTTTAATATGTTGATTTTATATTTTAATATATATTTTGTAACTTAATAATATATTTATATTTTTAACAGGCTACTTTAGAGGCCCTCGATGCCCAAGAACCAGACAATTTTGGGCCAACTGATCACTTACATCAGGTGTTGGGAGAGGATCATCTTGGCAGAGTACGATGCCGACCTAGGATAACCCCGAAGAGGTATTGGCCCTCATTATGTACGAGTTGCAGTGTCACCGAGCTGTAGAAAGTTAGGACACAGGTCGAACAGGCTGACAAAAGGGCCACAAAGATGGCAGAACAGTCTGCTAGGGAAAACAGTGCATTTATGAAATTTATTGAAGTTCTACGTCCAACACTTCCACTAGAGACCAACCCAGCTTTTGATGAATATATGTCGTCGATAAGTTCTATATATGGTTCACCAGGTGGAATTTCTAGTGGTGTTCAAGATGATGTTCAACCTGATGATGATGATGGCTAGGATTCTGATGCGGAAGAGGATGGAGAGGAGGAGGGTGAGGTGGATGGCGAGGGCGAGGAGGAGGGAAAGGGCAAGGAGAAGGGTGCTAAGGAGGGAAAGGATGATGATGGGGACGAGGAAGAGGGTGATGATGATGGTGATGATGATGGTGATGGTGATGTGGGACAAATTGATCTGTTGCATTTTTGACTAATATTACTGAGATTTGATGTTTAATCTATTCTATTTGTTGGTTTTATCTAGACCCATAGTATAGTATTGGAGTTGAGTTATTTTTGTATATTGTCTGTTTTCATGGATGTTGTTGTCTTTTAGTGGCTATGGTGTATCTTGAGCATGTTTATAGAGTTTTGTTTGTTTGGGAACTCCCTGGATAGCCCCCCTCCTTCCTGGACCCTGGACAACACCCACCATCCTCCTTGGACCCCAAACAGCCCCCCGGACAGCCCCCCAGACATCCCCCCCACCATCCTCCTTGGTCCTCGGACAACCACCCGGACCCCCCCCCCCCCTCGGACACCCCCAGACATCCCCCCAGACAGCCCCCACCCTCCTCCTTGGACTCCGGACAGCCCCCCGCACATCCCCCCACCCTCCTCCTTGGTCCCCGGACAGCCCCCTGGACACCCCACGGACAGCCCCCCCGGACAGCCCCCGGACAACCACCCCACCCTCCTCCCTAGACCCCCAGACATCCCCCCACCCTCCTTGATTTCACAAGCCTTTTTTTATTTCTCGGATCATGCAATTTTATTTAGGACTATTCCATTTTTGTATGTCTTGAATTATATGAATGTCTTGGTAAACTTATTAGCCCATACTCATCAAATGCATGTGATGATATACATTAATTTGAATACATATTCTTGTTGTACATTATCCATGTTATGTGAATTATGCCTTGTTTGATTTGGTTTACTTTTCAATTGTTAGGATAAGAAATGTGTTTACTTGTCTCTATTTTGTTTAAAATGGACATAATTTTAAGTGAAAACAACAACTGACATACAGAAAACCAACCAAACACATTCAGAATGTGTTGTTTCTTTAGGAAAACAATACATGACTCATATGTGATGTGTACGAGTCAACCCTGCCCCAATCCGAGACCCGGTGTGGCCGGCACCACTAAAAGTGTCTCTTTTGTTTCAAAAGGACATCATTTTAAGTGAAAACAACAACTGACATACGGAAAACCAACCAAATGCATTCGGAATCCGTTGAAACTTTAGGGAAATGATCAATAAGTCATATTTGATGTGTATGAGTCAACCCTGCCTCAATCCAAGGCGCGGTGTGGCCGGAACCACTTGAACTGTCTCTCTATTGTTTAGAATGGACAACATTTTAAGTGAAAACAACAACTGACATACCGAAAACCGACCAAACACATTCAGATTATGTTGAAACTTTAGGAAAAAGTTACATGAGTCAATTTTGACGTGTACGAGTCAACCCCGCCTCAATACGAGCCCAGTTTGGCCGACACCACTCAAAGTGTCTCAGGTTTATTTGAAATGGACAACATTTTAAGTGAAAACAACAACTAACATACAGAAAACCGACCAAATGCATTCAGATTCTGTTGAAACTTTAGGAAAACAATCCATGGATCATATGTGAAATTTACGTATCAACCTAGCCTCAATCTGAGGCACAGAGTGGCCGATACCACTCGAAGTGTCTCTCTATTGTTTAAAATGGACTTCATTTTAATTGAAAACAACAACTGACATACGGTAAACTGATCAAACACATCCGGATTCTGTTTAAACTTTAGGAAAATGATCCATGGGTAATATGTGACGTGTAAAAGTCAACTGCGCCTCAATCTGAGTCGCAGTGTGTTCGGGATCACTCTAAGTGTCTCTCTTTTGTTTAAAATGGACAACATTTTAAGTACATATGGAAAACTGACCAAACAGATCTTGATTGTGTTGATACTTTATCACAACGATCCATGTCTCATATGTGACGTGTAAGAGTAAACCCTGCCTCAATCTGAGGCGTGGTGTGGCCTGCACCATTCATAGTGTCTCTCTTTTGTTTAAAATGGACATCATTTTAAGTAAAAAACAACTACTGACATACGAAAAACTAACCAAACGCATTAGAAATGTGTTGATACTTTAATAAAACGATCCATGGGTCATATGTGACGTGTATGAGTCAATCCCGCCTCAATACAAGGCGCGGTGTGGATGACACCATTCATAGTGTCTATCTTTTGTTTAAAATGGACATCATTTTAAGTAAAAACAACAACTGACATACGAAAAACTAACCAAACACATTCGAAATTTGTTGATGCTTTAGGACATCGATCTATGGGTCATATGTGATGTGTACGAGTCAACTCTGCCTCAATAAAAGTCACGGTGTGGCCGCGATCACTCTTAGTGTCTCTCTTTTGTTTAAAATGGACGACATTTTAAGTACATACGGAAAACAAACCAAACGGATTCTGATTGTCTTGATACTTTTGCACAACGATCCATGGGTCATATGTGATGTGTAAAAATCAACCCCACCTCAATGTAAGGCGCAGTGTGGCTGGCACCACTCAAAGTGTCTCTCTTTTGTTTCAAAAGGACATCATTTTAAGTGAAAACATCAACTGGAATATGGAAAACCGACCAAATGCATTCGTATTGTGTTGATACATTAGTAAAATGATCCATGGGTCATTTGAGACGTGTAAGAGTCAACCTCGTCTAAATCCGAGGCGCGGTGTGGCCGGTACCACTCTAACTGTGTCTCTTTTGTTTAAAATGGACAGGATTATAAGTGAAAAGAACAACTCGCATACGGAAAACCGGCCAAACACATTCAGTTTCTATTGATAATTTATCACAACGATCCATGGGTCATATGTGACGTGTAAAAGCCAACCCGGAATCAATCTGAGTTGCGTTGTGGCCAGAATCACTATAAGTGTCTCTCTTTTGTTTAAAATGGACAACATTTTAAGTACATATAGAAAACCGACCAAACATATTCGGTTTCTGTTGAAACTTTAGGAGAATGATCCATGGGTCATATGTAACGTGCATGAGTAAACCGCGCCTCCATATGAGATGCGGTTTTTCTGACACCACTCAAAGTGGGTCTCTTTTGTTTAAAATGGACTTCATTTTAAGTGAAAACAGCAACTAGAATACGTAAAACTGACCAAACGGATTCTAACTATGTTGATACTTTAGAACAATGATCCATGGGTCATATGTGACATGTACAAGTCAACCACACCTAAATCTGAGGTGCGGTGTGGGCGACACCATTCATAGTGTCTCTCTTTTGTTTAAAATGAACATCATTTTAAGTGAAAACAACAACTGAGAAACGAAAAACTGACCAAACGCATTCGAAATTTGTTTATGTTTTAGGAAATAGATCCATGGGTCATATGTGACATGTACGAGTCAACCCTGCCTCAATCCGTCGCACTGTGTGGTTAGGATCACTCTTAGTGTCTCTCTTTTATTTAAAATGGACAACATTTTAAGTACATACGGAAAACTGACCAAATGGATTCTTATTGTGTTGATACTTTATCACAACAATACATGGGTCATATATGACGTGTATGAATCAACCCCACCTCAATCAGAGGCGCGGTGTGGTCGGCACCACTCAAAGTGTCTCTCTTTTGTTTCAAAAGGACATCATTTTAAGTGAAAACATCAACTGGTATACAAAAAACTGACCAAACACATTCATATTGTGTTGATACTTTACGAAAATGATCAATGGGTCATTTCAGACGTGTACGAGTCAACCCCGTCTAAATACGAGGTGCATTGTGGCCGTTATCACTCTAACTTTGTCTCTTTTGTTTAAAATGGACTGGATTATAAGTTAAAAAAACAACTGGCATACAGAAAACCGACCAAACGCATTCGGATTCTGTTGATAATTTATCACAATGATCCATGGGTCATATGTGACGTTTACAAGCCAACACAGGCTCAATCCGAGTTGCGGTGTGGCCATGATCACTCTAAGTCTCTCTCTTTTGTTTAAAATGGACAACATTTTAAGTACATTAGGAAAACCGACCAAACACATTCGGTTTCTGTTAAAACATTAAGAGAATGATCCATGGGTTATATGTGACATGTATGAGTCAACCTTGCCTTAATCCAAGGTGCGGTGTGGCCGACACCACTCAAAGTGTCTCTCTATTGTTTAAAATGGACTTCATTTTAAGTGAAAACAACAACTAGCATACCGAAAACCGACCAAATGGATTCTGATACTATTTATATTTTAGCACCACGATCCATGGGTTATATGTGACGTGTAGGAGTCAACCCCGCCTCAATATAAGGCGCAGTGTGGGCAACACCATTCATAGTATCTCTCTTTTGTTTAAAATGGATGTCATTTTATGTGAAATCAACGACTGACATACAAAAAACTGACCAAACACATTCTAAATGTGTTGATACTTTAAGACATCAATCCATGGGTCATATGTGACGTGTATGAGTCAACCCCGCCTCAATCTGAGGCACGGTGTGGTCGGGATCACTCTAAGTGTCTCTATTTTGTTTAAAATGAACAACATTTTAAGTACATATGGAAAACTAACCAAACGGATTCAGATTGTGTTGATATTTTAGAAAAAAGATCCATGGGTTATATGTGACCTGTAAGAATCAACCCCGCCTCAATCCGAGGCGCGGTGTGGCCGGAACCACTCAAAGTGTCTCTCTTTTATTTCAAAACGAAATCATTTTAAGTGAAAACATCAACTGGCATACAGAAAACTGACCAAATGAATTCGGATTGTGTTGATACATTAGGACAATGATCCATGGGTCATTTGAGATGTGTACGATTCAACCTTGTCTTAATCCGAGGCATGGTGTGGCCAATACCACTCTAACTGTGTCTCGTTTGTTTAAAATGGACAAGATTATAAGTGAAAAGAACAATTGTCATACGAAAAAATGACCAAACACATTTGGAATCTGTTAAACTTTAGGAAAACAATTCATGGGTTATATATGACATGTACGAGTCAATCGCACATCAATCCAAGTCGCGGTGTGGCCGGAACCACCCAAAGTGTCTCTCTTATGTTTCAAATGGACAAAATTTTAAGTACATATGGAAAAAAGACCAAAAGGACTCTGATTGTGTTGATAATTTAGTACAACGATCCATGGGTCATTTGTGACGTGTACGAGTCAACCCCTCCTCAATCCGAGGTGAGGTGTGGTCGGCACCACTCAAAGTGTCTCTTTTTTATTTAAAAAGCACTTCAGTTTAAGTGAAAACAACAAGTGACATGCGTAAAACCGACCAAACTCTTTTGGAACATGTTGATAATTTAAGAAAACGATTCATGGGTCATATGTGATGTGTACGAGTCAACCCCGCATCAATCTGAGGCATAGTGTGGCTGGGATCACTCATAGTGTCACTCTTTTGTTTAAAATGGACAACATTTTTAGTACATACGGAAAACATACCAAACGGATTTTTATTGTGTTGATACTTTAAAACAACAATCCATGGGTCATATGTGATGTGTACGAATCAACCCTGACTCAGTCCGAGGTGCGGTGGGGCTGGCACCACTCAAAGTGTCTCTCTTTTGTTTCAAAAGGACATCATTTTAAGTGAAAACATCAACTAGTATATGGAAAACTGACCAAACGTATTCGGATTGTGTTGATACTTTAGGAAAATGATCCATGGGTCATTTGAGGTGTGTACGAGTCAACCATGTCTAAATCTGAGGCACGGTGTGGCCAGTACCACTCAAACTGTGTCTCTTTTATTTAAAATGGACAGGATTATAAGTGAAAAGAACAACTGGCATACGGAAAAATGACCAAATGCATTCCGATTCTGTTGATAATTTATCACAACTATCCATGGGTCATATGTGACATGTACGAGGAAACCCGGGCTCAATCCGAGTTGTGTTGTGGCCGAGAACGCTCTAAGTGTCTCTCTTTTGTTTAAAATGGACAACATTTTAAGTACATACGGAAAAACGACGAAATGCATTCTGTTTCCGTTAAAACTTTAGGAGAACGATCCATGGGTCATATAAAATGTGTATGAGGCAACCTATCCTCAATCCGAGGTACGGTGTGGCCGACACCACTCAAAGTATCTCTCTTTTGTTTAAAATTGACTTCATTTTAAGTGAAAACAACAACTAGCATACGGAAAACTGACCAAACGAATTCTGATTGTGTTGATACTTTAGCACAACGATCCATGAATCATATGTGACGTGTACGAGTCAACCCCACCTCAATCTAAGGTGCGGTGTGGGCGACATGATTCATAGTGTCTCTCTTTTGTTTAAAATGGACATCATTTTAAGTGAAAACAACAACTGACATACGAAAAACTTACCAAATGCATTCGAAATGTGTTGATGCTTTATTACATAGATCCATGAGTTATATGTGATGTGTAAGAATCAATATTTCCTCAATCCAAGGCATAGTGTGTCCGAGATCACTCTAAGTGTCTCTCTTTTGTTTAAAATGGACAAAATTTTAAGTATATACGGAAAACTGACTAAACGGATTCTGATTGTGTTGATACATTATCAAAACAATCCATGGGTCATATGTGACGTGAAAAAATCAACCCCGCCTCAATCTGAGGTGTGGTGTGGCCGACACCACTCAAAGTGTCTCTCTTTTGTTTCAAAAGGACATCATTTTAAGTGAAAACATCAACTGGAATACGGAAAACTGACCAAACGCATTCGGATTGTGTTGAAACTTTAGGACAATGATCCATGGGTCATTTGAGACGTGTACGAGTCAACCCCATCTAAATCTGAGGAGTGGTGTGGTTGGTAACACTCTAACTGTGTCTCTTTTGTTTAAAATGGACAGGATTATAAGTGAAAAGAACAACTGGCATACGAAAAACCTACCAAACGCATTCGGAATCTGTTGAAACTTTAGGAAAACTATCCATGGGTCATATGTGATGTGTACGAGTCAATCGTGCCTCAATCCAAGTCATGGTATGGCTGGAACTACCCAAATTGTCTCTCTTATGTTTAAAATGGACAATATTTTAAGTACATACGGAAAACCGACCAAATGGATTCTGATTGTGTTGATATGTTAGCACAATGATCCATGGGTCATTTGTGACGTTTATGAGTCAACCCCTCCTCCATCCGAGGCGCGGTGTGGCCCGCACCACTCAAAGTTTCTCTCTTTTATTTAAAAAGCACTTTATTTTAAGTGAAAACAACAACTGGCATACGGAAAACGGACCAAACACTTTCATAATATGTTGATACTTTAGGACAACGATCCATGGGTCATTTGTGACATGTACAAGTTAACCTCGCCTCAATCCAAGGCACGGTGTGGCCGGAATCACTCCAGGTTTAGGTATTTTTTTTAAAATGGACATCATTTCTAGTAAAAACATATGGTATACGAAAAACTGATCAAATTAGGAATTGAATTCCGGATTCCACATATAATTGTCATCTAAATTTTAAATTGAATTGTAAATGAATTATATATATTTATAATTATGTTATGAATTCTGATTTAATTCTGGATGTGTATAGTTCTAGGATGCATTATATGTTAAATGTGTATAAATTTGTTCTCTATATGTATGTGTTAGTTGGTTATTGCAGTTAAAATAATTGTATATGTATGTGTTAGTTTATTGCAGGTACAATAATTGGAAATGATTGGAAATGAGAGGAAATTGGAAAGGAGAGGGAATGGACTGGATATTGTGTAAATTGCAGACTGTTGTGCAATTTGCACAGCATAGGCTATGCCAATGGTTTCAAACCGTTGGCATAGAATTCTGAGTATTTTTTTACCAATGGATCTCTATGAACAGTTGGTAAAAATCCTTTCCCAACAGTTTAAAAACCGTTGGGAAAAACTATCCCAACGGTTTAGAACAACCATTGGGATAGGTTCATTTTTTCTAACCTATCCCAACGGTTCAGTGTAAACCGTTGGGAAAAGCTTTCCCAACGGCTTACTTCCCTACACTTTGCAGAACCGTTGGTATAAGATATACCAACAGTTCTGCGGCATTTCCCAATGGTTTAGAACCATTGGGAAAGCATGAATTTCTAGTAGTGTCTCCCCATACATGTTCTTGATAAACCGCACCCAAAGGGAGGACCCTTCGATAACCTACTAGGCCAGGTGAGCTTTCATGGAGATAATGGTCTCCGTAATGCTACGGATACCCACTCAAACTTCTTCCACCAGTTTGGTCATACGCTTCCAAGAGGCCAAGTGGCACCTACCAACTTGATTTTCATCCCATAAGAAGGTCGTTATCAAATTATCCATTTTTTTAATGTTTCCCCTTGGTGGATTGATAATTGAGAGTGCGTGCATGGGAATCAACGAAGAGACATTATTGATGAGAGTTACCCTTCCCCAAAAAGAAAGGAATTTTCTCTTCCAATTGCAGATTCTTCCTGTGATGCGGTTGATAATATCATAAAAGAGACACTTCTTGATTCTCCCATTCGAAATGGGGGCTCCCAGATAGGTCATTGGGAGATGGATCCCGTGCATACCTAATCTTTCCTTAATTGTGTGAGCTCTTATCTCCGAACACTTTTTAGAGATGTAAACCTTGCTCTTCCCAAGGTTGATAATCTGACCACTTTCTTCCTTGTAGGCTGCTATGACGCCCATGAGATTTTGGAGGGATATGCGCCTTCCATTAGTAAAGATCAACACATCATCTGAAAAATGAGGTGAGAGATAGGGAGACTTCCATACTTGGTGGCATAAGGGGTAACCCTACCCTCTGTCGGGCTAGAGTGAAACCTTTTGGAGAGTGCCTCTTGAGCCAGAAGGAAAAGGAAAGGAGAGAGTGGATCCCCTTGGCACACTCCTCTGGTGATCTTGAAGAACCCAATAACCTTACCCATGAAGGATATAGAGAAAAATTGTGATGAGAAACATCTAAATCACAAGTCACAAAACCATTCCTGAAAACGAAATTTCCTCATCACCCGAATGATGAATCCCCACTCCAGCCTATCATAGGCTTTGTCCATATCCACTTGAATAATAACATTAGAACCAATTGTCCTCTTGTTAATGTCCCCCAATAATTCATTTTCAATGGAAATGGCCCCTTGGAGGCTTCTTTCCTTCACAAAAAAATGTTGTTCAGCTGACACAAGCCTTGGGATCATGCTACCCAAGCTTCTAGACAGAAGACTGGATAGGATCTTATAGGAATAATTTCAAATAAATATCGACCAGTATTGGGAGATAGTAGTCAGATCCTTGCATTTGGGAATAAGGATAATGTGGGAAGCACACACCCCACATGGGAGAGAACTGCCCCTAAAGAAATCTTGAAAGGCATGGACAATGAGAGTCTTCATGTAGAGACCCGAAGCTTGACGTACATAGATATTACATTACTTTTGCGAAATACTTAATACATAACAAAAACAGACACACAAGGACTGTAATAGTTTAGTGTATTTGGAAACATGGAATGTAATCTTCTAATAGTGGTGAAATATCTTTAACATCTCCCATAAAGATCTTCCACTTTTTGTTTCCTTACCTAAAACCTTTGTTTTAATCCTGGGGAAAAATAAAACATTAAAAGGGTGAGCTAAAATGCTCAGTAAGGGTAAGCATGGATAAAATAAAACATACCATATACATTTGAACTTAAAAACATGACCATAATGTTTAAACATAATAATCTTGAGAAACGACCTAAAACATTGATGTACATAAGGTATAGATCATAATGGAAGATAAATCATTATAAAATATCATGGGAATAAAACATGTAATTGTGTAATCCATTAAGAACATGTAATGATTTCCATAGTAGCCAAGGCATTGCTGCCAAGACCATCTTAGTGGACAAAGTCCCTTTCTGAATCGAGTTCACTCCTCGTTCCAGTCCTGTAATACTGAACCAGATTAACTTACCATTCCATCCATGTATATCTCATGAGATATAAATCATTACCCAATGCATTGGAGGGAGATATATGTCCCACCCATCTCATAATGAAATCATTCTTACTTGTGCCACAACATAAACATAAATCATTCATCATAACCCAAATAATAAAAATGGCTTTCATAAATATCATCCCATCATAACATAATCCATATAAAACAAATGGATATCATTTCATCATAAGAAATGTGAAACCATGTAAATCATAGGGACATTATAATTGAAACATACATATATGAAATAATGTCATCTTAGATGGAAAAATGGTTTTGATAAAACACTTGAAATGAATTCTTGAGGAAAATATCCTTTGTTCTTCAAAATCAATTTATTTTCACAAAAAGTCATGCAATTTTAAAAGAAAAGGATTTTGTTGAAAATAGTCATGAAATCTTTTGGAGGAAGCTTTATGAAAATAAGTCTTTATAAAACCGTAAAAATCCGTTCGTGCCGTACAAGTTAAAAAAACATTCTTCTCGTACTTTTGCCGGAAAAGTCAAAAAGTACCTCGTAAAAAAAATATTTCATACATACCATGTAGTAAAAGTCAAAAATGGGTAAAAATGACTTTAAACATACATGAAAACATTTTTAGGAAACATGGACATGGATGAGAATAATAACCTCAGTAAATACTTACGAATAAACAATCTCGGATAAGAACGAGATTGGAAAAGTTATCCCTTACCTTATGTCCGATATGATTCGTATGGATCCGAACCTCCTGTATAATGATTTAAATAATGTCATTGACTTATTACATAATCATATTCATTTTTATGATATCATATATGTTTCAATTATGACTTTATATTACCCATTCTTTTTTAAATTCCATGTTAAAGTAGCGTTTTGGGTAAAATAATTTCATTCATCGTATGTGTTTCGACTTGTCATTCTTGATATTATTACTTATATCCTAATTTACATAATTCAAGAGTGTAAAAAATGCTTTATATATAATATATATTCATCATATACATATATATTATAGATCTATAAAAAGAAAGGAAATACACCGTTCATGGAGACGGTAGGCCGTACGTACGCATGAACGCTGTTTTCCTTTCTTTATTGACTTGAATGGAATTAAATAAATGACATACATATATATATACATAAATCCAGTAGCATTATTATGTCATATATTTAATTATTATTCATTATATATACTTTATAATCATTCTTGAATGGTTAATCATGGAAAATGAATCTCATCGCGTTCATGGAGACGGTAGTCCGTACGTACGCACGAGCGATGATATCATTCCCATAATCGTGGAATTGTATTAAAGTGTATTTATAATATTAAAGAATAAATATCACTTTAAAATAATCATATATAGTTATTCTTTACACCATTATACCCATCCAAGTAAGGTGGTGGTGGAAAATAGATTACACCACGGCGTGGAGACGGTATTCCGTACGTACGCACGCGCGTTGATTTCGTTTTCCGTAGGATGGATAGATGGTGAAATAGGGTTGTTTCATACTTATAATAACATATCAGTATATGAGTGATACTGATGTTATTACTTCATAATGAAACAACTAAATAAGAATAAGTGTAAGAAGAAATAAAGTTGAAAGAATCGGTAACAGACATTACCTCTTCTATGAAGTGCCTCTTTGAGACCTCCTCTTAGGGCACTAAAATTGGTCATTGAAGAAGACCAATACCTCTAGGATGTTTCTAAGGAAGTGGGGAAGAGAATTTGGCAGGGTTTGGCAGATCATGAAGGCTCAATGTGGTGTGAGGAAGAGAGGGAGGAGGTGCCCTTTTATAAGGGAGGAAAGGGGCACCTTTGGAAAAACTAAAAATATTATTTTATTATAATGTCACATTCGGTTTTTAATAGCTAAAAATTGATTTATTTAGAAGCTAAGGTGGGGATGGGTCGAAATCCTCTCTTCCAATAGAATTTATACAATTTTAGGTCATTATATTAACCTTATCTTTTAGTTTTAACTCTTAGTTAATTAGATTGACATTTACCATATCACTTTGTATTTTTATATTATATAGTTAATAAACCTACCATATACATCCAATCAACCCTAAAGTGGTCCATTAATGATACAAATATCATGATATAAGTATATTGGATGAACCTTAGATTTTTAGGAATATAATAACAATTAATAATATAATATATTGTTTTTAAACTATTTTATGTCAATTTTGACACTATTTGGTAATTGATTTTTGTGAAAATCATAACAGAATAATTAGTTCTAAAAAAGTTAATTAAATCAATAATAACATGTCATATTAACAGTTGAAATTATTGTATTTCATAAAAAGTCTCAAATTTCATTTATTTGGGTATTTATAACATCAATTATGTCAATATTTCCTTAATAAGATAATTACTGCATCATCTTTGTGTCATAAATAAATTACATTATTTAATGTCTAAAAATTATAAATAAAATACCATTATGTAGGAAATATTTTTAGATTTATAATTAATATTTATATTAGAATTTATCTTATGTATAATACTATATTAAAAATTATTTACTTATTAAACATTGATTTTAACTATTTTAACCCTTCTTTAAATAAATTAATATTAAATGTCTTAATCTAATCCATGTGGGCCTAAATGGTCATATTTTATTCCTAAGGTTGTTTTTGATCGAATTACATTTATCCAATAGAATTAGTACATGTGTTAGGGTAATAATAATATCATTTTTACCCTTAATTATCCTATTGACTTTTAACCGTGGTAAATAAAAGCAAAAAGTTACTATTCACCAAAAACTATTTTCATCTCATTAAACCACATTTTAGTCATTTATATTGACCGTGTCTCTCGGATTTTTGAAATTAAATTCACAGAAGTGGTAAATTTTAATTTAAATTAAAAAATTCAGTTTTTTTACTACCACTAAGTGGTTTCACTATTCATCAAAAATTGAAGTTTTTCAGAAAAATACCAAAAATTCAGCCTAAGCATTATTTTATATTCCGAATTCAAAATTGATGTCTATTTTTCCAAATTAATAACATATAAGTGGAGTTAATTAATTTTAAATTTAATTCCTGTTATCAAAACAAATAGCGTGTTTTTAAGAAACAAAAACGATCAAAAGATTGATACTTGTTTATATCCAATTTCAAAGTGAAATTAATTCCAATGAACAACATTGGATTAAATGGTAAAAATATATTCTAATTATAAATTAAAACCAATTAAAAAGACAATCTATCCATATAAATTATTACGATGAAAAAAATAGTTTTTAATTAAAATATAGCGTGCTTTTACTATTCATTAAAATATGAAAGTTATCATAATAATATGAAAATTTTATCCAAAGTAAATTTTTATATCCTGATTCTAAAGAAGAATTTTATTTTGTCAAATTGAACTTATAGACATGTCAAAAACAATATTTAAAGTGGGTGCACCATCAAAAGGCAGCAAAACTACATTTTTTGAAAATTACTTATTTTACTTGAAAAATTGATTTTGTTCTCATACCATGTTCTAGAAAATTTCTAAGATGAATAATAATGTTATAAAATTCAAAATGTAGTTGATACTATTCATAATGGGTAGTTCATATAACATATCGTTGTTTATCGAAACTCGTTATTGCGTACAACACACGCTATCGTGGAAGGTCGTGATTGCATGTAATGCAAGCCAAGTCAGCGATGCATGTTATGCAATCTCCTTTTGGTGTAGCGTACAACACAAGACATTAATGAAATTAAAAAGAATATTTTTCATAAAATCTCAGGGTGTTACATTCTACCCCCCTTAAAATGAATTTCGCCCTCGAAATTCGTCGGGGTTATAAATGGTTTACTACTCGAAAGATTCTTTAATAGAAACCGACATCGTAAAAAGGAATACCAAAACATGGCTTTAAAAACTAAAGTATGAAATGTAACGGTTACCCAAATTAACTCCTCACTGGGTTTCCACGTAGGAGAACATAGGTGAAAATATGGATATGGAAGAAAAATCTAACCATCAAGTTCTGATGGAGAGTGGTAGAGAAAATGGCTATGAAAAAGCCAAAAATCACAAAGCCATAAATTTGTGATGATCTAGGGTACCATCTGATTAATCGGATATAAGGGCACTAGGACAACATTTTTGGTTTTCAAGATCATTTCCCTAAAGTTGAAGAATTTGAATTAGAATAAATACTTACATTATTTTGGTACAATCTCACTGTTGTTCGTGCCTTGAAAATTTTTCACTTCATCTCTTAAAGAATTGAAGTTGAATTAGTTATTCGTGAAGTGTTAGCAGATCATGTGATAGAATGACGGGTCATTCCATCTATCTCAAACAAATGGTTATCAAAAGTTATTAAATATACATAAGTCAATCTATTGTGAGATTAATCATATATGGTTCCTACAATTGACTTATACTTCATATAGCATACTGCTTAATACAATAAAACTAGTTTATACTAAACATGGACTTCCTGTAGGCCAGTGGTAGGTGATAAAGGCCCGTTGCACTTCAGTTGTGGGTTCGATTCCCACAGCCTTGTCCGACGCGATGGGCTGTCGCATGTCCTGCAGGTTGTCCTTTTTCTAAAACCAAATTACTATAACATCCCATAAATAATATCAAAAAAAGTTCTATCCTTAAAAAATACTAACTTATGTCCAAAATAATCCATTCCAATCTTTAGGCTTATCTAAAATACTTTGGTCTAAGCTCATAGTATAAAGAAAACAATTACTTGAAATGTCATCAACCAAGTATGTGAATATCATCATTTATCCCCCATATATGTTGTTGGTCACATTCCAATCATGTGAATACCTTAATCATGTATTCTCTTGAAAAATGAATACCCATTAAACCTTAGTGAAAACATGAATACTGTCAAAAGTTAACTCTTTCCACATACCAAAATCAAAAAATTCTATATACTCAAACCAAAATATAACCTTCTCCTTATAGAAGTCATGAGCTCATGAATACTATCAAACATTTACTTTTCTCCGTATCCCTTCATTATGTGCATATCATCTACTTTCCAAAAATATCTGAATAACATTTCATGGTTACTAGTACCATTCATCATACACTTTCAGAACATAAGGAAAGACAACAGTGTAACAATCCTTAGATGTCTCTTTATTCCATAGTACCATGAGATTACTTATACAACATTACACTTGATAAACATGTAATCATTCCACTACCTTCTTAAACCATTGACCGAGTTTCAATAATTCTTTCATCTCACATATCATTTGTAGTATCTTCATCATCATCAACATAAATACTACCCATATGACCATACAGATTCTCTTCATGAGACTTTCCCTTAGGGCATTGCTTTGAAAAATGACCGTACATTCCACATTTAAAACATTTAACCATTGTTGATGTCGTAGCAATACCATTATCTTCATCCCTGGTGTTAACTAAACCTTTTTCTTTGCACTTACTAGCTTTGTGTCCTTATTTTCCACACCCAAAGAATCTTCCAGTTCCTTTGAAACATTCTCCTTGATGCCTCTTCCCACATGATTTACATAGGGGAAATTGAACTTTCTTTCCTCTATGATCATCATGAAACTCCATCTTTCTTTTATTAGCTGAGTCAAGAAACATACCAAATTTGAGTTTATTGATCATATTATGAGATTGTTGATTCGGAATAATAAGGATGTTTGGACTTCCAAATACCATTTCATTTGGTTGCTCATGAATAATATCATTCCATTGTCCATTATATCCTCCATTATCATGAATCATCTTGTTTCCAGCCATTTTCTAAAACCCATAAAGAATAGTGTGAGAGGAAAAAATCATAATAAAGGTAGATTAACTTCAATATCTAACATCTTAGGTTTAATCTAATATCATTACCATAATTCTAGGACTATAACCTATACTTATACTTAACCTTAGGGACATCTCTAGACATACCTTAGAAATATCTCTAGGTATCTCACTAAAGTTTTCGCATCCTAGTTTCCAAAGGTTGACTAAACCTTTACTCTGATACCAATTGTAGAGACCCGAAGCTTGACGTACATAGATATTAAATTACTTTTGCAGAATACTTAATACATAAAAAAACAGACACACAAGGACCATAATAGTTTAGTGTCTTTGGAAACTTGGAACGTAATCTTCTAATCGTGGTAAAAGATCTTCAACATCTCCCATAAAGATCTTCCACTTTTTGTTTCCTTACCTAAAACCTTTATTTTAATCCTAGGGGAAAATAAAACATAAAAAGGGTGAGAACAAATTCTCAATAAGGGTAAGCATGAATAAAATAAAACATACCATATACATTTGATCTTAAAAACATGACCATAATGTTTAAACATAAAAATCTTGAGCAACGACATAAAACATGGAAGTACCTAAGGCATAGATCATAATAGAACATAAATCATTATAAAATATCATGGGAATAAAACATGTAATTGTGGCATCCATTAAGCACATGTAATTATTTCCATAGTAGCCAAGACATTGCTGCCAAGACCATCTTAGTGGACAAAGTCCCATTCTGAATCGAGTTCACTCCTCATTCCAGTCCTGTAATACTGAATCGGATTAACTTACCATTCCAGCCATGTATATCTCATGAGATATAAATCTTTACACAATGCATTGGAGGGAGATATAGGTCCCACCCATCTCATAATGAAATCATTCTTACTTGTGCCACAACATAAATATAAATCATTCATCATAACCCAAAGAATAAAAATGGGTTTCATAAACATCATCCCATCATAACATAATCCATATAAAACAAATTGATATCATTTCATAATAAGAAAAGTGAAACCATGTAAATCATAGGGACATTATACTTGAAACATACACATATGAAATAATGTCATCTTAGATGGAAAAATGGTTTTGATAAAACACTTGAAATGAATTCGTGAGGAAAATATCCTTTGTTCTTCAAAATCAATTTATTTTCACAAAACGTCATGAAATTTTAAAATAAAAGGATTTTTTTTAAATAGTCATGAAATATTTTGGAGGAAGCTTCATGAAAATAAGGCTTTATAAAACCGTAAAAATCCGTTTGTGCCGTATAAGTTAAAAAAACATTTTTCTCGTACTTTTGCTGGAAAAGTTAAAAAGTACCTCGTAAAAGAAATATTTCATACATACCATGTAGTAAAAGTCGAAAATGGGTAAAAGGGAATTTAAACATACATGAAACCATTTTTAGGAAATATGGACATGGATGAGAACAATAACCCCAGTAAATACTTACGAATAAACAATCTCGGATAAGAACGAGATTGGAAAAGTTATCCCTTACCTTGTGTCTGATATTCTTCGTATGGATCTGAACCTCCTTTATAATGATTTAAATAATGTCATTGACTTATTACATAATCATATTCATTGTTATGATATCATATATGTTTCACTTATGACTTTATATTACCCATTCTTTTATAAATTCCATGTTAAATGAGCGTTTTGGGTAAAATAATTTCATTCATCGTATGTGTTTCGACTTGTCATTATTGATATGATTACTTATATCCTGATTTAAATAATTCCAGAGTGTAAAACATGATTTATATATATTATATATTCATCATATACATATATATTATAGATCTATAAAAAGAAAGGAAATACACCGTTCATGGAGACGGTAGGTCGTACGTACGCATGAACGATGTTTTCCTTTCTTTATTGACTTGAATGGAATTAAATAGATGACATACAAATATATATATATATATATATACATAAATCCAGTAGCATTATTATGTCATATATTTCATTATTATTCATTATATATACTTTATAATCATTCTTGAATGGTTAATCATGGAAAATGAATCTCATCTCGTTCGTGGAGACGCTAGTCCGTACGTACGCATGAGCGATGATATCATTCCCATGATCTTGGAATTGTATTAATGTGTATGTATAATATTAAATAATCAATATCACTTTACAATAATCATATATAGTTATTCTTTACACCATTATACCCATCCAAGTAAGGTGGTGGTGGAAAATAGATTACACCACGACGTGGAGACGGTATTCCGTACGTACGCACGTGCGGTGATTTCATTTTCCGTAGGATGGATAGATAGTGAAATAGGGTTTTTTCATACCTATAATAACATATAAGTATATGAGTGATACTGATGTTATTACTTCATAATGAAACAACTAAATAAGAAGTGGAAGAAGAAATAAATTTGAAAGAATTGGTAACGGACATTACCTCTTCTTTGAAGTGCCTCTTTGAGACCTCCTCTTAGGGCCCTAAAATTGGTCTTTGAAGAGGACCAGGACCTCTAGGATGTTTCTAGGGAAGTGTAAAAGAGAATTTGTCAGGTTTGGGCCGATCTTGAAGGCTCAAAGTGGTTTGAGGAAGAGAGAGAGGAGGTGCCCTTTTATAAGGGAGGAGAGGGGCACCTTTGGAAAAACAAAAAATATTTTTTTATTATAAAGTCATATTCGGTTTTTAATAGCTCCAAATTGATTTATTTAGAAGCTAAGGTGGGGATGGGTCGAAATACTCTCATCCAATATAATTTAGACAAGTTTAGGTCATTATATTAACCTTATCTTTTAGTTTTAACTCTTAGTTAATTAGAATGACATTTACGATGTCACTTTGTATTTTTATATTATATAGTTAATAAACATACCATATACATAAAAGAGACCCCCAAGTGGTCCATTAATGATACAAATATCATGATATAAGTATCTTGGCCGAACCTTAGATTTTTAGGAATATAATAACAATTAATAATATAATGTTTTTTTAAAACTATTTTATGTCAATTTTTACACTATTTAGTAATTGATTTTTGTGAAATTTATAACAGAATGATTAGTTCTAAAAAAATTAATTAAATCAATACTAACATGTCATATTAACATATAAAATTATTTGATTTCATAAAAAGTATCAAATTACATTTATTTGGGTATTTATAACATTAATTATGTCAATATTTCATTAATAAGATAATTACTGCATCATCTTTGTCTCGTAAATAAATTAAATTATTTAATGACTAAAAATTATAAATAAAATATCATTATGTAGGAAATCTTTTTATCTTTCTAATTAATATTTATAGTTGAATTTATCTTATGTATAACCCTATATTAAAAATTATTTACTTATAAAACTTTGATTTTAACTATTTTAACCCTTCTTTAAATAAATTAATATTAAATGTCCTAATCTAATCCAAGTGGGAATAAATGGTCATGTTTTATTTCTAAGGTTGTTTTTGGTCGAATTACACTTATCCAATAGAATTAGGACATGTTTTAGGGTAATAATAATATCATTTTTACCCTTAATTATCCAATTTACTTTTAACCGTGGTAAATAAAAGTAAAAAGTTACTATTCACCAGAAATTATTTTAATCTCATTGAACCACATTTTAGTCCTTAATATTAACCATGTCTCTCGGATTTTTGAAATTAAATTCACAGAAGTGGTAAATTTTAATTTAAATTAAAAAAATCAGTTTTTTACTACCACTAAGTGGTTTCACTATTCATCGAAAATTGAAGTTTTTCAGAAAAATACCAAAAATTCAGTCTAAGAATTATTTGATATTCCGAATTCAAAATTGATGTCTATTTTTAAAAATACATAACATATAAGTGGCATTAATTAATTTTAAATTTAATTCCTGTTATTAAAACAAATAGGGTGTTTTAAATAAACAAAAACGATCAAAAGATTGATACTTGTTTATATCCAATTTCAAAGTGAAATTAATTCCAATGAACAACATTGGATTAAATGATAAAAATATATTCTAATAACACTTTAAAACCAATTAAAATGATAATCTAACCACATAAATTTTTGCGATGAAAAAATTGAACTTATAGACATGTCAAAAACAAGATTTAAAGTGTGTGTGCCATCAAAAGACAGTAAAACTACATTTTTTTAAAATTACTTATTTTACTCGAAAAATTGATTTTGTTCTCATACCATGTTCTAGAAAATGTGTAAAATGAATAATAATGTTATAAAATTCAAAATTTAGTTGATACTATTCATAACGGGTAGTTCATATAACATATTGTTGTTTAGCGAAACTCAGTATTGCGTACAACACACGCTATCGTGGAAGGTCGCGATTGCGTTTAATGAAAGTCAAGTTAGGGATGCATGTTATGGAAGCTCCTTTTGGTGTAGCGTACAACAGAAGACATTAATGAAATTAAAAAGAATATTTTTCATAAAATCTCGGGGTGTTACACTTCATAAAATCTCAAGAAGCAACATAGAAGGCTCTCGGAAAACAATCCAATCTCGGCGCACTCTCCTAATCAAAGCCGAAGGTAGCCTATTTGATCTCTTCCTCCATTGGAATACCGATAAGGGATTCATTATCTCAAACTCCAACCATCTCCCGCATGGAAATCAGGAAGTTGTCCTCCCTACTACCTGGCGGCGTAACACCCCCTGCTGCTAATCTGGTCGGCCATCAGAGTTTTAAATTGAGCCAAATCGAGATTTCTAGCCACTTCGATATCTGAGGTGTATGAGTTGTCCTCTATATTGATGTTGATATGCCCATTCTTCTACCTTTTCTTTCAAATAGGAATGGAAAAAAGGATGTGTTTTTGTCCCCCTCCCTTAGCCACAAAGCCCTGGACGTCGCATGGTAGATCCTCTCGGTTTCTCGGATTTTCTCAGTCAGTAAGGAGCGTCTGTAGTTGAGAAGGGTGAAGACATCATCATCAAACCTTTTCTGAAGACCCTCTTCCATCTTCTCGATTTCCTCCTTAAGGTCCTTGAGGTTGGCGTCCTTCCTAAGATTATTATCTAGCCACTCCTGGATGCAGCACTTCAGGCGTCGCGATAAAAGAGATTCGCCTAGGGCTCCCCCTGAACCTCCGATTCCCATGAGGACTTCAGCACGAATAAGAACCCCTCCATTTTATTCCATTCAGAGGTGTAGAAGAACTGGAGCAGCCCTGGAAATCTTATCTTCAACATTATTAGTATAGGGGCATGGTCAAAAATGAGCCTAGGAAGATAAGAGACCGAAGCTTGACCAAAAGAATAAACACCTTGGAGGTTGGACATACATCTGTCTAGGCGTCTCCACCGACGCTGTAAACCTCTTTTGCTATTACACCAAGTGTATTTGTTTCCACTGTAACCCATATCCATAAGCCCTTTGAACGCCATGTAGAGCCGGAATTCCCACATTTCATTGGAATAGCCTCCCAAACCTCCCTTCTTTTCAGTCACCTCTGCCACCGTGTTGAAGTCACTGCCAATGAACCAAGGCTTATTGCTTGGCTAGAAACCATCAATGTGACGCCAAAGTAGAAGACGTTACCTGGGGTCACAACTTGCATAAACGAAAGTGAAGAGGATATCCAAATAGCTCAAAGATACCCTATTGGTGATGCCTTGAGGCGATATGTCCACAATATCGACATCAAAATCTTGTTTCCAGAAGACCCATATGTACTTATTTTGAGTCAATGCATGAATGTGAAGAGGGAAACGCATCATACTGCTGTACAAACCCATACAAGACGCCTCCAGTTTGGGCTCAAGAATGAAAACCATAGAAACGTGGTGATTCTTGGACTCAGAAGATAAGAACTAAGTTTTAGCATGCGTTCCCAAACCTCTCGCATTCCAGATAATAACTGACAACATAACTGAACCAAAGTTCCAATCTCTCGACCGGAGGGAGATGAACTACCGCATACCTTGACTTTTGCAGCTTCGCGAGCCCTAGCACGAGTCACTAGTTCAGCCGAGCTAAGGCCCGACGCTGAGGGGGGGACCGGTAAGGAGACACTGGAGAATAAGGCGCTGCCTCCGACTCGTCCGGGATCTCTTCCAAGACCAGAGACCTGTTGGAGGTGCTACAAAAGTGATAGAGATCCCTAGATGAAGCTTTGAACAGAAGCATGGAGAGAAATATCTCCCTGGAAGGATATCTGCAGGCCTCAAAAATAGCCTTACAAACACCTGCTGGCATGGCGGGAGCAGCGGCCCCCAACGGAGGCTGGATATGGAGGCTGGCCGGAGTCTCTGAGGGGAAGAGGATGATCCGGAGGGGCCGCGAAGAAGAGAAACCAGGGAGAGAGAGCATCGAGGCAGAGCACGAAGCCAGAGCCGAGAACCTAGGGGTCGCACCCGCCAGCAGGAACAGAGGCGAGAGTGATTTGCACAGACCGAAGGACGAACTAGGGGAACAACTGACTGTTATGGGGGTGGGGGGGCACCAGGTAATGAAGAATAATTCAAATTCGAACCCACCAAAGCCTTCGAGCCGCCCGCATTACCACCCACCGGCAAAAGCGACGGAGACGGAAGCGACGGAGCACCGACCAGGGATGGAGGCCCAGACGAGGACGACGAATCACCATCAACCCTGTCAAGTCCTGAGGGACGCTTGCCCAGGTGAGAGAGATTCGATTTCCTCCTAAGACAAGAAGCCATCGAATTCCCTTGAAGCCCGAAAACCGCACAAAAGTGGGGAGGCAATTGGTACCAGAGCCTTTGCCACCATTTGAGGGCCCCCGCACAGATCATGAACCTTGGGGGGAACTTCAAAGCCAGGTTCATCTCCACACTGATCTGAGGGCATCCAGCAGCGAGGAGACTGGTGGACGGGGAATCCGCACATAAGAAGGAGCCCACCACCTCACCAACGGACCGCAAATTAGCAGCAGGGGGTTATTTATTTGATTATTTTTTTAATAGGTTTAGGGTGAAAAAATTTATGGGAATGGATCTGTTGAGCTAGTGGCGCTCACCCCATCCCTTTTATGTATTTATTATAATATTAATTTTATAATTATGTATTTAAATGTAAATAATTATAATAATATATATATATAATTATTTATATTTAATAAGGTTTATTATAATAATTATAATATTATATATTTATAATTATATATTTATTATAAATAAACCTTGTTAAATATAAATACATAATTATAAATTTAATACATAATATAATATTATAATAAATACATAATTATAAATTTAATAAAAGCATAATTATAATATATGATAATAAATATAATAAATATAAATAATTTTAATAATGTTTATTTATATATATATATATAAATTTATAAATAAATTTGATATGGTTTAATTATGTATTTAAATAATTATATATAAATTTATAAATTTATAAATAATTATCAATTTATAAATAATTATATATAAATAAACCTTATATTTAAAATTTATAAATTTATATTTAAATAAACATTATTAAAATAATTTATCTTTATATAAATAAATTTTTTAAATATTATATAATTATTATAATTACATATTTATTATAATTATGTGATTACTATAATCATATATTTATTATATTTATAACTATATATTTATTATATTTTTAATTATATATTTATTATATTTATACTTATATAATTATTATAATCATATAATTATTATAATCATATCTTTATATAAATAATCCTTATTAATTATATATATATATATACTAAGTATATATTTATGATTATTATATATTTATAATAATTATATAATTATAATAATTATATAACTACAATAATTATATATTTATTGTAATAAATATACATTTATTTATTATAATAAATGTAATGTGTAATTATTTATTTATTATAATAAATGTAATATGTAATTATACATTTATATTTATTATATTTATTATACATTTATATAATTATAAATATACATTTATTATAATTAAAAAATAAATGTATCATATTACATTTATTATATTATATTACATATTACATTTATTTATAATATAATTATATAATTATAAATATAATAAATATAGATATGATAATTATATAATAAAGATAAATAATTACATATTACATTTATTATATTATAATTAAAAAATAAATGTATTATAATATTTATTGTTCATTTATTGTTCATATTTATTATAATAAATGTATAAAAGAAATGTAGATTTATTATAATAAATAAATGTATATTTATTATTAATATAAATATAAATATACATTTATTATAATTAAATATTTTAATATTTATTATAATAAATATACATTTATAATAAATGTATTATAAATATTTATTATACATTTACTATACATTTATTATACATTTATTATAATATTTATTATAATAATAGATATTATATATGTGTATTTATAAATATAATAAAAAAATAAATACAATAAATACATAATTATATTTATATTTGTTATATTTATAATTATATAATTATTATATTTATATTTATTATATTTATAATTATCTAATAATTATATACAATAAATACATAATTATATTTATATTTGATATATTTATAATTATATAATTATTATATTTATATTTATTATATTTATAATTATCTAATAATTATATACAATAAATACATAATTATAATTATATTTTTTATATTTATAATTATATAATTATTATATTTATATTTATAATTATCTAATAATTATTTTTATAGTTATATAATTATTAATTATAATTAATATATATAATAAATATAATAAATACAATATAATTATATAATTAGTATATTTATAATTATATAATTATTATGATTTTAAATATATAATTATCATTGTAATATATAATTATATTTATTATATATTTATTATATTTATATTTATTATATTTATAATTATATAATAATTATTATATTTATAATATATTATATAATTATTATTATATTTTTAATTTATTATATAATTTTTACTAAATTTATAATTATTATAATATTTAAAATTATAATAATTATATAATTCTTATTATATTTATATTTATAAAATTATAATTATATTTATATTCATATAATTATTATAATTTTAAATATATAATTATATTTGTTATATAATTATTATATCTATATTTATTATATTTGTAAATATATAATAATTATTATATTTATAATTTATTATATAATTATATTATATTTATAATTTATTATGTATTTATAATATTATATTTTATTAATTATATTTATTATAATAAATAAATTTAGTATATTTAATATATTATAATTATAATTATATAATTTTATATATATTTATAATTATATGTATAAATGAATTTATTATATAATTACTTAATTATATATATAATTATATTTATTTATTATATTTATTTATTAAATATACATATTTATTACTAATTACAAATTTATAATTATATTAGATATATATATAATTTGTAATTAACATATATATCAATTTTTTATATTTATATTTTTGTAATTGTATTTATTTTATTTTATTAACTATATTTATTAAAATAAATTTGTTATATATATATATATATGTATGTATGTATGTATGTATGTATGTATGGTGGGTGGTGTGGGGCCGGTCAAAGTGCCACTTGAGGTGGCGCTTTGGCCCGCTTTTTTTCTAGCGCCACTTCATTTGGCGCTGGACCAACCCATATCCCCAAATAATGTAAACCCTGCCCCTTTAAATTAAAAAACAAACCCTGTTGCTAAATTTGCCCCAACGGACTGGATAATAGCCAGGTTGTGGGACGGAAGAGGAAGCCCATGGAGGCTAATCCAGACGACCACCATATAGGAATCCTTGCCAAAGTGTGCATCCCACAACCATCGAGAGAAAAAGAAATGCTGATCGCCGCACCAGCGGTCCCCTCGTGACCAATACTCTACAAAAAAGGAAACAAATGTTATGGGAATGATTTTGGTAGATATTATGAAAATTAAGACGTTTTTAACTGAAAAGAAATGAGTGTAAGTGAGTTTATTTATTGATGAAGAAGAGGTATGTTTTTTGAATAACATAAAAAATATTTAATTACATTACATCAAGACTATGAAAAAATATAATTCTATTGTATAATAAAAGTGTATTAATCAAAAAATTATTCTTTTTTCATTTTTAAACTTTTAAAACTAAATTGAATCATGTGAATAAATTATTTAATGTAATGAATCAAAAATAGTGTTTTATTATTTTAAAATATAATTTGGAATTTGGGAATTCATTAATAGGTTTAGAAATTATGTTTATTAATATTAATTGATTTTTATACTCATTAAATCAAAATTTAGTCATTTCAATGATTTTATAAATTAATGTTACATTTTGACACCATTATGATGTCATTGAATATATGGTACACACAAAATCGATATTTTAAATATTCTCCTAAAATTAAAATATTTTAAAATAATAACAAAACACTACTAAAAGATAAATTTGATGTACATAATCTAAAATGAGGCCCTTTTTCAAAAAAAAAAAATACATAATTATAAAAATTAATTTCTTTATAAAAAATAAATTTTTACTAAATATGAAAAGAAGTACTTTAATAAATATTTATACTTATAAAAATTCTGATTTTTTTTTGTTTTTTGAAATAATTATTTTGTATTATAATAGTTTTATTTATTTATATTACACATGTTTAATATTATTTATTAGATATTTTATTTTTATAATTTTTTAATTACTATTCTCAAATGTGAGTTAATATTCCTAAAGGTGAGTCATTATTTCCAATAATAATATTTCTTTTATACCTACATTATATACCACTTAAAAGCATTGTTCATACTTCATTGTAATCGTTATTAAGTTTCAATATTCTTAATTTCAAAAATTGTGATTATATTATAATTTCTTTATACATTTCTTCTTGGATTTGATAATTCTATGGGACTATGACACACTAGAATTTAAAATCTTTGTTTATGATGAAAGTTAGGCATGTTTATAATTGATTGTTGGGGTTTATTATTGTTTCATGGTCGTTAAAATCATGTTTACCATTGTTTTTCTCACCCCTTTTCCCGAAGCTTCGAACGGTGTTAATTCATGTAATTTTAAACACCCAATGGATCTAATATCCATGATAACTCCATGAACTCCTTTCTAAATGGGCGTGGTCATTGGGGAGCATAACTAATGACACTTATGTACTCACATTGGATGAGAGGATTTGAGGTTGAAATCATTATAGCCTTTTAGGGGGAATTAATTCCTACTTTAGTACTATCTTATAGTTTCAAGATATATTCATGATTCCCTTTTTCAATTACATGTATTGAATTGGTTACCCCTATGTAATTACAATCATCTATAGACAAGTGTTGATGGGAAATCATCTGTATGTATATGAGATTCTCAACCGATGGACTCATCATTACATATCAGAGGTCCTCCATTGATGGAAGAATATGTAGGTATCTGATTTCATCCTTCCTTGATAGGTATATTTATTTTTGATGCTTTTTTTAATCTACAGAATTAGGTCCTCTCGAATTTATCTTCATCTAGATAGACATAAATTGTTTTAAAGTTGGGATCAAGCCTATAATAGGGGAATCCTATGTATCCTCGTGAGGAATATCAGAACCCACACAGTTCCGTGTCACTTGATGGAAAACATCATACATTTTAGGATAATGTGACAAGGACCAAAACATGAATTTTATTATCATTCGATAAGGGCCTATAAGAAAAAGGACTCTTCAAAAAGTTGGTGTGGGACTTACAATGGAGTTGCATTATGTACAATTATGGAATGTGGCCCTCTTTATTAAATTTGATCATACTGGGAATATGGCCCAGAAAAGATTCAGATGATTTTGGGGTTCTGGTTTTGAACCTCATGGAGACTTCTAACATGTCCTATTTGGATAGGAATGAAATCCCACGTAGTTTGAATGGTTAGGGTGTACACCTATAGAGGAGGCCCAATGGGTTGCCTCTTTGGGAATATTTCCCTTTGATATGGTGATAACATGGTTGGATCTTATATCAAATAGGAGTCCCATATGGATATTTGATTATGTTGATGACATGATCACTACAAACCTCAAAGCCCACATGAGTCTTGTTCGATGTGAGAAACAATAGGTAGTTGAATATTTGGAAATCTGCACAATCCCCTTCATCCATTGTTGGATGAGAGTGATGATATGGAAGGTGGGAGGGTGTATCAAAGAAAATACTAGGGAATTAATACAAGAGGTATTAGCTTATGAATATCCAACTCATCTCACCTTGTGATAAGTGGAAGAGAGGAAGAGTGTGGGGTTATAGAAAACATATCTCGTAGCCTAGCTCAATGAGACATCTACTACCATCCCTATTCCCATGATCTTGATTACCCTAATATTTCATGATTATAAAAATTCTAGGATCATGACTTCTATAAACGGTAATTGTGGGGATTTTAATACGAAGGGAATGTAAGATTGGATGGGGGACATGTTGGTATGACATGTCCCTATGCTGATTTTTTTTGAGAAAAGATAAGATATATTACTGATCAATCAAACCAGACGTACAAAGCCAATCAGGAAACGATTCCACCCAACAATGATCACCCCAAGATTTCCCAAAACGATCCAAACAATGAGCTTCCATATTCCCTCCTCACTTGATAAAAGAAAATTTCCATGCAGTAAAGCCTTTAGTTAATGAACAGATCTTCCTCAAGATAAGTCCATACGGTTGAGATGCATCGTCCTTCAAAGAAAGAGCATTCACCACTTCGAGGTAGTCATATTCCACCAAAACCTTAGGCCAATTTTTTGAACGGGAAAAAATGATCCCCTGGAGGATGGCAGAGGCCTCCGCCACCACAGGGCTCCATGAGAAAGGCACAGCCCGACACTGAGCTTCCACAATCTGGACAAAACTATTATGAGCAATGAGTCCAATACCGACCCTGAAATTAGCAGAGACAGCAGCATCTGTATTGATTTTGAGGAAACCCTCAGGGGGGAAGACCAACAAGGAGCCGGCTACCGAGTGTTGCCCAAAGGAGGCACTGAATCATTATTTTTCCAACCATTAATCCATTCCTTAGCCCTATCCACCCAAAGATGATCATGGGTCACCTTCATTTTGAAAATACGATCATGTTGTCGAGTCCACACTAACCAAGCAATTGTACAGATAAACCCCACCACTCTCGGTTCAAGAGAAGCCACCCATTTAACCAGATTTTGGACCATCCCAATCGAAAGATCAAAGAGCAAACCAAAATCTGGATTCCATGCCTTCCACACCCCCTCCACCCCATGGTAGGAAAGTATTGCATGAAAAGGGGATTCCACCTCTTGGAGGAACAACGGACAGGTGTCATCCTCTGCCAAATGTCACCGCACCAAAAAGTCACGGGTTGGTAGAACCCCATAGCAGACCTGTCACAAAAAAAAATTCACTTTAGGGGGGGTAGTGATCGCCCAGATAATCATCCATAGAAAATCAGGAAATGCCTGATCCACTCCTTGGACCCACATTTTGTAACCCAAGCAGACAAAATATCTTCCATGAGACTCCCCGGTCCAATAGAGTTGGTCACTACCCATCCCTGGTGTGAGAGGAATACTTAGGATGATCTGACGGTCAACCTTATTAAACTAGCTAAAAAGCTTCATGCGATCCCATTCCTTAAGCGAGTCATTGATCAGATCTCATACCCTTGCATCTTCAAAACTAGGAACAATAGTCGAAGAGACCTTATGGTTAATGCCATTTTCCAGCCAGGAGTCCTTCCAAACATGAACATTATGCCCGTCAGCAATTCTCCAGACCCAACCCATGTCAAGGAGGGATTTTGCGCCCCAGATGTTTCTCCACAAAAAACTCAGCCTTGCCCCAACTGGGCATGCAAGAAGTCAGAATGAGGGAAATATTTTGCTCGCAGAACCTTTGAGAATGGGGAATCTGGATGGGAGAGGAGGCGCCATCCTTGCTTTAACTAAATAGCGTCGTTAAACCATTTGAGATTCCTAAAGCCAATACCCCCACGAAATTTTGAAACGTAGAGATTCTCCCAAGACATCCAATGTGAGTTATGTTTTCCTTCATAAGAGCCCCACCAAAAATTGGCCAACCGGGAGTGGATCTTATCGACGAGAGTTTTCGGAAATTTAAATAGAGACATAGCATAAGAATTGATTTCATGGTCCCCTGACTTCATGAGAACTTCCTTTCCTGCCTTGGAAATCTTCTTACTAGACCAAAGGCAAACTAGATTATCCACCCTATCCATAATTGAGTCGAACACTTGTTTCTTTGACCTACCAACAAGGGTCGGGAGGCCAAGGTACTTAGGATGCTTCTCAACCAGCGGAAAACCACACATTCTCTGTAGATCCTCTCTCTTTACTTGTGAGACGACTTTACTAAAATATAACTCATATTTCGAAGGATTAAGACGTTTTCCAGAAGCCCTTTCGTATAGATTGATGATATGAAAACTGAACTACATTCTTGCGGGGTTTCACGAGCAAAAAGAAGGCTATCATCTGCAAAGAAGAGATGGGAGATAGGGAGGCATTTAAACATACCTTAGCACCATGGATAATTCCTTGATCTGCCGCATTCAAAAGGAGGTGTGAAAAAAACATCAGCCACCAGAATGAAGAGATATGGTGACAGGGGATCCCCTTGTCTCAAACCTCTCGACGGTTTAAAGCTCGTTGAAGGGGCCCCATTAATATTAATTCTGTAGGAGATAGACGTAACACAATTCATGGCATTAGAAACCCATATCATCCCAAAGCCTAACATGGAGAGAACAAGTTCAAGAAAAGGTCATTCAAATCGGTCATAAGATTTCATCATATCTAATGTCATTGTTATGATGCCTCTCTTAGAAGAGGACCGAGTTTTCATAGAGTGGAAAACTTCAAAATCAATGGTAGCATTATCAATAATAGATCTCTTTGGAACAAAAGCACATTGGTTATCATAGACATTCAACGGGAGGAAGTCCCTAAGTCTGGTTACCAAGATTTTGGAGAAAATTTTGTAAACCATATTACACATACTGATTGGCCGAAACTCTGAGACTTTATGAGGCACTACGTTTTTGGGATAAGAGTAATCAGAGTTTCATTAAGGGATTCAAGAGATGCTCTACCTTCCCACACCTCCTTTAGTAGGGCCACCACATCAGTCCCAACGATATTACAAAAGCGTTTAAAGAACAGAGCATGAAACCCATCAGTCCCCAGGGACTTGGTAGAGTGAATAAGATGCAGAGCTCTAAACACTTCATCGTCAGAGATATCTCTTTCCAACTGACGATTCATATCTTCCGTAACAAACTTTGGGATGCAGCTAGTCAGACTTGTAGGAGTATTGATGTTTTTTTCTTCATAGAGTTTGTTGAAAAAATTCAGGATTATGGAATGAATATCCTTCATATCATGAACAACTCTCTCGTTGGGATCCTCCAGATGCGCAATATGATTTTTTCTTTTCTGTGCAGACGCTCTGTGGTGAATTTAGTTAGTATTTTGATTGCCATCCCTGATGTGAGACTCTCTTGCACGAAGAAACCAGAAACTCTCCTTCTCCCTCAGTACTGCATTAAGATTATTTTCTGCAATGGAGATATTTTCAAGAACATAGGTATAATAAGGAGAATAGTGGAGTCGCTTTAAGCGAGACTTAGCCTCATTAATGCGTCTGTCATAGTCTCTGAACCTTGCTGATCTCTACTTCTGTAAGAAAGATATAGTATTATGGATATTAGACATGATGCACCGATTCGGTCCCTCTAATTCTGCTTGGACCACCTTCTCATAGTTATTGTCTTGGAGCCACAGACTTTCAAATCGAAAAGTCCTCACAGGCCTCCTCTGTTTCACTTGAGCGAGCATCCAAAAGATGATTGGATAGTGGTCAAAAGAGACTGGGGGTAGGTGAACAATAGAGAAGGCATGAAAAAGAGAAGTCCACTCATCATTCCCAACAAATCTATCCAACCATTCCACAATACAGTTCTCCATTGACCTACCTCACCTCCATGTGAATGGAGAGCCAGAAAACCCGAGGTCATGAAGAGAGTTCGACAAAAGGGAATTCCTAAACTCATCTATAGTAGTGCCACTCCTCACGCGTCCCCCTTATTTTTCATGATGAAACAAGACTTCGTTGAAATCCCCCCGATCAGAAGAGGGCCAGGTAAAGAGTTCCACAGCTGATTCAAAAGGGACCAAGATTTGTTCTTATCATTCCCATCTGGACACCCATAGAAACCTACAAATGACCAATAAAGAGACCCTAGGTCGGAAACTGTAACCACAATGTGATTGTTGAAAAATTAGAAATATGGACCCCAAGATCCTCCTTCCACAGGAGGCAGAGGCCACCCGAGTGTCCTTGTATTCCAATGGGGAGGATGTTTTTGAAACCAATCTTTGAACCCAAGAGGTCATCATCCTTGCAATCCAATATAGTTTCAGATACAAAAACTATGTCAGGGAGATATTTGGAACTCCAGTGATGGAGAACCCAAACCGTTCGAGGATTTACAAGCCCCTGATAGTTCTAGCAAAGGATTTTCATGGCCCTAGGCGGGGCTGGGACACTCCCGCCACCGCCTCTGCAACTTCGACCAACTATCCATCATCTTCCACTTTCCACCTCTTTGGCAGGCTTTCTATCATCTGACAGGTCTCGGAACACCGTTTATGCTCATTGGCATGTGTACCGAGATGCTCCACACCCCTATTCGTGCAAAACACCCTTTTCCACATCCATTATTTTAAAGTGGCATTCAACATTATCCCAATCATATCTTCCATTCCCTGGGAGGTAGAACTGGGCGCTACACTATATGAACTAGAGACCTGATTTGGTGGGTTATCACAAAAATGATGTACCCCTGGGCCTGGGTCTGGTGGTTCCTTGCAGTTTGAGTGTGGCTCGACAGCTGGAAACGGAATGTCCTTTAAAACAGTTGGGACCCGGGTTAGGGTATCCACCCGATCTTTCCCCTGACTTATTTTCTTTTCCTCAGGAACTATTAAGGTTAGTGTGCTACACAAAGTCCTTCCTTCTGCCCGTTTATCCCCTTGAATGTCAGTGGAAAGATTTGGCGGCCCAATCATGATGATATTAGTATGAGTTGGTGCAGCCTGCTTACTAAAAGCCTTCACAAGTTTGTCTCAATCATTTTATTTTAAAATTCGGAGATAAATGTCATTCCAGAGGTTTTGGCACGAATCCAGGGACCGTATTTCAAAATGACATTTCCCTGTCCATCCTCCTTCTTCGCATCACAGTCCTTCTCTAAATGTTTGAGGCACCCACAAAAGAAAAAAAATAGGAATCTTTTCAAACTCAAAAGAAATCCAGACGTCAGAGTCCTCCCTTTCCGAAAACATTCCCCTCATAAGAGGATGTGAAACATCAACCAAAAATCTGATTCGCACAAAAGGCCCCTAGTTAATTGGATCAGACCGGTCCCATTCCAGAAAAGTACCAATGCACCCTCCAATCTCTCTCATAACACCTTCAGTTCTACCAAGAAACGAGATTCCTTTAATTCGAATACAAAAAGGTGAGCAAGACAAGTTAATTTTATGAATATTTTCTTCACCTTTAAGGTCCTACATGAGAATGAGCTGGTTGTCAAAGGACCATGGTCTACCATTGAGGACTTTTATTTTTTCTCTTCTATTAAAGAATTCAAAGACTAGAAGTCCCTCTCCCACTTCCCTTATTGCAATGCCATCCTCCACTCTCCAGATATTTTGAAAAGTATTTTTCAATGATCCCTGATTGAAGGGCCTATTTGTCAAAAAATTTCCTACAATAAGTAGATACATTCGCTGTGAAAGAAGCGCATATTCACTCTTCCATGTATCAACTATCGATCTTTATTTATTAGTTAAAGAGAGATTCTGCCAACGATTCATTAAGTCTGACTCCATTTGACTTGTTAGGACAAATCACACCACAAACACCTTCGTGCCCAGGCTGTGCGATTGACGCTTTCTCTTTATCAGTCAATGAAAGAGTCTTCCACTGAAACACCAGGTCTATTCTATGTCAAGAAACACAGTTAAAATAGGGGGGGGTGTTGGCTCCCATGCACAACCCTTTACAAACCCACCTATAAGTGACCACTTTTAGTGAGAACCACTCCTTTGCCAACCCAGCGGGAGCCGCACCCTTGAAATACCCCCAATTGCGGACCAGCCCCCACACAATTACTTTTACCAAGGAAAGCTCCATCGTGCGCCTCTTCCTTCATGAACCAGCTCCTTCGCGCCCCAAAATCCTCGCGTACCTCCCTTTCGTGATCAGTACCTTTGCCGCGAACCAGCTCCTTCGCGCCCCTAACCCTCGCGTACCGCCCTTCGCGATCAGTACCTCTACCGCCACATAAGACAGAGGTACGAGGTCCTTTGCAAGATGAATCTCCACAGACTAGCCAATCCGCTGATCTCGATCAATTGGAGGCTGTTTGCGGGCCGTAGTCCATGGGGGGATCTGAATCCACAGATCACAAACAAAACAAGATCTGTCGGGGATTGGAAGTCGTCAGCCACATAAAACGGATGTCACACACAGAGGATTGGTGACTTCAGTCCGTCATTCGGGAACCATAGGTCATCTCTGGGAAACCGCATATCTGGAGAACCACAGATCCTTTTAAAATCTGGAGAGCCACAGATTCAATTTGCGCCAGCGACAAAAAACTGTTGCAGATCCGAGGAACTGGAAGTCTAGAAATCCGAAGCTCTGAAAATCCACAGATCTGGAAATTTGCAAATCTACAAATCTGGAAATCCAGAGAACTGGAAAACCGCTGCGGACTCGTTGTAGATCCGAGAGTGGAGGACGTCATTGCAGCTTTGTCATGGAAACCACAAAGCCATTCAAGATCCGTCGAACCGAGAAAACCCCGAGAGGAAAGTAAACAAGTGAACCTCCTTCACGAAGAGGGAGCCCGGAGAACTGAGACCTAGGAAAACCTAGGATAAATCCCTCTCATAGTAGGAGATACTTTTACGAGGAATTGAATATGTCCATATGATTAATGAGTTAGGTAGCTGTGGTGGATGTCTTAATGGAAGGATTCATGGGTTATAGTAGGAGATATTTTAAGACGTATATAGAGCTTTTAAAGTGGATAATATAGTGCCAAACATTGTGTGCAAGGAGGGAAGCAATGTTGGATGGGGAAAAAATTGTACGGATACCCCGTTCTACATACTGTTCATTAATATGTGAGGTGGGGAATCATGAAGTGGACTACTTCATAGTGATCTTCACTTGCAGGAATAAGGTAAACCTTTGTAAGTTTCTAGATAGGTCCTCTACTGAGTGATACCTTCTATAGATATCCTTCATGATATGTAGTAGGTGAATTTTATTCATTGATAATTCTTTAGTGTTATTTTCTTTCTGTAGGCCTGTCTTCCATTGTTTCCTTTTAGAAGACCTAATATTTATAGGCACGGTAAATAACCATTTAATAGTATGGTCCACTGGCTGAATAGAATACCTATCGTGATGCGGTTAAGGGATAAAATCAACAAGCAGAAAACATTTTTGGATTTTAGGGTAGTGAAAATAATACCTTACACTAAAAATGAATTGAAATTAATTTTTTGGGTGTTAAATTATCATATTCTCCGATAAATGAAAATGTTGTTGGGGGGTGGTTATTTCACCACCTCCTCCTAGAAAATGGATATTAATTTTTAGGGAATTATTTCACCACCTCCTTCGGAAAAATGAAGATTCATTTTCAGGGATTTTATATCACCCGCTCCTACCAAAAAATGGAAATTCATTTGTAGAGTCCATTATTTCACCATCTCCTCCAGAAAAAGAAAATTCATTTTTAGGGGAATATTTTGCATCCTCCTATATAAATATGTATATTCATTTGTGGTGGTATACCCTTATCGAATCTCACAGAAGACAATTTCTTTACATTTCCAGGAGAAACATGAACAGTGGTGATCCTCTATAACATGTGATTTATTTAGGATGGACAGACCACTTTGTGGTTCTGGTTACATTATCAAACTCTACGAATTCCTTATCGATTTTAATTTTTTGGCCTTTCCAAATTCATAATAGTTTTATAGAAATATTTTAGTATTTTACTGGGCTCATCAAATCCCCCCACCCAATAGATTAGGGTCTGATTGGACTGAATGGGTGTAAAATCAGTGGAAAAAGTCAACCCAATTGAATGATCTATAGGGTTCATGTGGACCTGGATGAGGTCACACTCCTATAAAAGTTTTCAGGTTTACTCACTTCACATCAATGCTGCATTTTTTATTATACAAGAAAAAATCCCATAACAATATGGACTATTCATAGAAAACAAGTTTAAGGTGGCCTAAAATAATGAAGACCATGCTGGTCCCCCCTAATCAAGTTCACCAATTCCTGATTCATTTAAAGAGATCTATAAAAACCCAAAATGTTGGTACCTTGATCAACCCCCGCCATGGATGCCAAATAATCTGCTACTTTGTTACCTTCAAACCATGTATGAATAAACTGTATGTTTTTATTGATGATTCTATCTGTACATTTCATAATAACATAAGAAATTTTCCATGGAGGAGAAATTTTACCATTCATCGAGTATTGGATGATCTTTGAGTCAGTTTCAATTTAACTAAGAGATAAATTCTACTAAGCACACAACATGATACCTGTATGCATAGCCTTGACCTCTTCCTGGATAGAACTCTACCTCCTATAAGATGCAGTAAACGCAAGAGGAATGCTTCCATTACCATCCCATACAACACCACTACCTTTAATTATTCCCCCAATGCATGAACTATCAAAGTTAAGTTTCAGGCCCATGTTAGGAGGTAACCAGCGAACCTGGTTCCCTCTTATCACATGACCTAAATAAGATAATAAAGAATCAAATTCCCTCATGTTCTTCAAGGATACGATATCACTCAAAAAATTTGAGCACCTAACCATTTCAATTATAAGTAACTTTTATTCAAGATAACAGACCTATCTATGGAGTCAATACCCTCAAAACGATCCTTGTTTCTTGACTTCCAAATACACAAACACCCTGCACTAAGAATCACGACTCTAGTTTTCTTTTCCGGACCTATACCATTCAAACCATGAAACCATTTATCAAGAAAAGATTTTTCAGTAGAATACTATCCAAAGATGTTTGTGAATTCACCAAAAAACTCAAAACAGCAATGGCCCATTCACTCTAAAAGAACAAATGATTGGAGTTCTACTCTTTATTCACACCGAAACAATGACATTTAGAAACGAGATTAATTCCCCTTATTTTCACATTCTCATCCTTTAGAATATCCTGGTTTATGATTATCCATACAAAGAAATTTAATTTCTTAGGGATACTGCTACACCACACCATATTATTCCAAATATCATGTTTCCCTTGGGAAACAGAAATTTTCCTAAACTCTTTAGCAGAAAACATGCTGGAATTAGAGGCAGTGAACACACACATTTCAATCTCTATATTTAAAACAATATGGTCAAAATTCATTCATTGATCTTCATCAAGAACAGTGCTGATAAAATCCGAAAAACTACTGGACTCCCTAAAAGAAATCATGGGAACTCGACAGTATGGAAAACCAATAACCAATCCTGCCCAATTATTATTCCAAAAAGAAATATCACCCTTACCTATAATCCATCGTGAATGTTGACGAATGATAGGTATAATACTCTGGATTAAAGACCAGAAAAATGAGAACCGTTTACTATCTTCCACAAGGTCTTCTCCTTATAATGACATAATTTTACCCCAAAGCATGCATCCCTCCATAACCTCCGACACATGTTTATCATGAATACAATGCATCATATCCCCTAGACTCCGTACATTAATTCCACACTCATGAACCGGCCTTGCTAATCTATCCCATGAAGACCATGACATTTTCCCTCAAAATGAGCATCACAAATAAAATCAACCAGGATTTTGTTAATATCAGCAATAAACCCCATTAGCACAATGTTAGCAGAGGGAACATGTATCAGAATAGTCGACAACAAACTATTGATTAATGTAATCCTACAACCATATGATAGAAAATTGTTTTTCCATTCCAATATATGTCTCATGATTCTTTTAATAATTCTATCAATGTATCTGATTTGGATACGACAAGGGGATATTGGAAAACCATGATATTCCAAGGGAAAAGAGACTTTCTAAATATTCAGCAATCTAGATATAGATAAGACTTTCCTGTCACCACATTTGTTAGAGATATACAAACTTCTATTTTACCCCTTGATAACTTTCCCACTCCAAAAACAATATTCATCTAGAACTTTAATAAGACCACTAACCGATCTAACAACAACATTGATAAAAATCAGAGTATCATCTAAAAACATCAAGTGTGAAATATATGTATGATTCATTCTTCTTAGATAAGGAAAAATTTCACCCATGGAAAAATTTTTATTAATAAGAAGACTCATAGCATCTTTCTTAAGAATAAAAAGGGTCAGAGATATAGGGTCCCCTTGTCTTAGACCACGAGTTGCCTTAAAAAACCATGAATTTTTACCCATGTATGGAACCATCATCCAGGAAGAGCTAAATCATCTAAACAGAATATCAATAGCCTAAGGAGAAGATCCCATACATTTAAACACCAAGATGATAAACCCCCATTCCATTATTTCATATGATTTATTCATATCAAGTTTCAAATCCATATTTGACCCATGTAAATTGAAGTTGATGTCACGAAACATCTCATGAGCCAAGGAAACCACTCCCTGGATAGAACGTCCTCTAAAAAACCACATTGTTTTAAGGAAATCAAATGAGAAACGAAAACTGACAACCATGAATTGGCGATACTTGATATGATTTCATAGGGAAAATTTCACGTACTCACCAGCTTATAGCCACAAATTGATGACATTTTTCTAATACTGGGAAGCATAACTTGATAAGTAACACTAACCACCCTTGGAATAATACCACATAGAAAGAAGTCCTGGATGGACAAAATAATCTCATTTTTAACCACATCCCAGACCCCCTATAAAACCACCCTAAAAAACCATGAAGACCCGGAGCACTTTCGAGGTTAAGTTTAAGAGTATCTTCATAAATCTCCTTCTCATTAGGAATAGACTCTATCATGTAATAATCTAGATTAGACATCATATTTGGAATCTCCTCAAAAAAATATGCATTCCCACAATGATAGCCATTCAACATATTTGGATTAGGATCGGAGAGTAAATTTTTAAAGAAGGAAAAAAGCTAAGGACCCAACCACATACCTATCTCTCAAGAATGGACCATAATCAATAAGAATATTAGGATTAACTATCCTTCTCCATTTTTTATACATTAATGAAAATAAGATGAATTTTTATCTCCTTCAGTAAGCTATTTTACTCTTCCACTTTCACGGTAAATGCACTCATGTTTCATGATAATATCTTATATAGAATATTTCTTACCCTTAAGTTCATCATAGATCCCATCATCCCACCTAGAATCAAGGGTTTTTTACATATTTTCAACCTCTTATTTCAGATACTCTAGGTCTCAATCAATATGAGGAATATTTTTTTCCCAAGCATGTAACCTTTGATTGACACATCTTAGCTTACAATAAATATCTACCCAAGAATAACCTTGAACTATTTCCTCCCAACAGTCTTTGACAATCTGTTGATAATCAAGTATATCATTCTAATAATCATAGAACTGAAAATGAACTCTACCTACCTATCTATGAGATAGAAAAACAAGAAGAGGAGAGTAGTTTGATATCCCACAAAAATGATGATCCACTTTCTCATTAGAGAACCTAGAAACAACTTGAACATTTTCAAGTCACCAATCAAGATGGCTCCAACAGTGATTACTTCCCTTCCAATTATTGCACCACATGAAAAAATCAACAGAGTATCCCATATCAGTAAGACCCTTTCCTACCATGAGCTGAATCAAACACCTTCTAGTCACACAAGGGAAAGCACCCCACTCATTCTTCTCACCTGGCTTAGAATTAATGTTAATGTCTCCCCCAAAAATCCATAGAAGATCATCCTGATAAATAAATTCAAGATTTTACACAAAAGTTCCATTTTTTGAGCCTCCAAAATTCCATAAACAAAACATATAAAAAGTAGGTTCACACCTGCGGTGCTTTTCACTATAATATATCGATCACTAGATTTAACTAAATCCACTAGCACATAATTATTCCAAAAAAAACCCATATATGATGATTATTTGGGTATTCATGTCACCTTTAATGAATTATTATATTACTATACAAGTAATTTATCCTACTCAGATTCTTCTTGTGCTCTAGAATAAAAACATCACACACCTTATTCTTCTTAATTTTTGTGACTAAGAAATCATTCTTCACTCGTGCACTAATTCCACGAGAATTCCATATTAAAATCGTAATCATTGGAACAATCTAATCCTAGATTTGGACCCATGAATGTTGGTCAGACTAGAATGGGACTCTAGATACTTCTTGATATACCGAATTTTCTCCTTAGTACACGCTCTAGTATCAGCAGACAGAGTCGGCTTGACAGAAAAATCCAAAAAAGAAAAACCATGACCTATATCCCTTCTCTATTTGTTCAGGGATTTATCAAGATCCTTATTTTCCAAAACAACTTCCTTGTAGTCTCTCATGATTCATTGGGAAGGAGGAATAAATCGATTTGAAGACCCATACCATCTCCATTTACTCTTTGTTCACCTAGTAGCCTAAATGTTTGTTGCAAATCATCCAGATTTAACTGCTTGATACCCTTTCTCTTATAGTGATTTCCATTTGAAAACATCCTTTTTTTCATATGATGAAGTCCTTCCATGTGTGAACAGGTATTGCCGCCAAAAAATTAATTTCCTTCATTATAGAAGGATGTATGTATAGTGACGGGTAATCAACATAGCAATTTTTGTGGTTACATTGTTCATTTAACATTTTATGCAACTCATACACAACACTATGGGGGATTTTTCAATTTGGTAAAGTTGATATATTTTTTTCTAACATTTATATCCATAGGGTTAAAATTTACCCTACTTAGATTTTTTCTTTTTCTAATGAGAGGATATAGGACATGATCGAATTTGTCGATGATGGTGTGACACATAATGTTAGCTTATTCAATTACCTCTTAACATAGATCATTGGTTCTAGCCTAAAAATGTATCATTTATTAGATAGGATATCCCTTTATGGATATTGACTACTTTTTGATATATCTATCGCAACACCATGTCGTAAAACCAAATAATTAACTTGGATAAATAGAATCATCAATGTTCCTAGACTGAATATCCTAGTGAAAGGGCCATACAACCGTGAACCATTTTCTAATGGGATCATTTTGGTCTATTACCCTTTATTGATGGAGGATGAGGTATGATTACTAAAATCATATTCCTATTTATGTCACTCAATTATGATAAAATCAATGGCCAATGAGAAGCTGGTATTGTTATCAGAATGGGTTATATATCTTAAAAGATTATTTAGTATATGTTGGGGATGATCATTTTGGGTTCTCTAATGTTGTGAGGAATTCATTTCTAAGTTGAAGGTTATAGGGATGTATATGGAATTTTGGGTGTCTATAGTTTATCTCATCAAAAAATATCCATCAACCCTCAGCTATAAAGCCAGTGGAACCCATATGCCAATAGATTCCACCTTATACAAGGGGAGGTTGTTTTTAGTCATTTTCATGTATGCATGATTACTAGGGAACCCATCATGGGTGGTATGTATAACATGTTACTTCTTACTTAATTTCAAGGTGACACTGAGAAGACCTCTCATCTTATGAGGGACTTACTTAAAATTTCATATAATCTTGAGAAGGTCGAGCCCCAGCCTATGCTAGATGTCCCTTTTTTCAGACTGGATACATATTTTTTCACAAAACTGTCACGATCCCCATGTGAGGATCCTGAGGATGTGTCCTACTCATAGAACATGGAGACGCATTGGATTTTATTGACTGAAACTCGAGGAAGGTTTCTTTGATCAATGTGGTTGAAAATTTATCCCTAGAGTTGATCCATTAGTTAGTTTGGAAGCTTTCATGGAAATGTTTTTAAGTTACTATTTTCTAATGATGTTTCAATCATGTATTGGAATTCGAGTTTCATCCTTTATAATGGAATCCTAGTTGGGGGTTGAGATATCTGAAATCTTGTTGGTCCTAGTATTGGCATAAATTTTTTATCTTTTATAATTAATTTCCCGAGGAATTCTCTCTATAGGATCACATGCCACTTCCAACTCCTAATGGGATTGAACATAAATCATATATGGGGATATGAATTTTTTGATTTCCATTGAATAATGGATGCTTTATTTAGACCCTTGTTATAGTGTATACGTGGGGTGAATCATTTCACATTTGAGTCATGTGATGTAATGAACATTATCAAGTTTCATGGATGTTTTGTATATTCCCATTACTATTATCCTTCAATTAACCTAGTAAATGATGCATCTAGAGATAATAGAATTTGACAGAACCTAATTCCATTGAGGGAGTGTGTTCATGTTGTGATATTTGATGAAAAAATGATATGTGAAGGGTATTCACCTTGTATATTTGGGTTCTAATTCCACTATATCCAAATGAGTTTTCATACATAAATTAATAACAGAAGTAATGAGAATCATCTGATAGTTTATCATCATATTTTTTTATGTTCACAAGGGAGGACATAGATCCTGGATTGATCTCCCACCCACAACTATCAATTTATGAACTGGGATGTCCTACGTTGAAGCATCGATCTGCTAATACTCAAATGGTCATCTAGAAAAATTAATCCTCAATATTAATGGTACTTTTGTAATTTAGTCTAGAGAGGGATATGAGAATGAAATATATGAAGTTAGGACTTAAAGGATGATTACCCCAATAAAATCCCTCATTTTTTAAATGCATAAGAACTGGTAGAAGAACTGAGGTCCATCCACTCAAAACACTAGTTTCTCCACCATAGAATAATATATTGAACTATATCCACATGTTACAATCCCAAAAGGGGATTCATATACCATGACTTGGAGGGTGTAGTGCATCAGAATATGTTCAATTCCTATTAACAAAATATAGAACTTCATTCAGGGGAGGGAATTCATTTTGATTTGGTATAGAATCATATCTACACCAGAAATAATTTCTTATACGGAGTACCCTAGCACGGAGGAAGCTTATATCCAGGATATTGATTACTCCATTCATTCTCTTCATGGTTAGTTAATGTTTTTAGGATGATTACTTGAGATGTTGAGACTATATGAAAGGTATATTGAAGATAGTGATATTGGTTCACACTGAACTGATGAGGCCAATTCTCCACTTCCTCATGATCATAGTGATATGATTTCTGCCTCACATTTGGGACCTCATAAGATCCATGATCAAAGGTTAGTGGCACCTAAGATTACAATGATGTATTTGGGAAACATGATCCCTCTTGATGCACATGGATGAAATCCTTTTCATTATATATCTATGTGTTCTCAAGGATTAGAGATAATGGGACGCTTTGAGAAATAATGTTTCTTTTGAAGGATGATTAAGGAATTCTTCAAGTGGAAGAAAATTATTTTCCAAGATCTGGAATTATTATCGCATCTAAACATATATCTTTTAGAGAAAATCATGAGGAGATCGATGCATACCATAAAGAGATGGACACCATTATCCATTCTTGGAACGGTAGGATTAGTGTGTCCAAATGTGTGTGAGAAATACTGATGGTGAGGGAGGAAATGAAAATTTATGGTGAAGTGGTTGCATGGGACCCCATATAAACACTCTTTTACTCTAACCATAATAATTATTCCTCCTTATTACCCTAATTTGTTTATGTGAGAAGTGATCCATCAACCATAAATTCTCTAAAATATACCAATGGAGGAACTAGTGTTGGAATAGATGCTCCTCTAGATAAAAGGGTCATGGAAGAAGGATATCATATAGTATACAAGTATATATAGGTATTAAATGAAAAAAACGTGAATTACCCCCCATACCCAACCTACTACAATCCCTACAATACCATCTTAATGGGAGATCACGAGGTATTGTTAGGCGAGGAAGATAAAAAATCATATTTGATCTTCTAAACTAGTGACTATTGTCCACTTATAACTTAATTTTCATGTTGTGTTCCCCATAATGTTGATTAGTGAACTTTTATAGGGGTTGGAAGAAGTTTAACATGTTAATAATTACCAAAATTATTGGAGAAAGTGGTTTTAGGGAGGCCTCGATTAACTAAGGATTCATGGCCACCTTATGAAATTATGATGTTTCTATGCTTTAGGATGTCAATTCCTTAAGATAAAAAAACTTTTACCCCCACTATATGAGGGTCCATAAATGGTGGAAAATTATTTATAATTTTATTATCTCATTTATATGGAAGGAATAAGTACAGAGGATGCAGTGACTTGGGCCCTTGGATGATTTGCCCCAATTGTCGCTTTGAGTTCACTATTGGTCATTACTATGGGGTCAATGTTTATGAGTGTCCATTTGGTGGATACAGATCTATCTAAACGTGTTCATGTTTCTCATAGTTCCCAAGAATAATTGTATCCTTTTTAAGACCCTCAAGATAAAGGTTTTGTGCCTGTCATGCCTATCAATGAGGTGATGATGATTGAGGAGCTTAGTTCCACAACTAGTGTAGGTGAGTATCTTAGCCTCTTGGACATATCATATTATTACATTCTAGGTATTGATTTCATTATACCTATTTTTGGATAATTGGTACAAGTATCTAATACTATAAGCTTTAAAATTTCAATCAACTGAGGCTACCATAATGTTTACAACTATAGATCCCACCCTTTTTGAAAATTTCCATTAAATACAACCTCTTGATGGGTTAAAAATAGAATTTTTCCTTCCCTATTAAAGTAAATATAAAATAGATCTAGAAACCCTTTAAAATTCTCATGTCTACTAGAAAATGATATGGAGTGATATATATGGAATGTAATTTAGTAGAACCCCTTATAAAATATTAAATCAAAGTTAGACAAGATGTGTCTCATGTCCTATGTGCATGTTTATTGGGATTTTGGATACTATACTATACACAAGATTATGAAAGAGGTGGTTACTATCCAAAATAGGGAGAGAAAACGTTATTTCCATCTTGATTATGTGGATTCTATATCCCATTTTCCTATAGCAATAAATATCATTCTTAATGATGGCTCTGATCAATTCGAAGTAAACTCATGACTCTAGAGTTGAGTATTATAATTAAGGGTCTTAGTGGAACACTTATATAAAGAGTTGGATTATCTCACTCAAGAACTAGATAATATTTCATTTATGGCTGATGTAGAGTAGTATCTCATGTAATAGGAATATAGTGTTGGGATATATACCATTGAGATATTAGAAGCATTGCAGGATGACATAGAAATGGAGTTTACAACATTGAATGGACTACACCATGCGGTTGAAGAATCTAATCAGCTAATGATTCATTTCTTGAAATCCATCAAGTTAGACTTATTATAACATATATTATCTTTTCTAGGTAGGCTCTTAAATTGTTGATGTTTTACTCTTTTTAAATTTTCTCAATTAATGAAAACATGATTATTATTGGTTATATTTTCTAAATATTTATCATATCACTTAATACCATCTTGAAGTGTTTAAAAAGTGTAAAATCAAGATATCTAGATTTATTTGACCATCGAGTAAAACATTAGATCATAATTATGAAAATTTTAGCTGATATACATCAATTATTTTTTCTATTGCTGTAGAAAATAGATGGGTATAAGTATAATTTCTACCACCATAGCACCAAAGATGGATTGTTTTAAATAATGAAATATCTTGAATCATAATTTTGAATATAAGGATTAAAATTCTGTCATAAGGTGTTTGATGTGGTCAAATTTTTCCATAGGTTTATGGACCTAACGATCGTAGTTTGAATGTTGTAAGGGTCACATGACGGGCACCATAAATTTTTCTTCTCTTATATTACTAGCCTAACTTCTTCCAAAATATTATATGAAGAAATCTATGTGGGTTTGACTCGACTTTTCCTCAAATCACCCTTTGTAGGATATCAAGCTGATGAGTTTTACATCTCCTTCCATTGGCAGATTATTATCTTTCATGCTATACTACAATAGCTAATGTTTTAGGTCGAACATCATTGACCACGAATTAAATGGAAAAAGATTCCTCGTCATGAATACTTAGAAAACTTTTGGATATGGGGAGTGGAATCATAAATCCTAATTTTGGGCCCCTAAAATCTAAAGAGGATAAATTGGGGAAATTACACAAGTAATTTCCACTGCCATGTTCAAATGGAAAACATCATTATAATTTTTTCAACTCATACAGAAATGGATTCATTCTCTTCTAATAATGAAGATGTGTCTGGTCAACATCCTGCATTTATTTCACACATTATTCAGATCCACATAGGGGTATATTAATCATATTTAGAAAAAGGTGTCCTTTAGTGTTTAATATTCTTATCACTAATATCCATGGAGTGTTTTTGAAAATTTTATTTTCCCATGATAATGGTATGCGGTTTAAAAACAGGGAGTTCATCCAAGAATTATGTTGGGAAGCACCGTAGTCTAAATTAGCCAAAGGTGGAATCATTTTTAATAAATTTGATATAAAGGAAGGGAATAATTTTTCTCCAATCATGATTTTTCAAGTGAGGTAAACCCAAGCGGTAATCCTTGACATAGATTGGGACATACATATTTTTATGGTAACTATTCCTAAACAATTTATTTTAGAATCACTATGTATTTCATTGAGATTAGATTAAACCCACATGTAGTTCTATACATAAATTAGAATAATTACTCAAAACTAATAATTTCATGTGACCCATACTTAGGGTGATAAAAAAGTGGACATTTGATTACTATTTAGATTATGGGGAAACACTTGGTTTCATGATGGATGCCATGGGTACTTGATGGCTTGTTATATAACGGTGAAGGAAGCATCAACAAACCCCAATGTTTTGGGTTAGTGGTCCAATTCACTCAAGAATAGACCAAAAAATGAAATTAATGAAGTGAAGAAAGTCATAAAAATGTCCTTTGGGATACTTGGATCCAAGAGGGTGACATGGTAAAAACATGAAAGGGGTAACCGCGGTCCAAATTATAAAAGAGGCCTCCATTTATGATGTTGTCATGGCATACAGAAATGAAATAATTCACTCCAATGAATGATGTCTCTTCTAGTCGAAAAACCATATTAAGGGTACATATTATATATATCCACATCTGAGAATATTATTCACAGTAAAAATAGTGGTGTTCCTCATAGTCAAGAGATTTTATTATTGACTATTAAAGGGATCTTATGGGGATTTAATATTAACATGACACGAATGATGATTTTGGAAATGAAAATTTTAGGGGTAATGTTAAAATATTTTCGGCCAATGTTGGTTGTAACCGAGAATAAGATGTCAAAAATAGAGATGCCTCTTATGTTGGATAAATTGGGTTTTTGTATTTTTATTGCTATGCCTGGTTTGAATGGTCTAGTTATCAATATGTATTTCATTAGGATGAGAATCAAGCTATATATACTTCTTTTATGGAAATTTATGTATGCAGGATCGGCTAATAGACAGGGAGGGGGCCTTTTATGGTGTAAATAGAACTAGGATTTGAGATCTGGGTGTCACTACATATCCTATAGTGATAAGAATATTGCTAAACATAGTTTTGGAGTCAATCTATGAAGGGATTCCTCAATAACACGTAGTTGTATGTCATATTATTAGGACATGAACCATGTGGTATAACATCATGTATCAATGATTTTTCCTATAGTTTAACATCATGTGATAATGTCATATAGTATTCCTTTTATGGTATTTTATCAAAACTACCCTCTTCTGGGTGATTTGTCCATAATTCTCCAACATTCACAAGGCATGAATGCGAGGTTATAGTATATGGCATGGGGGTCCTCATATTGGTGGGAGTGTGATTGTATAGGATTAGATGGTATTACTATATACAATGTCTAAAAATTAGTTCCCTTTACAATGTTTCCAATGTGTAAAGAGATAAAAAGTTTTCCCTCTATGGATTATGATGATTTTGGTTGATGGGACATATTTAGGGAACTCATTACACATAGCCACATCTTGGAATAAAATGAATTGTCAAAAAAATGTGTCCCTAAGAGTTGAAAACATTCATCCCTGATAGTAAAATGAATTCTTACGGAGATACAAATTTCTTTAGGAGTGGAGTATATTATATAAAAGGAATGGCCCTGAGTTTTATGGGTTCATGTAGGTCATAATTAATTAGGAATGGGTAGAGTGTTCCATAGAAAGTTCTGAAATGTGTATATATAAGGAAACATTTTATAATGGGTATGATGTTTGAGATTTGGGTGTCACTAGAGATCATGTGGTCATAATAATCAAGTTATATATAGTTATTATTAAATATTATGTATACTGGTTGTGTTCCTGTGCGTTGAATTGTTATTCTATCATATTGTTGTTGGTCTAGGATATAGGATAATAGATTCACAATGTATCTTATCAATATGAGAATCAATACACATGTAGTTATGAATAATTTATATGCATGTTTCTAATTTATTTGTAGGGTGAGGCATTTATAATTATTGGGAATGGGATTACAAATGAAATGAGAAGTTTCCCTCAAAATTTCCATACAGATCTGGCTTATACATAGGAAAGAGAGGTCATATTTTTGTGAACCTAGTCCAAGGTCTGAGAATCGAGGTGACACTATGTAAATCATGGATATAATAATCAATCCATACATAGTTTTGAAATAAATTTTGTTGTAAGGGACCAATAACAATAGTGTTGGTTCCCTCTAGCGAATGCCATAACAATAGAAAATTTAATATCATATGAAAGGGACATTAACCACATAGTTTTTAAGTCATGTGAATTGTAAGTAAATTACCTAACCTAATGTTGAGGTTTGAAGTCTTACAATAGAAAAAAACCACTTGAATATTGTACGTTGAGTTTATGGTCATGGTGTTTGGACCATGAATTGAACTTTCCATATGAGGAGGCCCTTTCCAATATATCAAATCCCACATGATCATTGATTTGTGTGAGAAATGTGGAATGGTGATGGTTTACCTTTACAAATGGGGGAATGAATCAATATCGATGACATGACTAATTAAAACCTGAAGTTATAGAGGGGATTTATCAACTAGTAAGAGGAATATGACATGAATGAATGATGTGGAGTCAGAAATTTGCAAAGACGATCATACCCAAGTTTGAAATTTGTGGATGGGCCTGAAACAAGGAGGTATATCACTACATATCTGGTGGTAATATAAATCAATTCATAGTGTTCCCATATCTAACTCATATATAGGGAATGAGGAAGAATTTTATTTGGTTTTCTGATTGGACAATGATGAGGGACCCAATCATCACTATGAATCTCGTCCAAATGAGAATCAAGGAACACATAATTATCAATATTCCATGAAGTTTAACATCATGTAGTAAGGATATAGGTTCCAAGGAAGGAGTGAAAACAAGGGACATGGGGTATATGGATTAAAAGCTAGCCAGATGTTTGGAAAATTTTCTCATATGAAAAGTCTCTGATACATGTCACATGATGCTTCCTCGACAAATTTCCCATCAAATCCTATGCTTGCTGCATATGGTAATAATACATTATAAACTTATGCGCGGAATAAAAATTCATACAATTTAACATCTTGTGACTATGATGTTATGGTCCATGCCTTTTGGGGTCTTGTGAAAAGGTCTTCTCTGTTTATTTTAGTATCATGTGATAAGTATAACTTTAATGAAGTCTAATATCATGTTGAATAAATGTAGGTTTATTGTTGGTTTTGGTCATATAACTAGGACCATATGTTATTAATTACATGAAATACTTTTGTAGAAATATTTTATTGTAAGGGGATGTACTATACTCGGTGTTCGATGTGATCAACAAATATGATTCATTATAATAGACCATATATATAGAAAAACGACCTTCCCATTTTGGTTCAAGATTCATTGGATTATTTAATGGTAACATTAGGTTCTTGGGGACCAAAACTAGTTCCCCTTGAAAAAATGAGAAAAATATATCCTTTTTTGAAATATTAAACTATTTAGTGTTGGTTAACCAATAAATGATGCAAGTTACACCATCGGTTATCATCTACCTATTCCAATTCATTCAAATTCTTTATGGACGAATCCTCTATAGAATATTTTTCATAGATAGAAATACATAATGAAGAAAACTAGACATATATGGGAAAAAATATGTTTCCTTGTAAACCAATGAATATAGGTTCACCTATGTAGTAGTATTAGTTATAGTACAGCAGTACCATAAGGAATGTAGATGTTTTTGGGCTAGTATTCTCTATCCTTCTCCACTATTTCAAGAGTATGTTTGATTTTTTTAAATCCTCTATATGTACATTTTCAAATACATTATAGTGGGTTGAATTATTTGAATCAATGTTATATTTCTTGTATGGCCTCTTAAATTAAAAATAATAGAAGTTGGTGCTTTTTTCCATTAGTATTGTTTATGGGATACCAATCCAAGTGATTATGTTGGACTTCAAAATATTAATAATATTTTTTCCCAACTTCTTTAAGCTGAATTTCTTTAGACCATTTGGAGATCATTTCAATTATAGTGAGGATATATTTATATAGCATGGATAGAGATGGAGGGTATGGTCCCACAACCTGAATTCCCAAAATAGAGAATTTCCATTATTATTTAGTGGTGTCATCATAATTGATCTTTATTGGCCATATCTGTTAGAATAACTCCACTTTAGAGGTATTTTAAAATGTTGGTCATCTATCCATTAATGAGATTATACAGTTCGGGGGTAGAGTTCACCTTGTTGATCTCTTCTATGTTACTATTAATAAAAAGTGATTCCATTATAATATGTACTATATTGAGGGTTGTTTCATCACAATATGGATATTACATTGATATATCTGCATTTTCCTATGCATCTTTCTGAGTTTCAGTGGATATGGGATGTGAGACAATATTGGTTTCGAGGGGAATTATACCATCAAACCTCTAATGTAATCAATCAGGTGTATTATTTCTTATTTTATAATATCATAATCAAAATTTACCAACCTTTTTATCAGCTCTAGGTCACCTTTTACATTTATATGGGTTATTGATATTCGTAGTGTGGGTTCTAATCTTACAACGAGGGCCTAATATTATTCCTCATTGTTGGTGTATCCTTCTGCGAAAATTAATTAATAATGAAGGATATAATTTACTGAAGATACAAGAATGAATTACATGATGACATTGATGAGGATTGGGTATTCCATCCTCTATCCTGTTGGGTGTTAGTGTTGAAATACAGGTACCACTATAATTTTGGAGGAAGGTATGGACAGTTTGGAGTGAATCCTAGTGAAAACGACCCAATATTCCTTAAAAGGGTCTTCTTTATTAAGTGAATCACCTTCACGAATATATGGATCTCGCAATGCTCCTTGGATGAAAATATCCTTTTATGAAACATGAAGCTTTTATGGTAAAAAAATGCACAACACTTTTCATAGTCACGTATTTCTTCAAAAACACGTTAATGGTTGATGCTGTGTTCACTAACACAACTCTCAGACTCGTGTATCCACAGATCTGTACCCCTTTAATGAAGCCCATATCTCTTTGTGAATGCCTCCAATAATCAAGAGACCCATTTCATATAAATACCCCTTTAGTTTGTATTTTAGGAATGATACCCAACCTTTCATATTCTAAAACTGATCTTGATTTGGGAACATTTTGACCATCGTGAATCGAAGTGAAATTGATCACCCAATGGTTTTGAGGATCTATTAAATCCATTTCATTATTTTCTTAAGATCCTCCACCCCATGTGGAAATTACTTTCATGAAGGAATATTACCTTCACCAATGAAAAATTACCTATGAGGTTCTTGATTCTTTGTGAAGAATTCATTTTTCATAAAGAACTACTTTTCTAAGTTAGGACGTCACTCTGAGGAAGGGGCACATAGTTTCACGAACCATTCCCCTTCATGAATCCCATAACCTCTACAAAGAACTTAATATATGCGAAGCACTTATCCGCAAGGACTGTACCTTCATGAAAACTATCTATGAGGCCTCTCACCAGTTCCACCATTCCACTGACCCTCTTTAATGCAGTTTGAGTTCCCAGTGCCCACACACCCATCCATGACTAGTCTAGTTGCACCTAGAGTCCTAATTTGACTAATGGAACCCCTCTTGTGTCCTCAACTTCTAAAAAAGTGTGTCTCAATCCTACCACCTACCTATTAATTATTAGAATAGGTACTATAACGCCTATTTATTCTTAGTATATGGACATTAACATGGACCATAATATAGCCCTCTCCTCCCATAAATGTACCCTATAAGTTCTAATGCCATACCCCATCTAATGGTGTATGAGTATTTTTTGCATTATCCCAAGGGTCGAGGAGTGAGTCCCCACACATTTGAGCTACATGATGTAAAATTGCATCTTATAATGTTAAACTTCAGAAAAACATCATCATCACATGATGTAAAACTATATTCCACCCTCCTACCAACATGATGTACCATGCACCAATCTCATGGAATGATATCCTCTGGGAAACTTAATGCGTTAGACTTAAACTATCCCAAACAAGACTAATCCACTTGTGAAGAGTTTATTCCATGCATAATCCCCACACCATTCTTTGTTGACTCTCCTTTCATGACACGATAATCCTTTCAACATGATGTTAATCTAAATGGATATCACATGACCTTAAACTATGACATATACCTACATGGGTTTTGATCCCAATCTTATAAACATTGTATGTAGGAAACCTTCAATAGGTTCGATCTTAACCAATGTTAATCTTAGGTTCTCCCTCTTAGGGTTGCACCACCCTGATCCTCCTCACGTGTCATTTTGATCAACATTCCGAGTCCCTCTCAAGGGACATCCCAAACACTGGTAAGCATATGTAACGACCCTGATTTATATCAATGTAAATTCCCATATTATAATTATTTTAAATAGTATAATCACATAAAATAACATTAAGAACAAAATAAAATCATTATAAATGAATAATTAATGAAATGATAAGTATTTCTAGAATTTAAGGAACCTATACTAATGAAATAGTAACTTGACCATTAGAATAGTAATATGACCCATATGAATAGTAATTTAATAAATAGATTATTAACCTAATATATAAAGGTATAAAAAAATTTATGTATCTTATGAATTAAAATATAATGTATTTATTTCACACAATAAGTAAATAAATTTTTTAATAAAAAAATAATGTGTTGGTATTTTTGTAAGTCATAATTTTTTAATTAAAATTTTAAAATTAATTTAATAATCCAAAATAAAATTTATTTTCATAATATATATTCAAAAATTAACAATATTTTGTCTTATTATTATAATATAATTTTATGAGACCTTAATTAATTTACCAAAGTGTTAAAAAATGAGTTTTACTTTAAAGTTTGTAATTTTCATGTAAATTATATGTTTAGTTAAAAATTAAATCTATCATATTTATAAAATTATTTTCATAAAATAGAGTTCATTTTTGAATTATACACATCCATAAATGGTTAGGTTTATTTTTTGGTATTTTACTAAAATTGTTGAATTTTTATTGAATAGTAAAATTAGGTAATTTACGGTATGTATACATTATAAGTTAAATTCACTATTTATTGAGTAATGAATTATGTAAGAATTGTAATATAGAATTACCCTTAATTGTATAATATATTTAGTTATAATGATAAAACTACTCATATTATTGAGGAAAAAATATACTAATGAATAAAATAATGAGAAAATACCCCTCTTCTCCCCTATAAATACAACCCCTCACCACCTCTTTTCCTTACAACTCTAAATCTTGATACATGTATATATTCTAAATAAATATCCTAACAAGGTACTAAAACACATCTAGGATCCATTGGTATCATCAAAATACCAAAACCTTTTCCATAAGGAGGTTCTCAAGGGGGAGGAATTCAAGAGGCAAGATCCTCTATCTTTTATTTCAATTTCCTTTCATGTTCTTTTATTTTTCATATTCAATAATCACCTCCCCTAATAAATTTGGAATAATAACTATATTACCTTATAAATACTATAATTTTATTATGCTAGTGGAACATTCCATAATCAAACATCTTCTCCTCTCTCGTTATTCTAAAAATGGAAATGTCATCCATGAGGTGTTGTTTTATCACCTTCAAGGATGACAGATTTTCATTTTCCATTACCGCATTCAAGGATGGTCCAAAAACCATTATAATGGTTGAAAAAATATTTTAACATGTATTTTATAACCCTTTTTATGTTCTATAACTATCATATTTACATTATATTAATGATAAAACAAAACGAGTTCATTGAGCTCGAAAACCACAAAAATTAACCCAAATGATTATCTTTAACTATTTCTCTAATGAATCATAATCAAGAAATATGATCAAATTTATAAAAGACTAATTTAACCTATATAAAATCATTAATAAAATATAATTTGGATTTTGGATAATTACCCCCACTTTACATGATCTTCTATACATGTATACAAGTGAACCAATCATGAAAACTAAGAAAACAAACACTACTCGATGATGAAATTAAAATCTATAACAAATAAATAAGGTCATAAATGAGCTTAATAATATTATAATAACTAAAAAAGTTCTTAATTAATTAATAAATGTAATTAATTGTATTATCCATGACATTAAGATCAAGCGTTGAACCGTTTCGGAAGAAAGATAAGGGATCCTTAACAAACCTTCATATTTCCATCAGGTTACACTTTATCTATCTTTAACCCAATTTAATTATTATTTATTTCTATATAATTATTATAAATTACATGTAAATTTTCCAAAATCATGTAACCATATCATTTCACCATTCATGTATGGGGAAATACATGTTTTAACAAGGATCCCTTCTCAATTCTTCCTGATAAGAAAACCCAATTGAAGGGAACTTCCTAATTTTTTACCCATTTTCAAGTACACTCCATAAAATATTTCAATACACTATAATTAAAATAACTAGTTTTATCATGAAAAACTATATTCATTCAATTATGGTTTTATACAAACAATTATACCTTTTCTATTTTAATGTAACTTGAAAATTTTCACTCAAACTGAAATAAAATGATTTATTTCTAATGTTTCTTAAACACTCTTTTTACATGAAATCACTTAATTTTGACTGAAATTATCGTTATATATTCTTATTTTACATTAATAATCTCCATGTTCTATTTAAATCCTTTATATCATGGACATCATTATGATGTTATTTTGTTATTCCATTTAACATGATTATGATACCCAATTCTTTCCTTGGGAAACCCTTATATTCCAGTTTGATTCCTTATGCATGATTCATCATGTGGAACACATATTCATGAACATTATATGATGGGTGTGTGAAGATAATTATCTAATTAATTTTCTAATGTTTACTCTTATAAGATTTCATGTTGGGATAGGGAGTGAACATGATTCCTTTATGGGATGTTGTCCACCACATGATATTGTCTAAGCAGTTAGCCTTGAATTATGTTTATATCAGGTTATATAGTTTTTCCAAATTCCAATGATGAAATTATTATATGATCTCATTTAATACATGTTATTCTTCCTTAATTTTATTAATGTTCCACAACTTTTCTGTCATTATGTTTTGTCTTATAACTCATGTGTTATGTTTTCTTCCAATGCTTATTTCCATAAAGGGATTTTAGAGCATCCCTTGTATTCATGTATTCCCCAGGTTAACCTATACAGATGTAAGAGCTCAATGGTAGTTAACATCTCACTATGGTTATTTAATAAATTAATTTTTAATATTAATTTCCATATTTTTCATTTAAGTACCCAATCATATAAAGAAACTAGACTTTATAATCTTTGGTTGTATTTGATGGAAAGTTATGCATAAAAGTGTGTAGTAATATGTGTAAAAATCAAGGGTATTTATATTTGGTATCTGAGTATTGTATAGTTATTTTTAGAGATTAGGATTCAAATACTTTATTGATAACCCTACGAATAATTCTATCACCATGGATAACCTAGATTGAAACATTGGGTATCACAATTTCGGATATACATTTCATTTAAAAGTTTATCCATCTATGATAAATATTATTATATACTTATTATATAGGTATTAAATACCCATAATTTTAATATATTTTTGTAATTAATGGCTGGAAATAGAAGAACTCATGCCTAAAATAAATATGATAGGAAATGTGATGATTTCCTTAATGACATGCCAAATATGATGGGATCGAGTGCTCAAAACATCATGATAGTACTTTCTCAACTATCTCAAGTCATGAATAATAACTTTAATCAAAAGGAATTCCATCATTATCCTATGAATAATAATGTTGTGGTTGAATACTTTATGTAGAAATGGCCTCCATTGTTTAGTGGATGATCTGATCACCTCCTTGCAGAACAATGGATTAAATCTATTGAGAAGATATTGTTTGTCCTCCATTTCTCAGAATAATAGAAAGTTGTGCTCGAATCCTATCATTTTAATGGAGAAGCTGGTTAGTGGTGGACACATATCCAGAACAAAAAGACCAAGGAGGACATTTGTTCCATGGAGTGGGATGATTTTAAGAAAATATTTATCAATAAATATTTACCAAGAACCCTCTATATCAAGATATAAAGGGAATTACTTGCACATAAGAAAAAGGAAGATGAGTATATTAGTGTGTATGAGGACAAATTAACAAGGATTTCATGATACACTACCAACATTTTCATAAACATCGTAAGTAAGGTGGATTACATATTTAGTGTACAAAATTCGAGTCTATTAAAATCATTGGGGATTAAAGTCTTCGAAATCTATGATGACATTTTCCATTATAACCTTAAGGTTGAAATGGAGATCATATACTCTTAGTGTTCTCATGGTCTTGGTGGAAAACAGTGTAAAATTGAGTTTAATATGAGTGGATCAACAGATAAATCCCATTTTGGAAAGAAGACCCAACATCCCATGTGTCTATAGTGGGGAAGAAGAATCTTGGAAACCATTTAAAGGGAACCAAGATATGCTTCAAATGTGGAATAGATGGGAATATGAATAATAACTATAAAATAAATATCATGAATCCCACAAATTTGGAAGAAGAATGGATGGTTCATATCAACACTCAGCCTATAGTGCAGTGTTTCAACTACAATGAACATGGTAATTATGAAAGCCATTTCCATAAACCAAGGGTTTTTAGAGGAAATAAACAAAAACAACCTCCAAAGAATCAAGGAAGGGTATATGTTATCACTACTATTTAGTGTAACACGACAATGATGTGCTGACAAGAATGTTGGTTATGAACTTAAGAATAAAAAACAAACTATTTGATTCTTGTTCTACACATTATTTCATTTCTTTCAAGTTTAGAAGAACTATTCAAACACCACCTCAAAATATGGAGGTTTAGTTATCTGTGAGAATAGAAATTGGGGAAATTATTTCATCCAATGTATATAACTCCTCCTCAGTTAATGTTTCTAGACTTATCCTCCCATAAAATATCATCTTCCTTCCTTTGATGGATTTTTATGCTATATTGGGAATGGCTTTTATATCTTTATAAAAAGAAAACCCAACTATTGGGAATGGGATATCACACTTCATTTCTTGAAGAATCCTCTAATTCTATAAAAATGTAAGGAGGAGGATGAATATCCTTCAGAATCATCTTTTCAACTTTGGATATTTTTTCCTTATGAGAAAGTATATCTAGATCAATTTATTGAGATGAATGATATAACCATTCTCAAAGAAATTCCCATTGTAAGGGATTATGCTTATTTATTCTCTAAATATTTTGTTAGTCTTACTCTTGATTGAGTGTTTTAGTTATCAAATGAACTTATTATAGGATCTCTAACTATTTAAAATATAGATTAGAGAATGGCCACCGCTGAGAAGGAAAAACTAATGAAGCAGTTAGAGGAGAATCTGGAAAAGTGTTTTATATGCTGGAGTAATTCACCACGGGGTGCTTCAGTCCTCTCTGTCAAGAATAAGAATGGATCAATTCACCTCTACATTGATTATCATGAGCTCAAAAAATGACAATGAACATGTATTTCCTACCACAGATAAATAACTTGTGTGATCAGATACATGGGGCCAGTTATTTCTATAAGGTGGACCTTCGGTCAGGATATCACCCATAAAAGGTGAGGATGGAAAGTATTCATAATATTTATTTTTAAATTAGGTATAGAAACTATGAGTTCATAGTGATTCATTTTGGACTCACTAATTCTCTAGGAATTGTCATGGAATTAATTAATAGAGTTTTTAGCGATTACCTTGACAAATTTGAGGTATTCTTCATTGAGGATATTCTAATATACTCCAAGAGGAAGGAGGAAAATGGGGAGAATTTTAATACCATGTTGAAGAATTTGATAAAGGACAAACATTATGAAATGTAGAGTAATTATGAGTTTTTTATGTAGGAAGTTTCATTCTTTGGGCTTGTTATGACTAGTAAAGGAATATCTGTAGACCCTTACAAGACAAAGGCAATTGAACAGTGGCACAAACCAACATAGGTAATGGAAATATGTTGTTTATTTGGTCTATCATGGTATTACAAGTGATTTTTGAAGAACATATCATGATTTTAAAAACCCACTAACCAAGTTGGCTGAGAAGGGAGTGAATTTTGTCTAGACCATTGAATGTGAAGACTACTTCAAAGAGTTGAAAAATAAGATTATTACAGCACTAGTGATCACACTGCCAACAAGTGTGGAACTATTTTTGGTAAATAATGATGCTTCAGATAATTTAATAGGATTTTACTAATTAAAAATGATAAATTAATAGCCTACATGATAAGGTAGTTGAAAATTCATGAGAAAAACTATTATATACATGATATGGAGTTAGTAGTTGTGATCTTTGCATTGAAAATATAGCGAAATTATCTCTATGGGGAGAAGTATGTCATATAAACTAATCATAAGAGCCTCATATATATATATATATATTCACATAGAATGAGCTTAATATCCACCATCAAAGATGGTTACGTCTAACTAAATATTAAAACTACTCAATCCACTACAATCCTAGAAAAATGAATAAAATGATATATTCTCTACGTAGAAAGAATCATGCACATTTATCAATAATTATAATTGAAAAGTATCCAATTTTCTTAGAAATTCAAAGGATGGACATGAGAATTGTTAAAGAAGGAACATCATCAATCATTTCTAAAATTATTTATCAAGCATAATTTTTAGGGAAAATAAATGATGCCCAATAAAATGATGTGGAAATTCTGAAAATATGTTGAAGCTATCCGAAATGGGAAATACTTTGAGATAAAAATTAATTAGGATTGAGTCATAATATTTGTTTCATGATTATGTGTACCATCCATTATAGAGAAAAATAAGGATCTTTTGAATAACACACATAACATAACCTTCTCTATTCACATAGGGTGAACAATGACTTTTATAGATATTCGAGAGAACTATTGGTGGGATAATATGAGAAAGGAGATCACGTAGTATATATCAAAGGGCCTGGTATATTAGAAAGTGAATTCTAAAAGGAAAAATTCTATTGGGATTATGTGACCATTACCCATAAAAATATATAAGTGGGACAATATCAACGTAAAATTTATCACTGAACTTCTAAAGACATCTAGAGGAAAGAATGCTAAATGTGTTATCACAGATCATCTTACAGTGACGACTCACTTTATTTCAATTTTATAGGACCTCTAAATGGATCATTTTTAAAATATATACATAAGATAAGTGGTAAAGCAGAATGTAGTACCGATATTGATTATATATGATAGGGATATGAGATTCCCCTCAATGTTTTGGAAAATTCCCCAAAATGATCTAAAAATTGAGATAAAATTCAGTATGGATTATCATCCTCAAACTGATGGCCAATCTAAGTGGACAATTCACACACTAGAATACATGTTGAGAGAATCTTCTATTTACATCGAATGAGGATGGGAACAACATCTACCTTTGTCTAAGTTCTCCGGCAACCATAGTTCCTAACCGAGCATCCAAATGGCTACATATGAATTCCTTTGTGGGAAAATATACATAACACCATCATGTTGGGATGAATTTAGTGAAAAACATCTTCTAGGACATAAAATGGTTGAAGAAATGGTGGGAAACGTGGAAACAATTTAGAGGCACATAATGGAAGCCCAAGTTTATAGATGATCTATGCAGACAATGGTTGATTTTACTTGGAGTTTATGGTTTGAGAAAATATACTCATATTCATATATCAATGGAATTGGATCATGATATTTGGGAAGAAAGGAATGTTGAATCCTAGGTACATAAACCCCTTTGATATCCTTGATCATGTTTTATTTCTAGCCTATCGACTAGCACATCCACCTACCTTGTCTCAAGTACATTATTCATTCCATTTATCCATCTTGAGGAAGTACATAATGAATCCCTTACATGTACTAAATTCAGAGGTGGTACAATTGGAAGATGACCTCCCTTATGAGGAACATCCAGTGATGATCTTGGATCACAGAGATAAAGTTCTAGGAAACAATATAACTCACCTGGTCAAAGTAATATGGCTAAGCCAAAATTAAAAAGAGGAAACATAAGAATTGCCTGAAGCAATGAATGAGAAGTAACCCCACCTGTTTTCAACTTAGTATGTAAAATAACATTTTGAGTGTGAAATATAATAAAAAGGAATAATCTAACAAACCTGATTTATATATAATGGAAATTCCCTTCTTATAAATACTTTATATATTATAATCACATAAAATCACATTAAGAACATAATAAAAAATTTATAAATGAATAATGAATAAAATGAGACGTAATTCTAAAATATAGGCAATTTATACCAATGAAATAGTAACATGACCTTTGGAATAGTAATATGACCCTTAGCAAAAGTAATTCAACAAATAGAATTTTATCATAACCTAAGAAAGTATTAACAAATTTATATTTCTTACAAATGATAATATAGTGAATTTATTTAACGGTATAAGTAAATAAATGTTTTAATAATAAGAAAAATAATTATTGGTATTTTTGTAAGACATAAATATTTAATTAATATTTTATAAATAAATAATTAATATAAAAAAATTATTTTCAAAAAATATATTCATAGATTATCATATTTTCTCTTATTATTATAAGATAATTTTATGATACCTTAATTAATTTTTCAAAGTTTTAGAAAATGAGATTTAATTTTAAAATTTATATTCTTCAAGAAAATGATGATTTTGGTTAAAAAAATAAATTTATAATAACTAGAATATTATTTTCATAAAATAGAGTTCATTTTAAAATTTACACATTGAAAAAAATTTAGGATACTTTTTTTGTATTTTTATAAATTATTAACATTTTTTGAATAGTAAAATACGGTAATTTACAGTATATATACATTATAATTGAAATTCACTATTTCTTGAAACATGGAAGATTTAATCACCATAATATAGAATCACCATTCTTTATTTAATATATTTGGTGATAATTCTCAAAATATTCATAGTATTGGGGAAAATAATAAACTAATGAATAAAATAACGAGAAAACACCCTTATGCTCCCACATTAATACAACCCCTCACTACCTCTTATCTTCCCACCTCCCATTATTTTATCCTTGTCAAAATTCTATGAAAATTTCTTCCCAAGATCCTCCCCTGTATCTAGGATCCCTTGGTCACATCAAATTACCAAAAACATTTCTATATGGAGGTTCTTAAGGAGGATGAATTCAAGAGGTAAGATCCCCTTTATTTTCTTTTAATTTATTTTCAAGTTATTTTCTTTTTCTTATACTCTACTTACTTACCCTTATATAAGAGGGACACTAACTCTAGTTCCTTATATATAATGGAATTTTATTATTCTAATGGAACAATCCATAATGAAACCTCTTCTCCTCTACCTTTTATTCTAAAAATGGAAATGTCATCCATGAGGTGTTGTTGTATCACCTTCAAGGATGAAAAGTTTTCATTTTACATTACCACCTTCAAGTATAGTCTTAAAACCATTATATTGGATGAAACATACTTTAAAATTTATTTTATAAACCTTTTTATGTTCTGAGGATATCATATTTATATAATACTAAATGATAAAAAAACAAGTTCACTGAGATCAAAAACTGCCAAAATTAACCCTAACAATTATATTTACTGATTTATCTAACGATTCATCATCATTAAATATAAATAAATTATATATAATACTAATTGAACCTTTTTGTGGTCATTAATAACATATAATTTAAAATCTGGATAATTTACCCCATACTACTTGATCTTCCATACATGTATACAAGTGAACATATCACGAAAACCTAGAAAACAAACACTCCCAAACGATTAAATTAAACTCTAAAACACATAAAAATACATAAATTAACCTAATAATATTATAATAAATATAATAAATGTATAAAAGGTTTGGAATTAATTAATTAACACACTTAATTTGATTAACTATGACCTTAAGATCAAGTTCAGAACTGTTTCAGATATAAGGTAAGGGATCCTTGCCAAACCTCCATTTTCTCTTCAGGTTAGATTTATCTCTCTTAACCCCAATGTAATTATTCTTTATTTTTATATAATTCTTATAAATGCTATGTATATGTTCCAAAAACGTGTATCCAGATCACTTCATTTTTCTTTTATGGGGAAATACATGTTTTAATAATGTTCCTTTCTCAATTCTTCCCAATAAGAAAGCTAGATTAAAGGGAACTTCCCGATTACCCACCCATTTTCATGTGAAATACATAATATTTTTTAACCCACCTTCATTTTTTTAAAATTGGTTATTTTATTATGAATTGTTTTTTTCAATTATGATTTTATACAATCAATTATTCCTTTTCCGTTTTAAAGAAACTTAAAAAATTTCCCTTCAAATGCACTAAATTTTTTATTTATAAAAGTTTCTTAAACACTATTTTTACATGTTTTCATTTTAGTTTGATAGAATTTATCATGATATATTCCTATATTCCCATATTAATTTCCATGTATAATTTATATCCATTATTTCATGGACACCATTGTGATTTTCCATTTTCTTATTCCTTTTGACATGATTATGATACCCAATTATTTCCTTGGGTAACCCTTATGTTTATGTTTGATTACTTAAGTATGATTATTCATGTGGAAAAAATAATCATGAACATATAATGATGTGTTTTTATAGGTATTAATCCAATGTGTTGGGTAATATTTAGCCTCATGAGATTTTATGATGGGACAGGGTTTGAACTTGATTCCTTTATTGGACTTTGTACACCATGTGATATAGTATTGGAAGTAAGACATGACTTGTGTTTATGTCATATTATGTGATTTTTTTCATTCCTATAAATCCGTGATTATATGATCCCTTGTTAAAAATTTTATGCTTCCTTGTGTTTACTCATGTTCCGTGCCTTTTATTTTATCATGTTATATATTCTTACCCATGTGTTATGTTTTATTCCTATTCTGGTTTCCTTACTGTGATTTTTATCTTATTACTATTGTTCATTTACTCCCCAGATTATCCTATGTATATAGAAGAGATTAATTGATGTTAGTATATCATTATGGAAATTAAATAAAAATGTTTTTATTTTTTTTTCATGTTTTCAAATTTTGCACCATATCTCTCAAAGACACTACACTTTATAATAATTGGTTTTATTTGATTGTAAATTGTGCTTAAAATCATGTAATAATATGTGTAAATTGAAAGGGTCTCTATAAACTATGTTCCCCCTTATAGGTACACACCTCCCTGATCCCCCTCAAGGGGCATTTTGATCATCTTTCTGGTTCTCCATCTAGGGGAATCCCAGCCAATGGTAAACATAGGTGCTCCCTATTAGGCATAAACATCCCTGATTCACCTCAATGCACATTTCTATTAGCTTTTTAGGTTATCCTCAAGGGGAATACTAACCAATGGGAAACTAATGTACTCCCTCTTAGGGGAACACCTCCCCAATCCGCCTCAAGGAGAATTCTGATCATCCTTTTGGATCCACATCAAGAGGCGTCCCAACCCGTGGTAAATTTAGGTGTTTCAGCCTAGGGATGCACCTCACTAATCTACCTTAGGAGGAATTTAGATCAACCATATGGATCTTACTCAATGGTATCTCTAATAAATATTCTATGAACCACCATAAGGGGATTCCTAATCATTATTCTAGATCCACCTCAAAGGGTTCTCTATCCCATAAACCTTTTGTTGTGACATCTTCCCTAGTAGGGATATATCTCCTAAATCTGCCTAAATGGGTGTTCTGATCCATCCATCCCTGATCCCCCTCAAGGGGCATTCTGATCAACCTTTTGGGTCCACCTCAAGTGGCTTCCTAACCATCGGTAAACCTTAGGTGTGGCATCATCCCTCATAGGTACACACCTCCCGAATACTCCTCAAGGAATATCCTCATCTATCCATCCATGATATTACTTGATGGGAGTCTATACCACTAGAAAGCCCTTATATGTCATGTCTCCAATCATACTGACACAAATACAAGATCTACCTCAATAGGAATTCCAATATATCCATTGGTAAACTATCCAATTGATTACCTACTTGGGACACACCTCCTAGATACACATCCACGTGGAATTATAATCTATCCATTTTGTCTCTACAAGACATTAACCCAGCCCCTGTCTCCACAATATGTTAAGATCATGCCACCATTCGTATCATCAAAAAATTATAATCCATTTCCAAAGGTTGTAGAACTTTTTTACATATTTAAAATACATACTACATTCATAAGTATGAAATTCTTGAGGTATAAAAACATGGAATAATTGTAACACTATAACTATTACACCATGATCAAAATGGGATGGCTTGGTTATCATGACTTCAAGTGATTCATATGATATTCTCCTACAATAAGAAGAATATAGTTTACCAATGCACATAATTTCCATAAATTAGTTCCAATTTCTAATGATACTACTCTTTAGATAGATACATTCTTCCCTAAAAAGAAGAAAAAGTAATTCCAATAATTATGTAGTTTAATCAACTGACATCTAAAAAGATATTGAACTAGGATTGAGTTCCACGAACATGAATTAAATATATGAGGGAGAAATAGACAAGATAAAGAGCTCCACGTATGAATCCATGGAAGGAGAAACTGGCATCCCATCATATCATTTGAATCATGGAGTACACATAAATTTTTTCAGATATGAAATCCACCTTCCATTGGAATGTGGGAGTGTGGGGAAACATAGCTGTGCATCCTGATTAGGGGCCTTGATGAGAGAATCAGAAATATAAATGGTGAACCTAATGTGAAACTATTATCCCCAACATAGGGACTAGTAGTGTTTGAGATATCATCAATTTTTCATGTCACCATATTCAAAAATTGGGTGCTAGTTCCCACCAAAAAAACGATTGAACCATCATGGAACTCACCAAAAAATTGGGGAAGTTAGAAATTGTGAATCATCTACCTATGGAATTATTAATGTGGATCCCAATCCATCATTAGAATACTATGCAACAATGGGGCATTGAAAATTGATTTCCTTATACCAATAATGATGATTGAATCCTCCAGCCTTGTACTAACCTAGAAACACGAAATCAGCTACCAAACACTTGAATGTGTCAGTATAGGAGTAGCATTGATGCAACAATACCTTGCGATACCACCTATGTGACAACATCATCTACTAGGAACTCACTCCAAATTCAACCCTCGTAGATCATCCAATGAAGGATAATCGAATACCCTGTGTTATGTTATAAACAGTAAGGGGGTATTCTGACAAGGGACATGGCCCAACAGGAAATGGGGGAATCAGAGCATCACTGAAACCTCCATGCCCAAGGGCCTCATAGGGATAAACGAATCCCCATTCCAATGGAAAACCAATTTGAGATTCTCTCCCTAGAGGGATCCTATGACTTACTCCCCTACAACAAGGAGGTGGGGGATGCATGAGTCACATAAGCTATGACTATTACCAGGGAGCTTCCAAGGTGGGATCCCACCTGGCTATATCAGCAGTAGCTATGACTAATCCCTTTGGACGAGAGAAGGTGTAATTTACCCCTACATCATCGACCTGACCTAGACCACCCAATGCCAACATCAGAGGGTAGGCTCATTAGAATACATAACAATGAGCATAATCTTTAATAGATCTAATGGCCTATACCACCACTATTTTATTCCAAAAATTCCCAAAAAATGGAGAACATGGATATATCTTCCACTAGTTGGGATCGAGACCCCATTCACCTCATAGGCATATCTAGTTATCCCTTTCAATCTTTGGCGCCATTTACATCCCTTACAGGACAACCAATAATAATGAGACTATGTTCAGAGGTCCTTCCATAACCATTTCCCACCAAAGGGGAGTTCCTATCCACTTTTATGGTGATCAAGGCGATAGTCCTCACCACTCCACCAACAAAAGGAATAGAGGTATTATCCATACTGCCAATATTTTACATGGATGTCTTCCCTTTTTCTATTTCATCATGAATGAAGGTCGTCCTTATTCTTCAAATGACAACTACAGAGGTCCTCCCCACAAAAAAGTGGTACCATACCCAGAAGAACCATCATAGTCCATGAGGGTGAACAATCATTGTTAAATGGTAAATCTTGGGAACACCAAATCACCATCGACCGAATAAATATTTCTTAAACCAAGGAAATAAATTACTCGATAATGGTGTTTCCACCTCGATTTCCCAAGTTAGTGGAATGAGCCCATTATGTGAGATTCTCCATCCTATAAGGTGAAATCCAAAGGATCCCTATATCCCTCCATATTTACATGTTGGTGTAATAAGTTCATGATCCCTTCTAGAGGCTCATGTTTTGACCATCCCTATCATCATAGGTCACCCTCTCCACATATACCTAGGAAAATAGACAATAGTTCTGGCCTGGGTTGAACACATTTGATGTGGAGCACCAAGAATATACATAGGAAAATTTAAATATGAGCACCTCTACCCTTTCACATGAAGTAGTGTTGAACACCCATACCTATAAGGACTTGATGACATAATTGGTTCCACCTTTGAGTGATTCACCAACATCCACTGAAGAATTGAATCATGTAGCGAATCATAAACCTTCCAACCTACCACTACACTAATACACATCATTGTCACCACCCATATCTAGATAAATGGTGATCATGGCTTGGGTCAACCAAACATAGGGACATTACTTTAAGCAAGAGAGAATTTGGGAGGTTCGAGTTGTTGACTAGTTATGGGTGGTGTTCTAGCTAACTATGACTCCCATGTTTGAAATCCCGGTGACCCTCACTAAGGGATATGTCATTTGTTTACTATTGTCTATCTAGGAAACACTTTAATACATTCATGGTCATTATATTTCCTGTCCAGAAATCTAGGGGCACCTTAGGGACATTGATCATAATTTATGAAGGGTGGAGTTTGACAAAATCTCAGTGGCTCAGCACCCTGAGTCACCCTGATACCACTAGACACTCTAAAAGAGATGTTCTAGGAGCCTCATAGTGCTCTATTTAATTTTTGAGGAGTCATATCCACATGTTCAAATCTAGGGGTAGGGATAGTACACTAATATCAACTTCATCCCTATTACACAACAACCTGAATTACCCGTTGACAATGATAATTCTACTTTGGGAATTTTCATAGTAACAATTTATCTTCCTGAGTTCCCAAGGAGTAGGGAATTTGATGTGGGGTATAACAAGGATAATCCTACCCTAGGGAAGATAATTACAAGATAAACACTCATACATGCATCCTCACCCACCAGAAAAGGCAGGAACTCAGTCTCTGATATCCCAATGCGATATTACATGCCCATATAAACACTAAAAAGTGTGTAAAGCATGTCAGACCCTTTGATCTATTATATTTAACTCCAAAAATATAGTTAGAGACCATTATATTCTTCTTAATTAGGGATATCAAAGAATATGAGAAGTTACTCACACAATTCATGGTAAGATAGTGACTAGATTAAGGTTCCACGTGATAAGATTTCATTTCTCCTCTTGAGGAGACACATCATCTCCTCCTTGGACCGTTTCTCCTGGGAGAGCTCAGTAACATCATTAATCCAGACAGAGCATAGGAAAGAGTGTATGGAATGAAACTAAGGTATGCGTTAATGAACCTATCCAAGCAGTGTAATTACCATCCTCGGGATCTAGGTTATGCTACTCTACATTCCACTATGTCTGTTTACCAGGTTGATAAGTATTTCAATGCATTGGTGGTTAGGAATCCTTTTAATTTTAGAGACTCTCGCCAAGATATTTTTATAGTCACTCTCATCACTCACCATGAGGCCCTAAAGGCCTAATAGGTGGCAATCCTACTGATATAAATACATACCTAGCAAGGGTGGATAACATCTGAGCACCCCCAAATTTTGGTAACTATATATTTTCCCAATTAAATTTGTTGGGTGAACCATTTTAGCATTCATCCCACTTCAGCTCAAGTTGTTGGCCCATATTGGGAATCAAAGAATAGTAGGACTGGACCATGATCTAATTCTAATATAGAAATTAGAAGGACCTATGTTTTTTTGGTACATAGAGTTTCCCATCAGGTCCATCACTGGTTGGGAATAACTTACATGTTTATTATTTAAAAGTTGCACTCCACCACATACTAGATAAGTATTGATGAACTCTTTATGTTAAAATAAAGCGAGTCACAGATTTTGTGCCCAGTTGAAAGGTCTCACATACTCACACGAAATTTCGCTTGCTCAAAAGTTGATGTTATAAATATGCATGGATAATGTCAAGAATGAGATGGTCCCAACCAAAATCACATAGAATTTCCCATGTGGGTATTGGATTTTTCATACAAGGACCAGAATTTGGAGGAATTATTATAGAAAGATAAAAAGTCACCCTCATTCCCTCTTCCATATCCTTCCAAAAGCACTAAAAATGAAGATACCACCGCCACCATATAGGTAGAGTCCCCTAAGATTCTAGAATTATTGGTCCGTCTCCCCAATAAATCCTGTCAAGTGCAGAATTATAAAGCATAACCTTATCCATTGTATAAATATCAGGAACTATCTCTCTAAGTACAACTTCCTAGATAAGGGAATGTAGCTCGAAATCCTCATAAAACATACACCCCTCTTGAAGGCTAGGCTCCTAGATTTTCATTTCAAAACAGAAGGAATCAGGCCTATTCCTTCAAGGATGATTAGGTCCCATGATATTTAATTTGATCCATGGAGCATGGGATTCTAAATATTCCAGAGTTTAAGAGGCCCTAGAAATATGGACACACAAACCACCCCAACCATTCCCCTAGACCCAATATCCTCAAACATACCACCATGAATTATATGTGTTTAAGGAGTGACTCCAGGACCATGTGGCTTACTATTCGGTTATGTTGGGTAAATTCTCAGTTCATGTCACACATATCTCTACATATACCGGTAGTGATAGTGAGGGTTCAGGTGAATTGAAGAAGGATTTTACCCATGGAACCCAGAAGTTTGATGATTCGTTGGCTCATAGGGATGTGTTTCACACCCACAATGTTTTTATTTCCTACCTAGGAAGTCCAAAGACCCATATGGTTGCTTCAGCTTCCCTAGATTCTACTTCTATATCTATATTGAAGCCTTCTAAATCCCAGAAGAGATGGAGCTAACAATGTATGGTAAATCAGAGTCCCCCATTGGTGCTAAAAAATCCCACACCATCCATTATTTCATGACTTGAATGTTGTAAATCATCTCCAGGGTCTACCCAGCATTGGAATATCCCTCTAATGATTTGGAGTTTTCCTCTATGAATGTTTTCGAGTTTGTGGAGTGCTTCAAACTCCCCAAAAATGAGTAATGTAAGGAAGATCCCTAGAGTGAATCCAACTAGCACCATCAAAGGAGATGTTGAGGTCCGGAAAACTTCAAGAATTCGAGTTCCAACACCTCAAATTGACCTATAAATGATATTGTGACCAGGAAGTAGTTTTTTCATAGAGATCAGTGGGAAAATTCCTCCCATCCTACTCCATCGAATACGCCATGAGAACTGACCATGTTAACGAACTGAGAAAACCAATCACAGCCGTACTATGATCATCCACATCCATCTAGAGATAGGACTAAGCCTATTGAAAATCATTCGATAGTGGTTCATATAAAATTGGATGGTTAGTATTACAATATTCCAAATACTATCCATAACTCAGCAACCCCACTGACAGCAACCTTTGTTCCTCCTACCAAAGAGAACCTCTTATGTGTTGTTTTGTGCCTTAGATAAGGATGTATGATGTGCTGAAGCACCTCTCTAGTATACCTGTAGTGCTTTCGATACTCAAATACCTATTCTTATAAAAAAAAGTTGATAACCCCTCATTGAATCCTTGAAAATACACCACAAGGTTGAAGAAGATCTAACCACTATAGAAGGGTACAATGTAGAGGCGATTGAGAAAAAATAATTTCAACCCATTATATTATTCTTTGGAGAAGATGTGTGTTCCCTAATATAAGGGAATAGAAATCAACATTACATCACATGATAGTTCTATGGTGTTGATATTTTCTATTGTTTAGTGGACATCAGCTCTGAGATTAACCTCATCTCAACCTAGAATTACCACAAGTTGGGGTTGAATGAGGATGATCTGAATCTATTTGATCTAAAGATCCAGGAGTTTCATAGGAATGGGAAAAGACCATGTGGCAAGATTCAATTTAATACTATTTCATAGGCTTGGTAGAAATTATTTAGTTCATGGAATTTTCATTGGATATCACCTACAATGCATTGATGGGTAGGTATTAGATTTATTTTCATGAGGTCATCCCCTCCTTGTATCTCCAGTTCCTCAAATACTCCCTCAAGTATCAAGTAGGGGAGATCCAAGGTGATGCATCTCCCTTCAACTCATGGGAATCTATCTATCTAGACTCAAACTATTAGAAGAGAGATGTGAAGCATGATCCTATAGATGAGGTTGACCTCACACCGACCATGTCCAGCATGTGGGCATATGTGGATGATGATTTCATTCACTCAATTCATCGATTGGAATCCAAGATGGTAGAGTTGGAAGGTTTCTCATTTTTTATGAGAAAAAGGGATGTCACATCCTGAAATTGGAAGTTAATTATGAAAATTACCTCACAATATTACACAAGATAGGTCTAGGTGATACCTAAATCCCCCACTCTTATGAAGTACCAAGAGGTGCACCATAAAAACACCATTTAATAACATCCCCCATCTTATGTATGGAAGGGTTAAATCAATAGAAGATGAATCACTACTACTGATTTGATATTAAGATAAGATGTTAGGGCGATCCCATTAGGTCTCCATCCATAATCATGGTCACCCAAAGAATAATTACGGACTTATGCAGCTTCCCATAAAGATACACCCATCTCATGGTTCCATGTTCTACAATAATGATGATAATATTATCATAGACAATTTCATCATGTAGGTCTAGTAACCTAAGTGGATAGACAAAATTTTCCCTTCCAGGAAGAATAACTATCAAATCAGAGTATGTATCAAATTCAAGAATCTCAACTGTCATTTTCTAAAGCATGATTTTCCTCTTCTAGTGACTGATTTTTTTCTATGCTAAATTAGTAATCTAAGCCCTCTCTTTCTTGGAAGGATATTCTAGGTACAATCAAATCTAGATGTCCCATGAATATAAAGAGTATACTTCCTACAGAATACTTCAAGGTAACTTCTTATATCAGGAAATTCCCTTCATCCTAAATAATGCAGGAGCCACTTATTCAGGAAGTATGAACTATATATTAAAATCGATCCTTGGGTCATTGGGGGAATGCTAGATTGATGACTTGGTGGTAAAATACCAGCAATATGAGGACGATATAATTGACCTTGATAATGTTTTCTTTTTCTTCTGCTCCATACATTTGAAGATGAACCCCTTGATGTGTGAATTTAGGGTTACCCCTAGAAAGTATCTTAGCATCATAATTAGGTATAAATGAATTGAAATATACCAAGAGACTATCAAATCCAAAAGACACATTACTCCCCCAAGTAGAATTTTGGAGTTTTGAGTCCTCAAAGGATAATTTTCCAACATAAATTGATTGATATTAAATATGAAAGGAAATTATATACACTTTTGAGGTTCATGAAGAAAGGAACCTTTTACCATTGGGATGAGGAGTTCTAGAATGCCTTTAAAGAGAACATGAAGTATTTTCTACAACCATTGGTTGTAATGCTTCACATATCTGGAAATCCTTTAGTCCTCTATGTGTTCATCCTAGAATAATCCATTAGTTTTGTTCTCACCCATAAGAATAACGAGGGTAGAGAAAATTGTTTATATTATATCAATCATATTCTCTTTGAAACATAAACCATATAATCTTGTATCGAGATGAGTTGCCTCACACTAGATTTCACAGTGTAGAAGTTACAACATTATCTACAACATGAAGAGATAAATCTTGTGTCCCTTGGGGATCTAATGAATTATATCATGAATTGTATCATGTTGAAAGGATGGCTAGCATGCATAGAAGTGTCCCTACAGTAGTTCGACATCAGATTCGTTCTGTAAAAGGCTACTAAGGGTCATGTGTTGGAAGAAATCCTAGTTTCCTATCCAACCCTTGATGATCTACCTTTGTTTGTTAATTTCTAATTTTAGGATATAATTTTAGTTGATTATATTTCATCATGCTGAAAAATTTATTTTGATGCCCCTTATTAAAACCCAAATAGTAGGAAGCTCAATGATCAAAAACTCAATAGAGTAGGCATGAGGATCATCTTTATCACCCTATAGTAGGTCATCATACCATAGTCATTTTTATTATATGAAGGCTACACCAACAATGAGGTATAACAAAAATCTCTCATTACTAGTCTCAAGATGAACCTCCTGATTGATGTACCCTACTTACATGTGATGGGAGACTCCAAGCCAGTTATCGAATAGGTTAATGGTGATTAAATTATAAAAAATACAAAACGCATTCCCCTAATAGAGATCACTCATCAGCAGATGGCCCAATTATGCTCTCATCCAAAATAGAATTATGTTCCTTGGTCATAGATTGGTCAAGTTGATTCCCTAGATAGCTTACCCACCTCACTTGAAGATCCGGAACTGAATGGCCTATTCATCTATTTGTCACATAAAAGGATAATCTCTCACATAATCCCATATGATGATAATAGATAGTTGGTAAATCAACTGAATGTCAGTTCATCTTTTTTAGGAACCCCAGGTTCCCCCATAGTAGAGGAAGTTCCAGACTAGATGAATACATTCATTGAGTATATTTAGTGTGCCATTGTCTCTCTATATTGTGCTGATTGTGATTGAGTCCTTCAACATGCCTCACAATTCACCCTTTAGAGTAGTCTCATCCTTCAACCAACTCTCTACATACATTGTTTTGATGGAATTGTCTTCTATAGTATCCAAATAGATGGTATTATGCATGTTATGAACGAATTTCATGTCAGATATTGTAGTTCCCATAAGGAAATTTTGAATCTCTCACACCAGATTTAGAAGTTTTACTACTTCTATCCAACCATGGTCTATGACTGCATCGATTATTCCAACATATTCCATGCGAGTCAGATCAATGCAAACTTTTTTCATCAACCATGTTAGGTCATCCATACTACCATGTATTGATTTCTCTTTTCAGTATGCAGACTCGGTGGTGTGGGCCCATATCCTCATAAAATAGCTCATTAGTGTAGGTTCATCCTGACCACGACATATTTATTCTCCATGTGGGTAGAAGAAATTCCCCTTAGGGAATTCAAGGAATGATCTACAATAAAATTTGTGAGATCCCACATCATCCACCAATTTTCAGTCCCTCAATCCATTCTCACAAAAAAATGATGCCAAATTCTGAGATGTTGATCAAAATATATTGTACATAAAGTAAAATATCTGGTCAAACCATACATCTCACTACCATAAATAAGAAAATGGGTAGATAGAGGCATTAAACAAGAACCTATCTAGCATTCTATAGAATATGGTTTCCATATAAATAGAATTTGGCACGACATTCTCCCCAACACCCTATAGGACTATCAAAAAAAGACTCAGAATTTAACCCTGGTGACTCCCTACTCCATGGTTATTGGGACTGAGGCATTCCTTCCATTGAGGTTCATCCACCATCACTGTATACATATTTCTATAAATACATGATTCTATAAATAACAAAAGATGTCAGGATAGTTGTGATGAAATACCTTTATGAGAACATTCTCCAAGCCATGCACAACTTAGAGAGGAAAAATAATAAGAATGTGAGCGTGTTCAAGAGAATAGTTTGTCTCAGCTTCATCCTCTAGGGTGATATGGTATATCATCTTAGAATTCTAATGATACCTAGAAAGAATTATCTATTGTTGGATCTTAAATGGGAAGTACCTTACATAATTCATAATTTCTATTCCAATGGTTTATATTCTTTATTCACCTTGGACGGAGAGTGTATCACTCCTCCCACAAATTCCATTTTTCTAAAAAATTACTTTGAATGAGAAACTTTAGTTTACAAAGGCACGAGATGTTAAATTTCTTTCCTAGTACAGACACCATGTCCTTAAACTATAATCCCACAACCTAGGAACATGATATTAAACTGTTCGCTAGGTCCCAACTCTATAACAGTGAACTAGAAGCCCATGTCCAAGCATCACGACTTTTAAATGTGTGTGATTCCCCTCAGAAATGTGTTTTGTTGTGTGGGACTCCTTGGTTCTTATTCATTTTGAGTTTTTCATGACACTGAACTACACATATCCATTTGAGACATTTGATCATTATGGTCCAAACTATATGACCTTAAACCAGGAGTTCATATCACATCATCCTGAATTTAAAAAGTGTGTGAGTCTAACCCTAGAATGTGTTGTGCAGCATGAGCCTCCATTATCCCCATTCACATTGGGTTACTCCTTTTACACCACACATATCCATTTTTTTCGAAAACAATCCCCATGATCAGAACTCTATGGCCACAAATTAATAGCCTCAGGGGTTCGAACTCAATGAATTTAAACTAAGAGTCCCTTGTCCATGCATCACGACATTAAACAATATGAAAGTCGTCTCATGAATACGTGGTGTGGTGTTAGCCCCCCATATCCTCCATTCACATCAGAGTTTTAACTCCACTGCACTACATATATCCATATGAGAATCCCATATCCATGTTATAAAATGTATGAAATTAAACTAAAGAGACATATAGTCCATGTTGTGTGAATTTAATCTAAAAAACAAGACTTCCTCATTATATAATATTAAACTATCTCCTTACCCCATATAAATTACAATTCCTCTTAATAAGAGATGATCTTTATGATATTTCAAATTGGGTTTCCTCATATAATAAGTACGGGATGGTCAAAAAAATTAACCATTCCCTAAACATGGAGTTCCACTTGATAACCACGAAATACCTTATATTCCCTTTCCATAGAGGATCTCCCCTATTGGCACTGGTCTTCTACCATGCCATGGTACAACACTATGTGCGGCTTCATTCCCACCTTCACAGGATACATAGAGACACCTAGACTTCTCATATAATTCCCTAAAACCAAATTCATCAACTCTTTATCTCTTTGGCCCCATTTGTGTTCTGTGGAACATTGGTGCTTATGGGAGAAACATATCCCATTTCCAAGTATCATGATATTAAACTATTTTCTACCTTTTCCATTATCTAATCATTATGAAATCAAAATTTGAGTTTTCCATATCATAATTTCTTGTAATATGGATCTCCTTAATCCTTATTTATATTTATTTTTACGTATTTTTCAATGCATAAATATCCTCAAAGAAAACAACCATATAGTCCATGCATCACAACATCAAACTAATTTCCCATAGTCCAAAAAAACATAACATTAAACTATTTTCCATGGTCAAGACCACATGTCCTTGAAATGTGTGTATCACCTATAAAACTATGTTTGGATTGATTTCCATTGTTATGGGATATGTAGTGGTGCCTATACATTTTTTCATTGGGCCCAATAACAGATTTACCTCAAAACCATTCATTAATTTCGGTAAAATATCCCCAAAATGTCCCACATGCCTCTTTTCATGTATATGACACATTTAATTAACAAGAGCCATTAGTGGACAAGGAATATCTCATACCCTAATATGAAGTTGAAACATCCTCAGTGCATAAAGATAATCTATTTTCTTACCCTAGATAAGTTCGGTATTCCTCTTAATAATATTATTTTATTGTTTATCAAACCAAGATGCCTTGCATAACAAATATTAGATGAAAAAATGTCCTCAGCACATGACTAAAAACTATATTCATAACCCTTATAAATTTGGGATGCATTATATTCATGAATTAGAAGATTTTATATTCTAGTCCGAGTTAGTATCCCCCTAATTGCACCAGTCTTCTACCACACCATTTCATGTGCATTGACTCAATACATCATCTTCGCATGATATTAAATAATGAATCTACCATATGAAATTGGTATAGGATGAACTATTTACCTAAAATGATGAGGAAATGTTGGTCATTTGATCACATAAACCCCACACACTCCATTATTTGGTCAAATGACATTAAACTGTGATATGCAACCAAATCACATGATGACAAACTGTATGATGCATCTTCCTCACTATATGATGTTATAATATGTTTCCAACTTCCTAATTTTATGATGTAAAACTAAAAGGCATATTAGTGCCTCACCTAAGCATCCATTTGATCTGGTGTTAGACATCTACCACATCGTGTTCTTCGATTGTCACTCATCATCCGATACGACACTCCACATGGATAATAAGATTGAATTTTTTCAGACCGATATGCTGACACCAATGTGTTCTAAGTCACGGTGGCATAATTTTAGGTGTATTTGAGTACATCCAAATAGTACGTCACCTCATTCCCAAAATATTCATTATACTTATTTGGATCCTCATCCTCAATCACATCTAAAGGCACCCCCTAATGGAGTGGTGTCAGATGAAGGCTGACCTACCATCTTCAGCCAAATCCCTAGAAATCATTAAATCACATTTTGAGGCATGTTGCATGTTTCAAACATGGTTAGTGGTCAAACCTCACTTTCCCCCATTCATAGATAAGGGAATGGATGTTGTTTTTAAAAAATGGTCATTAGTAGTCCTATAATGTGATGTCAATACCATTGTGTTCCAAATATTGAACTTCATGATTGACACTCATCATTAACCTTTATATTGGTTTAATTCAATGACCCTGGTGTTATACTATTAGTGCACTACAAGATGTTTTAAAAGAATTTAATCTATTATGAGGGCCTCATATTCTAGCCACATCCTCCCTCATTCCAAACACTCTCAATGGAGAGTGAACAAAAAACACCTTGACTATTCCATGATTTTATATAACTCTCATATGAATGAGTAATCACATGGACATTTGTTATTTCTCTCACCGAGCATAACTCATGATTGTTTAGGGATTGGTTGGAGGTTTTCTTATAAATTTTATTGACGTGTGATAATAGATCAATAAATTATTTTCATGAATGTAGGAATTGAAAACAAACCAATGTTTTATAGTTTCATCCACATATTTGAGCATCTACTTGGAAAATTTCTTCAATGATTGACCTGGGAAATAATGAACAAAATCATAGACAAAATTTAATGAGTATAATCTAAGATCTTATTTTTCACTGCTAGTTCATATTTCTTATCCTCAGATATAGGAGAAGCGTCTTCTACTCATATCTACTTCTAGTTTTGCTCAGCTCAAAAATCAAGCTCTTCCACTTTTTCCTCATACTCCTCAACCTCACCCACTACCACATGAACCCTAAAACTATTGATGATATCATTCTAGGTTGTAGTGATTGTTACATTCTCTTGTTCCATCTCCTCCAGGATCGATATCTCTTCCTCAACTCCATGAAATTCCTTGGAACCCTCAGTTTTGTGTTTCTTCTAGGCTAGGTCAAGCTTCTGTCACTCCGCAAACACCCAACCAGAATATAACTCTTGGGCCACTATGTGGAGGTTTATGGAGTTCCCCCCACCGATTCCCAAATTAACAAAAAAAGGGTTGAGATATCTCACTCTTTATTTTAGTTCAATTATTTATGTGCGAGTGATGAAATTATTCACATTCACCTAGGCCTTTTGGGGCATGATCTAATTAAACTTACTATCCTCTAAGACAAAATAATTTAATTATTTGGGAAGTGATTTAGAGACCCTACTTTTTCTTATGAAACTATTACATCATTTTAACGGTAAACAACATAATAGATTCAAAAAACCATGATCCAAATGATTAGTGTCTTGAAAAAATTATGCAAATGCATAACTTTAACAATAATAAAACATAAAAATTTATATAAAATCTCTTTATTTTCCCTTTAAATCATATTTTATCCTTAGTAAACAAAGACACTCAAGGATATAAATCGATAAGAAGGTCTGAGTTAAAATCCCAGTAAGAGGATGTATAAGGGGAATAAATCAATAAAACACGAGTGATAAAAATCATCATCATTATAACATATTCATAGGGTCAGAACCAATATTGCGAGGTACACATTTGATAAAAACATGGAATTTGGAATGGATAAAAATGAGACATCTTGTCTTTGTGGTAAAATGGCACACATAGTTGTGAAAATATCTGAGATGATGTTCACATATAACATATGTACATAATCATACAATCATTATTGTTAAAAATATACCATTTTGGTAACACATAATACACATCATCTCATGATATATATCATATTACCTAATGAATTATAGGTACATATAATTTCGGTCCCACCCGTTATGTCATAACATTTACATTATCATGCATTCCATATAGAACATTTTTCAATCAAAGTCATAAAGTAATGCATGTAGAAGAATGGGTTTCATAAGGATTTCATAAATTATGAATAAAATATTTTTCTCAAAGTAAATAGGGAAAAAAATATTTGGTATAAGATAAAAAACTATTGAGTGAGAAGAAACAACTCAAGATATGTCATAATGTGTTTTGGAAAGAAGAGTTTTTTTGGAAAATCATATTATTTTTCATAAAATCAGATTGAAAAATTATATATCCTAAAAAGAAAAATGGATGAAAAATGAAATTATATTTAAGGAAAAATAATGGAATATTCATACCAATGATGCTATGAAAGAGGGTTAACCCAAAGAATGGGATATGGGTTTGAGAATCCATTTTCTTTATGTTTGGATGTGTTCTCTACTTTATCTTAATATCCTGAATAATCAAATTAAAGTTATTAATTAATAAATAGAAATGATGCTAAACATTTATTTCATTTATTATAAATTTATTATGTTTATTATGTCCATTTTTATGATTACAGTGTTCAATGTTCTCATTCTTGGAGTGTTCTTTTCATGGTTTATGGTCGGTTCCCCTAAGTATAATTTTGGGAGATCACGTAACATGGATGAAAGACTAAATATGTTGAATAAAATGTTATTAATATAGTTCCTAAATTTTAAATTATTCCATATATCATTTTTCTGATATAAGGATGATTCATTAGATAAAATGTCAATGAGAAAATGTTTAATTTATATTGGCAGTTTTTGGACCATCACGAACTAGTTTCAAATTATTTAATATTATGTCAATATATTTGTTATAGAACATGATAAAACATATAATATGAAAATTATAATCTTATTTAACAATAATAATGGTTTAATTACCATCCTTTAATGTGGTAATGGAAAATGAAAACTCATTGTCCTCGAAGGTGCTGAATCGACACATCGTGGATGATGTTTTATTTTTTGTAAATAAAAGGATAAGAGATGAAATTTGATTATGGATATTAAATTAACATAAAAAATGATATTATATATATGATAATGGATTTACCATGCCAATATGGATTGGGGAGTTTTATAGAGGATAATAAAATAAAAAAATTGAAAAAGAAGTATTGTAGGGTTTACCTCTTTAATATAGTCTCGTTGAGAACCTCCTTAAGAAACATGTGTTTGTCCTTTTGTTGAGTCCAGTAGATATTGTACATAGGTAGAGTCTTGTTAAGGTAATTGGGTATAATATTAGAAATATAAAAACCATACATGGTTTTAAAAGAAGATGTGGTGAGTTGTGGCATTTATAAGGGGAGGATAGGGGTGCTTTTGATTATTTTATTTATTAGTTTATTATTTTCGATCAAGATAATCAATAGTGTTGATTCCCATGAATAAATACTGTAAATATTAAAGAATATTTCTATATAATAGCTCTTAAATCATTCATGACTAAAAAATTCATGTATTTGGCTTGAAATGTTAAATATCGTAAATTACTGTATTTCACTATTCACAAAAAATTCAACTGTTGTAGAAAAATTCCAAAAATTATCCCGAACCATTTTTTGACATGTAGATTTAATAAATGGACTCCATTTTATAAAAATAATTTTATTTATATGATAAATTTAATTTTTCAACAAAATCATTAGTTATTCGAAACATACCGATTTTTATATTATAATGGATTATATTACCTTTTGAAATTTTAATTAGGGTATCCTAAAATTATCTTCTAATTATAATAAAACATAATAATAATTTATTAATATATTGGATGAAAATATTTTTTATTTTAACCCATTTTATTAGTTATAATATTTAAAATAATCATTTACCTTCTGAAAAATACCAACATTTAATTTCTCATTTTTAAAACATTTATTTATTTATACCACGATATATTTATATAATATTTACTTATGACTCATAGGCATGTGATCCCCAACCTCGGGCCCACCCATGTGACAAATAGGTCATCAAGCTATTGAATTTTCCCACAGGACAACACATGTTCTTTCAATGTGCTTTGTCATCACTCAGACACACCATAATAAACTTCCTAGGAGGTCACCATCTTGGTCAGTACTTCCAGAAGAGAACACTTAACTATCATGATTTAATCATGTAGGCTCCCCGAAATAAAGTCACACCTTATGGAAATGAATCATATCATTTATTCATTTAACCCGTAATCATTCTAGGGTATTACATCCACCCCTCCTTTAGAGAACAACATCCTAATTATGGACCCTATATGTAAAGACCCGTAAATTTCAGGGAAATTTTTTTCTTAAATTCTTTGGGATTTGACGAGTACGTAGTTTTTGACGGCACATGATTCCAAGGCCCGGTGTGCCCGGAATAATTTTACGAAGTTTAGCTTGGGTACGTTCAGTGAATGGACGAGCGGGTTTTTCTATCTTTTGAACCGGTGCTCGAAATTGAAATCTGAGGGCACCGATGAAACCAAAACACCGATAATTTCTTACGATGACCTTTCCTGAAGGTGCGTTTCCTCGGGAGGAGTTGTTAAAATTTGAGGATTAAATGTGAAGTAAATAAAATTGTGGTACAATTTTATTTTCTTTATCTAATGGTTATATCCTACATGGGGTAGTTGGGGTGGGACCCACAAGCCCCTAACTACCTATGTTAGGATATTTTTGAGGTGAGGCTCACACGAGCCCCACCCCTTCACATTCCTTTAACTCCCTAACCCCCCCTCTTAAAGTTGGTAACTCTTCTTAACATGTTTAACTCCCCCATTAAGTGGGTGAATTCTCCTCTCCACACCTTCCCCTCATTAAATCATGCCAACACACACTTATTAAATTGATTGAATTAAGTTTTGAATTTTGTAATTTGAAACCATGGCATGTTTTAATAAAATAAGAAGAGATTATTTTATTTTGGGGTTAGGTTTTTTATGTTGGGAATTTGGGAAGGGAGAGCTCTAGTTTCTTTTTAAGAACTTCATCCTCCTACGAAGAACATCATCTCTTCAACAAAGAACGACTCATCAAATCCGGTCTCTCCAACCTCTTCCTCCTCCGCGACAAGGGAGGAGACACCGACGACGACGGGAACGACGCCAACATCCGCGGCGCTTGACAACCATGAATTTACATCGAGGTAGGGGTGTGTTTTGATTGAGAAACGTTGATTTTGCTTCCATGTTTTTGTTTCTCATAAAAATCGCTAGATATCAGACTAATGCAGAAGAAACCATACCAAACTAACACGGTTTGATTCCTCCGTCGTTCTTGTTGTATGGTGTTCTCCTACCGTTCTTGAGCAGTGAATCAAGGCATGTTTTTGGAGCCGATCGGAAGCCCGAAAACATTGGAAATGGCCTCGGAACATCGGGACGACCTAGAAGCGGATGTTTCGTAGCAAACGGATCATCGGAATGAAGAAAAGACACCACGAGGAGCATGCTGGCTAGAGGCGTCATTTTTGGAAAATTCCAGAATACACGACAAGTACTCCAGAAGCACATGTCATGTAGTACAAGCGTAATGTGGATTCTGTTTCGGATGTTAGAAAAGTAGTACATGACATGTGTCTAAAGACACACGATGTGTACTCTCCACTCTTTCTGTAAGAGGATACTTTGATGGACATGGAGTGTATTTAAGGAACATACACATACACAAACAGAAATACACGGCCATGAGGCACGACGTGTATTATCTTCATAGAAAGGAAGAAGCGGCTTCGCGAGGCTCGACATGTATTCATGGTGATACACGGACACGGGAAGAAACACACGGCCAAGAGACACAACATGTACTACCTTCACCATGGAAGAAGTGGTTTTGTGATGACTCGGCGTGTATTCCGGAAATACACGGACACGGGGTGGAGTACACGGGCATGTACTCCACCACATGGCCAGGCATGGCCAGTGCACATGGAACCGACCCTAGAGCTTTGGACACGGCGTGTAACCATACTACATGCCGTGTATGTACTTATCTACATGACCAGCCCTGTGACACGAGCCGTTTCACACGGGAAGTACCCGGTGTCTGAAGACACGACATGTATCCTTTACCTACATGTCGTGTACTTTTGGAAAATGGATTGGTCGTTTTGTTCTCTGTGACTTGGGCACATTTTTCCTGGTTTTTCCCCTATGACATGAGGCAGAACTACGGGATACATAAACTATGGTCTTCATGACAGTTGATGTATCGACCCCTTGGCTCGTGGAGCGGACCCTCCCAAAATCGAGCATGCTGTGTGCAGGAACCCTAGAGCTGGCTATGACTGTGATGAAGATGGCGACTGTACTTGGATGCTACGTACGTTCGGCAGTGACGACGACTGTACTTGGATCCTCCGTGGGTTCGGCAACGATGCTGACTGTACTTGGATCCTCTATGGGTTCGGTAGTGATGACGACTGTACTTTGATCCTACGTGGGTTCGGCAATGATGGTTACTGTACTTGGATCCTACGTGGGTCCAACAACGATGAAATCTGTTCTTGGATCCTATGTGGGTTCGACAGAGGAGATGATTCAGAGGCTACATCAATCATCTACACCCCTCTTCATGAGTAGTATACCTGGGTTAGCTGAGTCTTGACTTTCAATCATTATCTTCGATATGATTGACTTGCTTTCCCATTGTGGATTGGGTTCTGCTTTCCTGTGTGGATTGAGTTGTGCTTTTTTTTGTGGACTGGGTTGAACTTGGGCTCGGATGTTGGAGGTGTACTGGAATTGATGACTTAGGTATATGTATGGGCATATACATAAGTAGTGTTGGTTGATACTTTGTATTTCTATATTTACTTTTTGTGGTTTATCATTTCTGGATTCTGGGAGGCCTTCAGGGGTCTTGGGGTCCCTAATGAGTATTGTATACTCACCCCTGCACGGGCTATTCCAACACTACATTGTGTTGGTTGCAGAAGACAGACATCACTGATCGTGGTTGAGACCTGAGGAGCGGGACGGTATACGGAGGTGGACTATCAGGTGGGACGTACACGGAGTGGATGGTCGGACCCGAGGAGCCAACGAGACTATATGTACCCACCCTTGAGGTGGGAGTTCCGAAGGACATCTTGGTGGTTGCTGCTTTACTTTTTAGCTATTTTACTTTCTTATCTCAGTTGTACTGTACTTTCAGTTTGGTTTGTATACTAGCCCATTTACTTTCCAGCACATACTTTTTAACTCATTTTACTTAGTGTTTACTTTATCTTGCATACTCTGTGGTGTTTTGTTTCCTTATATAAAGGTAATTCCCTCCCTTTTATCAGAATTTACGCCTTTGGTGCTAGTCGCCAGCCCCTGGCTATGGAAGGCGGGCTTGCGGTAGTCACGAAACGGGCCCCGAGGATGGGTCGTGACAAATTGGTATCAGAGGAGTTGGTTCTACCGCAGAACTTTGGACTCTGATAATTTATTCTATGAGTAGAAATAGTGTTAAGGGTATTAAGTGTGGTTATCAGTCCAGGGAGTGCAATGTTGGTGCGACAGCCGACGTATCCATACACCAGGACCCTGACTTCTGATTTCTGACTCAGTGCATGAAAACATTGATTGCATATGTGTTTCAAAAGTTTTCATTGTGATTACTTTGTGTCATCTCACTAGGTATACTATATTAACTGTGGCGCACCTATTTTTTTTTCAGGATGGCCCCATGATGGCAGCCAGTTTGGGTTCCCAGTTACGTGCGAGATGACAGCCCACCGAGCGACGAGGCCTCGGTGCAGGTCCCCATTACAGCGGAGGCACCGGTGGTACCTCTACCCGCTAAGCCACCGATGCCACTAGCCCCAGCAGCTGAGAGTGCACATTTCCTGAGTGCACTACATGAGTTTCAGCGTCAGAGACCGCCAAGGTTCCGCGGGGAGAGGGACCTTCAGGCAGTCGAGGATTGGATGGAGGCTATTGTTCGAGTCTTAAAATTGGTAGGGACACCAGCAGATCTTATGGTGATCCTTGCAGCGAGTCTCCTGCACGCGACAACAGGTAGATGGTGGAGCCTCATGCTCCAGGTTCACGAAGATGCATCTCTTATTTGGACAGAATTCGAGAGCCTCTTCCTCTTGGAGTTTGTTCCAGCCAACCTCCATGCGGTGCGCATTTAGGAGTTACTACAGCCGCGGCAGGGTAGCATGACAGTAGCCCAGTACTCGGCAAGATTTACCGACCTCTCGCGCTATTCCACTGACATGGTACAGACCAATTCTTCCAGGCCTGGACCTTTGAGCAGGGACTGAGGCATGAGATCAGGGCTTCGATGATCTCCCTCAACATTCTGACACAGGAAGTAGTACTAGAGTGAGCCATTCTTATAGAGAGATTTCTTGCTGAGCCTACACCAGCAGCGAGACCTACCGCAGGGCGGCATGTAGCGGAGTCTTCTGCAGCTGGCAGTCGACAGATTTCACATGGGTCCAAGAGGACCAGACCATCAGGTGGGCGACCTCAGGATACTGGTTCGGATGTGTGGGGCACACGCAGCAGAGCCAGTCATACGAGAGACAGACAATGCTATGCATGTGGCGGGCAGGGCCACATGGGTCGTGACTACCCGACCCGCCATGCAGAGGAGCAGTAGACGGTTGATGGACCACCCAGGTAGAGGCAAAGGTTCGACCATGGCGGTCTACAGGGAGCAGGCAGACAAGATAGAGGAGCTATCCGAGCAGAAGGTGGTGGAGGACGCTTCTGGTCTCTACCACCACCACCACCAGGTGGGCCACCCCGACCACAGGGAGCTGGTGGGCAGAGGCAGGCTCGGCTTCAGGCAGTGGAGGCCTACGACCACAACGCACCTGAGATGATTCAAGGTACTATCTGTGTATACTCTACCCTTGCTGCAGTTCTTATAGACACGGGAGCAAGTCATTCTTTCATTAACGCTACCCTTGTTTGGAGCTCAGAGATTCCGACGAAGCCGTTGGCTTGATCCTTACGGCTAGAGACTCCTATGGGAGAAGACTCGATGATTATGCACTGGTACTGGCAGTGTGAGCTTACTCTAGGAGGCGAGATCTTAAGATGGGATCTTCTTGTAGTGGCGTCGAGGCCTTACGACGTCATCTTGGGCATGGATTGGTTATCTACAGTCCATGCTCAGATCGACTGTATTAGGCGCAAGGTGCGGTGTGTTCGCACCGATGGGAGTAGGTTCACCTTCACCGGTGAGAAGGGAGCCTTTGCAGCGCAGGATGGACTCACCCAGAGGAGAGGACCGACAATCACCCATTAGTTGGATAGTCTCATCCTATGAGTAGTTGATGTGCGAATTCCAAGTTTTCCTATTCTGGTGGATCAGTATGCAGACGTTTTTCCTGACGATGTTCTAGGACTACCTCCTTGCAGAGAGGTAGACTTCTATATTGACCTATACCCCAGGACAGCCCTGATATCTACTCCAGCATGTTGGATGGCTCCCGCTGGGCGTTGAGAGCTACGGGTACAACTGGAGGACTTGCAGGGAAAGGGATTCATTCGACCCAGTGTTTCACCCTGGGCTTCCCCGATATTGTTCGCCAAGACGGTGGATGGGAGCTTACGAATGTGTGTCGACTATCGTCACCTGAACCAGGTGACCATGAAGAACAAGTATCCACTTCCAAGGATTGAAGACCTATTCGATCAGCTCAAGGGAGCACGATGGTTCTTGAAGATAGACCTCAGGCCAGGCTATCATCAGCTCAGATTTTGAGATGAGGATGTGTAGAAGATGGCCTTAAGGTGTCGGTATGGCCACTATGAGTTCTTGGTTATGCCTTTCGACATAACCAATGATCCAGCAGTGTTCATGAGTCTCATGAATAGGATCATCCAGCCTTACCTCGATCGATTTGTCATAGTCTTCATCGACGACATTTTGATTTACTCGACTACTAAGGAGGAACACGCCTACCACTTGCGGGTTGTACTGGATACACTCCAAGAGCACCATGTTTATGGTAAGATATCAAAGTGTCAGTTCTAGATTCGAGAGGTCCACTTCTTGGGGCATGTCATCTCTGAGGCGGGAGTTGTGGTGGATCCTGCGAAGATCGAGGCAGTGATAGATTGGGAGCCACCCAGGAGAGTGACAGAGGTGCTGATTTTCATAGATCTGGCTGGGTACTATCGAAGATTTGTGCCAGACTTCTCCAAAGTTGCATCACCGCTCTCATCTTTGACATAGAATGGGAAACCCTTCATGTGGTCAGATAGATGCCATCAGAGCTTCCAGGAGCTGAGACAGAGATTGACCAGTGCACCCATCTTGAGGCTACCGGAGGAGGGTGTAGGGTATGCAGTTTACTGGAATGCATCAGGGACTGGACTTGGGCGTGTCCTGATGTAGGAGCGGGTAGTGATCACCTATGGATAATTAAAGTTGAGGCAACATGAGTAGAACTATGATACCCATGACCTGGAGTTAGCATTAGTGGTCTTCGTCTTGAATATGTGGCGTCACTATCTGATGGGCGAGCGATTTACAGTCTACTCTGACCACCATAGTCTCAGGTACATCTTCTCGTAGAAGGAACTGAACCTGAGACAGCGGCGTTGGCTTGAGTTCTTCCAGGACTATGACTTTGACATAGTCTATACTCTTGGAAAGGGGAACGTAGTAGCTCATACTCTCAGCAGGAGTACGGGCATTCAACTACATGGAGAGGCGACAGAGAAGTTAGCTGCTTTACAGATATCCTTCATGGATAGAGATGGCGCATCCTTTCTATAGTCACTCACAGTCACACCTCCACTTCTTCAGCGGGTCAGAGAGGCACAGCGTGGGGACGTTGACTGTGAGATGCGATGTGCACAGATATCCTCAAGATAGGCACCTGATGGATTTTATGTAGAAGGAGAGAATGTCATCCTTTTCAGGGGACGTACCATGGTACCAGCTGGTTTACAGGAGGAGGTGCTGAGGGATTTTTACACTTCTCATTAGTGTTACATCCAGGAGTAGCGAATATGTACCAGGATCTCAGACGACAGCACTGATGGTTGGGTATGAAGAAGGCTATGGCAGAGTTCATTTATCGATGCCTCACCTGTCAGCAGGTGAAGGCGGAGCACCAGGTACCAGTAGGCTTGGTACAACCCTTGGAGGTCCTGGAGTGGAAGTGGTATGGGATATACATGGATTTCGTGATGGGACTTCCACATACTTATAGAGGACACAAATCCATTTGGGTGATTATCGACCGACTCACCAAGTCGGCCCACTTCTTACCTATCAAAGAGCAGGGCTAAGTGGAGAGCTTGGGATGCCTCTACGTTCAGGAGATCATATAGATTCATGGTGTGCCATAATCTATCGTCTCTGATCAAGATGATCACATTACTTCCCGGCTTTGGAAGGGGTTGTAGGAGGAATTTGGGATGCAGCTACGCCTGAGCACCTCCTTTCACCCTCAGACGGATGGCCAGACGGAGAATACCATTCAAACTCTTGAGGACATGCTCCGTGCGTGTGTCCTCGACTTTGGTCGTAGATGGGAGGATCACCTACCCTTAGTGGAGTTTGCGTACAACAACAGCTAGCACTCCACCATCGGGATGACACCATACGAGGCATTGTATGACCGACCTTGTAGATCTCCTCTGTGCTGGACATACCCTGGGGAGTCAGCACTTGTAGGACCAGAGATGGTCCAGCCCACGACGGAGAAGGTACAGATCATCCAGGAGCATATGGGGATTCCTCAGAGCCGACGGAAGTCCTATGCTGATAAGAGGTAGAGACCACTAGAGTTTGAGGATGGAGAACATGTTTTATTACGGGTCTCACCTTGATGTGGATTATGGAGATTTGGCTGGGGCGGAAAGTTATCTCCACAGTTCATCGGACCATTCCAGGTTCTCAGCAGGATAGGCGAGGTGTCTTATAACCTGGCTCTTCTACCTCAGTTGCACTGAGTGCACGACATCTTCCATGTATCTCAGCTGAGGAGATACGTGCATGACCCAACACATATCACTGATCACGGAGAGCTGGACATCCATGACGGGGTGACTTTTGCGGAGGTCCCGATGGAGATCGAGGATCGACAGGAGCGAGTCCTACATGGATGGTCAATTCCTCTAGTGAACATCAGGTGGTAGCACAGGAACCTCCAGGAGAGCACATGGGAGTGGGAGGCTCAGATTCGTGCATAGTACCCCCATTTTTTCCCCTAGTTTATGATGTATCTTTACGGGGACGTAAATCCCTGAGGTGGGAGTAATGCAAAGACCCGTAAATTTCAAGGAAATTTTTTTCTTAAATTCTTTGAGATTTTACAAGTACGTAGTTTCTGACGTCGCCTGATTCCGAGGCCCGGTGTGCCCGAAATAATTTTCTGAATTTTAGCTCAGGTATGTTCAGTGAACGGATGAGCGGGTTTTTCTATATTTTGAACCGGTGCTTGGAATTGAAGTCCGAGGGCACCGATGAAACCGCAGCACTGGTAATTACTTAAGATGACCTTTCCCGAATGTGCGTATTCTTGGGAGGAGTTGTTTAAATTTGAGGATTAAATGTGAAGTAAATAAAATTGTGGTACAATATTATTTTCTTTATCTAATGTCTATATCCTACATGGGTTAGTTGGGGTGGGACCCACAAGCCCCTAACTACCCATGTAAGGATATTTGTGAGGTGGGGCCCACACGAGCCCCACCCCTTCACATTCCTTTAACTCCCTAACCCCCCCTCTTAAAGTTGGTAACTCTTCTTAACCATTTAACTCCCCCCATTAAGTGGGTGACTTCTCCTCTCCTCACCTTCCCCTCATTAAATCATGCCAACACACACTTATTCAATTGATTGAATCAAGTTTTTAATTTTATAATTTGAACCCATGGAATGTTTTAATAAAATAAGCGGAGTTTATTTTATTTTGGGGTTAGTTTTTTTGTGTTGGGAATTTGGGAAGGGAGAGCTCTAGTTTCTTTTGAAGAACTTTATCCTCCCGTGAAGAACATCATATCTTCAATGAAGAACGACTCAGTGACTCCGGTCTCTCCATCCTCTTCCTTCTCCGCGACAAGGGAGGAGACATTGATGACGACGGGAACGATGCCAACATCTGCGACACTTGACAACCACGAATTTACTTTGAGGTAGGGGTGTTTTTTGATTGAGAAACGTTGTTTTTTCTTCCATGTTGTTGTTTATCAAAAAAATCACTTGATATCAGACTAATACGGAAGAAACCAGACCAAACTAACACAGTCCGATTCCTCCGCCGTTCTTGTTTTATGGTGTTCTCCTACCGTTCTTGAGCTGTGAATCAAGGCATGTTTTCAGAGCCGATCGGAGGCCTGAAAACATTGGAAACGGCCTCGAAACATCAGGACGACCTAGAAGCGGAAGTTTCATATTAAAAAGATCATCAGAATGAAGAACAGACACCACGAGGAGTGTGCTGGCCAGAGGCGTCGTTTCTGGAAAATTCCAGAATACACGGTGTGTACTCCAGAAGCACATGCCATGTAGTACAAGCGTACTGGGGCTTTCGTTTCTGATGTTAGAAAATTATTACACGGCATGTGTCTAAAGACACATGGAGTGTACTCTCCACTCTGTCTGTCAGAGGAGACTTTGATGGACATGGACTGTATTTAAGGAAAATACACGGACACAGACAGAAATACACAGACACAGACAGAAATACACGACCACATGGCACAACGTGTATTATCTTCATAGAAAGGTAGAAGCGGCTTCATGAGGCTCGGCGTGTAATCTGGGTGATACATGGACATAGGCAGAAACACACGGTCAAGAGGCATGGCGTGTACTACCTTCACCATGGCAGAAGCGGTTTCGTGATGACTCGGCGTGTATTCCAGAAATACACGGACATGGGGTGGAGTACATAGGCATGTACTCCACCACACGGCTAGGTATGGCCAGCGCACATGGAACCAATCCTAGAGGTTTGGACATGGTGTGTAACCATACTACACGTCGTGTATGTACTTATCTACACGACCAGCCCTGTGACATGGTCCGTTTCACACGGGCAGTACCCGGTGTCTGAAGACACAGTGTGTATCCTTTACCTACACGCCGTGTACTTTTGGAAAATGTCTTAGTCATTTTGTTCTTCGTGACTTGGGCACGTTTTTCCTGGTTTTTCCCCTATGATGTGGGGAGGAACTATGAGATACATTAAATCTGGTCTTCATAATAGTTGATGTATCGACCCCTTGGCTCGTGGAGCAGACCCTCCCGGAATCGAGCATGCTGTGTGCGGGAACCCTAGAGATGGCTACGAATGAGATGACGATGGCGACTGTACTTGGATCCTACATGGGTTTGATAGTGATGAAGACTTTACTTGGATCCTCTGTGGGTTCGACAGTGATGACGACTGTACTTGGATCCTCTGTGGGTTCAGGAGAGACGACGACTATACTTGGATCCTACGTGGGTTCAGCAGCGATGGTTACTGTACTTGGATCCTATGTGGGTTCGGAAGTGATGACATCTATACTTGGATCCTACATGGGTTCAACAGAGGAGATGATTCAGAGGCTACATCAATTATCTCCACCCCTCTTCGTGATTAGTATACCTGGGTGAGCTGAGTCTTGACTTTCAATCATTATCTTAGATATGATTGACTTTCTTTCCTGTGTGGATTTGGTTGTGCTTTCACGTGTGGATTGAGTTGTTATTTTCTGTGTGGAGTGGGTTGAACTTGGGCTCAGAAGTTTGAGCCGTACTAGAATTGATGACTTAGGTATATGTATGGGCATATACCTAAGTAGTGTCGGTTGATACTTCGTATTTGTATCTTTCCTTTGTGGTTTATCCTTTGTGGATTCTGAGAGGCCTTCGGGGGTCTCGGGGTCCCTACTGAGTATCGTATACTCACACCTGCACGGGATATGCCCGCACTACATTGTGTTGGTTATAGACAATGAACAACACTGATCGTGTTTGAGACCTGAGGAGCGGGACGGTATACGGAGGTGGAATATCAGGTGGGACATACACGGAGTGGACGGCCGGGCCCGAGGATCCAATGAGACTATCTGTACTCACCCTTCTGGTGGGAGTTCCAGAGGACATCTTGGTGGTTGCTGCTTTACTTTTCAGCTGTTGTACTTTCTTATCTCATTTGTATTGTACTTTCAGTTGGGTTTGTATACTAGCCCATTTACTTCCTCGCACTTACTTTTGTACTCAGTTTACTTAGTGTTTACTCCAGCTTGCGTAATCTGTGGTGTTTTGTTTCCTTATATAAAGACAATTCCTTCCCTTTTATCAGGATTTATGCCTTTGGTACTAGTCATCAGCCCTTGGCCTATGGAAGGCGGGCATGGGGTAGTCACGACACAGGCCCCGAGGACGGGTCGTGACACTATATCTAAACCCAAGAAGTTCCACCAAACATAAAGAGTGGTTAATCCTCTAATACCAACTACATTGACACTACTTTTTCACACATAACTATTATATCATTTTGAAGATGAAAAAAATAATAATGTTACAAAACTAGGATATAATGTATTAATTTCTTGGAAAACATAGGCATAAACATACATTGAACAATAATAAAATTTAAACATTTATTTAAAATCTTATTCATTAACCCTATAATACTCATGTTCTCTTTAGTATATGTCGTAACCTAAGGATATACATCAAAGAGAAGGATTGAGCTAAAATCCCAGTAAGTGGATGAATGAGGGGCATGGATCAATAAAAATTGATTGTAAATCCTCATCATCAGCACAACATAAGCATAAGATCATCATCAACATCATGAGGTAAAAATTTCATAAAGGCATGGAATGTGGAAAAGAAAAAAAATCAAACATCATGTCTTAGTGTTCAAATACCACACATAGTTGTGAACAAAGATATCATTATGTTCAATCATCACATATGTTCATATACATAAAATATTTATTGTAAAAAAATATAGAATATATTTCACACATAATACACATCATGTCATGATATATATCACATTACTCAATCCATAGGAGCAATATATAATTTTGGGCACATGTATCACATCATAACTTTCACAATAACATGCATTCCATATAACATGTATATCAATCAAATTCATGAAGTATCCCATGTAATGGAATGGGTTTAATAAGGATTTATTCAAACATTAGTAGACATAGGGTTCTAAAATATAACAGTGAAAAACATATTTGGTATAAGATTCACCATTATTGAGTAATAATGAAAAACACAAGAGGAGTCATAGTCTTTTGGAAAGAAGTGTCATTTTAGAAAATGTTAGTTTCTGTAATAAAATTGTATTTGAATCATGTATATAATCAAAAATAAAAGGAATGAAAAATTAAATTATATTTATGGAACATTAAATGAGTATTCATACCATAGATGTTGTGAAATAGGGATAACCCTATAAATGGGAGTTGGGTTCAAGAATCCCCTTAACTTATATCCGGATGTGTTCTGCACTTGCAATTCATATCCTAGATAATCATATTAGATTCATTAATCACTAAATCCATAACTTATTCAACATTTATTTGATTTATTATATTATTATTATGTATGTTTATTTCCATTTTGACTAATTATATGGATAAATTTCATCGTTGTGGGAGTGTTTCATTCATGGTTTATGGTTGGTTCCCTTGAGTATATTTTTTGATTTCTTGTAAAATAGATGAAAAAATAAAGGACTGGAATGAAATGGTATTAATATAATTTCATAATTTTTAAAGATCCCAGATATCATTTTCTTATATGAGGATGATTCATTATATAAATCATTAATGAAAAATTTATTAATTTATTTTGGGGGTGTTACGACCATCATGAACTAATATAATTTCATTCAATAATATGTTTATATATTGGTTCCAAAATGTGATAAAAAATATAATAGGTATATTAAAATCAAATTTAACCTTAATAGTGGTTTTATTAGCATTATTTAAGGCATTAATGGAAAATGAATACTTTTTTTTCTGTGAAGGCGGTGAATCGACAAATCACGAATGATATTTACATTTATTTGTATAAAAGGAGAAGAGAAGATAATCGATGACAGAAATTACATTAAAAAAATACAAGTATATAAATAATTGTAGAGTTATTAATACTATTTGGAAAATTTTGGTGAGGGGAGGATATGAAAATAAAAAAAATTAAATCAGAAGGATTGAGGATTTTACCTCTTGAATATTATAGCACTGAGAAACTCCTTAAGGAACATGAGTTTGGTCTTTTGATTAGACCAGAATATCTTGGATGTAGGGAAGAGTCTTGGAAAGTTAATTAGGTATAATATTATAAATATATAAATCATATTTGGTGTGATGAGAAGAGGTGGTTATAGGTGCTATTTATTTGGGGAGGAGAGGGGTGTTTTTGAATATTTTATTCATTTGATTATTATATTTTCTCAAGACTATCAATATTTTTGATTAAAATGACTAAAAATTGTAAATAGGGAAGAATATTTGGAGAATATATTCATTATATCATTCATGAAAGAAAAATTCATTTTTATTAGAATGTCAAATACCATAAATTATTGTATTTAAATATTCACAAAAAATCAACTAATTTAGAAAAAACCCAAAAATCACAATAATCATTTTTGGACATGTACATTTTAATACAGTACTCAATTTTATGAAATAAATTTTGTAAATATTATAAATTTAAATTTTAAATAATATCATAATTAATTCAAAAAATACATATTTTAATATTATAATATATTTTATGACCCTACGAAAAATTAATTATGGTCACCTAAAATTATCTTATAATTAACAAAAAACATAATATTAATTTATGAATATATATTATCAAAATATATATTATTACAAATCATTATATTGGTTATAAATTTTTAAATAAGTATTATTTTTTTAAAAGGCACCAACATTTAATTTATCATTTTTAAAATATTTATTTATATATACCATTTATACCATTTTAAAAAACAAAAAAATAACTAATTTTATCATTTTTTGAAAAATTATTTACCCATTACATGACATAATTATTTCGTATTTTCATTTTGACCACAAACACATAGCCCCCTCCCTAGGGCCCACCCACATGCCAGAATGGGTTATCGGTCTAATGACATTCCCCAAAGGCTAACACATATTATTTCTAGTGGGATTTACTTCACTCACGCACACCCTGAGAAACTTCCTAGGGCTCTCCCATCCTGAACACTACTCTAGGAAAGAACACTTAATAGTAGAGTTATAATATGGTAGGCTCCTGGAAAGAAAGGTTCACCTTATTGTTATGAGTCATTGGATTTAGTCCTTTAACTCATATTTATTTTAGGGGTTTATAGGTGTAGACTCATATAGAAAAAAATCTTACCAATACAATATTTTACCAATCCTCCATGTGTAGTTCTTCAGGCATGAGAAGATGGAGGACCAAGCCCATGGAACAGTTCCTCACCAGTTACTTCATCGGTGGAAGAATATTCTATTTCCCCATATGGAACCTCTGGGATGGATGTGACTATCCCATCTCTCTCGGATACCCCTGTTGGTGGTGAAATCTAATCCTCTACATCCATGGTCATTTCCAATATTACATTGATGGTAGTAACACCCAATGAATCGCCTTATACCAGTCTAGTAACTAAAATAATTTTCACCTTTTTCACGGTGACTTTGTCTCCAACATCCACTCCTAGTGGGGCCTCCATAAGCAGCCCCATCAATATGAATCCTTCGGTCAGCCCAATCATGGGTCCCATCTCTTCTCAATCCTTTGAGGGAATGGTATATAATTTCCATTCTAATGGAACCTCTGTGATTTCCCTGACCACCACAACCTTCCATGCCTTCTTCGTTGACAGATAAACATCTGCTGATGCCACCTCAGCCTCATGAGTTAGCAAAAATGTGTCAATGATGGTCATTGAGGCCTTAGAACAATTCTAATTTAGATTTAAAAACATGTTTTTCAATGTATAATAAAATAAGATGAAAGTGATAGTTAATTAAAAGAGAAGAAAACATACATGAATTGAATGTCGCAGTTAGTTATTTTGAGATTTTCATGGGAAAACCCCGAGGTGAGGTCATTACTATAGTAGTGTTCACTAAAGTAACTAACACATTGTTGATTTATGGTTGTATACCAATGTATGAAACATTTGGGAGGGACACCATGATAACACATTCAAGGTTTGAGGTTCCCTAAACTCCTCTGAGAGGGAAGTCACATACGTATTCTTCTTTAGTGATAACATATTCCTATAAAAGTAAAGAAGTAACTAATCAATAGTATTAAAGGATATGTGAGATTTTAAATTTTAAAATGGTCGGAGAATTTACCTGATCGACATAATAATGTCTATTCCATTTTGATATCTAGTAGGAATCACTCCCCTAGGGTTTTCCAATTATTCTCCATCGGCTGTGCTGGCAGCCATATGATCCCCAAGGGAAACTAGAGGGGAGGAAATTTCCAACAACATTCTCACCTAACTAGTAAATGGATGCACGAAACCCCTAGATAGATTATGTATTCAATCTTTGTTAGTTATTACATCACCTTAGTATGAAGAGTGTAGAAAGCAGACATTTCCTAGCCTAGAATAGTGAGAAATAACCCATTAGCATTGAGATATTTTCACACCCAATGAGGGATGGTGAGATAATTATGAAGTACCTAGGTGTCCCAGGAATTGTGAAAGATGGAATTACTAGGAATATTTAGGAAATGAACTCATTTCCCTATCCTTCAGCATGCACCCACATGATCACCCTCGAGGTCCCTTGTTCTTCATGTTGATGCTTTCCCATGCCCATTGAGCCACGTGCTCCTCCTCTTCCTATAGCTCCGACATGTATAGGGCTATGAACTATTGGAATAACTACTACAACCATTCCCATTGGGACAACTCTTCCGCCACAACATCCACCAACAACCATTTGGCCCCCGCCCCATAGTTGAAGGGCCACCCCTTCATTAGCCTGGGTGGTCTGTCACCTCAGCGTGTCCCCAAGATATTCAGTTTCCCAACTCTGTAAATATTCATGGACAATAACATACATAATGGTATGTGGTGGAAGAACAATCTTCATCTTTCCACCCTCATGCATAAATATGTTCAGAATATACCTCATCCCCAAAGGGTGAAACTCATGATTCCCCTATGGGTATACCTTCGGGGTCAAACATAGTAGACACTTGAACTACCATGTAAATTGATGCAAGTTATATGGTTTTATGATCAAATCATAGTCAACCATCCCCACAATTACCCCACCTTGGATGGCCAGGAGGTACGATATCTTCTCGATGATCCCTATACCGTCATCAGCCTCCATCCACACTAGAATGGGGGAATGGTGAAATATGAAGAGATTAGTGAGTCCAACCATATCCAAAACCTCTTTCAAGACCAACATAAATGGGTGAATCCCAAAAATATTCACAACCACATGTCAAAATCTTGTAGTAAGTGGAGTGATGGGGTTTTGGTATGCATATCCCCCCATTATTTTAGCTAACCATATACACTAGTATTGGATGGGACTATACACACAAATATTGGGGTATTCCCTTCACTGATGTGAGAAGTTAATTATACAACTTCTTAGTACTAGGGAATCCAACTTGATGCACAACCCAATATCCAACATTTCCACCATTATGAAGGGTCTTGGAAGCACCCCCATGTGTTCATCCCTCACAACAAGCATCCAGTTACAGATGAGCACATTGATGGATCCTACCAACCTTATCACATGATGATATTAAGGATTGATTTAGTATCCCCATATCGTCCACTGTATTGATTTTATGATCTGCTGGTAAGACCCCTCCTTACCCCATTGGAGTCCTCTTGGACATGTGTATATCCTTGTTGGTAGTTTCTTTGCTGGCTCTTGTTCCTCAAATGGCTCTGTTGCTAGTTTTTTTAATAAGTAAACAAACTATTATTTCAAGGGGACATCCATCATCCCCAAAATCTCTTTTCTAGATCAATTAACTAGATTGAACATTGCCTTTAGTAGAGATAGTGTATACTCTTGGTCTACCCATTCATTCTTTGTATGGAATAATTCATCGTATGACACCCCAAAATTTGGATTCTAGTGATTTCATGAAGGTACTAAAGGATGAATTCACCCCTCCATGATGAAAATGGAACATATTGGTCCCTGATGACCATATTATCAACAACATAGGCATGATTTACTAATAATGGTAGACTTGAAACTATGAAACCCATGCTACATCATATCGTTCTACCTAGTTTATCATTGATTAATAATCATGGCATGATGTGCATGCCTAGTAGGACCAGACCCAATCATCACTAAAGTCTTTGATCTTACATAAGACCCATCCATCATTCCATACTCTTAGTGAATCCCCCAAACTATCCATGTGGATCATCTCATACTGTTGTGGTGGATTCCTCATCCACCTACTTATCCTTTTCAACATTGTTGACGTGGTTGTAGAGGCAATCTATTGTGATTAGCATGTGGTCCTTATTGACATTCCATATGACAACATTATTCAAAATAATCTACCGCAGTATTCCTCTAAACTAGTAATTCAGTTCATCCCTACTCACTTTTGGGATAAAGGCATCAACCCTAAAATCGAATCCAAAGAGAGACAAAAATTTTCATTGTTGGTACATCCTCTAATCCTCTATAAGTAGTGCCACGAGTGATTCATGGACCGATGTGCTTCATATGTTCTCCCCAATAATAATATTCCCTGATATTTCTTCCCTTTGAGTAGCATCTATTTTGATTCCATGAGCATCCATTTCATTTGAAACTATGTTTTCATTTTCAGTATAGTTTGAAAAATTCATTCTCTAAGGTCAATCGTGCAGATTTTTTTGCAGATCCCTGGTTAGAATATATCACATCCTAAAGGTTGGATTCGTAGATTCCGAAACACTATGAAGTATTCACATAGAATATTTAAAGAGTTTTGGTTCAAAAATAAGTATTCATGGTGAAAATTTAAAGACGTATGGTTCACAAATAAGTATTCACAGATCATGGTTCATGAAGATAGTGATATTTGATCAAAGAGCGAGAATTTATTTTATCATTTCATATTTTCGGTTGATTTGAGGGCCCCAACCACTCTTTATATGAATACAAAAACTCATATATTATTATGATCTTTTCTATGAAACCTCTATAAATGATATTAACAGGTGAGCTTCGTAGGTAGCATTTATGAAAGGGATTGGATTGAATTTTTTTAGTGATTCTCTCCTATAATATGCCCCTCCTTTCCCTATAAGCTCACATTTTGAGGGGTTAGAGGCGTTTTTATTTATAAAATAGACGTATGATGGGAATAGTAAAATGAGGCACAATTGGTTGGGAGAAAATCAAAGCTAAAACATCCAAGAATAATTTAAAAGTGTCTAATTTGTGAAACCGATCTCCTTCAAGAATGGATAGATCTTGAAAAACACCCTAGATGATGATTTCTTTGTGAAGCTACAAATATTTAATAGTAAATCTTTGGAAAGAACATTTCAGAGTTTAAGATAACTTTGAAAATGTTCAAAGGGTTGATCATGTCTTCACAAACACTGCTCCCAGACTCATTGATCCACACCACTTTTGCAAAGATCACGTATCTTTAGGAACCATTGTAATCTTTGAAAACCTAATTTCATATAAATGTTGCTTCAATACAATATTTTGGGGATGAACATTGACCTTTTAGCTTCCAAAACTGCTCCAGATCATGAACCTCCTGAACATCATTACAAAAAATTGGTTCACCCAATGTACCCAGGATTCATGAAACGAATTTCCTTATGTTCATAAGAACCACCACCCGAAGTGGAAATTTATTCCTCAATGGACTATTCACTCCATGAAGGAAGAAGTTCCTTTTAGGCTCTAGATCCATCATAAAGAATTCATCCTTTATGATGCACTCCTTCTTTAAGTCAATAAATCCCTCAAATATAGAGGAACTCAATTTCCTAAAGCATTCCCCTCCTTGAAGACCCTAACCACAAAAAAGAACCATATATTCATGAACCTCCTATCCAAGAGGCCCCTAGATTTGTGAAATATCTCTCAAGGTCCTCTCCATGGTTCCTCCATTATATTATCACTATTTCATGAAGGTTGAGTGAACAAGGCCCACAAATCCATCTATATCTGGTCCCACTACACCTTGAGTCCCCATGTGACCAGTTTCACCCACTCCTGTGTCCACCTAATTCACCTCAAGTGAGGATTGATCCTCCCACATACCTCTTTCTTATTAGCATTGGTACTATAACTATTGTTGCTTCTTAGCATAGGGACCATAATATGATCCTTGTGATAAACCAATCCTCCCATCGTTATTCCATGGGATTTATAACTCCATCCCCTCTCGATGGTGCATGAGTGGTGGTCACATAAGCCCAAGGGGTGAGGAGTGTATCCCCCCCATGTCTGAGCTACATGATGTAAAACTGACTAGTTCTATTTCCCAGTTGAATGACTATAAAATTTACAATAAAATAATCTACATATGATGTAAAATAGTAGTCTTACCATATGTGTTAAGAACAAGATACTCCCTACATGAGTGTCATGGGAGGACCTACACACCTCTTATAAACATGATGTCCAATACACCACTCAAATGAAATGATATCCTTGACATAGCTTAATGAATAAGCCCATACTATCCCATCAATGTGAAATCCTCCTGCAAAGGGGTGATTCATTCTATAATCCCCAAACCATCCCTCATTGATTCTCCTTTCACAACATGAGTGTACTTAATACATTATATTTAAATACATGGATCAATCCTATCACATTACCTTAAACTGTTGAGTTAAACTACATGGGTTTTTATCTCTGTTTTCTAGAAACGGTACATATAATGCCTCTATGTGGTTCAATCCTAACCAATGGTAAACTTAGGATATCCCTCCTATGGATGCACCTCCCTAATCATCCTTAAATGGAGTTTTGATCATATTTTAAATTATTCCTCAAGGGGAATCCAAAATAATGGAAAACATATGTTCTCCATCCTAGGGGCACACCTCGTTGATCTGCCTCATGAGGAGTTTTGATCAGATTTCTGAGTCCACATCAAAGGGTATCCTAAATAATGGTAGAATTTAGTACTCTGTCTTGGGTATAGACCTCCTTGATTCACCTCAAGGGAAAATTCTCTCATCTATTTCAGTCATCATCAAGTAGCATCCCGATCCTCTATAAACGTAGCTACTCCCTCCATGGGATGCACCTCCCTCAACCAACTCAAGGTGATTTTTTATCAACCTTTCGTGTCTTCGTCAAGGTTCATCACAACTAATGGTAAACATTGGCATTTACTCCAAGGGATTTACCTCCCTAATCACCCTCAAGATTCATTTTGATAAATCTTTAAGATCCATCTCAAGTGGTGTTAGGATCAATCATCCCTGATCCACCTAAAGGGGTGTCCAGATCAACATTCCTAAACCACCCCATCGGGTGATCTGGCCCATCATACTTCAAGTGTGACATCTTCCATCCTAGGGACATATCTCTCATATCTTTATCAAGGGATGTTCTGATCCATCCATTCATGATCTTCTTCAAGGGGTGTTCTGATGAACCTTTGGGGTCTGCCTCACAGGGCATCCCAACCATCGGTATACCTCAGGTGTGACATCTTCCCTCTAAGGGACATACCTCCCTGAACCACCTCAAGGGGAATTCTGATCCATCCAACCCTAATCTGACTTATGGGGTGTTTTGATCATCCTTTTAGATCCACCTCAAGGGGTGTCCCAACCACCGGTAAATCATCAGGTGTGACATCATCCCTTCTAGGGACACACCTCCTGGATATACTTCGAGGGGATTTTTTATCCATAAATTGGTAAACTATACATGCCTTTCCCTCATAGGGACACACCTCTTGGATCCTCCTCCATATGTTATTCTGATACACTCATTTTTCATCACAAGACATAAACCTCATTCCCTTCTCCAAAAGGTTTTAGACTCATTCCTCGACCAGTCTCAACCAGAATTTTCAATACGTATCCAAAGGACATAGAAATTTTTACCATATTCAAAATAAATAATACATACATATTTATGTGATAGTTGAGGTAAAAATACATGTAATATTCATGCCACTAGAATTGTTACCTAGTGATGGAAACAGGATGCCTTAGGTTTTCCACCTTAATATGACTCATACTTCATGTCCCCCCAAGTGTAATAATAAAGGTGACCGATGAATCCAATTTCCCAATACTCTCGGTGATGCACACCATGACTACTGTCTTAACCAAATGTTTATACCATATCAATATGAAAATAGAATGTCTATAAAAATGTAGTGTAATTAACCAGTTTCCACAAATAGATGGAACTGGGAACGAGTTCTAAAAACAATAATTAAATATAAGAGGGAGAACCAAACTATGAAATGTGTCCAAGGAGGAATACATGGAAGAATGAACCGGAATCTTTTCATCCCATTTCAACCTTATATTCTACATCTAATTTGCAAGAGATGAAATCCACCAGTATTTCAAAAGTGGGATTGTGGTGCAACAGAAACACACATCATGCATAGGGCCTAGAAAAAATAATCAGATAAATATGGATTTTATATGTACCCTCAAAAATATATAGCCCATGTTCTAAGGGAGTATGGGATAAGGAATGTTTCCTCATTCAAATGTTCGATATTCATACGAATTTCTTCTAAAGATGATGCTCCATGAAGAAATATGCTAAATATTTCCCATTTATTATGTTCTGTGATATGATTCTTATGTAAATATGTTTCCTGATTTATTCCCACTAATCCAAATGTGTATCAAAAAAGGATAGTTGTGAACGTACTTGATAGGGTGAGTTTGAGAGACCAAATGGACCTCTTGGTGCTCTAAGTAGTTCCATTATTTTTAAACTACAATGATTATAGACATAGAGTTATTCTCAATATCTGAAGAATAACTCTTCGTAACAAGCTTGGTTCTATTGAGATAATAGAGATTTCTTTCATTTTTGGTGTCACTTTTTTTATGAGAAAATATCTCAGTGATTCCTTTTAGGATGCAATTTATTATAAGATTGGATTTTCCTCATCAAGTGTTATTAGCACTAGTGGTCCTAGAAAATATTTTTTGAACCTATAAAATTCTTCATGACATTAATTATTCAAACAAAACATAACCCATTTTTCATTTATTTGGTGAATAGTGGACACTATCAAACAATATTATCGATAAAAAATTGAATATATGAAAGGTGTACTTGTAGTACTCTCAACACATTAAGGCCTCAATGAGGTATCATATAAAGGATAACCTCTATCTTATTGAGATTAAATATGATGAAAAAAGGAGTACTATAAATATGATAAACATTTTTAGGAAGAAATGAGAGAACACATCAACGAGCTCATTTTTAGGCTGTTGAATCAAATATTTCTGAAAAATATCTCAAATTAAGCATATTTTTTAGAAACTTTTCATGATTTTATGACCATATCATCAAAATAGCTCTGAACAAACATTCCATGAAATGATATAAATAATTGTTTCATATCACATTGGTATGTAGCAACAGTATTCTTAAAGCCAAAGGGATTCATTTGGTTGAAAATAAACTTCGTGATGTGCCTTGGGGTTTGGGGTTCTCCCTTGTCAAAAGCCATCCATATTTGGTTATACCGTAAGTATCCATCCATGAATGAGTGTTCTTTATAAAAATACATTGAATTAATTATAAATTCTGTAATTATAACTGAGAAGTCATCTTTTAGATATTACTGTTTGAGATCTCTAAAATCAATTCAATCCATGATTTTAACATTTTTATTTGTGATTGGGACTATATTGGCATGCAATTTTCGGTACTAAACTTCCCCTAAATGGATTTGGATTGATTATATTGTCATCTTTGGCTTCAAGATTGGTAGCATTGGAAAAATGCGTCCTTTTGGTTACCTTCTTGTATCCATGACAGTCTTCTGGTAGACCATGGTGGTAGGCATCTGAATTATGATTGAGGTCTATAGTTGTTGTGTAATTAAATTAAAATATGTATTGAAATCACTAGAAGAAGTTAGAAAATGACTCATCCTATTAAATTAGTGTATCTATAAGTATCATTATATGTTACAGATCATCCTTTACACCCAGAGTTATTTTTTGATGTTTTTTGTTAGTGGTTGAGACACCTTCCTCAAATACTAGAGGATCTTCTTTGATATCATCCTCCTCCTATTTTTATTCCCCCTATTAATCTAGTTATAGGTCCACATAATGGTGGATGAGTGATTCTAGGGAATTCTAGGATTCGTTTAGTGTAACTAAATTTTTAGATTCATATGTATATATATTTCCATTCTCAAGTGGTAATATGGAAATTCCTTCCAATTCAGTTTATGGTGTTGGGGTTTACTAAATCCATTGGGATGAAGTGTGGATATATCCACCAAAAAGTTCTCCATTGATGGTAGGTTCAAATGAATTTGATATTATAGAATTTAGGTTCCATTCCTAATATCATAATGGTCTATGAGTATAGACCCAATTCTAATCCCATTTTGACAATTTGAATGATGTGTAGTACATACTCATCATTGATCTCTTGGAATGGGTTGGAAGGGGAAAATTCCAAACTGTTTTGGGGTGGTAACCCAAGATACATCACCAGTCATGAGAATATACCCATATCTCTTATAAAATCCTTCATCAATGTATTAATCCATACATGATTCAGATGGATATTTATGACCATATAATGTCTCACTTTTCCCATTTCCATGGTATTGAAGACATTGGAGATATGAATTTGGGATTAATACATGTTGATAAATCCATGAACTTTCATGAAATACATTTAAATATTTATTTTTTTGAATGACCATGATTTCAATATTGAAAACTAGTTCCCAAAATTGAGTTCAAAGATTGATCTAGTCAAGGGTATTTTGTTCACTCTTTCCCTATCCCTGGAGTTTTCTGGGTGAAGGAGATAGGTTGGAATCACTATAACCCACAAATTATGCATTTATATCAGGATAAGGTTTACCCCTGACTAATTATCAATGAAATAACATGAAATATGAATGTTATCAAGTCTTCTAGAATCATAGAAGGGCCTAATGTGCCACTATATCACAACTTCCATGTCGTTTTCTATAAAAGATATGATATCATTAAACCCCATTGTGTCAATCATTTCCTATTATAGATTATTTGAAATGACCTAAGCTTCAAATTATTTATGGATTAGTTGATCCTCTATAAGATCTTCCTAGATATTATTTGAAAGGTTAAAATCATCCAGATGTGATAGTTTTACATGAAATGCAGCCAACTACTTTAGGATGTCATACTTATTAGACAAAGTGATGTGTCTCTGTGTAATGAGTTTTTCCTTAACATAAACATTGGTGGTCTGAGTGAATTGGGTAGGTGAGTTGGGTGGTAGGTTAGGTGTTGATGGAACATTTTTTGTTGTTGGATTAGTCCAACATGGCCAACCAAACTACTTGGGTTTAAAACATTTTTCCCCATTCTAATCGATATTTAGAAATAGTTAGTCCTAGAATATTTTTAGCAGAGTCATGTGTGTTTTCCTATTATTTTTATTCTCATTTAAGGAGTATTCCATGAGACTAATTACTATAAATGGATTTGGTAGATATGTGAGAAAAATTTAATGTTTATCTGTGATTAACTCTTCCCCTGCCTATTTGGCCTCTATGTACCCTATTTATGTTTCCCTTATAAGGCATATAAACTCAAACTTGTAATCTTACTCATAATTGAACAATTGATCTATTAATTAAATAAAATTAATGTAATTGAAGATTAATTAATCATCTGATGAGAAGTCTTATTAGAAAGGAGATTTTTGGGGTACTATTTAGTGGGTTGGTTCCCATTCTCCTAGGATTGGAAGTATAAAATCTAGGAGATTCAGTTTCGGCTTAGTAATCTGTATAGGTTAATATTCCTAAACTTTATATTTAAACTTTTGGGTATTCTATTTCTTGGAAGATCATATTTTGGAAGTCTGTGATGTCAGAAAATATAATTATACCATATTAGAAGAAACTAGGGGAATAATTGGGTGGTTTAACTATGAATAAAGGATAAAAAGAGTATGTTTTATAGTTTTATTTGTCACCCAATCATTGAACTTTCTTTCACCCATATTCAAAAATTATTTCCATTATCCTTCTTCTCATAGAATAGTGGTATAAAAACCTTCCACTTGCACTCATCATTTTCCCAAAATCACTTTCCCAAAATCAATAATCTTTTATAGGATATATTTAATGAAAAACATACTAGGGTGGTATTCCTCGATGTTTGGTAAAATGGGGTAACAATTTGGGAAATTATGGAGACCAATTTTATCAGGCTTCTTCTGATATGGAATTCCCAATAATTATTCTCCATGGATACTATAAGGTAACCTAAACATGTTTATATTTGAAGGAATAAACATTTATCTTCCAATTTTTAAATAGTTATAATTTCATCTCCTTTACATCATCCTAACTGGGGCACTCTTTTTGAGGTTTCCCTTCAAGTGGAGCTGTGTGTGAGGAGGTGCACGATTCAGAACATGTTCTATTTTAGAGGCCATTTTTAAAGTGGAAGTTGTGGTTTAAAAATTTCTCATTCTTTTCCCCTAATCCAAGGGAACCGGTCTGGTGTAATAACATAAGATTTTATATTATATCTCTTTTTAACATTCATTTCCTCGACGACATTGGTTTCACACAACACTAAGCTTAAACAAACAATGATATACAATTAAATATCATTATTTTAAAAACCATCATTATAACCTAACATCTAAATTGGTGGGAATGAATAGTATTAACCATGTAATGAAATTTATATATTATATAATTGTTTTCACATTCATCCAAATGATTTTATAGGCATAACATAAGAATGAAGACAATTTTATGCATTAAAGTGGTATATTTTTTAAAGGTAGTTTTATCACATTTTAATGTATCAGTTTGTTTAAAACTATCTTTTTACACTTCTATATATTCTATTTATCAAAATAAACTAAATTTTTAAAAGTATAATGTCAAAAATATCTTTGGATGGAATTTTGGTATTTTTATGAAAATATTTATTTTCCAACGAATGGTGAAAAATCCAAACATTTATAAAACTATAATTTTTTTATATTAATAGTATATCTATGATGTTATTTTTATCTCACCAATGAATGTATAAATAAAAATTAGGTATCACATATATTAAAATATTACATATTTATGTAATTTAATAATTAAATAAATGTATTAGAGATGATAAAGTAAGTATTGGTATTTATGTGAAATATAAATGTTTATTAAAAATTTTATAATTAATATAATGATTTAAATTATTTTTTTTCAAAAAAATAGATCCATAGATTTATATTTTGGTGTCTTATGATAATTAGGTAATTTTATGAGAGCTCAATTAATTTTTTAAAGTGTCATAAAATCTAATATAATTTTAAAATCTACATTTTACGTGTAAATAATAATTATATTTAAAAAATTAAATTTCACATATTTAGAAAATTATTTTTATAAAATAGGGTCCAATTTTTAATTTTAAAAGTCTAAAAATGGTTAGATTTAATTTATTGTAACTTTCTATAATAGTTGAACTTTTGTGAATAGTGAAATATGGTAATTTACAAAATTTAACTAGTGCATGAATTATTGAGTCATATATGTCATATGGATGATGTGATATCATAATAGAGAACAATAATTAAATATTTCATTATTTTTAGTGATATGGTTCATAATATTGATATTCTTGAGCCAAAATAATAAACAAATGAATAAAATTTTCATAAAACACACCTCTCCTCACTATAAATACAACCCCTCACCACCTCTTCTCCTCACACCTCCAAATCCTTGAATCTTATCAAATTTATTCCAAAAAAATCTCCCAAATCTGTACCCAAACTTATGGTATTTATGTTCTCACCCAATATGCCATTTCAAAGTTACTTAAAGAGGCTCTCAAGGAGAGAAATTCAAGAGGTAAAATCCCCTTTTGTTCTTTTAATTTTCCTTCAATTTATTTTATTTTACTATCCATTCATTACCTCATATATAAAAACATTCATAATAACTATGATATCTTATATATACAATAATCACATTATAATAATGTGATATCAACCGTCAATTCGTTTCTCTTCACATTTTAATTATAAAAATGAAAACAATGTCTGTGAAGGGATGATTTACCACCTTCGTGGATGGTGAGTTTTCGTTATTAAATTATTAATTCAAGGAAGTTCGTAAATTTTTTATGGTTAATAGAAAAATTAATATATGTTATAAGTATTATTTTTTGTTTTGTAACTAGTACGTATACATTATATTAATTAAGAAGACAAAACCAGTTCGTGGTGGTCGATAAAATGCGAAAAATAATCTATATGGTTATCATTTACATTTTTTTACTGAATGATCATAATATCTATAAAAAATGATATAAAATACAATTAAATAACCTATATGTTCATTAGTAATATATAATTTTATTTTTTACAACTATTTCATTTTTTCATGATATTTCGTACATGTATGCAAGTGAACCAATCATGAAAAAGAAGGAAATGAACACTCCTAAACGAAGAAATTTAATCTTATAACTCATCAAAAAGACCATGAATGAATTAAATAGATTTATAATAAATCTAAAAAAAATTTAATTTTGTTATTTATTAAATTATTAATTAATCCAATTTCATTTTGCAGGGCATTAAGGGGAAGCAGACAACCCTTTCAGACATAAGTTAGGGTTTTCTCATCTCACTTTTATTTCAGGGAGAAATGCCTTATTCACCAATAATTATTGTGTGGGGTGTATTTATACTTCCAATTTATGTATTATCCCATGAAAATATTTTTATCCATGGTATTAATTTTTTCATTTTATGATTATTAATTTTATGGGGTATACGATTAAATTGATTACAAAGTGGTAAGGGTTTCTTCCCGAAACTCCTTTTTCATTCGGGTTACACTTTCGCCCAATTTAGCCAAATATAATTCATCATTAATTTTATATAAATCTTATAAATAATATTTATTTGTTCCATACTTATATATCTATATCATTTCATCATTTATTGATGGTAAAATATATGTTTCATAAGGTTCTATTTCCAATTCCACCTAATAAGAAAGCCCGATTAAAGAGAACTTCCCATTTTCTTACCCATTTTCAAGTATACTCCAAAATAATTTTTAAGAACCCAAAATTTTTATGAAATAAATATTTTTATCATGAAAGTATATATTAGTTCATTTTTATTTTATTCAAATAATTACACCTTTTTCATCTATGAAGGTTCTTTTAGATTTTCCCTTAGACCACACTAAAGTGGATCATTTCAAATGTTTCTTAAACACTTTGTTTACATGTTTTCACATAAGTATCAAAATTTATTTATGAATATTCTTTTAATACTCCTAAAATTTAATATCATTCCCATCTGGGGTATATATTTTTATAATATTACTTTAATGGAAAATACAAATTGATATTCCAAAAGAACTATTCTTTCCAAAGTAATAGAGATTTTCTATCAAGAATTCCTCAAAGGTTTTATGAGAGTATTTTAATAAATTTAACACACACTATTTAATATTATTATTGATTTTTATTGATCTTTTATGATATCATCTACCATATTTTATTAAGTGTTTTATGATCATTTTGAATGTGGATGTGCTATCATGATACCCTTCACCGTATTACTCAGAATTGTTAGTGATTATGTTAACCTAATGGGGGAATGTTATAGATCAAATATTTTCCATAAATTTAAATTTAATTTCATTATTTTAAATCCCACCATAGTGTTACATTAAAATAAATTGACACATTTAATGATATTGGTTGAATTTTGAGCTTAATCGTAAAAATGGCCCATTTTGGATTTTTAACAATTTTGAATTATTTATATCTTATGGCCATAAAATTTTCCATATTATTCAAAATTGTGAAAGTATTTATTTGGAGGATTCTAAAAATCAGGGTATTAGTTTTATCCTTCTTGATATAAAGCTGAATCAACCATGTGGAAACTCATAAGAAGATCATAATTTGGACCCCGAAAACTGTTTACAAATCTGCCTATTTTTGGTGTTGGGTCCCTAACTAATTCATGGTCGGCCCAATTACTTATAAATTATATGGATGGACGTGAATGAAGTTTTTTACATATTTAATGAAGGGAAATTAGTGTGAATTTTTTGTTTTCATGTCCATTAACACATTCTAATCTGGAGGTTTTCAATTTAGAGAGTCTGGTTGGACTGAATAAATAGTTAGAGTAAAACGAGAATAACTCTCAAGAGACATGTCCAAATACAATGAAAGTTTGACAAGATATGGAAAAGATACTTATGAAAATCATTAAAGAAGGGTGTAATGTGTTAATAGGTCATTTATTGGGGCTACAATGCATCAACATTTAGAGGAAAAAATATTCTTATAAATGGAGGGGAGCTCCTCCCTCTCAAATCATCCCATTTTCCATCTCATTCCTTCAAGGCACCAAGGAGGATATATCAAAATATAGAGGCTGGTCACAAATATTCTCCTTTAATTATTAATTTATTTCTTTCTTTATTTTTGTTTTAGTTTTCATTTGTAATTTATATTTTTAAAAAAATTATGCATTTTTTCTATTTTTGTGTCCACCCATCCACCATCTTTCCTTCTTCTCATCTCACCATCATGAACTATAATACTCATCACCATGAGTAGTTGACCTGAGGAATATCCTGAGGGAGTAATCATTATTTTAAACATGAGACCATGTTTTTAATATACATTGAGTTAATTATAAGGATAATTTATTATGGGTTTAATCCTCACTTTGGTTGTCCAATGTTTAACTTCTTAATATAAAACCATTTTCATCAATTGAGAAGGTGGATGGAAGGTGTGCTTGGTGATTTCTAATTGGAAATTTCATTCATAATCAGGGTAAACCATGGTGTGCACACATATGATGGAGTGTGATCACTAAGAATATTTTAAGCTTTTCAATAAAGGTGATCCCTGAATGTTCTCTCGGGAGAACTTCCTTTCTTCACTAATTCCATTCTATTTAGAATTTCATATAAACTAGAATTGTTTTTTTTCATTTCATATATTTTCATAAATTCCATTACATTCATAGAAATAATTAAAACAAAAAAAGCAATATTTTTAGGTTAATTTTTTATGTTAGTGAACGATTAAGAATGCTCCTCAAGTGAGATGACCCTGGTCAGCCTCTATGCCGCACTAGGAAAACATAAAAATAAGCTTTTTCCATGCCCTATGACAATCATGCATCAAAAATTGCACCATTCCTAGGGAGATAATAAGTTGTTTACTTATATTTATCTATTCTGACAGTGTAGATATATTTTTATTTTTCTTTAAAAAACCAAAAATCTAAAAAAAAAATTCCATGGTGTATCTGAACTACAATTACTATGCATGGAATGACTACACATAGGTGAATAAAAAATAATAATAATTTATTTTAGAGTAAAATAGAGATCATTTGAGTGGAAATAAAGAGACCGTAGAAGAACTAAAGAGTAAAATATAAAGGGTAACAGAATATTTCCATACAACTCAAGAGAAACCTCACCCTAAGCCATAAGAAGAACCTAAGGAAGTGGTGGAAGAAATTTCACCACTCATCATTGAAATTGAATAACCATAAGAGTTAAATATAATGGTACCTAAAGATTATTTCATCCAAACTCACACATTTCAAGGATAGATAGATGAAAAGGACTTTCTAGATGAGTTACATGTGAGAGATCAATATGAATTGGATATCTTCAAGAATAAATGTGAGGAAATAACTGATCTCTCCAAACCTTGAAAAGATAAAGAGCCAACACCATTTCATAAATCTCTAGTTTTGAATGAAGAAGAAACCACCCAAGAGGTTTAGTTTGAAGAAAAGATATAGGATCTAGAATACCTACCTCCATCTAGTGAAGATTGACTCCAAGAGGAACTTTTAATTGAAGAAGAGATAAAAGCCGAAGCAACTCAGGGAGGTGATAAATTCTTGAACTCAAAATATTTTAATTTTTTTAAACTAATTTGAGTATCACTCATAATTGGTTTGAATATTCATATTCGAACAACTCATATTATTAATTGGTGGAAGATGATTAAAAATATGATTCACTTATTGAGGAACACTTGGAGATCCCTAAAGACGTTGAACAATTACCTGAGGGAGTACAAAATGATATCACATTGGCTATTCCTGAAGAACACAATCAACATGATTCCTACATTAAAAGGTAGTATATTTTAATTAATACTTAAAATTTAAAATTTGAATATCTATTTGATAATTATTTTTAGGTAGCACGGCTGGAGCAACCAATGGATTTTGAAGAAGGCATTTCCCAAGTAGCAATGAAGGAGGAGGAGGTTCTATACTTCATCATACCCCCTCGATGTAAGATAAACCAAATTGGGAAGTGGGTGGATATATTGTACTCTATACATGGATTCTTACTCAATAGAAAAGAATAATTTTATGTTGTAAGGAACCACATGTGGTGGTTCAAATCCAATAATCCCCAACCACCATCTGATTATGGATAACAAGTGGTATTGCCCTTCTATATGCATTAAAAAGTAGGGCCCTCTTAGGGGATAATACTAAGGTTTATCCAATAAAATATTTTTAGTACATTATCTTTCATTATTAGGAATTTATATTTAAGATTCAATATTAGTAATTAGTCTACAGTGCGGCCCAATCACTCTTTTCATTTTGATCTTAAATGAAATGATTCTTGTGAATAATTGAGTAATTTTTATTCTGTTGGATAATGATGAAAGAAGTAATTCCTAAGCATTGGATAAAAAAGTGAAAATCATTATTTCAAAAGGTAGTTCACTTTTTATGATCATATTTTAAAGTCCATACTTTTTTTGGCCGAAAACATGTTTGGACCTGTAATGATAAGAATTGCATTCCCGCACTTGACTTAATTCTTTACCTGAATTATCTAGGAGACATGAGTATCTAAGGAATCCAATGTTTCCATGATTTATAATTCAATGTTTAGGAAATTGAATGAGTAAAATGGATAATTGAATATTCAATGTAAATAATGGACTTTGAAATGATTACTCATGATTTGAGGGAATTGATTGATTCATTTAAATGAAATTTCCAAAAACCATTTCATGTTTTGAATTTCTTAAATTCATGTGAATCTATTTTTTATTATTTATCATTTCATGAGTTATTGTCCAATATCATATGTCCCATTCTTAAGAGTATTTCTAGACCATTTAAATCCTATTTTATCTTGATCATCTTTCCTTGAGTGACTAGGGACATGCCACCAACTAGAACATGCATTAGAACTTTTCAAAGCTATGACTATGAAAAAACACATTTAAATTGATTGTGGAATATTTTGAAAATCCCCAATTCTTAAACAACACATTTATATAAAATCTTATTTATCCCATAGAATAAATGAATGTACTTTATAGGAATAACCCATGTTTCGAGCTAATTTTATCCATTCCTACCATACTCTTGATATTTTCATGATATTCTAAATTTGAAGTATGGGGTGGAGGGGGTCATGGTTTAAGGGATGGTTCAAATTGAAAGGATGAAGTGTATGGGTGATTATTGTGGCAATAAATAAAGTTTTCTGATTTATTCATTGTGCTATTTATTTTTTCCCCTCATGAATGAAAAAATTGAAAATAAAAAAAAAATAAGAAAAAAGAGGAAAAATGCGTTGTGATTGGGGAAAACCAAAAAACACCTTTTTCAAATTGATGATCTTATGATCATATGTGATTAAGTGATGGATGTGAGGATTGTTCTAATCATATCTTTTTAAAAAAAGAAAAATTATACAAAATTAAAAAAAATATTCAAGAGGGTGCTCAAATCATTATTTATTCTTACTTGATCATAACTTTTTCTTTGAGTTTTGGGGAAGTGTGTGTTTCTACTTTAAATGGAATAATTTCATTACACATTTAATTTTGATATCTGTAATTTTAATTAAGAGAAAAAACATTCCTTGGGCCTTAATTTTTAAAGAATAAAATCCTACCGACCATAAGCCTTAGAGTCATTTGAACCTTTATTGAAAATTCCTCATGATTTTACGTGTCTTTTATCTTTACAAAGTAGAAAAAGTATATAATTTTTAAATACTCTGGAAAATAGAATGTTTTCATGATATGAGAATAACTTTACATGAATTTTATAATGAGGGATGAGAGAAATAATGAAAAATGAAGTAAATAATGATAAGTCATGTTTAATAATTATGAATTGAGGATCTTAAATTAATGAAAGGAGAAGTTCCATCATTTTTAAAAGAGTCAAAGTAAAACACATTAATTGATTGTTTCTTTGAAAAATGAGAAAATGTATTTATATTTTATGTGGATTTTTCAATGTTTAATTTGACATTGAAAATTATTTAATTTTTCTACTTTGGAATTTGAATATTGGTAACATTAGTGTCCTCTGAATTCCATGTTGAGACTTTATGATTGAGGAAAAGCATGATTTAAGTGTGGGGAACTTATAGAGAAAATATTTTAAAAAAATTTACATTTAATTTAATTGTTATAAATCCCACCAAAGTGTTTCTTTTAGATAAATGGCCACATTTTATGATATTGGTGGTATTTTGAGCTTAATTGTAAAAATGACCGATTTTTTATTTTTAATAGATTTAATTTATTTATATATTATATCCATAAAATGTTATATATTATTCAAAATTGTTTAATTAATTATCTTTATGATTATAAACATCCAGGTTTTCCTTGAATCCTTCTTGATTAAAAGTTGAATCGACCATATGGAAACTCAAAAGAAGCTCACAAGTTGGACCATGAAAACTCTATAGAGATCTATCTAATTTTGGTGTTGGGTCCCTAACTCATTCATGGTGTGTCTAATTACTAATAAATCCAATGGGGGGATGAAATAGAAGATTTTTAAAATCCTTAATAAAGGACCGGATGCATTAATTGCCTATTTTCATGGCCATTAAGGCATTCTAATCCAGAGGATTGGAGTTCATAGAGTCTGACTAGACAGAATAAATATTCAGAGTAAAACAAGAATAACTCTCACAATACTTGTCCAAATATGCTGAAATTTTGAGGAGATGTGGACAAGATATTTATGAACATAATTAATTATGGTTAAACTCATAAATAATTCATTTACCTAGGATAAAACACATATTATTTAGTATTAAAAATTCTTTTTATAAAAGGAGGGGAGCTTCTCCTTCCCAATTCATCCCATTTTCCATCCCATTCCTTCAAGGATCCAAGGATAGGATCTCTAATGAGGGAGGATGAACAAAAATATTATCCTTTTATTTTTATTTTATTTTTTTTATTTTTTTTATTTTTCAAATGTAATTTAGATTTCTAATATATTCATCCATCATTTTTATTTCTGTGTCCACCCATCCACCTTCTTTTCTTCTTCTCATCTCACCATATTAATCTATAATACTCATCATTATGAGTAACTAACCCAAGTAATATCCCAAGAGAGTAATCATGATCTTGAACTCGAGCCCATGTTTTTAATATTCTTTGAGTTAATTCTAAGGATAATCTATAGTGGGTGTAACCCCTACTGTTTTTGTCTAAATTTTATCTTCTTAATCTACAAGCATTTTCCCTCAATTGAGGAGGTCTACGGAGCATGTGCTTGGAGATATATAAGTATAATTTTCATTCATAAACAGGGTAGAATGTGGTGTGTACACACATAATGGATTGTGTTCAATAAGACTATTTGAAGCTGATCAATGAAGGTTCTCCCTGAAAGTTCTCTCGGGAGAACATTCTTTCTTCACTAATTCCATTCTCTTTATCATTTCATATTAATTAGAATTGATTTTTTTTTCATTTCATATACTTTCATAAATTCCATTCCATTCATAGATATTATAAAAACAACAAACATAATTAGTTTATCTGAATTTTTTTATGAGAGGGGACAATGTAGAACACATCTCAAGTGAGACGACCCCGGCCATCCTCCATGTTGCGCTAGGAAAACATAAAAATATGATTTCTACAAACCCTAAAATAATCATGTGTCAAAACTAGCACCATTTTTTGGGATCCAATCAGTAGTTTACCTATCATTTTCTTTTTTCCCTATGTAGATATATTTTTTATTTCTCAATAAAAAAATAAAAATACAAAAAAAATTCCATGATGTATCTGAACTACAATTACTATATATCGAATAACTAGTCGCATGTAAAACAAAAAGAAGATGAATATATTTTAGAGTACAATGGATTTCATTTGAATGAACATAAATAGGACATTTAATAACTAATAATTAAAATATAAAGGATAACATAATATTTCCATACTACCCAAGAGCATCCCAACCCTGAGCCCGAGAAAGAACCAGAGGTAGTGGTGGAATAAATTTCACCACTATTCATTGAAATGGAATAACAAGAGGATGTAAATATAATGGTACCTGAATATTCTTTTATCCTCACTCATCCATTTCAAGGATATGTAGATTAAAATTACTACCATGATGAGCTACATGTGTGAGATCAACATGAACTGGATAACATCTGGAACGAATGTGAGGAACTAATTAATCACTCTAAAACCTTCAAAGACGAAGAGCCACCACCATTGTGTTACTATCTATCCATGAAAGAAGAATAAACCACCCAAGAGTATGAATTTTAAAAAAATATAGAGGATCTTGACAACCTACCTTTATCTAGTGAAGATCGACTCTTAGAGGAACTTTAATGTGAAGAAAAGATAAAATCTAAAGCAAATTGGGGTGGTGATACATTCTTGAACTCAAATTCATTTAATTTTGTTGAAACTAATTTGAGTATCACTCTTAATTATTTTCAGTTTTCATATTCAAAAAACTCGTATTATTACCTGGAGGAATATGATGAAAAAGAAGATGCACCTGTTGAGGAACACTTGGAGATCCCTGAAGATGTTGAACATTTACCAAAGGGAGTACAAAAAAAGATCTTAGTGGCTCTTCTATAAGAACACAATCAACAAGCTTCCTACATTAAAGGGGAATATTTTTAAATTAATACTTCAAATTTAAATTGTGAATATACCTTTGATTATTATTTTCATGCATCACATATAGAGAAAACAATTGATTTTGAAGAATACATTTCCTAAGTAGCAATGAAGGTGGAGGAGGTTCCTTACTTTATTCTGCCCCCTCCATACAAGATGTACTACATTGCGAAGGGGGTGGATCTAGAGTACGATATACAAGGGGAACTCTTAAATAAGGAATAAAAAATTAAATTTGGAAGGAACCACATGTGTTGGATAAAATACAATAATCCCCAACCACCATATGATTATGGATAACAACTAGTACTTCCCTTATATAGGCAGTAAAAATTTAGGGCCCACATGGGGGAAGGTACCAATATTTATCCTTTAATTAATTTTCCGTACTTTCATTTTCAATATAAGTAATTTTGATTTCAAATTCATTATTAGTAATTAGTTCATCATACATCCCGCTCCCTCTTTTCATTTTGAGCATAAATGAAATGATAGTTGGGATTAGATGAGTAATTTTTCTTTTGTTGGATCATGATGGAAGAAGTAAGCCCCCAGAATTGGAGAAAAAGGAAAAAAGCTTTATTTTAAAAGGTAGTTCAATTTTTATGACTATATTTTAATATCCTTAAATTTTTTGGTCCAAAATATGTTTTGATATGTAATGATAATAATTTCATTCCCACACTTGACTTAATTCTTTACATGAATTACCTAAAAGACACAAGTTTCTGGGGAATCCAATGGTATCATGATTTAGAATAAAATTTTAATGAAATTGAATGTGTAAAATGAATAATTGAATATTTAATGTGAAGCATGGATATTGAAATAATGACTCATTATTTGAATGAATTTATTGATTCATGTAAATGATGTTTTCCAACAATGTTTCATGCTTTGAATTTATAAAGTTCATGTGAATTTATTAGTTATTATTGATCATGCGTTGAGTGATTGTCCAATATTATATGTATCATTGTAGAGAGGATTTATAGACCAGTTACTTCCTATTTTATCTTTAACATATTTCTTGAGTGATCTTCGGACATGTTACCAATCAGAACATTCATTCGAACTTTTCAAAGCTATGACTGTGAAAAACACCTTTAAAAGTATTGAGGATTATTTTGAAAATACCTTATCCTTAAATACCACATTAAAATTAACCCTCATTTAGAACATAGAATCTTGGAATGACCTTTATAGTAATGAACCATGTTTCAATCTATTTTTATCCATTTTTACCCTAATCTTGGTATTTTTATAATATTTTAAAGTCGTAGTGTATGGGGTGGAGGGAATCATGGTTCAAGGGATGATTCGCATTTCAAGGATTAAGTGTGAGGGTTCTTATTGTGGGAATAAATAAAGTTTTTTGATTCATTAATTGTATTATTTATTGTTTTTCCCCTATTTAATAAAAAAAACAATAATAAAAGATGGAAAAATGGGTTGTGATTTTGGAAAACAAAATATCACCAATTTCCAGACTGATGATCTTCTGATCGTATGGGGTTATGTGATGGATGTAAGGTTTTATATAATAATAAAATTTTATAAAAAAAATTCAAAATAAAAATATATTCAAGAGGGTGCTCAAATCATTCCTTATGTTTACTTTATCATTACCTTTACATTGAGTTTTGGGGAAGTGGGTGTTACTACTTTGAAGGGGATAATTTCATTAAAAAATTACTTTTTATATCATGCATTATACTTAAGAGATAAACCTCCTTCTTGAGGATTATGTTTTAAAGCATCAAATCCTACCAACCTTAATCCTTAGAGTCATTTGAACCATTATTGAAAAGTCCTCATGATTTTATATGTCTTTTATCTTTACAAACTAGAGAAATTAGTTCCTTTACAATCCCATAGATAAGGATAATGTTCTCCTCATATGTGTGTAATTGTACTTGAATTATATCATGTGTGGTGAGAGAAAATAATCAAAAGTGATGTCAATCCTGATTTTGAATGTTTAATAATAATTATTTGAGGTGCTTGAATTAATGAAAGGATAAGTTCCATAATTTTTCAAAGTGAAAAGTAAAACACATGAATTGATTGTTTCATTGAGAATTGAGAAATTATATTTATATTTTATATGGATATTTGAATGTTTAATTTTACATTGAATATTGATTGATTTTATTATTTTTTTAATTTGAATGTAGGTAACATTTGTGTCCTCTAAATTCCATTTGAGATTTTATACTTGCGGACAAGAATGATTTAAGTGTGGTGGAATTGATAGAAAAGAAATTTTCAAAAAAATTACATTAAATTTAACTGTTTTATATTCCAAAAAGTGTTAATTTAATATAAATGGCCACATTTTATGATATTTGTGGTATTTTGAGCTTAATGATAAAAATGGCCCATTTTTTTATTTGTAAAAGTTTTAAATTGTTTCTATCTTATAGCCATAAAATTTTCAATGTTATTACAAATTGTTTAATTATTTATTTTTATGATTATAAACATCTAATTATTCATTTAACACTTCTTGATCAAAATTTGAATCAACCATATGGAAGTTCAAAAGAATCTCACAAGTTAGACCATGAAAACTATTTACAAATCAATCTATTTTTGGGGATGGATCCCTAAATCAATCATGGTGTTCCCAATTACTACAAAATCTAGTAGGTCGATGAACAAGAATTTTTCAACATCTTTAATGAAGGATCATATGTATGAATTGGATTTTTTTTCATGGACATTAAGGCATTCTAATATGGAGGTTTTCAATTTGGATAGTCTGACTAGATAGAAGAAATTGTCAGAGTAAAATGAGAATAACTATCTCGATACCTGTCAAAATATGCTAAACGTTTGAGGAGAGACAACCAATATATTTATAAACAACATTCATTAAGGGTTCAATGCCTGAGAAAGTAATTTTTATAGGATAAAACTCATATTACATAGGAGGAAAACCCCTTATTATAAAAGTAGGGGAGCTCCTCTATCTCAAATCATCCAAATTTTCATCCCATTCCTTCAAGGAACCAAAGAGAAGATCTCCAATGAGGGAGGCCAGCTGCAAATCTTCCCATTTTATTCTTCATTTTTTTCTTTGTTTTTCTATTTTTAAATTTTAATTTATATTTCTAATAAATTCTTCAATTGGTTTTATTTCAATGTCCACCCATCCACCCTCTTTTCATCCTCTCATCTATCCATTGTGAACTATAATACTCATCATTATGAGTAACTAACTTGAGTAATATCCCAGGGGAGTAATCAGGATCTTGACCATGATCCCATGTTTTTGATATTATTTGATTTAATTTTAAGGATACTTTATAGTGGGTGTAATCCTCATTGAGTTTTTCTAAAGTTCAACTTCTTAATCTAAAAACATTTTCCATCAAAGTGGTGGATGGAGGGTTTGATAGGAAATTAGTAATTGGAATTTTCATTCATAAATAGGGTAGACTGAGGTGTGAACACATACGATGGAGCATGTTCACTCAGAATATTTGAAGGTGCTCAATGAAGGTGCCCCCAGAAGGTTCTCTTGGGAGAAATTCCTTTATTCACTAATACCATTCTATTTAGCATTTAATATTAATTAGAATTGAAATTTTTTTCATTCCATATATTTTCTTAAATTCCATTTCATTCATATAAATAATAAGAAACAAAAAAAAAAGAATTTGTTTAGGATAATTTTTTTAAGTGAGTGAACATTTGATAACACTCCTAAAGTGAGACAACTCTGGTCATCCTCTTTACTGCACTTGATAAACACAAAAATATGCTTTTTCCACACCCTAAAACTTGTGTGCGTCAAAAATAGCACCATTTTTAGGGATACAATCAATATTTTACTTATCACTTTCTATTTTCACAGTGTAGATATATTTTTCTTTTTCTCTAAAAATACTAAAAATCCAGAAAAAGGAAAATTTCCACGATGTATTCGAACTATAATTACTAGGCATGGAATGAATACTTGTAGGTAAAACAAAAACAAGAGGAAGATATTTTAGAATACAATAGAGTTAAATTGAATAAAATTAATGAGGACCTAGAATAAATAATGAGTAAAATAGAAAAGATAATATAATATGTCCATATTACCCAAGAGCAACCCGACCCTAATCCGGAGAAAGAACCTGTGGTAGTGGTGAAAGAAACTTCACCACCAATCATTGAAATTAAAGAACTAGAGGATGTAAATATAAAGGTACCTAGAGATTATTTAATCCTCACTAAACCATTTCTAGTATAGATAGATGAAAAAGAACTCGCCTGACGAGCTACATGTGTGAGATCAACATGAATTGGATATTTTCTAGAACGAATGTGAGGAACTAATTGATCTCTCCAAACCCTGAAAAAATTAAGAGCTTCCACGATTACTTAACTCTATTTCCTTGAATGAATAAGAAACCACATCTGAAGTTGAATTTCAATAAAATATGGAATATATCGACAACCAACCTCTATCTAGTGAAGATTGAATCCAAGAGGCATTTTAAATTGAAGAAGTGATAAAATCCGAAGAAAATCAGGGAGGTGGTATATTCTTGAACTCAAATTAATTTAATTTTATTGAAACTAATTTGAGTATCACCCATAATTGTTTTCAATTTTCAGATTTAGAAAACTCGTATTATTCCCTGGAGGATGATGATGAAAAAAAGATGCACCTATTGAGGAACACTTAGAGATCCTTGGAGACATTGAACATTTACCAGAGGGAGTACAAAAAGAGATCCTAGTGGCTATGCCTAAAGAACACAATAAACAAGATGCCTACATTAGAAGGGATGATTTTGAAATTAATAATTCAAATTTAAATTGTGAATATACCTTTGATTATTATTTTCATACATTACATCCAAAGAAACTAATGGATTTTGAAGAATACATTTACCAAGTAGCAATGAAGAAGGAAGAGGTTCCATACTTCATCCTACCCCTGCCATGCAAGATGTACCACATTATAAAGGGAGTGGATCTAGTGTACTCTATACATAGAGTCCTCCTCAGTAGAGAATAATATGTTCAATTTGTAAGGAATCACATATTTTGGTTCAAATCCAATAATCCCCAACCCCCATCTAATTATCGATAATAGCCGGTACTGCCCTTCTATTGGAAGTAAACATTTAGGACCCACATGGGGGAACATACCAAGATTAATTCATAACCTAATTTTTAGTACTTTAATATTAAATATTAGGAATTTAGATTTCAAATTCAGTATTAGTAATTATTCCCGCATAAATCCCACTCCATATTTTCATTTTGAGCTTAAATGAAATGATCCCTGTGATTAATTGAGTAATTTTTCTTTTGTTGGATCCTGATGGAAGAAGGAAGCCACAAGCATTTAAGGAAGAGGATCAAAGATTTATTTCAAACGGTAGTTAAATTTTGAAGATTTTATTTTAAACTCCTTACACTTTTTGGTTAAAAACATGTTTTGAGATGTAGTGATAAGAATTGCATGATCACACATGACTTAATGCCTTACAAGACTTATCTATCAGACATGAGTTTTCTAGGAATCCAATGGTACCGTGTTTTAGAATTCAATGTTAATGGAATTGAATTAGTAAAATGGATAATTTAATGTTTAAAGTGAATCATGGATCTTGAAATGGTGACTCATGACTTGAGGTAATTGATTGATTCACGTAGATGAAATTTCAAAAATATTTTTCATGCATTGAATTTTGGAAATTCATGTGAATTTATTTGTTATTATTGATCATTCAGTGAGGGATTTTCTAATATCATATGTCTCATTCCTGATAGGATTTATAGACCATGTAATTCCTATTTTATATTGGTAATACTTCTTGAGTGATCTTGGGACATGTCACTGACCCAAACATGCATTCTAACTTGTCAAATCTATGACTGTGCAAAAAAACACATTTAAAATGATTAAGGCATATTTTCAAAAGCCCATATAGTTAATTAAAACCTTTAGAATAAAACTTATTTAGACCATAGAATCCATGAATTACCTTTATAGGAATTAACCATATTTCAATCTATTTTTATCCATTATTACCATACTATTAGTATTTTTATGATGTTTTAATGTAAAAGTGTGAGCGGTGGAGGGAGTCATGTTTTAAGGGATGATTCAAATTGAAAGGATGAAGTGTGGGGGGGTGAAATTTATGTGATTAAATAATGGGTTTTGATTTATTCAATGTACTATTTATAGTTTTTCCCCTCTTGAATAAACTATACAAAATAAACAAAAAACAAGAAAAAAAGTGGAAAAAATGGGTTGTCATTTGGGAAAACCAAAAATCACCATTTTTCAGACTGATTATCTTCTAATCATATGTGGTTAGGTGATGGATGTGACGTTTGATCTAGTCAAAACATTTGAAAAAAAAGAAACATAATAAAAAAGTAAAAAATATTCAAGAGGGTACTCAAATCATTCATTATTCTTACATGATCTTAACCTTTTCTTTGAGTTTTGGGGAAGTTGGTGTTTCTAATTTTAAGGGGATAATTTCATTACACTTCAAATTTTTATGCAATTCATAGTAATTAAGTCATAAACCTCCTCCTGGTGCCTTAATTTTTAAACCATCAAATCCTACCAACCTTAAGACTCATAGTTATTTTATCCTTTATTTAAAATTCCTCATGATTTGATTTTACTTATGTCTTTAAAAAGTAGAGAAAGTAGTTCGTTTACAAGCCTATGGATCAGAAGAATTGTCTCATTATATAAGAATAAATTTTTTTGAATTTTATCATGAGTGATGAGAGAAAAGAATCAAAAGTGAGGTAAATCGCGAGGTTTCATTTTTAACAATATTGAATTGAAGAGCTTGAATCAATTAAAGGAGAATTTCCATCATTTTTCAAAGGTCCATGTTGAGATTTTATGCTTGAGAAAAAGAATTATTTAAATTTGGGGGAATTGATAGAGAAAATATTTTCAATAAATTTACATTTAATTTCATTATTTCAAATCCCACCAATGTGTTACTTTAAGATAAATGGCCACATTGTATGATATTGGTGGTATTTTGAGCTTAATCGTAAAAATGGACCATTTTGTATTTTCAATAGTTTTATATTATTTTGGTCCTATGGGAATAACATTTTATATATTTTTCTAAATTTTTTAATTGTTTATTTTTATGATTATAAACATCCAGGGATTCATTTAATCCTTCTTGATCAAAAGCTAAATAGACTATATGGAAGCTCAAAAGAAGCTCACAGGTTGGACCATGAAAACTGTTTATAGATCTATATATTCATGGTGTTGGGTACCTAACTCATTTATGTTGGGCCCAATTGCTGATAAATCCTATTGGAGGATTCACAAGAAGTTTTGGTACATAATTAATGAAGGTTCAGATGCATGAATTGGCTATTTTCATGGCCATTAAGGCATTCTTATCCAGAGGGTTTCAATTTGGAGAGTCTGACTAGAAAGAATAACATTCAAAATAAAATAGTCAGAACACTCACAATACTAGTTCACATATGCTGTAATTTTGAGGAGAGATGACCAATATATTTATGAACTAAATTCATGAAGGGATCAATGCGTGAAGAGGTCACTTATCTAGTTTAAAATTTATCATCCTTGGGAGAAAAAATTCTTCTAATTAAAGGAGGGGAGCTCATCCTTCTCAAATCATCCCATTTTCCTTCCCATTCTTTCAAGGTACCAAAGAAAATATTTCCACCAATGTAGGCCGTGCAAAAATATTCCCATTTATATTCTTAATTTATTTTTTCTATTTTTTTCTTTTAGTTTTCAATTTTAATTTAGATTTATATTAAATTCATCCTTTGTTTTTATTTATTTTTCCTCCCTTACCCCCTCTTTTCTTCTTCTCATCTCACCATCCTGAACAATAATACTCATTATCATGAGTAACTGACCTCATAAATATCCTAACAGAGTAATTAGACTCTTGAACATGAGCTTATGTTTTTAATATTCTTTGAGAAAATGGTAAGGATAATTTATAGTGGGTGTATTCCTCACCGTGGTTATCTAAAGTTTAAGTGATTAATCTACAAACATTTTATCTCTATTGAGATGGTGGATAAATGGTGTTCTTAGAGATCTCTAAGTGGAATTTTCATTCATAATAAGGGTAGAATGCAGTATGCACACATATGATGGAGTTTGTTCAATATGAATATTAAAAGCTGGTCAATGATGGTTCTCTCTAAAGGTTCTCTTAGGAGGACTTCCTTTCTTCACTAATTCCATTGTTTTTCTCATTTGATATTTATTAGAATTGAATTTTTTTCATTCCATATATTTTCATAAATTCTATTTCATTCATAGAAATAATAAAATCAATAAAAAGAATAATTTTAAATGAATAATTTAACGTGAGTAAACAATTGAGAATGCCCCTCATGTGAGACGACCCTTTTTAGACTCTATACTATACTTGGAAAACATAAAATACACATTTTCCACACCCTACGATACGAATTCCTCAAAACTAGTGTGGTTTCTGGGTATCCAATCTATAGTTTACTTATCTTTTTCTATTTTCACTATGTACATAGATTTTTATTTTTCAATAAAAATAAACTAAAAATTCAAAAAACGAAACATTTCCATGATGTATCTGAATTACAATTACTATACATGGAATAACTACTCAAATGTTTAACAAAAACTAGAGAAATTCATTTTTGAGTATAATAGATCTCAATTGAATGAACTTAAAGAGGGCAACGAAGAACTAAAGAGTCAAACAAAAAGGATAACATAATATGTCCATACTAACCAAGAGAAACCCGACCCTGAGCGGAGTAATAACTTGAGGTAGTGGTGGAGGAAATTTTACCGCTCATCATTAAAATTGAATAACCAATGGAGGTAAATATAGATGTACCTAAAGATTCTTTCATCCTCACTCATCCATTTCAAGGAGAGATTTATGAAAAGTACGTTCCTAATGAGCTATATGTGGGATATCAACATGAACTGTACAACTTCTAGAATGAATGAGAGGAACTAATTGATCTCTCAAAACATTACAAATTTTAAGATCCACCACCACTGCATAACTATATAGCCTTAAAATAAGTAGAAACCACCTAAGAGGTTGAATTTGATAAACAGATGGAGGAGCTCAACTACATACTTCCATCTAGTGAATATCTACTCTAAGAGGCACTTTGAATTTAATAAGATATAAATGTTGAAGCAAGTTAGGGAGAAGATGCATTCTTGAACTCAAATTCTCTTAATTTTGTTGGGACTAATTTAACCATCACTCTTAATTTCTTTTAATTTTCATATTCTTACAAATCATATTATACTTGTAGGAATATGATGAAAAAGAATATGTACCTATTGAGGAACACTTTGAGATCCCTAGAGTTGTTGAACATTTACCAGAGGAAGTACCAGAAGAGATCCCAGTGTCTCTTCCTGAAGAACAAAATTAAAAAATTGCCTACATTAAAATGTAATATTTTTAAATTAATACTTCAATTTTAAATTTTGTATATCCCTTTGATTTTTCATTTCATGCGATACATCTAGAGAAACCAATGGATTTTGAATAAGATATTTCCCAAGTAGAAATGAAGGAGGAGGAGGTTCCATACTTCATACAACCCTCTCCATGTAAGATTTACCACATTGCGAAGGTGGTGGATCTAGTGTGCTCTATACATGGATTCCTCTTCAATAGAGAATAATATGTTCATGATGGATGGAACCACATGTGGTGGTTCAAATCCAATAATCCCCAACCACCATCTGATTTTTAGTAATAATTTCTGCTACCCTTCTGGAGGTAGTAAAAAATCATGTCCCACATAGGGGATAATACCAATATTTACCCTTTAATTGATTTTTAGTACTATTGTTTTCAATATTTGGAATTTATATTTTAAGTATAGTATTAGGAATTATTCCAGCATACAACCCACTCATACTTTTCATTTTGAGCTTAAATGAAATGATCCTTGTGATTAATTGCGTAATTTTTCTTTTGTAGGATCATGATGGCAGAAGGAAGCCCCAAGAATTTTATGAAGAGGACCAAAGATTTATTTCAAACGGGAGTTCATATTTTATGATTATAATTTAAACTCCTTATATTTTTTGGTCCAAAACATGTTTTGAGATTTTTTGATAAAAATCTCATGCCCACACATGAATTAATACTTTACAAGACTAATCTAAGGGGTACGAGTTTCTTAGAAATCATGTGAATCCATGTTTTAGAATTAAATTTTAATGAAATTGAATGATTAAAATGGATAATTAAATGTTTTATGTGAAGCATGGATATTGACATGAGGACTCATCATTTGATGGAATTGATTGATTCATGTAAATGAAATTTCCCAACCATTTTTAATGATTTGAATTTCTAAAATTCATGTGAATTGATTTGTTATTATTGATATTTCCTTGACTGATTTTCCAATATCATATGTCTCATTACCGAGAGCATTTCTAGACTATGTAATTCTTATTTTATCGTTAGCATATTTCTTGAGTGATATTGGGACAAGTCACCGACCAGAACTTGCATTAGAACTTGTCAAGTCTATGAGTGTGCAAGAATACATTTTAAATTAATGACACATATTTTAAAAATACCTTATCCTTAAATACCACTTTACATTAACCCTTATTTAGTACATAGAATCCATTAATGAACATTATAGGAATGATACATGTTTCAAGATATTTTTATCCAATCCTACCCTACTCTTGGAATTTTCAAGATATTTTAATGTTGAAGTGTGGGGGTGAAGGGAGTCATGGTTGAAGGGATGATTCACTTTGCAAGGGTGAAATTTCGGTGTTCTTATTTTCGTAATAAATAAATGTTGTTGATTCATTCATTGTACTATTTATTGTTTTTCCACTCTTGAATAGAATAATGGAAAATAAAAAAAATGAAAAAGAGAAAAAATGGGTTGTGATTTGGGAAAACAAAAAATTACCATTATCAAGATCGACAATAATCTGATCATATGTGATTAGGTGATGGATGTGAGGTTCTATCTAATCATAACTTTTAAAAATAAGAAGAAAAGTACAAAATTAAAAAAAAATATTCAAAAGTGTGAAAAAATCATACATCATGCTTACTTAATCATAACCTTTACTTTGAGTTTTGGTGAAGTGGGTGTTGCTACTTTGAAGGGGATAATTTCATTACACATTTAATTTTGATATCATTCATTTCACTTAAGTTATTAACCTTCTACTTGAACCTTTATTTTTAAATAATCAAATCCTAACAACCATAAGACTCCGAGTAATTTGAATCTTTATTGAAAAGTCCTCATGATTTTATGTGCCTTTTATCTATACAAAGTGGAGAAAGTAGTTCATTTATGTCACTATAGATAAGGATCATGTTCTAATGACATGATCATAACTATACATGAATTGTATCATGAGTGATGAGAGAAAATAATCAAAAGTGAGGTAAATATGTATGTGGCATGTTTAAAAAAATTAATTTAGGAGCTTGAATTAATGAAAGGAGAAGTTCCGTAATATTTTAAATGGGAAAGGTAAAATACATGAATACAATTTTTATTTTAAAAATGAGAAATTAAATTTGTATTTTATTTTTATTTTTCAATGTTTGATTTGGCATTGAAAATTGTTTGACTTTATTACTTTGGAATTCGAATTTTGGTAACATTGGTGTCCTCTGAAGTCCATGTTGAGATTTTATGCATGTGGAAAAGAATGGTTTAAGTGTGGGGAGATTTATAGATTAAATATTTTCAATAATTTTACATTTAATTTAATTATTTTGAATCCCAAAAAGGTGTTACTTTAAGGTAAATTACCAAATTTTATGATATTTGTGGTATTTTGAGCTTAATCATAAAAATAGCCCATTTTGGATTTTTAATAGTTTTAAATTATTTATCTCTTATATCCATACCATTTTTTATATTATTATTTTTTTTACAATTATTTATTTTATTATTCTACGCATATACAACTTCATTTTATCCTTCTTTATCAAAAGACGAATCGACCATATGGAAGCCCAAAAGAAGCTCACACGTTGGACCATGAAAACTGTTTATATATCTGTCTATTTTTTGTGTTGGGTACCTAAATCGTTCAGGGTAGGCCCAATTATTGAGAACATAGGTGTGTGGAAATTAAATAAGTTTTTTAAGATCTTTAATGAAGGCTATGATCTGTAAATTTACTATTTTTATGGCCATTAAGGCATTCTGATCTAGAGGGTTACAATTTGGAGAGTCTGACAAGACAAAAAAAATTATTAGTTTAAAATAGGAATAAATCTTGGAATACTTGTGAAACTTTGATGAACTATTGGTGCTAGATAGACAAGATATTTATGAATAATATTCATTAAGGGTTCAATGCATGAAGATGTCATTTATTTTGGATAAAATGCATCGAGTTATGGAGAACAAATTCTGCATATAAAATGAGCGGTGCTCCTCCACCTAAAATCAAACCATTTTACATCACATTACTTCATGTAACCAAGGATGAGATATCCTACAAGGGAGGTTATCCAAAAATTCTACCCTTTTCTTCTTAATTTTTTTTATTTTTTTATTTGTTTATTGTACTTTATATTTGTAATAAATTCATGCATTTTTTTTATTTCTGTGTTCACACATACACCCTATTTTCTTTTTCTCATCTCACCATCGTGAACTATAATACTCATGATCATGAGTAATTGACCTGAGAAATATTCTGAGTCTATGTTTTTATGTTCATTGAGTTAATTATATGGATAATTTTTAGTGGGTGCAATCTTTACTGTGGTTGTCTAATGTTTAACTTCTTAATCTAGAACCATTTTCCCTCAATTGAGGAGGTCAATGGGGGTGTTCTTGGTGATTGATAATTGGAAGTTTCATTCATAAATAGGGTAGGCTAAGGTTTTCACACATACAATGGAGTTTGTTCACTAAGAATATTTGAAGTTGGTCAATGGAGGTGCTTCTTGAAAGTTCTCTTAAGAGAACATCCTTTCTTCACTAATTCCATTCTAGTTAGCATTTCATATTAATTATAATTGTTTTTTTTCTTTTCATATGTATCCATAAATTCTATTTCATTCATATAAATAATAAAAAAACAAAAATAATTAGTTTGGGGGATTTTTTAAGTGAGTGAACAATTGATAATGCTTCTCAAGTGAGACAACACTGGTCAGCCTCTATACAATCCCAGGAAAACGAAAAAATGAACTTTTTTCCATGCCCTATAATAGGTGTGCTTCCGAATTTTATTTACATTTCATACATATATATATATATATGTTATTTATATTTTAAACCATTCATATAATGAATTCATTAGAATTATTAAGTTATGGTAGGGGCCCACTATAGCTCCTTGGTGCATCGGTAGGTCTAATGAGATGAAACAGATATGGACTTTTCTAAGGACTTACCTATTTATTTTTAGATATGGATTTTTCTAAGGACTTAACCATTAATTTTTGGGTGTTTGGAATGAGGTATCGAGGTTATGTTTTAGATCTACGTCATTATGAATTCCCTAATTATGATATTATTAATTGATATTCCATGTGATAATTCGACTAGTAGAATAACCATGGTTAAGTTTCTTACTTATGTGATTTCTTATGACATTATTTGATCATATTTTAATGCTATCACATTATGGTCAAGATTATATTTTAAAAGAATGTTTTTTTATTTATTTACCATACATTCCTATTTATATTTTTTTGATAGCTTCCACTATATTTCTTACACTTACTGAGCATATGATGTCACCAATTTCCTATGCTTTATTTTCCCAATGGATGTGAAACTATATATTATGAATGAATTACAAGGATAATCTAGGAGTTGATGGGATTTTTAATACAATTTATTTATTTAATTTTCCATTCATGTTATAATGTTACACTTATTTTTGTACCTAATTTTCCAAGTTTACTAAACTATTCATTCCTTTAGGATGCAAACCATTTTTCATAGTACCAATGTAATAAAGTAAGGCACCGAATACAGGCTACTAGGGTTGGTGTATTTACATTTTGATTTAGATATAGTTCCCAATATAGAATCATCTATACTATATGAAACTAAAATATGATTTTATTACACAACCATATATTTTACTGTTATAGGTGGCATCCACCTATCTTCATGAATGTTTTCATTTCAAAGATCCAAACAGTCCACTTGATGAAGTTGAATGTTCAAGGAGAAAGTCAATCCCATACACATGGATATAAAATATGAGACCACACCATTTTATCAGTATTTTCAGTTTGAGGGATCGATGTATCTGGTTATTTCTAGCATAGATTTAAATTTTTAAAAAGATTATGGGATAATATTTTCTCTCACTTTTTTTGATCTAGCTGGTAAAATGGTATATCAAAAGAAGGCTGGTCTTTATAATGTATTTTGGAATCACTTGAGCATGGATGCAACTTACTACCCTAAATTACCAATCATCCGACCACATTAGGATATGAAATTTGTTAGTTGATGTTACTAGTCCCCCAAACCACTAAATACAGGAAAAATGAGATTCCCCAAATATGTATATGGAAGAGTTCCATCTACACATTCAGTAAAAGGATTCCTCTTATGTTTTACTAGTGCACATTAACCTTTAAAAACTTTCAATAAAGTTGTTAATGACTCAGTGGTGTTGAATAGATCAAGTGGAATAACCAGGTCAGTAATAGTTTTTCTAAGGGGGATAATAAGTTGGTATTGATATAGTAACCTACTTGTATATGTAGATAATAACCTATATAGTATGGACATTGAGGATTCATCTAACATGGATCTTATTATATCTTTAATGGAGGGAACTCTTAGTATCATGATACCGTGGTTTATAAATATATAAATTTTCAATATCCCACATTAGGTGTTGGTTTTTTTCTACTTTCATTGTGATGAAAATTTATCTTTGCTAAGGTGCGCCAGTTATGAGAGTGAGGTTGGGGACTTCTTGAAGAACATTACTAGTAAAGAGGTTTCATCTAACCAATTCCACATTTTGTTTACATGGTTATTTCATTTCTTCCTCATACTAATAAAATATTTCATCAACCGTAATAGTTTTAACCTTTTATGATGGTGGGTGAGATGAAGACACGCCATTACCCTTTTCCTTGGTTAATGTTCTCCAAGGAGGTAACAATGAGTCATTTTAGGCAGTCCCCAAATTCTGAGCAAGCTTCCAGTTTTTATCACTCACACATTATTTAGTTATTTCTATATGTATGATATTATGGAATCAAACATCCTCCCATTATTTCCATATATTAGTTTCATGTCATGTAGTTCCCACAAGTGTAGTATTACTGATATCCACCGATGTATATTTCATTGTAGGTGTCTCAGTTTTTCTAGATTGATGGGTGGAATGGCTATTCTGGGGATTTCATCCTAGGTTTCTATGATCTTAGAGAGTAGTTTTACTTCAAATTTATCACTTTTTATTTGGACCACTATGGGGATTTATCCTTCCCTTCAAGGATATCCTCAAAACCATTTGGAAAAGGGTTATTCAGAGGGAATCTCTTGATAGTGTTATCATATAAATACCAAATGATGAAGCTGGGTTGTGAAGCTAGATGAACATGGAAGGTCCACCATGTATAATTCCTCATAAATAAAAATTATCTAAATCCATTGGGGATTAGGTTTATGTAGAAATTCTCCCATCCCTATAAGATTGACTTCCCATTGATCCATTTCTTGTTCACTATGAACAGGAATTAATAGTCTTTAAGGGGGAGGTTGTGGTAAAAATTACCCAAGCCCTCTCGGGTAGGGTTTCCCCTGTATTGTTGTGGATATGAATAATTCATCATTTCTTTTAATATTGTGAAGATTTATTGAAAAAGTGATGGGTTTATTATAAAATCTGTAGGTTAGCTAGCCACTATTGAATGGCATTCTCGTGTTTGGTGATTAGCCTTGCTTATTGGAGATGTTTTCTTATCCATCTCGAATTTTTCATGGAAGAGTCTCTCAATGGATAACTATCATTGACACGAAAAAGTATGTGATTTTTTAGGTCGAATTACTACTGAGTATACCATCTTCCATGAAAAGAACTCATTCTAGAGAGCTAATATGGTGAAATGAAAGTACATGATGTCATCTTCGGTGTGATTTGGTGACCTAAGAGAAGGGTTAAGTGAACCTATTGGTGTTCAACCATTCCATTAATTTGGACACTAGGTGGGGAGTTTATTAGAAGATTTAATAATTTTTTTAACACATCAAGGAATGAACCTTGGAGACCCTCTCATAGTTTTTATGATTACAGGCATCATGTAGCTGGAAGGGAATTTTACATGACTTCACAAAATATTTCGTCAATTTTCATAACATGATTTATATATATATATATCATAAATAAATAATTTATAATTCATGTTCTAATGATTTTTCGATCTATTTTATGAATTTTATGCACACACACATCTGAAAATGCCTCTAGAATTCTATATTGGTGGGTGGATAATGATCAAAACTTGAATGGTATGTTCTCTTTATCCAATTTCTTACTCATGAGAAATGCATGTTATCTTACTTATCTAAGTGATTCATTTACCTAATATGACCAAATTGGATGTTCAAATATAAATTTTCATGATATGATGTATTAGGGGTAATAAATTTTGATGTATTGGAAGGAAAACAACCCAAGGGGGGGTTTTGTAGAATGATCATTTTCTTGGTATATCTTTAGGTTGATAAAGGATGTAACTTTTAAATTTTAGGGAATTAGGTATGGCTAACCAAATATTCCCAAGTTCCTCATGATATGAGGGATTTTTCATAACTGATTCAACAAGGGGAGGACCTTCTTGTCAAAATAAATATCTTCTATATATAGGAACTTCATAGTGAACTATATTATTAGGAGGAAAACCATCATGGATTAATGTCTAACCATTGGAGGAGTTCTTGAAGCATATACCTTAGAGAAGGCATTTAGGTCAGACATTGGCTAGGGATGGACCTTCTTATGTATGAACTTTTGACCGTGAGAATGGATTTTATGAAACTCATCAATAGATGGATTCTCATGGTGGATCATTTTAAAAATTTTATGGAGGAATCGTTGGTAAATATTTTTGGTAGGACCTCCAATGTTTCTGGAAGAAATGTTGTGGGGAGGGTCTTCAAAACTACAACTGCTACATTTATAAATTAGTAATGAATCAGTAGGATGAGGGGACATCATTGATATATGTTTGGTTTCCTTAATAGAATCAACATTGTTGGGAACATAATTTTGTGAATTTTCTTATATTTTATATTATCTTTGGTGAAACTTATTTTTATATTTTCTCTATGGGGAAATCATAGTCACATTTTGTGGAAAGAAACATTCATACATAGGTTGTTGTATTGGTATCTCTCATTTTTATGTCAGAATATTAAGATAGTATTTTGGAGTTTTATAAGGGTTATATTCCTACAATATAGTGGCTATTTAATTTTTCCAATAATCTCTTGTTGGAAAGGGAGTTTCTTCAAGATCATGCAATCCAATTATTGTGGGATGTTACTAATGAAACTTCAAGACATGAGCATGAATATGTGTATTATTATGAGTGATAATCATATCCAGTAGATGAGACATATAAAATTAATAGGAAGGGTTGTGTTCTCAGCTCCTACTCACCACTGATGAGCTATTTATATATTATAGGACTTACAGAATGTGGACATGAATAGTTGTATGTCCATCCATCATTTTCTAGATATAAAGGTTGAATTATATATATATAATTAAATTATATCCTCATTACATAAATAAATAAGGGATTTATTCCTAATATCATCATCTATTTAATTTTAGGATATTTCGGTAGTTATCTTGTGCAGGGGAATGGATATAGTTCTCCCAATATTTTCTACCATGACATAAATACAGGATTCCCTAGATATTTGAAAATTGAGTTGGTAGGATTCATATGGATGGAGAGGAATATGTGCCTCCATGTAGGATTATTTCATGTATTTTTTGTGGTATTATCTAGTGGAGAAAGGGTTCTAGTCTTGTTCTGAGTTATTTGATTGCTACCGTCGACCAGATGTCCTAGTTTCTCAAGTCTGCGTGACCTGATCCAAAGCTAATGTGTCAATATCCTTATCATTTTGATTACTTTTTTACCAATGGAATTGGAAACATTAGTTTCTAGTATGGTCATTCCATATAAACTTCTATGGTGTTGAGACAAGCACTTATAGTCCTCTTATTTTCCCTCCCTAATGTAATAGTGGATCATGTTTTTGTGTTAAAAGGGATAGAATCCCAAAATGCAATGGGACTGGAATGGGTGTTGTATACTTTTTGACCACCAATCATCGATGAGTGGATGGTTGGTAGGGATTTATGTATTTATAGGATTCTATTTCTACCACCATGTTCAGTAACATACTATTTAGTTGGTACCCCAAAACTAGTGCATTCGAAATCTGATGCTAAATATGTCAGTCTGGTGATGGAATCCACTGGGCAATTCAGGACCAAGATTATGCAACAAACAAAGAATATGTTTGGTTTAATAGGTGAGATTACATTTATATTGAATAAATTTTTGTAGAAATTTCATCTGTATTTATATATAGAAAACACTACAAATAAAATCGTCAAATAAACATCACAATAAATTAACATGTGCACAATTGATTATATTAAAAGATCCATTTTTGGCCACTTCCATTTGGTGAGATTATAAAAAAGTATAACATGTGGGAAACACATATATTTTAAGTAAAAGAAGGATTCTTGATGGATTCAAAATTTCTTTGATTCCAATGAAAACCTAGCACCCATATTATTGATTGTGGGTAGATGGGGATGGTTGTACAATCATTTAGGTAGGGTTCACCATTACTGTTTTTCATCCATTTTTGAGTGGTTTCCAATAGTATTAACTCATGGAACAAGAAACACCCAATGTACCTCAAATCCACGATGCATCATGAACCCACATTAAAAATGTGGGTGATCTATTGGGAGTATAAATAATGAAACTTAAGAAATCACAATGGTTTAGAGGATGGGAATCTTATATCATTATAGAATTTTATAGGAAATCATTTCATACTTCAAGAATCTTATATAGATTTAAGACAAATTTTTGAATCCCATTAAAATTACAATGATGAAATTGGTTAAAACTATTGATTAATAACAAATTATATGTATGAATTGATGAGAAACCATATATATGTATCTAAAAAAATTCATCAATGCAACAATATGTACATATTAAAGGCTCTCCAGTGTTGGATCCATTATTACTTATTAAACTTCCTCCATCTTGGTGACATATTTTTAATTTTTATTCTATTTTTAGACATAGAATTTGGAACTATGGAATTTTGCATCACCCCTAAAGAAGGGAATGGTTTTGATGTTGGATCGGGCTTGTAATAGGGACATCCCACGTATCCCAGTGATTGGAATAAAAACCCATGTAGTTCGGTGACACTTAATAGGACACATCATACCTTTTAGGGTTATGTGATAAGGAACAAACTATTTAGTTTATATTCATTTGGTAATGAAATATTGGTAAAAGTACCCTATAAAAAGTTTTTGTGGGACTTATTATAAATTGTATTTAAGGACCATGATGAAATATATACTTCTAGGATGAATCCAAACCTATTAAGAATATTCTATAGAGATAATTTTTATAAGTTTATGGTAGTGGGTTTGAACCGTAGGGAGGATTATTATATATCATTTTTGGATAAGAATCAAATACCCTATAGTATGTTTTTTATAGATTACACTATAGAGGAGGCTCATGGGTTTCCTCATTGAGAATATGACTTTGTGAGGAGGGGATGGAATGGTTGGAGAATATATCGAATATGAGTCTCAGAGAGATATTTGATCTTTCTAAGGAAATCATTTCTAAAAACCTCCATTCTTGTGTAAGCCATCCCTAGTGTAAGAAATAATAGGAAGTGGAAGATCGGTCAATCCATCAAAAACCTTTTCTACTCTTTTGTATGAGAAAGAGGATATAGAATGTGAGTGAATTTTACATATGATATTTTATGTTATTAATCAAGGGTTATTCCATTATGATGATCCCACACCCCTCCCCTTTTGGTATGTGGAATATAATAAGATGAATGGGATACGAAAAATAGTTGTCGCAACCAATCCCAAAGAGTCATCTGACACCAACCCTATGGTGGGGATCCAAAATACCATGAGAATGAATGATTGTGAATATATTGAACAAAATTACCTTCTAATGAGGATAATTTCATGGATTTTATTATCATACAGATGCAATACTAGGTGGGGAACATGCCAATATTTCTAGTCCCTGGGCTGAAAGAGTTAGGTGGCCATGGTGGATGTCTTATAGAATCATTCTCGTGTTTTAGTTAGAGATGCATAAAATCATTTAGAAATTTTTCTATGGGGAAAATATGGGGATAAAAGCACTAAATAAAGAGGAAAGAAAAACTCAAAGAAGAAAATATATTAATGATACCCCATTATGAATACTGGCCTTTTCTCTATGAGGTGGGGAATCAGTAAGGGTTCTGCAAAGGGGAATACTTCACGATGATATTTTCTTATGAGCACAAGTGTGCCATTTGAAGGTGGCTATATATTTTCTCTCATGATGAAGCACTATTTTGGGTCTCATTAACAATATTTGGTAGGTGAATTACTTTCAAGAGTATTCGCTAGTGTACTTTGTTCTCCATACATCAATCATCCTTCATGTTTATTTTTTAATGACTTTTTATTTATCATAATGGTAAATAATCATTTCATTGGGATTACTATTTGTTTTCATAGCATACCAAGTTCCATGTGGTTGACTGATAAAACTATAATCTACAAATATATATTATGTTTTGGGTGTGGAAAAAAGGATTTATTGCACTACATATAAATTAAAATTGTTTATGGGTGTGTTAAATCACCATATACCCCCATAAATTAAAAACAATTTGAGGGGGTTGGTGTTATATCACTGGCTCATCTCACAAAACGTAAATGCATTCATAGTGGGGAATATTTCATCACCTCCTCCCACAAAACTGAGATTATTTTTCAAAGGTGTTATTTCCCCACCACCTCTTACAAAAATTACATTATTTTATAGGGGTGTTATTCCACAACCTCCTCCTAAAAATGGGAAATAATCTTTTGGTGGTGTATTTCACCATCTACTCCATTAAATGGATATTCATTTTCATGGGGTTATCCTTACCATCTATCCCCATAAATGATTTATTTTATTTTTCAAGAGTTCCATAAAGATCGACGATCCTATATAACACTACACTATATGGTAGGGATGGCCCACTTTGAGGTTTTATTTACATTACTAATTTTAAAGTCCTTGAATGTGTTACCCATTTTATTCTTTTACTTCCCAAATTAATAAGATCTTTATCAGATTATTTGCATATTTTATGGTGTCAACATTCCTAGTTTTTATTTTTTTCACTTATATACTACCTAATTTTTCTAATTTAAAATTTAAAAATTATATCAATAATTTACATTTAATTTATGAATAAAATATTTATTTTCACTTTTTTTGTTACAAATTAAACCATGAAAATTAAATAATTGATACAATTTTTTAATTATTTTATCATATTTTTTTAAAAAAATTACTAAACAGAAATATTTCCTTCAATGTTACCTATGGTATAGTCACAATATGACATAGTATAAATAATTTATGAATGTTAAAGAGTTTATTTCGTACTTGTTATATTTTACCCTATTATCTTGAGAAAATTGTTATCTATATAAGATATTATACCCACATTTCTATAATACTAATTCTCAATGATAACCACACCCCCTATGATACTAAATTTCATACTCTAAAACCCATAATTACATATTTGGTGAAAATATTATATAGATATAAAACTTCACATGATTTTCATTCAAATCTTAATATCAATATATCGATTTATTTAGGTACTAGGTACATCTTATAGTAAAAACAAATAAAAATTTATTAAATCATTCATATTAGAAAACTTCTAAAAAATAATAATATCATCAAAAACTATAATCACCCTAGTAAATGGGGATAAAATATAAATGAGATAGATAACTTGATCAATAAGTGGTAAAACATATTAAGTTTTATATAGAGTAAATATCAATAATTCATAAATAGGCGAGATAAATGATAATGGAATAAAAAAATCAATTAAATGAATAAGATAATGAAATAAAAATAAATTAAAATAAGTATAGATAAAATAATCATAAATCATTCACTGGGATATATATATAAACATGGATTAAGATTCAAGGTTTCATATGAGCATGGTAAACATGTGAATACTATGAATGTGCCACATACATGAAACATGTCGTAAGTAAAGGCCCAATTTTTTTATAACATAACATAGTGTTCTAGAATGACTACTTTGGAATAATACAGAGAGTATCATGTTAAGGAAGAATTACCTATCGATTAGGGTGCTATATAAATACAAAAAAACCTATCACATCATAATACACCATATATATGTGTTCCAGATAATTAAAAAAATCATAAATCAATAAAAAATAATAATATGATACACCCATGTAAATAAAAGTGACATTCAGTGAAATGATTTATTTATCTAGTCATATAACCTTCAATGAAGAAAATGATGTATTATTTAATATCATTACATAGAATAAAGAAACCCGAATTTTTTGAATAATTTACCAAGTCAACTGAATGTATGGGTATCTGGGTGAACACCCTTTAATCAAGAGAAGGAAGTAAAGATATTCACAAAGGAAATGAGCTGAAAAAATGTGTACGTATATACATAGTTGATGATAATAAAATACAAAAGAAGTGACGGATTATTTCTCTTATAGAAACTATATTTCAATCATACCTCACACACATGGGAACATGGGTAATGAATTATCGAATTAATTTTCAAATATTATCTATTTATAAGAAACATATCATTCATCAAAATAAAAAATATGTAATATTTAAATATTTTGAATTTAATAGATTCATGAAATATATAGAGTATTGTTTATAGGATGATGGGAAATTATAGAAGTTCTCATAAAACAGTTTATGTGTTTTTAGGCATCATTGATGTAATAATGGTGAACATCATTTCCAATGATAAAAATAGAATATTTTCTTCAAATTAAACTTCTAATATAGAAATAAATAATTATTAGAGTAAGAAATATAAATAAATATTTGAAATGATATCTTTATAATAATAGTGAGAAAAAATAGATAAACCATTAAAATAGAATACATAATTTTTTTTTGAATTTTTCATAAAATTAAAAATTATGTAATATTCAATAATTATTCTCAAAATAAGGATAAAATTATTAATATCATTATATTAACCATAAGATATCTCAAAAATAAATCCATGAAAAAAGTTTTTTTGGTATAAGATACTCATAGAAGAATATTGGTATTGGAAAGTATCCCCTTATAAAAATTATATGTTTTTCATAAGGAAATAACTGATGTGAAGCATGAAGGAAAGTAAATTCCAAGAAAGAATGATATGGAATAATAAATAACTCAAATGAATCATATTAGTAATTGGTATAGAGAGATATATATAGAGTATGATAGAGATCATACCCATAATAAATTTAAAATAGTAAATATCCCTTATATAAAATGTAAGGCATGAACATTGAAAACATGTGAGAGGAAATATGATTAGTACTAAAATAAATTTTAGCGAAATTTTTTTTATATTATCATTATTATTGATAATCCATAAAATATGAGAGATTCCATAAATAAAAAACATATGAATAGAAATAATACATAAAAGAGAGAACCCCTCACGAGAGTCATTGAACACTTTGAAGGTTATCTAGCCTCCTAAATTATTGAATTATATATATCAATTATGCACTATATAATCATATTACTGTTTATTCAAAAATTTAAAATATTTTTATTATCTTATGTTATTTATATTTTAGAATTATTATTCTCTTGTTGATCATTTGGGACTGTTTAGTCTGTAATTCAAAAGCTTCTTTAGTATAATACTATCAGTAATTGGTACTTTTATATGGATTCATAACATCCAAAAGTTTCAATGGATTCATAATAATATCATTAAAAACATGGAGAAGAACCATGTACAATAAGTAATCAAAAATATTTATAATTTTTGAGGCATGTTGTCGTAATATTTTTTTTTTCAAAGTTAAAATAAACTATTATAGTTTATTATTAAAATAAATAATAATATTCCAGTTTTTTAATTTTATGATCATAAATATTAAATTATCTGATTTATTATATTATAAATATACATGAATATCTTTTTCAATACCAAAAATGAAAATTGGTCTTGAATAAAATCATCACTCTCATAGGGTGTATAAACCAACCATTATGTGAGTGGTGTTTTAAATTCATATGAAAAAGAAAAAAAATGATATTTATAGATTTAATAATTTCATTATACTATGAATATAATACTATTTTAATGTTTTTATAATAAAAAATATATATATTTTAAAAACCTAGGTAATTAATGAGTAAATATTTTTCATGTTTATTTGCATGATTTAGATTTTTATATTCATTATAAAAATATTACGTAACTTTTAAATTAAAAATTTAATTTTTAAACTATACACTCTTATTATAAGTTTTTCATTTAAAATATTAATTAATAAAATTTATATATTGAATTCGAAAAAATAAATTTAATTTTTGAAATCAGTATATAAGAATTTGATTATGTTTAAATCTTAGTATTTTTTATGAAATATTGATTTTTTTGTTGGATAGTTTAAAATACTATTTTGTCTAAAAATATTATTTCCTTTCAAGGAATTATGTAATTTAGAATTCCCATTGTTTTTTAATATAATTTAATAAAAAAATAATATATATATATTTATTTTTAATCCACTTAAATACTTTTTAACCATAATTATATTAAAATTCAGTATATGTTTATTTTTAAAAAATGGTTTTTTTTCTAAAAAAAATTGTAATTTATAAAAAGTTTCTCTATTTTATTTACTTATTATAACACATAATTTAGAATGATTTAAATGAAATTTATTGATTATATATTAATAAATATTACTTTAAATTGATAAAATGTATTTAATAGTCATTAATTTAATATAGAATCAACATTTTTAAAAAAATACACTTTTTGAAAAGTTGTTATTTTGTCGCGACAACATGTTTCATTTTCTCTTAAAATTTTCCAATAATGGGAAATTAATTTACTAACATGTGTTAAATATTTGTAATAAGAAAATTTTATATTATAAAATATTTTAAACTTATTTTTAAACCACAATCAATTGGGAAAACATAAAAAATTAATTACCAAGAGTGAGGTGAAAATGGTTTTAACAATAGTTAGAGTAAAAAGATAACAGAAAAAATGAACTAAATAATTTTATAAAATATATTTTTTGGCCATATTTAGACCTTATAAAATATAATTATCTATAATTGTATATTTTTTATCCTTTGGAAATTGAAAAACACGGGAATACCATTTTCTTTTCAAAAATAACTTGTCCTCTACTCACCAAATTATAAAATTCCACCCATTCTCCTATCACATTCACACATTTAAATCCATTTGAATCAAAAAATAGATATAAAAATATATTCATTACTTACCTACCCATGATATATATCCTATATTGTTATCATAATTTCATCATATGAAGGATTTTTTTGCTTATATTAGGTGGATGTCTAAACAACATATATTTTTCTCAATTGAGAATTTGTATTTATTTATTCATCCAACACCATCAAATGACCTTTAATTATGATTATATAATAAAAAAATAAAAAACATACTTACATGATATTACGTTTATGTAATGACCCAAATTCATCTCTCATTCAATCAAATGGGATACGAAATCATCATTTCTATGTATGGCGGACTAACGCCTAATGAACTGATTTCAATCATTTTCCATCATCATCTCTCATGGGATTCTTGTAAGAGGTATTTAAAATTTACATATGATATTTTTAAAATATATATACTATTTTAGTTATTATATCACATATACTATCTTAAATTCTATTCCCTGGGAGATACAATAATGCCACTCGTGTGTACAGTAGACTACCACCTCATTAAGCGAAGTGATTCATTTTTCATTAAAACTACAATTGGAAGGAAATAAGTAAAATTTAATGAATATATTTTATGTAGATGTTATAATTGTGATATTTATGAAATATTTATCATTCTAAAAATATAATATATCATTTTATTTCTTAAACTGAAAAATAATAATGCCATTCATGTTAATGATCTGGCTGCCGTCTCCGTGAAGTGTTTGTGAAATTTTTTCATCACTGATAACATGGATGATATATATAATTATATTTAAATAAATAATATTTTATTTATTATATTATTATAATTCTATAAATTTAAAATGTTATATAACTTCTTTCCATAATGACCGTTGAATGATGGAAACTTTACTCATGTGTACATATGTCCTACTGTCTCTATGATTGTAACATCATCCATTTTTCATAACCATAATTCATGATTGGTGTTAAAATTATAATTTATACATAAAAATGATAAATATTTAATTATTATTATTCTATATATTATATAATAATGAACACTTTGATCATAGTCAACCTAGAGGATCAATTTTGACACATAAGACAGATACATTCAAATCATCCAAAGTGAACTAAAATGATTAAATAATTGTATATATCATGGAAATAGATAAAATTAAAGGAATAATAAAAATTAATAATGTTATTAATAATTCAAATAATTAATATAAGTTTATTATTTAGGAATATTTAGAACATACGTAATGAGTCACACTCAAGGAAAGAGACTTCATCTCAATTTTTACTCCTTGAGACATATTTTGATGTTATAAATGAATATTCTTTTTTTGAGGTGTATATAAATCCACACTGAAATATTATATAAAAAATTTCATTCTTATCATGACATTAATTATTTCCCTAGTTTTATTCTTTCTTAGGGATTACGATTCAAATTCGTCCAAATAGGTAAATGGATTTTCCTTAAAAACATCTCTTTTAAAAGTATCCTTATATCACTATTTTTATTCCATATCCATTTTTATTAAATTGTTTTATGAATATAGTTGTATGGAAAATAGTGTTTTAAAATGGGATTTTTGTTAATTTTTCTAAAAAATGAATCTTTAAAAGGAATGTTTTAATTTATTTTCTAATGACAAAAGGAATGTTATATTTTAACATATATGATGACATTAAATTTTCCCATTTACATATTAATTAATTCAAGTATGGATTAATTTAAAAGCATTAATTTTTTGATAAAATAAAAACCTAATTACCTAGTTCTTGGTAATTTATGTTTTAAATATGGGTTAAAAAATATGCTATTTTGATATCTGAAAGGGTTTTTAAAATGGGTTTAAAAGAGTTTTGAAAGAATTTTACGATGATAAATTACAATATTAACATGTTTTATTAAGGCTATCATCCTTGTAAATTTTAAATAATGGATGAAATAAGATTATTTTAGGTGATTTGGTAATATTTTATATAAATGGTGCCCCCATATAGCACCCCAATTCATTGGCCAATGATTATCTTCACCAGAAAATTATATTAAAAGTTCTATAGGGTTATTCAAATTAGTATGTGATTATTAAGGGTTCAATGAGATGACTTCCTAAGGAGCATAAATGGCCTTTTTATTATTTCTAATGGGGTTTCATGAAAATTAACTTATTTAAAAGGTAAGATAATGACCAATTTAAAATAATGATGGTTCCCTTTTAGAGTAAAAAAGCTATATATTTAAAAAAATGTTTTTCATGAGTTTTCATGTTTTTCACTGGACTATTTTTTTATTCTTTTCATTTCCCTTATGATGTTTATTATGATAATACCACATTTAAAAAAATTAATATGGTTTAAGTATGGATAAGAGAATAGAATAGGTCAATTTGAAATACATCAAGATTTTTTATAAGAAGAAATCATGTTTTTTAATGTTTAATATTGTTGGGAAATGGATACTAATCAGAAGTGTCCACTATGTATTATATGGTTTTTTTATTTTTCAATTATGACCTATTTCCCTAAAAATATAAACCCGAAAAGATTATAAAATATAAGAGAATGAATTCTTGACTTAAACTCAAGATTATGTAATGATTAAGGCTGTTTCCTTATATATATATATATATATTATAGATAAGAGAATGATTAAAATTTTAATTAAATGTGGTGACAAAAGTTTCTATTTGGGTATGAAACAATATGATAATTCTTAAGACCTTGACTAATTTTATTTTGGTGAGAACATAATTCCAAAAAATGTGGTAAGGTAATTTAGTGATTGATTTTGCTGGATCATAGGACATATAAGATGTTTTTATATGAAGAGTTATATCTGGAATTGAGAGTATGTCTATATGTGGAGGAGATGGGAGTTTTAAAAAAATGTGCATTTTATTATTTATGTTAATAAAATTGATATTAAATACCCATATGAGTCATAATAGTGTTTGATTATAAAATTTATATTATTTAATTTGATCACTTTAGTATCAAACTTAATTAATGGAAGTTTTTATTTAAAGTAATGAATGATAATGTGTATTTTGTAAATTATAATATGATTTAAAATTAAGAAATTAAATTATTGTTTTAAAAATTTATTTTATTATTTTTAAATCAGTTTTCTTTCTCATTATAGAAATTTATGTTATTTAAAATATTTTAAAATAAATTGATCCACTTTAACTTAATTTTTATTTCATATAACATATTGTACACAAAAAAATATTTTCTTTATTATTCATAAAGAAAATTATCCTTTTATAAAAATATCAACAAGTAACCCTAAGATAATTTAGACATGATGATCCTTATAATAATGTTAATATTTTCAAAATAAACTTCTTAAGTAGATAATTATAATATTTACATTTTAACATTATAATATTTTTTTTAAAAATATGAAATAAAATACATTATTAAAAATTTATACTTATATACATTTTTAATTTAATGATTTTAGAGGAAAATTTATGATATTAAATTTAATTATATTTACCTAATTTTTTCATGTTAAATATTCTTAAATAAAAAATTTACTATTCTTATGTTTAAATTATTATTCACAACAGTCATTTACAATTCCAAATTATCTATCACTATTCCTAATGATCATATTATGTTTATAAACCCTATAAAAACCTCATATATTCATCATCCATCATTCATTATAATCCCAATCATTTTTTATATTATTTATTTTCTATATCATGGTTATATTACTAATGTTTTATCCAATTTTTACATTGTATTTCATTGGGTTTAAAATTCTAGCAGACCAAAATGGACACCTATTTGAAATTTTAATTCAATTATTTGTCTTTTATTTATTATCCAATTGTACTTCATTCATTTTGATAAATTATATTTATATGTTTCATGTAATATTGTTATAAAATAGCATTTTTATTTTTAATTTTTCATTAAATATATTTATGGTGTTGTGTTTATTTACATGGATTAATATTTTTTTATACACACCTATTTAATAATATCATGGAAAATATTTAACTAGTAATCAGTATAAATTCGTAGCATTAAAAAGTCACTTAATTTTTTTTTATTATTTAAGGAATTAATAATAAAAATAGTCATCGAAAATCTTGATGTTACATATTGACCTCTCTTGATGGCGAGGACTACTAAATTTTTTGAAAATTTACCATCTCAGTTTTTTCTTCTTCCATCATCCTATATCCCCAATCCTTAACCTAGGTTGGATGCACCACCACTACTAATATATTAATTTTGATCATAATACAACTCAAGATTACCCACCTTCCCACATTAAAAGTTTAGAAAATGTGCAATTATAAATATTTATTTCTTATATCCCACTCCACCTCATTACTAACACTCATGTGGACTCTTGGCCTCATATAAATAATAATTCAATTATATTATTTCCCCAATAAATCAATTTTCTTCTTTTTTAAATTATTAATAAAATTTATCCCACTATCTTATCATGAAATAAAACTCCCCACATAGAGTGTGTCTATCATGACCACTTCTATCAAAACATCCTTATTATATTCCCTTACATCGGTAGGTAAATTATGTAGAATAGTTTATGATCCTATATTTACACTGGTTGAAATGTCGAGAATGATTTTGAATTTAAATTTTCTAGACTTTTCAAATTTTAATTAAGACTCATAATATAATTTTAGATATATAATAACTAAATTTGTTTTATTTAGAAGATGAATTATGCTCAAAGTATAGCTTAGGTGTTCATTCGAGCTTCAATATATTTAGGTTAACATTCAAGGGTTTGGTGTTTTTTTTCTAGGTTGTATGATTTTTTGTTCATGGTTTTGGAGAAATTGTGAAACACCTTAATCAAAATGTTGATTTTCCATAATTTTTAACTAAGTGTATTAAAGTATCACTATTAGATAATGGCTTGGGATAAAATGTGAAAGAAAATAGAGAACCCATACAAATTGGATGACCACTTGAGGAACAAAACATTATTTGTGCATAGTTTCAAATAAACTCCATGAATTACATTAAAGGGTAGGAATTGATGACCACATGGATGGAGTATGGTTTTCCTAAACATGTTACCTACCCATGTGAGGTGATTTGTAATTCCCATTAAAGGGTGCACAGGTTTTCATGGTTTGGAAAATCATGAAGACAAACTGTGTGGTTTCCAATAATTTTATTAAAATAGGGAAATGGCTATAATTACACCATCATGTTTTTAAGACACTCCATACTCTTCCTTCCCCTTTAGGTGTGTGTGGACTAGGGGTGCTCCAAACCCCTTCACCCTTCTCTAATCCTTGATTTGGGGTCAATTTCTTGTGATCTTTGGTTTTTTAGGTTAGAATCACCCTATGAAAACCTCTTCTATCTATCTTCACCATATTATATAATTATAGAGTTATCTAATATAGGAATTATTTATTATTCCCCTAAACATGGTTTAATCATTTTTTAATGATGTGAAATTTGGTTTTCCTGTGTAGATGAGACCTCTACATGACTTCCACACACCATTTAATAGATTTTAATAATTTTATGAGTGCTTGTAGAAATTTGTTAGGCTATACAAAATGAAAAAACCTTAATTATTTATTTTAATTGTATTCCCTAATATATCTTTTATAAATAATAGTTTTGAGAGTCCTTTGTGGGACACTCATAGTGATTTAAAAGAGTTTTGATAATACATTAGTTCCTGGGGATATTGGTTAACATTATTCCATTTTAATATAATTTATTTCTTTAGTTATTAAATACCTTGATTAATTGGTTTTCTTACTTGAAGTTAGGTTTGATCATGAGTGGTTGAGACGAGCTTGTTTGGGTACTGAGTAGTTAAAAAGAGGCATGTATGGGCCTTGTTAAGGCTACTGTGCATTGGAAATGTTTAGAATGATTTACTATTGAGGTAGGGGGCCTAAGATATTTTCTTACAGTCTTGTTAATTATTTACATGTGTATGTTGTTTGTACTTAAATACCATGTGTGGTGATTTTTCTCCAATAATATTTTATATTTTTGGGTACTATATTGATTCTATAAACTATCAAAAGATCCAATGGATCCATTGGTTAACATGAGACCATAACTATGGCCACCCATGGGCCCCACATTTCAAAATCAAAACATTTTATTCATGGAGTTTTTTTTAATTCCTTTGAGGCACATCATGGACATTGAGTTTTGACATGTTTTTGGTTTTCAAAAGGATAAAACTCTGTTTTGAAGTGTATATTATTTTCAAATGGGGTGTTAAACTCAAAGTGAATTTAAAATAAAATTTTATGGGGAATATAAATTTCATATTTGAAATGAGTGTGTGGTTTCCCATTTGGTGTAAATTTATTGATGAATCACATTAAAGTGTTTGATATAAAGGAAGGATTGGGCATTTCCTCATTTGTTAAATAGTAAGTATAATATTTTAATGGTGTCATTGAGTGTTTTTAAAATTGATATTTTATAACCATCATTTTATAATGATTTGTTGGAAAGTGTTTAGATTTGGTAAAAGGTACCAAAGTTCCAAAAAATTCATTGGTGATAAAGTCCCATAGATACCTTAGTAAAATATAGTGGATTAAAACTAGTTTATTGTGGTGTTTTCATTTTTGTAAGGTTAAGATGTTTATCTTTAGTATTTTAAAATATGATAGAATGGTTTAGGTTTTAGGGCATGGAGATTTTCATCCATGGTTTAGGATGTTGGACATCGATATCCTCATCACTAGTTTAGGATAATTTAAATGGAGATAATAAAATAATACTTAGTATGTTATATATGGGGACCCTCATCCATAGTTTAAGTGTTGGGTGTGGCATTTTGATTGTTGAGATAATGTTATAAATGAAACTTTTTAATGTAAATGATATATTTGTTCATCATTTATGTGTCATACTCAGGTTCCAAGAATGATTCATATTGATACATAATTGGGGTGTCAGACTGAAAATTTGGGAAATAGAAGCACATGAACATGAGATAGTTACATTAGATTAATGTTTTATGTCATGTTTTTAAAAAGATAAATTAAAATAAAATTCCATTAAATGTGGGATGTTTCGTCCTATGACTTATGACTCGGATAATTAGGTTTAGTATATGGTGGGTTGGTTGACCCTAGTGTCTCGGGATTTAACAGGTCCATCACTACATAGTTTTTGTGAAATGTAACTCATTTTTGTTCAGTAAATTAATCACATGGATAATATAAAAATTTATATACTTTTGATATAACTGTTATTTTCATTAGACACTATTGGTGGTGTCCTTATGAGTTTTACTCATACAATGATTAGTTTGTAACATCGCTGGGGTAACCAATCAATTTTCACATGTTTATTAAAGGTGTAGGTTTTGGATGAGAGTTATGGTTCAATTTTCCAGTATAGGTATAGAGAACATGGATAATATCATTAGGAGTGATGAGGTTTGTATTTGAGATGTATAAGATCCATTATTTTGATTTTTATTTTATTTTGAGTTGTTAGGTAACTAGAAATATGGAAAATTTGTTGTATTGGTGTTATGGTTTCTTGGGAAATACTACATTTTAAAAGTTGTATAGTCATGTTGAATTTTTATTCTTTTATTTCTTGGTATTTTTTAGAAGTTTATGTATCAATAAAATGTTCTCTAACATACATGGTTCTTAGTTATTGATATTGTTATTGTATACTCTAGAATAAAGGTATATTATCCTCACATTATGACTTAATACCTACACTACAAGTCAAAGGCCTTTGTTTTATAAGGAGGAATTCTTGATGTATTGTGTTGAACTGGCTTAGAGAATCAATTCAATGAATTCCCAAAAAAAATACAATATGGTATCAGAAAAGTTACATTCCTATTTTTTTACTATATGAGATTTTGTAGATGGGGTATATTTGGATATGTTGGATCTAGTGATAGGTCTTATAATGGTACATCATGATCATCTATTTAGGTAGGAAGTCCAGGTTACCAAGGGATGCGATTTATTTTAATTTTATTTGATGTTAGAGTGGTATATAATTTTTAACTTTGGTGATGAACATGAGGTTTTGAAATATTGATTTATGATTGATTTATTTCTATTATCAGGTTTGAAACTGGATAGTACTTTTGGGTTTACTCAATCGTATTAAAGGAATGAGGTGTCTCATGCCTCAAGGTAAATATTTTGGATTCACATGATATGGGCCTCATAGTGTGTGATTTAGCTGACAATGGAGGACTAGTTGTTTAAAGTGTTAACAACTACACATATATAATTTTCCCATTTACATACATTGTGGTATTCTACTCAGTAGGGCCAACTTGTATATGGGTCTGTTTCTTGATGGAAGGTTATATATATCTATAGTGGGATGCTCTATGATGAGGATAGTAATGAATTATTTGTGCATAGTAGGTCCACTGACCATTGTGGTTCAGTATGGTATTGTTATATGATCATTGGACCCTTTGTGTGTTCTTTTCAGGATTATTTGTGTGGAATGGTTCTCTATGGAGTGGTATGATATGTATATTCTAAGAGAAGAGGAATGGCCTATTTATGGGTAGTTGGTTTAGAAAATATATTTCCTTCCATGTGTGAGACCATATAGATAGATTTTTTACATGTCGATGTCATGTGATGTTGGTAATTAATCATTAATAAGACCTCATGTGTTATGTCCTACTGTGAGTTGTCATAGACCTAGGTGGTTGTACTTAGTGACACGTCATGATACATTAACATTGGGGAAATATGGGTGAGCCTCGTGGCCTTCTTAACATCACTCAAGTTTTTGGAGTTAGTTTCGTGTGAATTTTGAGTGTGAATTATTAGAGGGTCAACCTAGTTGGGTATTCAATTAATTTTATGAGTCATGAGTGATTGTTTTTTGAATTTTGACTATGGTGAATTAATGGTGAATCCTAGTATGGGTTTTTGTAAGGTACGATTGGTATGTTACCTTTGGTTTTGGGAAGCACCAAGGGTGCTCTATGCTAAGTGAGATGAGCATGGTTGGTATGAATGGCCAATTTATAGGGCTTGTGAGTATAGTTTTCATGATATACAATTTGTTGGAGTCATAAATTGGTTCTATGGTTGGTTATAAAATTACATGAAACATTTAACTATTAATGGGATATTCAATTAATATACATGTGGTGATATGCTGTGATACTGGGATGGTGGATCAGATGTTATAGGATTATACCAATAAGCCATTTTATTGGACAATAATTTCATGATTATTATGAGAAATGTGGATGGTGTGTTGAAATTCTTGCTGTTAAGGATCGATGGGGCCTTTGAATGTGTTGGGATGTCCCTAAACATATGGTTGACATCATAAATGGCTGATTTTTTTGTTCCACTAATTGATGCCATCTTATTTTACCCCCATATATGAGACAATCATGCCAATCATCTTTACATAACAGTAAGTATATGGAGATATCATAAGACATATTCCACAGTATCCCATTTCATTTTATTTGGACAAAAGAATTATTTAAAGGATTTTCTTGTGTATAGGTGTAAGGGATGTTGTATGCTGAAAAGTGCCCAATCACATTCTCATCTGTACGGTCCTTGTAATGAATCGAATATTGGTAAATGTCATGGTTATAATTCATAGAATCTTGGAATGTGTGATTGTTGATGTTTTATTTTCAAAAATTGGTGAGATTTATATGGACATGTTTAAATCATGGGTTTCCATTGATGAAATGTTGGTCATGTTGGTTTATGTTTCTTGAGTTCATTGATGAAATTGATACTCTTGTGGTATGGTGTAACATGTTTGTATTTGGGGCTTGTTACTCATGCTGGAAGGTTTGTGAGCATAATGTGATTACTATTGGTCATTCAAGGTGGCACCATAATATCATTAATAAATGGATGAGGGTAATGCTTAAATTCTATAGGTGATGTTAATAGAAAATTAGATATGATTGATAGCCGATATGAGTGTTGTTTTTAGGCATCAATTGGTTATAAAAAGTAATCTAATGTGCATGTTTTTAGGGTTCATTTGTCATGTAGTAGTGAATGATGATAGTTTTAGGTTAGTGGAGGATCAGAATATGGAATATCTCTATGATTTGGGTATAGAATCAAGTGGGTTTATATGGGTAGTCATATAATTCCTCTAGTCGTGATGAGGTGGATACATTCCAACACTTAGAGAAAGACATTATTAGGATCATTCATTTGAGGACATCCTACATTGGGTTAGTGTATATAATGGATGTGGTATGTTTCCAAACACATCTGGTGGGTCATCTTTTGAATGATTGATGTGTTTTATAAAATTAACCTTTATATATTGGAAATTATTATTTGTTCTTTGTATTTTAATGGAAAGTGAGTTTGTGTCTAATATAGTTTTTTATGATAATGATGGGTTCTAATGTGGAGTGTAATTCTCATGGATATTGGGAATATTTTGGGTGTACTATTTCCGTGTTATTTTGGGATTTTTGTATGGTGGATGTTCAAATAATCATATGTTAGTGGTTATAAGATAAACCCTATGGTGGGGGAAACATATATTCAGGGAGTGATTCCTCAATGTCATAATCAGGGTTTTGGTGTTATGGGATTAAGTAAGCATGATCCTGGTGATTCAGTTTTGATAATCAATTATGGTTTTGATTTTTTTTGTTGAGTGCCTTCAAATAAAGGATGTGCATTAGTTTTGTTCAAATCATTCATAAACTGAATAGAGCCATTGGTAATAACTTGGAACTGATATAGATTGAGTGGTTATGAAGTATTACCACCATGAATTCTTGAGAACTCGAAGTGTCATGGTGGGGAGGTTGTAAGATTATGTTTCTGTTAGATATGAATATTTAATAGGGATTTTAAATTTTTGTTTATCAGATGTTTTAATTTTGAAACAATAACTGGAATAGAATTATTTGAGTCATAATACCCCAAGGTCTTATATTTTAGACAATAAATTGTTATCGAAGGGTTTCTCAGGATTTGGTTTTTTTTGGGGTTTTTGGAGTATTTTTATAAGGGTGCATGGTTTGGTGTGATTTGTTTGGTAGATACTATGTGAAACCTTAATGGTAAGAGTGGTTTTAGTTCATTTTGAAATTAGTATGGTTGAGTTCCATGGGTTGGGATAAACTAAGTGAGATGAAGGAGAACCCATGCATTGGTGGGTAGTTCATTTAGCACAACACTAGGTCTGTACATGGTTTCAGATAAAACATGTTCTTGCAAAAGAGGAGAGGTAGTTCTCCTACTATTGTTGGCATATGGTTTGGCTAACCATTCCTCCTTACCATGATAGTCATTTTTTAATTCCCAGTTATGTTTTCATGGTTAGATTATGATTTTGAAAATTGTGTGGTTTAATAAAATGTCACTAAAAGTGGGGACTAACCAAAATCCCCACTCATTTTTTTAGTCGCTCCCTCCTCCTCCTCCCCCGTTAGAAGCATGTAGAACAAGGGAATTCTGAAACCCTTCATCCTTAAAAAAAAAATTATCAGGGGTGCATTAATGGTTATCATTGGGAATTTTCCAAGTTATCATCACCCTATGGAATCCTCTTTTCTCTTCCTTATTCATTCTCTCTGATCTTGATCTTCTATGGTTCAGTTTTTGTTAATGATTAAACTTTTGATGTTTGTAATTATCGGTTTTTCATAGATCTTTTTGTTGGATTGAATACATGATATCTCAAGTTTAGTTCTATACATCATTACACTTTGTTTCATTATAGAATGATACTGTAGTTAATTTCTTTTATGTTTCCCATAATAAAATAATTTAATTAATTATTTTAATGGTATCCCATTACTTTTCATGGAAATGGTTTTGGGAGTTCATTGTGGAAACCTTTTGGTAGTTTCTTATATTTTATATAATAAGTGAGTGAACGTTGAGGTAGGTGACCATTATTCCTTTTTAATTTAAATGGTTAAGTTAATTATTAAATAACAAGATTAATTCTTTCAGTATTATTTGATTTCAGTTATATATTTTTTGGAAGGGATGAGATGACATGGATGTCAAGAAGTTTTAATGAGGTTAGTATGGTCCCTATAAAGGACACATGGCACTAGAAATGATTAGAAAGATTTATTGATGATGAAGTGGTGGAAGTGGTTTACCCATAATCTAGTTAATTATTTAGATGTTTATGTGGTCCACTCCTTAAATATCATGTATAGTTTGTTTTATCCCTTATTTTAGGTTAATAGTATTTTTCATAGATTTATTCCTTAGAACTTCCATGTATATATTGGATCAGTTGGTTACTATGTGATAGTTTCTATGACCACATATAGTGTATTCCATCCTTTGAATATAGAATTTTTTCTTTTGAGTTATTTTTTAAAACCTATGAGTGTCTTAGTGTGGTTTTACGTATATTCATTGGGGTTTTGACTCGGTTTTGGTTTTCAAACGTTGAAAAATACATTTTAAAGTGTATATGGTTTTAAAATGAGGTGTTTACCTCTAAGGGATTTTAAAATTTGGTTTTATGGGGCAATATAAATGTTGATTTGTGATATTTTTATGGTTAACCCTTTTGTGAAAATGAGGTGATAAATTTTTTTTGAGGATTTTTATTGAAAGGAAGGGTTGGTCCTCTACTTTAGTTTTAAATATGAATACCCATGTTTTATGTGTGGATTGTAATGGTTTTAAAATGGATGTGTTATATACATCATTTTCCAAAGTGTTTTGGAACATTTCCTGATTTGTCAAATGGGATCAAAATTATATGCCATGTTTTTTTGTAAAAGTCTGTAGAGACCATGGCAAATTATAATGCTTTAAAAAATTTTATTTTAATATTTAAATGTTCCATGATTTAGATATATAACCTTATTATTTTGGAATATTATGGAATTGTTTATGATGTTGGAAATTGTGATCCTCAAACCTTATTTAGGATGTCAGACATGGAAATCCTCATACCTAGTTTAGGATGTTCAACATACTGATCCCCATCCATGTTTTAGGATGTTTGAAATTTATATCCTCAGATATGGTTTAGTATATTTTACATAGAATATAGGTTGATGAGTTAAAATTGGACATGGTTCTCCACGTTAGTACTATTGGTTTTGTGCATGGTTTATACACTCTACCATGGTTCTAAGCATGAAAATATTAATACATGGTTTATGTATCAAAATAACACTATAATAATAAATACAATAAGAAAATGAGATGAATAATTGAATTGGTATTTTTATTTGTGTGTAAATTGATCAATGAAAATACCTTTCCATTAAATGATTTTTGTATTACACTATATCTGATAACTCAGATGACTAGGTTTGGTTGATGTAGGTTTTTTTGGACCATGTGTATCATTTGAAGATGGATTCCAATAGGTTCAAGACCATATTTTTTTGAATATAGAACATTTTATATACAATAAATTTATTTAACATATTATATCTATACACTATTAATACGACTAGTATTTTCTTTATACACCATTGGTGGGGGATTGGGGTGTTCTAAAAACACCATACTCGGGACACCACTACATATAGGTACCTGAGTAGTTGATAATTGTTTATTATAGGCATATTATTGATATTAGTCATTAGGATTAGTTTTTCCGGATCAATATGGATAGAATGGACCATATTTTTAGACTAGATGTGGTCCATATTGGAGATGTTGTAGATCCCTTTTTCCTAGTTTTAATTCGACTATGGAATGTTTTGTAACTTAACTAGTGTATAGTTATTTGTATGAGTTTTATTGTTTTTTGAGCCTTAATTAATATCATTATCTATACATTAATGTTCTATTTATCTTATTCTTTTTAAAATTCATTTTCTGATATTGATTTCTTCTTTCTACAAACTCTAACGTGTATAGTGATTTTTTATTTATAGATTCATTGCACACTTAGATATGGGGGTACTGTCTCTTCAAATTACCACCATAAACCCATAAAACTAGTAAAAACCTCTTGCACATGAGGAGGTTCGCTTGAGGTCCTATGAAAAATTGCTCAAGTTACCGGTTTTATGCCTCTCAATCCATGAAATTGAAAATTTTCCTTGAATGTTTCTCTAGTATTAAGAACATAGTGAGCCTCTAATCCTTGAGGTTCTTATTCATCAATATCTCTAGTGTGTATAATATAATCCAAAAAGTATCAAAACATTCTTTTTAACATACATATTACCCTACTCTAAATATTAAAATTCCTAGGCTTTATAAATCTTTAAATCCTTATGAAGATATTGTTTATTAAATATATATTACATGTACTTCCAACCATGATGCTTCTTCCATTATTTTTATTTATTTACTCCCACCTATTATTTCTCAGTTTTACTGGTAAATTTAATTTAAACAAAACCTTCAAGGTCTCATACATTCACATAAACCACAAGATACACTAAATATTATTTAGAAACTATTACACATAATCCAATCCTATATAACCTTGAAATAATTGTAGAATCTATTCTATATATTTGTTTACATAATATATTCACCCATCATATTCTAATTAGTTACCCTTTAAATCTTATAGATAGATTTTATAATTGTGCTTAGAATATAAAGATTCACATGAGAAATCCTTTCATCTCTTCATCAAATTCTATTAAAAACTCTTATTTGTATAATAATTTTATAAATATTCAAATAAATTATTTCAAATAATATAACCAATCAATAAATAATTTTTATAATATTCAAATCTAATCCATGTTATTTAAAGGTGGATACCAATCAATTTTATTATTACTAATCATATTTCCCAATGATTATTTTGGAAAATTAAAACATGTTTTCAAAAAAATTTAAAACAAAACATCATTAAAAATCTCCAAAAAAAAATCCTCGAAAATACCTTTTCAGGCAATAAAATTTAATCTCTTATACCATGTTTATGTAAATAAATTCTTACTATCACTTTAATAATGTTATTACTTTTACTTATTCCATGAAAATGTGGGTTAACATTTTACAAATAATTACAAATATGGGTTCATCATTATCCTGTATTTGTACTAAGACATATTGGTATCTCAAAGATCACATAAAATGGATTATATATACCTTTTTTGGGAATATTTTTAGTTTCAACCATCTTATCATCTAAACCTATCATGAATTACCAAACATAAACTTATTAAAAATTCTATGATGTAATATTATAATAACTCATCCTTGATACATGAATATTAAGAATCAAGTCCAATTGTCACGTAACATCAAGTACACTACCTGATCACTAAAGGGTAGAAACTAGTTCCATTTGATAAAATAAAATATTTTTTTATATATTTTTCCTTAAAAGGCATAATTAAAATTGATTAAAATATTTGTATGTATATAATTTTCCTATAAATAAAAATAATACAACAAAAGTCATAAAATAATATTAAATTCTACAAAACCTATATAAAATGAATATAAATAAGTCCATATGATAACAAAAAATAAATAAAGTGAAATAAGACTCATTCCACACAAACCTCCAATAATATAAACTTTATTGGCCTATGACACACCACTTATGAAGAATGAAGTCTTTTTTTTCCATTCTATCATAAAAAAATCATTTATATATATACACTAAAGATGGTTTAGTGGTGAGAATAGAATATATAGTATTTTCCCCAGTTACATCCATAAATTATTATATATAAACACGTTTCATAATGAAATCTCATTCAACTACAGTAAATTAATAAGTTATATTCTTAAAAACATTATTTATGAAAACCTTTTCAAAATCAAATTGCTATCACAGTTATAACTATCTATTTGAAAATCCAAAATTTTGCAAATATCATTAACTAAATTTTTTATTTCAAATAAATAAATATATAAATATATATATTCAAAATAATTATTTTAGAAAACATCTAATGATTCTTATAAATTTTACAAGAAACTCTAAATTTCTCTATATTCCATAGAAAACTCTATGTTTACTCGTATCATCACAAAAAATTCTTCATTCCCTAAAATATACCTCTGCTTAGGAAAATATTTAGAGTAATATAATCAATTAAATTCTATGTAACTACCTAGAATAATTCATCACCCCTTGAGCATGAATAAAATTATATTCCAATTGATTCCTATTATTTTAACCAATCCATTTCTTACTCACACATCGAACCCTAAAATATTTTCTTTTCCCCAATAAGGATAGGTAGTGGTTATTTAGCCTTATTTATTGAAATTATTCATTCAATTAAAAAATTCATTAAAATTATCTACATTTCCATGGTTTAATATAATAGTTTCTAAAAATAAGTTCACATAGAAAATGAACTTTTTATTCACATACAAACCATTTATTAATTTCTAAATGAATCATATTATAATTAATATTTATAAATAATACACCTCCAAATGGTATTTTCATTCAAAAAATTTCAATTAATGATTCATTTTAATTTAAATCATCCCTAACAAATGAAAATTAATTAAATAATCCTTTTTTTCTAACAAAATCAATTCTATTGATAAACCCTAATTTTCAATTTCAAATTTTTACGGATGGTAAAAAATAACTATATTTGTATAAAATACATCTATGAAAAAATAATTTTTTTCATAGATTCATGATTCCACATAACTAATTAGGTTTATATAATTACTAAGTCACAATGAATAAATATAATAAAAAAGGATTAGTCATTCTCATATAATTTATCAAAAGCGCCCACATAAACATGTTGTGAAATAGAATACATAAGCACTATTTCTAATATCACACTAGAAGGATGATTCCCTAAAAATACCACGATGAATGTGAAATAAATATATAATCAACCATATACATTTGTATAACATCTACATGCTCAAATTTATGAGATAGAATTAGGGGATCCGTGAGAGATATTTTCAATGACAATCTTACATTTTATCTTGTGTAAGACATTCGATACAAAAGAAAGATACATCAAATAATGATAATATACCTTCAATATAACCCATGTATTCCCATAGAATAACTCAGGATGTTTTGGGAGAACAATGTGTCAATTAACTGTTGTTTTGTGTGGTTTAAATTGAAATAATGAAACACAATTTTTTTATATGTTTAGCTTACACAATCTCCTTCACCATGAAATTGTCTATAAAAATCATTTTTTCCTCAAAATTAATAATTTAATTCTAAATTAAAAATGTATCATAAATATATAGTTAAATATTCATTTCTATGTGTTTCTAAAGACAAAATATATATTTTTCTTGTATGCTTTTTTAACCAGGTATTCATCCGTAATGTTATTGTAAAACCTCTTCTAAATTATATAATATATAATAATTATCATTAATGTGGAACCCTATGATAAATATACATTTCTAAATTTAGTTTTGGATTAAAAAATTATTTTTATGGTCATATTAATCTCCATTTAATAGGTTTATTAAAATAACTGAAGTCAAGTTCAACATTAAACACAAGACATGAAAAATTTGGATACTTATTCATCATGAATATTTTTTTTAATTTAAGACGAGTCCCTTTAAATTGGATTTAAACTTAATAAATTTCATTTATATAATTCAGGAAATAGAATTAGAGTTTTTTTATTACTATATATACTTATGATATATTTTTAAGATGTAATTTTAAAATACAAAAATTTTGAGATGGGTCATAATAAATTAAAATCTTGATGTGGAGTTCAATGATAAAAATGGGATTGAAAACCTTACTATTGACCACTTATGAAAGCTACAATAAGAAATATAGATGAAGAATCTATAGAGTGTACCATTTAATGAATCACATTTTGGTGAATAATTATTTATAATTTGAAATAAAAATCCATGATATATATATCTAGGAATGTATTTTATATCTGTTGAGGTCTGTATATGACTTTGTATAAAGTGAATTATGAAAATTATGTATCTTTTTGAATATTATTATCTTTGAAATTTTTTTAATGACCTAATAATAATGAGATGTACACTAGAACATGAAATATAATTTATTTACCATTTTTTCATTTGTTATCCTCAAAAGATCAAATTGAACCTATTATAAGAATAGGGAATGTGTATTAATAATAATTATTAGTTCAAAATAACTTGTTTAAATATTCACATGATTTTTTTAAATTCTCTAATTGATGTGAATTAATTGGAAATATTCCCAAAAGTAATTATATTTCTCAATAACTAATGATTTTTTTAAAAATATTTTATGTGTAGTATTTTTTTAGATTTGAAAATTTGTTTTCTGTTTTGGTATTTAATATATCCTATTAAAAGTTCATTATGTTTGAAAGAGGTTAAAAAAATATTCACATTAACCACTGAATAATATATAAATTTTATTTTTTTTCACTCTAATATTCTATAGATATGAATTGCCAAAACCATCATTACATTATTGGTTAAAATTTCAAGACCTTATAATGTGTCAATAATTTTAGTATTCCTAGATATCCAAATACATATACAAAAGTAATTTCAAAACACAAAATAAAAAATTAATTTTTTTTTGAGAAGATGATTATCCAATCCATTATATCCCTAAAAATGACACATATTCCTCATCTCATTTTCTTGAGGGAAAAATAAAAATATGGGTGAGATCAAATAACTAGTAAGAATTTTCATACAGAAAAATCATACATAACATGAACATGGAAAAATTTTATGGAATGCAATAAATTAACTACATAAAGCTATAATAAACATAAAAATGAATTTTATATCCATGGTATGAAATGAAAACATAGAAAACAACAATCCTTGATCTCATACTACTATAATGAAAAATATTACACAAAAAACTTGATGTAAAGGCCTTGTGTAAAGAAAAATTCCTTTAATGGGAATAGGTATACACCAAAACCCAACCATTTCTCTCTAATGATACATATTGATGCATGAATGGGAAATATAATATAGGGCCCCATATGTCACCTGATAATGACCAATTCATTCCCCAAAAAAGTCATCAGGTCATTTGATAATATTTCATGATTAAATTATTACATAATAAATTATAGCTATCCGTAAAATTATGAATTATAAAAATAGAATACTTCCCCATTCAATATAATAATATGAATAACTATGAGATCGTCCCTTAATTGACATGGAGGCTTAAGAGTATCATCAATGTTACATGAATTACCCTTATCAAAGAGATATAGAGGTTAGGGTGCATAAAATCTGATAGGTTATCCGTAAAAGATTCTAATAGGGTTCAATAGATTACATTGTTAGGGGACCAAGGAAATGTTAAACAAAATCCATAGTCATAGTTCCTTAATAGCGTGTGAATCTGCCATTGCATATCCCCCAAGAGTGTCTCACCAGGTGTGTAGGATTTCGCACACTCATAATACAACAGAGTGATGATTTAGTCATTACTGAACCAACATTTTTATGGGGATTATACCTCATTTAATATATTCCACATCCACATCCACATCCACTATCCATTATTGAGACAATGATTTATTTTATAAGAAATTAAACAAAAATTTACATTACCAACACATTGGATGGGGTTTTCATTATTGAAAAGGTAACTATTGAATTAAGATATTACGAGACATGGATAAAAATGTGAACTTGTAAAAACATTAAATTTTATGATTAATATAACAAAAATTATTCTAGGGTAATGTATATACCACATAAAATAAAATAAGTGGTGATTAAAACCTGATCTCTATAGAATGAAAATTGAGAGGGAAACCCCCACTTATGGATTAGGTAGAAATTTAATCATAACCTCATAAAAGACATGGATGATAAATAATCTTTAAATACATTGAATAAGTTAAATTCATGAAATGAAATATCAAATATTTAGTGTATAAAACATATAATATAAATTTTAGGCATAATACAAAATATGACAAGAGTGTGGAATTTGATAGTTAAATCCATTAACTCTATTCCTAGCTACTATGATCATAATTTATCCTCCTATATCATAAGAAAATATATCCTAATAACTTAATTTATAAACTTTATCATGTCTATTTTCATTTATACTCTCCATAAATAGTCATTCTTTGTATGATTTTATTTTTGATTTTCCACATATGTTTTTATAGTTTTACCCATTCATACTAGTTTCATAATAGTTTTGTTTTATTAATTATTTTCCAAATAAAATTAATAATAGGTAATTAAATAATATATTATTGATGATTTGTAATAATTTATATTTTTTAAAATTAATTTCATGATTTTTTATACTTATTCTTTGGATATGAATTTTATAATAAGCATGTTATTGTGATTTTTAATGAATTAAGTGTCATTAATTAATTGATGAATTAGATATTGATATAATATAACCAGAAATAAAAATTATTGAAACATTTATATCACATCATAACATAAAATATTTTTTCATAGCCATCTATTCCATAAATTCATATTATTATTCATGTAGGTTGTTAAACCATTCCAAACATGATCATACCTATAATTAATAATTGATTATGAGGTCGTTTTGTTGAAAAATAATTATTAAAAATGTAAAATGATAATATTTACTATTTTTTAGTTTTATATATCTGTATTTTATTGAAGAAATAGAAGAGTTAATGTATATGAAAACACTACACAATTTCAACAAAAGATTATCATCTTAATACAGTTGATTTATACGATTAAATTAAAAATTATCATTTATTGATCATATCATTAATAGGTTCTCTATTTTCCCATAATTGAACCCTAATTATATAATGAGAGTTATATTTACTCTTTCAAAACATCCTTAAATCCTACCTTCTAATGTGATGATGGAAAATGAAACATGATACATCATTGAGGCGGTAGTCCATAAGACACGTGTGCATCATTTTTTATCTTAATGGATGGGTTATATGTATAAAAAATAAATATAAACATGATATAGTAACATTAAAATATATAAATATTAAAAATATATTTATGTTAATGTGGATTGGGTAAATTTTAATGGGGATAATTAATAAGAAAACATAGTTGTTGACAATAGTCATCTTAGGGACTTTAATTTTACTTTGAAGTATCCATGGAAATGAGGGCATCAAGGTATGATTTGTGTACCAAAATGATTTTATTGTTGGGGGTAGTGAAAATAGGATAAATTGGAAGTTTCTGAATGATAAATTATAAAGATAGGTGAGTCTTTAGGTGGTGAATATGTTACTCTTTTTTAAGTGAATGGATTGGATATTTTGAGAGAAACCATTATATTTTTTACAATGTAAGGTTACTATTCATGTTTCAATGACCATAAAATAGAATAAAGGATATGAAAATGAGTGTGTGTTGAAAATAACCTAAACCACTCCTTTTTAGACAATATTCAGTGTTTAAGTATTTTTTAATTTTTTTTATTTTTCACTAATTAACTTCTACCAAGGAAATTAATTTCAAACATTAAAAATTAATTTTAATGGAAAAGATTAAGATTTAACCTTTTAAAAAAATTTATTCATTTAGTTTTGAATTGGAAAAAAATTAATCAAAGGATATATATATAAAGTCATATAAATTTTATTTTAAATAAATAATCCAAACTATGTAAAAATAGTTTTGGAAGAAATATTTTTTATTCTTAAAATATATATATATAAGATAAAATTTTATTGGATACTGATTTAAATGACATGGACTAATTTATTTTTCTAAAAATAAATGTTATGAGGCTCACAAGGTAACCCCAAATGGAATATCTGTTGAAAATTATTGATTTAATGAAAGGTATGAAAGTAGTATTTTATTAAAGTAACATTTCAATTAGTTCAGAATGGTTGGACATATAATTTATAAATTAAAATAATATTTTAATTTTTAATTTTTACTCCATATATTTAAATTTTATTTCTAAACATCTAAGTAATTATTATATAATTATAAATTCAGAAAACTTAAAATTTTCATTAAAACGAATTTTAAGACTAAAAATTAACATTTTCGTGAAAAGATCTAAAATTCATGTTATGATAATATAGATATAATTAATTAAAAAATTAATTTATTTTACTCAATTTGAAATTATTAAATTAATATAATGAATAATTTAATGAATAAGGTCTCCCTAAATGGTGCATTTTGTGATAGTTTAGTATGTGGTGTTTACATGCTATAGTTGTGTCTTAGGTGTTAAATCCCTCCTAATAAATTTTACACTTAAAATTTATGTTTATATCATACATTTAAAAAAATATAGATTCTACATCCTTATAGATCCTTCAATATCCCAAGTTACAACATTTAGTTTTTTATTTCCCAAAAGGACTTTCACTAAATGATTTATCTAACTCTATAATACATTCTCTCTCATGTCAATAATCTAGATGAGCTACTCATTATAAAATAATTTAGGATCCAAATATATTCCCTTTAATCAGAGAACATGTGATGGATGTGAAATGTGTCTTATTAGCAATGAATCATGGATGATGTTGTGTAATTTTGAAATGTTATTTGACATACCCATCTAATAATCTATAGTCCTAATTATTAATATTTTTCCAAAATATCCAATGTACCTAGTTCATAACTTCCCTTTTATTAGAAAATCATATATATATATTCACTAGTAAAACCATAAAGAATATATAACTCCCAACTTTAAATTATAATTATTTTATTTTATCTTATTTATAACTATATTTTCTATATTGGGTTACTTTAATATGATCATAAATAGAGTATATTTTATTAGTTATCTTTTTTATACACTCTTGGAAAACTAATTTTATTTCCCTGATTTCTTCCTAATAGGATGGATTATGACACCTCTTCGCATACAATGCTTCCTATGGTTTCGTACATTTTTTAAAATGGAATCAATTGTTATATTCAAATCCAACCAAATATATATAATAATCCCATATACCTTTTAAGATAATATAACATGATCTTAACATGTATTCCAAATTCTAGAGATTCGTTTAGATTTCCAATTAGTATGGCGATGATAGGATGATATTAAATGTATCTCAGTGTTGAGATCAATTTAAATACTCTTCAATAATTTCAATTTCATATATGGGTAAAGATAAAATACAATCGATAGAGGTTCCCCATGAAGAATAGTGATTTCATTAATATAGAGTCAGATAAGGTATGAAAGGGGTGGATCTTCTTTTAGCTCTATGAAATTAGCTGATTTAGTAAGCTGATCAGTGATTACCCACACACCATTTTTCTTACTTACCATATTTATGAGTCTATTGATTAAGTCCATTATAAAATTATCCCACTCCATATAGGTATAAGAATAATTTTTGTGAATCCCTTAGGATGTTTTCTTTTACCCTTTACTAATTGGCATACTAAGTATCTTAACAAATAGTCTAAAATTTCCCATGAAATGCTATCCCAAAATAAATTCTCCCTTAAATTCTTATACATCATTTTTCTACTAGGATATGTAGATAAATTTAAGTTGGAAGGTTCATTAATAATTCCCAATTAAATATGGTTATGGATGAAGCAAATAACCTCATCCAAAATTTCAGCATTCCATCTCTATAGATAAACTAATACAATTTCCCACCATTTAGAACATTAATAATACATTGTATGTTCACATAAAATTTCTACAATATCTCTATATAATCTAGTGAATATATTTTATAAATTTCATGAAGAATGAAATATGGATCCCCTTTCCTAAAAATCGTTGTATCCATATTTACTATATCGTAATACCTGGGATCCTTTCTAATACTCATCATGGTCAAAAATCAATGGTATTTCATACTAAATTCATAATCCAACTTATTTTCCTTCCCATGGTGGTAGTGTATCAAGAAATCATCCATGATTAGTTCTAATAATCTCCATTTCCTAATATTGAGATCATTCGGAGAGAGAGGATATACTATAAACTCCTTTGTTCCACATATATCTTGTAAATTTTACCATAGATTTAGTGTCACCATATTTTAAAATAAAATATTAAGTATGCAATATCATGGTCATGAGTTAGGTAGTTTTTAAAAATTATTTTCAATTTTCTTGAGCATAGGAAATCACCATTTCATTATGGATAAGGAAACAAACAAGTAATTTCTTTATTGCATCACTATATATTTCATATTCATCCTTACATGATGGTAACATTATTATGAGTGAATCAATCGGTATTTTATTCATATATTTGAAACATTCCCATGTTCTCTTGACCATGTGAAATTATCCCCTTTACATGATAACATGGTTAATGGGTTGTCCAAACAAGAAAAATCTAGGACGAATATCAGATATTAAACTATTAAACTGGGGAAATTGTGGATCTTAGTGATGTTCCCCAATATAGGTTACTCGTTGAATAACTTTGTATTTTAAGGGCAGAAAAAATATCCCATAATTGGAGACACTGTATCCAAAAAAAGAAACTTCATTGAGATAAAAATCAAACAAAATATATTTCATATATAATTCCATTTTTCTAAGGTTCACCACAATTATTTTTAGATGAATTTCACTATCTTCATAGATCTTAAAATATATTATGATATTATCAAAGAACACCACTAAAAATTTACCAAGATACTATATCGATTAGACCCATAAATACATAAGGTGCATTATTCAGTACAAACAAAATAACATTAAACCAATATTGTTCAAACATTGTCTGAAATGTTTTCATTGATATATCATGCATAATTACCCATAATTTTGTTATCTATACCAAGGATCATTCATTGGAAATCATTTAGATCCATAAAGATGATAAAATAATTCATCAATGTGTAGTAAACCATACATACTATTTATAGTAATAGCATTGATTGCTCAATAATTGGCACATGGTCTCATTGAACCATCCATTATTTTAATGAATAATATAGGGGCTCCCCATGGTGAAATGATAGGGTGTATAAATAAATTATCACTCATCTCATGTAATGTTCTAATTAAATCCACTAACACTACTATTATTATTATATATAGAGATTTAGATATGTGACTTTGCATCAGGAATGTGATTAATAGAGAACTAAACTGCAATATCTTGTGGAAGGCCAAAAAATACTTCTATAAAAAAATGAATTATTATTTTTACCATGTGAACATTTTATATTCTTTGGATATATTCATTATTCATAGGTCATTATTATTCTTTCTCTCTAATGTTTTTAATTAGTAATCACAATTGGTAAACATATACCTTCATATGATATACTTTCATTGTGAAGTTTTAATTTTTCCAAATTCCCAATGTTATAAAGATACTCTCAAGGAAATTTCTCCATTGCTCTGCTACCGATGTATTACTAGTTCCACTGATTTTTGAATATTTGTTTCACTTGAATCGATCCAAAATAGTTACAATATGTTTTGGAACAACAGGTTTCACTGTGTGGGGGAAATTATTTTGAATAACCTGGGTAAACTACTCTAATATTGGTATTATATTTTTTCCATAACTCCATATTCTTTGACTTTGTATGGAGGAATCTCTTAACAATGACTACGAGTGTTGATATGGTCCTTATTTCCCTTGTTAGTCCCCTTCTCTATATAATGACATACGACAAATTTTAATATAACATTGAATTGAAAAAATGTAATACCTCTTATTATTTTTATAGTGTTCCCTATAATTATTTCTTGATTTTCATAAAATGTGTGCTATCTATCTTAGTTACTCTAAATTAAATCCCAATGGATTATACTAAACTTACTCTTATATCAACTGTAGAAACAAACACTTTAGAAACCCATAGACTTATGTTATTTTACATTATTGGTAAAATTTCAAGTCTTTTCAAAGAATCAATTTTTAGTGGTTTTTTAAGAAAATATAAATACATGAAATGTATTTCAAAACATTATATACATCGTAAACATATTATGAAAACATGATTATCCCTTCCATCAAATCAATGAAAATTACACATCGTCCTCATATTGGTTTTGTATAGAAAAGAAAAAAATCAGGTTAATCTCAAATGCTCAGTAAGTATTAATCCATAATGTAATCATACATATCATAAACATGGATCATGTGATATGGAAAGTATAAAGGAACATAATGAAGCCACAAACAACTAAAATAGAGGGCTAATGATATCTATGAAAATAAGTACAAACATTAATAACAATAGACATTGGTCTCATAATAATGTGAGGCATAGTTTTAGGCATAAAACCTTATTATAAATTCCTTCTATCAATACTTTCATATCATTGGAATAGGTATACACCAAAACCCAAAATTCTTTCTCCCTTGAGAATGGCAGGTACATATAGGGGATATATAATTTTGGACACCACACATCACCTGATTATGTCCAATGAATTCATAATAAGAGTCCTCAAGTCCTTTTATTCTATCCCCTAATTAACCTATTATTGAATAAAACACATTTATCTATATAATGAAAAAAATCAAATACTTCTCCACACAATATAATAATGTGGATTGATATAAGATCATCTATTAATCAACTTGGAATCCTTATGGTATAATCAATGTAACATGGCATACCCCTATTAATGAAATATAGTTTCAAGGATACTTACAATGTTCTAGTTTATACATGGAGGATAGTAATTGGTTTTAGTAGTTTTTATTTGGTGGAGACCAAGTAAATGGTTGGAAAAATCATAAATCATGATTTATTAAGAGAATGTGATTATTCCAAATCATATCCCATGTGTGTATATTTCTTGAAGTGAATTCCTAGGAAAAATCATAATTCATATTAGTGATACCCGATTCATTTCTCAATGAACCCTTTTTGGGTGATAACCCCTAAGTTAATCTTTTCCATATCCACATCCAATTTCCATTATCCAAACAATGATGTATTTTCTAGTAATTTACACACATATTTACTTTACTAAAAAAAAGGATGGGGGTTTTCCACTATATAAAATTTTAATTTAAAATTAAATGAATTTGAGATAGGTGAAAATATATAATTATAAATGCCTTAAATTTCACAACTAATATGTAAAAATTATTCCATGTAATTATACTAGATCGATTGCATCCTCCACTGTAAAACACAACACAAATAATGAAATTGCATTAAATTATAGGCCTGGCGACTTGACCCTGCGACCTTCCCGTCACCCCACCCAAAATCTTACCACCACACCACAAATGGTAGGAATATTACTCCAAGTAAAAAATATTCACCACACGTAATGAAATAAGTTGTGGATTAAAAATTATCCAAACTTATTAAAAATTGACATAGATTATCCCCGTATATGAATTGGGTAGAAATTAAATCATAACCTATTTAAGTAGCAGGGAAAAATAATATTTAAATATAATTTACAATTTCATTTCATGATACAAAATATCAATTATCTAGTATATATAACACAAAAAGGAGATTTGGTGCACAATAAAAAATACGCCTCATAGAGATGAATTTTAGACATAAAACACTTACCTCTTTTGCCCAATTCCATGATCATATATTAAACTTTTGTCATAAAAATATATATTCTAATTAGGTAATTAATAACCATACTCATATTCATTTTTTATCACAGTCTTAATTAATATTAATTCTCTACATGAAATCTTATGAATTTCAAGAATTGTGTTTGTAGTTTTGATTATTTGTACTATTTTAATAATTGTTGTGTTCATATTCATTATTCTTCAAAAATACATTATTAAAACGTAACTAAATAAACTATTATTTATTTTTATTAATAATTTATTGTGTTTCAATTTCTATTCAGTATTGTTTTAGACATTATCCAATAATATGATGTTAATAAAAATCTTGTTTTGGAAATTTTAACAAATAGATTATGTATCCTTTCATAATGAATAAATATTGATATAGTATCTCCAGAACCCAAAAAATAATTATTTACTAATTTATATCATTATATATTGTTAAATAATTTTTTATAGTCATCAATGATATAAATTAATTATATTTTTTATGTGGGTTGTTAAACCAACCCAAACATGAAAAACCAATAATATAAAGAATGATTATTCTGCAGTTTTGTTTTGTAATATCACTTGGAATGAGAATCGATATTATATAGTTTTTATTAGTGTGATATATCATAATTTTATAGAATTATAAGAATATCTGTTATCTGTTAAAATCATATGAAATTTGAATAAAATATTATCCTCTTAGAAGGATTGTTTTAAACTATTAAATTAACAATTATTTCATTATAATAATAAGATTAATCTGTTATCTAATTTCAAATACCATAACAATATTGATTTACTAAAAATAATATATATCCATTAATACTGTATTTATATACATCCTTGAAATATAGTGATGGAAAATGAAGCATGTTACATTATATAGGTGGTTGTTCACACAACACATGAAAATCGATTTTAATTTCTCCATCGTGGGGTATATGAATAAATAATGAAAATAAAATTAATAAAAAACCATTATATAATATAAAATAAAATAATTTCATTATGTTAGTTTTTATAAAATAATTATCAATGAATAAAATTATGAAGAAAATTATGTAGTTGATAATACTTATGTTAGGGTCTTGAATTTTCATTGGAAGTATCCTATGAAATGAGGTCCTAATGCTATGTAATGGTGACCAGAAGTGTTTGGTTTTGGGATAGGGTTATAGGAAGATAAAATTTTATATTTTCATAGAAAATTTTTAATGAGAGGTGAGTCTTGAAATTGTGATGATATTATCCTTTTTTATTTGAAGGGAATGGTAGTTTTGGGAGTAACCCTTGTATTTTCTATAATTTAAGGATACTATTCACACTATAAAGAAACAAAATGGATGGAAATAGGAGAGGAAATTATGTAATTTTCATGAGGTATTGTTACATCCATGAATGGTTTCGAAATGAGAAATTCATAATTTCCCCGAACTAACCATTCTACAAGGACTCACAAAACAATTAGAGTATGGGGTCATGTACTTAAGGAGGCGATGATTATTAGTGAGATTTTATAATTCAACTGTAAATTTGATTATCAACACATAATTGGTTCAATTTTATTATGATATGTGATTAAATTTAGTTTCATGAGATTATAAAAAGGATCAAGAAAAAATTTAAGGATCTTGCTCAAAGGATATCCTTAATTCTAACCTGGGTAGATCAAATGGAATTAACCCAAAGATGTTGAATAATCAGAGGTTAATTTTGGTCAATGTAAATGGTTATATCTATATTAACAACTACTCTTTGGTGTAGAGTTAGTTATCAATATAGATTCATTAGTCACAACTCATAAAGAAAAAACAATTTCATGTTATTAGTTCTACCCTAATTTTTTAATTTTTGTTTAGATTCATCCTTCATGATGTGAATTTGTGTTTGAAGTCATAAGTGACTAATTAAATATCATTATGAATATAATATTCTATAATTCTAATATTAAACTTTTCCTGATTTTTTTGGACACTTTAATGTATTTAAATGGTTCAATTCACTGAACAACTCAAGGGGATAAATTCTCTTCACATTGTTAATTTGGTATTCTACAAAGGTTCATGGATTAAATTTACATTAAATACAGGAATATATATTGAAATAGTATCCTCATTATTTTATATAATAAATAATTTCATGAATGGGGGTTTTGTGATGTATAATGAATGAAACTATAGGATTCAGTAGTATTTTCCCCATCCTTCAAATCCTGTAATCAACCTAAAAAATTCAATTAGAAATCATAGAATCACAATATCAAAAACAAATAAAACCATTAAAATTATACATAATAATATATTCATAAATTAAAAATATGAAATACCCTCACAATTTAAAATTTCTTATACTCAAGAAATGAGAACCTCAATAATGATCTCAAGGGATAACAATGTCTAACAAGTGGAAATCATGAACAAACATTCAGATGAAAAATATACTTTAAAAGAATGTTTCCAACATCAAAATTATAGTATTAAAAATAAAAAAAATTATGCAGTACAATCATGTTTTCATTTAATTATCTATTTTCCACTGTTCACTATCTTTCATGTGTTTCTTAAGTAACCATACCCATGTTTTGATTTACCTTAAAATGTTTTTTTAACATCGCTAAAGATAGAATGTGACTACAGTTATGGTCACATACTGAATAAATTTTCCTACCTATAGGATTTAATTAGATCTAATATCTTCACTCTTTAAAAAATACTCAATTCAATCATGAGGGCATAACATGAAGGATCAAATGAATCTGAGGGTGAGGGTATATATGTACTGATATGTAAAAACAAGAAAGGCTCAAAGGGGATCATAAAATCAAAACTATAATTCAAAATGAATAAATGATATGATAAATACAATACTGATATAAAAATAAAATGAGATATCCCACACATATAATGAAACACCATGATATTTTAGAAAAATAATATGTTCGATATTGTGTTCGACATGCAACACTGATCTTAAATGATAAGAGAAATATATATCCATTATAACCTACTAGATAAATAAGCTGGTATGAATAGTATTTACTAATTTATTAAATATATATGTTTATATAAAATTTATAATTAGTATAAAATATATAAAAATAATTTCTATATAATTAATCATGTTTTAGTAATGTAATTTTATTCTTCAAAAATTGGTTTTCTTCAGAAATGGTGTTTATTAATTTTATGGATGAAATATTATAATTAAATTTTGGAAAATATAAAAAATATTTCAGATAAAATGGAATTAATTTTTTAAATCATCATATCCAAATAAAAATTTGGTGAAATTTTGGAATCTTTGGGGAAATATTTATTTTTCGGTGAATAGTTCAATTTATCAATTTTTTGTGAAAATGTCATTTATTTTCATTAAATTGTATAATGTAAAAGTCACATTATTTTTTAATATGATTTCAATTAATATAATTTTTAATTATTTATATTTTATCCACATTATAATTTTTATATAAAATTGATATTTTATTTTAAAATTATTTTATTTTTTGGTTTCTAAACATGATTTTTTCTTAAAACAGTTTTAAAGTGCATAATGTTTATCCATTTTTATTAATTAAAAGAACATATAATGAAGAATTATTTAAATGAAATTTATAGATTATATATCAATAAATATTATTTCATATTCATACATTTTTTATCATTATTAATAGAGTTAATATAAACTCATAATTTTACCATAAAATATACTTCTAGAAAATTCAATTTTTCCTCGCCTCTATGGGTTCTCATTTAAATTAATATTTTCCGCATATATGATTTGAATTTGGTAAAATATATTTAATATGTTTAATAATAATAATTTATATTTCCTAATAGTTTAATTTTATTACCTTAATGAATAGTGAAAATATTAAAAATGAATTGTCGTTTTTAGGATAAAAAGGATTTACTCGAGGTAATAATAAAATGATAAGGTTAAAATGAACAAATAATTTTTAAATAATATAATAAATGGTCATATATAAACCTTAACATGTCTAAATCTAGAAAAAGGTAAATTTTTGATCCTTGTGGAAGGTGAAACTTATTGGTACACCTTTTTATTTTCAAAATTTAAAAGTGCGCGTCTCACCTCACTTATAAATGGAAACCCCATATACGTTCATATTCACACTATCAAATGAATTTTTATTATAAAATCCATACCCAGATATATTTTTTACTTAAAATACCATTACTTAGAGAATTTATTTTTTTCATAAATCCATCCTAATAAGGATGCTTGTTCTTACTAAACAAGGTTTCCTGAAGAAGACGTATTGTTCTTAACTAAGTGTCTTTATTTTATTCCCTATAACACCTATTTATAATAATATTCAATTATTACAACATAATATAACTAGTATCTATAGTATAATTATATTTTATTTATGTTAATGGAATAATATAAATTCATCTCCTCATCTATCGAATGGGATACAAAATCATTATTCGTGCGTACAGTAGACTACCGCCTTAGAATCCAATTTCATTTGTATTCCATCATTGATTCTCAAATATTATTACAATAATGGAATGAAATTATATATGATATTTGTAACATACTTATACTTATGGAGTTATTATATCACAAAGACCTTTGACTTTCCATTCATTGGGGGATACGACAATGTCACTCGTGTTTACGGTGGACTGCCACCTCACAGAGCGATGTGATTCCTTTTTCACAAAATCTTTAAATAGAAGGTGATAAGGATAATTATAATGAATATATATTATATGAATGAAATAATAATGATATTATTGATATATTATTCATTATAAAAACATATCATAGATCATTTTTTATATCCATCATTCATGATCATTTATAAAAGTATAATTTGACTCTAAAAATGAAAAATATATGATTACTATTATTCCAAATAAGTTGAAATAATTACATATTATAGCAATATTCAACCTACTAAATTCAATTTGACACATATACCAAATATCATCGAAACATTTTATGTAAAATTAATTTATTACTTAATTGAATATGACATGGTAATAAGTGAAGTAAAAGTAATAATAAACATGAATAATGTTCATTAGAAATTAAATTATAAACATAATTTTATTATTATGGAATATAAAGTATTTAAGGTGTGAATCTTGTTCAATGTAAGTGACATTGTCTCAATTTTCTATTATTGAAGAATATTTTGATGTTATGCACCTAAATTAATTTTAAAGATTTATACACATCCCCTTTGATATTTTATGTAATAAAATCCTTTATACTTATGATATTTAAATGTTTTTAAAGGGTCATATTTCATGAATCCTATAATTCTAATGTTTTAAACGTGCAAATAGAATTTTTTTAAAATAAATACTATTTTATTGTTATCCTTCCAACTATTTCTCTTCATTGTCAATGTTTCTAAAATCATTTTATGTAAAAAAAGCATTTTGAAATAAATGATTTATAAATTAAAATAAATTTCACTTTGAATGTTATTTAAATGGGTTTCAAAAGAAATTATTTCATGTTTTTATATATAATGTTTGGAAAACATCAAAAGGGATGTTATAATTTAACATATATGATGAAAATAACTTTTCCTTCCATTATAAACATTAATTAACATTTAGATTTATTGAAAATATTTCATGATTTCTGTAATTAAAATCCCTCCATCCATTTTTTTGTTCTTTTCGTATTGAAAATTGGGTTTTTAATGGTTATTTTTTTTACTAAATATTTTTTTTTAAATTAATATGAAATTTTGATATCTAAAATCATTTTTCACATTGGTTCAAAAGTGTTTTTAAAGGTGTATTATAATAAAAAGGTGCATAATATGTTTTTATATTCATGATATTATAATTGAGATTTATATGAAAAAAACTGTTTTTGATACAACTTATATGATGGGTTGTGGCCCTTTATAGACCATGGGTGAGCCTGATATAAGTTATAAAAATGGTTGATCCCCATTATAACTCCTGAAAAATGGGTGATCCAGATTTATCTTATAAAACTTTTGAGCCTCATTATAGATCATAAATTTATTGGAAAATGATTATATTGGATGTTGGTAATGTAGTTATACCAATTAATGTTTTTTAGAGGGTTTTATGAATATTATTCATTAAATTTCTAAAAGGGGTTTTAATTACATTCTATGGGTTTAGATTATTTTTTAGAGAAAAGTGTTAGTGTTCTTAATGTGAAAATGTTTAATTTCCTATGTTCAAATAACATTGTATATAAAGGATAACTTAAATGAGTTTTTTATTTTTTCATTGTAATAGTGGATTTTTTTTATTTTTACATCCTTTAATAAGATTTTTTTTCTCATCTGATGTTTTAAAATGTTTTTCATAGGTTTTATGGATGGGTAATGTCAATAAAGAGGTTAAATTTAATTTCATAAAGATATTCCAAATAAATAAATAAATTTTCATTTTCAATGTCTTATACACTGAAAAAATGGATACTAATAAAAAGTGTCTGATTTTTATTATATGAATTTTTATATAAGTTATGACCTACTTCTATAGAAATATAATCTTGAAATATACTCAATGTAATATAAATTTAAATTTTGACTAAAATATAGGATAATGTAATGTTTAAGTATAGGTCCGTATATTTTGTATGAAAGGTTCATTTAGATGACCTTAGTGTTTATAATAATTATAATAGCATTACCTTGAATGATTTTACCCTATGGATAAATGAAAATGATTTAGAATTTGAAGATCTCCTTATTACTTCATATAAACTATGTTTTTACATAATGGTTTTCCATAGAAGTAATATGGATCATATAGTCAAAAGAAATCAACTGGAATATATCCTTCTAAATCAGCTACCAAATATTGTTAGAATTGGAACTAATAAGTTTTTTATTGTGATAGAATATGTGAAAAAAGACATAATAGGTTGTTGTATCCATGTTAGAGAGAATTTAGATCTACCATAGAGGAATATGATGATAGTAGAGTATTTAATGAGGCCCAATCATATATTATTTAGTTAATCGGTGTGGTATGTTTGGTCACAAGGCTTGTTACTACAAAGAAAAGAGTCATAAATAATAAAATATTCCTATAACATATATCTAGTTAATAGTGAGTTTTCTAGCTATATTTTGCTGAGAAATTATTCTAACATGTGCCTAAAGTTACTTAATCGGGGTGGAAATCATCATGATCATGAAATAAATGGTGTGGAAAAATAATTTTATACTACCATGGTTGATTTTATGATACCCAGTGATGTGGGGATAGGTATGTTACATTATTATAAAAACTATCCCAAAAGCCTATTTTACTTTGGATCTTCACATCCATTCAGTTCTGAGAAATTTAGAAGAATACTGGTAATTGCACATAAATAATATATGATATAACTTTTGGGATAAAATATTTGATTAAATATTAAATAACCCATGATTAGGAGGAATATTCTTATTACTATCAGTAGAATGGTATTTCTTAAAATTCAAGATGAATTTTACTTGGTGTAGTTTTATGTTTTTTTTTCATATTGATTGTATTTTAGTCTATCATGCTAAGATAAATTATATATCTAAAAAATTTGTGTTCAATGATTTTAGAAAATTTATAACATACCAATTAGATAATAAATTAATTAGAGAAGGCAGTTAATGTCACCTGGTTCATATTTTTGTAAATATGAAAAATGTTCAGATTAGTGATGTTCTGGTAGTAACGGAATTTATTGACATATTTTCTAACTAATTTCAAAGTTTTATTCATTATAAAGAGGTTGATTTTACTGTTGAATTTGTTCTTGAGATTAAGCATGTTTCAAAACCCCTTATCAAATGGATCAAGTTGAACATTTAGTATTTAAAAAAGAAAATATATGAGTTATTATATAATAGTTTAATTCAAACTAGTACTTCAATATGGGGTGCTCATTTTTTTCTAAAAATAAATATGGTTTAATTAGAGTTTACATTTATTATAGATCATTTAACTGAATCAACATTAAGGATAAGTTTCATTTTACTAATATCAAGGATTTTTCTGATTAGCTCGACAGAGTGAAATACTGTTATATGTTTAACAATAAGTTAAAGTTTTGAGGCACTACTTTTTAGGTTTTAACTCATGAGATATTATAGTGATAAATTAAATTTTTGGAGGATTTTTCAGGGTTAATGTATATCTAAAATATTATTTAATGTGAATTATTCCTTTAATTTTCATAGAAATCGGTTTTAAGGTATTGATAACATTTAGGGTTTATATGTTCTTTGATAATTTAGGTTATTATAATAAAATTTTTTGTAATGTTAGATTGATTAAATTTAATGTTAATTTACATATTCATGGTTGGGAGAAAACCCATCCCAGCTTGTAAGGTCAAGGTGCTTGAGCCCACAACTGAAGGGCGATAAGAGAGCAATGCCAACCAATATCCTATATGATGACCTGATTAGTTTGAAATCATATATATAAATTAAAATGATTCAATGATAATGATAATTTGTATTTCTAGAGTATATTTTTTACCAGATAGATAAACATGGCATTTAAAATTGACTGGTTATTAGGATATTAATTTCGTTTTGGAAGAAAATTACTCTAATTTTTGGAAACAACTTAACTTACGTTGACCATTTTGGTTTTGGCTTATGTAAAAATATATTAGGAACATATGGTTATCCATTTTGGGATTATATTATCTATTATAAGCTTAATTTTATTACTTCAGTTTTAAAAAATACAAATTTGATACACATCATTTTAGAAAATATGAGAGTGTGGTGAAAATTGATTAATTGAATAAATTATGGTATAAATGTAGTTATATTTACCTCTAATTTTATTTAATATTATAAATTAATTACATAAATATAATATGAGTATATTTATACTGAAAATATTATCTTATTACATTCATTTCATATGAATCAAATGGTCATTTATTTCACAATATATTTACAGTTTTGAGGTCTTTAACATTCAATTTCCCATTCAAATTCTTGTGATCAATGGTCTCTATCATTCTCTATAATTTTTTAGATACTTGTATTTTCCTCCATGTAAAAATATTACCTTCCCACATATGTTCTACTACTTGGAATCCTATGTATATGTTATTACATATGACTTCACACTTCATTTCCTCTATTATAAAGAGGTGGGTTTATTAACCCTTCTTACGATGTGGGTATAAGGCATCGACATTAAACAATACATAATCTTTAGTTAAGTCAATAATTTGACATTATATCACATTGAGGATCTTTTTATATTTAGAGATTTCTATAATTAGGCCATAACTCATACATAAAAACTCAAAAATTACTGAGTAGACACTTATAATCAAAATCCATTTTTTATAAAAGAAAAACCTTTAAAAATAAACATGGTTTTGTTTCATGTTTAATCATGATAACATTGCCATGGTCCCATAGATAACTCTATTCTCTTTTAAATCCTATAAAAACATTTCAAAACTTGGGATTATCATAAAAATCTCAGTAAGGGATACACAAAGAATTAAAACTATTAGTTTTGTAAAAACATGTAAACCCTGAATAATACATCATAAACTAATATTTTTCACCTTTAAGAAGTTGTAAGTAATGTACACTAAATATACGATAATTTCTTATCATTTTGTAATAAAAATATTACCATAAAACCCATAAAATCACATATAAAATATAAAGGTTACTTGGGAAATAATCATACTTAAATGGAATAACCCTACAGTCAACTTCCACACATATCACTCTTACAAATGTAATAGTCATATAGCCGAATTACCTACACAATGCATTGGAGGTTATAACATAACAAATCATCCTTGGTTTTTCCCAGAACAACCCATATTTGGTTCATCATGTAACCAACCATCTTTGTTTCATCACAGAACCACCTGTCAAATATCCATGAACCATTATATAATCATAACTCATAAAGATTTCAATTATCAATATTTCACTCATAAATTTCCATCTGTAATCACAAGAAATCATTTCCTGATATTGAAAGAGTAAATCAATTTTCATACCCATTTTCAATAATAAAATACCCATAAAATTGAATAAGTTATTTTGTTTTTTTATTTTAAAAACATTAAGTCTTATAGAGGAATCCAAATTTCAAATAACAGTTACGGGAGTGGAGAATTCATTTTCCCCACATATGTTAAAAAAAGATTCCATTTTTCATTTTTGTAAAGAGAGTAAAAATCTTATTATAAAAATATTCCTTTTGAAAAACAAGGAATGAAATTAAAAATAGACATAAAATGTCATGTATAATCCTTTTTTATCCATATAAATAAATATGTAAATTAATATCATGAAGGAAACTATTTTGTAATTAAATATTTAAATGTTTAAGGTGTCACATACCGCTTTGAACATTTAAATATTAAAAGCCATGAATTAATAAATTTACCAAAATATTAAATAACACTTTTGTAGATAAAATACGGATTTGAAAATGGTTTCTGTATATACTCCTAATAAAATATTAAAGGTGTGTATTATCAAGAAACCCCTCAATAAATGAATATTGAGATGAAGTCCCTTACCTCGAGTATTAATCATTGTGTGGGCTCTTTATCTTCCTAAATAATAAAATTAGATTAAATTTTAACTAAATGAGAACCTTTTTCATGTTATTATTCCTTTTATATGACTTATTACTAATTTAAAATAATTACACATTAATTTAAGTTCATATCGGACGTTTTGTCAATATTCAGTTCTTTAGTCGAAAATGAACGTGGTATGATTGCAATAACCCATGTGGTAAAAATTGAATCATTTAAAAAATATAAAATATGATATAAATATAATATATATTCATTGTATAAGTATTTATAATAATATTTTATGTAAAACTAAATACACCATCCATATAGATGGTAGGTCGTACGTATGCAAGAACACTATTTTTTTGTTTTCCCTATCGTATTGAAAGATAAAAAATTAAATGAAATGTATGTAAGTATATATACATATATAATATCCTTATAGTATCATTAATGGTTCATTTATATAATATATTATTACTATAAAAATCCTTAATACATTACATGTGATGTGTGAACGAATCACATCATTTTGAGGAGGCGGTAGTCCATAAGTCCCCAAACAATGTGATCACATTACCAATATTTAGAGAGAATGAAGGTATGTTTAAAATAAATTTTCAAAATATTAAATAGGTCTTAATATACATATTAAAATATTATTTTTCCAGAACAATTGTTTTATTACCATCCACGAAGGGCATAAAAGAAAAAAGAACAAAAACATTATTCAGGGAGGTGATTAACCAACATAAATTGGAAAACCATTTTGTTTCTTTGAATAAGAGGAGGTGAGAAATGAAATGGATATAAGAAATTTCATTATAGAAATAAAAATATATTATATATATAATTATGGAGTTATTATTCATTTATTGATGAAGGAGGCGAAGAGAAAGTAGAAAAATAAAATAAATTAAGAGAGGTACTTTGAGAAAATTACCTCTTAAATATCCCCTCCATGAAAGATCCTTGAGGACCTTGGATTTGGTCTTTTGGTGAGGCCAGAAGAAATTTTTTATGAGGAGAGTAAGGAGGAGAGTTTTGTTCAGAAATTTTAGGCAATAAAAAGATTTTTGGGTCTAAATGGGGAGGTGAGGATTGTAATTTATACATCAAGATAGGTGGGTTCAATTGATTAATTTATTGATTAATTTATATTAAAAGCAGACCATATAGAGGTGAAATTCAATTCAACAACATTTGATTTTAATTAATGTTGTATAATCTGGTTATGGTAGATCCTCACCTAACAAACCCTTTAAATGTTTTTATTTTTAGGTATGTTAATATTTTATCTTTTAATTTTAACCCTGGTCGAAATTGTACTTTTACTACGATAATTTTATTTACCATGATAACATTTATATATATATAAATTAAATTGACCTTACAACATAATTTGGACCTTATGATTCAAAATATCCAATATATTTCACCAAATTAAATTCACAAAACTGGGAAAATTATATTTAAAATTAATTCCATAGACAAAACTAAAAAGTGGGTTTTTAAAGTGAAACCATCAAAAGTTTGAAATGTTTTTATATCTAATTTCAATTTTAAAGAGAATCTAATTAACTAAAATGTATTAAATTATACAAAATTCATCTAATTATACATTAAAACCTTGTAAAATGATAATCTATCAATATGAATAAATTAAATGAAAACTAGTTTTGAACTAAAACCCATTATTTTTCACTACTCATTAAAATATGAAACTTATTATATTAAAACCAAAAATTTATCCAAAGTAATTTTTTCCTTATTAAGAATAATAAGTTTATATTTTCAAACATAACATAGAAAAGTGACAAATACTATATTCAAACTTTTTTCACCATCAAAAGGCGGTAAAATTGTATTTTTAAAAAAACACTCAATTTATCCTTAAAATTTTATTTGTTCTTATAAAAAGACTATAAAAACATAATATAAATTTTAAAATTATATTGAATTTATATTTCATTAATATAATCCAACAGAAGTTATTTTATTATTTTATATACATAATTATTCACATTTAAATAGTTTTTCATAAAAACACATTCTTTATATTCAGTTGTTTTTTATTTAATTTCATAATTGATTTGGTAACCAATGAATCATTATATAAATATGGGTAAACCATGTTTTCCTAATTTATTTAATCCTTCTCATTCCCATAATTCTAATGCCTATATGATAACTATGATATTAAATATGAATATTAAGTTGTTCATTTATGCTAAATGTGGTGTATCATGTATGCTATCGAACACAGTGTTTCCTTTTAAAAACTAGGTATGTTAAATTCCCCTAGAAATTTCTTTCTCGCTATTTTAATTTGGGGTCGGTAATAAAGGAATTATAACAACCCTACCCTTTATTACACACTTAAACATGATTTATTACATAAAAATTCACTTAATACAACCCAGAAGATCGAGATGTCTAGTGTCTTTGGGGATTAGTAAAATCACATGATAACTTAAGACATAAAATACAACATCTTTATTGAAAACTTATTTTACATGACCACAACATTCCTTCATACTTAGCATTTCATAGGATAACCCGAGGACATACTTAAGAAAATGGTGATCTATAAATCCCATTAATGGAGTAAACATGGCATAACATGAATTATAAAATAAATTTTAGGAAATAGAAATATCAGTGGATCATAAGAGAAACATGAAAATAAAGGCACAATATAACTTGATCATCATAACATGGAAATGTGGAAACAACTTAAAACACTACATCAAAAACATAAATTAATCAGGTAAACCCTTGTCCCAACATGGTGAAAAAATGTACTAAAATGAATCAATTAAACCCCTATCCAAACATTACCTATAATTATACTAAACATTACCCAATTCATTGTAATGCTATCAGGATTCACCCTTCATGAACATTTTTATCTCATGCTAAAATGTGCCACATAGATCATATAACATGGATTCATTAAACATCATCATTTATTCCATGATAATGTAATATGGAATATATATATTTATGTCTATAATAAATACATATATGTGCAAAAGGTGAATACCTGTGAGAGAGAAATGGGCATGGTATTCACTAAATGATGATTTTGGCATGAAAAATCATGGTGTAATTTCAGCAGCATAACGACGTCGTATAGGGATTCATAAAATGAGTTGATAAGAGAGAAAAGGTTATATCATCATTTAAACATAAAATGGGAAGTAATGGGATCATGGAGCATAATATACCAACATATTAAAAGGAATTTGAGATGCATAATATAAGAGAAATTCTTGAATAGAAATAAGGAGAGAGAAATTCCTTACATAATTTCAGGATGGTAACATGTGTACATGGGAGAGATTAATGAGAGTGAAACAAGTATATAATCATTAAAACATAATAATGTAAGTATCAGGGAGGTTCAAAAACATACCCCATAATAGTTTGTTTAAAAATAAAAGGGTATAACAATAAAAGGAAACTTGGATAAAATGAGAAATGAAGGAAATTGAGGATCCATTACCTGGAAGTCTGATCCCAAAGGCTTAGGAGAGGATTATTTGGAGCATAGGGCCCCTTTGGAGGAATTTAGGGAGTAGGGGGGAAAGGGTGGGAGAGATTAAAAGAGCTTGAGATAAGTGTAATCTGTGCATGGGAGGGTTTATATACGAAAGGTGACAGAATTATTTATTATTTTGGTTTTGGACCCTACACGCTAAAATATTCAAAACCAAAAACCATCCTAGGTTTTATGCCCATGGTTTCAAGAAAAATGGAGTGTTATACAATATTTTATAAGTCTAAGGGACAAATATATTAAAATATTACCCTTGATTATGTGTATATGTGTCACACTTTCAAGTAAATGATTTTAAAATCTTAAAATATTTTATATGTCTTGGAGGATTCACTAATGAATTATAAAATAATTAAAATAAGCCTAAAATTAAATTATTTTGTAGTAAAACAGAAATTTTTCCGAAGTTACCATTTATATTATTTTATTAAATCACTATTGGGTCATTATGATGTCTTAAAACACATTATATATTGATTCGATATTTAATTTTTACCCCAAAAATCGACTGTCTCAGAAAATTATGAAAAATTCACCATTGGATAATTTCGATGCTCTGACTCCAAAAATAATATTCATTTTATCTAAATAATTTTTTAAATATGGGAATTTTTACTTTTAAAATAAAAAACTGAAATTTATTGAAATTTGACGGGTTTTGACAAAAACACTTTTCAAACCTTCCTAAAAATTACAATTTAATTCATAAATATTATACGATCTTTTATATTTTAAAAATGTAATTTAATTATAATATTTTACTAAAATAGTATTTAATTAAAAAAAATTACTTAATCAAAATAGATACTTTAATTGAATTTTAGTATTAACCAAAAATGTAAATTGGGCTTTAAAAATCATTTACAAAGTAATAATAATTGAAGTAAATTATATACAAAAATGATGCACATAATCATAATGGTGGGGTCCTATTAAATATCCCTTTATTTTTCCATCATATGAAATATGTGTAATGTGTGAAATGGTGGGGCATTCTTGGGCCATTTAGTGAACATGGTTTGGTCTGTGATCAAGATGAGCTTGAACTTCTCCCATAAACGATTATGAACATGCTTAAGTTATTGGATCTCATCATGGGCTTGGTCTAGAGAAAATACCATAAGTTCTATCTCCCTATGAATCTCTGATAAATGATCTTAATAGGGTATGATCCTACTAGTTGAGGTTATCACTTCCTTTGTCTATTCCAAAAGTATTTGTTAAAACCATATATTTATACTAGTCATTTGATCACTATTAAAAAACTATATTATCAATGGTAAGAATACTTAATGGTCATTTAAAACCAATTGAATATAATAATAAAAAATGAGTGCATGTGTTTTTTATATCCATAAGACATTTAACTAAAAGAAATTGAATTTTATTCATAATAGTTTGGGTCATTATAACCTTCCCCCCTTAAGAATGTTTTCCCTCGAAATCTTCTTTTCCAAAACTAATACAGATGAGGGTAGCTCTGTCATATCACTTCCTCTGATTCCCACATTGCTTTTTCAAACATGTGGTTTCACCACAAAACTTTAATGAGGGGAATTATATTATTTCTCATAACTTTATCTCTATGATCTAAGATCTTCACCAGTTTCTATTCATATGAGAGGTCATTCTCCAATGGTCAATCTCTGGATTGCGTTTATGTGATGGTTCTGGTATGTACTTCCTTAATAGTGATACAAAGAACATATCATATACATGAGATAGGTTTAGTAGGAGTTCTAGTCGATAGGCCACTGCCCTCATGCGATCAAGGATCTCAAAAGGGCCGATATACCTTGGACTAATATTTCCCTCCTTCCCAAATCTCATAACTCTATTCCATGGAGATAAGTGGATGAACACCATTTATCTAACATCACACTCTAGGTATTGTCAATTATTGTCAGCATATATCTTTTTTGACATTGATAAGCTTTAATGTACTGTTGGTTGGTCTTAACCTAATCCAAAATTTCTTCAACCATTTCTGGACCTAGAAGTATTTTCTCCCCAACTTCATCCCAACATGTTGGTGTTCTGCACCTCTTCCCATAAAGGGCTTCATAATGATCCATTTGGATGCTTGAGTGGAAACTATTATTGTAAGAGAACTCCACCAGAGGAAGATGTAGATCCCATCCACCTTGAAAGTTCATTGTTAATGATATCAACATGCCCTCAAGTGTTTGGATAGTCCACTCAGATTAGAAATCAATTTGAGGTCGATAAGTCATACTATAGTTTAACTTAGTATTCATTATGTATTGGAGACTCTTCTAGAACTTTGAGGTGAATCTTAGATCTCGATCGGATAAACTCGATAATGGTACACCATGTAGCCTTACCACTTATATGATGTATATATGTTCTAGTTGATCCAATGAGAAATCATCTCGAGTTGCCTTGAAGTGTGCAGTGTTTGTAAGATGATCCACCACAACCTAGATATCACTGTTTCCTTTAGATTTCTTTGGAAGTCTATTGATAATGTCTATGGTGATGTTATCCTATTTCCATGTTGGTATGGGTAATGTTTGCATCATCACCTTAGACATCTGCCTCTCAGGCTTCACTTGATAACATACCAAGAACTTTGATTTATATTCGGCAATCTAATTATTCTTGTCATCCAACCAATAATGCTATATGAGATCTTAATACATCATTGTGTTTCCTAGTTTAATGTAGAAATTTTAACTATTTGCATCATCCCAAAGTTCTTTCTTTAACTCTAGATTTTATGGAACATATAGTACTGACCCAAAACTCACAATTCATATTTTATTAACATTGAACTTTAAGGATTTACCTTTTTTGATAGTTTCCACACTCTTCTGAATTTCCACATCATCTTTTTGAGCATCCTTTAGCCTATCTAAAAGAGAAGGTTGAGAAATCATTTGTTAGAGTATTGATGGTGTTCCATTATTTATGATTCCCATGCCTATATTCACCAAATCTACAAAGATTGTATCCTTATCAACTCTCATCAATGATAGAATCTATGGGTCCTCTCTACTTAGAGAATCTACCACCTTCTTCACTTTCCCATGGTGTTAATGGATTGATTAGTCATAATCCTTGATTAGATCTAACATATTTCATTGGAGCTTCTTCATCTCATTCTGTGTCTATGTATACTTGAGGATTTTGTGATCTATATATATTTCACAATTTTTCCCAAAGAGGTAATGTCACCAAATTTTCAAACTGAAGATCACTGTAGTCAACTTCAGATCATGTGTTGGATATTTCATCTCATAAACTTTGAATTTCCTTTAATCATGCACAATTAATTTTTCATTTTTCATTAACACACATCCCATACCCTTCTTTGTTGCATCACTAAATATGATGAAAATTTCTCCTATTGTGGCTAGTGAGAGCACATGCGTAGTGATAAGCCTCATTTTTATCTCCTTGAAGCTCTCTTTATAGTCACCATTCCAAGAAAAATTGACCCCTTTTCATGTTAGCATGGTAAGAGGTTTTGATAATCATGATAAAATTCTCACAAATAAGAGATAATATCTAGCTAACCCAAAGAATCTAAGGATATCTGTAAAAAATTTTGGTCTTGGACATCCCTCAATTGCATTTGTATGGAGGGTTCCACAAATACCCCATTTCTTATAATGATATGCCGAAAGAATGAGACTTCCTTATACCAGAACTCACACTTGTTGTACTTTTCATATATCTTCTCCTTTCGTAAGGTCTCTGGTATAATGCTTAGATATTCCTCATGCTCCTCCATGGTTTTGGTGTATATTTGAATATCTTTTAAAAAGACTACCCCAGATTTGTTTAGGTAATATCTAAAGAATATATTCATCAAATCCATGAAGATTGTTAGAGAATTAGTGAGTCCAAATGGCATTACTATGAATTCATAGTGCTCGTACCTTGTATAAAATGTAGTCTTGGGTATATCCTCCCTCTTTACCCTTGGTAATATCCCGACCATAGATCTTCCTTGGAGAATTATTGTGATCCATGTATCTGATCAAAAAATTCACAAATTCTTGGCAAATGATACTTGTTCTTTATCGTGATTTTGTTGATCTCATGATAATCAATGCAAAGGCACATTGACCCATCCTTATTCTTGATGAGGATGACTTGTGAACCCCATGATCAATTACTTGGGCGTATAAACCCTTTATCTGAATTATCCTATAGTTATTTATTTAGATCCTCAAGCTCCAAAACAACAATTCTATATGGATTCTATGATATTGCAAATTCCCTAGGTATAAGATCATTTGAGAATTCAACATCTATTCTAGGTGGAAGACCAGGCAATTCCTCGGGAAACACATCAGCAAATTCCCTCACAATAAACATGTCTTCGAGGATGTTTATAAGGACCCGACCTTAAAAAATTACATAATCACGAATTAAATGTACAATTAACATTGAGGATCTTTTCAGGTTTAGAGTTTTAGAGAATTAGGACATAACTATTACATCTCAAAAGATTACAAAGTAGACACTTCTACTCAGTTTCTATTTTTTTAATAAAATAAAAACTCTTAAAAAGAAACATGTATTGCTCCATGTTTTAGATATCATGTCTTTCCCTGATCCCATCCTTGACCCTATTCATCTTTAATTCCTATGGAAAACATTTCAAAAATTTGGGATGAGCATAAAAATCTCTATAAGGGATACACAAAGAAGAAAAACTGTTAGTTTTTCAAAACAACTAGTAAATCATGAATACTTTATCATAAGTAATACTTTTCACCTTTATGAAGTAGTAAATACTCTTCACTGAATAAAAGATCATTTCTTACCCTTTTGTAACAAAACAAATTACCATAAAACCCATATAAAGAACACATAACATAAAAAGGTAACTTAGGACATAAACATACATAAATGGAATAACCATACGATCGACTTCCACACATGTCACTAAATTGAATAGCCATATGGATGACTTCCATACCCAATGCATTGGAGGTTATAACATAAACACCCATCCTGGTATTCATGACACCACACGTCATTTGGTTTATCACGTAACCACCCGTCAAATGTCCAAGTACCATTATAGAATCATAACACATAAAACAATTATAGGAAAGAAAACATTTCCACATTTCAATCACAATATATCACATAAATATATTGACATAAAAAATCCATTATCAAAAAAATTTACAATACCAAAATATATAAAAGAGTATATGGTATTTATTTTCTTTTAAAAACATTGCATCTTGTTGAGGAAGCCAACGATCAAATAATACTCGCGGTGGTGGAAAGGTCGTTGTCACCGAGTACGTTAAAAGAAACATTCCATTTTGTCGTTTAGTAAAAAGCTTCATAGAAAAAGATTCCCTTTGAATGAAATGAAAAGTCAAAGGTGTTTATACAGCATATAAAATAAATTCTTGTATTAAAACAAAATATGCCTCAATGAAAGAATATTGAGATGAAGTCCCTTACAAAGACAATATCCTTAGATTAAGGATAAATCAATGGCATAATTATGTGTGAAAAATATAAATACACCCAATATAAGTGGATATTAAGTTTAAAAAAATAATAGTTCATTCACACATATTCATAGAATGACATAATCAAGAAGTAGAGGTTTAACCCAAATAATTGAAGTTTGGTTAAGAAGTTCCCTTACAAAAATTCTATAGACTAACAGTGTCGCATCAAATTTTAGAAAAAGATTTGATGAGAGAGATAATGGTATATCATCACTTGGACATAAAATTTAAATAAATAAGGATATAGAATAACATATCCCAACATAATAATATGTCAATTAATAGACATAACAAAAATAAGCCTTTTAAAAAGAGGAGGGTGAAAGGTTCCCTTACTAATTTGGTAACTTACAAAACATACACCACATGAAAGAAATACCATACAATGTTGATGTAAATAACCATAAATGAAATTATATTACACAAAGAGTATAATAATGGGTAGTACATACAACACTCAATGGATATAGTGACAAATGTATCATTAATCTCACGGGAATAAAAAGTGAGATAAAAAACCCCTTACCTCATTGTAATAAATTGAGTTGTATGACCAAAAGATAATAAGCACCAAATTGATTGTAGAATAACATGAATATAAATAGAATCATGATAATATATATCAAATGGTAGTACACAATACACCACATTCAATAAATAAGTCGCAAACAATGGAAATCTCACATAATTAAAAGCGAGATAAGAAACCCCTTACCTCATTGTAATAAATCGAGTCGTATGACCAAAAGATAATAAGAACCAAAAGAATCACAGAATATCTTGAATATAAATATAATAATGATAATATATATCAAATGTAATTACACATTACACCACAGAAAATAAATAAGTAGTGAACAATGGAAATCTCACGGGATTAAAAGCAATGTAAGAAATCCCCTTACCACGTGTCCGACTTAACTCTCTCGTATATTGCTTGTTCTTCCTGAATGATAAACATAAGTTAATTTATACTTGGTTAATAATTTTTTTGAATTTTATTATTTCTTTTATATCACTTATTACCATGTCATAAACATTACGTAATCATTTAAGTTAATAACAATTGTTTTGTCGATATTTGGTACTTGAGTCAAAAGTGAATTTCTTATATTTACAAGTTGTTCATGTATTAAAATATCCATTATCTCCAGAATGTTATTCATGATGTAGATATCATATATATAATATATATACTATATATATATATATGTTTTTATTTATACCAGTAAATAACATTTGAAGGTAAGAAATGTAATGCATCGTTCATGGAGACGGTAAGTCATACGTATGCATGAATGCTACTTTCATTTCTATTTCGCATTTAATGTAATTAAAACACTATGATATAAAGGTATATTATAATTACAGTATAATATCATATATAATATCATTAATTACATCCTTTATACATCCCACATAAGGCATTAACGATTCAAATCATTTTGAGTGGGCGGTAGTCTGCACTTCCTAAAATGAAATTATCGCGTTTACCCATTATGGAAACCATAAAGGTATGGAATAAATGAAAAATAAAGAAGTATAAGGAAAAAATAAACATAATGTATATCATATATAAATATAGTGACATATTAATGGCCACCATGAGAGGTAGTAGGAGATAATTGAACAATCATCGTTCCGTGAGGTAGTAGTTCACCGTCCACAAAAACAGTATGTTCTTCACCCATTAGACGGAGGTGTGTGTAAGTGTAGCTCTAATAATTATCATAAAAACATACTAGTGTATTGAAGATACTGGTTTTGGTACATAATAAAGGAATAAAAATCGTTAAATGGGATTAAGAAGAAAAATAAAACAAAAGAACATAAGAGAAGACATTACCTTTAAATCGGGCAACTCCCCTTGGTTTGAACCATAAGGGTTTCTTGAAGTTATTTAGGCCTAAGGTAATTCTTTTAGGATGTATAGAGGGATATTGGGAGATTATTTTAGTAGAGTTTGGTTGAGTCAAAAGTCTTGAGAAGTGTGAGAAATGGGTAGAAAGTGGGGACTTTTTATAAGGGAGAGGATGAGCTCTTTTGGAAAGCATGAAAATATTATTTTATTATATAATGCTTTTCAGTTTATAAAGGTCCAAAAATAATTAACGTCTAAGATATGGTTTCCCATGTTCGAAATAAAATCATCCAACAATAATTGGACAAGTGTTGGATATTATTTTAAACTTTATCTTCTTATTTATTTAAATCATTCATTAATGACGTAAACATTGCATCATAATTGTGTCATAAATAATTTTATTTATTTGATGTCTAAAAATTATAAAAAAAACACCATGATGTAGGAGATATTTTTTATCTTTATAATGAATATTTATATAAAAATGATAACTTATATAACCCCATGTAAAAATTGTTTTAGTAAAACAATACATGTTTGTGACATTTTTATTTTTTACTTAAAATAAAAAGTTATTAATGTCATTATCATACACAAGGGGCTTCATGGGGCCCCCAAATTGACCCATGGATTTTATTGGTTGGACATGACTCATCCAATAAGGTTAGGAAATGTTTCAAAATATTTTTATATTTTTATAATATTATTTTTACCTTAAATTACCCTAATTACCTTTAATCGCGGTTAATAAAACTCAAAAGTTACTATTCAACTAAAATTATTTTCATCCAATTGAAACATATTTTACTTACTAATGACAACCATGTATGTTATATTTTTTAAATTCAATTCACATAAGTGGTGAAATTTCATTTAAACGAAAAATTCATTTTTTAACTACTACATAGTGGTTTCACTATTAATCACAAAAATTGATGTTTTCGGAAAAATACCAAAAATTCACCCTAAGATGTATTTGATTTTCATAATTAAAAAAAGATGTCCATTTTACCAAATTAAAAACATAGAAATTGCATTAATTAATTTTATAATTAATTCCCACTGTCAAAACAAATAGTGTGTTTTTAAGAAACAACATCTATCAAAAGATTAACACTTGTTTATGTCCAATTTCACAGTGAAATTAATTCCAATGACCACCATTTGATTAAATGGTAAACATATATTTTAATTAAACTTTAAACCCAATTAAAAAGATAATCTAACCATATAAATAAATTATATTAACATGAGGTTTTGAATTAAAATAAAACATTTTTCAATATTCATTAAAAAATGAACGTTGTCGGAAAAATAACAAACATTTACACAAAGTAAATTTTTATGTATAAATTATAAAGAAGGATTTTATTTTGTCAAATATAATATATAAAAGTGACAAAAATTATATTTAAAAAGGGTTCTCCATAAAAAGGCGGTTAATCGACCTTTTAAAGAATATTAGAATATTAATGTTTGAAATTGGATTCATTCGCATTTTAAGCCTCTATCATTTATTGGATAAATGTAAAGATTTTTAACAAAAATATATAATAATTTTTTAGTTATTTCTGTTCATTCCCACCATTACAATGACTAGGCGTTAACTACCATTTAAAATAATAATATTGTATTGTTAGAATGCAACATAAGATTTCAAAGAAACTTGTTGATGCGTATTAGGTAAGCTGTCGAACATAGCGTCACCTTTAAAGTAAAATTAATATTTAATTCGAAAATATTATTAAATATGAAAATGTCATATTATTTATTTACCTGGGATGTTACATCCTTCCCCCTTTTGGGAATTGCATCCTTGCAATTTTAAAATTGGGCTCAGAAACTTCATTAAAAGCCCCACATCAGAAAAGTAGTCAATAAAACTATCAATTTAAAAGAAAAAAAGATAAGTAAAAAATTCACCCAACACAAAAGATACTAGGATTCCATGAAACCATGGATATGGAGGAGAAAACAAACCATCATATTCTGATGGAGAGTGATAGAAAACATGTTTTGGAGAAAGTTAACCACCAGAAAATCACAAACTTGTGATGGGTTAAACGGTATTTGATTCCACTGTTGGAAAATTTAAAAAACAACATTTTTGTTTTAAGTTACTTTTCATTGAGGAATTTATTTATGGGCTTAACTAAAACATAAGGAAACATACTTACTTGTCATGTAGACTTTTATCTTTTACTAGATTTCTAACACAAACTCATATTTTCTCCAAAAGATGAGTATTTAGGATGACGTGTTCGCATTAGGAGCGCTAAAATCAACTTTGATGGAGTCACATAATCCACAGTTGATGAACTATATATTTTCCATGTCTTTAGAAATTAACCAAAACCAAAATGGTTAGTACAAAATCAGATAATCCCCAAAAAGGATAATCTTTTATAAAAATAAAAACTACTCTTAATCTCAAAAATTTGTCCAAAAAACCCCAAAGTTCATCAAAGACCATTCAATAAATAGCTATCCATAAAATTCTTCAATGTAATCAAAACTAATATTGAAACCCCAATCTCCGAAGGATTTAATCCCATAGTCTTCCAAGATGAATCTTAACATTTATCTCCAAATAACATCAATTTCTCTTACAGTCTCATATTGAAAAGTAATTAACCTAATCACATTTCCATCCTGATAGGTTAATAATTTCCCTAGATAACCCAAAATCAAATTATTCTTGATTCATAAAATCATATAACTTAAAAGAATTAGTAAAACTAACCAGGGACTTCACGTAGTTCAGTGGTAAGTGATAAATACCAGTCGCACTTTAGTTGTGGGTTCGATTCCTGAAGCTTCGTCCGACGCGACGGGTTGTCACCCAGTCTGCATGTTGTCCCTTTTCAAAAACAATATAATTTTATAAAATTCCCCAAAATAGATAAATTCATAAAAAATAACCATAACATATTTTAACCATGAATGTTACCTAATAACTTTCATTTTAGATCCCAAAATGTATTAACCTATAATTGCCTCAAATTCAAGGATCATATAAACCCAAATGGTTCTTTAAAACTATATCCAGAAAAGAAAAGAAAATTATGACTTGAATAAAATTTTCATATATCAAACTTCAGGGTTACACATACTATAAAAAGTCTTCTAATGTAATCCCATCATCAAAAGAGCCTTAATACTTTTAAGAATTTCACTATCCTAAAATCTACTATAACTCTTGAATCCCTTATATGTTTACTTCTTACTCATTCAACATTCTTCATGATCCATTAACCATCCCTTTCCAACTTATTCTGAAATACTTCCTTCCTACAATAAAAATCATGAATCATATCCTATGATTAAATAATATGAAATCATATGATAAGAAATAATCTATACCTTTCATTGGTCTTCGTCAGTTTCTTCATCCTTAATCGGAATGGAATTAGGTATTGGTAAAAAAATATTTGTATGATCTTTGTGATCCCATTCCTGAAACATCTTCGTAGAACATGTGTTTTCATAATTACCATGCACACCACATTTAAAACATTCAATTGATCCCTCATAAAGAACTTATTTCCCTTTCCTAGAGTAAACTGGATGCTTCCATTTTCCATGGTAGGTTATTGCTTTATGACCTTCATTTCCACATCTATAGCATCTTTTTATCCCTTTGAAACATTTTCCTAGGTGTATCTTTCCACATTTTTGGCACATAGGTTTTTGAACACACCTACCTTTATGATTATTACATGAACTTCCGTAGGGATTTGTTTCTCGCATATATGATGCCTTATAAAAATCACTAAGGTTCATGTGGTCAATCATGACTCCAGATAGTTGGTTGAGAATAACCACAAGAATTCTCAATGCATCTCCCATATCATTCAGTTGCTCGTTCAGAAAACCGTCACAGTTTTCTTCACATCCACTGTTACTTTGGTGCCTGCTAGATCTATCCATTTACTAAAACCAAAAAGGTCAGTGTGAGTATATTAGTAAAATCATCATGTAATATCTTATGAGGAGGGTAAATACTAAAATATAATTATTCATTTTATCTTAAACTCATTCACTTTATCTAAAAACTATGACTCTTTCTAAAATCCTAACCATTATGGTAATGTCACTTATGCTTAAATAATACCCTAACCTTTAAAGTTATCTAAACTGACCATTGATACAAACTATAAGGACTCGGACTTAAAACATTACATAATCATGAATTAAATGAATAATCCACATTGAGGATCCTTTCAGGTTTAGAGTTTTATAGAATTAGGACATAACTATTACATCTCAAAAGATTACAAAGTAGACACTTCTACTCAGTTTCCATTTTTTCATAAAATAAAAACTCTTAAAAAGAAACATGTCTTGTTCCTTGTTTTAGATAGCATGTATTTCCTTGATCCCATCCTTGACCCTATTCATATTTAAGTCATGTGGAAAACATTTCAAAAATTTGGGATAATCATAAAAAGCTTAGTAAGGGATACACAAAGAAGAAAAATTGTTAGTTTTTCAAAACAACTAGTAAATCATGAATACTTTATCATAAGTAATACTTTTCACCTTTATGAAGTAGTAAATACTCTTTACCGAATAAAAGAACGTTTCTTACCCTTTTGTAACAAAAAATATTACCATAAAACCCATATAATGAACACATAACATATAAAGTTAACTTGGGACATAAACATACTTAAATGGAATAACCATACGGTCGACTTCCACACATGTTACTAAATGGAATAGTCATATGGCTTACTTACATACCCAATTCATTGGAGGTTATAACATAACCACCAGTCCTGGTATTCACGACACCACCCGCCATTTGATTTATCACGTAACCACCCGTCAAATGTCCAAGTACCATTATAAAATCATAACACATAAAACAATTATAGGAAAGAAAAAATTTCCACATTTCAATCACAATATATCACTTAAATATATTGACATAAAAAATCCATTATCAAAACCATTTTCAATACCAAAATAAATAAAAGAGTATATGGTATTTATTTTCTTTTAAAAACATTATGGCTTGTTGTGTAAACCAAAGATCAAATAATACTTGCGGCAACAAAAATGTCATTGTCACAGTATACGTTAAAAGAAACATTCCTTTTTTTCATTTAGTAAAATGATTTGTAGAAAAATATTCCCTTTGAATGAAATGAAAATTCAAAGTTTTTTATATAGCCTATAAAATAAAGTCTTGTATTAAAACAAAATATGCCTCAATGAAAAAATATTGAGACGAAGTCCCTTACAAAGACGATATCCTTAGATTAAGGATAAATCAATGGCGTAATTATGTGTAAAAAATATAAATACACCGAATATAAGTGGATATTAAGTGTAAAACAATCATACTTCATTAAAACATATTCATATCATGACATAATCAAGAAGTAGAGGTTTAACCCAAAGAATTGAAATTGGGTTACGAAGTTCCCTTACAAATATTCGATAGCTTAACTGTTTCACATCAAATTTTAGAAAAAGAGTTGACGAGAGAGATAATGGTATCTCATCACTTGGACATAAAATTTACATAAATAAGGATATATAAGAACATATCCCAACATAATAATATGTAAATTAAAATACATAACAAAAATAAGCCTTTTAAAAAGAGGAGGGTGAAAGGTTCCCTTACTGATCTTGTATCTTATGAAACATAAACCCCATGAAAGGCGGGCCATAAAATTTTGATTTAAATAACCATAAATGAAATTATATTACACAAAGAGTATAATAATTGGCAGAACATACACCACTCAATGGAGATAGTGAAAAATGTAGCATTAATCTCACGGGAATAAAAAGTGAGATAAAAAACCCCTTACCCCGTTGTAATAAATCGAGTCGTATGACGAAAAGATAATAAGAACCAAACGAATCATAGAATACCATGAATATAAATAGAAGCATGATAATATATATCAAATGTAAGTACACAATACACCACATCCAATAAATAAGTGGAAAACAATGAAAATCTCACGGAATTATAAGCAAGATAAGAAACCCCTTACCTCATTGTAATAAATCGAGTCATATGAAAAAAAGATAATAAACACAAAAATAATCACAGAATACCATGAATATAATTATAATCATGATAATATATATCAAATTGCAGTACACATTACACCACATGAAATAAATAAGTGGCAAAAATGGAAATCTCACGGAATTAAAAGCAATGTAAGAAATCCCATTACCACGTGTCTGACTTGACTCGCTCGTATGTTCCTTGTTCTTCTTGAATGATAAATATAAGTTAATTTATACATTATTAAGAACCTTTTTAAGTTTATTATTTCTTTTATATCACTTATTACCATGTTATAAATATCATGTAATCATTTAAGTTAATAACGGTCGTTTTGTCGACATTTGGTACTTGAGTCAAAAGTGAACTTCTTATATTTACACGTTGTTCATGTAGTAAAATATCAATTATCTGAAGAATGATATTCATTATGTATATATCATATATATCATATATATTGTGTATATATATATTTATTTATACCAGTACATAACATTTGAAGGTAAGAAATGAAATGCACCATTCATGGAGACGGTAACCCGTACGTACGCATGAACGATACTTTCATTTCTATTTCTAATTTAATGTAATGAAAACATTATGATATAAAGTTATATTATAATTACAGTATAATATCATATATAATATCGTTAACTTCATCCTTTATACATCCCAAATAAGGAATTAATGATTCAAATCACTTTGAGGGGGTGGTAGTCCGCACTTCCTAAAATGAAATTATCGCGTTTACCCATTATGGAAAACATAAAGGTATGACATAAATGAAAAATACAGAAGCATAAGAAAAACATAAACATAATATATATCATATATAAATACAGTGACATCTTAATGGCCCCCATGATAGGCAGTAGGAGATAATTGAACAATCATCGTTTCGTGAGGCAATAGTTCAACGTCCACAGAAACAGTATGTTCTTCACCCATTAGATGGAGGTGTATGTAAGTGTAGCTCGAATAAATCTCATAAAAACAACCTAGTGTATTGAATATACTGGTTTTGTTACAAAATAAAGGAATAAAAAGCGTTTAAGGGGTTCGATAATCAAAATAAGACAAAATAACATAAGAGAAGACATTACCTTTAAATCGGGTAACTCCCCTTGGTTTGAACCAAAAGGGTTTCTTGAAGTTCCTTTAGCCTAAGGTAAGGCTTCTAGGATGAATAAAGGGATCTTCGGAACTTATTTTAGTAGAGTTTGGATGAGCTAAAGGGATTGAGAAGTGTGAGAAAGGGGTTGGTAGTGGGGTCTTTTTATAAGGGAGAGGAGGGGCTCTTTTGGAATGCATGAAAATATTATTTTATTATATAATGATTTTCGGTTTCTAAAGGTCAAAAAATCATTAAATTAGAAGATAAGGTGTCCCATGTTCTAAATAAAATCATCCAATAAGAATTGTACAAGTGTAGGATATTATTTTAAACTTTATCTTTTTATTTATTTAAATCATTCATTAATGACGTAAACACTACATCATCATTGTGTCATAAATAATTTTATTTATTTGATGTCTAAAAATTATAAAAAAAACCACCATGTAGGAAATATTTTTAGTTTTCTAATGAATATTTACAGTCAAAAAGATAACTTATATAACCCCATGTAATTGTTTTTAGTAAAACAATACATGTTTGTGACATTTTTATTTTTAATTTAAATAAAATGTTATTAATGTCATTATCATACCCAAGTGGCTCCATGGGGCCCCCAAATTGACCCATGGATTCTCATGGTCGGACAGAACTCATCCAATAAGGGAAAGACACGTTTCAAGGTAGTTTTATATTTTTATAATATTATTTTTACCTTAAATTACCTTAATTACCTTTAAGTGTGGTTAATAAAACTCAAAAGTTACTATTCACCAAAAAATATTTTCATCCCATTGAACCAAATTTTACTTAGTAATGACAACTATGTATGTCGGATTTTTGAAATTCAATTAACAGAAGCGGTAAAATTTCATTTAACGGCTAGATGTTAACTACCATTGAAAATAATAATATTATATTGTTAGTGTGCAACGTAAGATTTCAAAGAAATTTTTTGTTGCATATCAGGTACGCTATCAAACATAGCATCCCCTTTAAAGTAAAATTAATATTTAATTCACAAATATTATTAAATATGAAAATGTCATATTCATTATTTACCTGGGATGTTAAAATGTTTCCTTCCTTAGATTCAATCATCTGAGTTAGATATGCCTGCCCATAGGGAATTAATATCCATGATTAGGATAATTTTGTTGAGGGAGATTCATCCTCCTTGTACTTTTAGAGAAATGAGGGTCAATTCTCTATATAGAGATTGATTTCCCTCACACATAAATATGGGTTTTCTCTATATGGGGTAATCTAATCCATGATAAGAATTGAATAAAATTCCACCATAGGTAGTTTGAAGAGGTTTTTTGGGTAGTTTAATCCACGAATTATGATAGGTTTGGAGTTATATTCATGGGATGTAATAATTCCCCATTTTTCATTCAAAATGACATTTCTACTTCCATTATTTTTTGTCGTGTTTTTATTATTATACTAAACTTTAGAGATATAAAAAAATACATAGAACCAGAACAAAAAAGTAAGTTCTCTATTCTTAATGGAATAATAAGCATACCTATCACCACATCATTTTCGGGATTCACTTCGGTGGTAGTAATTGAAAAATCTCTCTCTTGCTACTATAGAGTTTTTTTCCCTTATAAATCCCTTGGTATAAGGCACTAGTTTTCAAAGTGACCTAGTTTTTTGTAGTTATAGCCACGAATAATGCGTTGAGGGTCAAACAGATCATTAATCTCATCTATCATAGTAGTGGGGTTTGCTTCTCAAAAATCATTTTACAGTTCCTCTTCTATTTTAAACCTAAATCATTTCCTCACCCCCTTTAGGAAATTTCCAGGGTGCTTCTTTCTACACCTTTGGCAAGTGGGGTGTTATAATTTCTTAGCACCATTGGATTTCTCCATCAGACCACAAGAATTAAAGTCCACTTTCCACTTCATATCCCCTTGATACCACTGAGATTCTCAAATCTCCATTTCAAATTTGAGGCCACATAAGACAATTTCCTCATATCAGTTGAAGTCACAGATCTCTAGGGAATTTCGTAGGCTAGGTTTTAGCCCACAAAATAAGCAGTCAACCTTGAATTCAGGGGTAACGACAAAGCTAGAGGCATATCATGCAAGCCTTGTGAAATTTTCCTCATATGCTCTGATTCACGTTTCATCTTTTATCTTTAGGGAAAGAAAGTCCATTTCCATATTAAGTTAGAGTGGCGAGGAAAATATTTATCAAAAAACATTTTCTGGAAATCCTTCCATTCCAACACCATGATCTCTTCCTTAGGCTTCGTATTTTGTATCAATATCCACCATTAATCATCTTCACCCTCCATACGATAAGCATTCAGAAGAACCTTCTCTTGTTATGAACATTTATGGATGGATAAGATCTTCTCAATGGAGTTAATCCATTTTTTGGTGATTGATGGATCAGATGATCTATGAAAAGTAGAAGGCCTTTGTCCTAGGATGCTCTCAATTATGACTTATTATTTCATGGGGCGAGGGGGGGGGGGGGGGAGGGGGTGGGGGGGGGTTAGAAGTTCCTCTTTACCCATGTTTCTATTCAAAACATGAGTTAACCAAGGGAGAATTGTGACAAAGTCTTCCATTCCCACTCCCATTGGATTGGGAATCTCATTAGAATAGTCATCACATTGATCTTCGTATCAATTGTTAGCCCGAGTCCTTATATTACCGGCCATTGGCTAGAATAAAAGGAAAATTAGCGGTAAGTATTTTAAACTATTAAACACATAAAAGGGAATCCAATGATGAAATGGGATAAATTATAAATTAAATTATATTCCTTAAATTATGAATTTATAGGCTTCAATCTATGTTATCAATGAACTATTTCCTAACATATATTCATAGTGGTTTTTTTTTGTTCCCTTAAAAATGGTTTATACAAATCATATGGATTTACCAAAGCATATCACCCATGATTGTCAAAAAAAGAGTACAATAAGGCCCATTATCATGCACCAGTTCCTATTCGCATCTAGCTCAAAGCGGTGTTTTTGGGTTTTACTCATATATAAATTTGTGTCAGAGCCACCACTACTTGTTCGTATACATACATGGATGTATTTTCTTGATAAACCACTTAATCTATGTTCACCAAAATTTAGTGATATTTTCCTTATACTAAGTCTTATACCTAAGTATTTCACTAGGGTTTTCAAATCCTAATAAAAGAACTAAGCATACCCTTTGATACCAACTATAACAACTATTCTCTTTATTATAGACTTAAATATGATTTATTACATAAAAATGAACTTAATAAAACCCAAAAGATTGAGAGTTATAGTGTATTTGGGGATTAAAAACATTACATGACAACTTAAGACATAAAATACAGAATCTTTATTGAAAAATTATTTTACATGACCACAACATTCCTTTATACATAGAATTTCATGGGATAACTTGAGGACAAACATAAGAAAATAATGTTCTATAAAGCTCAGTAAGGGAGTAAACAAGGAATGAAATGAAGAATAAAATACATGTTAAGAAATAGACATATCAATGGATCATAAGAGAAATATGAACATAAATAACAAAATAACATGATCAGCATAACATGGAAATGTGGAATAAACTTAGAATACTGCATCATAAACACAAATGAATCAGGTAAACCTTTGTACCAACACAATGGAAAAATTTCCTAAAATAAATAAGTTAAATATTTATCCCAAAAGACATATCATGATATTAAACATTACCCAATGCATTGGAGTGCTATCAAGGTGCACCCTTCATGAACATTTTAATCTCATTCTTAAGTGTGCCACATAAATCATATAACATGAATTCATTCAAAATCATCATTTATTCAAAGATAAAGGAATGTGTAATACTTATATAAAAGTATATAATCAATATATATATGTTTATAAAGGTGAATACCCTTGATAATGAAATGGGCATGGTATTCACTACATGAGTATTTTTTTATGGAAAATCGCGTTGAAAATTCGGTAGTATAACGACATCACATGGGGATTCATTATGTGGGTTGATTAGAGAGAAAGGGGTATCTCATCATTTAGACATGAAATGGGTACTAATGGGATTGTGGAGCATAATATTCTAACATATGAAATGTAATTCTATATGCATAATATAATAGAAATGCTTGAATGGAATGAGGAGGGAGAAATCCCTAACCGAATGTTGGCATGGTAATGGGTGTACATGGGAGGGATTAATGAGAGTGAAATGGGTCTCTCATCATTCAAACATAATAAGGGATATATTGGAGAAGTTAAAAAACATACCCCATCATTTATAATTGAAAAATAAAAGGGTATAACAATATAAGGAAACATGGAAGAAAAGGAGAAAGGAGCGAAAGTGAAGATCCCTTACATGGATGTGTGATCCCAAAGGCTTGGGTGAGGCTTGATAAGAGATTGGGGGAACCTTGGGAGGACTCTTGGGAGTAGGTGTAAGATTTTGGTCAACCTTTAAATATCATGAGTCAAGATTAATGGGGGAATGGGTGGGTTTATATAGGAAAGGTGGGGTAACTCTTGAAGGACCCTAGACCACCCTGAGAGGGGGGGGGGGTGAATCAGGGTGTCTTTTTTTCTCTTCTTTACCAGATCTTGTTCCCATGTTGGTAGGAACTTGTTTAAAACTGTATGATGGATATGTGTAGTAATTAAAACACGTAGAAGGACAACACATAACATTTTACATGGTTCACCACTAAGGGATACGTCCAAGGGGCATATGCAGACAGGTTATTGGTCATACCAAATTATTCTAATAATCTATAGTTGTGGATTAAAAAGTTTTTGGTATAGTTACTCTATCCCAATAACACTGCCTTTACAAATGTTCAGGGATAACCCACTACTTCTATCAGATCACTTTTGTTGACTCCCCCTGGATCACTGCCTTGGGAGACGTCTCACTCAGTTTATCGACTTGAAGGTCGATTCAACATATTAGCATGAAAAGTCTTTGTCTCTATTCAGCACGAGACACAACTTGCATTGATGTCCCGAATTGATTCTCTTTTATATTGAATTTTCTACTTTAGTGAAATTACTGAATGCTCTTGAACTTATTCCCTTTTTATTCACTAGAATGACAAACTCCCTTTATGATGTATTCATTTCTGCGAACTATACCTGATTCTACGGACTATCTTTGATCTATGTACAATGTCTGTTCTATGTACCACACATGGTCTATGAACCACACATATTCCGCATACCGCCCCTTCTAGGCATACCGTGCCTACTCCATATACCATCCTTGATCGGTGTACCACTCTTACTCTGTATACTTCCTCTGCTACGTCTACCGCCTTTGCTCCACGTACTTCGTTTGCTCTAAGTACCACACCTGATATGTGCACTAACTCTGTTTAATTCCTCTGTGTATGGAATCTGTGTACCACCTCTATGAAGTTCCTCCACATACCACCTTCGCATACCACCTCTATGTACCACCTTGGCGTACCATTTCATCCTTCTGCAAAATTCTTTTTCAAATTCTAAAATTTATTTCATCTTCTACATACCATTTTTTCATATGTAAAATCTCTTCTGTGGAATACTCCTTCCAATTTCATGAACTGTATTTTCTTTCACATACCACTTCATTTTACACAGAATCTCTCATCCATTTAAATTTCAGACTTGGAAGAGATCTTCCACAATGAAGATATTTTCTTATCAAATTCACTCTGATCTTAATGATGATATTAGAACTCCTTATATAGGAAAATAAATCTTCAAATTTCTCTAATACATTTTCCCCAAATTTTCAATGTGGGACAAACTTCACTACATATTGAACTCCATTCACGTATAGTGAACCTCCACCGCATACTGCGACCCTCCAGAGAACCGCTAACCTTCACCGTGTACCCTGTGTATGTCGGTCAATGTGATGCATCTATTCCACCAACGATGATCCATTCGGCATACCTCATCTTCATCCATGGAAAACCATTTTGGTACTATGACCCGTTACGTGTAACTTTCCCACCTGCCGCATGCCTTCACCATGTACCGTCACTGAAAATTGTTTTTGGTTCTGCGAACCACTCCGTGTACCATTTCGGCTGCCAGGTATGCAGCCGTGAACCATTCCTATAACATGGTATGCAATCCATGATCTGAGGTACGCAATATGGTTATTTTTCTGATTTCCTTTGTCGTTCCACATCTCATTCACTCCTATACAGAAATCCTTCCATTTCCGAAAACAAAATCCCGATTTTGAGGTCCAACCATTTGTAAAACACTGGGAAACAGAATTTGGCAAGAACACCCATGCTAATTCACTATATTATTTCTTCTTCAACAATCATCTACTTGCTTCACGAACCTTATCAGTCATGAAGCCCTTCAAAAATCATCTGTCTACTAGCAACATCAGTCTTTCTAGTCGATATTGAATATGACTGGAATAATCATCTCACCTTTGTATTATCGTTCTTAAATATTCAAATATCCACATGATAACTCATACAATGATGTATGTATCTTTAGTTAACTCTCTGAGATGGTTTCATTATTGCATACAATGAATCACCTTTCATATATGCATTTTAAATTTAAGATCAGTTTAACAATACTATTGATTACCACTCTCCATAACTTTGAAGTTATTCACCATCTCCTTCATCATTTTAATCTTCCTTGACAACCATGGACAACAAATACAACCATATATACAAATTGGTCCTAAAAACTCTGCTCTGTATTTTGTTATCAATACCATAAAGTCCTCCTAAAAATAATTTGTCAATATTAAAATGATAATCTTCTCTCTTCCCTTTTTCTTTTTCTTTATCTCTCACTTTTCAAACATTAATTTATATTTCTCTCCCCTTTATTGACAAGAAATACAAAGATCATGGGAAAGGGTATCATCCCTTTCGTAAGAAATGTGCCACCAACAATTTCACTCTAAGTCTACTTGAGAAATGCTTGGTGTAGAAAAAAAGAGGATTTTATTTAGACAACAAGTTTTTCCATTATTCACTGATCGTGATACCTCATGCGATGAGAACTCATGTACTTTGTCTTCAAGGGACTTGCACTTTCATTTTAGGCGAAAGAAATTGAAGTTGATTGAGAATAATCAACCTAATACTCATGCACTCACTTCAACAAATAGATCAAAAAAATTAAAGTGCAATTGGAAGAATAAGTGGCCTTGTGGAACTTCCATTCTTCTTATGTCATTGATTAATTCAGTTACTCCCCCTTTGTAAAATGATCTTCCTTAAACTAATGTTGATACTGATTGAAGTAAAAATTTGGGAAGCTTCTTCACTTGTCTCCCCCTCAAGGGAAATACTCCTCATCATCTTCATCAAGGGTGATCCTTCATCATTTTAATATTTTAATATCAATTAAAGAATCTTCCAAGGATTGAAACTTCTTTATCTTAGCTATCTAGAGTTGACAACATTCGCTACTTCCTAGGTTCTCCCCTGAGAGCATGCTTCATCTTCAATTATATGTATTATTAGAATAAATACATTACACAAATGATTAAGGGAATAAGGTGGATCCTCCTTTCTTCTTCAATGTGAGCAGGAAGGCTATGATGATTTTCTCAACCAAGATTCTCCATTTTCTCCACTCCTCACACTTGCACATTTGATATTTAGTTCTAAATTTGGTTGTGTGGATCTCAATATTTCTTCCATCTCATTGTGTGTGAGTCTTATTTCTCCAAGATCTTTCAAGTCACTAGAATATCCTGGTGAAACTTTCATCTTCTTGAGGAATTCTTCTTAAGTTGGAATAAATGAACTTCCATTCTTAATTGTGTGACAAACATTGTTTCACCTCACACACAATACTTCTCTATCTTCATGTGGAATATTCTTATTTCTTGTTGCATTATCCTTAGCCTGTGCATCTCCTTTCATTCTCATTATTTCCAAATCTTTACAATAGATAACAAATATGACTCCGGAAAAAATCGCAATAAGTTTGGATTTTCCACATGGAATCTTCAAAGTGTCTTCATTTTTAGGAATTCTTTTGGATGTACCACTCTTCAAATTCTTGGATTTTGAATCCAATGACTTCTCACCTTTCCTTCTTGGATTCTTATTGGGGTAATTTTTTTTTTCAACATTCTTTTTATTTATTCCCATGGTAACTTATTCTTTCTTAGCAGTATTATGTGATATTCTATTCTTATGATCTCTGGATATATGTTGAGATAAGCATGATCCATTCTTGTGACCACTCCCATTGCATACATCACAGATGTTGTCTAGAATTCCAAATATGTTTTTAGTATACAAATGCTTCTGGATCTATTGATGTTTCTTCTTCTTCTTTGGTTTTCTCCCTTTTGACATAGTATTTCTCTATGTTTGTTCATTTAAAGAATTGTAGCAACAATACACTGCACAATTCTTAAATTTGTTGCAGCACCAACATTTACCCACAAATCTCGACTTCTTGATATCTTCTGTATAATGTTTTTGGGAATTCTTCTTAATGTGTTGTGCAATATCTAGAGAACTATCTTTCATCTTTTTCTTATGATCCACCCTAGCCATTGTGATATGTTTCTTTTCATCACCTTTCCTCATCCATACTTTCTTAGAATTTTTCTTCCAACCTAAACATTTTGTAGAAACATATTTAGAAACAATTGTACAAGTTGGTATAGATGGTACCTTTGATTTCTCAGCTGCTTGTGATTGATCAATGTATAAATTCATGAACTTATTATCACATGTTGGAAATATTTTGAGTGTAGAATCCACTATTGATCATTGAATACCAGTAGTAAATATTTCTTTCTTTCGTGAAGGCTCAATATGTGTCTTCTCAAGATTGGTCAAATGGGATTCCAATTTTAGACATTCCATATTGAGGATGATCCTATAATCTTCAATCATGATCATATTCTCATCATAATCATTTTTCAATATTTCAACCCCATCTTCCAGAATCTTTATTTTTCTTTGTAACAAAGACTCAAGCTCTTTGTTCTTCATATAAATTTCTTCCAAATTTGAATCCTTGAATTTAGTGCCCTTTTTCATCTCATCTTTAAATGCATGGATCTTTTATTCCAAAGTCTTATTGACCCCATATTTCTCTTCAAAGGCTTCAATATGTCGGTAGATATTTAAACATTCATGATTTTTTGTTTCCAATACCTTTTCCACATTATCTGATCCTCTTTCAAGTCAGGTGATATCAACCATCATACATTGAAATATTAAACAAAAAACAACAACTATTTCTTCAGGAATATCATATAGATAGTTTCTCAATTTATCCTAAACACTTGCATGCTCATGTGAGGTGAAAACTTGATCAACATCACTACTGGTGATGGAATCTATATGTTTGATGGAAACCTGAGACACCTTCTCTTTACTTTCCAATCCTGATAGTTATTAATTATTCGAAAGGCGTAGAGAAAAAGATATGGCATCTTCTTTAGGAATGTTGGACTTCTTCAACTTCTTCTCTTCTTTCTTTTTCCTATTTTTTAGGGTCTTCCTGGATATAAACTATTGCTCAGATATAACTGAATTTCCATCAAGACTGAACTTCATTGTTCACATAGGAAAGAAAACTCAAATCCTCTTCTGAATAGAATTACTGAAGAGTATCCAACATACATAAACCTTTTCCATCTAATACCAACTGAAAGACCCTAGACCACCCTGAGAGGGGGGTGAATCAGGGTGTCAAATTTTTCTCTTCTTTACTATATATTGTTCCCACGTTTATAGGAACTTGTTTAAACCATTATTATAGATATGTGCAGTAATTAAAACATGAATAAGGACAACACATCTATTTTTACTTGTCTCACCACTTATTGCTACATCCAAGGAGCATACACTGAAAGTTTTCCATTCATACCAAATTCCACTAATCCTCAGTAGCCGTGGATTTAAATTTTTTTGGAATAGTCACTCTATCCTAGGAACAATATCATTAAAAATGTTCTAGGATATCACATTACTTCCCTCATATCACTTCCGATGAATACCCCTGGCTCACTTCCTTGGGATACTTCTCATTGAGTATATTAACTTGAATGTCACTTCAAAATATTGGCATGAAAATTTTTTGTCTCTATTTAGAATGAGACACTTATTGCATCGAAGTACCGAATTTGATGCCCTTTTATGTTCAATTTTCTCTTTTAGTGCAGTTATTGAATGCACTAGAACTTCTTACCTTTTTATTCACTAGAATCCGAAACTCCTTTTATTATGTATTCGTTTCCACGAACTGTCACTGATTCTATGAACTGTCTCTGATCTGTGTACCATGCCTGCTCTGCGTACCGCACCTGGTATGTGTACTAAGCCTATTCCACGTACCACCCATACTCGGCATACCACACATGCTCCAAGTTCCACCCCTTCTCAGCATACCGCGCCTGCTCTTCTTACTGCCTCTGCTCCACCTATCTCCTCTACTCCACGTACTGCTCCTACTCTACATATCGCGCCTGATCCATGCATTACCTCTATGCACCACCTTGGCGTACCATTTCTTCCTTCTACGGACTTATTCTTGAAATTATGAAAATTATTTCATCTTCTGTATACCATTTTTTCTTACATAAAACCTCTTCCGTAGACTACTCCTTCCAATTTCATGAACTATTTTTTCTTTCATGTACCACTTGGTCCTATGCAGAATCTCTCCTACGTACCACTTTTGGACTTATCCCAGATCTTCCACAACAAATATATTTTATTATCGAATTCTCTATACTCTTAATGATGGAATTATCACTCCTTATATAGGAAAATAACTCTTCAAATTTCGCAAATCCATTTTACCCAAATTTTCAATGTGGGACAAACCTCACCACATATTGAACTACATCCGCATACAGTGATCATCCACCGTGTACTGTGACCCACCATCAATTTGAGAACCTTTACCATGTGTCATGTGTCTTTCAGTCTGCATACTACATCTCTTCTACCAATGACAAGCCATTCCATGTACTACAACTCCTACCACGATGATCTATTTTCAGTATCGCAACCCATTTTGCAAACCGTTCCACATACCTTTCCTTCTTACTACATTCCTTCACCATATACCATCTCTGAAAACTGTTTTCGGTTCTGCGAACCACTCCGCGTACAATTTATTCTTCCAGATACATGGTCGCGAACCATTCTCAGAACATGGTACTCGTCCATGCTTCCAGGTACACAGTTTTCTTCTTTTTTTGATTTCCTTCTCTGTTACACATCTCGTTCACCCCTACGAAGAAATAATTCCATTTATAAAAAAATCCTTATTTTGTGGTCGAACAATTTGGAAAACAATGGGAAATGGCATTCAGAAAGAACACCCTTTCTAATTAACTAATCTTTCTTCTTCAACAATCATCTTCTTTCTTCACAAACCTTATCTGTCATGAATCCCTTCAACAATCATCTATCTTCCAGCAACAATAGTATTTCCAGTCAACACTGAATATGACTGGAATTATCTTATCAGATTTTTATGATCATTATTAAATCTTCAAATATCCACATGATTTCTCTTACAATTATGTATGTCTCTTCAGTTAACTCTCTGAGATGGTTTAAGTATTGTATACAATGTATCACATTTGATACATGTATTTTGAACTTAATATTAGTTGATAAATAATCTAGATTACCACTCTACATAACTTTGATGTTATTCTTCATATCTTTCTTCATTTTGATTTTCATTAACAAATTTTGACAACAAATACAACCTTATACACAAAGTGGTCCCAACAATTCTTTATTATTTTCGTTTTGGACCCTACACAGTAAAATATTCAAAACCAAAAGAATACCATTGTTTTTTCACAAGGTTTATAGAAAATGGGAGTGATCTACACTAGTTTATAAGGATAAGGGATGAAGATATTAAAATATTACCCTTTATTATATGTAGGTGATTCACACTTTTAATGAAATGATTTTCAAATCATAAAATATTTTATATGTCTTGGGGGATTCACTAAGGATTGATAAAATAAATCAAATAAACATAAAATTTCATTATTTTAAAGGAAAAAATATATTTTTCCTACTATTTTTTTATAGTATTTTATTACATCACTATTGGTTTATTATGATGTCATAAAACACATTTAATATTTATACGGTATATATTTTTTACACAAAAATTGGTCTGTCTAAGAAAATTATGAGAAATTCACCATTGGATAATTTTGATTATCTAATTCAAAAAAATATATTAAATTTATCTAAATGATTTTCCAAATAATATAATTATCACTTTTAAAATAAAAACTAACATTTATTGAAAATTAATGGGGTTTGACAAAAATAGTTTCCAACCCTTAATAGAAATTACACTTGACTCTAAAAAATTATATGATCATTTATATCTAATAAAATTTATTTAATTATAAAATTTTATTAAAATATTATTTTATTCAAAAATAAATTAATTCATTAAAATATATTTCTTAATTTAATTTGAATATTTACCGAAAATATTATTTTTGCTTTAAAAATAATTTACAAAGTAACAAAAATAGAATGAAAGAATATACAAAAATAATTCACACAATCATAATTCTAGGGTCTTATTAATTATCCCTTTATTATTACAACATATTCCTTAAGAGTAATGTGTTTGAATGTGGGGATTTCTTTGGGTCGTTCGGTGAACATGGTTTCAGTCGTGATCTCGATGAGCTTGAACTTCTCTGGTAAATGGTTTGACTCATGATTAAGTTGTTGGATCTCAGATTGGTCTTGGTCTAGGGAAATTTCTAGAAATTATTACTCCCTTGGAATCTCCTATAAATGTGCTTCATAGGGTACAATCCTACTATTTGAGGCTATCACTTCCTTTTTCTATGCCAAAAGGATTTGTAAAACCCTATATTTATACTATTCAAGTGACCACTATTCAACGGTTATATTATCATTCATAAGAATAATTAACAGTCATTTAAATATAATTGGATATAATAAAACAAAATCAGTGCATGAATTTTATCTATCCATAAGACATTAAATTAAAATAAATGGAATTTTATTCATAACAGTTTGGGTCATTATTGGTATGACATTTCAAAATACCATTATTGTAATCCCACATTTGAACAAATATTAACAAAACATCCAATTTAAAAGAATACAAGTAAATTATGAAGGTTACCTGAGATAACACATACTAGGGTTCTATGTAGGAAAACATGGATATAGAAGAGAAAAATAACAATCAAGTTCTGATGGAGAATAATTGAAATTTTTTTAAGAAGAAGCTGTGAATCACAAAGCTATAAATATTTGATGGTTTAAATGGGATTTGACTTTGTAGTAGGAAAAGTAAACATAAAATGATTTTGTTTTAAGATCATATTCATATTTTTTTATAATTAATTTATGAAATTGACTAAGAACATAAGGAAACATACTTACTTGTCATACAGGGTTTCATCCTTTAATTAATTTCCACCACAAACTCATTTTTTCTCCAAGCGATCAGTATTCCAGATGAGTTTTTTTCACACCTGAAACACAAGAATCAAATTCTAGAGAATTAAATTACCCACAACATATTTACTAGATATACAGGATGTCTTGAAACATTAAAAATAACCAAAAAATGTTAGCATAATATGTGTACGATCCCAGATTTTCATAAGTTATGTTTATGTTATAGTTTTGGTTTGGCCTCTTCTTTTTGGCTATATAAGTGTTTGCCCATATTTATGTAAAGGCTTAGGGGTATTATGGGTGTTCATGACATGAAAGTTGAAGAGAAGGGAGTTCCTTGGCATGTTGCATGATTTGCGCGTGGTTTGTTCAAACCATGTGGGAATCCCTGGGAAACTATGCAAAGGGGTGTTTTTCAGACAGTGCACCATGTACAGCTTGCGAACAGTTTGGAAACCCATGTAAGTAAACCGTACTGCCCATTATTTTTCAGAAAATTACAAAAATTTCATCCCAGGATTTTAAACCACAACTTGAGATTATCCTCTATTCTACCTCTTACAACCTCAGTGAGAAGCTTGGATGAACCAATATTCCCAAGGGTGATTCTCCTTCAATTCTTGGTTGTTTGGAGCACCGTTGGTTGCAGATCGAAGCCCCAGGTAAGTCTAATACTCCACTTGTTTCTCTTTTTTGGATTAGGGTTTGTAGTAACATCCATATCCTTCCGAATACCTAAAACCCTCATTTTTTTGGTGAAACCAAGGTTTGGGATTCAAGGGGTGTTTGAATCCGGATCCAAGGCCACGATTATGATTTCTCTCATTGTCAAGTTCGAGGTAGGTGGTCTACAAGTATTATCTATTAGTTTTATTTTAGATTTTTTCACGGAATCTTGTGTTCTTCTTTTTCTCCAATTGTGTTCTTGGTTTTGTGGGATTTTTTTGATAAAAAGGGTTATCTATGTGACCAATTGAAACCCTCACAATCCCTGTGGGATTCATATGGGATGAATTGACCATTTTAGGGCCACCCATGGGGTTTGTCGACATTTTTGAACCAAGAGAGTGGTAGGGTTAAGTGACTGATTTCTGAATAGTAATGAGGAACTCATGTAAAACATGTTTTAATGTTTGATTAATTTATAAATGTAATGATGATAAATATTCCTAGGGTGATAAAGGCATAAGGTGTTGATGGAATGGCATAAAAATTGGAAATTGGGTTGAAAGATATTATGTCGATTGTTTGATGAATTTTGGTTAGAAATGCCTAAGGGGATTAGTGGATATTAAATGATGAACTTGTAATTGGGTAATGGAATGGGAAATGAGGAATATGTTAATGATATGTAACAAGAGAATGAATAAATTTGTGGAGTGGGTTAATAAATGAGAATTAGGTGGTACACCTTATTGATTGAATGAAATAAAGTGGTTGTGTTATTTGATATGAGAATTTTACTTGAGTGTATAAGGGGTACATTATTATGAAACGATGAATGTGATAAGTAGGTTAATATATGGTAATTGATGAATATTGGATAATGTATGGGGTTGTTGAAAACACTTAAGGGGTTAAGGAATGAGAATGGAAATTTTGCTAAATTATTATGAATTTAAATTGGTAAATTTGTTAATGGGTTATGTCATATTATTATTTTCCATGTGGTTGTTATTTATTGTGAATTAAAATGGAATTCATTATGCTTGGTTGTGTTATGGTATGGTTGTAGTGATTTGATAAATATGCATGTAAAAATGGCTTGGAAGAGTGGGTTATTGACATGAGGTTCTATACCCATGGGTCTAGTTAGACCGAGGCTCTAAAATCCACCCCATAAATGCATGGTTTAGGGAAGGAGACAGAGGATCTATTACCCTAATGGTTGCATTCCACCTAGACTGAGGCTTCGAGGTGAGGATAATGTGTTGATGTGATATGTGTATACTGTAACACCCGAGACTTTTATGAGAAATATTTTGTTTTTATGTTATATAAATCATCAAAGTAATCTTTTACTACACACAACACTATCTTGGCTTGCTTTACACGCAACCACGTCCTTCCTCAATATCTTGCGTCGTACCCAATACCAAGTTTCACTAAACAACGATATGCTATTAAAATATTATTAAAACTAGCCGTTATGAATAGTGATAACCACTTTTTGAAATTTCGTAAATTTTATTTTTCAAAATGGACTTCATTTTTTGGATTCGTAATATCGAAATTAGCTTAGGGTGAAATTTTGGTACTTTTCGGATAACTTTCATATTCTGATGAATAGTGAAAATTACTAAATTTTAATTAAAAACAACTTTTTCAATCGAAATAATTAGTAGTGATAAATTATTAATTTTAGTGGTTTTAAAGTATATTTAGAATATATTTTTACAATTTAATACAATTTTGTTCATTGGATGTAATTTCACATTTAAACCAGACATAAACAAGTGTCAATCTTTTGATAGTTATTATATTTTAAAAACACGCTATTTGTTTTGACGACGGGAATTAATTTTTAAATTAGTTAATGTAAATGATATGGTTTGAAATTGTTAAAATAAACATCATTTTTGAGTTCATAATATCAAATATAGCTTAGGCCTAATTTTTGGTATTTTTCTGGAAACTTTCATTTTTTGATGAATAGAGAAACCACTAAGTGGTAGTTAAAAAAACTGAATTTTTCCTAAAACTTAATTTTACCGCTTCAGTGAGTAGAATATCAAAAATACGAGAGACACGGTTAATATCAAGTACTAAAATGTGGTTCAATGAGATGAAAATAATTTTTGGTGAATAGTAACTTTTTACTTTTTTTTACCACGGTTAAAAGTAAATAGGGTAGTTAAGGGTAAAAATGATATTATTATTACCCTAAAACTTGTCCTAATTCTATTGGATAAGTGTAATTATACCATAAACAACATTAGGAAAACAATATGACCATTTAGGCCAACTTGGATTAGATTAGGACATTTATTATCAATTTATTTAAAGAAGGGTTAAAATAGTTAAAATCAAAGTTTAATAACTAAAGCATTTTTAATACAGGGTTATACATAAGATAAAGTATACTATAAATATTCATTCAAAAGATAAAAATATTCCCTAAATAATGATATTTTATTTGTAATTTTTAGACTTTAAATAAGTTAATGTATTTATGACACAAAGATGATGCACTAATTATCTTATTAATGAAATATTGACATAATTGATGTTATAAATACCAAAATAAATGTAATTTGAGACCTTTTATGAATTCCAATAATTTTATAGGTTAATATGAAATTTTTTTATTGATTTACTTAACTTTTTTCGAATTAATCATTCTGTTATGATTTTCAAAAAATCAATTACTAAATAGTGTCAAAATTGACATAAAATAGTTTTTAATACAAATATTATATTATTAATTTTTATTTTATTCCTAAAAAACTAAGGTTCGGAAATATGACTTATATAAGGCTATATATATTAATAATAAACAACTTGGGGTTCTTTTTGCTTGTTATAGTAAGTTTATTAACCTTATAGTGTAAGAACACAAAAAGACACGGTAAAAGTAAAATTATCTAACATAATGTTAAATCTTAATGATAAGGTTAAAATAGGAACTTAACTTGTCTAAATTCTATTGGATTAGAGGATTTCTACCCATCCCCACCTTATCTTCGAAATAAATCAATTTGGATCTATTTAAAACCGAATTTGGCTTTATAATAAAATAATATTTTTAGTTTTTCCAAAGGAGCCCCTCTCCTCCCTTATAAAAGGGCGCCTCCTCCCCCTCTTCCTCACACCACTTTGAGACTTCAAGCTCGGACAAACCCTGCCAATTTCTTATCTCCACTTCCCTAGAGAAATCCTAGAGGTCCTGGTATTCTTCAAAGACCAATTTTAGTGTCCTAAAAGGAGATCTCAAAGAAGCTCTTCAAAGAAGAGGTAATGTCCGTTACAGATTCTTTCATATTTATTTCTTCTTTCACTTATTCTTCATTAGCTGTTTCATTATGAAGTAATAACATCAGTATCAATCATATACAGATATGTTAATATAAGTATGAAACAACCCTATTTCACCATCTATCCATCCTACGGAAAATGAAATCACCACGCGTGCGTATGTATGGAATACCGTCTCCACGCCGTCGTGTAATCTATTTTCCACCACCACCTTACTTGGATGGGTATAATGGTGTAAATAATAAATATATATGATTATTGTAAAGTTATATTGATTCTGAAATTGTATATATACACTCCATTACAATTTCACGATCATGGTAACGATATCATCGCTTGTGCATACGTACAGAATACCGTCTCCATGATGTGATGCGACTCGTTCTACATGATCTTCATTGCATAATGATTATATAATTGAATTAAATGAATGAATATATTACACTAATACCAATCTGGAAATTATGTATCTATAACATAAAAAGAATAATAAGAATTTATTCGACAAAACATGCATAAGAACAAAAAGTAATAAACACCCGAATAACAAGTAGTAATGGAATATTACTAATAAGAAGCTAATAATATGACCATATATGATATCATAAAAATAAGTATGATTATTTAATAAGTCAATAACAATATTTAAATCATTATACAGGAGGTTCGGAAACTTACGAAGCAAATCAGACCAAAGGTAAGGGAAATATCACAATCTCATATTTATCCAAGATTGTTTATACTTTAGTATTTACTGGGTTATATTTTATCATCCACATCCATGTTTCCTCAATATGTAATATTATTTCCATCCACCTAAAATTGTTTAAATCCATTTTTACCATTTGGTGAGTTTATAGTAAAAGATATGAAAGAAATATTTTGTCGTTTTTCGTACGAGGTACTTTTTGACTTTTCCGACAAAAGTACGAGAAGAATGTTTTTTTAACTTATACGGCATGAATGTATTTTTAAAAAATTATTTCCAAGAATCTTCCCTTAAATGTTTTCAAGTTTATTTTTATCAAATTCGTTTAGTTTAAAATTGTATGACATGTTAAGAAAGGAAAATGTTGTTGAAGTAGAAAGGATATTTTCCACAAGAATGGAGTTCAAGAGTTTTATCAAAATTATTTTCCATCTAAGATAATATAGGGTTCTATTTCTATCCCTATTATTACATTGATTTGATTTTGTTGTGATGGAATTATTTTTAAGAATTCTTTTATCTTATATGAATTGGTTTATGATGTGATGTTGTTTAAGAATCCCATTTTTTATTACATGGGTTATGCAATGATGTATGATTTATGATTTTGTGGAACACATATGAATGGTATCATTATGATATGGGTGGGACCTATATCTACCTCCAATGAACTGGGTAAAGATTTTATATCTCATGAGATAGACATGGCTGGAATGGTAGGTTAAACCGGTTCAGTGAAACACGACTGAAACGAGGAATGAACTCGGTTCAGAAATGGACTTTGTCCACTAAGATAGTCTTGAAAATGAGTCTTGACTAATAAGAAATGATTATCTATGATTATGTGTGTATGAAACAAAGTTTCATGTTTTAAGTTATGATAATTGGGATTACATTTCACTACTATGATTTAACCCATGTTATGAAATTATGATTTCTTTTACAGGTTAAGATTTCCAAAAGTTATGTTCTTATGATGTGATGGATATTTCTTTTTTTTACCCTTACTGAGCATTTGAGCTCACCCTTTTTTATGTTTTATTTCCCCAGGTTAGGAAGAAGGTTATTAAGTAGGATATTCCAAAAATTGACTCTAGATATGAGGAAATAAATGGGAGGCAAAGTAGATGCTTTATAAACTAGTTGTTTATGTTACCCAGTTTCTAAAGACTCTATACCTATATGGTCCTTCCATGTTTTTGTTATATGTTGTAATAAGTATGCTTTAATTTTGAAGTATTAACAATTTATGTAAAGTATGGTTCGTTATAGTTGGTATTAGAGGAAAGGTACAGTCAACCTTTGGAAACTAGGATAAGAAAGCCTTTGTAAGAATCACAAGGATACGTCTAAGAATAGAACACAATCTTAGTGTTTTAGAAATGGCCATGAAAGACCTATGATAATACCTTATGTGTGAAATTTTATTCTTGATTACGTGGTTTTCCTATTATAACTAGTGTTTCTCACACTATTCTTCTTGGTTTTAGTCAATGGCTGGAACCCGAAGGAACCGTGTTAATGCGGAATGCGACGGGAAATGCAATGATTTTCCCCTTGAGCAACCAAACATTATGGGAGCTGGAATGCAAAATCTTGTAGCCATGCTCACACAACTTTCTCAAGCTATGAATCATTCAAGACTTCCAAAAGAGCAAAGGAAGGAGCAACGTTATGTTGAATCCTTCATAAGGCAGTGTCCACCTTCATTCAGCAGGTCTACTGATCCATTAGTTGCTGAACAATGGATTAGTACTACTGAAAGGATATTTTCAGTTCTTCAATGTTCTGAACATGATAAATTCATCTTAGTAGTGTATCATTTGTAAGGTGATGCTGATCAATGGTGGAATCTTATCAAGAATAAGAGGAAAAGAGAGGAAATTGAGTCCATGGAATGGGAAGAGTTCAAGAACTTATTTTTCAATAAGTATTTCCCTCGTATTCTTTGAACAAAGATGGAGAATGAGTTTCTTGAACTAAATCAAAAGGATGATGAATCCATTGGTACCTACGAAGCAAATTTTACAAGACTTTCATGGTACGCTTCTGGTATTATTATCCAACATGAGAGTAAGATCGATCGATTCTTTAGTGGCTTAAAACCAAGTCATCGAAGGGCGTTAGCCATAAGGGACTTCAATAGATACAAGGAAATCATTCGATGTGCTCTCAAAGTTGAGATGGAGATAGGAGTAACCCATCAGTCATATGGGTTTGATAAGAAGAGGAAAATGGAATTCAAAGGAAAATCTAAAGAGCACACTGAAAAGAATATGAGCTTTCCCTTATGCTCAAAGTGTGGAAAGAAACATGGAGGGAGTTGTCTTAAAGGGACAAGTAAATGTTTCAAATGTGGAAAGGAAGGTCATCGGGCATTTGAATGTCGCAATGATGGAAAGAAGATGTCTAATGATGCAAACAAAGGAAGGGATACACAGAATGACCCTACTACACTTCAATGTTTCAAGTGCAAGGAGATGGGGCTTTATGCCAATCAATGCCCAAATCCAAGGGTTGATGATGATGGTCGACGTCAACAAACTCTTAAGGATAAAGACAAAGGAAAGTCACATGCAATTTCTATCAGCGATGTGGAGTACGATAACGATGTGGTGAAAGGTACACTTACCATCCACTCTAAAGTAGAAAATGTTTTATTTGATTTTGGATCCACCCACTCTTTTATTTCTGAAGATTTTTCTAAGGGTATCACCGTATTACCTCAAAAATTAGATGTTGAGTTAGCTATGACAACACCTAATGGCACAACAGTCGCATCAAAAGTTTATAATTTTTCCCTGATTGAAGTTTGTGGGAAAGTGCTTCCTGTAAATCTTGTGATCCTTCTTATAGTGGAATTTGATGTGATTCTTGGCATGGATTGGCTTTCTTTATATGGAGCTCATATCAATTGCCAAATAAGGGAAGTCACATTTCATATTCTAGATCAATCTATTATCATCTATTGATGCCAGGATAAACATAACCTTCCATTGGAAATTTCTTCCATCTTATGGGTCTTGATTCCACTGAATGAAGGTTATTTATCTCAAATGGTTGGTAAGAAAATCACAATTAAGAATATTCCATTGTACGGGAGTTTGATGATGTCTTTCCGGAGGAATTTCCGGGTCTTCGACCAAATCGTGAAGTTGAGTTTTCAATAGAAATCGTACCAGTTGCTTTACCTATTTCAAAGACACCTTATAGAATGGCCCCAATTGAGTTGCATGAATTGAAGAAGCAACTCCAAGAGAATCTTCATAAGGGATTCATACGCCCTAGTGCATCACCTTGGGGAGCACCTGTTAAATTTGTTAAGAAGAAATATGGATCAATGATACTCTGCATTGATTATCAAGAACTTAACAAGATCACTATAAAGAACACATATCCTCTCTGACGCATTGATGAATTATTTGACCAACTACGCAGAGCTCAATACTTTTCAAGATTGATCATCATTCAGGGTATCATCAATTAAGGTTCAAAAGGGAGGATATACCAAATACGGCTTTCCGTACAAGGTATGGACACTATGAATTTATAGTGATGCCATTTGATCTTACTAATTCCCCTGCTATCTTCATGGATCTGATGAATAGAGTCTTTAGACACTATCTTGATCAGTTTGTGGTAGTCTTTATAGACGATATTCTTATATATTCAAAGAGCAAGGAAGAACATGAAGATCCCTTGAGAATTATATTGAAGACCCTGAGAAAGGAGAAGCATTATGCCAAATTTACCAAGTGTGAATTTTGGCTTCCAAGAGTTTCATTTTTGGGTCACATAATCTCAAAAGAGGGGATATCTGTGGATCCATCAAAAATAGAGGTTATCAGAAGATGGTCGAGACCAACAAAAGTAACTGAGATCTAAAGTTTTCTTGGTTTGGCTGGATATTATTGAAGTTTTGTGAAAGATTTTTCACGATTATATAATCCACTCACCAAGTTGACTTGGAAAGGAGTTAAGTTTTTCTGGAGAGAGGAATGCAAAGATAATTTCAAGGAGTTGAAAAGAAGGTTATCCAGTGCACCTGTGCTCACACTACCTTGTAGTAGATAAAGGTTTGTGATCTAAAGTGATGCATCCAAGAAGGAATTGGGCTGTGTTCTTATACAAAATGATACGGTGATAGCTTATGCCTCACGACAGTTGAAAATCCATGAGCAAAATTACCCAACTCATGATTTGGAGTTAGTTGCGGTAATATTTTCATTAAAGATTTGGAGGCATTATCTTTATGGAGAAAGGTGTGATATTTATACTGATCGTAAAAGTTTAAAGTATATTTTCACACAAAAGGAGTTGAATATGCGCCAAATAAGATGGTTGGAGATGATTAAGGATTAAGACTGCTCAATCCATTACCACCCTGGGAAAGCAAACAAGGTGGCAGATGCATTAAGTCAACAAGTCCATGCTAGCTTATCCATGATGAAGATCACAAAAGATCCAATATTTATGGATTTACAAAGGATGGATCTTGGAATTATAATGAAAGGGGAAAATCGTATCTTTCTCAAATGAATGATCAACCATCTATACATGAGAAGATTAAAGAGGCACATAAAGAATATGTCGAGTCAAAAAAGAAGGTGAGAAATGTTCCTAAATTCAACCTTGATTGTGATGGGATAATAATGTTCAGGAATCAGGTTTGTGTTCCTCCCATCCCGAAATTAAAGAAGGAGCTGCTGGATGCGGCTCATAGTTCTTCATTCTCTATTCATCGTGGAAGAATGAAGATATATAGGGACCTGAAAGAGTACTTCAGGTGGGATGGCATGAAAAGAGATGTTGCTGAATATGTCTCTCGATGCTTGGTTTGTCAGCAAGTTAAAGCTAAGATACAGAAGTCTAAGGGGATGTTACAACCATTACCCATACCCGAATGGAAATGGGAAAACATCACTATGGACTTTGTCACAGGACTTCCAAAAACATCCAAAGGAAATAATGTTATCTGGGTCATAGTTGATCGTCTTACAAAGTCTGCACACTTCATTTCTATTAGAGAGTATTTCTCTCTGGATCAGATTGCCAGGATATATGTAAAAGAAGTGGTAATATTGCATGGACTACCACTTTCTATTATATCTGATCGGGATATGAGATTTACCTCAATGTTCTGGCGAAGTCTTTAGCATACTCTGGATACAGAGTTGAGTTTCGGTACTGCTTATCATCCTCAAACAGACGGTCAGTCTGAGAGAACAATTCAAACTCTAGAAGATATTTTGAGAGCTTACTCTATGGATTTCAACGGTGGTTGGGATCAACACCTACCTTTGGTGGAATTTTCCTATAATAATAGCTTTCACTCCAGTATTCAGATGGCTCCTTATGAAGCTCTCTATGGAAAGAAATGCAGGACTCCAACTTGCTGGGATTAAGTTGGGGAAAGAAAGCTATTAGGACCTGATCTTGTTGATGAAATGACAGAAAAGGTCCGATCTATTCATCAACAAATAAGAGCATCTCAGAGTCGACAGAAAAGTTATGCCGACAACCGAATAAAAGACCTAGAGTTTTAAGTGGGTGATAAATTATTCTTACGAATATCTCCCTGGAAGAGGGTCATGAGATTTGGAAAGAAGGGGAAGTTGAGCCCTAGATATATCGGTCCTTTTGAAATACTAGATCGTGTTGGAAAGGTAGCTTACCGATTGGCGCTTCCACCGAATCTCTCTCAAGTTTACGATGTGTTCCATGTATCTCTCCTAAGAACGTACATACATGATCCATCACATGTACTCAGCTCAGAAGTTGTACCACTGGAGCAAGATCTTTCTTATAAAGAACAGCCGATAGATATTCTGGATCGTAGAAAAAAAGTCCTACGAAACAAGACCACTCGATTGGTGAAAGTTTTATGGAGGAACCATCAATTAGAAGAAGCTACATGGGAGTTTGAGGATATGATGAGGGAGAGGTATCCTCATTTTTTTGTTACAAAGTGACGAATTTCGAGGGCGAAATTCATTTTAAGGGGGGTAGAATGTAACACCCGAGACTTTTGTGAGAAATATTTTGTTTTTATGTTATATAAATCATCAAAGGAATCTTTCACTACACACAACACTAGATTGACTTGCTTTACACACAACCGCGTCTTTCCTCAATAGCTTGCGTCGTACCCAATACCGAGTTTCACTAAACAACGATATGCTATTAAAATATTATTAAAACTAGCCGTTATAAATAGTGATAACCACTTTTTGAAATTTTGTAAATTTTATTTTTCAAAATGGACTTCATTTTTGGATTCGGAATATCGAAATTAGCCTAGGGTGAAATTTTGGTACTTTTTGGATAACTTTCATATTCTGATGAATAGTGAAAATTACTAAATTTTAATTAAAAACAAACTTTTCAATCAAAATAATTAATAGTGATAAATTATTAATTTGAGTGGTTTTAAAGTATATTTATAATATATTTTTACAATTTAATACAATTTTGTTCATTGGATGTAATTTCACATTTAAACCAGACATAAACAAGTGTCAATCTTTTGATAGTTATTATCTTTCAAAACCACGCTATTTGTTTTGACGGCGGGAATTAATTTTTAAATTAGTTAATGTAACTGATATGTTTTGAATTTGGTAAAATAAAAATCATTTTTGAATTCATAATATCAAATATAGCTTAGGCCTAATTTTTGGTATTTTTCTGGAAACTTTCATTTTTTGATGAATAGTGAAACCACTAAGTGGTAGTTAAAAAAACTGAATTTTTCATAAAACTTAATATTACCGCATCTGTGAGTAGAATTTAGAAAATCCGAGAGACACGGTTAATATCAAGGACAAAAATGTGGTTCAATGAGAAGAAAATAATTCATTGTGAATAGTAACTTTTTACTTTTTTTACCATAGTTAAAAGTAAATAGGGTAGTTAAGGGTAAAAATGATATTATTATTACCCTAACACATGACCTAATTCTATTGGATAAATGTAATTCGACCAAAAACAACCTTAAGAATAAAATATGACCATTTAGGCCCACTTGGGTTAGATTAGGACATTTATTATCAATTTATTTAAAGAAGGGTAAAAATAGTTAAAATCAAAGTTTAATAACTAAAGAATTTTTAATATAGGGTTATAAATAATATAAATTCGACTATAAATATTCCTTATAAAGCTAAAAATATTTCCTACATAATGATATTTTATTTTTAATTTTTAGAATTTAAATAAGTTAATTTATTTATGACATAAAGATGATGCAGTAATTATCTTATTAATGAAATATTGAAATAATTGATATTATAAATACACAAATAAATGTAATTTGAGGCTTTTTATGAATTCCACTAATTTTCTAGGTTAATATGACATTTTAGTATTGATTTAATTAACTTTTTTCGAATTAATAATTCTGTTATGATTTTTACAAAAATCAATTAATAAATAGTGTCAAAATTGACATAAAGCAGTTTTTAAAACACATATTATATTCTTAATTGTTATTTTATTCATAAAAATATAAGGATTGGTCAAATGACTTAGATAAGGTTATATATTGTCATAATAAACAACTTGGGGTTCGTTTGGCTTGTTATAGTAAGTTTATTAACCTTATAGTGTAAGAACACAAAAAGACACGGTAAAAGTAAAATTATCTAACTTAATGTTAAATCTAAATGATAAGGCTAAAATAGGAACCTAAACTTGTATAAATTCTATTGGACGAGAGGATTTCAACCCATCCCCACCTTAGCTACGAAATAAATAAATTTGGAGCTATTTAAAACTGAATTTGTCTTTATAATAAAATAATTTTTTTAGTTTTTCCAAAGGATCCCCTCTCCTCCCTTATAGAAGGGCACCTCCTCCCCCTCTTCCTCACACCACATTGAGCCTTCACGCTCAGCCAAACCCTGACAATTTATTCTCTCCACTTCCCTAGAGACATCCTAAAGGTCCTGGTATTCTTCAAAGACCAATTTTAGTGTCCTAAAAGGAGGTCTCAAAGAAGCGCTTTAAAGAAGAGGTAATGTCCGTTGCCGATTCTTTCATCTTTATTTCTTCTTTCACTTATTCTTCTTTAGATGTTTCATTATGAAATAATAACATCAGTATCACTAATATACTGATATGTTATTATAATTATGAAACAACCCTATTTCATCATCTATCCATCCTACGGAAAATGAAATCACCACGCGTGCGTACGTACGAAATATCGTCTCCACGCCGTGGTGTAATCTATTTTCCACCACCACCTTACTTGGATGGGTATAATGGTGTAAATAATAACTATATATGTTTATTTTAAAGTTATATTGAGTCTGAAATTTTATATATACACTCCATTACAATTTCACGATCATGGTAACGATATCATCGCTCGTGCATACGTACGGAATACCGTCTCCACGATGTGATACGACTCGTTCTACATGATATTCACTGCATAATGATTATATAAATGAATTAAATTAATGAATATATTACACTAATACCAATCTGGAAATTAGGAATCTATAACATAAAAAGAAGAATACGAATTTATTCGACAAAACACGCATAAGAACAAAAATTAATAAACACCCGAATAACAAGTAGTAATGGAATATTACTAATAAGAAGCTAAGAATATGACCATATATGATATCATAAAAATAAGTATGATTATGGAATAAGTCAATAAAATTATTTAAATCATTATACAAGAGGTTTGGACACTTACGACGCAAATCAGACCTAAGGTAAGGGAAATATCACAATCTCATTTTTATCCGAGATTGTTTATACTTTGGTATTTACTGGGGTGTATTTTTTCGTCCACATCCATGTTTCCTCAATATGTAATATTATTTACATCCACCTACAATTGTTTAAATCCATTTTTACCCTTTGGTGAGTTTATAGTAAAAGATATGAAAGGAATCTTTTGTCATTTTTCGTACGAGGTACTTGTTGACTTTTCCGACAAAAGTACGAGAAGAATGTTTTTTTAACATATACGACATGAATGGATTTTTAAAACATTATTTCCAAGAAGCTTCCCTTACAATTTTTCATGTTTATTTTTAATCAAGTTATTTTAGGTTAAAATTGTATGACATGTTATGAAAGGAAAATGTTTTTGAAGTAGAAAGGATATTTTTCTCAAGAATGGAGTTCAAGTGTTTTATCAAAATTATTTCCCATATAAGATAATATAGGGTTATATTTCTATCCCTATTATTACATTGATTTTATTATGATGTGATGGAATTATTTTTATGAATTCCTTTATCTTATATGAATTGTTTTATGATGTCATGTTGTCTAAGAATCCCATTTTTATTACATGGGTTATGCAATGATGTATGATTTATGATTTTGTAGCACACATATGAATGGTATTATTATGATATGGGTGAGACCTATATATCCCTCCAATGCATTGGGTAAATATTTTATATCTCATGAGATAGACATGGCTGGAACGACAGGTTAAACCGGTTCAGTGAAACAGGACTGAAACGAGGAATGAAATCAGTTCATAAATGGACTTTGTCCAATAAGATAGTCTTGGAAATGAGTATTGACTAATAAGAAATTATTATCTATGATTATGTGTTTATTACACAAAGTTTCATGTTTTATGTTATGATTATTGGGATTACATTTCACTACTATGATTTATCCCATGTTATAAAATTATTATTTCTTTTGCAGGTTAAGATTTAAAAAAGTTATGTTCTTATGATGCGATTGATATTTATTTTGTTTACCCTTATTGAGCATTTGAGCTCACCCTTTTGTATGTTTTATTTCCCCAGGTTAGGAAGAAGGTCATTAAGTAGGATATGCCAAAAAGGGACTCTAGATATGATGAAATAAATGGGAGGCAAATTAGATGATTTATGAACCAGTTGTTTATGTTTCCTAGTTTCTAAAGACTCTATACCTATATGTCCCTTCCATGGTTTTGTTATATGTTGTAATAAGTATGCTTCAATTTTGAATTATTAACAATGTATGTAAAGTATGGGTCTTTATATATACCTTGTGAGATTAGGACTTGAATTATTTCCCTTATAAATAATGATTTATTTCATTATACACATATAGAGATGATGTATATGCCAAACCCAAATAAAATGTGTTAAAATGGATTATATAGTAAAAATGGTATTAGAAATTCAATTGGGATAATTTCTAGTCATTAATTAAATGAACCTTCTTAACCAATGTCACCTGAACTGTCCCTTTTTTACAAACCATTTATCTTGTACTTCCATGCGCTATCTATTATACTAGGTATTTTGTAGACATTGTTGATGGTGGCCTACTAAGTTTTGTACTCACACCCTTCTTGGGCCACCATTGGGTACCCGAACAGATTTCTTGGTTGGAGGTCAGGACAAGGGAAAATTCCCTACCCTAGGTTGTTAAGTTTGGAATGTGATGTGCATGGATAAGGATCGATACTTATATTTGTGACTAGTTTTGGGTTTTTTATGTTCGTCTTATTTTTATTTTTTTCACTTTGCACTACTATTATTTCATGACATTATTATTATTGAATTATGGATTGTACCTAATAGAGAGATTTTAAAGTTGTCTGTTTATTATTTGTTGATATTATTCCACTATATATATCGTGTTCTATTGTGTAATACTCTAGTAGAGAGGGTATAGTCTCCTCACAAAACTCATTATACCCTCAGCGCAAGTCGGAAACTTCTCGCGTATGGGGAGACGTGATTGAGTTCATGTGACTACTCGACTTAGGGAACCAGATTAGTGAATTTTGGGTTAGGTATGTTATAAAGTGGTATTAGAGGAGTTATTTTCTCTTTATTATTATTTATGGATGGTAGATAGGATATTAGAACATGTCAGGCCTCAGTAATGAACATGTTATTGGGAGTAGCTAACCCATTTACGAGGGAAAACCCAAGTCACCCTGGGTAGGAATTGTTGTTTTTGATTAGTGTTATTGTAGTTGAATGATATTTCACCATTGTGTGGTGAACATATTGTGTGATTTCACTAATTTAGGATATTTTTATCATTTTCAGAATGACGTGATATTGTGTATTCATTTATCATTTTAGTCCCCTAAGGATATAGGTGGCATTCATCATTATAGGCACCCAAACAGGATGGGTGTATGAGACATAGAGAGTAGAATGAATTTTACTTACTTGATAAATCTGAAGAAAATAATGCCTAATAATGTTAATGTAAGTGGGTGAATGAATGGAATGAAGATAAATAGTTAAGGAATATTTTTTAAAATGAAGTTCTATGACTTGGTTAACATTTTGGGTTGTGATAAGTTTTTAAGGTTGATTTGGTGTATAAAAGAAAAAGATTGCATAATGATGGTAAATTTTTTAATGAATTTTTCCTTTTGAAAGGTGTAAATGAATTAAAATTATTATTGTAACAAGTTGTGAAATGGGAAATGAGCCTAAGAGGAAAGGATCATGTTGTAACAATAGAATTGGTATGAAGAGGTGTCGATGAAAGACTTTTGATTAAATAAATTGGTTACCTCGTGTTGACCATGAACCATGGTAGGTATGGTACATGGTAATGATATAAGTGTGATGATGACCATTCAAATATAGTATAAAGAAATAGTTGTTAAAGGCTGATAGCATGAGATATTTTACATCTCTGGTTAAATCATGTTGGTCATTCTTAGAAGCTGCGGGTGAACGAGAAGTTTAAAATAATAATGATTGAGTTCAAAGGTGGGTATACATTATGTTGTCAGTTTGACCCTTGTATGTATAGGTTGGGGAAGCAAGATTTCCCTATTTTGATACTTTTTATTTGGATTGTGAGGCCTTGGTGGTGATGATATGGCCTAGGTAGTGTGATTAAGGAACCCTTGGTAGGGTTATGACTGTTGGGTTGTAAAGCGTTGTTCGGAAATGTGAGTGTGGAAACTCTAGTGGTTTGTGACCATATGGAGTGCATGATGGACCCTAAGAATGGTGTCTGGGTCTTAGTGACTATTTAAGCTGAGGTCCATCGAGTTGTGTTTTGAATATCAGAGAGGAGGTCTTTCCCATAGTGTCGAGGAATGCGTACACCATTGGTACGAAACCTAGAGTAAATGATTGTTTGGTATCCTAGGAACAGTGTGCATCAGAAATGGGGTGAGAGTGCCACGTAGGAGCATTTATTTACTTTTTTCATTATATATATGGTTTGGAGAGAGGTTCGATGGATTTTCCTGGTTGTGAATCCAGTATAGGGAGTTTTTATCATTCAACCTTCAATTTGACCTATGAGAGAGGTCGACCAGTGTTCCTAGTGCTTTTGGTTGTTTGTCGCACATGTAGATGTTTTGGACTTTCATAGTCAAACTCAAAGTGTTTTATGGTCCGGGTTTGGCCAAGAGGGCTAAGTGGGATGTTTGGTTCTTGGTGGTGCTACTCGAGTTGTGGTTACGCAATGATAGTTTCTGAAAATCATGGTTGACCTCATGAGAGGTTAGACCAGTTGTGCACGTACCTTGGCATATGAGGCATGGGAGATGCTTCAAAGGTGGTGTCAAAGCATACTAAGTACCACCATCTTTTAGTAAATGGTATAGTCGTGCTTGGTTCTTTCAAAAGGGTTCCCTAGTGTTTTTTATAAGAGGTAAGGTTTGTTTTGAATGGTTGTATCGTATGGATTCTTGACTCGACTATTGGATGATGATTAATGGTGGACTTGAAGTCATTTTTGAATGGAAGAGACAGGGGTGGTCGGTTGGCTGAAATTTTTTGTATGAATTGTTTGGTTGTAAGGTGGGATACAGAGGCCGCCTCAAGGCTGATGAGGCTGACTAACCAAGATACATAGTTAGGTAAGTAAGTGGGTGATGTGATACACGTTGATAGAGATTTATTTATGAGATACGGTTGGATTGATTGGTGTGGTAGACCCTTTTTATTTAGTTTTTAGTTGTCACGGATGCATCAGATAAACTCGAGTGGTGTGGTGGAACTAGTTACATCTAAAACATTGGTTCACGTCTGCCTTTCAATTTGGTCATGGTGCAGTAGTGAGATTTGGTTGGAAATCACACCTAAGTAGTGGAGGTTAAGTGTTGATGAGATGAATTTAGAAATAGAGCATGATATACTTGATAGGCCATGTTTTCCCATAGTTCAACATCATAAATAGATAATTTAGTGGTGTTGTTCTTCGACAAATTCCTAGCATACCTTAGAAAGTAACGATCCTGCCGAATATCTTGATATTGTCCCAGGTATGATGAGGAGCTCTAGATTTAAGCTAAGAGACTTTAAGATGTTTTTTTGGATGAGGGAAATCATAGAGTTTATGTTCATGTAAATGGTCTGTGTGAAGCTTGATAATGGGATGTACACCCTCGATGACTTTGGATGAGGTCCTTGGGATGGGCTGGATGTAAAAAAACTTCATGGGTGCCATTCACGGAAGTCGAGAATGGGCATTGGGTGACGTTCTTTTTCATATTTTGGAAAAGGAAAGATGGACATGTATATGTTTTGGGGTTCAGTTTGTGACTGATTGTAACACATTGTGGTTGTAATCCCTCATCAAGAGCAATGTTAATGTCACTTTTAAGGTGGGGAGTGATAAGTCAGTCCGGGATGTGCCGAGGAGAAAATTGAGATGTTGTGGTGGCACCGAGAGACTAATGAGGAACCTTTGAGGTGCATGTTGTGTTCCTCATAGAGGCAATGTGGGACTTAGATGTGGTTACTGATGAACCAAGAGTTTTCTTCGAGATCAGGGTGGTTCCATTTTAAGCATGTGATGTCTATGATGAATTCATAGAATGGTGTGGTTGGATATGACAATAGGTTTCGGAAATATCAGGTGGGTTATATAACTCTAAAGATGATCAGTTTTAGACACAAGTAATTTATCTTTGGATGGATTTGGAACATCTTGATGTTGAGGGAACATTAGCCATGTGATGGGGTGTCATGCCCATGGTAAAGCTCGATTATGTTCTGGAGGGCTGTAAATTTCGTGATGTTGAAATTATACTAGAATTCAAGAAACGACCTCAGTAGGTGTGTGGGATTATAATGATAGGATTCAAGTCCATAAGCACCTTGGGAAGGTTTGAAAGGGGTAGAGTACCATCTGTGGAATGTGGGTGTTCTGGGTAAAACAAGTTAGGTGTGGTCTAACCTGAGATGGTAAACTTTAATGGGTGTGGGGAGAGTGAACCAACATCGGGTTCATATTGTAGTGGAAGGTGCCTCTTTGGAAATGAATTTTTACCCGAGTGAGGTTGAGTTGATCTTATTCATTGAATGGATAATGTAGAGATGTCCACCCGAATGGTATCGACGGTATGGCTAGATTTTAATGTAGGGTAATTCCCCTATGGATGTCTGGGAATGGTGAGTTGGAACTTGTTAGGTAATGTGAATGTTGAGTTTAGATTCAGATGATCCTTTCTCAATAGTGGTGAATCAACGTAAGTTGGGAAATGGGGATGAAAGAACCATACGTTCTATTTTGGGAGATATTGAGTTTGGTCACCATTAGAGTTGGCGAAAAATAGAGGAAAATGATGCCAAGTGATCTAGGTCATGAGTTGTGTAGAGTATCAGACTGAGGGGGTGATGATTGGTTCGTCTATGGTGAAATAACGTTTTGTGTGAATTTTTTGTGAGTTGTGAGTTAGGAACTATTGCCTATGTTTTCCCTAGGTAGTTCTAGTGACTAATGAATGGTTGAAGTTGATGCATCCATGAGGAGTATCTGGTTCGTGTTGTGGGTTGAGGTGAAAGAGTATTGTGAGTCAAGATGGTGACTTGGTTCACTTTTCATGGTAGAATTGTAGTGTTAAATGGGAACTTGGGAAAATGGGTAAGGATAAATGGTCCTAGTGGAATGATATCTTATTACGGAAGCACAGTGATGCTCAGGAAGAGCAGCTCGAGGACGAGTCATTATAAGGTGGGGAGGTTATAAGAACCTGATTTTGTTATGGTATGTTTTTCATTATGTTATGGTTTGAACTATTATTTTGGGATAGATAATTGGTTTACCATATTTATGTGAAGGATTAGGGGTGTTCTGGTGGTTCAAGAAAAGAAAGAGGAAGAAAAGGGAGTTTTGGGTCATATTTTGTAGTTTGCGCACGGTTACTTCAAACCGTGCGGGAATACCCAGGAAACCATGTGAAGGGTTGTTTTTCAGACAGTGGATCACGCACAGTTTGCAAACAGTTTGGAAAAACATGCGGGAAAATCGTGCAGGTAAATCATGCGACCCAATATTTTTGTAAAAATTATAAAAATGGCATCCCAAGATTTTAAACCCAAACTCCAGATTCTCATCAATTCCACCCCCGACAACCCTAGTGACCATCTTGGATGAATCAAGCTTCCCAATGGTGGTTCTCCTTCTATTCTTTGCTGTTAGAAGCACCGTTGGTTTCAGATCAAATCCCCAGGTAAGTCTATCTCTCCTCCTGTTTCACTTTTTCAGATTACAGCTTTTATTTTCTTACATATCCTTCCAAATACTTAAAACCATCCTTTTTCTGATGAAACTATGGTTGGGGATTCAAAGGGTGTTTAAATCCGGCTCCAAGGCCACAATTAAGAGTGACGTCTTGTTCGAGGTAGGTGGCCTATAAGTATTATCCCCTAGTTTCATTTTAGATTTGTGCATAGGATATTCTGTTCTTATTTTTCCCTAATTGAAATCTTGGTTCTATGGGAGTGTTTAGTAAAAAGGGGTGTCAATGTGTCTAATTGAAACCCTCACAATCCCCGTGGGATTTATAGGGGATGACTTGACCATTTTAGGGCCACCCATGGGGTGCACCGACATTTCCAAACCTAGAGAGTGGTAGGTTAAGTGAATGGTTGCTAAATAACAATTTTTAACCCATGTAGAACATGTTTTAATGGTTTATTAAGTTTTAAATGGATTTATTATAAATATTCCTAGGGTAATAAGGGAATTAGGTGTTGTTGGAATGACATAAAAATTAATAATTTTGTTGAAAAAGATTATGTAGATTGTTTGATGAATTTTGGTTAGTAATGCCTAAGGTATTAGTGCATATTAAATGGGGAACATGTAATTGGGTAATGTAATGGGAAATGGGGAATATTTTAATGAGATGTAACAATGGAATGGATGAATTTTAGGAATGAGTTAATACATGAGAATTAGGTGGTACACCAAATTGATTGATTGCAATAGAGTGGTTGTTTTATGTGATAGGAGATTTGTACTTGAGTGAACAAGGGGTAATTGATTGTGGAATGAGGAATGGGATAAGTGGGTTAATATATGGTAATTGATAAATATTGGCTAAAGTATGGGGTTGTTGAATACACTTACGGGCTTTAGGCATGATATTGGAAATTTGGCTAAATGACTATCAATTTCAATTGGTAAATTTGTGAATGTGTTATGGAATATTGTTATTTTCCATGTGGTTGTTATGTATTATGAATTTAAATGGCATTGGTTATGCTTGGTTGTGTTATGGTATGGTTGTGGTGATTTGATAAATTAGCGTGTGCACAAGGATTGGTATTGTGGGGTATTAACATTAGCATCTATGCCCACAAGTCGAGTTAGACTGATTATCTAAAATCCAACCCCTAAATACTCGGGTTAGGTAAGGGGACAAAGGATCTATTCCCCAAACATTTTCATTCCACCTAGACTGAGGCTTTGAGGTGAGGATAATTTGTTGATGTGATGCGTGTATCCCTAGTGAGATAAGGACTTTACATATTTCCCTTATTCATAATGAATGATTGCGTTAGACCCATGTATAAATAATGTATATGCATAACCCAAAGAACATGTGTCAAAATGGATTATGAAGTAAAAAAGGTTTAAGAAATGGAATTGGGATAAATTCTAGTCATGAATTAAATAAACCTTGTTAACCAATGCCACCTGAACTATCACTTTTTTAATTACCATTTATTTTATACTTGCATGAACTATCTATTAGATTGGATATTTTGTAGACACCGTTGGTGGTAGCCTACTGATTTTTGTATTCACACACTAATCGGGCCACCATTGGGTACCTGAGAAAATTCCATAGTTGTAGGTCAGGACAAGGGAAAATTCCCCACCCTAGGAAGTTTAGTAGGGCTTAGGATGTACATAGAGAAGTATCAAGACTTAGAGTCGGGGCAAGTTTGGGGATTTGAACAATTGTCTTATTTTGTGTTTTGTTCACTTTGCACTACTAGTATGTCATATCATTATTAATGTTGAATTATGGATTTTACCTAGTTGGGAGATGTTTGAATTGTATTTTTATTAGTTGTTCATATTATTACATTATTCATAGTTTTCTATTTTGGATGACTCTAGTAAAGAGGGTATAGTTTTTCCACACGACTCATTAGACCTTTATTGGTAGTTGGAAACCTCTTTTGTATGGGGATACATGCATAAGGTCATGTGATGACTTAGATTGGGGCACCAGTTTAATGGATTCCAATTCGAGGTTGTTTTAATCAACAATAATTTCCCCAAAATAATAAACCATTTTATGATGAAAAACTACTTTTAATCTCTAAAATTAAAAAGTAATACGTAATGTTCAACATAGACCATTGGATAAATAATTGTCCTTATAATTCATCAATATAATCCAAACTAAGAATGAAACCCCAAATTAGAAGGATTTGATAACTTAGTATTCCATGATAAATATTAACATTTAAATCCAAATAACATCAATCACTCTTAAGGTATCATACCAAAAATTTAATTTTCAAAATCACATATTCTCTAAGATAGGTTAATCATTTCCATAAATAACTTGAATCTCCATAGGTCCATAATGAAAACATAGATTCTTCAAAGATAAAGTTCAAACATTACCCCTCAAATAAAATCCCATAGTATTCTATTTCCCATAGATATATAGGGTTCCCAAAACAATGAACGTCTTCCAAAATAACATTTATCACTTAATTCCCAAATCATTTTATAATTCATGGGATATCAATTTTATAAAACATAAATTTCCAAAATCAATTTCTTATTTTTCCACAAACTTATATAAATAAAAATAAAAAGTCATACTAACTAGTGAATTCATGTATGCCAATGGTGGGTGATGGGCCCTTGTCGCTATTCAGTTGTTGGTTCAATTCTCATGGCCCTTTCACATGCAATGGGTTGTAACCCATCCTACATGTTGTTCTTTTAATAAAACTATATAATTCATATAATATTCCCAAATATGAGATGAAATCCTAATAAATAACCATAACATATTTTAATCTCATGTTTTATCTCGGGACTTTAATTTTTCATCTCAAAAGGTAATATCCCACAATTACTTCAAAATAAAAGATCATATAAACTCTAATGGTTATTCAATGAATTGTAATTGTGTCCAAACAATAAAAGACAATTCTTACTCTAATAGAATTTTCACATACAATCATAATGGTTACCCATACTATAAAATGTCTTCCAATGTAATTCCATCATCAAAATATCATTAATACTTTTAAACGTTTCCTCATACATAGATATAACAATACCCTTGAATCCATTATATGTAGACCTCTTAATCATTCACAATTCTTTATGTTTCCCCTAACCAAAATTTTTCATCTTAAGCTTTAATACATATTTTTAATTAGAAAAAACAAGAATCATATTTTAAGATTCAATAATGTCAAAAAATTAGTTAGAAATAATCCAAACTATTCATATGTCATTTTCAATTTCCTTATCTTCAATTATAATGGAATTGGGTATTTCTAAATGTATATTTGTATGGTCCCCCTGACGTGTCTTATTTGTGTATAAATTTTTGTACATTTTATCAATTTTTTAAAATAAATTTTCACCACATACAAGTTATTTTGGAGATAAAATGATGTAATTCGATGATCATAATGTTTTTCAGGTATTTTCATGACAAAGACATAAATTGGGGGGAAAGTTGATCAAAAATTCCAAACTACACGTCGTGTACTACTGGATACACGCTGTGTACCAGAACCTCGACACGGATTGGCTTGGCCAAGTATATGACCATGTTACCAGAAGCTGGTACATGTCGTGTAAATCTTATATATGTTGTGTATCCTCTTCTAGAAGCGGTTGGTGGCTGAGAAGAAGGCTACATGCCCATGTTGTCGGCTGAACTTTACACGTCCTGTCCACCAGTATACACATCATGTAGACCTTCTAGAAGTGGTTGGTGGATACTAAATGAGAGTAAAAACTATGTATGGAGGCGATTCATGCCATGTACCTCCACTTACGTGGCAGCACCGTGTTCCAAGTCAAATATTCCATGTTAGGTCACCCACCGGTGGAGAAAAATATTAAAAAAGAATGTTGACAAGAGTACACGTCGTGTACTTTACGGCACACACCGTGTACCCCTAAAACCTATAAATAGGTGTTAGACCGTCCTTGTTCAGGATTTAGTGATTCATTGATTCATATATCATTCAATTCAAAGGGATAGAACTCCAAGTACGACCTAAAAGAGAAGAAGAGAGAGAAAGAAGATGAGAGAAGAGAGAAAGGAAGGTGTTTCTGTGCTACCTTCCCGGTGACCTTCACCCCAAATATTTCAAGAGGATGTGTCTAGGTACTAAAAGTTCTATAATTAATAGCTACTCCAGGATTATCTAAATTCCTTATGTGTTGGGGCTATGGACAAATTAATGTTGTAATTTATCAATTTTGATGTTGTAATCATATTGTTCATATTTTATTTCTCATAATTCCTTATTAACCCTTCCTCAAATATCACTAGAAATATCGCATCGGATAAAGAACGGTATTTCTAGGGATCTGTTAAGGAATTATTGTTAAAACAATCCATGACCAATGGGTGTTTTAATCATATCAAAAGGGATGCAATTAATATAAATTAAGAGAAATCAATTTTCGGACCAACGAAACTGAATTCCATTGATTTAAAGAAAAATTACTGGACCAAGGGGGTTCTGTTACATATCTAATCCTAGACATGTGAATTATAATGAACAACACAACCTCATAAGAAAATTAATTTAATAACTACCTCTTAAAATCCAAAGCACCAACGCATTTCCCTCCAAATTTTCATCAAAACCAAATTTTGGTGTTTTTCTTTATCCTTTAAGTAATTTTCTAAGAATTAAAATCCAATCACCTTTTCATCAAAAAATAAAAAAATCAACTCTAAATTCCGTACACTTCAATTAATCAAGTATAAACTAGATAATCAAGGAAAAAATAACTCCTTTTCCATGTGGATCGACCCCTTACTAGTACTATACTTGTTTGGGTAATACAAAATCACTAAGTCATCTGAGCTTCTCCTAATTGACCCAGATATTGAACAAATGCTTTTAAGGCGATGACGTACCCTCATGGACGGGTACAACCAAAACAATCCCAAGACGCACAAAGAAGGGGGAGATCTAGCTGATATCCAAGGAGATAGGTGACCATTTGGTCTAGAGGACAATCAGAACCTGCAAGCTCCAGTTGGTCTAGGATATGCCCTGAAATATCTTCAATAGTTCCAACTGGAGAAGATTCCATACTAACAGCCAGGTCAGGGGCCGTGCTTTGCCCCTCAGGAGTTGTAATATCTAATGACTCCACTCCCTCAATAGCCACCTCTAAACTATACTCTAATGGAGTATGGACTACTGCCTATTCATGGAGCTGACAGGAGAATCATCCATCCACTAGTGCAAACCCAACACTTCGAGGTCAAGCCTGCTATCATGAAACAGATCCAAAACATATTTTATTTTGACAGCCTACCCAGTAAGGACCCAAACGCCCATATCACCAATTTTCTAGAGATTTGTGACACGTTATGCTACCATGGAGTGTCTGTGGATCCCATTCATCTTTTCCTATTCACCTTCTCTTTAAGGGATAAGGAGAAGGATTGGATAAAAGGGTTTCCGCATCGATCTATTCTAACTAGGGAGGATCTATCCTAGGCGTTCCTGTCTAAATATTTTCCACCTCCAAAGATGATGACCTTGCGGAATGAAATACACAACTTCCAGTAGCACGACTCAGAGTCTTTATACAAGTTATGGGATCATTTAAAAGGGATGTTGTACAAATTCCCACACCATGGACTCCCACTACGGATGTAGGTCTAGACCTTCTATGAAGGAGTAATGACAAACACAATGTCTGTGGTGGATTCTTTTGTTAGAGGTACAGTTATGAGTAAGTCCTCCAAAGATCTTTTTATACTTCTAGAAGACATTTCTGCCAATAGCTTTAAGTGGAATTTCGAGCAGGGCACACAAAAACAAGTTATGCACAATATAGATTCCACTACTATGCTAGCTGCCCAGTTGGACACTATTTATGAAAATATCAACGCATAGAATCTAAAGGGCGCATCCCAAGTACATGAGGTAAACAATCTGATCTGCAGTGATTGTGGTGATAACCATATCATGGGAGAATTCCAGAGACCTACAGTCGGCCCTTTGACGAGCGAGGTAAGCTATGTCGCTCAAAACCGAGGCCGAACCAACACCAGTAGTTCCAAAACCTGGCATGGCGTGATCACCAGAACCCTGGATGGGGCCAAAAATAGTAGAACCCTCCACCCCAGTGACCACCTGGCTACAGTCAGCCCTATTATCAGAGCCAACACCCGAGACAAAAACAACCCGAAAAGGGCTCTTACCAGCAGTAAGGGTATCAAAACCCTTGCAGGTTGCAGCCGCAACATCCACCACCTCCACCAGCCGCACAACCACCTCAGCATGAGAAAACCTCAATGTTAGAGGTTCTCATGGAAAAGTTTATATCTACTACTGAGACGAGATTCCAGAATCCGGAGGCTTCCATTCAAATCCTTGAGAACCAAATCAGCCAGATAGAAAACCAACTCTCGGGGAGGCATCCCAGTACACTACTAGGTAACACTGAAGAGAAACTGAGGGAGGAGGCCCATGGCATCACATTACGGAGTGGAAATGAGCTACAATAGGATGACCTGACCCGACCAGGTGCACCTACACACCCTACTGACAAATAAGGTACAATTACAGACCCATCCTCATCCAAAGGCCCACCAAAAGAGGCCCCATAGGGAAATGGAAAGGAGGTTATCAAACAATTCGAGCCTACCTTACCCTTCCCTGAGAGGATGAAGCATAGAATGTTAGACCACCAATTCGAAAAATTCATGGAAGTGTTTAGGAAGCTGCACATAAACATTCCATTTTTAGAGACACTAACACAAATGCCCACGTATGCAAAATTCATGAAAGATATCCACTCCAACAAAAGAAAGATGGAGGATCTAGAAACCATTGCACTAACCAAGGAGTGATCAATGGTCCTATAACATTTGATTCCTCCCATGCTCCGGGACCTAGGTAGCTTCGCTATCCCGTTCACTATTGGACCATGCGAGTTCGGGAAGGTCCTCTACAACTTAGGGTCCATCGTCAACCTCATGCACATTAATGTTTTTAAGAAACTTGGGCTAAATGACCTGAATCCTACCCATTTATCCCTTCAACTTGCTGACCAATCGATGAAATATCCGAAGGGGCTACTGGAGGACGTGCTGGTAAAGGTGGGAAAGCTAATCCTCCCCATATATTTCATCATCCTCGACATGGAAGAAGACCAGGAGGTGACTCTCATCTTGGAGAGGCCTTTCTTGGAAACTAGGAAGGTATTGATCGAAATGCACTAGGGGGAGCTTATTTTTAGATTCAGAGACGAACGAGTCTCCTACAATTTCCTCAAAGCCATCAAGAAAGCATCATTATCTAAGCATGAGGGCTGCTATTTAGTGACCACTGTGGATGGTCACTAGATCAGAAGAGAATATGATTTGGTATGTTCTTCCACCACAGATGACTTGTTTTTTCCTGAAATTTCAGTCAATCAAGCACCAAGGGGCCGACAATTCCTAGAAGGCCAGGGCAGTCACTAATGGCAACGCACTATTATTCCTGATATTCTAGAGTGCGCATTGGTACAACCACCTGTACCTTAGATTCTAAAGGTGCCTACACTAGAACTGAAGCCTCTCCTGTCCTCTTTGATGTACGTGTACTTGGGAGACTATCATACATTACCCATCATACTTAGTGTTGCACTATCATGAGAGCAGAAGGATGCATTTCTAAAGGTTTTGAAACGGTGAAATCAGGCTATTGGGATGAAAATTGTAGACTTTAAGGGCATCATCCCTACCATTTTCACCCACAAGGTGCTGCTCGAAGAAGGAGTGAATCCAACTCGGCAACCATGGTGATTCTTGAACCCCCCATGAATGAAGTTGTGAAGAAAGAGGTAATCAAGTTTCTAGATGCAGTCATCATTTACCCAATCTCAGATAGTCTGTGGGTGTGTCCCTTACAAGTGGTACCCAAAAAGGATGGTATCATGGTGATATCAAATGACAATAATGAGCTCATATCTACATGCACTGTTACGGGCTAGAGAGTCTGTGTGGACTAAAGAAAGATGGATGACACCATGAGGAAGGATCATTTCCCATTCCCTTCGTGGATTAGATGAAAGAGAAACGATCATGTCACGAGTTTTACTGCTTCCTCGACGGCTATTCCAGCTACAATCAGATTTCCATTTCTCTAGAGGATCAAGATATGATCACATTTACTTCCCTTACAGTACATTTTCTTACCGAAGAATGTCCTTTGTCATGTGCAACGATCCTACCACCTTATAATGTTGTATGATGGCTATCTTCCGTGACACGGTGGAACAAATCCTAGAGGTATTCATAGATGATTTTTTTGTTTATGGAACATCATTCACCACTTGTTTGCGGCACCTGATGTTGGTCCTGGAAAGATGTGAAACCACTAACCGGGTTTTGAACTAGGAAAAGTGTCATTTCATGGTGCATAGTTCCATTGTCCTTCGATATAGAATCTCGGATAATGGGATAGAGGTGAACCCAGAAAAGATAGAAGTCATTTCACAACTTCCTATTTAAACTTCTATCAGAGCCATACGCAGCTTCCTAGGGCATGCAGGTTTCTACAGGTGGGTTTTCCAAAACTTCTCAAAGATAGCTCAACCCCTCACCAACCTTCTCACCAAGGATTCTATTTTTGAGTTTGATGAGACATGCACCACAACTTTTGACAACCTGAAGCAGTGCCTAGTAGAATCTCTAGTGATGATTGCTCACAATTGGGAGGAGCAATTTTAAGTGATGTGCGATTCCAGCGACTACGCAGTGGGAGCAGTCCTAGGCCAACAGTTTGGCCGATTTTTTTGGACCCATCTATTATGCGAGAAGGACACTAAATGAGGCATATATTAACTATACTACCATAGAAAGGGATATGATGGTAATGGTGTTAATTTTTGATAGGTTCCATTCTTACTTAGTGCTATCTAAATTTATTTTTTATACAAACCAAGTAGCACTCAAGTACTTGATGAACAAGAGGGATATGAAGCCACGACTGATCTGATGGGTACTACTCCTACAAGAATTTGATTTGGGGGTCTGAGACAAGAAGGGGAGTGAGAACGTTGTTGCTGATCATCTCTCCTGTACGAATCTATCACATTTAGATAAGGAGGAATATCAAGATATCAAGGAGGATTTCTATGATTAGAACCTCTTTTTAGTCCAAGAATCACCTAGACCTTGGTATGCTGATATTGATAATTTTTTGGTTACAGGTGCCATCCACATGGACCTCTCCTTCAAGTAGAGGAAGAGGCTTCTCTCTGATAGCAAAAGGTACTTTTGGGAAGATCTTCTATTGTTCTGATCCTATAGGGATGGGGTGATCTGATGTTGCATCTTAGAAACTGAAGTTCATGGAGTCCTAGAATCCAGTCATGCCTCACCAGTTGGGGGAAATCATGGTCCAAACCGTACTATAGAAAAAATCCTATAGTCTGGGGTTTTCTAGCCCACCATGCATAGAGATTCCCAAGCCTTTGTTTCTTGTTGAGATCGAAGCCAAAGAATAGGTAATGTGGGATGCGGAGCTGAGATGCCACAACACTCTATCTTGGAGGTCATGATCTTCGATGTCTAGGGCATAGAATTCATGGGGCCATTTCACCCATCTTTCAGGAATAGTTACATCCTGGTCGGCATTTTCTATGTCTCCATGTGGGTGGAAGCCGCTGCTACAGCACACGACACGACAAAGGTGGTCATGGCCTTTTTAAAGAAACACATTTTTAGCAGGTTCGATGTTCCCCGTGTACTGATCAGTGACAGATGGACCCACTTCAACAACACATTGATGAAAGGAGTACTATCAAAGTATAGAGTGAAGCATAATATGGGGACACCATATTATCCCCAGTCTAATGGACAATTGGATCTCTCCAATTATGATCTAAATCAGATTCTATTGAAAACGGTGAACACTTCAAGGAGAGATTGTTCTAAGAAGCTAGACATTGCTTTGTGGGAATATTGTACCACTTTAAAAATGCCACTAGGGATGTCCTAGTTCTGCCTCATCTATGGAATTCTATGCCATATTCTAGTAGAGTTGGAGCACAAATCTTACTGGGTCATCAAGGCCATGAATTTTGATATGAAGGTAGATGAAGAGAAGCATAAGTTCCAACTGTCGGAACTTGATAAAATCTGATTGGAGGCATATGAGAATGCCAAGCTTTACACGGATAAGAAGAGAGAAATCCACGACCAGATGGTTTTATGAAAATCTTTCCAACCCAGAGATCTGGTACTCCTTTTTAACTCCCGTCGTCAATTATTTCCAGAAAATCTAAACTCAAGATGGTTGGGACCATTCTGAGTCATACGAGTATTCCACCATGGAGTGGTAGAACATTCAAGAGAGGATGATCAACTGTTCAAAGTGAACCAACAGCGGCTAAAGACTTACCATCACATGGAATACATGGTGGTAACACTCTCCACCATGCATCTTAGGTAAGTAGTGGTACTTCGGTCGAGCCAACAACCTAAAATAATTTTGCTTCCGGGGAGGAAACCTAGAGGATACACGCCATGTACCCCATATATACACGGTCTGTACTGATTCCTTTTCATTTTTTTGTAATATTACAAATATATAGATTAACTATGTAATATACAGTGATGATTTCAGTGTCGATGGTAAAGTCAATAGAGTATATACTAGCCATAACTCATTCGAATCCCTCCATACCTACCTTCGGCATGAGATTCCTCCTTTTTATACTTGTTTCTTCTTACACAACGTGTGTGGTATTTTTCATAATATATATTTATAGATATATATATATTAATAAATGAAAAACCATGATGTGGATGGATCAGTTGGTCAGGGTCTTAACTTGGTTCCAAAAGACCCGAGTTCGAATCCTGACAACCATCCCATTTCCATCATTTTTCCTTGTAATAAAACAACACGACGTTTATTTTGATATACTTCATGTGTGCCATGTTTTCATTAATAACTAAAACGATTTTCAAAATAAAGGAATAAATGCGAGTGAAGTTGGTGGATTGGTAGAGTCTCGGCCCTGGATCCAAAACACTCATGTTCGAACTCATCTAATCTCCCTGCTTCATTCCTTTTATTTTAATTAAAAACCAAACGCCATGATTTTCCTTCCTCCCATGTAGTTTGGGTCATGTACATTATAAAATATATAAATTCATAAACATGAGGAGCAGTATAACCTTTTTTCCAGCGGTTGAGGGCTTTCATTTGAAACGGTTGATCGCTAGTTTGAACCACGCCCCAAGAACCAGACCAAAGGTTGTACTTATCTTTTTCCATTTTTGGAACACAAAATGTTTATTTCATGATACATTACATGTATAAATTTAGTTTTGGTAAATTATATATAAGTATATATATCTTTTATTTTAATTATGAATATTAATTATTATATATTTTACTATAATAATTATATTATATACCTACGAAAAAAAATACTACACGATGTGTCTGCTAGAGAATGTACAGTGTATTTGGTTTATAAAAGCTAGAAACCCTACGCGGCCACACCCCATGTCGCACAGAGACCCCCCTCATTGTTTTCTTCTCCCAGATGTAGAACGGTCCCCACTTCTCAAATCCACCATTTTCATCTGTTTTTTTATCTGATTTCTTCTTCATTGTGATCCTCACTTCAGGTATGTCATATTTCACTCCTTATTTCCCTATTTTCGTAGCATTTAGGGTCTTTTTTAGATGAACCGCTAGTTCGGCTCCCGTAGTACACAAGCACGAAATGAAGAAAAGATGTAGTGTACTGTTCTACATGACCATCCACTAGAAAATTTGAAATTTTAAATTACATGGTATGTATGTTTGGTACAAACAATGTACCAACCATAGTCATTTCCTGGCACCTCATTAAAACAGCCGCACATACCATGTTTACACACATAGCATGTATGTTCGATATACGCCATATGTCGCATTTCTTCGGGCCAGCCTATGTCTATCACTCCACATGGCCATAAGAACTATGTTCTTACACATGCTGTGTCGTACCTTCACACGACGTGTACTTCATTTTATGGCTATACTCAGAAAGTGGTGATTTCTTTGAAACACACAACCATGGACAAATTTGCATGTACAGAACATTTATGTTTGGTACATTCCATGTATCCTTTCCTGGAAATTGACAAGCCCACTCGACATGTCTATCCAGAGAACACGAGATGCTAACTCTCTTACTCTACACATCGTATACTCTATATATACACGTCAGGTTCTTCTACTTCACTAGTTATCTCAGATTTTTTTGATTTTTCTTTTATTTTATGTTTTTTTTTTGTTATCCTCTCTTCTTCAGGATATGGGAGACTGAGAAATTATGCATGGGAAGTGGCCCACCTTCGCTACTGAGGGAGATATGCCCACTTTTCAATAGATTAGACTTCGGTCCAAGAAAACACCCACCCTGGACATCCCAGTGTACTAGCCTCCTCCTCGGGCCATCATTCTGCCACTCACCGCCCTAGTGGAAGATGGTACTAGTGTCGCACCACAACCACCCCACATGGAGCCTCTAAGACCCACCCTTTCTTCACCACCTGCTACCACACCTCCTGAGCCCTCCTCAGTAGTGGTTGATTCATCACCTGCCACCCCATCCAGTGGACCATCATCCACTGAGGCCATTCCACCATAAGAGCCAGCCCCTACTACTGCCCCACTTAGGATAGACTATGCCCCATATCCTTTACTAGTGTTTTTAGTCACCGACCGAGAAAATGGCCGAGTTCAACGCTTCTCTCTTTGCAAGATCTAGTTGAGAAGTCGGTATCTTGATAGTAGTGTGCCTCAATAGCTAGGTATTTAGGGAGAGTTGGAGGATCTCCTCAGGAACACACCATTACTCACGATCATCCATGTAAGCACTCCTATTTTCATAGATTTATTTTTGGGGTTCGATGATTCCTTTGAGTTCGACGGGACTGTGTACCAGGTGACACCTAGTGACACAGTCCCGGTGGCCCGATTTCAGCTGGGTGGTCTACCTTTTTCCCTTACCATGACCAATTTTGGAAGAGGGTGTGGATTCTATCCCTAAACGGTCACCCCACCCCTTGTCTCCACCCTGACCCACCCTGATCATTTTGATCTCATTGCTAGGTGGTGGGATATTGCTGGGTCCGACCACCGCTACACCCTCACTTCCTAGAAGACTACCCTCATCATTGACCCTATCCTCTGTTTCAACCCCTAGTGCTTTAGCCCCATCTTGTTTCCCTTCCATGATGATATGGGAGTTGTGACTGGTCATGACATAGAGCTCCTCACCTATGTCATACAGAAGGACTACCCAGACCTCCCCTACCTAGCCTCCTCTTACTTCCATGCCAAGTTCACCGGCCTTCAGGGAAAGCTGAATGGTGGGTTCTACACCACCCTCCATGCCCACCACCTCGGCATTTTCAAGCCTTTCCTTCCACACGACCACCTAGGTTCCCCCAACAGATGGATGTTCTCATGCTTATTCGCATGGGATTGGTTCAAAATAAGGGGTACTGATGTCCTTGCACAGGACCCACCACCACCCTGCTAACCCTCCTGCCCCTGAGGCTACCCCTGCCCCTCCATCCCCACCCCACCCCTTCTTCTGGCCTTACTTCTTCCACCATTCCTTCTTCTTATGTTCGTTATACCGCCCCACCTACCTCCTCACCGTTGGATGATCTATCCTTTAACCTTCTCCTAGCCATGGTGGAGCAGCACTAGCTTCGTCTGGATCATCATCAGGACTGGCTTGAGCAGATATTGGGGCCTCTTCTTCAGCATCATGGTTTTCCACTGCCCCCATCTCCTACTCCTCCTTCGGCACCTGAACCTTCTTCTGTAACTCCACCACCATTTACAGCACTGGCCATGGATTCAGTTCTCCTCTCCATTACTGGCCGAGCTTCTACCACTACTGCTACCACTCTGATGTTTGTTGTAGATCCTTATATTACGAGTTCAGATCCTGCAGCTCTGGATACTACAGATTCTCTTCCGAGTTCATCTTATGAGCCTCCCATTTCCACGACTGTTGATCCTTCTCTGTCGGCCGCTACTATATAGGATGATGCCTCTTCTGAGGCCACCCCTTGATAGTTTTTGGGAACATTTATTTTATTATTTATATATTTTTGTGATATATTGTGCCTATGTTATTTTGTGTATGCTTGCAGTTTTCTCTCTCTATGACTATTGTAGGTACCCTGGCGAGATTTGGGCAGTACTTGTCCACCACTTCCCATCATTATTTACCTAGACACAAGGGGAGTATTTTTTTTCAGGATTCCGTTGTTTTATTTTTCTTTCTAGTTTTACTTATTCCATTTCTTCCCCTCACCATGGTCCAAAGTTGTGTCCCAACATCACCTTCTCCACCATTATGTGGCACTTGGGGGACCATATTCCCTATTCATTGTGGGAGAGCCTCTCTTCCTCCACTACTCTTTTTCCCTTAAACTAATCTAAGAGACATCATTAATAGATGAAATATTTTAAACTATGGAAGATTTTCGATTAATTATAATTATAAATAATAAAGGCATAGTTGAGAATTTCAGAAGTAAGTTGCTTATTTTAAAATTTTAAAATATTATTTTAAAATGATTACTGATATGGTTGATTTTTTGACTTAAATTACTGGCAATCAGCATTAATTATAATACTCATTTTTATTCATTCCATGACCTAATTGACCCTTTATCTTTTTCCTCATTCTCGAGAGTTATTCTAAACCTTTTGTACATATTCTGTTTTATACTCTCTTTCTTGATAAATTCTTTGGATATGCATAACTACCATAATTTGAAAGTTGTTCTCTTAAAAAAATAATGATTTTTGAATATCATTAAAATGATTGAGGCATTTGATTTTTTATCATCCCCTTCGACCTTGAGACCTACCCTTCACCTGATCTTCGTAAACCCTTATAAACCATGAACTTCATTGATAGAAAGATACATTCTAGTCCTATTTTCCCTTCAAACCCTAATTCTTTTATAATTTTTCATGATTATTAACTTGAGCTTTAGAGAGGGATTTTGGGTTTTTCGTGGTACATTTTGGTGAGCATCCATGAACTTAAGTGTGGGGGAGTTTGTCACTTGTTCATTTGGCAAAAAGGGTACCATATCCTACTATCCATTGTGTTTTTGGTGGTCCCTCTCACATATATATATATAGAACCAAAAAAAATTCAAAAGAGGGATCAAGTTCATTTATTACACTAAACTGATGGTTTATGGAACCATTTTGGAAAGTGACTATCATGGTGATGATATACTTCTTAAGAGATCTTGATTGGGTATGGATTTTAGTTGAGATCTAATTTTTGATATCATGAATTGTTGTTTAAGAATTTAGCCTCCTTTTTCAAGAATTTGAGATTATTTTTCACATTATTAACTACCAACCCTTAGCATCAGAAACATTTGAACCTTGATGAAATCCCTCATGATTTTTCTAATTTAAATTTCTAAATTAGAGAATGAGAACACTTTCATGCCTTTGGATAGAGTGTATATACTTAATATTGAGAAAAAATATGATAAAATGATATTGAGTGTTGAGAGTATTATTTTATTATGAGGTAAATCATCAAGTGGCATGTGTAATTGTGAAATGTAGAATGATGTGCATAAAATATAATTGAAGTTTCATAATTAAACTATAAAAAGGATTGATTAGAATATCATTTAAAAATTGAAATATGTTTCTGTGTCTTTAAAAAATCTCTTTCTAGGCCTATAGTATTTATATGTATAATTAAGTTGAATGCTTCCCTTTTTTGGAATATGGATAATTCTGATTAGATGTTGAGATTTTTTCTTGAGGATAAGAAATTGACTATGTGTGGTGGATTTTGATGTGCCTGATTTGTGTATATATTTTCGTACATTTTATCGAGTTTTTAAAACAAGTTTTTACCAGATACAAGTTATTTTGGAGATAAAATACAATAATTTGAAGATCATAATGTTTTTTAGATATTTCCATGACAAATACACAAAACGGGGGGAATGTTGATCAAAAATTCCAAACTACACACTGTGTACTTTCGGATACACGTCGTGTACCAGACCCCGGACACGGATTGGCCAGGCCAAGTAAATTCCCAAGTTACCAGAAGTTGGTACAAGCTAGGTACATCATACACACACCATGTATACTCTTCTAGAAGAAGTTGGTGGCTAAGAATAAGTCTACATGCACATGTTGTCAGCTGACCTTTACACGTCATGTCCACCAGTCTACACACCATGTGGACCTTCTAGAAGCTATTTGTGGCCGATGAATGATAGTACATGCCATTTATGGTGGCTCTACATGCTTTGTACCACCACCTACCAGGCAGTGTCATGTTCCAAGTCAACAACAGCGTGTTAGGTCACCCACTGGTGGAGAAAAAGATGGAAAAGTGCATTGAAAAGAGTACATGCCGTGTACTTTTCAGCACGTTCCGTGGGCTCCTAAAACCTATAAATAGGTGGAAGGACCTCCAATTTTAGGAGTTTGTGATTCATTGATTCAGATTTTTTTCAATTCGAAGGGAGAGAAATGTAGGTAAAGCTTATAAGATAATAATAGAGAGAAAGTAGAGGAGAGAAGAGAGAATGGAAGGTGCTTCCGTGCTACCTTCTTGAGGACCTTCGCCCCAAAGCTTTCAAGTGGATATGTCCAGGTACTAAAAGTTCATTAATTAATAGCTAATACATGAGTAGATAAATTTCCAATGTGTTGGGGCTATGGACAAATGAATTTTGTAATTTATCAATTGTGATGTTATAATGATATTGTTCATATTTTCATTCTCATAATCCCATATTAACCCTTTCTCAAATATCATAAGAAATATCGTATTAGACCAATAATATGATTTCTAGGGATCCTTTTAAGGAACTATGGTTAAACAAATCCCTGACTATTTGGTGTTTTAATCTTCTCAAAAGAGCTAAAATTAAGATAAATTAAGAGAAATCAATTTCCATCCCTATGAAATTGACTTCCATTGATTTAAACAAAACTTACAGGACCAAGAATGTTCGGTTATATAAGTAATCACATAGATTTGAATTATCATAAAAAACACAACCTCATATGAAAATTGATTTAATAATAACCTTTTAAAATCCACATACCTGACGATTTCCCTCTAAATTTTCATCAAAACAAAATTTATGTGTTTTTATTTATCTTTTATGTAATTTTTAATGAAATTAAACTCCAATAAAAATTTCATAAAAACATAAAAAAATCATCTCTAAATTCAGTACACATAACTAAATCAAGTATAAACTGGATAAGAAAGATAATAATAACTCATTTTCCTTGTGGATCAACCCATTACTGGTACTATATATGTTAGGGTAATACAATTTGGAGCTGAAAATAACAATTTGGCAGAAATGAATACCACCTACTGATCCCATTCCCGAACCTTCTTCATAGGAAATATTTTTTCATAATGACCATACTATCCAAATTTAAAACTATAAATTGATAAATCAGAAATAAATTCTTTCCCTTTCCAGGAGTAAACTGAACGGTTCCTTTTTCCTAGGCAGGTTATTACTTCATGAGGTTCATTAACAAATCTATAATACCTTCCCGTCCCTTTAAAACATTTTTAGGTGATTATTTCCAAATACTTGACACATATGTTGATCAATATTCTTAACCTTATGATCATTATTACCTGAACTTCCATATGGATTTGTTTCTCTCATATATGATGCATCATAGAAATCAAAAATGTTCAAGTGGTTTATCATTACTATTGATTGTTGGTTTTAAATAACCACAAGCATTCTCATTGCAGTTCTCATTTCATTCAGTTGCTTATTTGTAGAACCACCAAATTTTCCTTCACATCCATTATTAGTTTGGTGCCAATTGGATCCATCCATTTACTAAAACCAAAAAGTTTAGTGTGAGTATATTAATAAAATCAACATAGACTGTCTTATGAGGAATATAAAAACTAAGATATAATTATTCATGTCTTCTCAAACTCATTCATAATTTTTAAAATAACTATAACATTTTCTATTATGATAACCATTATGGTCATCTTTAACTTTTAACTTATTCTTAAATATTAACCTAACCTCTAAAGTTTTCTAAACCATCCTCTGATACCAACCATATGGCCTCATCCTTAAACATTACATAATCTTTAGTTAAGTCTAAATTTTGACATTATATCACATTGAGGATATTTTCAAGATTATAGCTTTAGATAATTAGGCTATAACTCCTACATAACAAATGAAATATTACAAAGTAGACACTTATACTCACTATCAATGTTTTTAATAAAATAAAACCTTTTAAAAAGAAACTTGGTTATGGTTCATATTTAATCATCGTAATTTTTCCTTGATCCCATCCTTGACTCTATTATCCTTTAATTCCTGTAAAAACATTCTAAAACTTGGGATTATCATAAAAGGATCAGTAATGGTTACATAAAGAAGGAAAACTGTTATTCTTATGAAAATTTAAACCATTAATCCTTTATCATAAAGTAATATTTTTCACCTTTAGGAAGTAGTAAATAATCTATACTGAATATAATATCATTTATTACCATTTTGTAATAAAACAATTACCATAAATCCCATAAAAAGTACATGTAACATATAAAGGTAACCTGGGACATAATCATACTTAAATGGAATTACCATAATGTCGACTTCCACACTTATAACTCTTAAAATGGAATATCCATACAACCTACTTCCATACCCAATGAGTTGGAGGTTATAACATAACAACCCATCCTTGGTTTATCACGTAACCACCAATATTTATTATCATGTAAAAACCCATAAAATGTCCATGTACAATTATATAATCATATCTCATAAAGTATTTCAATTATCAATATTTCACTTATAAAATTACATTTGCAATCACAAGAAATTGTTTCAAGATATTGAAGTAGTCAATAAATTTTCAAAACCATTTTTTTATAACGAAATATAAAAAAATGGAATAAGGGATTTTTTAATTTTGAAAACATTATGTCTTATAGAGTAATCCAAATATCAATTAATGGTTATGGTTGTAGAGAATTTATTATCACCACATATGTTAAAACACATTCCATTTGTTGTTTTGTAAAGAAAGTAAAATGATTCATATAAAAATATTCATTTTGAAAACCATTGAATGAAATTAAAAATAGACATAAAATGAACTATATAATTCTTTTATATCCATATGAACAAATATGTAAATTAATATCATCAAGGAAATGATTTAGTAATTACATCATTAAAAGTTCACGGAGTCCCATACCACTTTGAACATTTAAATCTCAGACTCCATGAATTAATACATATACCAAAACATTAAATAACATTAGTATAGATAAAATATGGGTATTAAATGTAATATGGGATTAATATAAACCTAATTAAATAATAAAGGTGTATATTTTAATGAAATTACTCAATGAAATAATATTGAAATAATGTCCCTTAACTCGAGTATGATTCATCATGTGTGTTCTTTATCTTCCTATATAATAAACTTAGGTTAATTTATACTTGGTTGAGAAAATTTCTCTAGTATATTATTCCTTTTATATCACTTATTACCAATTTATAAAAATTACACAATTATTTATGTTCATATTAGACATTTTTTTGATATTCGGTTATTGAGTTGAAAATGAACTTGGTTTGATGTCAATAGCCCATGGGGTCATAAGTACATAATATAAAGAATATAAAATTTGATATAAAAATCATATATATTAATTTTATAGGTATATATAATAATATAATAAGGAAAACTAAAAACACATTTCATATAGACGGTAGGTCATACGTACACATGTACGCTATTTTTTTGTTTTTCCGATTGAATTGAAAGAACGAACATTAGATAAAAGTTATATAGTTTATATACATATATAATATCACTAAATTATAACTAAAAAGTCATTTATATAATATATTTTTACTATTACAATCCTTAATTCAATTCCTATGATGTGTGAATGAATCACATCATTTTGAGGAGGTGGTAGTCCACACGTCACCAAATGAAGTTATCGTAAAACCGCAATTTGGAATGAATGAAGGTATATATAATATAACATTTTAAGAATATTAAATAGGTTATAATATAAATAATAAAATATTATTTGACCATAATAATGGTTTTATGACCAGGCATGATGGAGGTAAAGTAAAAAATAATAAAAACATTATTCACGTAGGTGATTAACCGGCATAACTTAGACAACAATTTCATTTCTTTGAATAAGAGGAGGTGAGAAATGAAATGGGTAGGAGGTATTCCATTAGAAACATAAAAATCATGTATGTATATGATTATGGATTTATCAGGAATTTATGGATTAAGTAGGTGAGGAGAAATTAGAAAAATAAAATAAATTAAGAGGGGTACTTTGAGAAAATTACCTCTTGAATATCCCCTCCTTGAAAGACCCTTGATGACCTTGGATTTGGTAATTTGGTAATACCAAAAGCACATGGATGTGGTAAGAGTAAAGAGGATAGTTTTTTGTAGTTGTTTTAGGAGCTATAATGCTTTTTGGGACGAAATGGGTAGGTGAGGGTTGTTATTTATACATAAGGAGAGGTGGGTTCAAGTGATTAATTTATTAATTATCTTATATTAAAAGATAAACATATAGAGGTGACATTAAATTCGAAAAAATTGGCGTGTAATTAATTTTTTATAGTATTATTATGGTCTAGAAACACCTAAAACACCCTTTAAATGTTGTTGTTTGTAGGTATGTTAATCTTTTAACATTTAATTTTAACCCTTTTCAAAATTTTACTTTTACTACGGTAAATAATTTTTTTACCATCATAAATTTGGTATATATAAAAATGAAATTGAACATAAAACATAATTTGGACCTTTTGATTCAATATATTGAATCCATTTCACCTAATTCAATTCACATAATTTGAGAAAATATATTTAAAATTAATTTCGTAGACAAAACTAAAAGGCAGGTTTTTATTGTGAAACTTTCAATCATTTGAAATGTTTGTATATCTAATTTCAATTTGAAAAATCATACAATGAACTAAATTGGATTAACTGATAAATATCTAATATAATTATAATTTAATGACTTGTAAAATTATAATATAACTATATAAATGAATAATATGAAAAGTAGTTTTAAACTAAAATGCAGTATTTTTCATTATTCATTAAAATATGAAATTTATTAGAAAAATTCCAAACCATTTATCCAAAGTAAATTTTGATATCCCTATTAAAACATAATATGTTTATTTTTTCATATATATAATATAAAAGTGGAAAAACTAGACTTAAAATGGTTTCTCCATCAAAAGGCTGTAAAGCAGTATTTTTAGAAAAACACTCATTTTATCCATACAATAGTATTTATACTTATAGAAAGCCTAGAAAACACATAAGATGAATTTTAAAAATTATATTGATTTTTTATTTCATTAATATAATCCAATAACAGTTATTTTATTATTTTATATACATAATTATTCTCATTTAGATAGTTTTTCAAAAAAACATCATTTATATTTAATTGGGTTTTCTTTAATTTCCTAATTAATTTGGTAACCAATGAATCATTATATAAACATGTTTAAAAAATATTTTAATAATTTAGTTAAAAATTTTAATTACCAAAATTATAATTGATATATGATAGCTATCATATTAAATAATAATATTAATTTTTCCATTTAAGATAAATGTGTTGTATCATGTCTGCTAACGAACATAGTGTCTTCTTTTTAAAACTCAAGATGTTAGAGAGGGTTTTAAAAAAAAGTTAATTTCAACTGTCCAGACCTTAATTAACAAGATATAATTAAAATTTATATGATTAAAGTTATTAAATTGGTAAGCTTTAACATCAAAAGATTAGATAAAAGAAAACAATGTTCGATATAATGTTCGACGTGCAACGCATAGCATAAACAACACCTAAAATATATAATTGTTATAACCTAGACATTAAATTGTTATATGTGAATAGTTTTTTATACTAGATGATATATATATATATATTACATACTCAATATAAATAATTGATAATTTCTTAGTAAATATTCAATCAATTGTTTAGTAAAGTAATTTATTCTTCAAAAATAGGTTAACTCCAAAAACAATATTTATTACTTTTTGGAGGAAATATTTTTTTTCAAGAACATATAGAAATATTATTTTATAAAAATAAATTAAAATTTTAAATAATCATATCAGTATTTATATTGGGTGATTTATTTTATTTTTTCATAAAATATTTATTTTTCTGTGAATAGTGAAAATACCATTTTTTATTAAAATGTCATTTCTTTTCAATAAATAAATTAATTTAAAACAAAGATATGTTTTTAATATTATTTCAAGTAATATAATTGTTAATTATTTATATTTAATCCATATAATTATCTTTTAATAAACTTTGTATTGGATTTTGAAATAAGTTTGTTTTTTGGTATAAAAACATGAGTTTTCTGAAAACATTTTTAAAGTGAATAATATTTATCCATTATAATGAATTAAAATAGAACCTAAAGAGGAATTATATAAATGAAATATATAATTTATATAATAAATATAATAATTTAAATTAATACAATGATTATTATTATTAATTGAGTTAATATAAAATCATTTATGGTCAAAAAATACACTTCTTCAAAATGATCATTTTTAGCTCATATATGAGGTATTTAAAATTAAATTTACACAATTATATAAATTAAATATTGTAAAATTTATTCCTTATTTGGAATCATAATAATTTATATTGACTATTACATTCAACATAATTTTTGACCATAATGTAGAGTGAAAAAATAAAAATTAATTATTTTATCATGCGTTAAAAAAAGATAAGGGTAAAATGAAAACAAAACAAGGATAAAATCTATTATACTTCAAATTTTGTACCTTTTAATTTATAATTATTTATAATGGTCCATTTTAGAGCCTTTTTTCAAGTTAAAAACTTGATTAAACCTACCAGAATATATTTATTAATTGCCTACCAAATACCTATACCAAACATTTTGTTCAAAAATCCATACTATAAAGGATTTTTGTTCTTTTATTAGGCGGTTTCCCGAAGAAAAGTTATTATGCTTAACTGAGCATCATTATTTTATTTCTTCTCCCACCTACTTCAAATATTATAATGATTTGACTATATAATAACAAAATTATATCATATATATATATATTATTAATTTCATAACCAAATATATCTCGTCTTCTATCAAATGGGATACAAAATCATTATTTGGGTTTGCGGTGGACTGCTACCTCACAAATCAATGGAATTCATTTTCCATCATAGCATCTAAAAAATTGTTTTAGTGATGGATTAAATGTATAAATATGATATTTTAAATATATTTATACGTATGGAGTTATTATATAACATATATAATCTTAATCTATCTTTAATAAGAGATACAATAATGTCTCCTGTGTGTGCGGAAAACTACCTCCTCACAAATCGATGTCAATCGTTTCTCAATAACAATTTACATGGATGTTAATAATGATAATGATAATTAATATATACTATATACATTAAAAAATAATTATATCAATGAAATATTAATATTTCTAAAAATATAATATATCAATTTTATTGTTACACTTAAATATGATAATGTTTTTCATGCACGTGTGGACTACCACATCCACGAAGTGATGTGATTCTTTTTTCATCAACACATTAGATTAAAGATGTATATAAATGTATTTAAATAAAAAAAAGATATATATTATACTATTATCATTATATAAGTATAAATTATTAGTTACCTCCTTTCCATAATGATTATTGAAAAATTGAAACATTACCCATGTGTGTGTATGACCTCCGATCTCCATAACCGTAACATAGTCAAATTTTCATAAAAAAACCATTATAATAAGTTTTGAATGTATAATTGAGGTTTAAATATTTTAATTTATTATTTCAATAATTATTTATATGTTTAAATAATTATCTCTAATACCAATAGTGAAACCTACAGAAGTATAAATAATATCGTCAAAACATCCAACGTAAACACATGCATTTTTTTTATTTTCCAAATAAAATTACTTAATCGTTATATGATAATTATAGAAATTTGAACTAACAGATGAGGATATGTACCCAAGGGGATCTACCATTGCAGACATGACTGAAAAAATTGTAAAAAAATGGAATGATGAAGAAAATAACCAAATTGCTTCAGCTCGAACCGCATCAAACAACAACTTACCCAGAAAACATGAACACCCAAAGAACACCAGTCACAAAAATCATGAAGTAGATCCACAGAAAAAGCTAAAAGTTACTCCGAATAGGTGTCCATGAATGAGGATAGTCGATGGTGAGGGCCTCATAGACAGATCTCTGGAACAAGGAGCCATGAGACCACTGAGCTGACATGGAAAATGAAACCAACCAAAAAATCATCTGAAAAGTTATAACCATACCAAAGACACAAAACCATCCAAAACATCACGGAATGCATAGAACCCAGCCACAATGGGGTCATGTGTGAAGTATCATGACGTAATATAAGAATAAACAAAGAATACCATAACAATCTACGTACATCAAAAGGTAACAAAATGAATCACAGAGCCTGGGGATCAAACCAGGGAAACTGGGATAGCCAAAAGACCCAAGAAACATAAAAATCACAACATCAGGAAGAAAAGATGATGAAACTAACCACGACTGGAGGATATTCATAACAAATTTGTGGAACTATTGATGGAGGATGAATAATGGAATGAACTTTATTATTAGAGATCTAGAACGTCGATTCAAAAAATTCCAAGATGAGATCATCACCATGTCGTTCCATCACATGTAGTTATACCTAAACAGGTTTTTGGGAGATAATATGATACCACATTTGTTAATGTCCACCAGGAATGATCAAACCAACCTCTCTATCAACATAACATGGGAAAGTGATTTTGAATCTTTGAAATCCAAAATCCAGGGTGGGGGTAGCAGAGAAGAGGATTATCTGAGACTAGACACAGATAAAAGGCCAGTAGAGAACAAGTGGGATGTGAGGGTAGCACTATGGAACCCTCAGACCGAATAGGTTAGAGGGTGGTACAAGGGAAACCCAATACCGAGCGGGATCTCCTGAGAAACTACATCTCCCACCCCACATCCAATGTAAACATAATTGAATAGGTAATTGTATATAACATCATAATGAGTGAAATAAATGGAATAATAAAATTTAAAAAATTTCATAATAGATATATAATTTACAATTTTTTTGTAGGAAGGTAAAGGATTAACATGATGAATTTAACTCAAGGTAAGGGACATCGTCTTTGTTTCTATTTTTTGAATATTTTTTTATATTATGCACCTATATCCTTCTATGAGCTATATATACAACCCCTTTGACATTTTATACAATGAATAAAATTATTCTCATGTCATTTAAATGTTTTTTAATGTTATTATTTTATGGGACTTGTGATTCAAATTTTGATAATGTGGTAAGTGATATTATTTACAATGAATTATCTTTTAAACATTTCCATCCAAATCACTCTCTTACATATCCATTTTTTTAAATGATTTTTTCAAAATTTATATATGGATACAAATGATTTATAAATTACACTTTATAACTTTTTTTTACTTTATTTCAATGGTTTTAAAAAATTATTCTTTTTATATTTTTTAGACAAAACATTAGATAAATGACAAAATAAATGTTTAAATTTAACATATACTATAATAAAAGATTTTCCAACTATCATAACCATTATTTGACATTTAAAATACCTTTAAATCATCCATATTTTCTTCAAATAAAAACCATGCTTCCCATTTCTAGGTATTTTGGTGTTGAAAATGAGTTTTCCTAAAAAAAGGTTGTATTTTTTAAAAAATTGGATCTTGAAAAATAAAAGGTTATTTCGATAACTAAATGTGTTTTAAAAATGTATTCAAATGTTTTTTTCAAAGTGGTTTATGATGAAAATGTGAAATAATAAAAAAAAATTATTCATGATATACTACATGGGAATTATATGAAAAATGGGTGATCCTGAAATGGATTATACGATGGGTTGATCCCAATTTTAGATCACAGGTGAGCCTGATATAAATTATATGAAGGTTTGGTCCCCATATAGATCATTAAATATGTGTGAGATTGATATGGATTATATAAAGTTTGAGCCCCATTATATCTCTCAAATGCTTTGGGAAATGATTATAATGGAATTATACCATATGATTATTCTAATAAAAATTGTTTTGTATGTTTTTTATGAATATAATGATTTAATTTTCCAAAAAATGATTCTAATTGATTGTTATAGGTTTTAAATGGTTTCTATATGAAAATGTGTGGGAACCAATCATTTGAAATGATTTTTTATATTATTGTATTACATTGAAGATGAAGTTAAACAATACATAAGTTTTCATTTTTTTCAACAGAATAATGGTTTTATTTATTTTTATGTCCCTTAATAAGCTTTTTTTTTCAAACCCTCATTTTTAAATGTTTTTTCGCAGGGTTTTAGGACATGTATGTTAATAAAATTAACGTATAACAAATAATCTCACCCCCAATTCCCATAAAATTTCTTATATCCTTAGTTCATGATAAAAATCTCCTTTTAAATATAATAAACTCCTCCCCCATAATTATTTCATTAACTTCTATGAAAAATATCATAGGTATAGTAAGAAATAATTTAATTATCTTTTAATGTGGTTCCATCCCAAAAGGGCCATCAATTGAATTTATAGACTAATGTATGATATATTTCTCCATTCAAAAAGGGTAAAAATTTATAATCAATTGAAATTCTAAAGTCATTATAAAATTTAATTTTTTAGTCATGAACTTAATAAAATACAAATGGAATTTCTAGCAAATATAAAATTCTCAAGTAATAATAGAGAAATATGATAAAAAAATAATGAATAAAATAAGTACATATTTCTCACAAGAATGAAATAAAATATAATGGAAATAACTTAAGTCATAAATATCATGATATGAGTCAATAAATTATTAATCATATAAAACATAAAACCAAAACAAAATTATCAACTCAATAATCATTCTAAGAATCTAAAAATAGAAACCTAAATTGATTTTTAAAGAAAATCATCTTAAATTTTTCATTTTATATGTAATGTTTTAAAATATATTCTCAATATAAAACACACATGTATTGAAATATTTTTCATTAATAAATATGAATAAGAAAAAATACAAGTGAAAAGTCCCTAAATATAAACACCATCCTGACCCTAAATATTAAAGAAAATTGTGTCTGAACTACTTTTCAAATCATAGTATGGTAGATGTAAATAAAAGTATAAAAATATATGGAAATATAAAAATTCATAAGAAATTAGGGGATCCCTTAGATAAATTCTTTTTCATAGTAAAAATGGCTCTCTAAGTAGTTCAATGTCAGACTACCTATAAAAGTCTTAGAGAAAAAGATACATGCACTTGGGAAAGGGGTGAGTCCACTATATATTTCATTGATGAAAAGTAGTAAACTATTATGGTAGATCACATGAGTCTTAAAATATCATCTCATATATATATATATATATATATCAACCAAAGGGAGTGAAGTGGAATTAATAATCAAATACCCAGTAGAAAATAACTCTAGAAAAGCATAGACCTAAATAGACATGAGTAAGACTCAAGAGAATGAAAAAATTGTGGTTTTCTTCCCATAATGTGAAATTTTTTTGCCATCATCAATGTAGATAGAAATAGATCATAATTTTAGTTCATAATATTAGGGGTCCAAAATATCTTACTGGAAAAGGGGGCATTATATCCCTACCCCATAGGGTTCATTAAAGTGTTCACCAACTCAACAATTGTCTGAAGAAACCATTCATGTTGTAAGTAGAGAATCATGATAGCAATCAAGTGTATATCATAAAGAATTACATAGATCTCAAAAGGATTTTCGTAGATCTAAAGAGGCAGTCTTGATGGATATTACCATTTTCATCAATAGTGATAGAGGAATAATTGTACTAGGATATAGAAATAATTCCACGTATGAAGATTGACGGAGAATAATGAATTTTACTTTTTAGACAAAAATAAGTGTCTAATCCATTATATATAAAATTAATAATTATTAATAAGTGTGGGAACACATATATCATAAAATATACCTAAAGAGGAGAAAAATATGTCAGGATTCAATGGGGAGAATAACATTGAAGAATAGGATGAATCTTTAAGCACATCATATATTCTACCTACCCATAGGATGTATTACTTTAACTGTCTCTACATGATTATTTCTAAAATAGTGAATGGGGTGGATGAATTGGTATCCAAAGAAGTGGAAAACTGTATAATGGTATTAGGACTAGGAAATATTGATATGTGGGACTGAATGGTAATCATGTATCAATAGCAAGATCATCCATCTAAGGAGATAGATCGGAGGAGTTACTTGGCTGTAAAATAGAAGGAGGGGGATAAGAAATAATTTGTAGTGGATAGGTAGAATTATGAGGGATATCATGGGTTTTGATGGAAGGTGAATTAAGAGAAGGAAAAAAGAATAGAATAGAGAGGATCTAGAAGATGTTATGTTGGTTCTCTATAAGGTAGGAGAGAATAAAACATTTCCATTAGAGTATCATTGAAATACCCAAAATAATCATAAAAGATTGAGATACATCTGTAAATGAGGGTCCAACCAGTTGTGGGGGCATAGAAATAACTGAGGTAATGGCTCATCCCTGGGGTAGTAACACTAGTTCTAACCCCTAAATGCACTCCATATCAATGATATCCTAGTACTCTAGTCATGAGGAATAATTCTAGTTATAGTTTTTTATAAATCCAGTCATATTGAAGAGGATATGATGAATGAAATACATAGTTCCAAAGGATAAAAATGGATGTGAATAATTAAAAACACCAAAAACCTGAGTGGGATGAGTGTTAATAATTCCACCCATAAGTTCCCCTGGACTTCCAGGCCTTCCACTCAAAATAAAGTGAAAACATTAAAATTATATTCAGTGTCAGTGATCGCATAGAAGAGGAAAAAATAATGACATAAAACTAATTCAAACCCCAATGGGAATCACCATTATTAAGAAAATTGTGGTAAATTGCACAATAATTCATCCTCATAAATTCCTCTCATTATAGTATCTCTTTTAGTCATCAAATCATAAAATCTATCAATGTATCATATGATCCTTTCCCAATGCTACGATGGGGCACTATTGTTTAGATCGAGGATCTCAGTTTCATATACTATAGATGTAGAAAAATAAAAATAATCGATTATCAAACAAACTCAAAAATCCCTCAATGATATCTCCCACTGATGATCTCCCATTCTAAACAAGACATGGAAGACATATAAGTTAAAATAAGTGAAGAACTCCAAGAACATATCTATTTAGGTATCCTCACTAACATCAATAATATGGGACATGTGAAATATACCATGAGATATTATAAATTTATATACAAGGCCCTCATATTAAATTTTTTGTTTTTAAGTATAGTCTTGTATTGGAGGTTTACCTACCTAATTTTATATTGGGATATAGAAAATATCATGTTGGGGTGTACGTGGGGTTGTAAAGCCTCCACCTATGATTGGTGGGATGAGTGGGAGGTTTATGTAGTTACAAGTGGATAAGAATAGATGGATGGTTTGGTAGATGGGTAAGTTGTTCTTAACACAATGATATTTTTGAAAAATATTTCCCTTTATGTTTTTTTCCTTGGTAGTACGTGTTACACAAAACACTACGTTAAAATGAACAACAAAATTGTATACAAATATTATTATGTGATAGTTTTCACCTAGATAATATATTAGAGGGTTTGAACAATATTCACTAAATTATGAAAAAATTATGGTCTATATATTCATAAAATGAATTCATTGTGTATCGAAATTTTATAATTAAACATTAAAAATTATTGAAAATAAATAATCTTTTTCTGAAAACTTATATTTATTTGAAAAACGTGTTATAATAATAAATTAAATGAAATTAGTGAATTATTTTAATGATATATATATATATGTTAATAAAATTTCATAACATTAATTTAATATTATTTTAGGAATGAAATAAGAATTAACTAATTCTTATGATTTGAAACTATTTTTCCCAAAAAGTAGTTTTCAATGCATTTTTCACATTAATTTTAAAATCAAATACATCCAATTATTTTTAACATATTTGATGAAATGGATTCTATATATAGAATAATGATTTTCAAAATTTCTAAACAGGGCACCATTATTTTTGTTCATACTAAATAGAAATTGTGGTAAATCTTATCAACTTAGTGAAGGGTAAATTGAGTTAATATTGGTTAAAACTAAGTTATAAGGATATAATTATTCATTAAAACTCTTATTGGAAAACTTGTGTTCATGAATTATCACCTCATGATCCAATTATATTTTTTAATGGATAATTTTCTCTAAAAATGACCCATATATTATTTAAATCAAATAAAGTTACAAAATATCTATGTCTAAGTTTTAAATATATATTATATCTCTACATAGGGAAAAAGATAGTTTTGAAAAATAATTTCTATTTTGTGAATAAAAACATATTTTATTTATTTTAATATATTTATAATTTTTAGGTATTATATAATTACCATATATCTTTAAACAATACTGATATAGTATTTATTCAAACAATGAAAAAATTAAATAAATTAAATTAAAATATTAAAAGTGATCTAATTTTACATAGTTAATGTGTGCCATAAGTTTAATAGACTAATATGACACATTAGTTTGTTTTTCTTTTATTATATACGATTTCAAACTTATTTGGACATTTTTGTCAAATTAAATGAATATATTCAAAATGGAAATTCTTAATATTTTTTTAATTTTTTTTATTAAATTGTATAGAAACATAAAAATAATCAATAGAGACAATTAAGTTATTATATGGTCTAAAATTTCATACCATGTCCATTTATGATTCAATTATCACTTTATATGTTAAATTTAAACACTTTAATGGTGAAAAGGCATTTCCACAGTTATGGTAAAAATTGGTTGATCAAGTGGTTAATAAAAACCCTAAGGTTTAAAATAACACAAAAAACTATCCAAATATTATTAGATTATGGGATTATAATTGTATACCGTCTTATATTTGAATTCATATCCTTTTGGTAGTGATTTGAAAATTTATACATTCTACATCTCCGTTAATTAGTTTGAAATTCCCAAACACATATTAAAATCTTACTTTACTAACACTATATATCCCAAATATTTAAGAATGTTTCTATAGAAAAAATATTCTTCCACCAAATGTAGAAATAGTTCTTATGTAAATGAATATAAAAATCATACTCTTTAATATGATACATTGGACCAACTTAGTGTCTGATCCATCAAACTAACTATGTGTCTAATCCATCAAATAATCTAGTATTTTGTCCTTTTGAATGACCAAATACATTTCCATTTAACTAAAAATAGTTCATATCTATCATACTGCTCATATTTTAGTTTACTAGATTGACAAATGGTATAGTCCATTGGACTATGAAATACTGATAATCAAAGTGTTGGAATTATTTTTAAAATATGGAATTTATCACATCATTATAATGGTGCTATCAAAATGAAATATGATGTAGATGTTTTTGTAAGATTTTAAGTTAATAGAAATTGTGGTCATTGCAACCAAATCTAACAGTCACATAAAATATTACCATTGAAGGATGCCTAAATATAGCATTTTTTCAAGGAGCTAGGAATTGATGCATTTGCAACTCAACACATCTGATATTTATCTATCTTAAAACATATCATTATTATGATTTTTATTATTTCATAGAGTTTAATTCTATGGATTAACAGTGAGAAATTTTAAAAAACTTTGAACTATTTTTATTTTTAATTCATATTTCTAGTCGAAGATTGGATTGGGAGATTATAGTGATAAAAATATAGATGATTCTGATCATGATGATCGAGAGACTCCAATGGATTGAAAGACATATCACACACATATTATCATATTAAGGGATTATAGGTTTATTGAATATAGGTCTATTTTCATCATCATATAAAAGTATTTCATAGTTTGTAAGAATAAACCTTTATGTTTTTGTTGAAAACTATGTATATCTTATATGGGGGTTACTGAATCCATTAACTATTAATGTTAATGAGTATAATTTATTTTATAAATCTTTTATTTAATTTCTAATTTTTCAAAACATTCCATGTTATTTTTTTAACATGTATATATTTTTCTGGGTAAATGACATTAGAAATGTGATTTTTACTAATGTTTCAAATAACTGCTTTATCATATTGTCTATGAGCCCAATTAACAAAATTGTTTTATCAGATTTTTTTGAATTTGAGACATATACTATAATAATATGATTATTATTGGGAATGATATTTTTAACTAAATTGGGATTTGGGTATTGTGATTGTTTAATTATTTAAACAACAATTCTTCCCTCTTGTATCCATTATAAACTATTATAATCCAAAAAATAGAATTATAGTAGGTTCATCTGATTTAATTGTTGATTTTTTAAAATTTTTATCGGCTATAAGTTATTAATATATTATAAAAAATCATAATTTTCTATTACTCTATCATGTATTTTATGATAATTTCTCTATTTCTATAATAATTTAGCATTAAATGTTGGAAAACATGAGAATATGAATCCTAGAAGATCCCTAATCTTATATTGAAATGATTATTAATATTAGAGAGAAATGATGAATTTTTATATTAATATTGGATTTGAAATGTTTTTCATGTTTACTTGAAACTACATGATTACAAAGAAAGAATTTACAACTTTTATTAATCAATAAGAGTTATAATATTTGTTAAATTACAAATATGGGAATAGAATATTGTGTCTTTTGAGTATAAACATATATATTCATATATCATCTTAGTTAGTAGAATATAGTATTTGGAATAAGTTGGAGGTAACTAGTTTTGGAACTTCTAAAGTCATTGATACAAGAAGATATATGTTAACAAATGGATTATCATGATTTTTATTATCTACCTAGAAAAATTGTTACTAATTTTATCCAAATTTTTATGACTATTGTGAGTAATTTATAGTATCTTGTTTTGAATGATATTAGTGATTAAATCTTAGTTGAAACAATTTTTGAGATCAGGAAAAGTGAATGAGAATTAAAGGGAACTACTTTGGATGTCACAATAAGGATTATTAATCATACTCTTAATGATTTTATTGTAATAATTAGGCAGTATGAGGGAAGATTGGAAAATTGTTATGAAAAAATAAAAAAATAACAATGGAGTATTTTATTTTTCAATATCATCAAATGTTCCTAGTAATATTCAATCTGATGAGAAAATCATGAAGTCTTCTAAAAAGATGAATTTTATTCTTGAATCAGATAATAGTTCATCAAAACATTAAGAAAATGAACTAGCTAATAATGTAAACATAATGAATAAGATTTTTGGGAAAAAGGATTTCACAAAAAAAATTTAAAGACTCACAAAGATAAATGTGATAGAAATTATTCTTCATATGTAATATGTTATGAATTAAAGAAATCTATAAATATCAGACCGTATTTTTCTAAGATGAAGAGAAAATACCAGAAGGAAAGAAATTTTAATGGGAATTATAATATGTATTATAATAAGAAGAAGAAAATTATGAATGCTTCAAATACTTGGAGTGCAATTGGAGAAGGTAGTTCTTTTGAGAATTCATCCAAAAAGGAATGTTTGGGATAGAAATTTTTTTATCCATGATGAAATACAAAAGGTTAAAAAATTCTTCATCACTAAAATAATTTCATACTATCCTAAAAATACTAAATTTAATGAAAATTACATTAATGGAAATAAATATATATTTTTATATCTTATAATGAATAATATTCCTCCTCTGATGAAAAAAAATCTTTACATTGTTTCAAATATGTTTCTATATTTTATAAATTGCATGTAGTTGAATATTATAGGACTTCTAAAAACATGATGTGGAAAAAACAAATTGTAAAAGAAAATTTGAGAATTTATACTTTAACTAAAGAGATGTCAGTTCATTTTAAAGATTTAGAAAATCTAATTTTGAAAAAAAATAATTTGAAGGAACATTAGAAGTATTTTTTTATAATACTAGTTTAAAAAAATATATTGTAAAACATAGTTTGAATATAAATTCTACTAATGTTAAAATTTTATTTATAAAACAAAACCCTCCAATGTCTAGTCTAAAAAATATTTTGATGTAGTTTACCTCTAGTATTGAAAACATTTATTAAATTAATAATATAGTTATAACTCAAATAGATTTGTTTGGAATGGTTTTTACAAATAGAAAAAAATCTAAATAATAATTACTTTTTTAAAAAAGTACTCCATTTTCCACTAAGTGTTCAAGTGGTGGGAATTGGAAGAAACAATTTTATTTAATTAAATTTCAATATTTATGATTTTATAAATCATATTTTTCAAAATAATTGACATTTTCACAAAAAAGTAATGCTATAAAATTGTAGATTCCTCAAATCTTACATTATGAAAATACTGAACCCAAGATGATTTTGTTCAGAGGTGCTAATGTTTTATTTTTATTAAATTAATGAATGCATCCAAAAAAATATTTGGTTAATGAATATTTATTTCTACAGGGACGTGATAATAAAAAAATAATTATTTATGAATATTATAAATATTAAAGGTGATAAATTTACTTTTATAGATAATTATCAATGGGAAATTATCAGAAGACATAATGTTTTTCTTATTGGAAAATATTTAATTTAAAATGTTTTATTTTTAGTATGAAATGATAATAAGCTTATTATCTTATGTAAATTATGTGAATAATGTTATCCTTTGATCATCAGGAAGGATAAATTTATTATTCATATTTCTAAAGATGAATTTATTCTTTCAAAAAAATTATATGAGAATGTTTTCACACTAACCATTTCAGACCTTAGGAGCCAAAATTTATACTGTCTTAGTGAAGTAAAACACAATTATTTATTATGGAATAGATTATTAGGAGACTGAAATCATATAACTCTAGGTAATTTTTCTATAAAACAAATACTTAAGGATCTACAAGATATTAGGTTTGGTACTTAAAAAATATATGATCCTTTTCTATATGGATAAAAACAAAAGTCATGTTTTATGTCTGTTATTAAAGTCTAAAATTTTGAATCCTTACAGTTAGTACACATTTACTTGTTCAGCCTAAAAAAATTAAGAGTATCATGGGAAACTATAATGTATATTTTTTATTTAATGATCACACTAGATAAATAGGGTTCTATATTCATTAAATGAATTCTGAATTTTTTTTGTTTTAAACAATTTGTAGCCATAATTGAAAATGAGAAAATCCACTCATTTATAAATATTCACAGTGATCGTGGGGGGATTTTTTAAATTATATATTTGAAAATTTTTGTTGTAAAAAGGGTATTATACATAACTTTTTATCAACTAGAACCTCATAGATTAACAGTTTTCTTGAAAGATGAAATATAATTGATCAGGAAATTACTAAAACCATGATGTGTAATTACTCATTTGCTAAAACAATTTGGTATGAAAGAGAAATTACTACCTGCTATACTATACATAATGTTTTAATAAGACCATTTTTAAATAAAACTATATATGAATTGTGGACAAAAAAAAACAAAAAAAATATTACTTTATTTTTTTTCAAAGTACTCATTCTAAATACTAAATATAATTTAAATAACGTTTTTCCAAAATATGTTGAATGATTATTTTTTGGTCAATATTTGACATGAAAGTTATATAGGGTTTTTAATAAATCAAAATACAGTATTATTGAATGAATATTGCATGTTATGTTTGATGAAACTAGTCCCCCTATTTTAAAACAACCTCAACCTACAGCATTGGATTTTATTTCACAAAATCATATTCACCATATGTTGTAATGTTCTACTCATAATAGAATTGAAAAATTTATTTCTATAGTAATACCTCAAAAATATTTTCAATATTTTGATGAAGAAAAAAAAAATTGTAGTTGAATTTTTTTTGTTTCATATGAATAATCCTAGTGATAACCCTATAAGTTATATAGGTCAACTTGTTGAAACTTAGATTTCATTAAGAAATTAAATTAAACTTTTCCATTTTTATATAAATTCAAACCTAAGACTCATGATAAGGTTTTAGGTGATGAATATCGGATAAAGTAATTTCTAGATGAACACAATGAATTTTGAGAGGAATCACGTTTGTAATTTGGTTGAACGACATAAATATTCTTCTGTAATTAAAGAGAAATAGTTATTTCACAAAAAATGATGAAAATGGAATAATGGTTTGAAATAAATATAAGCTTGTTTCTAAAGGATATAATTAATAAGAGAGTATATATTATTAAGAAACATGTTATCTTATTTCTACACTTGAAGATATTAGTATACTTCTAGAATATAATGTATTCTTTAATTTTAAACTATTTCTAATGGACGTGAAGTGTTCATTTCCTAATGAAAATGTTTAAGAAGATTTTTTATGTTAACAAATCCAATAGTTTTGAAAATAAAAAACATTCAGAACTTGTTTTTAAACATAATAAAGAACTTTATGGACTTAATCATTCTTTTAGACCCTCATATAAAATATTAACTAAATTTTTGTTACATTTATTTTGATAAGGTAGTTATGGATCCAACTATTTTTATAAAATAAGTTTCTTAAAATATCATCATTGTTCCAATTTATATTAATGAAATTATATTTGGTTCAACTAAGAAATATTTAGAATACTACTTTTTGGATCATATGAATTCTGAGTTGAAATGAGCATGATTGGAAAACTTACTTATTTTATGGGTTTTCAAAATTTCTCAAAATCTAGATGGGTCTTTTGTATTACAACATAAGTATATGAAAGATATTATCAATAAATTTTGATATGATAATACTAAAATTAATTTCACACATATCATATCCTATAATAAATTATATATTGAGGAAGTGGTAAAACCAATTGATCAAAATCTCTTTAGGTTAATTATTGTATGTTTACTTTACTTAATAGTTAGTCATCTAGATTTAATGTTTTCTATATGATTATGTGCTAGAAATCATGAATATATTAAATATTTCAACTTGAAGTTGGAAAATGAATATTCTGTTATATTAATATATCTGTAGATTTAGGTTTATTTTATTCTTTTGGAAAATATTTTGAATTCTAATGTTTTTTGGGTACTGATTTTTGGTTGATGTCGAATGGATAGGAAAATTAATTTTGAAACTTTTCATTTTTAAAGATTATATAGTTTCTCTTTCATGTAAAAAAACTCAGTAGAACATTCATTTATTAAAGAATAATATGTTGAATTTGGATGCTCTTGTGCTCAAGTGTTGTTGATGCAACACACACTAGCTAACTATGGAATGAGTTTTAGAAAAACTGAAATATTGATTGATAAAAAAAGTTCCATTACATGAAGTAAAACCCAACATAACACACTTGAGAAAATGATATATATATATATATATATATAATGATTTATTTCCTTCAGTTCCACACACGCTGTGGAGATATAATATTATAATTAATCAAAATTCAAGACAAACTTGTATATATTTACTAAAACCATTAGTTCTGATTGGTTTTAATATATTAAACAAAATCTAGGAGTGATCAATATAGAATGATCTTTTATATCTATTTCAATTTAACAATATCCGTACATTAAGGAAATATAATTCTAAGTGAAAGTATATATGTTATGATATTCATATAACAATTGTTTTTCTAAACTTTTTAGTTTTTTTTAAAATCTAGTTTTTGTATCATTAAAATTTTTGGAATCATAATATTATAGTAAAAAAATTTGAAGTCAGAATGTTATTTAATATTTTTTTTCAGATTTAAAATTTTTATTAATTTTATTTGATTTTTTTAATTATTATTACCAGATTTAGTTCCTTTTAAAAAATAATAATAGTTTATAAGATAAAATGGTCATTCTATTAGTTTACTATGAGATTTATTTTTCTATTTTTTTGTTTTTTCAATCATTCATTAATTTTATTTTTCAATAATTTGTTACATATTATTTTTTTAAAAAAACATTCAAGATATTATAAATAATACTTTTTTTATAATTGATAATTTATTTACTTTGATAATATACTTTTTCATCAAAAACATTAAGAGTTAATACAATTTATTTAAATATTCAAGGGTTAATCTTAATCATCAGATCAATTTATGGTCTTTAATCTGAGCTACTAAATTTTTGCAATACAATGGGTCTCCACTGAGCCCATATATGGTATTTGGTCACCCTATCCCACATTGGTTTTCATAATATTCTCTTGTCCCACACCACTCCATTTATTACTCAATTTTGAATGTTGTAAATTTATTCATTTTCCTTTTTCAGACCAATTCTCAGCATCAGTCTCAATATCAAGGCTTCAGTTGAATACTTCACAAAGAGAGATGTTGTAAATGAATGGATTATTGAGAAAACATGGTATGAAGAGTGAATTCAATTTTGAAAATAATTATTAAATTTTTAGGATGGGAAAAAAATATTTAGAGAAAGACGATTTCGAATAACATTATCCAGAAATTATAAGATATTTATGTTTAACATAATTATTTAGGATAGAAGATGATTCAAAAATGATATTATTTATTATTTTTGGATAAATTTGAAAAAAAACGATTAAACAAGTCTTTTATATAGTTTATACTCCTTCATAATGTGAGGTGTACCTTCCATCACATAATTTTATGGATAAGCTTGGATATTTTGAAAATTCCAAAGAAGAATTTTCTTTGTTTAATTATTAGGATAAGGTTAGAAAAATACACCATTATGGAAATTAAGAAAACTTCCAAAAAATCAAATATTATCATTTTCTCCAATTTAATAAATAAAATATTAGTAAATTGTAAGGAAGTGTTTTAGATAATGAATATTTCATATACAGTCATTGAATAACCATGGGGATAATAAAGGTAATTTTGAATTAGAAGATAAAAATGTTTTTGGATAATTTGGAAAAATATATTTTTGATATCAAAGTTGGTAAAGGAAAATATTCAGTTAAAAAAATATGAAAACTAGAATCCTCTACTCAATAGGTTCAAAAAACAAAAAGATAAGTCTGATTTGGAATTTAATAAATTTATTGATCACAAAGATCATAAAAATCTAGAGGATTCTTCTTTTATAATTGATAAAGATTTTCATTTAGATTTAAAGATAAAGTCATATGAATATATAAAAGTGGGGGAGAAGTAGAAAAGTTAAAAGAAACGATTTATTGAATTGATGGTGATGGAAAATTTTATGAAAGGAGTAGAAATAGAATCTTTAGATCAACCATTATCTTTCTCACCATTATTAGTATTCAATCTGTTCTAGGTTCTGAAACATTATCTCTTAAAGATTTATAAATTTTTAAAACATTTTTAATTCCATATGTTGATGACAATGTAAAGGGAAATGAAGTTTTAGTTTAATATAAATTTGAAAATTTAGTCCATGTATTAGTTATAAAATCCGTAAAGATGTTAGTGAAGAATAAAAAAAATCTATTCATAAATATAGAAGGGTAGTTTTATGAAATATGAGGTGGTAATAGAATGAAATAAAAGAATATATACAAGAATAAGGAGAAGAGTATTTTAGAATAGAAGAAGAAAGTTCACCAGAGTCCTTATTATCATCTGCATCTATATAATTTTATATTACTAGGAACCAAGTTTTTTATATTTATGTGGATGGAAAATTATCATCACTAGAGGAATTGGAATTAAAACATTCTCAAAAAAATTATCACACAAGTATGTGACTGTTAAAGAGGTTTATTTCATGAATGTTTTGTGGAAAAAAATGATGAAGTAATATAAAAGAGGGTTATTCGACCATCTCGATTACATAATTAATGAAGATTCATCAAATTCTATACATACATTGGTCACTAAAGAAAAAAGTGGATATGTTATATTTTCAAACCATTAAATATATTCTGGATTCAATTCCATGCCATCATAATATTGAAGCCTGGTGAAAGTAGATCCAGAACAGTTTAAATGAGAAATTATAATACCTAATGATGTTGAATTAATCATTTATTCATAATTATATAGAGATCAAGTGTTTCAAATAAAAATGTAATTCTATAAAAAAATTCAATAATATGGTGAATTAGTCAGGACAAGTCAATGTTGACTTGAAAGATCATGATTATCATTTTTTCTAAGATTAGAATGTTTCTTTTCACATACGTAATTCTTTGAGAAGTTCTGTTCAAATTTCTCTCATAGGATAAATATTGTTGAAAAATTCATTGATCTATAATATTCTTGTCACTAAGAAATATCTGAACTAAAAGAAGAGATTCAAAAGTTGAATGATGAGAAGGAAAAGATCTGATCCTTTGAAAAAGACTTTCTAAGGTTACAGGTAAAAAATAATAAAATAAATTTTCTTGAAAAGGTGATAATTCATTGAAGGAAGAGAATAGAAGGTTCAGAATCATTGAAGATAATATATCCAAGATCAAATCTACAAAAACTAAATCCAAAAAAATAGGTGGAATCAAGGAGAATAATGAAATTAATAGATGTTTTATAATAAATAATGTGATTATGTTTGAAATCATAATGTACATGTAAATCATGCTTCCTGAATGATATCTTTTGAATAATTTATTCTTTGAATACTTTTTTTGTAAATGTTTTCTAATTTAACTTGGATTAATGTTCGATATTTTAGTTTTTTAAAAAATTATTCAAACACAATTTTTTTGTACCATACTTTATAACATTTTAGAAAAATATGTTACTTTCCAAATTCCTTTTTGAATATAAAAAGGGGTGAAAGTATATAATGGGGGAGAAATTTTTTAAGGATTAAAGTTTACATATACAAGTGAAACTATACATGGGGGACAATTTAAGGATAATGATATTACAAAGTAAACTTAATTCCTATTAGATAATGAATGATGAATGAAAACAAGATATCAACATAGGGGGAGTTAATATATGTAATTGGGAAATTGTTTTATGAATAATTTATTTAATGTCATTAATCATACAAAGGGTTGTATGTTTTTAATGTTAATTGCTATCTATTTATTTTGTTATGTGAATTCTAAAAAGGGGGAGATTATTGAGTCAAAATTTTATATTTTCCACCTATCCTTTCCTTAGTATTGGAAATAAAAAACACTTTGTTAAAATATTATTTTATTAAATATATATATATATCCTAGGTACATTTGAATGTTTTTGATTGAAACATAATTTTCCTCAAAATGTATAAATAGTTCTTATATAAAATAATATAAACATTATAGACAATAATCCAATACTTTGGAATGAATTATAGTCTGGTCTATCGGATAGAATAAGTGTCTTGTCCATCCGATAGACTATAGTTTTGTCCATCAAACTATCTGAAGTCATATCCATCAGGCTGAAAGTAGTTCATATCAATCAGATTCACCATAGTTTGATTAATTATATTTACCAATAGTATATTCCATCATATATTGATATGTTTTAAAATGGAGTGTTGGAATTGTTTCTATTGGAAGGAATTTATTGTAGCATTACAATGGTGTTACAAAAAAAACATTGGGTGGATAATTTTTACTGAGCTATCAAGTGAAGAACATTTGAGGAATTTATAACTAACTTTAATAATACTCAAAAATATTACTTCTTAATGATTTTTATAAATATGAGTGAATTCAGGGAGATGAGATCTTATTCATATTCAATTCCACTTGACTGAGATTTTCTCGACCTAAACATCTCATTCTTATGCTTTGTAATATTTTTTAGAGTTGTGTTTTTAGTATTTCAAGTGAGAAATTATGAAAACCATAAAAATATTTTTCTTTTGTATTAATTTGTATGATCGAGGTTTAGATCAAGGAATTCCAGTTATAGGAAGACAGGTGATTCTGATCAAACTGATTGAGGGCGTCCCGTTGATTGGAAGACAAAGATGACATTGATCATCGTATAATGGGATTCATGGATTTTTTTTGAAAGTTCTATTTTGATCTTCATATCAAGGTATTTACTAGAGTATAATTAAATTCCTTTATTGTTAGGTTGAAAGATTTGGATATCTAATGATATGATTTCTGACATCCTTAACGCTTAAGGATAAAGGGCATAATTTCCTTCATAAATCATGTAATCCATTATTACTTTGTCATAGGTATCCATATTTCATTATTTAACAATTTTATATACTGATGTGAAATCTATATTAAAGTTTTTGTCTTTATTAATCATTCTAATAACTATTTTATCAAACTATCTGTGAGCCTGGGTAACAACTCTGAATTCTAAGAATACAACTGAATCCCATTCACATACTCTGATCATCAGACGATTGTTGAGTATGATAACTTTAACTAAAGTGGTTTTGTATTATAAATTACTTAAATTTTTCAAAATAAAATTCACCCCTAATCTATTATCCCTCTTAAACTCTTACAATCCAATATTTGTGTTATTTGGTCTAGATAATGACTTTATTATAATTTAATATTTTGAGAAATTATAGAAGTACCCTCGCATAAAATATAATAGGGAACCTCCTACATCACATATAAACACCACAATAAGGATTATATATTGATCATACCCTAAAAAATACCTCTCATATTACTCAAACACATTAATGGTCTTTTTCTATTCCCAAATTACTAATCCCCATATCCTTTATAAGAAATCTAAAGGATTTATTTCAAAGAAGAGGAAATTGGATTAACAAATCACTTTACTTTTACATATTATTTACCATAAATATTCTATAGTATTTATCAAAAAGTAATAAATTGTGTATCCTAAATGAAATAATTTTTTCTCATTTTTATTAATTCACCATTATCCGCCCTCTCTCCCATCCAATGGGAAGTGAAATTGTGCTCGTTCATATGTACAACTTACTATCTGCATGTATGGATATAATTATTTTTCCATAACCACATTTCATGCATGGTTATTATGTTTAGAGTATTGTTTTATATTATATTTAATAAATAATCATAATTTGTAATCATAACATAACATCTACCTTCTTATCTTTATAACTATTTGAAACTGATAATGTCAGTCATGGGTAAATGTGGATTAACATCTGCACGAATTGATCTAATTTGTCTCTCATTTCCATTATTCAAAAATTGTAATAAATATTTAATTAATTAATTTATATGATATATATTATATAGTAATGATGTTTTTAAGGTTAATTATTGTTTTTATTTCTTTAATTCCATTTTTTAAAAGATGAAAAAACATTCTTTCCTATGTACAACCTCTTGTCTCGATGAACTGTGTACTTTATTTTTTATATCTATAATTTTTTTTGAAATATTTTAAATATCTATATAATGAATATATATTTATTTTATAACATGATTAAAATTATTTAAATTATGTATCCTTTATAAATGTATTAGAATCGAGACTATTGAACCGAAACATGCTTTAAAAATAAAACAGGTAACACCCAAAAATATTATTTTAAAAACAAATTATTAATTAAAAGGTGATAAAGTGTCATAATTTATTAAAAATAGTATGATAAATATGATTAAGGTTTTTTAATACCTTAATAATAAATAAATATTTATTATATTTCTGGTTTGAATTTGAATGAGGAAAGGCGATACATGAGGTAATGGATTTACAGTTCAATCATATTATAATTGATATTGTCTGTACATGAATTTCCGTTAAAGAAATTATATAATCCTTATATGATGAATCAAATTAATTTTATTCTCCACTTTTTATCTATTTAGAATATGTTTTTCCATTAATTTCCTTATCTATATTTTTTAAATATTTTTTGAAGAATGATTTTAATATTATCTTATGGTTTTTTAAAGTAGTTTTTACCCCTGGTTATGATTTTTTCAAAATTATTTACAAAGCGTATTCTTGTTTTTTACCAAATGGGGTACTTTTTTATATCTTTTTGCAAAAACCAAAATAAGGGATATTTTATTTTAACATATATGGAATAAATGATATTCCCACTAACATGAATACTCAATACAGTTATAATTCCTATAAAAAATTCAAAGAATGTTTTTCAATAAAATGGTTTCCATAATATTTTGTAAGTTTTTTGTTTCAGAAGATTGATTATAGAATGAAAAGAATATTTAACTCATAGTTATTTTTATTGATCTTGTAATAATAATTCTAATCATAAACAACAAAAAACAAAATGGTTTTTGATGTTATACTATGGATTTGTTTCAAGGATACCAATTTTTTCATTTACTTTGATGGCTTATGTTTTAGATTATGAGATTCTTATGAAAACCATTTTCATGGGTTATGGTTTGATTTTTTGAAATACGGAGCCCATTTTCGTGTCATGGGTTATTATATGATGATAAAATGGATGTCTTATGAATATATGATACACATATGTGTAATTATCATAATGTAATCAGTGGGACCTATATCTCCCTCCAATGAATTGGTTAAAGTATTATATCACATGATATGGTGGATCAACTAGAATTATCATAGTTCGGGGCCCAAGAAAAAAATTGATGGATCTTATAAAAAAAGTTTTTTTGGGGGAGGTGGGATTGTTCATGAAATCAGGTGATCTATTATTATATATTTTATTTATTTCCATGGTGGTAGGGACTCCATTTAGGATGAATCAAGAGGAATGATAGAATTTATGGTCCTCTTAAAAGAAACCAATATTGATCTCTCAATTTTTTAAACTAACTAAAAATTCATCCAAAACACCTTGTGAAGACTCAATGCTGGCCCATTGTCTATCTATTATCTTATACTAAAGTGAAAAAATCCTCACAAAAAAATTCATGTATTTTCATCACACATACCTCAAGGGAAACACAGTTGTAGACTTCTTTGCCTCTAAGTCGATACTTGATACAATAATAACCTAATTCTATAGCTTGGGATCCCTCCCACCAAAGGTGTGCACATATCTATAGGGTATTACCTTAGGATTAATAACATTAAAATTCCTTGATTTGATCATTCATGTAACTGGATTATTTCATTATTCAGATAAAAATAATAAATGATTATGATGATATGGTTACGAGAAACATTAAATGTGTTGGATCTATTATGGAAATAAAGACGATGTGAATGATCGGTTGTGGGAAACAAGTTGACAATCTTGATCCACTAAGTGAAATAGATGTTTATACCCGATATTATGGTCTTCATAGTTAACCTTGACATATGAAATAGTTTCTGTAAATATACTTGTGCAACAAATTTTTAAATGATCGTATGTTTAGTAATTTAGTTACGATGATTTCTCATTCTTATGATTCATGTCTTTTTAAATCCAAACATTTTTTGTCATTACTCATTTTTATAACCATTTTTCTACTTGATATAAACTTTTTACATTATGATTATGATATAATAACCTAATGATTATAATATGTGTTTATATGAACATTTATTTACATCTCCCATGATTACCCTTACTGAGTGTCTAAGATTACCCTTCTTATGTTTCATTTCCCCATGTTATGAAGAATATTTTGAATAGTTCATGCCTTTGAAGAGTACAATATGGGGTGATCTTTATGAGATATGTTGGAGATCTTTTGTGAAATAATATTTTTTATATCTTGTATCCAATGACTTTAAAACATTATGGTTTTATCTTGGATATAAATGTTATGAATTGAATATTAATAAAAAAATGTAATATTTATTCATGAAATGATCGGTCTTCTATAGTTTTTATCAGAGAAGGTTTTAGTAAATATTTGGAGAAATTTGTTATAAAAAATTCCAGAAAACCCTTGAGATGGGTCTATGTATAGGATAAAATCATAATTTTTTGGTACATATCATGAGTTCCCTAGGTAAAATATAATGTTTCATAGAATAAGGTTTCATGATTTTGACATTCTATAAATTATTTTTTAGTATTTTTTTTATTTTCCATTCTGAATATTTTTTCACAAAAAAATAATTTTGGATTTATTCGTTAGATTGAACATGAAGGATTTGTGTTATTTCAGAATTTGATATGAAATGAAATGTTTTTACACCTGAGAAACCAAATGTCATTGGAACAGGAATGCATAATCTTGATATTATTCTCAAGAAACATTCCAAGTATTTGAGTCATTACATGTTTGCAAATGACCAAAGGATAGAACAACGTACTACTAAATCAATAAAGAGGCAAAATCCACCTTATTTCAAGTGGTAATATGATCTACTAATGTATGAGTGATATATCAGAAACATTGAGTAAATACTTTTTATTTTTAATGCTCTACAAAATAAAATGGTTTTCCAACTATATTTTATTTGGAAGGTGAATAATATCAATGGTGGAATCTTTTAAATATATTTGGAATGTTGAAGAAATTGAATAAATATAATGGGATTATTTTAAATTTATAATATTTAGTAAGTAAATTCCTTGTATTCTACACATATTTATGGATTGGGAATTCTATGAGATGAAGAAAAGGGTTGATGAATCTAATGATACATCTGATACAAATTTCATAAGACCTATAAAGTATGCCTCTTGTTTAATTATCAACCTTAAATGTAAAATTGATCGATTACTTATTGGCATAAAAAATCCTCCAAAATAAATTACTTTTTATAGAAATAAATAGGTATAAAGAAATAGTTCAATGTACACTCAAGGTAGAAATAGAAATTTGATATTACCAAAATTCCCATGGTTTAGATTTGAAATTGAAGTTCATGACCCATGAAAAAATGAAAAAATAAAATGGTGTAAATAAATTCCATCCAACAACAAGTAATAAATGGGCGATGATGAAAACATGGTATTGATTAAATGGAACTTGTAGGTGCTTTAAATTAGGAAATGAGGATCATAAAGTCATTTAATGTTTAAAGGTATTGAATATTCCAATTAATACAATGGAGGAAATGAAGATTCTATATAACAAAACACCAAAGATCTAGTGATTCAAATATAAGGAATATAGGAATTATTCCAACTACTATATGAATTTGAAGGTTTCTGATGACTAACTTCAATAACCTCTTAAGTATAAAGACAATGAGATATCTCATATGATAACAACTACCAACGTGGGATACATGAATAATGTGGTGAAAGATACACATATCATACACTTAATTTATTATTTGATTTTGGGTCTAACCACTATTTTATATCTATGAAAGTTTCTATGGGAATAACTATATCACCTCAATGATTAGATGTCGAGCTAGTTTTTAAAACTCTTCTTGGTATGGAGATCTCATATCAAGACTATATTTCCTCTTTGGTTGATGTTTTTTGGATTGTGATTCCAAATAAAATGTTATTCTCCATTTAGTTTAATTCGATTTGATTCTTAGAGTGGGTTATTTTTCTTTATATGGATCTCAATTCATTTTCCATATGGACCTATGATATTTTATCAAGGAAAAGATTAATATGAACTTCTAATAGAAATTGTTTCCATCATATGGTTCTTAAATCATGTCCATGCAATTTATCTATCTTAGATAGTTGCGGAGAAACTCAAAATTAAATATTCACTTATTTTATGATAATTTTTGGTTCTCTTCCTAGAATAATTACCAATTCTAACTCTAAATCATGAAGTTGAAATTTCATCATAACTCATTACTAGTGTTATGCTTATTTCAAAAACAACCTAGAGAATGGTCCTAATCAAGTTATAATAATTAAATAAAATTTCTAGTAGAATCTTGATATGGTATTCCTATTCCCTAGTACATCACTATGGCATGAGCCTATTCTATGTTTTAATAATAATGAAGGATCTATGTGTATTTTCATTGATTATTCTAGAACATAATAAGATAACTATTAAGAACAATTAACCTCTCCCCCATATTGATGACTTATTTGATCAAATATGTGGAGATGAATACTATTCCTTGATTGAACATCATTCTGGATATCATAAATTTTGAATCACGATGGAGGATATACCGAATATGGCCTTCTATACAAGTTATGGACACTACAAATTTATAGTTATTGATTTTATTCTTATAAATCCCCCTACTATCTTCTTGGATTTAACGTATAGATTATTTCTAGATTAGCTTAATTGTTTTTTTTTGTTATTTATTATAGATGATATTATTGTATATTCTGATAGAAATGAATATAAAGAAGATCACATGAGGATTGTGTTTAAGATGCTAAGGAAGAAGATGATTCATGAAAAATTTACCAAGTCTGAATTTTGGATTAAAGAATATTCATTATTTACTTATACAATATCAAGTGGCTATATGTCATTAGATACTCCAATGACATAATTCATTATGAAATGGGCTAAACCAACCATGATATTTGAAATATGTATTTTTCATGTTTTATACGGATATTAGCAATGTTTTTTGAGATATTTTTCATGATTATCAAATCAACTCACCATATTGAAATAGAAAGGGGTTATGTTTTTGTGGGAAGTGGACCATGAGGGGAATTTCATGGATTTGAAAAGTTGGTTAGTTAGTTCACCTATGATTACACTTCCCATTAGTGGTTAATGTTTTGTGATCTATAGTGATGCATTGATGAAGGTATAGGGATATTTTCTCACGAAAAATAATATGGTGATGAATATGACCCCTTCCAATTGAAGAATCATGAGTAAAATTACCCAACTCATGAATTGTAGTTATGTATGTTATTTTTCCATTAAAAATATGGAGTAAATATCTTTAGGGACAAAGGTGATATATATATATATAGTAATCTCAAAAATATAAAGTATATATTCACTCATAATGTGATGAATATGAACCTGAGAAGATGATCGTGGATGATTAATGATTATAAGTCCTCGATACATTTCCACCCTTAGAAGTTGAAAATTTTGGAATTTTCTTTTAGTCAAAAGGACCATGCTAACTGATCAATTATGAGAACCTCATGGTCCAATATTTCTGGATTGGAAAGATTTAGATATAGAAATATTGTTGTATAGGGATTAATCTTATCGTTCTCGGATAAATGATCAAAAATCTATCAATGTGAGGATTAAGTAGGAAAACAAGTATGAAATAGAGATGAAAAAGAATGAGAAAAATGTTCCTGAGTTCAACCTTTATTATGAGGGAATCATAATGTTTATGAACTATATATCCATCCCATAAATAAAAAATTTGAAAAATTAGTTGTTGAATGAGACTCATTATTCACCATTATATATTCATCGTGGAAGTAAAAAAACATATAGAGACCAGAAAGAGCATTTTCTTGTGGGAAAAAATAAAGAGATATATTGTAGAATATTTATTTTAGTGCCTGATATGTCAACTTTTTTAAGTCTGAGAGATAGATATTTTAGGAGATGTTAAAACTATTACCCATAATAGTATATAAATGGGAAAACCAAACAATGGATGTTGTTATCAGACTCCAAAAAAACATCTAAAGGATATAATGATATATGGGTGATAATAGATCACTATATAAAGTACGAAAACATCATTTATATCATAGAATATTTATTTATTTATCATCATTCCAAAAAATACATTAATTTGTAATATTCCTTAGAAAATCATGGCATCTTTGAGTCGACATAAGTGTTATGGTGAAAATCAGTGACTTGATATAGAATTTGAAGTTGGTGAAAACATTTTCTAAAAAAATCACCATGGAATAAGGTTATGATATTAAAGAAGAAAGGAAACCTGAGCCCTATGTAAATTTTCCCATTATATTTTCTTGATCAAATTTGAATAATATTTCATCTCTTAGTGCTTCTATCGAACCTCTCAATGGCATATGAGGTCTTCCATGTATCCCTCTTGAGAAAGTAAGTTGCAAGTATATTACATATACTAAAATCATTGTTTGTACCACTAGAGCATGATATTTCTAATTAGGATCAACCAGTTGTATAGTGACCCTGATTTTCATTTACATCATTATAGTTATAAACAACATAAAAGAATTACACAATTAGGATCCAAAAGTTTACTATATTTGGAAAACGAGGACCGTACATAACATTAACAACATAAAGCATAAACATTTATTTAATTCCTTCTTCTGTATCTTCTTATTAGTTCTTGAATTATCCTTAGAACAAGTAGTCACCTGAGGATATACATTAAAATTGGGTGAGATTAAAGCCTAATAATAGGATATATAAGAACATGAAACAATGTAATATTGGGTGAGCATAACATCATCATCATAAAAATTATAAGTGGAATCATTAGGTAAAGGAATGGATTGTGGAAATGAATAAAAATGAAACATCCTGTATTAGTGTAAAACTAAAACAAATATTTGTGAACAAATTTATCATCATGTTCATGCATCATTTCACTTTAACTCATGATATTCGTCACTTTTCCCAATACATTAAAGCGTTGTATAATTCTTGGTTCACCTGTCACATCATAACATTTTCATTATCATACACGCCACATTGATCATATATCAATCATGAACATAAAAAACCATGTAAAGGAATGGGTTTCATATCATTAGAACAAATTAGTAAACATTTGGTTCCCAAAATAAAGAGGGAATAACAAACTTGATACAAGAACCATCACCCTTGAGTGTGAAGTAAAAGGTGTGTTTTTTAAAAGAAGTGTTATTTGGGAAAACATTACATTTGACAAAAAATCTAGTGGAAAACATGTATATCCTATAAAAGTTAACATAATGATAAACAAAATACTTTTAAGGAGTAACCATTTTGAAAATGGAGTGAGAGAGGGAGAACCTGAAAAAAGAAAGTTGGGTTCGAGAATTTTCCCTTACCTTGTATCTGAACACTTTCTTCACTTTAATGTCTTTATAATGACATTATATTAATTAATTAACAATTACGGAACCTTTTATACATGAATATTTTTCATTATTATTTCATTAAATTGTTTATGGGTCTTTGGATGAGTGATAGTTTTTAAGTTCATTGTTCGGGGGTGTTCATTTTATTTGTTTTCATGAACGGTTCACTTGTATTTATAGATGGAAGTTTGTATAAAAAGTGGTTAACAACCTGAATTGTTAATAAAAAATATTAGTGAAATCATAGAGGTATAAATGAAGAATGCTTTGTATACCACTGGTATGTATCAGTAGATATAATTTTAATAATAAATGATGGGATTAATATGGCAGGTTTTCTCATAATGAACTTGTTTGTATTATTATTTTATATCATTAATGTATATGTATACCAAAATATTAAATAAGATAAAATAAATATATGATGATCTGGTTCAACGATTAAAATGGTTTAATGACCACTATAGAATATGTTAATGCAAATTGAAAACCCGCCATCCCTGAATGTGATAAATCAACACATCTCAGATAGTGTTTTCATTTATAGTATAAAAGGAGGGGGAATGAGAAATTTTGATAAAATATAACATTATTAAAATACAATTATAGTGAATTTATGTTACTGGATTTATCATACCATTTTGGTGAATGGAGGTGAGTAAATAAAGAATAAAAGAAAAGAACTTGAATGAAAATAAGATAATTGGAAAGACGAATTTACTCTTGAGTTTATATCCTTTGAGAGTCTCTTTAGAGAAGAGGTTTTTGTATTTTTATCAGAATAAGGGATTATGGACGTGTGGGAGGGGCTAAGGAATACCTTTGGTAATAATATATACATGTATTGGAGCTTTAGAGTTGTGAATAAATGGGGGTGTGTGGGGTGGTATTTATAGTGGAGGGGGATGGGTTTTCACAATACTATTTTCATTAAATTATTATTTCTCCACAAGATAAGAAATTGTGATGATTCCATGAATAAATATAGTAACATTTGCATGTGAGTTCAAATCAATTGGGATTACATCAGTATAATATCATCCATGACTCTATAATTAATTTATTTAGCTTGTTTTGCAAATTATAGTATTTTACTATTCATCAAAAATACATGTAATTCGGAAAAATCAAAAAAATTAAACGTAACAATTTTTCAACATGTATAATAAAAAATTGAACTCAATTTTATGATATTAATTTTCTAAAAATGATTAATTTTATTTTTAATTAAAATCATAATTTACTTGAAAAATATTGATTTTAAAATTGAAAATGATTTTATAATGCCTCCAAAAATTAAATAAGGTCTTATAAAATTATCATAAAACCGGAAGACATAGAATAGAAAATTTATGGAAACATTTAATAAAATTCATTTAATTTTAAATTAATTAATTAATTAGAATTAATTATTTATGAATTATTAAAATACCAATACTTGTACTATGGTTATATTATCACATATAAAATGCCTAAATGTTATTTAATCATTCATTGGTGAGGTTACTATTATTTTGGACAATTTTATATTCATAATGGTCATATTACTATTCCTAAGGGTAGGTTTCTATTCACCAAAAATTATTTTTTCCCTATCGGACTCCAAAAATATTACTGTTCACAACCGTGTATGTCAGATTTTCAAAATTCAAAACATATAAGTGGAAATTGTTTGTTTAAAGGTAACATAGTATTTCATTTAATAATTATGTGGAATTGTGTTTTCTAATTTGATATTATATAATGAAGAAATTACAACAATAAGGGATAAATTTAATTGATAAAAGTTTGGGTCGTTACATTCCCACCCCCTTTGAAATTTATCCCTCGAAATTTCGTTTTACAAAAATTGGTGAGCATACTTATACTTAATCACATCCTCTAGTTCCCAAGTTTATTATTCATAATTATGGTTCCTCCACAACACATTTACAAGGATGGTTTTCTTGTTGTGTATAACCTTATCTCTCTGGTTCAGAATCATTACTAGATGATCCTCATAAGAGATATCATCTTCCATATGTAACACCTATAAGTTTAGTATATGTAAGGGATCTGGTATGTACTACCTCAGGAGTGATATGTGAAACACATCATTAACTTGATCCATATTCTGTGGAAGTGAAAGTCGATAGTCCATGGATCTTATTCGGTCAAGGATCTCAAAGGGGATAATGTAACATGGGCTTAGCTTTCCTTTCCTTCAAAACTATACAACTCTCATCCGTGGTGATATTTGAAGGAAGATTTTTCTTCCATATTCAAACTCCAATTCCCTTCAATGGTTATTAGAATAGTTCTTTATTATGACTCTAAGTAGCATTGATATGTTTTTAGATGACTTGAACCTTCTCTATCACCTCTGGTACAAAATTATGCCCAAGTAGATTCCTTTCTCCAACATCATCCCAACTGGTTGGATTTCTACATTGATTTCCATACATAAATTTATATGGATCAATCTGAATACTTGAGTGAATGATATTATAGTATGATAACTCAAACAATGGTATATAATGATCTCATACACCTTTTAATTCTAAATAGCGGGCTCTTAGCTTGTCTTCAAGCATCTGAATAGTCCTTTCAGATTGACGATCAGTTTGGGGGTGACATTTCGTGGCAAAATTTAATTCAATACTCAAAGCATGTTGAAAACTCATCCAAGATTTAGATGCCAACCTTGTATCACTATCATAGACAATTGATAGTGTAACACCATGTAGTCTCACCACTTCCTTCACATATATCATTTCATGTTTTTCAAGAAAGAGATATTCCTGAATAGTGATAAAATGGGTAGTATTGCTGAGTTGGTCAACCACAACCCATATCGTTTTATTTCCCTTGGTCATCTTTGGGAGACCTGTGACAAAATCCATAGTGACATTCTCCCATTTCCACATGTGTATAGGCAATGGGTGCATCATCCATTTGGACTTTTTTTGCTCTACTTTAACATGTTAACATACCAAGCACCATTAGATATATTTTTCAATCTCCTTCTTCATGTTATCCCACCAGAAGTGTTCTCATAGATCTCGGTGCATTTTTGTGCTACCAGGATGGATAGAGAATGTTGATTTATGTGAATTTTGCAATAGATCCTTCTATATCCCGGGTGGTGAAGGCACACAAAACTACTTTCCAAACCAAATCACACCATCATCATCGATATAGAATTCTTGCTGCTTCCATTTCTTTACTACGTTCACCTTCTTTTGTAACTCCAAATCTTCCCTTTATGCCTCCTTAATCATAACTTGGATAAATTGTTGTGAAATCATTTGGGAATGTTAGGATGTATCCCCTACCCTTATGATTTCCAAATCCATCCTTTGTATATCCTATAAGATAGGGTCTTTCTCAATCCATAAAATGGATAGAGTAGCATGTTATTTTCTACTTAGAGCATCAGCTTCCTTGTTCACCTTTCTAGGATGATAGTGACTAGAGAAATCATAGTCCCTGATTAGCTCTAACCATCTCCTTTTCCATCCATTGAGATCCATTTGTGTGAATATATACTTTAGGCTCTTGTGGTCAGTGTATATGTCGTACTTCTCACCATAAAGGTAGTGTCGCTATATTTTCAAGGAAAAAATCACAGCTGTCAGCTCTAGATCATGCGTCAAGTAGTTCTTCTCATGAATCTTCAACTAATGTGAAGTGTAAGCTATCAAATTATCATTTTTCATTAGTACACAACGCAATACTTTCTTTGAATAATCACTACATATCACAAAACATTCTCCAGTTTTTGATAATGTGTGTGTAGGTGCAGTGATCAACCTTCCTGTTACCTCCATGAATCCTCCCTCACATTATTCCTTCAATACATAATTTACCCATTTCCATGTTAACGTAGTTAGTGAACTTTAAAATCATTAAAAATTTCTCAAAAAACATCGGAAGAACGTAGCTAATCCAAGAAAACTACATATTTCTATGACACTAGTTGGTCTGGGCCATTCCTCAATTACCTTTGTTTTTGAAGGGTCTATATAAATTCACTCACATGGGATCACATGTCCCAAGAACGTGACATGATTAATCTGAAAGTCACACTATCTGATCTTGGTGTACAACTTCTCATTTCTCAATGTCACCAACACAAGTCTTATATGTTCTTCATGTTTCAATTTTCTCATGGGGTAGATGAGAATATCATTGATAAACACTACCACAAATTTATTTAGGTAATTTATAAAGAATCCATTCATAAAATACATGAATATTTCTGGGGAATTAGTATGTCCAGAGGTCTTCACCAGAAACTCATAGTGCCCATACGTTATAAGGAAGGCAGTCATCTAAATTTCTTCCTTCCTCACCTTTAGCTGATGATATCCAGAATGAAGATCCATCTTTGAGAATTATTGAGCTCCTCATAACTAATGGGACAAGTCATCAATCCGTCGAAGAGGATAGTTGTTCTTTATGGTGATCTTGTTGAGTTCTTGATAATCAATACACATCTGCATTGTTCCATCATTCGTCTTCATAAAGATCACCGGCGCACCCCAAGGTGATGCACTATGGCATCTCAAACCTTTGTCCAAATATTCATGAATATACAACTATAAATACTTCAGTTTGATTGGATCCATCCTATAGGGACACTTTGACATAGGATTAGCTCTAGTTATGAGTTCTATGGAGAACTCTACCTCACGATCTATGGTAAATCTGAGTTACACTTCAGGAAATACATCATTATTTTCCCTCATGATGGGAATTTCTTCTAGGTTGACACTTTCCTTTGACTTAACCATTTGAGAGAGTTATTAATCTTCAAAGGGAATCAACACCCATACCGTTGAAGGATTATTGAAAGGAGATTCATAATCTTCCTTTCATTTGTAGAGGATCATGGGATGGTTCATAATATAAAAAGATAATTCTTTTTCCCGACAGTTGATATGTTCTCTATATAACTAGAGCCAATCCATTCTCATTATAGAGTAAAATTTCACCCAAGGGATGTATTATGAGGTTTTCTAGAAAAATATTCCCAAATACGCCAACAAGAGAAGTGTCAAACACTTGGGTTTAAATGATTGCACCACTTAGTATTTTTAAAGATATCTCTACTTCAAGGTTTTGAGTCTTCAAATCTATAGTTTTTTAAAACATGAAATATAAAATGTAATGCGTAGAACCAGAAGAAAATAAGACTATTTCCATTATTGAGTTAATTGAATTTTTACATTGTATGACTTTATTATCTTTCTCCACTTCCTTAGTAGTGATTGCATATTATTTTCCTTGTTCCTTTGGCTATGGTGGCTGGTGAAACCGATTACCCTTGGGGACTCGAGGTTTAGTGCACTGACTTGCATTGTTCCCTTGCTCTATACAATTGTAGCATTGGATGATGGGTGTTTGTTTCCTTTTTTGGCACATTATCCTTCCTTTTCATGTCTTTTAGAAATTTAAGATCTCGGTGGCCTTTTATATCACACTACAAAAATTTCATCATCCCCTTGATTCATTTCCCATGATTCTACTTCCCATATTTTTTGGCATGTGGGAAGTTGAGTTTTCTTCCCTCTTTTATCATTAGATCATCCTGCCTAAAACTCCACCTTTAATTTTTTTTCACCATAGCCATGGGTCCATTCTCCAAACAATATCTCCACTTTGAGATCACATCAAACAACTTCTTTATAAATCTCAATGTATCGAATTTTAAGATCCTTTCAAAGGTGTGTTTTTATTCCACTAAAAAATATATCAATTTTTATAACATTGTTGATTACAAAACCCGAAGTGTTCCTCGCAAGACTCGTCAAATTCACTTGGTAGGTTGTGATAGATTCTACATCATTTTTCTTGAGCTACATGAATTATCTCTCCATCTTCATATGAAGAGTTCGTGGAAAATAATTGTTAAGAAACATGAGCTTAAATTCTTCACATTCCATCTCTTCAATTTAGTCTCTTGGCTTAGTGTTCTTAATCAAATCCCTCCATTGATCAACCTATATATCTTGATGATTAACGGTGAGTGTCACCTTCTATGTCTCTGAACATTGAAGCACAGAAAAGATCCTATGCACGGAGTTGACCCAATGTTCCCCAACTAGTGGTTCATAGGATCCACTAAACATTGGTGGTCATTTAAATAGAAAACACTCAATAGCCAGTTTCTCCCTCTTTGGTAAAGGAGGTTGATCCTCATTATTTTGGTTATTATTCCTAACCTGATATAGTTCAGTAATCATTTCCATGATACATTGAACTCCTCCTCCCAAAGCATTGGGGATGTTGTTTGGGTAATCATTGTACTGGCCCCCGCATGGGTTGTTGGCCTAGTTTCTCTAGGTTCCCACCATTTTCTAAAGTAGAAAAGGCTCAAACAAAAAATAATTCAACAATTCATGAATAAATAACTTATTAATTTGAGAAATTTAAACTAAATGATTAACTTATCATATCCCTTTTTTTAACAAAGCATCTTGTGTGTATTTTTTTACTTAGTCTCATGATAGTGGTTTTCTATAGGGTTGACTAATCTTAATTCCCAAATTAACTAATCCTTCATTATGATACCAACTATATCGAACCTTATTTTATTTTACATCATTATAGTTATAAAAAAATCATTTCACATCGAGTATACAATTTTTTTTTCTTGGGAAAACTAGGACCATACATAACATTTACAACATAAAGCATAATCATTTATTTAATTTCTTCTTCTTTAGCTTCTTATTGTCTCTCGACTTCTCCTTAGTAAAAGTAGTCACCTTAGGATATACATAAAAAAGAGGTGAAATAAAATCCCAGAAAGAGTATAGATAAAAACATGAAAAAATATAACATGGGGTGATCATAACATCATCATCATAAAAATTATGAGAGTAATCATTATGTAAAAGACATGGATTGTGGCAATACATAAAACTGAAATCTCTTGTATTAGTGCTCAACCACCACACATAATTTTGAAAAAATATAGCATCATATTCATGCATCATTTAACATTATATCAGTAGATTCATCACTTTATCAAATTCATTGGAGCACTGTATAATTCTGGGTGCACCCGTCACATTTAAACATTCATATTGCGCTATACAATTCCAGGGACACCCGTCACATCGTAACATTTTCAGTATCATGAATTACACATAGAAAATATATCAATCATGAACATACAGAACCCATGTAAAGAAATTGTTTTAATATCATTATAACACATTCATAAACTTTTTTTTTTCAAAAGAAAGTTAGAGTAGCAAACTTCATACAAGAACCCTCAACCTTGAGTGAGAATTAAAAGGTGTGTTTTTGAAATAAGAGTTATTTTGGAAAACCTTTTTTTTGAAATAAACTCTAGTGGAACAAATTTATATCCTAGAAAAGGTAATATAAGGATGAAAGAATTATTTTTAAGGAGTAACCATACAGAAAATGGAGTGATATAGGGAGTACCTGAAGAAAGAAAGTTGGGTTTGAGAATTTCCCCTTACCTTGTATCTGAACACTTTCTTCACATTAAAGTACTATATAATGACATTAAATTAATTAATTAGAAATTAAATAACCTTTTATACATGAATATGGTTCATTATGGTTTCATTAATTTCTTTTATGGGTCTCTGGATGAGTTATAGTGTTTAATTTCATTGTTTGGGATTGTTCATTTTCTATGTTTTCATGAACGGTTCACTTGTATTTATAGATAGAAGTTTGTATAAAAAGTGGATAAGAAAGAGAATTATTATTATATAATATTAGTGAAATTATAGAGTTATAAATGATTTTTTGTACCATGAAGAATGAATCAATAGATATAATTTTAATGATATATGCTTCGATTAATTTGGCGGTTTTTCTCACAATGAACTTGTTTGTACTATTATATTAAATCTTGAATGTATAAGGATTTCATAAGATCAAATAATATAAAATTCATAAATTATGATCTATTTAAACCATTAAAATGGTTTCATTACCACTCTAGAATATAGTAATGCAAATTTTAAACCTAACATCCTTGAATGTGATAAATCAACACATCTTGGATGATGTTTTCATCTATAGTATAAAAGGAGGTGGAATGATCGATTATGATAAAATATATAATTATAATAATATAATTATAATAAATGAATGTTACTAGAGTCATCAAACCATTTTTTTAAGGGAGGTGAGGAAAGAAAAAATAAAGAAAAGAACTTGGAAGAAAATAAAAGAATTGGAAAGAGGAATTTACCTATGGAGTTTATCTCCTTTGAGAGCCTCTTTAGGGAAATGGTTTTGGTATTTTTGTTAGAACAAGGGATGATGGACGTGGGGGATGGACTAGAAAATGATATTTGGGAATAATTTGGACAAGTCCTGTTTCTTGATATGTGTGAAGAGATAAGGGTGTGAGGGTCTGTATTTATAGTGGAGGGGAGAGGGGTTTTCACAATACTATATTCATTAAATTATTATTTCTCCACAATACAAGAAATAGTAATGATTAAATGAATAAATATAGTTAAAAGATCATGTGAGTTAGAACCAATTGTTATTAAATTATCATAACATCATCCATGACTTTATAATTAATGTATTTAGCTTATTTTACAAATTATAGTATTTCAGTATTATCAAAAATTCATATATTCCAAAAAAATCCCTAAAATTAACTCTAACCATTTTTGACGTGTTGAATACAAAATTTAACTCCATTTTATGAAAATAATTTTTTAAATATGATTAATTTAATTTTAAATTAAAATCATAATTTACATGTAAAATACAGATGTTAAAATTTTAACTGATTTTATAATGCTTTCAAAAATTACACAATGTCTTATAAAAGTAACATAAAACTATATGACATAGAATTATTAATTTATGAACACATTTAGGAAAATAAATTTTATTTGGATTTAATTAATTAATTATAATTATTTATTTATGACTTATAAAAATACCAATACATTTACTCTGGTCACATAGGCACTTATAGGATACCTAAATTTTATTTAATCATTCATGGGTGAGGTTACTATTATTTTCTACGATTTTCTATTCCTAAGGTCCATATTAAAATTCATAAGGGTATGTTACTATTCATAAGGTTTTGTTACTATTCACTAAAAATTATATTTTCCTTATCATACCCCATACATATTACTCAAAGAAATAGTGTATGTCGGATTTTCAAAATTCAAAACATAGAAGTGGAAAATTTATGTTTAATGGTCACATAGTAGTTCATTTAACAATGATGTGGCATTGTGCTTCCTAATATTATTTTATAAAATTATTAAATTTCTAAAATAAGGGATAAATTGAATTGATAAATGTTTGGGTCCTTATAAGTTGAAATCTTGAATCATAGATATAACCTACTTTTGAACAAGACTACTCACATGGTTAATGTTCTCTAGAGAACAACAAAAAATTCAATGAATCTACATGGGAACCTAAGGATGTAATGATACCAAGATATCCTAATGTATTTTTATCAGAGTGATGAATTCAAGGGTAAAATCATGTTCAATGGGGGTATTAATATATCAACCTAATGTTTTTTAAAAAAAAATTCCCTTTAAATAATTTTATTTCCTTGATAGCTTTCGTTACAGGAAACATTGAGTACAAAAGAACAATGGTATACTATTAACATATTATTATGTGATGGTTATCAACTAGATATTGGATTGGTGTATATGAATATTTCTTACTAAATGGTAAAAAACAAATGGTATACACATTTATAAAATCAATTTATTCATTATCAAATGATTAGAATTTAAAATAAAAAATATTTGAATATAAAAGTGATGTTGTTCTAAAAATATTATATATGAATTATATTTTTTATTTAATTAATCACTAATAGAGAATAATTTTAATTAAATTTATATAATATATATTAAATCAAAATTTTTATTATTCGTTTAATATTTTTCTAGGAATGTGATAAGAATAAACCAAGTGTAACACTTAAAAATTTTATTTTTATTAAAAATGTTTTCTTATAATTTTGAGAACATATTTAAAATTAAATACTTACACTTATAGAAAATTATTTTGATAAAATTTATTCCATTTTATATTCCAAATATTCAAAACTAGTAAAGAAAACCCTTTTTTCAATATGAATATTAATTGTTGTATGATTTATTATTTTTGTAAGGGATAAATTTGTTTAATATCAGTCAAAACTAGGTTATAAGGATATAATTATTCATAATAATTATTATTTGATTAATATAATTATTCCCTTGTCTCGTTATTAATTGATTTTATTTGTTTAATGTACACTTTTCCCTTAATTTTACCAACATATTATTTAAATTGAAGAAAGACACAAAATGTCACTATCTTGATTGGAAATTTCTATTCTATATCCAAATAGGGAAAAATTATTTAATTAATGAATAAATATTTCTATTTATGGAATAAAAAAATTAGTTTCATTAAGGTAATTTAATTATTATTTTAATTTATTAATTAATAACCCTAAATTCTTAAGAAACATAGAAACAATATGTATTAAATTAATGGGAAAATAATATAAATGCTATTAAAAACATTAAAAGTGATATAATTTTATGAGTTGATGTTTCAAATAAATATTATAGATTAAAAAAAACATAATTATTTTTGTATTTATGAATATTTTGAAATGTAAACTTTTTCTTTAGGTATTTTATGTAAAATTAAATCAATGGTGTCAAAATAAATATTAACAAAATTTTATCAAAACGATATTTCATTAAATTATATAGAAATACTGTAAATATTGAAAGAGTAAAATTAAGATAATATATTATCTAATTATTTAAATGATTTCCATTTATGATCCAAATTTCACCATATATGTAATATTAAAACAATTTGAGTGTGAAAAAGATGTTTTCGCGGTTAATGATAAAATTGTTCGGGTAATTGGTCAATAAAAATATAAGGCTTAAAATGATACAAAACCAGTCCAAGTATTTTTTATGATGGTATTAAAAGAAAATGAACTATTATATTTCCATCCCAACCATTTTGGATTTCATTGGGTGAGGTAATTACTATGTTATAATTAATATTTTGGGAAATTCCAAAAGTGCCCCTCACGTCAATTATAAAAGGCCACCTCATCCATTACTAATTTACACCACTTTGAGACTTATAGAATAAAAATAAACTGAAAAACATTATCAATATTCATATCCACATTATATAGATTATGGTACTCTAAAATGGGCAACCCTAGTATTCCTAAGAAGAAATCTATACGAGTTCCTTAAAATAACAGTCAATCACATTAATCAGTCACTTTCTTTTTTTACTTCTTCATTATCTCATATAAATATAGGATATTTGTCAATTAAAATTATCCCCAATGTCTTAAATAATTTTAAAATATATTATACATATTAAATCAACATTATTCATTGTATTTCCCATTAAATTGGAATTTAAATTGTCCTGTGTGCAAACGTACTTCTTACCATCTCCACATAAAGATATAATTTATTTTTCATCACCATATTTTGTGGATGGTTATTATGATGGGTTAAAAGTTTATATATTATATTTTTTACATTATTATAATTCTTGAGTCATAACTTAACATCTACCTTCTCACCATCTAATCTTTTGGAAAATAATAATATCACTCGTTCATAAGTGTGGAATTCCACGTCAATGAAGTGACATAATTTTTTTCAATAACAAAATAATTGGATGGTGGTAGTGTTAAATATAATTAATTCATATTATATATATGACTAAATAATGTTCATGTAATTCTGAATTATTATTTTTTGTTTCTTACCTATCATTTATCGAAAAATGAAAAAAAAAACATTCTTGCGTACATACAACATACAGTCTCCATGAACGGTTTAATTTAATTTTGTATCTATAATTTTCTTAACGATTATTAATATTTATATAATGAATGTATATTAATTTTTTATTTTATTTTAATTATATAAAATATGTAATAATGATCAAAGTATGACAACCATAACGGCTGAACTAAAACATGTTTGGAGAAGAACCATTTATCACCAAGAAAAGTGATTTAAATAAGAAATTATTTATAAATGATTGATATGATTTAAAAAATAAATCATAAATGGAATTATATATCTGAATATAGTTCATTGTTACATGTTTAATAAATCCATATTTTTATACAAGATGATTTAACATGTACGAGGAAAGGAGGGACCTGAGGTAATGGATTTTTGTTTCAACCTTATTTTAATTTGGATTATTTATAATAGAATTTTGTTGTTGAAATTATATGATACATATATGATGAATGAATTTAATTTTATACACTAGTAGTTATTTCTAGTGAATATATATTTTCCTTTAATTTTACACACTTTAATTGTCTATGATATGAGAATAGTATTTTATGGAAAATCGATATTATTTATCTCTTCAGTTTAAAATCCTTGTTCTTATATATCCATATTTTTTAAGAAAACCATGAATCATTTTAAGATTATAATATAATTTTTTGATTTCATTTTTACCCTTAAACCATTTTTACTAAATTTATTACATTAAATCATATTTTCATTTATTGAATGATGCACATTGTTTTATAAAAATAAGAAAGGATTGATTTATATTGATTTATAATGAAGAAACTAAATATACCAACACAATGAATGCTCATTATTTATAATCATCCATTAATATATTCCATGAATTTTTTCAAATTATTGTTTTTTCATAATATATTCAAAAAAATAGTTTTCCAAAATTGATATTCAAATCAAAAGTGTATTTTCCTCAAGAGTATTTTTAATGATGTTTTAATAGAATTTATATTCATCAATGACTACAACCTTTGGTGTTGTTTATGTTATACTAGTAATGTGATCCACATATACCTTTAGTTTTATTTCTAGGGATGGTTTATGTTTATGATTATGAAATGTTTATGAATCTAAATTTCATTGGTTATGATACAATTTGGTAAAATATGGAACTTTTTTTCCATATACGGGTTATGATATAGTGATACGAAAAATAATTTTTGATCATGTGGAAATAATATGTTTGGTCCTCATTATATGGTGGTTTAGATCTAAATATAACTGAAATGAATATTTTAATGTATTATATATCATGAGATAATTATTGGAAATAAATCAATGTTCTTTACATGTTATGGGAAACAAGTCAAAGTGCTTGATTTGTTATGGGAAACAAGCCAATGAGATTGATCCATAATGGGAAACATGTGTTGATTCCTTATTTCAAGGTCTTGGTAGTTAACCTTGAGTAAGGAAATATAATCTACACATATGATGGTGATACACATATAATATATGAACTTATGGTTCATGATTTATTAATGATAATTTAGCACTCTTAAGATTAATGTATTTTTAAATGATAATGGTTTATGACATAACTCATTTTTTTTATATTTATTAGATTGGGTTTGGATATTGTATACTACTTTCATGATATTGTACAATTGTGATTAAATTTTTGTTTCATATGAACATCGATTGATATCTTCTATGATTACCCTTACTTAGTATCTAATATCTCCCTTTCTTATGTTTACTTTCCCTAGGTTATTAATAAATTTTTATCTTTTGTATGCCTAAGAATAGTACTATGTAGGATGATATTTATTTTATATTTTGAATATCATTCATGAAATAAAATGTTTGTATATATATATTCTTCAAAAATTATAAACCTTTACAGTTCTGGCATGGATCAAAATTTTCTCAATTGAATATTCATTAAAAAATATATAATATTTATGCATGAAAATATTGAAACATTATAGTTTCAACATAAAAGATCATAATTTCCTAGAGGAATTAGTGCAAGCATTTATAGAGCTCTCAGTTGAGTGTATATGAGGATGATGATTAATGGGATAAATATTTTTCATCAATGAATATCAGAGGGAACCAGATGTTTAATAAGATGGATAAAGAGAAAAACATGGATATGAGGGGGGAGGGAATCTTGGGAATCCTGTGAGAGAACAAAATGAGGTTTATGATAGAAATATGGATCGATCTGTATTTAAAAATTATTTAACCATTAACTATGTGAATGAATTATTCATGTGATGAGTAATTAATAAGATAGAAAAAATCCAATGAATATTCATGGTGTGAATTTTAAATCCATGAAATTAATATGGCTACATTAAATTCTTCCCATTAATTCACCATGTTTTCTTAAATATAATTCCTTGATTCTACAGAAATAATCTTTCATAATGAACATTGTTGGGCTTTCATATGGTTTTTGCATCATTTATAATCGATAGCTAGACATTCCCCCAAAGTTTCAATTGAATTTAAAATAGAGAACCCATCTTTCTTGAAAATTGTTTTATTATATTTTCATCCAATAACCATTATATTTGATGGTTGGTTCTTCTCTATGTTAAATTTTTTGTTCTCTATTGGGAAAACTCGAGTTATAAAAAAGGTCCCTCACCAACATGAATTTATTTTCCAATGAAATGTTTTTTTATAATTGAATAGAAAAATGTTTCCCCTAGTTTAAATGTTCTTCTGGTGATACACTTCATATTCTGTTGTTAAAATTTGTATTTGTACATGCATTGATTTTCATAAAAATCTATACTAAAATTTTCCAACATATCTAACTAAACAAATCAATGATCTCTTGCCCCATGGTAATTCATGATGCCTTTCTTATAAGTCCATAATAAATGGGGTTCCAAATAAAATATTATGCATAAGGATTTCCCATAGGAAATTCAAAATTTGATTTTGTCGATGGTTGGTTTAAATTCTATGTTTTAATCCCATGTGGCATCATCCAACTTTAAAATTCAATCCCTTTAGATTTAATTCATCGATTTATCCAAAATTTTCTTCATTTTCCAATAGTAAAATTATAATTTCATGGTTTTCAATGGTTTTTAAAGAGTTCTAGTAATATATCAGATCCTATACTATTCATGTAATCTCCTCAGAAAGTGATTAGAAATGTTTGTTCTATGGTTGCTGATGATCAGTTTAGGAATTTTGATTTGAGTGAATTTATTTCCTTTAAAAAATGAATAAAAACCTTTGAAATATTTATTGTGGTAAATTCATATTATATCTATTTTGAAATATATTCTACACACACTATAATTTATTTTTTTAACATGATTTCGGGAGGCGATCCATAAATTCAATTCCCCATACATCAGAAATAAATAATTAAAGGATATCTTTTTCTGGATCAGTTTATGAATTTTGAATCAATCAAACATATACCCTTTAAAAAATGAATAAAAACCTTTGAAGCATTTAGGGTGGTAGCTATAACTTCTAACCATTTAAATTTATAGTATACCGATAAATTTTTTTTTTTGAAAAATGAGTTAGAAAAGGAAACCATAAATTCAATTCCCCATGCATTGAAAGATTCTACATAAGGAATTTTATTTTGTGACATGTCATATCTCTTTCCAATCATTCCTACTCTAGGACACTATCCATGGTGTTGGGAAACTTTTCTTGCATCACAATGAATATTGGGAAATCAAAATTCACTTTGAATAATATTACAAATAGTACCATCGTGCCATGTACATCCTCTAGTAGGTGATATAAAATAAATCCCAGACTCATAGAAAATTATCCAATATAATGAAATGATGCATTAAACAATAACTACATTTCTTGAACAATAGTATATCATACCAACAGTAATGTAAACCATCCACAGTTTTTTTATTTATATAAAACGAGAAGTGCAGATAATGTTCTCTTATAACAAGGTAATTTTCTAAATACATAATCTATAGTAAAGCTTCTAAAACCACATAAAATAACATTTCCTCTAGATTTTAATCTTGAATTTATTATCCATACTATTATTCATAATTTAGAAACTGTATTTTGGATAAATGATCAGTGAAAACATTCTATAACCCCTTTGTGTCTTTGATTACAATAAAAAAATCTTGCATAAATAGGATTGACAGTATCAATCATGGTTTGGGAATCCTTTTTGTTCTTAAGATGTTTTATTTATGTTTGGTCCATACACATAATAACCTTTTAGAGTACATGGTATGACCAAAATTTAACAATTGAATACATAACAATAATTATTTATATTTTTATAATAGTGTAATTTACATGGGTATTGTTTATATGATGGTTGTAATAATAAAGTGGTATGAATGTATGACCAATTAACTAGAAAAAACCACTCATGTGGTGAAGTCTCCTACATCACAAATTAGATCAATTTATTTTTCTCAATAATGTAATATGATAATATGATCCTCCTCTAGGTTGTGCATCATGGAATCAAAAGATTTCCTAAAATCTACACTAAATTGGAACGGAACATCTTTGTGCATCATGTGTATCAATGGTCAAGATATATTTGAAAATTATTTGAAATGTATTAATAAAATCATGTGTGTCCAAGAATCCTCCTGATTAATTTTATATTGATTGGGATCAATAATTATTTAATTATTACAGTCTTTTCTGGATGGACCTCTATACCATGCTTTAAAAGCTTGTGTGTTAGAACTATGCCTCCTTGCACAATAAATTTAACTTTTTCATAATTTTATACAATTCACTCATATATATAGTATTTTATCATGATATCCATGTTATGAATCCAAATATCAAAATATAGTCCATAGATTTATAATTGAACCCTAAAAATTTATAAAAATTATTCTTCCATATCATGGAATATTTGTTTCACGAAAATTTAGAACATATTCAATGCATTACACAAAAACAAAATAAATCCTTAGATAATAAACTGATCCATATTTTAATGTGAATTTTTTTTATATTAATCTATTGGTTCAAATGGTATATGGTTTTATTCCAAAAAGAGATTGATGAAATCTATAATTCTTATCTCTGGTTAGTCATTCAACATTTGATCCATTAATGGAAAATAGAATTGAACCTTCTGGGTGGTTATAAGTAGATTTATATAATTAACAGAAAATCGCTATATTTTATTTTTTTCATTTTGGTATCAATTCATCATTATTGATCATTATCACTAATGACCCTCATATTTTCGGGATCACGTGAAATAGTCTCACCTATTAACTCTCAGATATGGAGAAGATGATGTTGACATCAAGTAGCTTCAAAAATTCCTTCTCAAACACGAATTTTGTTTTTGGGGTGAGTTACCTTTGGAGTTTGTGTCTTGGATTGTGTCCTTACAGTAAAATTTAATTCATGAAAATTATAGGGTTGATTTAATTAACTTTGACCATGATCTTGGAAATTTAATTTTTTTACCATTTAGGAATGTCAATAGTTTATCTCACTATTGTTTATTTAGTTCAAATATTATGATGACTATAAGTGAATACATAGCCTTCATAAATTCATATATAGGTGTTCTTAGTAGATGTTTCATCTCTAACATTCGTGGCCTAATGGTTGAGGGTGTAAATATAGGTAACAATCTCCTTTTAATGGTTTATTGTAGTTCACTGCAATATAATCAATTATTTTCTATTACTTATGGATATATATTTCTCCCCTAGATATTATTTCATCAAAAATAGCCATCATATAATCTTCTTCTAATTATTGTAACTATTTTAGTGTGATCACATTAAAAGACACTTCTTGATCATCTTCAAAAATAGCTTCACATTTAAATATGTCTTATCCTTCTCTAGTAGCCATTTTTATGTCAGAACAAATTTATCTTCATCAAAGTTGAAGATAATTATCCATTGATTTACATCAATTATTTCTTTAAAATTTTCAAAAAATGATCATTGAAAATTTATAGGAATATAACCTTCTTCCACTATATAAATTATAAAAAATAATCAGGAATAATATACTTATCATATTTTATTTATTCTTCCTCATGTACTCCACAAGGGTACAATTATGATCTATCAGCAAGCTGTAATTACACCCCTATAAGATTAATTTTCCCAGGTATTAATTAATTAAAGACACTCATTGGAAATTGATTAATTCTTGCTTCCAGGTCACATAATTCATTCCAAAAATCACATGTCCCAATAGTGTATGGGATCGTTAAACTTTTGGGATCTATCATTTTATAAGGATGTTACCATTGAACAACTGCTAAGAAATATTGATTCAGGGATATAACTCCCAAGTACTCTATCTTATTCTTGATAGATATATACTACATTAAGAAGTTTTTATATACCAGAATTTGTGAAATAGACATGGAAAATTGAATATTGATTTTAGTTTTCTTAAACATATCCATAAACATATTGTAATAGCCACCTATATCATTATTCCACATCATCTATAGAATTGGGTGTTTGTATGGTTTTTGCAAAACATAAGTATATGCTTTTGTGATTATCTTTTTTAGTTATTGATCTTTGGTCTCCTTTACTGACCTCTAGTTCATGAATTGTTTGTTTTTTATCTATATTGATATATGTATTCACTATTTTAATTCAAAACGGTTATATCAACTTTATTATGTTCCTATTTACCCTTCTTATTAACATTATATGGCTATCCCACAGTCATCTCTTTTCTAATTATTAAAAAAATATACATCGCCTCCTGTCGTGATTGAGTATTTATATTTGTGGTATGTGTTCCCAGTAGTCTATATTAGAGTGTTTGAGAAATCTAACTCACTTAATGTTCATGGTTTCTAAGGGAATCATTTTTATTCTTCATTCTAAATTCTAGTGTCTTTATTAACTAATCAGCCATTTAAAATAACAATGGACATATTCTCTAGATTTTGTTGTTTTGGTTGTGTTTCTTACTGCTTTCTTTGTGGAAAAAGCTATTCAAACTGTTATTGTGATGGGAAATGTTATGCCCCAAGTGGTGGATATGGTTTTTATGGTCAAATATCTATTTTTTGGATTTATATTATCTGGTGTTCCTTGAGTTCATAGTTGAGTTTATTCACTTATTTATTTATAGTATATGTGATTATTCAATATCCATTGTTATACTAGTATTTTTTGGCCATATGGTTGTTGGTATTTCATTAAATATTGACTGTAACTCAAATAACTATAATCTTGAAACTTTATTTCATGTAAACATAAATGTAATTATTGATAGGTGTGTGACTCTCTACACATCTCATATGATGTCAATTCCATAATAGAAGTAAGTGATGGGGCATGTGGTTATATAAACTGAATTCATTCTAACTTCATAGTTAGGTATTCTACCTAGCCAATTAGTAGGGTTTTTAACTACTTGATGAATCTCATACGTTAGAGTTCCATGATCAGTTTTACACATGATTAAGTTCTATTATATTTCATTTAGGATGGATCTACCAATTTTTAGAGTTTTTAACATAATCCCTTTATTAGTATAAGTATCTACCATGGATCGAGAGGCGGGTTGTGTACCATAGTAAAATATTTTCAATTGAAGAAAAATGTCCAAATCATGGTGTGGGAACACCAATATTAACTATTCATACCATCCATATTCCTATAAAATTATTATTCATGTGCATTTGAAATTTTTTGGAAGTCACTTTTCTTCTTCTGGGCATATATAGCTGGAAATAATTTTTTTCAAAAACATCATAGCAATGTCATACATGTTTTAAATGAATTCAGCAAGTCAATGTTTTTTCCAACCTTTTTCACTATACCATATTGAAAATAAGAAATCACTAATTAAAATTAAATTTATATATTTACCATGGTGTGTAATTTTGTCATATAATTCTATGCAATTTTAAATATTTCCCTGAAAATCCTCTTTTTGTAGTCCAATGAATTGGCCCATATTCGAGATCATGTGTATCTGAGATAGTTTCATTTCAAATTTATGCACTTGGATATGATATTGGACTATATATAAAATAACACCACTAATGTATGGAATTGAATAATCCATAATTTTTCACTCCACTAGTAGTTGTTTTAATCCCTACTAGTTAAGTGGTATAAATTTAGTGTTTTTGGAATTATAAGCTAAAAGGTTATTTTTAACGACCATGATAGAGTGATGTCATGTACATAAGTACTTTCTGATTTCATGGAATAATTTGAGAGATTATAAATATTATATGATCATATAATCGTACATGGAAGCCCAAATCATGCACCATTTTCCTTACCCATATGAAGAAAAAAAATTATTATAAAATAACTAAGAAGAAATGAGAGGTGAAAGGAGTAATGTAATATTAGGCATGTTCCTAAGGTCGTCATTACTATGGTCTCCTTGAAAAGAGTTACATTAATTTTCCTTTTCATGTGGTGTACTTTATTACATATAGATAAAAAATAGATATTTATGACTATTTCTGATAGACACAACTGAAATTATCTGCATATTAGTGGGAGTAGAATGATGAGTCCACATTGAGTCGATGATTATTGGTGAGATCATAGAATTGGAACAACTAGTATATTACCCATGTATATTTTTTTGGATTGAATTAAGATAAATTATTAAATTATAATTCAAAAAACTGATCAAGGGTTCAAGATCAATTGAGGGGAGCTTATTCAGAGGATGTTTATAATTATAAATTGAGAAGATCTAATAGAATTTGACTCAATGTTTTTCAAGAGTCGCTAACTGATTTTTCTCAATGGAAATGGATCTATCTTGATCAAAAACTACTATATGGTGTAGATGTAGTAATAAATATATACAAATTATACATAACTCTTATAGTGGAAAAAGTTCAAGATATTGGTCCTACCTCAATTTTTTCAAATTATAATTGGATCCCCATTTCAAAATTACCTTAATCAAGGTCATGAGAAAGGGTGAGATATAATTCATTATATAATATGATTTCTAGTATATTATATTACCCATGTTAAAAATAACAATTCATTAAATTTATTCAACCTCTAAACTTGATATATAAACTTATGAGGATTCGCTGCACATGGGAGAAATTGAAATAAAAAATCCTTGTATGAAGGTTAAAGAATATAAAATAATTATAATATGGTTTTATATGATGAAATAAGATAAATAAAATTGGATACATGCATATTAGAGAAGAAATTTGACAACAGTATGAATTGAAATAAAATTTGTTTAGAAGAACCAAGGAAGGTTTTAAATATAAAACTTTTTGAACACAGTAGCCAACTCAATAAAATACCAAAAAAATAGTTTCATAAAATGGTCCCACAAAAGATTTAAGTTCTTAGAAATAAGTTAGATAGAAGGATTCATGATCTGAACTATGTTTCACATCGTGATATGGAGTGAGGATCGTCACTTGGTATCCTATCATTAAATTTCATGGCATGAATGTTTTCTCTTGTTTTAAATGAAAAATTCAATCTCATGGGATTATATCTTATGTGATTGTTAGTTTGAAATTTTTCCATGAAATATTCAAATGATTTAATTGTATTAACTAGTGATTTTACCAAACTAATCATGTCCTGAAATTAAATTCAAGCCATGAAATTTTCAGTCTCCAAGGTTCGTAGCTTGAATTTTCAGTCAGGGATTGAAAGGATGTTTATATAATATATTGGATCCAATCATTAAGATATCATACTGTTAATGGGACTCTTATGAAGTGAAATTTCAAAAACAGTATGTTTTTTAAATCATCAGCATTTTCATCATCCTTCAAATCAGAAAATCTGGGCATAAAATATAAACAAAACCTATAAAATTATTCACAAAATTATGTTTTTGAATTCCTCATATCATAACGATTTTGGGGGAGAAATCACCTAAACCAATCCTTTTTAGAAAACATTGGCCGTTTTAAGGATTTTTTGTACTAAAAATTTATCTTTTACAAAAATTAAAATTTTCCTTTGTAATTAATTTTGGGTATTATTAATTAATTTTACTGAAAATTATTAGGATTCATATTCTTACCTTATTTGATACTAATTATTTCAAATTTCAAATTTTTTTATCAAATAATATTTGTACAGGAGTGAAATAATAATTTTAAAAATAAATACACATAATCATGTAAAATCAATTATTTTGAGAAATAATGTTTTTAAGTGATTATTCTATATATAAGATAAAATCATCTTTGATATAGATTTTAATGAAGTTTTTTTATTTATTATAAAATTAATAATTGTTATGATGCTCTCAAGGTTACCCAAAATTTATTATTTGGTAAAAATAATTCTTTTAATGAAAATACTAGAAATGTATTTTTTTTATTAAAGTAAGATTTTATTTAGTTCTAAAAATGTTTGACATAAGATATATAAATTCAAGGAATATTTTAAAATGATTATTTTTATTCCTTAAATTCATATTTTTTTTTCATAAATGGTTTTATAGAACTTTAGTTCATTATTATATAATAATAATTTCACATGAATTTCATGTTTCATGAAAACCATATTTTTCTACTAAAAATCAACTTTTTATAAAAAAAATTCCATAAGAATATAATTTCAGTATATTTTATTGAAATTGAAGCCAATTTTTTCACTTTGAAATTGTTAAACTAATCTGTCAAATAAATTTATGAATAAGGGCTTCTTAAAGGGGACATTGGATGATACTTCTTGATATGTGGTTCACTTGTTACAAGAGAATATCAAGTGTTACCCATCATAAATGTGAAATGGTGTGGGTATTAACAAGAAGATCAATTTTTCATTAATCAAAATTTGATGACTGATCTAGTTTTTATTTATGATACATTAATTTCTCAGATATCTCCATTTTAGTTATTTTATGTCTCACACAACTTTATATATTTCGAATGGTGTGGGGCCTCTCAAACACTTATGGTGGTGTTTAAATTTTTATTTTTTTGACAAGAAGTTGTAAGGTTGTATCATTCCTTATGGGGTTTTATTTCCTAATTTCATACTCTCATATAGAATTAATTAATATTTTTAAAATAATTTCAAATAATAATACACATAAACCTGATTTACTTACAATATTTATTTAAGAGGACACTATAATATATAATTATTATTTCTCACATTTTATCCAATTAGGTGGTTATATTTTTTCTTTAATCCTTATTGGTTTTTACTCAATAACATAGCACCTTATAGGGTGGAATTCTCTTTGAAAAATGGAGGTGGGAGGTGTTGTGGATTTGGGATTGCTCCCATGAAATGGTATTATTATATATCCAAGTGAAAGGAATTGGAACCCTGGTATCGTTGTTACATTTAATGATATACATCATTAATTTTAAGTTTTTATGTCACTGAACACAACAGATACTTTTAAATATTGAATTTAATGACCACTAATTAATATTTTAGATCCATGTATAGTAAACTAATATGATAAAGATATCTACTAATGGTTTTTTGTGGGTCTTTTTCCAATGTGTCCCTTCTAGGTTTACAATTTCATGTGAACCTAGTGAATGGATTTTTTTTAAAACCAGGTTGATAATATACACTCTTGGAATTTATGGTAAAAAATATTTGAATCTCAACTAATTGTGTTTTTTGAACTAAATATGAGTATAATGACCTAATATATATGAGGAAACTTGGAGAAAAATGTTGACTCAATGAATTTGAGGAAACCATGAATAGTAACACAAATCAAGTCATATGATGAAACTAATAGAATTATCTCTACTCATGAAGTATTAGGGAAACCAGAAAGAAAATGATGACTCTAGGAATATAGGAAGCAAGATAATTATTTTCACTCTTTTCGTGCTCATTATAATAATGAAATGTATTTTTATGATTTTTCTGGAAAAGATCTTATCAGGACATAGGATTTTTCATAGGGATTAGTAACAGAAGATGAGTTAATTGGTTGATGACTAGAGATGGGATCCTAACAGTGATCCAAAAATAAGGATATAGGGACGAATATAAGGCCCCAACCTTAAAACAAAACATAATCTTAAGATAAGTAAATAATTTTACTTTGATTCACATTTAGGATCGTTTCAGGTTTAGAGGTTTTTATAATTGGGTCATTATTAATTCATATCATCCCATAATCTTACAAGAGGATACTATCAAAAAAGTATCCATTTTTTCCACCAAATAAAACCCTTTCAAAAAAACATGATTTATTTTCTTTATTAAAATCATATTGACTTATTTCTTTCTCTTAATCATCCTTATACCCTGTGAAAACATTTTAAAATCTTTTGATGAGCGCAAAAAGGTTAGTAAAGGATATAAAATAAGGAATGAAAACATTAGTCCACGAAAACTTATATACCCATGAAATCATAACATTCACCCATAAAACATAAGCTCTTCAACATACCTCATGAAATCATAGGATTCCATAAAAAATCATAGAAATCATAATTCATAAAGGTAACTTCTGGGATCCATAACAAACATACATTGTAGCTTTCACAACTACCTAAGGAGTAACCTTCACGGTTATATTTGGAATACCCATCACAATATATTACCTAAATCTCTTAGGAGAAACCTTAATGATTACCTCTGTAATGTTTGCCAATGAATTGGAGATATATAATGGGATAACCCTCCCTTGGTTTATCATAGATCCACCCATATACATAAGTAATTCCCAAGAACCATAACATAATCATTACACATAAAACATACATAAAGGAAAAAAAAATTAAATTTCCACATTACAATCACAATAGATAATTAAATGATATTGACATAATAAATCCTTTATCAAAACCATTTTCAATACCAAAATACATAGAATGTGTATATGGTATTTAATTTTTTTTTAAAACACTATGGCTTGTAGAGGAATCGAAATATCAAATAATTCTCACGGTGGTGGAAAGGTCGTTGTCGTCGCGTAAGTTAAAATAAAGAATTACTTTGGTAGTTTAGTAAAATGATTCATAGAAAAAAATCCATTTCCAAAACAATTGAATTAAATTAAAATTCAAATGGTTTGATTATATAACATATAAAATAAAGTCATGTATACATAAAAATATGCCTCAATGAAAGGATATTGAGACGAATTCGAGTACCTTGAGTCGTACATGTATCTTTCATTCTTTAAATTAATGAATAATAAACTTAGGTTATTTTATACTTATTTTAGAACCTTTTTAAAGTTTATTATTCATTTTATAACACTTATTACAATATTATACAAATTAGTTAATTATTTGAGTTCATATCAGACGTTTTGTTGATGTTCGGTACTTGAGTAAAAAATGAACCTATTTTGATGAAAATTATCCATGTTGTCATAAGTCCATAAGCTTCAAAATGATATTAATGATTTAAATATCATATATTTCTAGTATATATGTATTTATAATAGTCTATAATATTTATATATAGTAAATTAAATGTACCGTTCATGGAGTTGGTAGGTCGTACGTACACATGCACACTACTTTAATTTCATTCTCAGATTAAAAGAATGAAAACAAAATGATACATAGGTATATTAGAATTTAATTATATTATATATGTTATATATGTTACAAAGTTTTATTAATTATATCCTTTATACTTTCCATTTATGGAATGAATGGGTCATGAGACTTTGAGGGGGCGGTGGTCCACACTTCCTTAAATAAAATTATTATATTTACACATTATGGAAAACGTAATGGTAAATTATAATAAAAACTACAGAGGAATAGAAAAAATTTAAATATAATATATATCATATATAAATACGTTTCCATCATAATGGACACCATGAGAGGTGGTTGTAGAAAATTGAACAATCATTATTTCATAAGGTAGTAGTTCATCGCACATAGAAATACTATATTCTTTATCCATTATATAGAAGTACGTGTAAGTCTAAATCGAGCCATTATCATAAAAAAAACCTAGTATATTGAGGATAATGGTTTTTTATAAGATAATGGAATAAAAATAGGTTAAGTGGTTGGAGAAGGAAAATAAACGAAAGGATCATGAGAGAAGATGTTACCTCTAAATCAATTAACTCCTTTTGATTTGAGCCAAAAGGCTTTCTTTAATTTTCTTCTTCCCATGGTAATGATTCTAGGAGGAAGGGATGGATATTGTAAACTTATTTAAGAATAATTTAGATGATACAAGGGTATTGAGAGGTTTCAGTAAGTGGGTAGAGTTGGTGGACTTTTTTGAGAGGGGGATGGGCACTTTAGGAATGTCTTGAAATATTATTTTATTATAAATTTATTTTAGAATTAAAATATCACAAAAGTTATATATTTTGAGGTTAATAATATTATAGTTATAAATACTCTAGTACAATATGTTTTACATAAGTTTAGGTCACAAATACAACCTTATCTTTTGCCTTTAAACCTTAGTTAAATAAATTAACTCTTACCATGTATTCTTCTATTTTTACACAATATGGATAATATAGTTACTATAAAATGGCAATATAACCCCTATAAGAACATTAATGACATTTTTAACATTATCTAAGTTAGTTGGAATAATCATAATTTTTTTGACTATTATATCAATTAATGATATAGTATTTGTTTTAAAAACTCATTTTTGTCAATTTTGTCACTATTTAGTAATTGATTTTTGTTAAAGTCAAAAAAAACTTGATTCATTAAAAAAAATAAATTAACACAAATATAAAATGTCATAATCATCCATAAAATTCGTTTATGTCATCAAAATTTTCAAATTATATTTATTTTAATATTTATAATATCATTTATTTGAATCTTTCATTAATAAGGTAATCACTACATCATCATTGTGTCATAATTAAATTTATTTATTTGATGTCTCAAAATTATAAGTAAAATACTATGATGTAGGAAATTTTTTTATATTTTTAATGAATATTTATAGTCAAACAGATCAGTTATATAACTCTATATTAAAAAAAATTAGTAAAAAGATACATGTTTATGTTATGTTTCTCTTTACTTTAATTTAATTTTTATAACATGTCCTTATCACACCCAAGTAGCTCCCAAATTCCAAAAGTTCTGCCGAAGGATTTTATGGTCTCCCATGACTCGTCCAATAAGACTAGGACATGTGTTAAAGTAGTTTTATATTATTATAATATTATTTCTACCCTTATTTACCTAATTTACCCTTTACCCGTGGTAAATAAAAATAATTTATAAAGATACTATTCCTAATATCCAAAAATAAAAGGTACCTATTTCCATAATTTAGACCATAGGATTACAAATATGTAATCCATTTTTCCAAATTAAAAATATAGAAGTTTCATTAATTAATTTAAAATTAATTCATGATGTATAAACCCGAAAGCAGGTTTTTAAGAAGTAAAAACATTCCAAATATTAACATGTGTTTATATAAAATTTAAATTTTAAATTACTTAAAATAACCAAAATTGGATAACATTATAAAATCATAATCCAATTACACCTTATAAATAATTAAAATGATAATATAACTATATAATAAATTAAACGAAAAGGCACTTTTGAATTAAAAATACAGTATTTTTCACTATTTCTTAAAATATGAATTTCATCAGAAAATACAACAATTTCATCCAAGGTAAATTTTGATGTCCCTCTTCGAAATATGAAGTTTGTTTTGTCAAATAGAAAAAATAAAAGTGGAAGAAAATATTTTAAAAATTCTTCTAAATCAAAAGGCGGTAAAACGAACTTTTAAAAATGTTAGAGTAATTTATGCTTAAAACTGGATCCATTCCCATTTTAAGCCTCTAAAAATTATTGGATTAATGTAAAAACATTTAGCAAATATGTTTAATCATATTTTAGTTAGTTATTTTCATTCCCAATAATACAACATCTAGGCGTTAACTACCATTTAAAACAATAATATTGTTGTTGTATTATTTTTTGGTATAAATCAGTGTTATGTGCAACGAAAGATTTCGAAGAAAATTGTTGTTTTGTGTCGTGTACACTATAGGAAAAAGAATCCCCTTTAATATAAAATTAATATCTTATTCATAATTATTAATAGATATGGAAAATTATTATTCTATAAATACTTGGGGTGTTACATCCTTCGCCCTTTTGGAAATTGCATCCCCACAATTTTATTTACTTATGAAATAAGTGGGGGTATTTCTATCTCATAGAATCATTAGATTAACATGTTTACTCTTCAGTCATATGGTTTTTCTAAAAAACATTAACCTAATAAAATAACTTATTCTGCAACAATTTCTCTTTATTATCAAGAATCTGTATCGGTTGTTCCTTATAAGAAAGATTCTATTCCAACTGAACAACCTCTTCACTCAAAAACATTAGATGGATCTGACATATATATTTTTAACAATGAAACTTGAAAAACATTATGTACCTAGGATAAACATAGAGGTAAAACCACTCTTCAGGAAACTGATCCAACTTTCTCCAAGATTTCATAGGGTCCAATGAACTACAGACTCAACATTCCCTTCTTAGCAAAACACATCACACTTTTCCATGGAGAAACATTGGGAAAAATATGACCACCTACTTCGAAAAAAGATAATTCATCCAGTTATCTGCATAACTTTTATGCCTTCTCTGAGCTATCCCCATGTGCTTATAAATCAACTAACTTTATCTATCATCTCTTATAGTAATTCTGCTTCCATCAACTTCCTTTTACATAATTCTCCCCAAAAGGTTATATTTCAACACTGATTCCCATATAATTCCTAAAATGGTGTCATCTTTTTACTGGAATGAAAACTATTATAATAAGAAAACTCAACCAAAGGAAAATTTTGGTCCCAACTTCCCTGGTGATATATGGAAGAACCATGTAGCCTATCCTCGAAGGTCTGATTTTTTGTTCTAACCGCCGAACTGATGGAGGATGAATAGTTGTACTGAAATTTAATTCAGTACCCAAAAAATTCTAAATGCCTTTCCAAAAGTTATAAATGATCCTAGGATCATGATTGGATACAATGGAGAGAAAAACTACATGTAACTTGACTATTTATTTAAGATACAACTGAGAAATTTTGTCTATATACAATGTATCTCAAATAGGAATAAAATGAGGGGATTAATTCAATCGGTCAATAATAACCCAAATTGCATTATTAAATTGAGATGTATTTGGTAATCCCATAATGAATTCCATGGATATATTTTCCCATTTCTACTTAGGTACTGGTAATGGATGAAGCATCCCCTTTGGAAACTATCATTATGTTTTCACCTACTGACAAGTCAAACACTTCAAAGTAAAGTAATCAATATATCTTTTCATTCCATCCCACCAGAAATACTCCTAATGATTTGTAATGGCTCAGACCCTCATGGTCCATTAATTTGACAAAATCTGGTGCTTGGGGGACCTGTATTCTTTGTTTTAGTTAGAAGGGTGTCATAGTCTATAGCATGGTGTAACCGTGGTGTCACCTATGTGTGCCATCATAGGGGTGTCAGGGTTTCTTTCCCCAGTTTTCCCATAATTCATATTTTAATTCTTATTACCCTTTTTAATGTGGTTTAAGGATTCTTTAATCCCATAAATGATGTTTTAAATCCCTTAAGAATGGGGGACCCTTGAGTTACCAAAATGTGTGGCCTGTCACACCTTTGACGCATTTCTAGCTTATCCCCTCTTACATGTTTTCTTTATTTAAAGGATATTCATCTACTCATAGCCATCTGTGGGTCTATCTTCACCCTCTTATTATTGAATTATTAAATCTAAATTAATTCCATTATGTGTAACTTCCCAACCATGTTGTTAAACCACATTCCACATTTTTAGCAGTTCGAGATTTCATGTCCTATAACTCTAGGATTGGGTCTTTTATTACCCAAGATCTGCTTCTACCCTGGTCTCTTTCCTTTCCTTATTTTATTTGGAGTCCCTCTTCCGGAGACAAATCATGTGCCTGTGTTAGAGCCCTTCTTTCTCACTCTTGGAGTCCTTGGAGTTCTTCTTAAATAAGTATCACTTCCCCAGTTCATGGTGCGGGCAGAAAAACATTGATCCTTGATAATCCATGTAGGGTTTCTTCCTTCGTCTCTATTTAATGTGAATCATGCAGTTTTGGTATAATGATGTTCCCTTGGGATATAGATTAAATCAAATTTAATGAAAAGAATAGACAAATCATTAAAGAATGACGGGGTGGGAATGATGAAAATGTTATTGTGTTATACCTTTTTGTTATGTTTTGAGTTTTATGGGCCTTTGTCCACAATAAATCATGGTCGTTGGTGGTCCTTCCTTGCGCATTAATGATCATCTGTTTTTTGGTTAATCCTGGGACTCAATGGTTGTCACATGGAAACTAGTTAATCACGTAAAATCGGTTGATTAAATGGATGCCCAATGAACACGATTCCTTATGTGGTCTCCCTAGTTAAGAAAATAAAAATAAGTAACTTAATGAATAGTGTGGTTAAATATTAAAAACATCTTTTCTCTATTTTGGTGGAATGTGTGGATGCTTTGTTTGATGCCATGTGGGGTGAAATGAATAGGAATAGAACATCTAGTTAAAGGTTTGTTGGTTTGTGAATATGAGTCCATGAGGAGCTATATGTTTGGGTTTGTTTTGGTTAAACTACTTCTAGGGATCTCATAGATCCCTTTTGATGTTGTGACTTGACAAGATAACCGGGTGTGAATGATCAAATTGATTCTTGGCTATTTTTCTTCATTTGTTCCCTCAGCTTGTGGATATGCCTGTTAGTTTCCCCGTAGTGAAGGAATATTTAAATGGAATCACTTGAACATGATATCAATAATGGGTGAAATGGGGAATTGTTTTTCAGGAATGGATTGTGCTCTGGTTGTGGTTGTTGTGTATTTGTGCATGTAGGAATAGTAATGAGAGTGTTTGTGTATGAGCTAGTTTTAGAACACTTAAGTTGGGATGAGTGATTTTTTACCTATATGTATAAAATTTTAGTTCTTATGTTTCTTATTCTCACCCCACCCACATTGGGAACTTTGTGCCGAACACCCACATTTTATGGGGGAGGGTGTTTTTCCCAACGTTCTGATTAGTGGTTGGTTATTATATCCTTTCATCTCCCTATCCTAGGTAGCGTAAGACACTTCTGAAAGGATGTGATGGGATGAGGTTCATTTTGGCCTAAGACACTTCCGGAAGGGTGTGTTTTGGTGGTTGGCCCAATTGTGTCTATGAATGATTGTTTCCCAAGCGTCCTTGGGATGAGGCTCATGTCTCCCTGAGTGTGGAAGCAATTGTTCTGGACCAGTTTTCGTCGGTCATGGTAGTTGTTATTGTAGCCCAGGTGTCTACAGGTGGGGATGTGTGTGGTTTCGGTGGCCCAGGTGTCTGTAGGTGGGATGATAAGTTGTGATTGCACATAAAGTTTTTGTTTGGGTTGTAGTGGTAATGCAGTGGAACTTGTGGGGGAGGCTTGATGCATAGGATGTACTAAATAACCAGTGGGAACGTGGGGAGTGATACCCAAACATCGATGTGTTATTACTATTACATTACCTGACTTGTATTTTTTGGGGAGTGTTCCTTGGTGAGGCTGGGTGGATAGTTTCCTTTCTAGGTGCTTCGGTCATATCTTTTTCTCACAGGGAATTAGAAAGCCTTCCCACTTGTGCACTTTAGGTTTTGGTTTTCCCTACTTATTATACCTGTATACTCACCCTATATATATAAAACTACTTTTAGGTTTCCAGGATGACTTTCAAGACCATTCCAGACCTTACTAGCTTGGGCTTTAGGATATTTTGTTGCTGATTTTCTTTTTTTGTTACTTTTTATCAGTGTTTTCTTGTACCCGGTATCATTTTATTTTGAACATGCATATAGGAATATATTTTTAGCTTTACTTTTACTCTCAGTTTTTGGAGTTTTTTGGGATTTACCCTATTATTACCTGATCTTATTAAATAAAAAGTGTGATTCCTTCCATTTTACATGATATTATATACCCTTGGGGCTAGTCTCCACTTCGGGACCTATTGAAGGTGGGACTTCGGGGTTCATTATCTCTCCTTCAACTTGAAGAAGGAATGGTTTGGAAGTTTTTTTTTCCATTTCCTCATCTTGGGAAAGGCGGGTCATGACATAATGGTATCAGAGGTGGAGGTCGAGAGATAGGATATAGTTTGGGGTTAAGTACAGTTAGGATTGCATGGGATGGTAGGAAAACTATGTTAGACAATCTTGGTGCGTGAAATATTCTAGGGAAGACCGGCTAGGACATAGGATTTTAGGGCCCCCCATGATCTGATGCAAGGAATATGGGCCAACCTAACAACCAAGTGAGGTTATACTGATTGAATGGTAGAGACCCTAGGAAAGGTACATGCATCATAATGACTTGTGATATTGTGTGTCTTGGGTTTTTTGGGAATAAGAAAAGTTTAAGAAATTTTTTAAAAGTAATATTATACACTACTCGGGGATTGGAATTCCTTTTTTACCTTGACGCTATGGAACTTGGATGAAATCCATGAGTAGTGTAGGCGATCGAGGACTAGGAGGCTAATATGGTCGATCAACGGAGGATTGACTAAGAGGAAGAGGATGAAAAGTTTCAGAAGACTCTTTATTCCTTCTAGTGGTCGACCATCAGGAATTACAAGGGAAAAGTTTCCGACTTAGAGATGGAGGGATGGCATGAGGAGCTAGAGATCACCTTTACCATGATATGTGCTCTGAGATAGTGTTGAGTTTCACTAGTAGTCATTCAGATGAGGGGAACAACATGTCAATGGTGGACTCTCTACCTTAGAGAGAGGATGGAGACTAAGGTTTCATGGTCTGACTTCGAGAAGGAGTTCCAAGAGGAATTCCTTTATTCTACGATGAAGGCTGAAAATAGGCAAGATATTATCTCCCTAAAGAAAGGGATTATGTTAGTGAGGGAGTTGGGTATCAATTTCAAGGATCTCATTTTTCTACAAATGGATCCATACAATGTCATCCTAGGTATCGACTGGCTGTTTTCCATACATGCTGTTATCAAATGCTTCTGGAGAAGGGCCGTGCTTTCAGATATGGTTGGTCAAAATGTGGGTTTAGTTGGAGAATGAGGCTTCCAAAATGAAATCTAGAGACCAGAGCCCAGTTTTTCTTTGATAGATTTTCTTTTAGTGGAGTTAGTAGAATGAGATATGGTGGATGTTCTGGGAGTTTTTAGAGAGTTCCTGGATGTTTTTTTGAGAAGGTTGTGACTCTACCCCCTCGATGTGATGTTGTGTTTGGGATTGACTTACAACCCAATGCATGGCCAATTTTGATGGCTCCATATCAGATGGTTCCTTCTTAGTTGTGAATGTTACAGATTCAGATTAAAGATCTAATAATGGAGGGTTTTGTTCGACCAAGTGTGTCATCATGGGGTGCTCCAGTCTTGTTTGCAAAGAAGGAAGATGGTGGTCTCAAGTTGTGTATAGACTACCAGAGACTAAATCAGGTAATGGTCAAGAGCTGTTACCCTCTCCCAAGGATATATGATCTCTTTGACCAGCTGAGGGGTGCAAGTTGGTTCTCTAAGATCGATCTAGAGTCTGGGTATCACCAGTTAAGGGTTAAAGATGGTGATATCCTGAAGACTTCTTCCAGGTGCTGGTATGGGAACATAGAGTACATGGTCATGTCATTCGGTGTTAAAAATGCACTTTTTGTTTTCATGGGTATCATGAACTCTGTTTTCCACAAGTTCCTGGACCGATTCCCAATTGTTCATCGACAACATCTTGAACTACTAAAAATTAGAGGAGGATCAAATTAAGCACCTCAGGATGGTCTTGGAGATCCTTTTACACCACCAGCTCTATGGGAAGTTTTCCAAGTGAATTTTCTAGACACAAGAAGTGAAATTTCGTGGATATGTGGTGTCTCAACAAGGGGTAATGGTAGATCCGTCAAAGGTTGAAGCGATTATTTCATGGGAAGCACCCGAGAACGTGATAGAGGTTTGTAGTTTCCTTGGTCTGTAAGGCTATTATCAGAGGTTTGTACTTGACTTCTCTTGATTTACAACCCCTTTTACACATTTGACTAAAAATTATCAGGCCTTTGTGTGGATTGATCAGTTCTATATAGCTTTCATCTATCTGAAGGAATGGTTTGTTAGTGCTCTAGTGCTCAGGTTTCCATAGGAAGGGGTGTTGTTCGAGGTGTTTTATGATTCTTCTGGTCTTAGATTGGGGTGTGTGCTGATGTAGTGGTGAGGATTAATCTCTTATGGGTCTAGTTAGGTATGTACTCATGATTGTAACTATTCCACCCATGAACTAGATCTTACAGCAGTAGTGTTCGCGTTGAAGTTATGCCAACATTACCTCATCGAGTAGCACTTTGTGGTCATAAATGATCACAAGAGTTTGAGTCATATATTTACCTAGTGAGACCTAAAATTGTGACAAAAAAGGTGGGTGGATTTTATTTAGGACTACGACTTCTATATCTCTTACACTGATGGTAAGGGAAATGTGGTTGTTGATGCCTTGAGCAGGAAGTCAAATAAGGATGCGGTTCAAGAGTCAACAGATGCTTGAAAGGCGATGGATGAGATGGAAACCTTATAATTGGATGAAAGGGTGGATGTTGGTAGGGTCTGTCGGTTTCATATGATAGTGTAGTCCTCTATGTTACTGTAGGTGGATGAGTATCATTGAGGAGACTCAGAAAGTTAAGTGATGCGCGATCGGGCTGACCCAGGCAATGCTCCGAAAGGGTGGCTAGAGGATGGTCAGAGTCGGATTCTTTTCCATGGGATGTTGTTTGTCCCAGATTCAATGCATGAGGGAGTTCACCTTGAGTTCCATAACTCACCCCTAGTGGTACACCCAGAAGTTTCCAAGATGTATCGAGGCCTGAAGGAATAGTTTTGGTGGCTTGGGGTGAAATGGGTTGTGGTGGATTTTGTGGCAAGGTGCCTAGTGTGTTATTAGGTGAAGGCTGAACACCACATCCCATTAGGTTTGTTGAATCCTTTAGATGCCCCCAAGTGGAGGTGGGATGACATATCAATGGATTTTCCATTGGACTACCTAGGTTACAAAGAGACTGCGATGATATCTGGTTAGTGGTGGACTGACTAACGAAATTACCTCACTTCCTATAAATCAAGGAGTCGAGTGTGGTGGATGACTTAGCATCAAGGTATGCAGATCAGGTGTTTTGGTTTCATAGAATTCTGAGGTCCATAGTCTCATATCAAGATCCATGGTTTATCTCACAGGTATGGAATGGATTGCAATGTTATTTTGGCACCTAGCTATGCCTTAGAACTACTTTCCACCCCAAACTGATGGATAGATATAGAGGACCATCAAGAAGTTGGAGGATATGTTATGATCTTGTGTTCTTGACTTTGGGGGATCATGGGTATGACACTTGTCTCTGTTGGAGTTTTCCTACAAAAATATATATCACTCTACAATTAGAATGGATCCATTTGAAACCTTATATGGAAGATTGTGTCGTTTACTCGTGTGTTGGACATAGGTTGGGGAGATAGGTGTTCTTGGCCTAGAGGTAGTGTTGAGCATGGTGGAGAAAGTATAGTTTGTTTGTGAGAAGATGAACGCAGCTTAGGACTTGAAGATGTCTTATGCCGATAGTAGGAGGAGGCCCTTGGAGTTCGAGGTTAGAGACCTTGTGTTCTTGATGGTTTCCCCTCGACATGGGCAGTGATGGTTCAACAAGGGGACAAAGCTCTCTCCTAGGTTCATCGGTCCTTTCAAGGTGTTGCAGTGATTCAGTGAAGTTTCATATCAGTTGGAGCTACCACTGCCACAACATAGGGTCCATGATATCTTCTATGTGTCTTAGATCCTTCGGTATCTACACGATGACTCACACTTCCTTGACTAGGGAGATATGTATACTGAGGACGATGTCACGTTCGTAGAGAGACCAATGAGGATTAAGGATCATGGGAAGAGGGTGCTTCGTGGATGAACCATTCCCTTGGTTCATGTGTTATGGAGGCATGGTGGCCTCAATGAGAGTACCTAGGAATGGGAGGCACAGATGCATGCCCAATACCTAGATCTTTTTTTGTGTATTGTACTTGACTATGATGTAATGATAGACCTCATTTTCTATGAGATGAGTTGTTTCCCTTTTTCTCTAAATGTGTTTGAAAATTCCTGACCATTGGGGGGAGGACCTGATCCCAAATCGAGACGCATTATAGTGGATGTGATTAAACCAATGTGGGAGAACGGGGCCATCGTAGGGGTGTCAGGGCTTCATTCCCCAGTTTCCCTATAATGCCTATTTTAATACTTCTTACCATTTTAATTTATTTTAAGTCTATTTTAATCCCATAAATGTTGTTTTAAATCCCCTAAGAATGTGGGGACCCTTGAGTTACCAAAATGTGTTTCTTTTCACACTTTTTTCACTTTTCTAGCCCATCTCCTCTTATGTGTTTTTGTCATTTCAAGGATATCGATAAACTCATAACCGTTTGTGGATATACCTTCACAATCTCAGAGTAGAATTATTAAATCAAAATTTATACCATCATGTGTGAAAACCCAACTGCATGGTGAAACCATGATCCACCTTTTTAACTGTTCGAGATTTCAAATATCGTAACTCTAGGATTGGGCCTTTTATCCCCTAATATCTTCTTCTTCCCTAGTCTCTTTCCATTAATTGGTGAGGTTGGAGTCCCGCTTCTGGAGATGAATCATGATCCCATGCTGGAGCCCTTACTCCTCACTCTTGGAGTCCTTGGAGTTCTTCTTCTTCAAGTCATGCATCCCCAGTTCTTGGCATGGGGCGAAAAACATTGATCCTTGATCATCCAAGTAGGGTTTATTCCTTCATCTCTCTTTATTGTGCATCATGCAGGGTGGGTATAATGATGTTCCCTCATGATGTGTATGAAGTCAAATTTAATAAAGTTAATAGACGAAACTTTAAAAAATAAAGGGTGTTAATGATGATGTTGTTGTTGTGTTATACCTTTATTTTCTTTTATGTGAATTGTATGGGCCTTTTTCCACTAAACATCATGTTCATCAGTGGTCCTTACTTGTGAAATAATTATCCTATATTTTTATGGATAATGATGTGGTTTAATGTCTATAACATGGAAACTGGTTAATCACATAAACTCGGTTGATTAAAATGATTATCAGTGAACAATAATCCTTATGTGATTGCCCCGTTTAAGCAAACGAAAATAAAGAACATAATAAATGGTGTGGTTAAATCTGACAAACATCCTTGCACTATTCTGGTGAAATGTGTGGTGGCTCTATTTGATATCGGGCGATGCGACATGAATGGGAATGGAACCTCTTGAAGGTTTGTTGGATTGTGAATCTGAGGCCATGTAGAGCCATATGTTGGGGTTTGGGTTGGTTTTAGTACATCGAGGGATCTCAAAGATCCATTTTGATGTTGCGACTTTACAAGAGACATAGGTGTGAATGCTTAAATTGATTCTTGGATGTTTTCCTTGAGTTGTTTCCTTGGATTATGGCTATGCTTGTTAGTTGCCTGGTACTGAAGGAATATTTAAATGGAATCACTCGAACATGATAACAAGAATGGGTCAAATGGGGAATTGTTTTCTAGGAATGGGTTGTGCTCTGGTTGTGGTTTTTGCATATTTGTGCATGTAGGAAAAGTAACGAGAGTGTTTGTGTATGTTATGGTTTCAGAACCCTTAGGTAGGGATGAGTGTTTGTTTACCTATATATATATATATATATATATAATTTTAGTAATTTTTTTCTTATACGCACCCACCCATGTTGGTAACATAGTGCCGAACAACCCCATTTCATGGGGGAGGGTGTTTTTTACAACATTCATAATAGTGGATGGTTATTAGCTCCTTTATGCTCCCTATCCTAGGTATCCAAAGACTCTTCGGGTAGGCTGTGGCGGCCTGAGGTTCATTATAGCCCAAGACTCTTGAGGCAGGGTGTGTTGTGGTGGTTGTCCCAGGTGTGTGTTGGCAACATTGTTTCCCTAGCATATTTGGGATGATGCCAAGGTTTCTACGGGCATGACAATGATTGTTATGGCCCAGGTGTCTTCAAGCGTGGGAGTGGATGTTGTGGACTTGGTGTCTATGAGTGGGGACATATATGGTTTTGGTGGCCCAGGTGTCTGTAGGCAGGATGCGTGGTTGTGATATCCCATAAGGTTGTTGTTAGGGCAGTAGTGGGACTGCAGTGGAACTTGTGGTGGGAGGTTTGATTCATAGGATGTCCTAAATAACCAGTGGGAAAGCGGTACAGGGTACCCAAAAATCGATGTGTTACTACTATTACTTTACCTAAATTTCATTATTTAGGGAGTGTGAATTGGTGAGGCTGGGTGGATAGTTTCCTTTCAAGGTTATTTGGTTATCCTTATTTATTCTGGGGGAATAGAATGCCTCCCCACTTGTGCACGAGAGATTGTGGTATTCCATAATTAGTATACATGTATACTCACCCTACATATATGATTTTTTTTCAGGTTTCCAGGAAAACTTTGAGGACCGTGTCAGACCTTACTAGCTCAGGCTTCAAGAGTTCTCGTTGCTGCTTTTCTATCTTTTGGTACTTTTCATTAGAGTTTTCTTGTACCTTGTATCAGTTTATTTTAAACATGAATATGGAAATATATTTCTGGATTTGCATTTACCCTCAATTTTTTGAGTTGTTTGGGATTTAGCATCTAATCTCCTGATCATATTAAATAAAAAGGGTAATGCCTTCCATTTTACGTGAGATTATATAACCTTAGTTCTAGTCACTGTTCTGGGGCCTATTAAAGGTGGGACTTTCGGGGTCATTCTCTCTCCTTCAACTTGAAGAAGGATGGTTCTGGAAATTTTCTATTCCTTTCCTCATCATAGTGAATGTGGGTTGGGATATGAACTTTGAACATCTTAGTACTGCCAATATGAACTGAAAATAGTGAACTATGAGCTTCACACAACAAATATTTCTTCTACTATGAGTCCCAAGGAACCCATAATATTTTAAAAATATCAAAACAAAATCTTTTCAAAAGTAAATTTAGGAAACCAACCCTTCTGATCCAATCCTACCTTTTTCTATAACTCACTATCTTCCATATACACTTTCTTTATTCTATTTGATAGAGATGATTTCACTAAAACCTGAAACAAAAAAGATGTATTTTCTACACCAACAACATTCATGCCAAATTTCATCATATCTTTAATCAAAGGGTCACATTCTGAACATAACATGTTTAATGTAGAATTACTTTTTTAACTCAGATCATCACCCACTTTCTTTTCTTTTCTAGGATGGTAGTAAAATGTGAAATCATAATCCTTGATTAATTCCTTCCATATTCTTTGTCTCATGTTCAATTATTTAATTTTTAATATATAAATAAAAATTTTGTGATCAGTATAAATTTCACTCTTTATCCCACAAAAATGATGCCTCCAAATTTTTAATGAAAAAACAATAGGAGTAAATTACAAATAATTGGTATGGTAATTTAACACATGAGGTTTCAAATTACATAAATCATAAATAATTACCTGATAATTATACATTAGGACACAACTCAGTCCTTTCAAAAAATCATTATTATAGAAAACAAATTCAGCATTTCTGGAAGGTAGTTTTAATACTGGAGCATTCAACAATCTTCTTTTCAATTCATGATACCACTTCATTTGATGGCCCAATATCTTCTGAAGTACTTGTAAAGGATTTCACCACACCTTGTTACTTGTAGTTCAGCTGCTTCCCGTCATTTGAGTTCTTCATACGACACTCATTTTCATAATTACCAATTCCATTACACATAAAACGTTTTACTGACTATAAATCAAAATTTCTCTTACCACTACCCTGATATGTTTCACTGCAATTACGAGAATTTTGTCCCATTTTACCTCATCGGAAGAACTTATCATAATTCTAAAGGCATTCCCTAATATGATTTTGTCCACAATTTTCAAAAAATAAAAACTTAATTTTCTTACCTTCAGACTTTTTTAAATATTTCTTCCCTTTCACCTTCCACCTCGACCTCTTATTCTGTTGTTCTATCAAAGAATACATGATCATCGGAAAACTCAATTTCCACCTTCTCCACACATCGAAAAAGTTTTTTGTAACTTTTGAACTCACGAGAAGCTAATTCCCTTTGATATTTTTTCTTTAATCTAGAGTAAAAAATAATAATTTTAATATCAAGATCTAAGACGAATTTTACTACATTCCTTGCCAATAGTGTGAATTTTTATTCATAAGTATCCATTGAGTCATCCTGTTGTCTTAATTTCAAGAATACGTCGAACCGCCTTAGGAAAATATTTCTCAAGAAACATACCTTTGAATTCATCCCAATCAAGAGTATCAATCTACTCATTATCCTTGATATTTTTAACCATCAACCACTACTGATTGGATTCACCTTCAAAAAGGCAAACACTAAGACAAACTTTTTGATGTTCTAAACACCCAATGACATCAAAAATATTATATAGTTCTTTAATCCACCCTTCAGCTAGTTCGAGCTCAAATTATCATTTGAATGATGGGGTATGTTGCCTTATAAAATTCTCCACTACCGACAAGTTCCTTTTTGGTGGATCTGGATGATATCATGCATGGATATCACCACCATTTATAGCATGATTAAACTATTCCATTACAATAACAATCTTTTTAGTTCTGATTCCAAGCATCTCAGGTTTCCAATTTGGTAGTTTTTTTCCCCTGGATGTTGTCCCAGCATAGGTTCCATGTTTCCTCTGTGGAAAACCATTCTGAAAAAACATATATTAGACAAAGATACATGGTAATCCCCTAATTCTTTATCAATTTGACCATTTATGGATATTATATTAACAATATCCCAACCCTTAAAGTTATCTAAACCTACCTCTGATACCAACTATAATCCCCATCCTTGATTATTACATAATCTTGAGATAAGTCAATAATTTGGCTTTAATTTACATCAAGGATCCTTTCAGGTTTAGAGTTTTAGATAATTAGAGCATTATTAATACATATCATCCCATAATCATTCAAGTGGTTACTATCAAAACAATATCCATTTTTTCCACCAAAGTAAATCCTTTAAAAAACTAAACAAGATTTCATTTATTGATAAAAATATTCTTGACTTATTCTTTTCTATAACTCATCCTTATACCCTAAACAATTACATAATATTGAGATAATCAATAATTTGACTTTAATTCGCATCGAGGATCTTTTAAGGTTTATAGTTACAAATAATTAGGTCATTATTAATAAATATCATCCCATAATCATACAAGAGGATACTAACAAAATAATACCCATTTATTCACCAAAGGAAACCCTTTTAAAAATAAAACATGATTTATTTTCTTGATAAAAATAATCTTGACATCTCTATTTCTCTTAATCAATGTTATACATTGTGAAAACATTTTAAAAACATGGGATGATCAAAAACAGCTCAGTAAGGGATATAAATAAGGAATAAAATAATTAGCCCATGAATACTTATAAACGCATGAAATAATAACATTCACCCATAAAAAAATAAGCCCTTAAACATACATCATAAAATATAGGATACCAGAAAACTCATAGAAATCATATATCATAAATTTAACTTGTGTCATCCATAATATACTTACATTGTAGCTTTCATAGATACGTAGGTAGTAACCATCATGGTTATGTTTTGAATACCCATAATAGTATATTCCCAAAATCTCTTATGAGAAACCCTAAAATTTACTTTTAACATGTTAAAAAATTCATTGGAGATCTATCATGAGCTCACACACCCTCGGTTAATCTTGGAACCACCTGTATGAATAAGAAATACCCAAGAACTATATCATAATCATAACACATAAGACATGCATAATGGAAAAATAACATTTCCACATCACAATAACAATAGATAATTTCATGATATTAACATAATCAATCCATTTTCAAACCCATTTTAAATAAAAAAATACATAGAATGGTTATATGGTATTTATTTTTCTTTTAAAAACATTAAATCTTATAGAGGAATCCAAATATCAAATAATGCTTGAGGCGGTGGAAAGGTCGTTGTCACCGCGTATGTCGAAAAGAAACATTCTTTTTGTTGTTTAGTAAAACAATTTGTAGAAAAGGATTCATTTTGAATTTTTTTGAATGAAATTAAAATTCAAAGGGGTTGATTATATACTGTATAAAAGAAAGACATATGTAAATAAAAAAATTCCTCAATGAAAGGAGAATCAGACAAAGTCTCGTACATTGAGTCTGACTTGCCTCATTCGTTCTTTTATTTCATGAATAATAAACATAGGATAATTTATAATTTATTTTTAACACTTTTAAATTTTACTATTCATTTTATATAACTTATTACTGTATTATTAAAATTTGTTAAGTATTTGAGTTCATATCAGACTTTTTGTTGATATTCGGTACTTGATTCAAGAATGAACTTGTTTTGAAGCAAATTATCCATGTTGTAATGAGAAAATAATCTATTGACTGATATTCATGATTTAAATATCATATATATCTATTATATATGTATTTATAATAGTCCATAATATTTGGAGATAATAAATGAAGTAAACCTTTCATGTAGACGGTAGGTCGTACGTACGCATGAACGACACTTTCATTCAATAATCTTATTAAAAGAATGAAAAATAAATGATACATATGTATATTATAATTTCAATATAATATATATGTTATATATGTTAAATAGGTTATTTAACACCATCCTTTATATGTTCCATGTATGGAATGAATGAGTCATATCACTTTGAGGGGACGGTAGTCCACAATTCCTCAAATTAAATTATCGTATTTACACATTTCGTACATCATAAAGGTTTGTTATTATAAAAATTATAGAAGAATATAGAAAATATAAATATCATAAAAATCATATATATTATATATAAATATAGTTTCATCATAATGGCCACCATGAGAGGTGGTAGGAGAAAATTGAACAATCATCATTTCATGAGGGAGTAGCTCACCATTCAGAGAAATAATATTTTCTATATCCATTAGATTGAGGTGTGTGTAAGTGTAGGTAAAAGCATTTGAATGAAAAAATCCTAGTATATTTATGATAATTTGTTTGTTATAAAATAATTTAATAAAAATATGTTAGGGGGTTTGAGAAGGAAAATAAATGAAAGGATCTTGAGATAAGTTGTTACCTCTAAATCGGGTAACTTATTTTGATTAAAGCCAGATGACTTTCTTGAATTTCCTTCTACCCAAGATAAGGATTCCAGGTGGAAGGGTAAGATGTCTGGAGCTTACTTCAGTATAATTTTAACGAGACAAGGGGCTTGAGAGGTGTGAGTATGTGTGTAGATTTGGTGTCCTTTTATAAAAAGGAGGAGATGCACTTTAGGAAAGTCTTGAAATATTATTTTATTATAAATTGATTTTAGACTTATAATATATCAAAAGTGGTATATTTTAATGACGCGTTGTGTAGGGGTCTAAATACTTTAAAAAAATAGGTTTTATACAATTTTATGTCACAAATTTAACCTTATCATTTAGCTTTAATCCTTAGTTAAATAAATTAACTCTTACGGCGTCTTCTTATATTTTTATACTATATGGTTAATATAGTAACTATAAAATAGAAAGAGAACCTCAATTTTAACATTAATGGAATTTTTAACATTATTTAAGTCTTTTGGACGAATCTTATATTTTTATGACTGTTATATTATTTAATAAAATAGTGTTTGTTTTAAAAACTCATTTATGTCAATTTTGACACTATTTAGTAATTGGTTTTGGTTAAAGTCATAACAACTTGATTCATTAAAAAACTATGCTAAATCAAATACAAAATTTCTCAATTATATAGAAAAGTAGAGTATGTTATCAAAATTTTCAAATTAAATTTATTTTAATATTTAAAATCCAATTTATTCAAATCTTTCATTAATGAAGTAATCACTACATCCTCATTGTGTCATAAAAAATATTTATTTAATATCTAATTTTTTTAAATAAAATAATATGATATAGTAAATATTTTTAGATTTATAATCACTATTTATTGTTAAAGATATCAGTTATATAACCCAATATTATTATTGTTTTAGTAAAAATATAATATTTATGTTTTATTTCTCTTTACATTAAATTAATTATGATAACTTGTCATTATCACACCCAAGTGGCTCCCAAATTCCAAAATTTTGGCCTAAGGATTTTTTTGGTCACCTATGACTCATCCAATAAGTTTATGACATGTGTTAGTGTAGTTTTATATTATTAGAAAATTATTTTTACACTTTTTTACCTAATTTATCATTTAACCGTGGTAAATAAAAAAATTATTGAAGTTATTATTTATAATGTCTAAAAATAAAAGGTACATATTTACATAATTTGGAACTGTTGATTCCAAATGTGGAATACATTTTTACAAATTCAAAACAAAGAAGTTATATTTGTTAATTAAAAATTAATTCCCATTTTCAAAACTAGAATGTACGTTTTTAAGAAATAAAAACTATCAAAAGATCAACATGTGTTTATGTCCAATTTAAAAGTCAAATTACATAAAATTTCCAAAATTGGATTAAATTATAAAAACTTAATCCAATTAAAACATTAAAAAATTAAAATTATAACATAACTATATAAATAAATTATTTGAAAAGATAGTTTTGAATTCAAAATGTTCTATTTTTTACTATTCATTAAAATATGAATTTCATCCGAAAAATACCAAAATTTCAACCAAGTTAAATTTTGATGTCCCACTTCCAAATATGTAGTTTATTTTATGAAATAAATATATAAAAGTTTCAAAAATAATTTTAAAAAGGGTTCAAAATCAAAATATGTTAAAAAAGCCTTTTAAATATATTAGAGTATTTTGTGCTTAAAAATAGATTCGTTCTCATTTTAAGCATCTAAAATTTATTAGATAAATTTAAAAACATTTAACAAACATGTGTAATCATGTTGTAGTTAATTATTTTCATTTCCACCAATATAAAGACTAAGTGTTAACTATATATTAAAATAATATTATTATTGTTTTATTATTTTTCGGTATAACTCAGTGTTATGTACATCGTAATATTTTAGAGAAACCCATCATTGTGTGTCGACTACGCTATTGTACAAAGAATATCTTTATGTAAAATTAATAACTTATTCATAATTATTAATAGATTTGAAAAATTATTATTCTATAAATACCTGGTATGTTATAATGAATATATACCTCCTGTAAAATATAGTTTAAATGAGTAATAATATCAATAGATTTCTTAACACACAACATCAAGATTTAAGAGAATTGATATATATTATAAAGATGCAATTATTTAAATGTGACAGTTATAACATAGTCATTAAATAGAATTGTTAATATGAGTAAATTCATAATGAAATATATCAATAATGGTACTAGTCAATACAAATGTATTTATTAATTCTAGGGAAATTATCACTCATTTTTAGATACAACATTTTATGCTTCAAAAGTTTTTTTTCTTTAGAAATACTTTTAATACATTTTATTCATGGAAATTAAAATTAATTTAGGCCACATTTAGAAATTTTATTTTCTAAAATGAGCACAATTTTTTAAATATTCATATCAAAATAATCATAGTGTAAAATCTTGGTATTTTTCTGAAATTATTTATTTAGTCAATAGTGAGGAGCACCGATTTTTTTAGAAAACCATTTCTTTTCATTAAATCAATATATATAAAATTTGATTTAATTTTTTTATTTAATTGAAATATAATACATTTTAATTATAATAATATAATTACATTCAATTTTTTTAATTAATATTTATGATTTTTATATTGTTAAGTTTTTAGGATAAAAAAACATTTTTCTAACAAATATTTTTTAATTTGGTTTTATGAATTTTTATTAAATTTTATATTAGAAACATATATATATTGAAACTTTAAAAATTTACACTATATTATAAATCACAGGGTTTGTGTTTTTTTAATAGTTACCTTTTATTTTTTTTTCATTATAAAGAGTAACCGTGGTAAATATTAGGCATCTCTATAAGGGTAAAACACTATTAACACAATGGTACAAGACATTTAAATAACCCTAAAACTTGTATTTAAACTATTTTATTTTATAAATTAGACCTTAAAGATCCTATATTTTAATATATGTATTTTTACTAAAAACTTTCATTGATAATAACATTTATATTATTTTAAGTAAATGATATCCCATAATGTCACTCTCTTGATTTTAATTTCACTTATTTGTTTACATACATATTAGAGGATGTTATGAATGAATATAAATGAATATTTTGAACATGGTTAAATTATTTTTTTGTAATTAATTTCTTTATAATTTTTTGTGATTTTATATGTAAAATAAATACTTAAACAACACTGACATAGTGCGTGTACGACCAATAGAAAAAATATCAAAATAATTTTTAAAACCCTAAAATAATATATTTCTGGATTTATAATGGCATGGCATGAATTTTATGGGTATTTTTAATTTATATTTAATTTTATAATGGTATATATTAGAAATATATTGTAATCTTATTATCATTAAAATCTAATTACAATCACATTCCCAAAAAAACATTTTTTATATTTAATTCCAATAATATATTATTAAATTCTTAAAAAACAAAATAATATTAAAATAAGATTAGGGGGATGATATATGGTCTAAAATGACTTCCCTTGATAATTTTTGTGTAATTTTTTCCTTATAATCCATCTTAAAACCCTTAATGATTGAAAAACGTGTTACTACGGTTGAGGGTAAAAAGGGTTAATAGATTGGTTTAAATAAAGGCAAATGGGTGAAAACATTACCTAAGTAGGTCCATATTTTATGAGATTAAAGTATATAGAAAAATAATCACCCTATATTTAAAATATATCTACCTGGTTTAATTTTACTATTAATATTAATTTATATTAATTTAATACTTTAAAAAGTTTATAGAGTACCCTCCCCTCACTTATAAAAGGAAACCCCCTTCCCCCTCATATCTACAGTTCAATACAAATTCATCTCATCCAATACCTACCCAAATAACTTCCTAAACAACCTCCACATTCCATATAGTTCATATACCATTCATAATAACATCATCATTTGACATAAGGTGTTAATAAAAAGTGTTTTTCCGAAGAATGGGTATAGCTTTTAGCTGAATGTTTAGTTTTATTTTTTCTTCAGACTACTTAAAAACTATTCCAAAAATGTTATATAATAGCATTAGTATCTCAAATATACTAAGATATTATAATGTTTTACTTCTTAACCTTAATATATCTTTTTCTATATCTTGTGAGAAATGAGACCATTGTTCGAGTGTACGGTGTACTATCGCTTCCCTAATCGATGTAATGTGTTTCCCATAATGACCTCCCATTGATAGTTATGATGATGAAGTTAAAGGATATATATGATATTTATGACATAATTATGCTTCTAAAATTATAATATCTTATATACCTCCCTAATTTCTATCTGTTGGAAAATGATAATGTCACTTGTGTGTACGTGTGGACTACCACTTCCATAAAGAGATATGATCCATTTTTCATCTTTTATTTACATGAGTCATTATAAGGACATATTAAGGGAATATATATATATATGATATATATTACATAATAACTTTTTTAATGGTGAATTATTTTTTACCTTTCTTTTATTCCAATCATTGAATGGAGGAACATCACTCGTGCATATGTACAAACAACCATCTCCACAAAGTGCTGTAAATAATTTTTTAACGTATTTATATGAAAATTTATAAAATTACATATAAAAAGCAAATACTATAGTTATGTAGTTAATTAGATTATGGTTATGATGAAACCATCCCCAAGGAGAAAGTATTAGAACCATCTAATGAAAATTTACATGAAAACAATGCAATTATAAACCAAAATAATGATTTTTAATAATAAGTTTTTAACTAATGGATAAAAAGATACTATAAGTAAATCATATTTGTTATGATAATAAAGAATATTGCTTTGAAATATATTTATAATAAATACATATTTATTATATTGGATATTTGATTGAATTTGAAGCAGGACAAGACTTGAGGTATGGGTTTCCCCTCTCAATTTTATTTCAGTGATACATATGTCGTATTAACCAATTATTTCCTTTTTTATGTATATATATACACTAAATAAAATTTATTATTTTTATCATGAAAATTGGGGTTATTTGATAATATATTAAAAGATACCCCTTTGATGATTTTTTATTTAGAAGTAAACAAATGGGTAAGGGTTTATCGTATCAAATTGTCTTCTTTGGGACATATGCTATGTTATGGACCAATATTATTTTTTGAGATGGATATATTTAAAATTTCAAATTTTATATCATAAATATCTATTTTTTATTATATTTAAATTTTAATTCTAACTTATTCTTTCATGGATATTATAATTAAAATGTTTTTAAAGTAGTAAGGCATTTATTTTTCAATATTATTTTAATCAGGGTTATTTTTTATTAACATACATTGAGGGAAATTTACCTTTAATTTTATTAAATTAATTTATTTCTGGTAATATTTGTGAAATAATATAATTTTAAACTATTTGGTACAAAAAATTATTATGAAAATGTTTTTATAAAAAAAACATACTATATTTCCACATTAGTTGGGGTTCTTTTTATTCCATGTCCATATTTTCATTAAAATGTTTTCAAAAATGTTGCTAATATTATCTTATGAATTTTTAATTTAATTTTTAACCATTTTTTGAAATTATATTAAAATTATTGGAATGAAGCTTTATGTATTATTTTAACTAGGTACTTTTAACTTTGAATATAAAATGTGAAATGGATCATTGTTTTCACTTACTCTGCATGGACGAAATTTCCCACCATTAAGACTATTAAATGATTTGGATAATCCTATACATGTATCTAAAGTTATTTTAGATTATTTTTTTCCTTAATATTGTGGAAATATCTGAATTTAAAATATATGATTTCAAAATGAAAATGGTATTTTCTACAAGAAAGATTCCAGCGATCTTCTGAAGGTATTTTCATCTATGAAAATATCCTTGGATATTTCATATGTTTTACTAGATATTATATACAATGAAACTATCGTTAATAATTATATAAATGGTTTATTATTATAATGAAGATATTTTTAAGAAAACAATTAATATTCTATGTGTTATGGTGTGATAAAATGGTTGTAAAATATGTTTCCATTCCATGAGATTTCATAGGCTGATATAAATAATTTTTTATCTTATAGATCAAATATTAGTGGATTATAATTATGTGTTGGGTGGGCCTAGAATTATATATCCCTCAAATTAATTGGGTAATGATGGATATAAAATGAGATAATAACAACTGTAATAGTAATAGGACCATGTTTAGTAAAGTATTATTCCCAATATGAGAGTATTGGGAGTGTAACTCGGCTAAGGATATGATAGAATTACGAGTGGACCTAATCCATTATTGTATTATAGGTAGTAATCCTTGCCTAGGAAAATTGTTTTCTATGCTTTTGTGTATTCTAAAAAAATTGGAATAATTCTTATATTATGTTCTCATTGCTCATTTTTTATTATTTTTGATTTCAAACACTTATTTATTATGAATTTTTAATGAAAAAATATATTACGTGATTCATATTTAAAGGGACATGACTGATTGGGTATGATTATTTTAATATATAACTAGGTTCTCATAACTTTATGTTTACATTATTCTTTCTTATGATTATCAGTTGATTTATCCTATGTTTAACCATTCTAATGAATTTTTCTCACCCTTTATTATGTTTTATATTCCCCAATATATGAAGAATGTTTTTATATATGATATTTATAATAAGAGATCAACTAGGGAAGAACTATGGTGATGATATAGTACAAGGACCCAACCTTAAACATTAAAAAATCAAGTTATTTCAACTGGATTGGACTTCTTTTCATTCCCAAATATCATTTCCATTTAGAGTTTTTTAAAGTTAAGACATACCTCATACATATCAACCCAAAATCATACAAAGTGGGTACCATTAAAATAGTATCAATTTCTTCCAAAACATGATATTTTTAAAACAAAACAACAATATGATTTCTTTGACAAATCTTCATAACATTTTACATGGATTTATTATTTCTTTTAAACATCCTTATAACCTGTGAATAAAATTTAAAAACATTGTATAAGCATAAATAGATCATTAAGGGATATGAAAATTATGACACAAAACAATTGTCCATGGATACTTATAATCATGTGAAATCCTTTTCAAAAAGACATACTTCTCACCCACATATACGTACTTTGTGAAACATGATATTTTCATAAATAATTAAATAAAAAAATATAAAACCATAAAGGTATATTAGGTAAGTACTTACTTATATTGTAACCCATGCGGTTACCATATGATTTGTAACCCTCATGGCCACCTTACAATGTAATCCTCACGGATACCTTACAATTTAAACCTCACAGCTACCTTACGGTGTAACCATCGTAGTTACACTGGAAGTAACCATATAGCCAACCTCCAAAATACACATAACCAATGAATTGGATGAAAATATAGGTCCCACATTTCATCATAAATAATTCCCATGAACCAGAATATAATCATAAAACATGGATAATTGTATAAAAAAATTTATTTTTAATTTTGTGAAATAGAATTTTAAAAGGGGACTTTTAATGTAATGTCCCTTACAAATATCATATAATTGATGTGAGAATTAATAAAACAAAATTAATATATTTATAAATTGGTAATACACATAATAAAACATAATATATAAAAAATTCATTATACAAATAATCTTAGAACCACATAATAAATGAAATATAATGTTAACCCAAAGAACGGAAATTTGGTTAAGAATTCCTTTACCTCAGGAAATATTACTTAAAGCCTATTTAAACCTAATGTATAATGGTTAAAATTGTGTTATTAATATTTTAAAAAAGTATTATTATTTTTTTAACAATATATATGATCATTTTATAACATCATTCGACCCATTTATTAATAATATTTGGTAATTTCCACAGTTTTGAGTGTGTGCTATACATGATTTCCATGGTCGGTCCGTAAAGGATTTTCTTATCGAATGGAAATGAAAATACATAGGTGGAATGAAATGGTATTAATATGTATCCATAATATTAAATTATTCAATAAATAATTTAGGATATATGTTATGATGATGAATCATTAGATAAATCATTAGTGATATCTGTTTAGATCATTTTGGAAGTTCTTCGATAATTATGAACTAGTTTCATTATATACACTTAATATTATGAATATAACTCATTTATAGAACATAATATAGGTTATATAATAAACCTTAAATTCTATTTCAAAAATTAAAATAGTTTAAAAACCATCATTTAAGGAAGTAAATAAGATTAAAAAAACATCGTCCATGATTTTGGAAAATCACAACATTATGGACTATGTTTTTATTTTTAGAATAAGAGGGGTGGGGGAAGAAGTAAGTTTATGAATTTTATCATAAAAATGATAAAATCAAAAATATATAATATTATGGAGCTTTTTTGAATCTTTGATAAGGGTAGGTGAAGAGGGTATATAAAAATAAAAGAATTGAAAAGAAAACACAAGAAAATGAAAGTGGATTTTCACCTCTTGACATCTTCTCCTAGAGATCCTCCTTAAGACCTTTTGTTTTAACCTTTTGGTGAGACCAGTAGGTCTTGGACGTGGGTAAGAACCTTGGGGAGGTTATTATATAGAATTTATACAATTCCAAAATCTTGAGATGTGTGAAATGAATATGGGGTGAGGTTGGTATTTATAGTGGGGGAGAGGAGGGGTTTTCCATTATATTAATCATTAGTTTAATATATTTTTTTTCAATACTATGAATATTCTTGATTTATGTGACCCAAAATAGTAAAGAGAAAATTTTAGTTCTATCCAATTTCCATGTACATCATTCATTATTTAAGAATGATGCCGAAATTCATTTATTTACCATATTTTTTAATTTATTACATTTCTCTATTCACCAAAAATTCATGCATTTCATAAAAATCCAAAAAATTCACCCTGACCATTTTTTCAAGTATAGAATTAAAAAATGAACTCTATTTTTTAAAATAATTTTCTAAATAGGATCAACTTAATTTTTAAATAAAATCGTAACTTTGTCAAAAAAAATAACAATTTTAAAACTATAAACTAATTATATATCTCCTTGAAAAAATAATCAAGATCTCATTATCTAATAACCTTAAAAAAATAAAATAATAATACGATTTACTATTCATAAGGGGTATATTACTACTCATAAAGGTATGTCACTATTAACCAAAAAACTAGTTGTTTCTATCCGACTCAAAATAACATACCGATCGTAACCATAGATGACAATTTTGCAAAATTCAAATAATAGAAGTGGTGAAATTATAGGTAACTTCAAGTTTAGAACTATTTCTTTAAAAAAAAGTGTCATTATGTAGAGAATTATTTTTTATACATTTCAATCTATTTTTAAAACCTTGGGCTATTACATTCTACCCACCTTCTGGAAATTTTGCTCTCATAATTTTGTTTGCTTATTAAATGAGTGAGGGTACCTTTCCCTTATAGAATTTTCAGATTGTCATGTAGCTTTTTCAACAATTTGGTTTCTCTAAAAAATATTTACCTGGTAGATTTCCTTATTCTGCAATACTTGTTCTATTTGATTAGTAATCTAAATAGGTTTCTCTTCATAAGAATGGTTCTCTTTCTGCTGAACTACTTCTCGTCTCAAAACATGAGATAAATCTGGAGCATACATTCTCAAAATTTAAAGATGAAAAAAATTGTGTACCTAAGATAAAATTGGATTCAAATCTACTCAGTGGGAAATTGGTCTACCATTCTCCAAGATTTCATAAGGTCTAATGAACTGTGGACTCACCTTCCATTTTTTTTACCAAAATGCATAACACATTTCTCAGGAGAGATTTTATTGAAAATATGATCACCTACAATGAAATTAAATTAATTCCTCCTGTTATATGCATGAATTTTATACCTTCTCTAAGCTATCCTCATGGTTTTCTATATTATCTTCAATTTCTCAGTCACTTCATCTACTAATTCTTGTCTCATCAACTTTCTTCCCCCATATTCATCCCAAAAATGGGTAGTTCAACACTGCCTCCCATACAATGCCTCAAAACATGCCATTTTTATACTAGAATGAAAATTATTATTATAAGAAAAGTAAAATATGAAATATGATGATCCCAACTTACTTAGAACTCAATTGAACAAGATCAAATAAGATCCTCCAAAGTCTGAATAGTCCATTCTGACTACCCATCTGATTGAGGATCAAAAGTTGTATGGAAAATTAATTTTTTCCCAATGACTTCTGAAGGCTTTCCAAAGATAGAAGTGAACTTGGTATCATCGTCAGATACAATGGAAGTAGGAACTCAATGTAACCGGAAAATCTCTTTGAGTTACAATCAATAAATCTGATCCAAAGACATAGTATCTCGAATAGGAAGGAAATGAGAATATTTACTCACTTGATCAACAATAACCTAGATTTTCATTATTACATCAAGAAGTATTTTTTAGTCCCATGATAAAGTCCATGGATAAATTTTCCCATTTCCACTCTATAATTGGAAAAGGATGAAGAATCCCCTTTCGTAGTTATCACTCTACTTTAACCTACTGACATGTCAAATATTTCATGGTAAAATCTAAAATATCTTTTTTATTACATCACACCAGTAATACTCTAGAATGTATCTATGCATCTTATTACTACCATGACAAACTGAAAATGGAGAACTATGATCTTCAAACAACAATTATTTCTTCATCTAGGAATCAGAAGGAACACAAAATCTTTTTCCAAATTTCAAAACACAATATTTATGAATGTTAAATTCAAGAAACTTACCCATTTTTACCATTTTTATATTTTTATGTAAGTCCCCCTCTTCCTTCTGGGCTTGATTAATTTTATATGACAAAGATGACTATACTGAAACCTGAAAAAAAACAGAGGAATTTCTTGCACCATCAACTTCTAGGAAAAAATTTATCAAATCATTAATCAAGTGTTCATGTTCCAAACTCATCATGGTTAATTATATATGATTTTTTGGATCAATGCATCATCCAATTTGTTGGGTTTTCCATGATGGTAATTGATCATAAAATCATTATCCTTTATCAATTCAATACATCTTATCTAAATCATGTTTAAATATTTTTGAGTGAATATAAACTTTAAACCTTTGTGGTCAGTATATATTTCACATTTGGATTCGTATAAATGATGCCTCCAAATTTTTAAAGCAAAAACCACAACTACTAATACCAAATCATGTGTGGGATAATTAAACTCCTGAGGTTTTAGTGGTCTTGATGCATAAGCAATTACCTGATCATTTTGCATCAAAATACAACCAAGTCCTTTAATAAAGCATCATTGTTGATGAAAAACTCACCATTTATGGAAGGTAGGGTTAGAACTAAAGAATTCACCAATCTTATATTCAATTCCTAAAAACAATCATATCATTATTTTATCTAGGTAAATTTACCTCCTTTTTGAGTTAACTTGTTCAGTAGACTAGATAACCATGAAATGTTTTCAACAAACCTCTATTCATAACCTGAAAAACAATGAAAACTATGAATCTCTGTTATATTTTTGCATATTTTACATTCTTCAACAACCTTTATTTTAAAAGGATCAATAGTTATTCCATCTTTAGAAATTCTGTAACCAATGGTAAAAATTTCTTTTAACCAAAATTCACAATTGAGGAATTTTCCATACATTTTATTTTTTTAAAGATTGAAAACCAATCCTTATAATGCGATTATGCTCCTCTTTAATTCTAGAATATTCTATATAATCATCAATAAAAACTACCAAAAACTTATCATAGAAGTCATGAAATGTTCTATTTATAAGATCCATGAATACATTAGGTCCATTAGTTAACCCAAATGGCATAATAAAAAATTTATAATGACTATAATTAGTTCAAAAGGATGTTTTTGGAATATCAACCTCCTTCAACTTTAGCTAATGGTACCCAAATATCATGTCAATATTGAAAAAATACTTATAACCATAGAGCTAATCAAACATGTCATTGATGTGAGGAAACATATACATGTTCTTAACAGTAATTTTATTCAAGTCTCTATAATCAATGAAATGTATCATGGAACCATCGTTATTTTTAACGATCACAATTTGAGATCCCTATGGTGAAGAGCTAGGATGAATTAAGAATTTATCAAATAACTCCTAAAAATAATTTTTCAATTAAACAAGATCCATTTAATCTATTTGATATGTGGGATTTCTTATTGGCTTAGAATTATGAACTACGTCAATTTTGAATTCAACTTTTTAGTCAGGTAATTCATCAAGAAAGACATAAATGAATTTATTTACCACTATAACATCATTAATCTAAAAAGTTCCCTTGTTTTCAATAACATGAGTAAGATAAATTTCATTTTTCATCCTTCAATAGTTTCTCAGCTTCCAGATATGTTATCAATTTTATGGGTTTGTTCTTGTATACAAACTGAAAAACTTTCTGAAAAAAAAACTACTTTACCTCTACAATAAATCCTAACATGATAAATAGAAAGCCAATCCATACCACAAAATTACATCAAAATCTACTAAGGTCAATTCTAAAAGGTTTTTAGGTAATTTCCTTCCATAGATAACAATAGGAAGATTCTTAAAATTAATTTTTTTAACATTTCATCCTAGTGTTTTAACAATAATTTATGGTCTCATTTATTGAGGTTATATTTCCAATTTACTAGAAAATTTATCATAAATAAGGTAATTTGTAGATCCTGTATCAAACAATACTTTAGAAAAATATGAGTAAATAAACAAAGTTCCTAATACCACTTCATTAGATGGCCCGAAATCTGCTGATGTAGTCGCAAAGGATCTTACTACACCTTTATGCTTATAGTTTTTCTTCTTTCCATCACATGGATCTTTCTTTGGGAAGACATTTTCATAATGACCCATATCACCACATTTGAAATAATTTATAGTTTTCTTATCAGAATTGATCTTAAGATCATTTTCATTACAATCTCAAGCCATATGTCCAAACATACCACATCAAAAACACTTCTTGGTTTTGGGAATACATTCCCCTGGGGGATTTTTAAAATAGTTCTCACAAATTGGAAACATGACTTTCTCACCATCAGATTTCATTGATTGATTCTTACCTATATATTTTCATATGGACGTCTTATTATATATTTTTTTTCAAAGTAAAAGTGATCATCATAAAACTCCATTTATACCCTCTCATCACATCAGAAAAGTTTCTCATAACTTTTTAATTCTTAGGAGTCCAATTACCTTTAGTATCTTGGATTCAATCATGAGTAAGAATGGTTAATTTTTCTATCAATATCCAGAATAATATTTGAAGCATACTTTTCCAGTCGGGTGAATTTTTTTGCATACCCGGCCACTGAATATTACTCAATTTTCCACAATTTATGGAATTTCTTCTTTATCCTATGTCAAACCACCCGGGGAATATATTTTTCAAGTAAATGAAATTTAAATTCATCCAACTCTAAGGATTCAATCTCATCTTTTTCCCTAAGATTCTTGACCGTTTACCACCACTAATCAGCTTCTCATTAAAAATTATTAATGGAAATATGAACCTTTGGATTATTTTAACATCCCATAATGTCGGATATCTTTTCCCGGTCTTTAATACATCCTTGAATAACTATTAGATCTGAAGATCCACTAAAAGATGGAGAGTGTTGCCTCATAAATTATTACACTATCGTCATATTCCTTTGGGGTAACTCTAGATGATCTATTTCATGGATTATATAACCATTTATTACCAGTATCATCTCAGAAATTATTGTCACAAACTGCTCATTTCCATTTCCCTCCACTCCCAGTTTTGGATTCGGAAAGGTATCAGCCTCACAATTCCTTCCATCAACAGCTTCGTCATTTCTTCTGTTGAAAACATTCTGAACAGACGTATCTTCGATGAATAAACATGGTAATATTTAAATTATATACCATTTAAACATTAACATAAGGTAAATATCATTTGTGGTATTCTGTTAACATCATACTAACTCCTTAAGTTATCTAAACTATTCTCTGATACCAACTATAAGGACCCAACCTTAAATATTACAGAATCTAGCTATTTCACCCAGATTTTAGTTCCTTACATTCCCAAAGATCTTTTCAGTTTGTAGTTTTAGAAATAGTGGACATAATTCATACATATAAACACACAACAATAAAAATTGGGTATCATTAAAACAATATCCATTTCTTCCAAAACATAGCTGTTTTAACACAAAACAATAAACTGATTTATTTGAAAAATCATCATAACATTTAACTTGAATTCTTTATTTCTCTTAAACAACATTATAACCTATGAAAAACATTTAAAAACTTTGGATGAGCAAAAAATATCATTAATGGATATAAAAATAAATAAAGAAACCATTAGTCCAAGGATACTTATAACCATATGAACTCATTTTCACGAAGACATACTTCTCACCCATATATACTAACATTGTGAATGATGTTATTTTCATAAAACATTAAAGAACATATATAAAACCATAAAGGTATCTTAGGTAAGGAAATAATTATAGTGTAATCCTCATAGAGACCTTTTTTTTTTGTTACCCTCGTGACCACCTTATAATGTAACCCTCACAGCTACCTTATAATGTAACCCTCATGGATACCTTATCGTGTAACCATCACAGTTACAGTTGGAGTAACCATACTATTGACCTCCAACACACACAGACCCAATGAATTAGAGAGAGATATAGGTCTCACATTTCATCATAAAAATTCCCAAGAACCATAAGTTAATCATGAAACATGGATAATTTCATAATAACATTAATTTTTAATCATGTAAAATAGAATTTTAAATGAGGATTTTTAATGACAAGTCCCTTATAAATATCATATAATTGATGTGAAAATTAATAGAAGAAAATTAATAGATGTATAAATTATAAATCCACATAAATAAAAAATAATATAAACCAAATTCATTAGAAAAATAATCATAGTACCACATAATCAGTGAAGTATAAAGTTAACCTAAAGAACAAAAATTGGGTTAACAATTTTCCTACCTCGGGTTCGTCTAACTTCAAACTTGTTTAAATCTCCTGTATAATGGTTAAAAGAGTGTTTTTAAAATTTTAAAGAAGAATAATCATGTTTTTAAAACCATATATGATCATTTTATAACATCATTTGACCCATTTATTAATAACATGTTGTTATTTCCATTGTTTCCAGTGCATGCTTTATATGATTTCCATGGTTGGTTCGTAAAGGATTTTTTGATCTAATGAAAAAGAACTAATGAAGAGTAATGAAATGATATTTATATGTTTCTAAAATATTAAATGATTCCACAAATAATTTTGGTTATATGGTATGCAGATAATAATTAGGTAAATCATTAGTCATATCTGTTTAGATCATTTTGGAGGTTCTTCGATAATCCTGAACCAGTTTGATCATATTCCTTCAATATTATGCATTTAAATTAATTAAAGAACATAAAATAGGTCATATAATACACTTTAAAATATTTTTCAACCATTAAAATGGTTTAACAATCATCTTTGAAGGAATTCAAGGAAATTGAAAACACATCATCCACAATTTTGGTAAATCGGAACATCGCAGATGATGGTTTTACTTTTAAAATGAGCCCGGGGAGGAGAAGAAGTAAGTTGATGAATTTTTTCATAAACATAATAAAATTAAAAATATATAGTATTTTGGGGCTTTTATATCTCCTGTATAATGGGAGGTGAAGAGAGTATAATAAAATAAAATAATTTAAAAGAAAACACAAGAAAATGAAAGGGGATTTTTACGTCTTGATCTCTTCTCCTTGAGATCCTCCTTACGTCCTTTTGTTTTTACCTTTTGGTGAAACCATAAGGTATTGGACGTGGGGAATAGCCTTTAGATAGGGATTGGGAATAATTTATACAATTCACAAATCATGAGAGGTGTGAGAGGAAGAGGGGGGTGAGGGTGGTATTTATAATGGAGGAGAGGAGGGGTTTTCTATTATTTTAATCATTAGTTTAATATTTATTCTCAAGAATATGAATAGTCATGAATCATGTGACACAAAAAATTAATGAGGGAATATGAGTTAGAACAAATTTAAATTTACATCATTCATGACTCAATCATGATGCATAAATGTATTTATTTATCATATTTTGTAAATTATTGAATTTCACTATTCCCCAAAAATTCATGTATTTCATAGAAATCCAAAAAATTAACCCTGGACATTTTTTGATGTGTAGAATTAAAAACATGAACTAAATTTTTTTGAAAAAAATTCTAATTAAGATTAATTTAATTTATAAATAAAATCATAATTTATTCTAAAAATAACAATTTTAAAACTTCAACTCATTTTATATCACCTTAAAAATTTAATCATTATCTCATTGTCTTATAACCTTAAGAAAATAAAATAATAACACAATTTTCTATTCATAAGGGTCATATTACTATTAATAATACTATTTATAAGGGTATGTTACTATTCTAAAAAAATCATGTTGGTTCAATCAGACACCAAATAACTTACTAATCGCAACCGTAGATGACCATTTCTAAAAGTTAAAGTAATAAAAGTGGTGAAATTTTGTTTAATGAATATTTTATAACTATATTCTTAAAACAAAGTGTCATTATTTAGAGACTCGTTGTTTCATGAATTTTAATTAATTTTTATACCCTTAGGTTGTTATAAATAGATCTTTTTTTAAACCATTTTTTATGTATCTATGTTCCCAAATAAACTTAACCCATATGGTTATTTCATGTATTATAATTTCATATAATTAATATTCACCTCATAAGATGTAATATGCATGTGTCAAATGTATGCATCACTATAGCAGGTATCAAATAAAGGGTTAATTAATATTTTGATATTAGGATTTTGTAACTATCATGATAAATATGGGGATATGTGTAGGTATATGTTAATATTCTAATGTTGTGGTAAATTAGAGATTGTTTTGTTTTCGAAGAAATTGTATCCATGTATAGATATTAGAAAGTGGATGTGATTATGGAATGGATGATCCTTGGGGGAAAACTGTTAACATATACTATTAGGTATCAACTCAGTCTTCACTAGTGCATAAGGGGTGGCCCTAATACTGAACACATGGATAAACACTTCTGAGAGATATTCTTATGTTAATTCGCACTTTATTTATGAACCATTGTGTTAAATGAGGGGAAAGAACCCATGGGATCTAATGATATGCCATGGTGGCATGGGATAAACCTAAAGTGTCAATATTTGATATGTACAATAGTGATTATAAGTTTAAAAGAATAGATAATCCTTTTTAGATTTTATGTGATAGAGTTTTGAGAAGGGTATGTATATTTTTGAAGATATTTATGGGAAAAGAACCCTTGGGTTTTTTATATGTTTTAGAGAAAAGGATATTTGTGGTATAATGCTTTTATATTTTGTGGGAAAAAATGTCTAAAGTTGTTGATAACCATTAGGCTTAATATGATCTTTGATGTTGGAGAAATTATTGTTAATTTAGATTAAAGATCTATTAAATTTTCGGAATACTATTTGATTAAGTTAAATGTAATTTGTGTAAGGATTATTAAGTTAATTTTTTGAAGCAATTATTTTTTCAAGGAGGTTTTATGGTGATTCAAGTTATTTTTAAAACAATGAAGCATGTATTGGAAAAATATATGATCATATTATTCCCAAGTTTATTATGTTACATGTTGTGATACTACATGATATTTGGGGATAAATAATAAAGTAGATATTGGGGAAAAGTATTTGATCAGAGAACTAATTTTTTCAGTTTACAATTTCATCAGAAATATTTAGGAATATTATTAGGATTGAATATTTATGGAATAGTCTAATTTAAATATTTAGTGATTATTTTTGAGATTAATAGATTATTTCATCATATTAATATTTATCCATATAGAAAACTAATGAAACCCATTTTGGTTTTTGTAATCACTGAAGATAAAAAGAATAAAATTTCATTTTTTTATGGATATTATTCTCCATTAAAAGTTAATTTTAGTGCTTTAAGTATGAAAAAATCACAATGAATATTCATTTACTGGTGATAAGAAGTTTCATGGAAATTGATCAAAGAATAACCAATAGATGAAATTGTGAATATGAAATAAAAAATAATCAAGTAAGTATATTTTCTCATATTCCCTATATAGTTATAAAAAGAACCCATCAATGTAAGGAATATTATATTGAAATAAAAATGTAATTATTTTACCATTATTTTTGATGATTTTATAGTCTTTTAACCCCTCTGTATTTTATGGTTTTTGGTCATTAATTTTCCCATGATTATGTTTTCTATCAATCTATATTAGTCCTTGAGATTTATTTTTCCTCTCCATATCTATATTATAATTTCCCACCACTTTTATCCTTATCTGGGAACATGATTATGTGTTAGTTGGGGTAACCTATATGTTTCCCACTTTCCTTTTTCAATGGATTCTTTATTATCCCTCTGAATGATGTGGATTTTAAAAAAATGTATTTTAAAATATTGAACAATTAATAAAAAAGATAATATTGTGAGGGAAAAAGGTATTTAATGGGTTAAATTTTGATAACCAAAAAATTAGTTTAAATAAATAATTTTATTTATATCTTGTTTAACATGTATCATAGATATTTATGAGAATAGATATATATTATAAAAATGTTATTATTTAAATGTGACCATTATAACATAAACATTGAAGTGGAAGATTAGAATATAGGTAAAAGATTATTAAATATACCAATAATATTCATACTCAATAAAAATCTATTTATTAATTCTTATGAAATAATAAATTATTTTTAGTGAAATCTTTTTATGCTTTAAAAAATCATCTTCATCAAAAAATATTTTTAACATATTTTCCCCTTAGAAATTATAATTAATTTCATTCTCTTTTAGAAATTTTATTTCATAAAATGAACACAAGTTTTAAAATATTCATTCCAAAATTAATATATAGTGAAATTATGGTATTTTTATGAAATGACTGATTCTTTAATGAATAGTTTAAAAATATAGATTTTTAAAATACTTTCATTTATTTATATTAAATCACATTATTTAAAAATATTATTCTATTTCTGGTTATAGAAATAAATTGAAATATGAGAAATATAATTTATAATAATCAAATTAATTCCATTTTAATCATAAATATTCATGATTTTTATTTAAGTTAACATTTATTCCTAAAATGTATTTTTATAAAAAACATTCTTTGTGTTTTAAACAATTATATTAAAATCAATGTACACCACTTATAGAGAATTAATATTGAAAATTTTATAACCTATTTGTAATCAGGAGGTTCAAATTTGGTATGTTGTCCCCTTTTATTTTTGGTCATTATGAATAGTAACCATGGTAACTATTTTTCATCTATATAGGGTTAAAATAAATAAAAAATGGTTAAAACTATGGGTTAAGTCATTAAAATAACCATAATAAATTCCTTTTAAATATTTGATGAAATTAATTTGAAATTATCAATAATAATATCAAATATATGGAAATTTTTCCCATTTTACAGTTGTAATGACATTTATATTATTTTCAGCAATGGAAATTCCAAAATGTCACTCTCTGGCTTATAATATATCATATTAATTAAAATTGGGATAAGAAGATGTTATGTATAAAATTAATGGTTTATTTAGAAAATGATAAATTATTTTTCTGATTTTAATTTATTTAAATTTTTTAGTTATAAAATAATTACTTTAAATTCTTATGCAATGTTGACATAGTCACGTGTATGTAGTAGAAAAAATCTCTTAAATAAGTTTATAATCCATAAAATTAAATTTTCCTAAATATATTTTGGTATGAAATTAATTTTATTGGTATTTATAATGTATATGTGATTATTTGAGGGGTCTATGTTTCAATCTTAAGAACATTAATGTCAAATTAAATGAATAGTCCAAAAAATGACATCAATGACATTTTTTATTAATAATAAATTATTAAAGTATTTAAAAATTATAATAATCATCATGTAGGATAGATGGGATGGTATATTTTCTAAAATATCATCCATTTGACATTTTTTGTTCCTATTTTTTAATTTTTAATGAAATTTATATTACTTAATGTAAGAGAAAATTGCTATTGTAGTTAATGATAAATATGGTTAATGAAGGGTTAAAAAAAGGTATTAGAGAGAAAACATAAAATTAATATTAACAAAAAAAACTATTAGAGGAATAATCCTAATAATATATTTAAAATATATCATTTTGGCTCTACTTATGCATGAAAATGAATTTATATTAATTTTAAACTTTGGTAAGTCTAATAGTGCACCTCTACTGACTTATTAAAGGACACACCCTCATGCTACTATCCACACATCAATACCCATTTGGTTTAGAACATACTGACCGAAATAAATTACTCAAATACATCCCCACATCCAATAGGATTTATTTTGGGATCACATAATACATAGAGGACTTAAGGTGTATAAAAATGAGTTTTTTTAAAAGAATATATATTTCTTTTAACCGAATGTATTAGATTTATTTCTTCTTCTATATCCTTGAAAAACCTACCAAAAATTATGATATATTAAATTATGTCTCTCCCATGTACTATGATTTTATTATTTTTAATCCTTAACTACAATCCAACTCATTCTTTATCAAATGTGAAGTGAAACCATTTTTCATGTATAAGAGGGACTACTATCTGGCGAATAAATATAATTCTTTTTTTCATAGATGCCTCTCATAGATGAACATGATGATGGGAAAACGTTTATATATGATATTTATTACTTAATTATAAATCAATAGTTATGATATATTTTCTAAATTATTATCGTTCAATTAATTTTAAAATGATAATGTCACTCATGCATATGTCTAGACTTCCACCAACACAGAGAGATGTGATTAGTTTTCAATTTTCATTTTACATGGTTGTTAATAAGGATATATTTAATGAATATATATGTTATTATAATGAATATATAAATGTTAATTATTATTTCATTTCTTTTATAGGAACCATAAAAAAACTATAAATATCACTCATTTGTTTGAATAGACTATTTTCTCTAGGAAGTGATGCAATTAATTTTTCATCACCAAATTAGATGAATAATTATATAATTTTATAAGATGAATAATATGATAATTATTTCAATAATATTAGTATGGTGACGATAAATGAATAATTTTATCAATGTAATTTTCCACTTCTTGTAGTAATGTCAAAATCATATAAAATCACATTAGGAAACACATTGCCACATTATTATTAAATAAACTAATATGTAACCTTACAACATAAATTTTCCAATTCTATGTTTTTAATTTCAAAAATTTGACATACACAGTTGTGATGAGTAACATGTTTGTAGTGTGATAAGGAAAACATAATTTTTTGTAAATAGAAACCTACCCTTATGAATAGTAACATACCCATATGAATGTTAATATGAACATTATGAATAGTGAATCTTCCAGAATAATAGTATCCTTATCTATGAATGATAAAATAAAATTTAGGCATCTTATAATCGACAATATTACCAGAGTAAAAGTATTTATATTTTTATAAGTCATAAAAAATTAATAAATTTAAAAGATTTTAAATTTTAAATGTGTTCTTAAATTAACAATTCTATGTCTTTATTAGTTTTAAGATAATTTTATATCATGTTATTTATTTTTTTAAAGCACTATAAAATCCGTTTAAATTTTAAAATATGTATTTATCAATTAAATTATGATTTTAATTAAAAAATAAAATATTCATATTTAGAAATTTATTATCATAAATTGGAGTTCATTTTTTTATTCTACACGTCAAAAAATGGTTCGGGTTAATTTTTAGGAGTTTCTAAAATACATGATTTTTTTATGAATAGTAAAATACTTTAATTTAAAAAATTAACTAAATACATTAATTATAGAGTCGTGGATGATGTTATGCTGATGTAATCCTAATTGGTTCAAACTCACATGCCCAATTTACTGTATTTAGTCACGGAATCATCACTATTTCTTTGTCTTGTGGATAAATAATAAATTAATGAATATAGTATTGTGAAAACCCCTCTCCCCTCCAATATAAATACCACCCCTCACACGCCAATTACTTTACACCTCTCAAGCTTAAATACTTGCCAAAAATCATTCCAAATCTCTTCCATATTCCCTTACCTACATCTAGAATCCCTTGTTATGATACAAAGACCAAATCCTCTTCCCAAAAGAGGCTCTCAAAGGAGATAAAATCAAGAGGTAAATTCCTTTATCCAATTCTTTTATTTTCTTTCTAGTTCTTTTCTTATCTTTTTTCTTTCATCGCCTAACATAACCTAAATGGTATGATAACTCCAATAACATACATGTACTGGAATTATATTATGATAATGGGATATTTTATCATAATCTCTCCTTCCCCCTCCTTTTATACTATAAATGAAAACACTGTCCGAGATGTGTTGATTTATCACATTCAAGGATGATGGGTTTTTAATTTGCATTTTCATATTCTAGAATGGTCATTAAACCCTTTTAATGGTTGAACCAAATGATAATATATTTATTTTATCTCATTTAATGTTATATAATTCTTATATATTAAGTATATAAATTAACACTACAAACATGTTCATTGTTAGAAAAACTACCAAATTAATCCAAGCGTTTACCATTAAAATTATATCTATTGATTTGTCCACATGGTATATAAAAAAATCATAATTTATAAAAATTAAATGTCACTAATATTATATATTAACAATTGTGGTTGTTATCCACTTTTTATACAAATTTCCATTCATTAATACAAGTGAATCATTCATGAAAACAATGAACCTAAAAACTCCCGAACAATGAACTTAAACACTATAAATCATCCAAAGAACCATGAATTAACTTAATAAAGACATAATGAATCAAATTCAGCTATAAAAGGTTCTTTAATTTCTAAATAATTAATCTAATGTGATTATACAGAACATTAATGTTTAGAAAGCGTTCGGATACAAGGTAAGGGGAAATTCTCAAACCCAACTTTCTTTCTTTGGGTTCTCCCTCTTTTACTCCATTTTCATTATGGTAACTCCTTATAAATAATTTTTTCATAATTATATTTCTTTTTCTGGGATATACATGTGTTCATCTAGAGTTTATTTAAAACACAATGTTCTTTAGAAGAACTCTTCTTTCAAAAACACACCTTTTACTTCTCAATCAAGGTTGATGGTCCTTATATCAAGTATGTTATTCCCTCTTTCTTTTGGGAACCCAAAATTTATGAATGTGTTCATATGAGATAAAACCCATTCCTTTCAATTGGTATTTTTGTTCATTATGGATATGTGTTCTATGTATCATGCATGATAAAGAAAATGTTATGATGTGATGGGTGTGCCCGGAATTATATAGTGAAAAATGAATGTTTGAATGTGACAGGTGTGCCCAGAATTTTAAATCACTCCAATACAGTGGGTAAAGTGATGAATCTCATGAGTTAATGTGAAATTATTTGTGAAAATGATGATATATTTGTTCAAAACTATGTGTGGTAGTTAACCACTAAGACATTAGGTTTCATTTTTATGTGTTTCCACATTCCATGTCTTTTCTTAATGTTTCCTCTCATGATTATGATATTATGCATATGTTATGATGATAATGATTATGTGCATCCCATGTTATGTTGTTTCATGTTCTTATCTATCATCTTACTGGGCTTTTATATCACCCTATTTTTATGTATATCCTCAGGTGACTACATGTACTAAGGAGTAGTCAAGATCCAATAAGAAGCTTGATAAGAAGAAATTAAATAAATTTTTTGTGTTTTAAATGTTATATATGTTCCTGGTTTTTCCAAGACACTAAACCTTTGGATACTCAATGCGTAAGAATTTTATATTGTTTATCACTATAAGTATGTAAAAGTAAAGTAGGGTTTCTATAGTTGGTATCAGAGGAATGGTTTAGTTAATTTTGAAATTTGGATTAGTGAATTCTAGAGAAAACCTCTAGTATGAGACTAAGTAAAAATATGCAGATAAGAAGATTTGATAAACATATGGATCCCATTACTTATTCTTTTAGTGTAAAATGAAAAAATGAAAAAATTATTTATTCATGACTCGTTGACATATGTTTTCTTCTAACAATTTATATTTTAGAAAATGGTGGGATCCATGAGAAACCGGGCCAACAACCAGTGTGAGGGACAATGCAATGATTGCGTGAATGACATCCCAAACTCTTTTTGATGTAGAGTTAACAAATTCATGGTGATTATTACCTAACTATCTCAGGTTCTTAAGAATAACCTAAATAATTAGTAACTCCCTCCTTAATGAAAGAGGGAGCAACTGGTTATCGAGTGTTTTATGTGGAAAAAACCAACGACCTTTAGTGGATCTTCTGATAAACTTGTTGAGGAATAGTGGGCCAACACCATGGAGAATATATTTTTTGTGCTTCAGATTTCTGAGATGGAGAAGGTGACACTATAAGTTTATCATTTAGATGGATAGGTCGATCAATGGTGGCCTTTGGGAGTTATGAAGATGTTTTTTTATGTTCCCTCAAAGTGGATGTGGAGTATGGAGAATAGTCCCATGAATATGGTGATAATAAACAGAATATGGAGTTTCATGATAGAGGATCTACTGATATATGTGGGAATAAAACTCAACCAACCACCAACCAAAAATATGGAAATATACATCATGGGAACTACCTCAAAGTGATGTGGAAATTATTAAAATGTGGGAAATAAGGCCACCATGATGAAGAGTTTTTAAAATACATGATATTGAAGGAAACTTTTGTGGAAGAAAAGAGAGAACCACCCATGGTCCAATGCTACAACTGTACAGAGCAAGGGCACTATGCAAGCCAGTGTACTGAACTACAATTCCTCGAGGGTAATCAATATTAGCAACCAACAAATCCAAAGGGACAACATAAGGCTTATTCCATCACAACTTCACATGTGGAGAAAGATAATGAATAAGTACAAGGTACAGTTCCTATTCACTCAATAATGGAGAAGGTCTTATTTTATTCTGGTTCTAGTCATTCCTTCATATCTTAAAAGTTTGCTAGAACTATATAATAGAAGCCCCAAAACCTTGAATTAGAGATATCTATAAAAACACCAAGTGGTGAAATCATTTCAACCCAAGTGTTGGAATCTTCTCCTGTTTGTGTATGTGGAAATATTCTTCTAGTGAATCTTATAATAAATCCTTTGGTGGAATTTTATGGTATAATGGGAATGGATTGGCTCTCGTTATATAGAGCACATAACAAGTCTCAAGAAAAATAAATATCTTTTTATATTATGAACAATCCCATGATCCTCTAAAAATGCAAGGAAGATCATGAGTCTCATTTGAAAAATCCTTCAACAGTGTGGGTGTTGATTCCCATTGAAGAGGATTACCTTGCTAAAATGGCTGAGTCAAAGGAAAGTGTCAATTTATGGGAAATACCCATTAGGAATGAATACAGTGATTTATTTCCTAAAGAGTTACCCAGATATCCCCCAGATCATGAGGTATAGTTATCTATACAAATCATAACCAGAGATACTCATATCTCAAATTGTCCTTATAATATGACTCCTATAAAACTAGAGGAGTTAAATAAGCAACTACAAGGGCATTTGGACAAAGGGTTCATACACCCTAGTGAGTCACCTTGGTGAGTGATCGTTTCATTATTAAAAAGAATGATGGAATAATGCAGATGTCTATCGATTATCGATAACTCAACAAGATCACCATAAAGAAAAAGTATCCCATTCCAAGGATTGATGACACATTCGATCAGTTAAGAGGAATCAATACATCTCAAAGGTGGATATTTTTTCGGGATATCATTAGCTAAGCGTGAATAATAAATATATTCAAAAGGAATCCTTTTTTATAAGGTATGGGAACTATAAGTTTCTGGTGATTCCCTTTGGACTTACTTATCCCCCTGAAATCTTCATGGATTTGATGAATAGAGTCTTTATACATTACCTCAAAACATTTGTTGTATATTATATCAATTATATTCTTATATACTCTAAGATAAAGGGAGAACATAAAGAATATATATAAATTTTGTAGGATATATTGATAAAGGTGAAGTTGTACGCCATGTTCAAAAAGTAATACTTTTAGAAGAAACAATTCACGATATTGGGACATGTGATCACAAGTAAGGGAATTTTTGTGGATGCTTCAGAAACAAAATCTATTAAGGAATGGACCCGACCCTCTAGTGTCACCAAAATTCGTATTTTCCTTGGATTAGATGGGTACTAATGATGTTTTTTGAGAAATGTCTCACGATTATCAAGCCCGCAAACTAAGTTAATAAGGAAAGGGGTAAATTATGTCTAGACGGAAGAATGTGAGTAAAGCTTCAGAAACATAAAGATAAGGCAGATCACTACACCTATACTCACATTAGAAAAAAGTGGAGAAAGTTTTGTGATATAAAGTGATGCTTCAATGAAATTATTAGGTTTTTTACTCATGAAAAATGATAATGTGATATCCTACACCGCACAAAATTTGAATATCCATGAGAAGAACTACTAGATGCTTGATCTAGAGATGGAAACCATGATTTTTTCCATGAAAATCAGGTGGCACTACCATTTTGGGGAGAAGTGCGACATATACACCAACCACAAGAGCCTAAATTATATATTCACACAAAAATGAGCTCAACATGTGTCAAAGGAGTTGGTTAGATCCAATCAAAGACAATAATTTCACTATTCACTATCATCTTGGAAAGGCGAACGAGGTTGCTGATGCTCTAATCAGAAAAGAACATGTTACTCTATTCATGTTACAAATTGAGAAAGACCTTATCTTCTTGGATATACAAAGGATGGATTTGGAAATCATAAGGGAAGGGGATACATACTACCTATCCCAAATTATTATGCAATCATATATCTAAGAGAAGATTAAGGAGACCGAATGGGATGATTTGGAGTTAAAAAATCATGTGAATTTAGTAAAGGAAAGGAAGCTTCAAGAGTTACATATTAAAGATGATGGTGTGATTTGGTTTGGAATGCATTTTTGGGTGCCTCAATCAAATGAGATAAAGAAGGATATATTGTAAAATGAACATAGATCAACATTATCTACCCATATTGGTATCACCAATATGTACTGAGATCTCTAAGAAGACTTCTGGTGGGATAACGTGAAGAAGGATAATGTGGAATACATCTCAATGTGCTTAGTATGTCAGCAAGTAAAGGTCGAGATAAAAAAATGAAAAGGGATTATTCAACCATGGCTTATACCCATGTGGAAATGAGAGAATGTCACTATGGACTTTGTCACGGGTCTCCCAAAGACGTCCAAGGTAAATAATGTGATATGGGTTGTGGCTGACCGACTCACCCAGACTACCCATTTCATCAATATTTGATAAGGTATCTCACATGAATAACTTGAAATGATATATTTGAAGGAAGTAGTGAGACTACATGGTGCTCCACTCTGGATTGTCTCTGATCATGATCCAAGGTTCACATCTAAATTTTGTAAGAGTCTTCGACATGCTTTGAGTACTGAATTAAATTCCAGCATGGCCTATCACCCCCAAACTGATGGCCAATCTAAAAGGACTATTTAGATGCTTGAAGACATTCTATGAGTCTAACAATTAAATTTCAAAGGTGGATGAGATCATCATATCCCATTGGATGAGTTCTCATTTAACAATATCTTCCACTCAAGTATTTAGATGGCTCCATGTGAAGCTCTATATAAAAAGAGATGTAGAACTCCAACCTATTATGATGAATATAGAGAAAGAAAGATACATGGACATAATCATTTGCATGAGGTGACAGAGAAGGTTTAATTCATCGAGAAACATATCAAAGATTCTCAGAGTTAGAAAAAGAGCTATGAATACAACCATCAAAGGAACTTGGAGTTTGATGTTTGAGATAAAGTCTTCCTTAGAATATCACTATGGAAGAGAGTCATGCAGTTTAGAAAGAAAGGAAAGTAAAGACCAAGGTATGTTGTCCCCTTTGATATCCTTTACTATATAGGATTCATGGAATATTGTCTTACACTTCCACTGAATATAGATCAAGTTCATGTTGTGTTTCATGTATCACTCCTAAGGAAGTACATACCAGATCCCTCACATGTGCTGAACTCAGAGGTGGTATAGTTGGAACACGATCTCTCTTATAAGGAGAAGCTAGTTAAGATTATGGACTGGGGAGATAAGGTTCTATAAAACAATACAACCAAAATTTTCAAGGTCTTGTGAAGTAACCATAAGTATAAAGAAGCAACTTGAGAACCAACAGATACAATTATGGAGAAGTAACCTCACCTATTTATGTAAACGAAAATTTCGAGCATTAAATTTCAAAAGGGTGGAAAAATGTAACGGCCCAAACTTTTATCAATAAAATTTCCCCCTTCTTGTAGTAATTTCATAATCATATAAAATCAAATTAGGAAACACAATGCCACATCATTATCAAATGAACTACTATGTGACCTTTAAGCACAAATTTTCCACTACTATTTTTTGAATTTTGAAAATCTGACATACATGGTTATGATCAGTAAGATATTTGGAGTCTGATAAGGAAAAAATATTTTTTGGTGAATAGTAACCTTCCATTATGAATAATAATTTACCCTTATGAATAGTAATATGACCCTTATGAATTTTAAATCATAATAAATAATAGAAACCTCCCCCATGAATGTTTAAATAAAATTTATGCATCTTATAAGTGAAAACATGACCATAATAAAAGTATTGGTATTTTTATAATTCATATATAAATAAATATAATTAATTAATTGAATTAAAAGTAAATTTATTTTCATATATGTGTTCATAAGTTAATAATTATATGTCTTTCGGTTTAAAGATAATTTTATAAGACTTAATTTAATTTTTGAAAGCATTATAAAATCAGTTTAAATATTAAAATATATATTTTTAAAGTAAATTATGATTTTAATTAAAAATTAAATTAGTCATATTTTGAACAAAATTATAATATAGGGTTCATTTTTGTATTCTATACATCAAAAACGGTTTGGATGAATTTTTGGGATTTTCTGAAAGTCATGAATTTTTTATGTATAGTGAAACACAATAATTTACAAAATAAGTTAAATACATTAATTATAGAGTCATAGATGTTGTTCTAATAATGTAATACAATTTGGTTCGAATTCATGGGCGCATGTTACAATATTTATTTAAGGAATCATCACTATTTCTTGTCTTGTAGAGAAATAATTAATTAATGAATATAGTGTTGTGAAAACCCCTATCCCCTCTACTATAAATACCACCCATCACACCCTCATTACTTCACACCTCTCAAGATTCAAGACTTGTCCAAATTTTACAAAAATATATTCTCTATAGCCTCCCCCACATCTATCTTCCCTTGTTTTACTAAAAATACCAACACCTGGTCCCTAAATATGTTCTCAAAGGAGATAAACTCAAGAGGTAAATTCCTCTTTCCAATTCATTTATTTTCTTTCAAGTTCCTTTCTTTAAATTTTTCATTCCTCACCTCCATTCAACTAAATGGTATGATAACTCTATTAACATGAATTTATTCGAGTTATATTATGGTAATGACATATTTTATCATAATCTCATCTTCCCCCTACTTTTATACTAAAAATGAATACATTGTTTGAGATGTGTTGATTTAACACATTCATGGATGAAAGTTTTTCAATTTTCATTACCATATTATGTACTTGTCATAAAACCATTTTAATAGTTAAACTATATCATAATATATGTATTTTATCTTATTTAATGTTATATAATTATTTTACATTCATAAAATAAAATAATAATACAAATAAGTTCATTGTGAGAAAAATCTACAAATTAATCCCAACCTTAATCAATAAAATTATATCCATTGATTCATCCTCATGGTATATAAAAAAATCAGCTTTTATAACTTTTTAATATCACCTATATTATTTATTAACAATTCTATTTGTTATAAACCTTTTATACAAATTTACATCCACAAATACAGGTGAACTGTTAAATAAAACAAAGAAAATGAACACTCCCAAACAATGAACTTAAATACTATAACTCATCCAAAGACATGTGAAGGAACTTAATAAAGCCATAATGAATAAAATTATAATATAAAATGCTTGTTAATTTCTAATTAATGAATATAATGTGATTATACAAGACATTAAAGTATAGAACGCATTTGGATTCGAGGTAAGGGGAAATTCTTGAACCCAACTTGCTTTCTTCGGGTTATCCCTCTTTGACTCCATTTACGGTATGTTTACTGATTATAAAAACAAATTTCATAATTACCTTCATTTTTATGGGATATAAATGTTTTATACTAGAGTTTCTATCAAACAAAAAATTTTCCAAAATATTTCTTCTTTCAAAAACACACCTTTTTTACTTCTAACTCATGGTTGATGGTCCTTGTATCAAGTATCTTATTCCCTCTTTATATTTGGAAAATAAGTGTTTATGAAGGTGTTTATATGTGATGAAACCCATTCTATTCCATGGTTTATTTATGTTAATGATTTATATATGTTATATTTGGCATTCATGATAATGAAAATGTTTTAATGTGATGGGTGCGCCCACAATTATATAGCGTAATATGAATTTTTGATTGTGATGGGTGTGCCGAAAATTATACAGTGCTCAAATGCATCGGTTAAAGTCATGGATATCATGAGTTAAACTAAAATGACGTGTGAACATGATTCTATATTTTTTTGACCACTATTTGTGGTGTTTAACCACTAAGACATGACATTTACTTTTTATGAATTGCCATATTCCATGTCTTTTTTTAATGTTTCCTCTTATGATTATGATCAAGTGCCTATATTATGATGATAATGATTTTTATCATACCAATTTATGTTGTTTCAGGTTATTATCTATCTTATTACTAGTCTTTTAGATAACCCATTTTTGATGTATTTCCTTAGGTGATGACATATACTAAGGAGAAGTCAAGAGCCAATAAGAAGCTAAAGAAGAAAGAATTAAATAAATGTTTTTTTGTTGTAAATGTTATGTATGGTCCTAGTTTTCCCAAAACACTAATCCTTTGGATCTTGGATGTGTAATTATTTTTTGTTGTTTATCACTCAAGTGATGTAATATGAAAGCAGGGTCTCTATTCATGGTGCGAGTACAAAATATATCTTAAAAAAATAAATTGAACTAGAAAATTAATTATCAATAAAAATAGTGATTTTAAATAAGAATTGATACCAAGGTTTGATAATATGTTATCAGTAAATCATTTTTGGTATGATATGCTAGAATAAGTTTCTATAATATTTTTATAAAAAAATTATATTTATTATATAAGATATTTTATTATGTAAGAACCTAGATAATACTTGAGATAAAGAATTCCAGTATAACTTTTATTTATGTGACACAAATTCCATATTCACCACTGTTTTCCTTTATGTGTGGTATATACATCCCATGGATGTAATTTTGGATTATTATCATAAAAAGTATCTTGAATTATAAATAAAACCAAGGTTATATCATCCATGATATTTTTACATGGAATTTACCAAAGTGTTAAGGGTTTATCATCATGGATTATGTTATTTGGGACATATGTTATGTTATGCACATGTATTCTTTTATGAGGTCTTAATAAAGGCCATTTGAAATGTTATAAAAAGACACAAACTTTTCATCCATATATATTACATATTACTTTATTAATATTCAATACATAACATAATGATCCATGTCTGAATCATATATGTCAAGTATCTTTGAAAACATGGATACATAAACAACTGGCTCAGAGGTGTACTACATCCTCTACCACTAAAATCATTGTAACAAGCATCAGTCATAGAAATATTATGTTTAGTATCTTTCTTCATAACCAGGAGAATATTAAATAAATAAAGGGTGAGATTAGATTCTCATTATGTGTAAACAATGGAGATATCAACATGACATGAGATTAAGGATATGTGAACATTGGTACAATATTTGATAAACCATACCCTGTATATCATAGCTCTCAATCCTGAGTCATGGAATAAATATTGTATTTTTATAATACATGAATCAAAAAGAAATAAAATAACATGTTCCATGAGTGAATAATATTGTCATAAGACAGAATTGTTTTACATACATAGAAGTATAGAAAATTATTTCTTTAATAGCCAAGGATCACTTCCAATACAATCATAATGGATTAGGATCACTCCCTAACCCATCATACTAGTCAAGGTTAACTCCAGATACTATCATAGGGGAAAGATTCCCCTACTAATTGGGTTCACTTCCCATTAAGTTTATGTTTATTTCATGAGATATCTATATTTAAAAAATTCATTAATGAGATATATAATTTTGGTCCCACCGATAACTTAATGTAAATGATACATATGTGTTCTATAATATTATAAAACACTCATCATAATAGAAAAAATAAAAAGAAATGGGTTTCATAACCATTTAATCATAGCATAATCCATCTAAAATAAATGGATTTCATAAACATTTCATTATTTCATCATAGCATAACACATGGAAGAGTAAATTTTTTTATAAACATAATTTCAACATAAACACAAATAATCCATAAAAATAATAAGGATGGTATCATTAGGCCATGTCCCAAATAATTAGTTAGTATCATTAATGGATTTCATCTTAGTTAAACATTATTTAATGTTCACTTGGACTATTTCTTGAGGAAAAAATCTTTTTATAATAAAAACCCTTCTTTAAAAAACTAAAAATTACCAAATAATATGAAAAAATTTCATTAAAAATTTCGTTTAAAATATATATAGGATTCTTCAATGCATTGAGTGTTCATGAAATTATAAAATTCATTTCATTTCATTTATTTTAAAATAAAACACTTCATTCACACCTTTTCAAAAAATCCAATACTACGTCATTCATTAAATTACAAGAATATTCAGTTTAAACCATTTTTTAAAAAGATAATCATGGGTAAATATTCTATAATTATATAAGAAAATAATTTTATTACCTATAATGTCATATATGTACCCTTTAGGACATTTCAACACTCAATTATTAATAATCCCTTATTAATATTATAATTTTATTGTGTTCACTATTTTTCCTTTCATAAGAATTTCATGTCAGCAGTTTCAGTCCTTGTAATTTGATCATGGTTCCATCATCTCCAAAATTTTATTCATAATTTAAATATCATATAAATTCATTATATATATAAATAAATTCATTCAAAAAAGTTAGTAATATAAAAATTAATCACACCATTCATGGAGACGGTAAGTCATACATATGCATTAATGCTATATTTACTTTTCGACAATGGAACGAAATAAAGGTAAGTAATAATAATCCTTTTAAAAGTTATTATAATAAAATATAATATATAAATATTCATTAAATCCCTATTTATTTCTGTCCATGTAAACTAGAAATGAAAAACAAATCACATCGCTCCGTGGGGGTTGTAGACCACATGTACACACAAGCGACCTTATCAATCTCCAATGGTTTAGAATGTATAAAGGTAGATATGATATTTTAATTAAATAATAATAATAATTTCATTAATTTAATATATAAAATTTAAACCCATAATAATAACCATCAATGCAATATGATGACAGAATATTAATCATATCACTATGTGGAGTTGGTAATGTGTATGTACGTACAGGTGATGCTTTCACTACCCATTTGATAGAAAGAGGGTGAATAAAGGTGGTATCATATTCTCAATAAAATTTAAGTACATTAGGGATACATTATTTATTATTTTTTGATTATTATATCATATTTACTAGATTTAAAACAATAATAAAAAATAATGTGATTGGTTAAGGCATTTACCTCTTATTTTACATGACCCCTTTGGGTCCCTTATTAAGGATAGTAGGGTTGGACTTTTGGAATAATAAAAACCTCTATAATTTGGGTAAGAAAAATGATAAGGTAATTTGGTCATGAATGGTTTATATATAAGGCTCAAATGAGTTTGAAAAAAGATAAGGGATGGGTTCTCTGTTATAATTGAGAGGAGGATCACTCATGGGATTTTATAAAGGATTAAAATATAATAAATCAATTATCAAGCACAAATTCCTAAAAATTTAAAAGTAAAAGAAGATAAGATATGATGTTTTTTATATTCTGTTATCCAATATGTTTATGTGGTGTCTTAAGCCTTATATTGTTTATTTAATGCTTGGTTAACCAATGTTAACCTTAAAAGTAGTAACATCTTTTTTACTTTTAAAGGGTTATAAATTTACTTATATGGTAAAAATTCATTCATAAATGGAAAAGGGGAAAACATTTAGACCACATATAATTTTAATTTTCCTTCTTAAATATTTATATAGTTATTATTTAATTTAATATAATATTATTTTTATAAAATATCATTAATGATAATTTTGACACTATTCATTTCATTTGCCTAAAAAGATATAAATACAAATATTGAATTTGAATATAATCCTCTTAAAATAAAATATATATTATATTTATCTTTATTTTGTGTATAAAATTATAAATAATTCAATGTATATTACTTTTAATATTTTTAATATATTTTATTTTATTTTTCTATTAATTGATCAAATATTGTATTAGTGTTCCCAAAGCCTTTATGGTAATTATATAATCAATAAAAACTAAAAATAACTTACCATAATGGATATAATTTCATTTTTCAAAAAATATACATTTATATCCATTTATAAATTTTATGTGATCTTATTTGAAAAGATAATATATATTTAAAACTAAGGTAGTGATAATTTGTAGCATTCTTTGCTTCAAATTTTATATAATTAATTTTCATAGAAAAGTGTCTATCAAAAAAATAAATATGGTTCATAATATATTAATGGTATAATTGTCATTATGGAATATGATTTATTATGAATACATAATGCATTATCAATTATTCATAATAATGACTATAACAATTTACCCTTTATCGAGGTGATACATTTTACCAGACTTACTATTCATATTGGACAAAAAAATACCAATTTTCGAAATTTGAGCCTCCTAGTTCAAAATATGAAATAAATTTCATCACATTAAATTTTTACAAGTGGTTAGAATAAATTTAAACGTAATTTCTCATAATGAGACAAAAATCCATTTTTTTAAAAATACATTTTTAAGTATAAAACTAGATTTATTCTAATCTTATTCCTACAAAAAATAAAAGATAAATGAAAAATTATTTTATTGAATATATAATGTTTAAAATTTATTAAAATCATGAATAAATTGTAACTAATTTATTTCCATAAAAAAGTATGCACTAAATATCTATTTTTTAGTAAATGTTATAGTTTATTTTAAAATGTTTTTTATATTTATTTATAATTAATTTATGAATAATAAATTACATTTATACATATGTAATAAAAAATCATAATTTATTTGTTATTATTAATACCATCCAATTCAATGGCTAAGAGATAACTTCCAAATAAAGATATTTTAATAGTATATATTGGTTTGTTTAAACATGATGTTGCAAGTAACTCAAGATATCGATGAAATAAAACCAATTAAAGAGGATTTTTTCTAAAATATTAGGGTGTTACATGTTATGTCATGAATATAATTTTATTTGTGATATTTAGTTTTTCATTTGAGGTAATTCATTCACGAGACATGCTATTCCAAAGTTAGCAATGGGGTAAGTTATTTGTGTTTCAATTGAATTTTAACCAAGATTCCTTATGTTAGATTTTACATTGAAGGAAATTATATGATCATTATATGAAAATTATATTTAAGTTTATTATAATATGGTTATTTATTTAATTTTTTATAAATACTACCATATTCCACCATTTTATACTTTAAATTATTGGGAAGATGATTTTAAGAAATACAGATTGTGTTTCCTCTTTATTTCTGAGTCATTTTCTTCTATGTCTATGTATTCTGTTTAATGTTTTCATGAATATTTTTAATATTTTTATAAAATTTTTGAAATTAATTTTTATCAATGTTTTAATTTCTATGAAAATTTTCAATAGAATCTTATTTTTTTCAAATAAGTCATATTTTACTTTTTACCAAACATATGGAAAGAATATTTGTTTTAACATACCAAGAAGGAATATAATTTACCAGCATAATTCAACTCAATGATTTGATGTGTCCTTTAAAATTTTCCATGGTTATTTTCAATAAAATTATTTCCCATTTTATTCAGGAAATATTCATATTTTAAATACTTATTTCAAAATAAAAATTTTGAATTCCTTAAAAAAATTATTCAGATATCATTTAATAGAATTCTCATCTATTATCACATTATTTGATGTTATATATTTGTTACTAAGGATATAACCCAATGATAGTATCCTTATTCTTTTTCTATATGGTATATGATTTTTATGACTATATTTTTATTAAACAGATTTTTTCCCATTGGTTATGATATGATGAAATGATTATTAAAATTGTTTCCTTTCAAATAGATTATATAAATAAATATGATGACTATTTTATGATCATATGTGTCATGAACCGTCCCCTGGGGCCCATGTCGTGACTACCCCAAGCCTGCCTCCCAATGTCTAGCGGATATCGACTACTACCAAATGAATTATCCAGTAATTGGGAGGCATTTTCCTGAGTACCTGTATGCACACCAACACACAACTAAGCCAACAATGCCGAAAATTGAGTATTAATTAAACTAAGACAACCACTGAGAGTAACATTACAAAACTAAAAGTAATGGGACTAGAATACAAGTCCAAAAAAGACAAGTACAACCTCCTAAAGTCTGTTTATGGTAAACCATACCTGAAGGGTAGGTGAATGGGGTTTTCCCTAAAGTTGTAGAAGTATGTCTCACCCGTTGAATATCACTGGGCACCGCCTGGTCCCAGACCACCAAGGCTTATGATGAAGCATTAGTCATCAGCATAAGACACGACAAGTGCAGGCAGATCCCATGCAAGGATGAGTAATACAATACTTAGTAAGGAACCTAAAACATAAAGGTAATACCAAAATAGAAATTATACACAAAGTAGACTACAAACGAGGTAAACAATGTGTAGCCCCTAATAATTACAATCAAGAGAGAGTCACTAGAGTCATCTCAAACGGGTATAAATATAAAGTATGAAATGCAAGACTATTAGTCATAAATACTGAAGACCTTTTACTATTGATACACTCATCCTCGATGAGTCACTTAGGCCTATTGGGTCACCAAGACTTACTCTTCACTTAGGCATGTTCGGGCACCTAGACACGCTCATCACTTAGGCCTGCTGGAGAACCTAGACCTGCTCGTCACTTAGGCATGTTGGGGAACCTAGAACCACTCATCATAGTATTCTCATCACACCCAGTCATAGGATAGAAGCGCATTGCACACTTGATTCTAAGAGAATCTACTCTTCAATCCATTGATCATATCACAAATTCCACGAAAACCCACTTAGGTTATATCAAAAGGACTACTTTTCCATGATGGCCCCAACACCACAAATGGACAATCAATCAAACACGTGGTTTGGATGTTATGTGTGTTTTAGTAAAATAGGTTCAGTTGGGTTTGGGCTCGGTCCGACTGAGTAAGACCGACCTAACATAGTAGGGTTTGGGCTAAACCAGTCCGGCCTGGCCCATTAGGCTTGCTAGCCCCAACCCATTGGTTTGCGGGTCCTGCCCATCGGCCCGATCCTCCTCTATCCCTACTCATGCAAGTGGACCGATTCTTTCTACGCAGCCGAACGGCCAAGCGGCCTAGTCCCCCCTTCGGCTCAGCCTTCTCTCACGTGTTGGTTCTTTCCAGCCAGGACATGGTGCTCATTGCATCTGTTCAAGCCCCGCAATCTACCGTGTAACCTCCCCGAAGCTTTTCCACGGGGTCCATCCCACGGTCTTCTGCCACGGGAAATGGCTCCTAGCAGCGGGACATGGCTCGCATGCACGGGACGTGATCTATAGCTGCAGGATGCAGCTCCAATTTGGGTTCCACCACTACGTGGCTTTGAGTCGATGGCTCTTTCTGCCGCTGTAGTCTACCATCACCGCCGAGTCCCACCTGGTCATGGAGCCTCCACCACCACCATCCTTCTATATCGATGGTCATTCACGCAGTGCCTTCGTCACCCTTAGACTCCTGCCATGGTTTATCCACCATTGCGGTCATGCCTGATCTACCATTGCTGTCACATCATAAAGAATGGAAAGGAGTGGGCATAGAATAATAACACAAAAATAACACCCAAAGGATGGACCCTGACATTTTTTCGTGTTAGTATGATTCATCTTTTTTATGAATTTTAATAAAGTATAATCAAAATGTGAATCCAACTTCCCTTAATTACCCACATTAAATTCTCATTTCCCACAGATATGACTGATTCGCAGGTCATTATATTAGTGTATTGACCCACATTCATCATTTAAAATTTTGAACGGAGGAAGGGAGACCACACAAAAATCTAAACCCCTTACCTGGAGTTAGATCGTTACTATGTGAAGAATGAGGGTTGTGCCGTTATCATTCGTCAATCCCCAATTCTTTTCAATGGAGATATCCTTCCAAGGGAATGGATGGATGGATAGTCTTTGTTGTCACAGGTGGTTCGTTATTTTCCAAGACAAGATCTCGAGAGGTTTAGATAAATATCCCCAATCGTGATCTGATTCCCATACCCACATTAAGCTATTAATTGTTTAAATTCATTATAGATTTTGTATTATACTGAGTCACCACGTCGTTTTGCTATTTCATTAATGAAATGAAATAGTTGTCTCATTGCTGCATCGCAGCAAACATATTTTTGAAAAAAATAAACACTTTTAAGTTTATTTTATTTTTCTTTAGAATTCCTTAAAATTAACTTTTTCCATCAACTCATGTCAGTCGAGGTTATGTCATTTACTAGTTAAAGTTGTTGTTCCGGACACAACAGTTCCCTAATACTTGTAATCTGGGCCCCAGTTTAGAATTCTGAAAAAGTAAGCACGTGCAATGTTTTAAACAAACTAAAATTTTAGTGTAAATATGGAAATATCATGAGGTAGTAAATAATGGAATGGGGAGTGAACCTAGTTTAATAACTAACTTGGTCCACAATGATAGTCTTTGGAGTGAATATTTACTAAGGATATAATGGAATATGGAGTTAAACCAATCAAATGTAATAGTTAAGGAAGTGATCTATTACTATGTAATGAATATTTATGCTTATGTGTATGCCCCAAAATTACTTCTTTTACAATTATTTTTTTCTATTGGTTTATGATTTATTATTGATGTTTCTTCACTCTTTCTTATTTTGTATTTTGATAGGAAAACATATTAAATGATTCATAATTAAATAAATATTACTTATTTGGAATGGTTATTGTATGTTATGATCATGTTCACATACCACTATGTTTTATTATGATCATTAATTAATATCCCCTCTATTTACCATTACTAAGCATCTAATACCACCCTTTATTATGTTTTCTTTTCCCCACGATATAAATAATGGTTTTATGTATGATATTTCTAAGAAGGGTTATAGTTATAAATAACTATGTGGGATGATTTTGATCTTTTATAAACTAGAATATTATTTATATAGTTTTTAAAATAAAATATACCTTTAATATTCTCGTGTCATTTTTAATGTTTTGTAATGAATATTTATCTAATAAAATATAATATCAATATATTAAAAATATGGGTTGCTATAGTTTGTATCATAGTAGAGTTAAGTTAATATTTAGAGATTTTGATTGAATTACTTTGTTGAAAACCTTGGGGATAAGTCTATGTATAGAATAATATAATAATGTTGTGGTAAAGTAGAGATTATGTGGTTTCCATAAAAAAATAGATCCCTCTTGGGAGACTAGAAATTTGATGCAATTGTGGCATGGATTCACATAGGGGTAACTAATATAAATGAGGTTGATTGTGTTTTTACTCGATATTTATATGTGTATGATGAGGGGTAATAATACTACATAACTCTTCTGACACTCCTATGGGATATTCATGGGTCAATTTTAATTTTCATTATGGGGAATTATAATATATTGTAAGACAAAAACTATGGAAACCAATGACATTACATAGTGGTATGGGATAAAACAAACCAATTTGGGGTTATAAGTATATTTTTTATGATTTATTAAAAGGATTAAATACCATATTTTGATTTTATTTGATGGGAGTTTAAGATGGTTAAGGATATTTTGGGATATATTTTTAGGAATATAATCATTTCAATAAGTATGTCTCTTTCTAAAAATGTTATATGAGGAATACATTTTTATATATTTTTTAAATATAATTTTAACATTATTGACAACATGTATGGTTAATATGATCTTTTATTTTGAGGTAACTATAATTAATTAGGATAAATTAGTTATTTCATTTTTTAAACATTATATTATTAAGGTAAATATAATTTTAGGAATTAATAATGAGTTGATTTTTATAACAAATTGTTTATTCATTGGGGTTTTATGGTGCTTTATGATAATTTGTGAATTGATTATCATTTGTTAAGAGAATATATTATCATGATATTAATGTTTTTATGTGACATTATGAAATATATTATGAATCTACAAGGAATTGAGTATATGTAACCTACCTGGAATCCACAAGGCATCTGGTAACACTCAAAATCTATAAGGCATCAAGTGTCATCCATCTATTTACAATCCTCAAGGTGTCAAGTATACGTTAGGTTAAAAGGTTATCATGTTGTGTTGTCATCATCATTGCACATCATGCATGCACCCCATAAAGAGTAATCATACCACAATGACCACCTATCAAGTATACAAATACCAATCATCTAAAGGTAAACATGACAATACATAGCATTATAACAACCATATCACACATCCTAACAAATATAGAATAACCATATATATAAATATTTGAATAATTCATCACCCTATAATCAAGCTATCACATCAATCTCATGAAAGAAAACAATAACATATTGTAACACCCCAAGCTTCCGTGGTACGCTTCTCTTTGAATAATATAGTAGTGTGTGTTGTACGCAACATCAAGTTCTAACACACCACAAACAATCAAACTAGCCATTATGAATAGTAATACCCAAGTTTTAAAATTTTATAAATTTTATCTTTCAAAATTAACTTCATTTTTGGATTCTTAATATCGAAATCAGCTTTCGGTGAATTTTTGGTATTTTTCAAAAAAAATTCAATTTTTGATGAATAGTGAAAAGCACTGAGTTATAGTTTAAAACCGAATTTTTATTTCAATAATTATTTATTTTATTTAAATTTATTTTAGGTCATTATATATACATAATACCTATATAAGGTCAATGTAATTAATTGGAGTTAGTTTATAATAATTTTAGATATATAAAAATTTTATTTAACTTTTCACCATCTTTTACCCACCTCATAGGAGAATTTGAAAATTCAAATAGAACATAATTTTACCTCTTTTGTGAGTGTAATTTAAAAAATCCGAAAGACACGGTTGATATTAGTAAGTAAAATGTGGTTTAACAAGATGAAAATAAGTTTTTGTGAATAGTAACTTCTTACTTTTATTTACCACGGTTAAAAGTAAATAGGGTAATTAAGGGTAAAATGAAATTATTATTACCCTAAAACATGTCCTAATTCTATTGGATAAGTATATTCTGACCCAAAACAAATTCAGGAATAAAATATGAACCTTATTGGTCCACATGGATTAGATGAAGACACTTATTATTATTTTATTTAAAGAAGAGTTAAAAGAGTTAAAATCAAAGTTTAATAAATAAAACATTTTTAATACAGGGTCACACATAAGATAAATTTGACTATAAATAATAATTAGAAAGATAAAATTATTTAATACATAAATGGTATTTTATTTATATTTTTTATACATTAAATAATTTAATTTATTTATGACACAACGATGATGCAGTAATTACCTAATTAATGAAATATTAAAATAATTGATATTATAAATATCCAAATAAATGTAATTTGATACTTTTTATGAATTCCACTAATTTTTTAGGTTAATATGACATATTAGGGTCGGTTAGATGAATTTTATATGAAGTAATAATGCTGTTGTGAATTTAGAAAAAACAAAATACCAAATAGTGTTAAAATTGACATAAAAGAGTTTTTAAAAAAAATATTATATTATTAATTGATATTATATTCCTAAAAATATAAGGTTCTTCCAAAAGAATTATATAATGATAGGTGTATCATTAATGAACCATTTTGGGTTCTCTTGGAAGTATATAGTGTGTTTATTAACCATATAATATAAAAATACAAAGAGACATGGTAAATGTCAAACTATTTAACTAAGAGTTAAATCTAAAAGCAAAAGTTAATATCGTGACCCAAAATATCTAGAACCTATTGGTTGAGTGGTTTTCGACACATCCACACCTTATAATTTAAATAATCTATTTTTATCCATTAGAAACCGAAAATGATTTTATTATAAAATAATATTTCTAGCTTTTCCTAAGGTTCCCCTCACCCCTCTTATTAAAGGGAACTCCACCTTCTGTCTAATTCACACATTAAAAGCCATTTGGATCGTACAAACTCTACCCAAATACCCTCTAAACTGTCATAACTTCATCCTAGAGGCCTTCCATTAGTCATAAAGCTAACCTAAGGAGCCCTTTTGATCAAATCAAAAGGAAGAACCCGAAGAAGAGGTAAATATTTCATCACCTCTTTCAAGTTCCTTTATTCTTCCACTTCCTTTTTCTTTGTTTTTTCCATTATAAAATAATAAATCCAGTATATTCTATATAATATGATGTTATTATAAATATGGTACAACTATATTCATTATTATATCCATCCTTTGAATGACATGTCACCATATGTGTGTACGTACGACTTACCGTCTCCACGTCGTGGTGTAATTGTTATTCAATACATTATTATTTGTATGGGTATATTAATGATGTGAAATTGATGTAAATAATATATATAACATGATAATTATTATTTATATATGATGTACCATCCAATTATATAATATTTTAATATCAAAAGAATAATATTGTCGCTCGTGCGTACGTACAGATTACCGTCTCCATAAACGCGATGAAATTCATTCCCCATCGTATCCATTCAAGAATAATTTTCATTTAATAATTAAAAATAATGTTTAAAGACTTGATATAATTCTGGATATGAATAAGATACATCCCTTCCATAACAATTATGACTCACATAACAAAAAATATAAAGGAAAATGAATCTGTTAACACCCAAAACGACGATAATACTAAGATATTATTAACAAAGAAATGTTAAAAGATAATATATGATATCATATTAATTTATATTATTCTTGTATAATTTAATAACAATTATTTCACAATTTTAAAGGAGGTTAACCTACCCTTTACCAAGGAAAAGTACAAGGTAAGGGTTAATTTCACAATCTCTTCATTATCTGAGGTTTTTTATATGTAATTATCTACCGGGACCTATTTATCATCCACATCCATGTTTCTTAAAAATGTATTCCAAAACATTTTTACTATTTACTAGACTATGGTTTAAAGTCATTTATACCCTTTGATGACTTTTTATAAAATTATTTGAAAGGAATCTTTCCGTCATTTTCCAAACAAGCTATTATTAACCTTTTCGACAAAATTAAGGTAAGAATGTTGTTTTAACTTATACGGCGGGGGTAGCTATTTTCCGCCATTTTTAAATCAAAGAATCTTACCTTGCAATATTATAAGAATATTATCAAATATAAATTTTTTCTTTTATAATTACACAACCTTTAAATGATTTCAAAATAGAAAGATATATTTATCTAAAAAGGTTTTGATTTCATCTTTGTCAACATCCTTTGATGGATTTTAAGTTTGTTTGAAGTTGATTTATTATGATACAAAAATTCCATATTGTATTTAAGGTTTTGTGATATGTTTTACTGAGGATGTGTTATTTCATACCATTCATGGTTTAGGGATAAAGTATTGACATTTCGTATTCCAGTTTTAATACGAATGTTTATGTTAGGTTTAGACCTTTTAATATGAGGAATGCATTGGAATTAGTATGTGACGGGTAGATCCTTCTATAGCTCCTAGATGCATCGGTAGGTCTCATGAGACAAACTAGTGTCTTGGCACAAGGCCTTGACAAAATCTTATTTGTAGTCTTGGCATAAGGCATTGACTATGTGGTTCTTATATTCTGGCATTATGCATTCCATCATTATGAAAGTGGATTTTGATATTGCATGTGATTATTTGACTAGTAGAATATCCATGTGAGTAATTAAATGGAATTATTTTGATTTATATTTTCCATATTATGATGAAGTTTAGGTTGAAAAGGCTTTTGTTTTAGTCTTATACATTGCCTTAAATGTTTATGCTTATTTATGAAAGCTTCCGTCATATTTTTATCCTTACTGAGCATCTGATCTCACCCCTTTCTATTTTTTATTTTTTCCAGGATGTGAAGAAGTATATTATAACTAACCTACAGGGATAGTATATGTGATCTAACTGTTGTATATGGAAACAATTTTGTTTTAGTTTTTCATTTTATGATGTAATGTAAACCTTATGAATGTATCTAGTACTTCCAATGCTACTAAACTAATCGGTATTTTGAGACATGATCTTTTGTGATCATGCCAATGTTATGTAATAATGCACCGACTCTGGGCTTCTGGGGTCGGGTCATTACACATATAATGGGATACAAACAAATAACACATCATTATAAGGTATCCCAACAATACATGTGATCAGCATCCACCATGAATAATAAGCTATAAGGTAATCTAGGAAACAAGTGCCCCATATGATTCTCAAGGATACACCCCCACTAACATGTGATCATAATCTATAATGGTAATCAAATATGTCTATACAGAAATAATACCAAGGAAACATATGTAAAAAATACCAAAATTAAAATGAACTTACTACCTCAAAATTCATCGACGTCCAACCAAGGATAAACCACACAATCTGGTTCATTACACTACTATGTGGTATTATTAACATAATCCTAAACACATCAATGATTAATGTTCATCAAGGGTTCCTTGAACAAATTCTAGTAATTTTTTTGAGAAAAGAAATAAAATATCATGTGGTATGATACATTCTCTCTTCTAGATAATTTCCAAATTATTGTGCTATAAATATATTTTAATAATTTCTCATTAATTATACATTTATAATTTTATTTAGATACTTCCTTTTAAAATATATTATTATAATTATACTTTGATAATTTCCCATAAATCATCCTTTTACTATTAAATTTTGATACATTTTCATAAATTTTCCTTTTATAATTATATTTTGATAATTTATCATAAATTATCCTTTTATAATTATATGTTGATAATTTCTCTTAAATTTCTCATTTATAATTATATTTTATAATTATCTAGAATATATATTTATGTATTTTTAATTACCTTATAATAATATCCTATTAATTATCATTTGATAATTTTATATTACTACCTCATAATTATCCTAAACAAATTTGTATAAAATTATCTTTGATAATATTGTGATTTTTTTCTTTGAAAAATCATGGTAATTATTGTATTCTGATTTCAATAATTTATCCCTTAGTATTTCAAATAATTACACATTAATAGTTTTATTCCATAAATTATCCTTTGATAATATATTAATTATTGTTTGATAATTTTAATTAAACTAACCCTTGATAATTCTATGTGATTCTCATTTCAAAAGTATCATTGTTTATTTCAATGAAATTATCTTTTCTATAAATTATAACAATAATATTTTGATAAATTCACAATATTTATCTTTAGATGATTTCTATTCAAATTATCCTTAATATTTTTATTTTAAAAATCCATTTTAATTTCAAAAAATTGGATTGAGGAATACCATGTCCCCTTCAAAAAAACAGTATTTAATTTCTTTTCATTGAGAGGAATCCAACATCACCGATATCTTGTACATCCAATCAATAACATAGAAGATACTGAATTTATAATATTGGAATAATAGTAATAAAAACAATTAAAAAATGGAAGAAATTTGCTAGAGCACGCGACCCCCCACCCCTCCCAAAAGCCTCACACCTTTCTCTTGGGAAGACCACCTCAAAATGGATCTGAGGGTTCACCAAATTGTTTTTCTCCACTCCTTAGTGTGATTCCAAGGAAGGTAAAATACCTGGATATTTATTGGATGAAGAATGAATTTCATCCTTCTAGATATTTAATACTCAGTTGAAAAAATATTAAATCACATATAAATTGAAATGGAGGTATTAAAATCACCCTATTAAAGAGTTTCTATCTTTATTAGGTCAAAAATGGTTAAATATAATGGTTTTAAAAATACTCCAAATGATTCAATAGAGGTTGGTGCTAGGTTTAATAAGATTAAACCATTCCCCTATTTTTTGAAAACATAATTAATAAATAAATTTTTTGATATAACTATCAAAAAAATAATAATTTTAAAAAAAGTGACATGCCTAAACATACATTGCGTAAAAACATTATACACTGCATATGGTAAACACCTCATTATAAACTGAATAGTGGTCTCGTATTTCCCATATTATGCACTATTTTGGAGTTATTAATTTATTTTCAATAAAATAATTTATTATAATATTATTTCATTAATTGAACTCATGGGAAAGGAATCCAAACATCTGACACCTTCCAATATTATACCCCACCTTGGGTAAACACTGTGTCTGAGACCTAATGGTGATCTCATATTTCTCATTATATGCATTGTTTTGGAGTCATTCAGTAATTTTAAAAAAAAATCTTGTGCCTAATATAATATATTTAACATTTTTATTCCATATTTAGCAAGGATTTACGGGCCTCAAAATCTTTCACTAACTCTGTATCTGACTTTGAAAATTTTCAATTTAATATTCAAATCTCATGATTAGGTTTTTAAATTTATTTAAAACTTTTAACACATTTGGGTTATTCTTTACCCATAAATCATTTTTCTTAAATACAACATTTATAATTTTTCAAAAATATGTCTTTTATACTCATTGTAAAAATCAGGATATTACAATTCTCACCCCTATCAACTTCTCATACTTGATATATATCTCTAGAGATATTAATTAAAAAACCATGGTCACGGAGCTCGAACATTAGACTCCAGATCCTACATCACCTCATAGATTCGTACATGCTACCATCAAATCCAGACTAGTGGTATTATCATGCCTCATAATTCCTTCTCACTTCGATCAATGATCCATACTGGATGCTCCTTATTAGATACATCAGTATCCAACTCAACATCATCATAATCAATAACCTGCACAGGTAAGGTTCTGTACCTATAAAGCCGTGACACATGTCACACATCATGCATACATCGATAACGATAAGGGAGGTCTAGATTATACAAACCTTCCCTTATACCCTCAGTAATCTCAATGGGTCCAAAAACACGATTCTACCTTTTCCCGCTTCCGAAGACATATGTACCCCAACTGTGTAGTCACTCTAAAAAAACAAGACATCCAACAACAAATTACAAGGGTCTCCTCCAATGGTAGACATATGATCTTTTCCTACTCTGAGCAGTGAACAACATTTTCTATATAAGATACACTCTCTCAATGGAATCTTGAACCATACCGAGGCTATAAACTACTACCTCACCTACCTCACTCCAACGTAGTTGTGAGCAACACAACCTCCCTTAAAAAGCCTCATAAAGTTCCACCTAAAATGATTCCTAATAACTATCATTGAATATGAACTCAAAAAAGTATATGTGATCATCCCATGATCTACCATGGTCTAGAAGGTAAGCTCGAAGCATATTCTCCATTACGTGTATAGTCCGCTCATATCTTCTGTCAGTCTGAGGTTGGTACGCCATTCTCAATCTCAATTTATTCCCTAATGATTTTTGAAATCCTTTCCAAAAGTGCGATGTAAAACGTTCATATCTATCTAAAATAATTCCCAAATGGAATCTATGTAGGCATATTATATCTCTAAAATAGAGATTCCCTATATATTCCACTGAGTGAGTCTCTCTTATGAATAAAAAGTTAGGATGATTCATTAACTAATCGACAAACACTCACATTGTGTCATGAATCCTTAGGGCCCTAGGTATACCCTCACTAATTCCATCATGATTTCTATTCACTTCCACATAGGTATTGGGAGTGGCAATAACAACCCACCTAGATGATGGTGCTCTTTCTTCCCCCTCTGATAGGTGAGGCGTCGAGAGACAAAACTGATGATATCTCTCTTTATCCCTAGATTATAGAACTATCACCTAAAGTCAAGATACGTCTTCATCACATCAAGATGTAATTCCAATCTATAAGTTTAGTAAACCCCCATTAACTCCTATTTTATGTATTTAGGGTGTAATGTTCTCTCATGTACCAATATAACATCTTCATAGTTTATTGACCATCCAGGCATTGAGTCATCACTAGATAGTTGTTATCTCCTTACAAAACACTCTAATTCATACTTCTATTCGAATTTTACCCAGTACAAAAGTGTATATGTGACTATAAACGGATAAAAAGTCATAGAACCATGTTAATCTAATGCATCCATCCTCTAGTCATCCAATAAACTCATAAATTGTAAGTGCTCCTATGAGGACCTCTCGCGATGTTTTTGATTATCTAGATTCTTTCAGATTATGAGATCTGCTATGATATTTCCCTTTCTAGTTAAATATACCATCTTAAATTTGAACTTTTTCAGATACTCAACCTCACTCCTCTGCCTCAGATTCAGGTCCCTTTGTGCAAAAATATATTGAAGGCTCTTATGGTCCATGTAAATAAGAAATTTCTCACCAAAGAGATAGTGTCTCCAGAATTTCTGATTGTGGACCACTACTATGAGCTCCATTTCATGTTTATGATAGTTCTTATCATGGGATTATGGATGAAAAGACCCATAGGAAACTATATGTTCTATTTGTATCAACACCACCCCAATACCAATGCATGATGAATCATAGTACACTGCATAACCCATCCTAGGATTAGGGAGTGTTAGTGTCATATACCTTCTATTTAGCTCAAGGAAAGCCTCTTAACACTGATCTGACCACTAGAACTCTACTCCATTATTATTTAGTGTTTCCATGGATGATTCTAGTCTGGAGAAGTCATGGATAATCCTCTAGTAATATCCTATGAATCCTAGGTAATTCCTTATCACAAACATGTTTTGGGGAAATGTCCAAGACATTAATTCCTCAACCATCATTGAGTTTACTGATATACCAGTCTCAGAAACCACATTTCTTAGTAACTTCACCTATTTAATCATCGAGTCACATTTTTACAGCTTTCTGTAAGACCTATGTGCTTCAAACATACTCAGGACTATATTTATGTGCCTAACATGTTTCTATTTTTTATTTTTGTAGATGAGGATTATCATCGAAAAATACAAAAATGAAACAGTACCGGTATGGTTGGAAGATATTGTTCATGAAGTCCATGAACATTGTTGGTGTTTTTGTCATCCCAAATGAAATCCCCATGTACTCATATGTTCCATAAAATATTTGAAACTTAGTCTATTTAAATCACTTCTCTCTAACTCAAAACTAGTGATATCCTGATTGAATATCATTCTTATAGAACCCCCAAGCTCCCCATAGCTAATTACAAAAATCATTTATCCTGGTTAAAAGTAATCAGTTCTTCACCGTCATCTGGTTTAGATTCTGGTAATCAATGTATAGCATAATATTATCACTCGCTTTCTTGGAGAACAAAAAAAATGTACCCCATAGTGAAGCACTGTGTCATATAACTCCCTAACTCTCTATGTCGTCAAGAAGAAAATCGATCTACTTCAACTCAATTGGAACCATATGACACAAGGGTATTGAAGTGGGTTTCACAATTAGTATAAGCTCAATCTCATCTTATCATTTCAATCATTTAGAGTCTCTACTAAGATAAATATTCCCAAAAATATTACATCCCATTTGTTAGCATCCTGAGAGCCTCCAATTATCTGGAAGGATGAATACTGCTGGAGTTGAAAATCATGGAGTATTTTAGCATAGTTCAGAACTCCTATGATAATAACATGAACTAATAAAAAAGTCTTCTAGCTGTGGTGTCACTAATTCCTATATTATAGAACATCTGTGGTAGAAAGATCAACTTCATTCTCATGCACATCCATTTGTAATGATGATACCCCCTTGGGGAAGTATTTCAGGCTACATCCCAAGTAATTCTATAAACATCATTAAGGAAACATCTTCTGAAACATGAAGAAAGTACTCCATAAAAGAACAGAATTTTTAGTTTAATAAATAATTATTTCATGGGATCAGATAATGTTTATTTTAACCGGTCTATGGGATCAAACAAGTTTTTCCTAGGAGTATACCCTTAACCCAAGTTATACCCAACCTAACATTGACCTGTGTTCCAGCCTTGAATGCTACTCACAATATTTATATATATGGTAACACAATTTCATACTTATTTCAACAAATTAATGGTAATAAATACATATCACACATCATGAATATATATATATATATATCACAAAATAAATTATCCGAAATAGATATCATAGTTTAAGGAATTAAATTATTGAACTATTATGCAGCACAACAACAGGTTTATATATGGAAAGTGAACCTATGTTCATATTTTTAATATATGAACATACTCAAAATCTCATTAATCACATATAACATCATGTCATTCACCCATGGTGAGTCAATAATAAAACCAAAACATAAATTACCCACTTTTTGGAAACTCAAAGGTCCTCTATATAGCATTGTCAAGGCACTGACATATTTTCCCTACCTGAGTCTCAACCACCTTGTCTCTTATCTATCCTATCACATCCAAAGTCAAAGATAAGAAAAAATTTAGTGAGTCAGGGTTCCTCTAACACCATTTTGTAATATCCCGACCTGATTCACCAAGTCCAAACCGGAATGTCACATGACCTCATGTGTGTATCCCTGTACACAAGAGGCTACTGACTAACAGTGAGGGTATGAGTCTGTTAATGGGCAGACTATACCCTAAATACCCTGTCATGGGATCAATAATCGATAATAAATAATATTAAAAAAGCAGAGTAAACATGTAGAAAAGTAAGGATGACATACATTTATTGAAAATAAAGAATATACCATAAGTGGAAAACAATTCCAAAGGAAATTATATAGATAATGTAAATAAATGAACATTGGGTCCACTTCACTTCTTCCAGATCTGCTACTAGATCCACACTACTCTTCTCAGCTATCCACTATAGGGCCCATTCCCTTCGCTAGATTCCTCATGCAATCTTCAGGCACATAGAAATTCCTGAGTATGGTGTGAGTATAAGATTTTGTAGGACACCATCAAATGGGTCCTTAGCCTAACCTTCTCAAGTATACAATTGTATTGCATAATAATAAAAATGTGTAGCAATAATACCACACCATTCAAAACTGACTGACTATACCCTAATAAAGCTGCCAAAAAACCTCAGTTGTACATGCTTCAACATCATGCCGAAAATTTATTTTATGCCTATAAGCATCCAAAACCATCAAAAAGGTAGTTAGTGAGTCACTCAAAATCTAGAAGATATTGAGGAAAATAGACTACCTAAAATCCACAAGTACTTGTGTAATACTTGGAATCCACTAGGAATCAAGTATCTGTAACCTACCTGAAATCCACAAGGCATCTGTTAAATCTAAAAATCCACAAGGAATCAAGTGTCAGCCATCTAGATGGAATCCACAAGTCATCGAGTAAATTCCAGGTTATAAGTTTATCATGTTCCACCATCTTCATCATTGCACATCATTTGTTCACCCCAAAATGTGTAATCATAAAATGAAGTCCACATATCAAGTATAAACATACCAATACTCCAAATGAAATCATGACAAGTCATAGCATGATAATAACCGTATCACAGATCATGAGAAATATAGCATTACCATATACATCAAAATGTGAAAAAAATATCATCATGGAGTAAGATATCACATAAATCTCATGGAATAAAATCATACTATATCATGGGCTACAGAAAAATAGAACATCATCATAAGTAAGATATCACAACAATACATGTGATCAAAAACCATCAGGAATAATAATCTACAAGGTACTCCTAGGAACAAGTGTTACATATGGTTCTCAGGGTTACACACACACACACACATGTGACCAAAATCTAACATGCTCGTCAAATATGTCTACGCATAAATCATATTAAGGCAACACATGTAACAAATCCCAAAAAGGTGAGGAACATCCATCCTCAAAAGTTTTCTATGTTCAATAAAGGATAAACCACTTAATATTGTTAGTTACACCTCATCATGGTCTTATTAATGTATTCGTCAACACATCAATTCAAGATGTTCATTAAGGGTTCCTAAAACCAATTACAGCTATATTATTTCAAAAATAAATAAAACATAACATGTGATGATACATTATCTATCCTATATTATTTTAAACTTATCAGGTTATAATGATCTTTTGATGATTTCTCATAAATTACCCTTTTATAGTAATATTTTGATAATTCCTTAAAAATTTATCTTTTATAGTTATACAATGATAATTTCACATAAATTAACCTTTTATAATTATATTTTGATAAGTTTTCATACATTATCATTTCATAATTATACTTTTATAGTTTCTCCTAAATAATCATTTAATAATTATATGTTTATAATTTCTCCTAAATTATCCTATTAAAATTATATGTTATAATTATCTCTGATAAATGATTATGCACTCATAACTATATTATAATAATCTCGTATTAATTATCATATGATAATTTTATATTAATACATCATAATTATCCTATAGTAATATGTATGAAATTATCTTTGATTATAGCATGCAATTATTCTTTGGAAATCAAGGTAGTTATAATCTTCCAATTTGAATAATTTATCCCTTGATAATTCATATAATTAATAATTAATAATTTTATTCCATAAATTACCCTTTTATAATATATTAATTATTTTTTGATAATTTTAAATAAATTATCCCGTGATAATTCTACGTGATGATCATTTCATATTTATCTATAGTTAATTATAAGAAATTATCATTTCTATAATTTTTAACAATGATATTTTGATAAATTCATAATATTTATCTTTAGATAATTTATTCATATATTTTCCATGATATTTTTATTTTAAATTATCTATTTGAAGTGTGAAAAATCATATCGAGGAATACCTTTCTTCCTTCAAAATAAAAAAAAAATAGTATTTAGGTTTTTCTCATCGAGTTGAATCTGACAGCACTGATAGTGCATAATTCTGATAAATAATATAGAAGATATATAATTCATAAAATTTTATGAATAATAATGAAAAAAAATTAAAAATTATGGACTATACCTACTGGTGTGCGCGACCCCCCCCCCTTCCTAGAAGAACTCACATATTTTTCTTGGGAAGACCACCTTATAATGGATCTGATGGTTCACCAAATCCTATTTCTCCACTACTTTTTGTGATTCCAAGGAAGAGAAATTCTAAGTTATTTATAGTATAAAAGACACATTTCATCCTTTTATAAATTTAATACTCAATTTTATATCTATTATACCACTTGGAAGTCGATATGGAAGTATTAAAATCACCCTATTAAGTAGTTTTCATCATTATTAGGTCAAACATGGTTTAATATGAACATTTTAAAAATACTCATGAAGTTGTAATGGAGGTTGTATCTAGGTAGATGAAGATGCAATGTTTCCCATAATTATTTATTTAATATAACTATCAAATAAATTGATTTCAAAAAAAGGTGAAACACTCAAACGTCCATTGTGTAAAAAATATACACCCTAGCATAGTTAAACCACTCATTCTGGACCGAAAAGTAGTCTCGAATTTCTCATACAATGCACCATTTAGGAGTTATTAAATTATTTTCAATAATATAATATATTAAATATTATTTAATTATTTAAACTCATGGGTGAGGTATCCAATTTTTTGATGCCTTCCAATATTATACCCTTCCTAAGGTAAACATTGTGTGTCAGACCTAACAGTGGTCTTAGATTTCTCATTTTATGCCCCATTTTGGATTTATTAAATCATTTTGAATAATTTTTTTGTACTTAATATAATATTTTTAATATTTTTATTCTATCATTATTTAGGATTTAAGGACCTTGGAATCTTTTACTAACTTAGTATCTAGATCCAAAAATATTCCATTGAATATTCCAATGTGTTAACTGGGATTTTCACATATGTAAAACCTTTACTGCATTTAATTTATTTTTTACTATTAAATCGTTTTTTAACATATAGATTTTATAATTTTTCAAAAGGGGGGTTTATTCTCATTGTAAAAATAAGGATATTTCATTCATTTTCCATCACTGCATGTCATGGGTGGTTTTGATGAATTATATAAATTTAATATTTAATTTTTATTATATAATTATAAATATTTAATTATGAGATCTTATTAACCATCTTACATTTCCAACTTTCGGAAATGATAACGTCTCTCGTGCGTACATTTGGACTACCACCTCTACAAAGTGATGCGATTCATTTTTAATTTTTAATTTAAACTGAAATAAATAATGAAATATTTGATGGAGATATGAGATATATTTATGACATAATAATTATTATAAATAGGTGGATTATTATTTTTCTTTATTTTGTTTCAACCATCAAAAAGTAGAAACATCACTCATGCGTACATACGAACTACCATCTCCAGAAAGTGATGTAATTCATTTTTCATCACCTAATTATATGATTAATTATAATATCTTATATAATAAAAAAATCTGATAATAACATTATGATTGTGATTATTTATATGATGAAAATTTTACAAAGGGGAATTCACCATGACCATCTAACCAAAACATACTTTAAAAACAAATAATTCTTCAACATGAATAGTGTTTTTTGTAATGAATTATTAATTTAAGGGTGAAAAGGTGTTATAAGGAAATAATTTTTGGTAAAATATATATGAATATGGTTTTTTAATTTATTTTTTATAAATATATATTTATTATATTAGATATTTTAATTCTTACAAAGTTGGATGGGACCTGAGGTAAGGGTTTCTCATCTCACTTTTATTTATGGTAGATATATGCCACATTCACCACTTGTTTCCTTTATTTGTTTTATATAATTCCAAAGAATGTATTTTATGATTATTATTATTAGGAATATTATAGGGATTTAAAAATTTGTCTAAGGATCTCTCATTAATGTGGTTTTTATTTGAAATTTACCAAAACGTGAAGTGTTTATCATGTCGAATTTTTTGGTCCATATGTTGTGTTATACACCAATCTTATTTTATGAGGTGAGTACACATACCCCTTTAAATTTTATATCAAGATTATACTTTCCATAATTATGTTTGAATTATTATTGGGTATGATTATTGTAGGATATGTTCTATTTATCATACCCTTATTATTATCTTTATTTTCATAAGTTAATTTCTTGATATCCCTAATGGTTAACCTTTCTGAGCATCTGATCTCACCCTTTATTATTTTTTGATTAACCATGATTTGAAGAATGGTTTAAATTATGATATGTATTAGTAGGATTCTAGTTTTGAAAAAATGTGTAGGATTATTTAGTTCATTTGTGATCTATTTGTTGATGTACATATCTTTCCAAATACACTGAACCATTATAGTTTGGTTATTGATCATTAGGTTATGTAATTAATATTCATTTAATACGATGTAATGAATATGTAAAAAATGTATACAACTTTATATGATCTGTAGTGTTAAAGACCATTGGGAAATTAGGTAAGTTACCTAGTAAAATAGGGAATCTATATAGGTAACTTAGGTGAAGTGGAAATCAGGTAGTTGACACCCTATATTATTTCCCTTAGGTAGTAGGTGATTACGTGATTTTTCACCTAAGTGGTCATCTCACAGGCTGAGTATCCAATTTTTTTAGTCCTAGGAATAAAATTCCACTATCCTCTCCTTGGATTTGGATTTAAAAAACACATAAATAAGGCTTTGTGTGATCAGGTGCATTGATGAATAGGTTTTTTTAACTGTATATTTTTTAATTCCATCACAAAATACAAGGTTGGGCCCTTTTAAATTATTCCTCATTTAAAAAACTCATCAATTAGTGATAACCTCTCATAATCACTTTAAAAACCTGAGTATGTATTTGGAAATGCATGGGAGGGAATTTATCATGGAACATAAGGATAAAACGATATGAATGGTCTGTAAATAAAGGGAATGCATGGTACAGATTGTTTGTATTGAAAGGATTGGGTGAAAAGAGAATGATGTGGAAGGATATGGTCTTAAGGGGGCATAAATGACCCCTTATGGCTATGAATTAAATAGAAATAGGTAAAACTCTATCCAAATTAAAATAATTATATCTTTATTTTCATAAGTTTGTTTCATATCTATGAACTGTCAAATCAAATACTATAAAGAAAGAAACAATTTAATATACAGATATTACCTAAAAGGATTTTTATGGGAAAAATATGAATAAAATTAATATTATGACTAAATAAACCATTTCAAAAATAATGTATAAAATATAAGGCCTATTTGTGTGTGTAGTTTCGTACCACTATGGCACATGATATAGAATTTTATTTGATGGGTATCTATCCAATGATGAGTGATAATTAATGAAAAAACATGGATATTCTATTCATGTATATTTCATTGAGTGTGTCACTTATTATTCTTTAAATCAACTCATTCCATCCATGCGAGGCTCAAATTATGGTCATCATGGAAAATTACATGGTGTACATTTTTGGGGGTTATAAAAAATTCCATCTGTCCTGACATTAATGGGATTCATTCAAAATTAAAATATTTTATATTGAGGTAATATAGAGAAAATATCCATTTTCAATGAACATCAGTTATATATTAGGAGTATTATAATCAAAAGGATATTCACTAAGAGTAAGATCTCAACATGAAAATTTTTCTACCCAAGAGGATAATATTGACACAAGGTGTTTGGGTCGTTAGGAGGAGAATCAAAACTCAATAATTTTTTACAACAAGATGAGAATATCAAGTTAAGGAATTTGATGTCTCCCAAATTAATATTTGGATCTTGGAAATTGAAATCATTGTGAGGAATATATAACTCCTTGATTCGGATATCACCAAGTGGAATAATTGACTTGAGTCATTTGAGTTTCTAAGGGGAATACTCGACTTGAGCTGTTTCATTACTTGGAACAATTTTAATTGGGGAACATAATATAAATTCATAAAATAAAATTATTGGATAGTAGGGGGATAGTAATGATAGTCAAAATTATTGATGGATCAGATATAGGTAATCAGGGAATCATTATGTCTCCTTTGAGAATTTTAATCAAGCTAAGCATACTTAAAGAATCAAAATCTCCATTTATATCTAATTCATGAAAAAGGGAAAATGAAATTGAGTGAATAAATATCCTTTTTAGAGAGATAAGAATGAATACCAACATTTATTAGTAAGGGTATCAACACATGGGACGAAAAAATGTGATATTGTGCTTAGGCCTTGAAGAGGTGATTCATACATCACTAAACATCCATTAATAATGAAAATTGTTCCACTCATAGTTTTTTAGATAATCTCTATGTATATTAGTATCCTTAGTAAGAGATAATAAAATGGTCTTCCTAGTGTTAAGTTGTTATAGATGATCAAATTTAAACTCATAAACCCTTACACAAGGAATTATTATTTAATTCTCACTCCAAGGTAATGAAATCAGGTCAAAAAAAATCGATAACTATAAAAATATTAATATGATGTAAAATGAACCATTTTTTCATTAAATTTTCATAAATGTGATCTTTATCATGTAACCAGTGTGAATTTTCTTAGAGGATAATCACAAATCAAGGCTTTGGAGTTTCCAAGATTAGTATCTCAAGTCTAGGAATTTGGGCTACAAAAAGGAGTATCAAGACTCAAGACATTTTTGATAGGAGGAGGATTATTTAAGATCATGTAATGTTTATCTTAACAAAACATATATACCATAATATGAAAGGGTATAGAATAATGGTTTCATTGTATTTATTTGACTATGAATATGATTCATGAAGGTGTAGCATCGAGTGTTTTTTAATCCACTTGAATATTTGGTATATATAATGTTTAAATCAAACTTTTCAAATATATGAGTCAATGGAACAAATATATAGGTGGAATGAATTTGAAAATTGGCAATATAAATATTACCACTTCACCATTATAAAATATATAATAGTGTTAATCATAATAATTCCACTAGGAATAAAAACATACCCTAGAGTTACTTTTCTACTCAATGTAAACAATTTTATTCACTATTTATTTATTGGGGTCCATTCAGATATATTAATTGACATGTTAAGAATTACATATGAATGGGGGAACCAAGGAGACATGCTTAGGTTTTTAGAATTATAAGAGTAAAATATTAACATAAGTTTGTGGTTGATTTTTATTTATAAATTAAATGAATTAATTATGTTTCATGGAGAAAATGATATTTAGGATCTTTTTAAGCACTATAAATGATACACCACTATGTATTAATAACATCTAAAAGGGGAAGGGATAAGAAAGAAGACAATTTGGATATGTGATTTATTTAATTTGAGTATCCTCTTCCTATGAATATGAGGACTTTTTGAAAATGGTAATGTACCCATCATGTAGTTTAAGCATATGTTTAAGGGGAGAAAAATAATTGCTCAAACATTTTACCTGACCTGTGGGCCTAGTAAGCATAACTTGATTTTGTATATGGACATGTTTAATCGCTAAACAAAATTTATTTAAAATTTTTTCCATAGCATTTTCTAAATACATGAAAGATAAGTCTTAGTAGGTGAATACATAAAAATTCCACAATCTTCCCTTTATGTGATTTCATCATAAAGACCATTTTTTATAATTTTATGTTTCTTTAGTTCTCGAATTTTTTATTAATTCCTAAAATTAAATTTAATAATATGAAGAGACTTGATTTTTTCTCACGGTGATATTTAGAGTATTTCCACATAATAAGTCATTTTACCTATTTTGATGTTTCCTACAATTTAACTTCCTCCTAAACCATGTGTTTGGAAGGATTACTAAGTATATATTACAATAAAACTCTATATTATCTTTAAGATTTTTCTACCTAATATTTTTTTATAAATCATTCATTCATTTCATTATTCTCTGGCTTGTTCATAACATGTGATGGGGAATGTATTATCATGTAGATACTTGACAATCGATCAGGTCACCCATTAATTTTATTCAAACTACCATAACTTTGGGTATTTTTGATTTTTAGTTTAATGTAATAAATAGAGACCAAAAATAGTGTGACTGATGTTTAAGGTTGTACATATAAGACTAAATATGGATGAACTCTAAGGTAATAGAGATTTGACTAAAATTTCTACTATTTATGGTCACAAAACATTAAACATAAAGAATATAATGTTTAAGTTAATTCAATATTCAACAAATTTGAGGTAACATATCCAATGATTAGGTAAAATTCGAACCACAGTGAGTACTAAAGCTAACATTGGACATGAAATCAGGTTAAATGTGAACATACATTGTAACATAAATCATACACAAAAGTCCAATTCTATAAACCTTGTAGGGGAGGAAATGTTAATATATTTTGATATCACACACCAAGGACTGATGGTGGACCTTTTTATAGGTATATATCTTTAATTAATAATGATATGAAACATTTAATTGTATGGGTGCGATTGTAACAGATTGAATGAGGTGACTATATAATGGGAGGGGGTTTGATAGTTATGAAATTTATTACTATTCCTAGAATAGGAGATTTGGGTGTCACTATATATCCAATGGTAATAGGAATCAATCCATTGGTATATCTACATGCGATGGTTTTATGAAAATATATTATCATTAAAAGAAACCTCTGATGAATTAATTAAGGACTCTTCACTATGAAGGAATCTTCAATGGAAATTTAAACTATGAGAGGTCCAATGATATGAGATAAAGGGTTCACTACATACCATATGGTAATTGGAATCATGCCCCCACATATTTCTAGATAGAGGTATTTTTTCATAGGTTATGTGAGGTATTAAATTATAAAAGTCATATGTAGCAATAACCATCAAATCTCCAATGATGGAAAACTCTTACATAGATCAATATCTTTCAAATGGAGTTCATTTTAATATTTGAGCAGACATAGAATATAGAACTTTAATAAGTTTAATGTCATAGGGGGTGGACCATTAATTATTATGGATTAAGGTTATAAGTTTTGACCAAAGTTCCGTAGAGTTTATACTCATGTGACTTTGTTCCTCCTCGATAGTTCTTATAATTTGTAAGGGCATAAAACATAGATATATTTACAATTGTTTTAAACTTGGGTAATATAAATAAAGAAAATTATTTATTGAACTTTTTGAAGCATATGTAATGGAACATTGACTAGTGGGAATATGATTAAAATTAATAATAAATAAGGTACCACCACACCATCAAAAAGTATATAACTTATTTTCGGAAACTCTCTTTTTTACTAAAACAATTACCTAAGTGTTACATGATAGATTCCCGTAAATAATGGTGTCCACAATTTTCTCATAGGTGGACCATTATGACAAGTCAATGAACCCATTATAAACTTCTATAAGGAGGGAGACCAAGAGGATATACTCATGGTTTTTGGAATTATAATAGGAGAATCCTTACTCATGGGTGATTTTTTCTAGGATAAGAATATTGATTAAAGGATTTTGAATTATTAGAGAGATCAATATTGACTAATAATTTTTTTTTATTAATGTGGATTTAGACACCAAAGGTATTAAGTTTATTATGTGGAAGAGGAGATATAAAAATGGGTTTTTAATACTCTATGGCTATACAATTACGTGTATGGGTTGTTATTTTTGACAAGGAATATGGATTAATGTAACAGGAGGCTAAATTAGACCCCATATAATGAAGTGAGTGTCGGGAATGTTCCAATTTACAATTCTGAGAATCTAACCACCATATGATTCCACACATTAAAAAATCAATCCTCTGAAAATTCTAGAAATAAAAGGGCACGATGAAAATTATTTGTATCAAAATATATGATGAAACCACTATCTCTTTACTCATCACACTATGTTTACCTCTCACATAATCAAGAACACTCATGACTCTAAAAAAATTCAAAGAAGAAACAAATAGAAAAAATAAAAAAATAAAAAAATTTGGTTTACATAGTTAAGATGGTAATCCTATATCTATACAAGTAAAATTTATTCTCTTCCATTTATATCAGACGATATATGGGATTATAGCTGAAATTTATTATTATTGATATCAAATAGCCATAGAATATGACTAACAGAAATAATGTATGAGTGGTCCCACCTCATCCTTATTGTGGATCACTATTTTTATCCAGTTTCATCACCATCTAATATTTATGGACATCCCATAATTTAGCCACAGTGACTATTGATTTCCTCTAAAAATTTATACAAACCAATAATCATATTAATCATTGAAAGTTTCCCATATGCCCAAAACATTTATCCTCCAACTTTCAGACCACTAGCAATACACTCATCAGAATTTCATTTTTTTATCACACCATATAGAATACTTAATCCAACTAAACTTCAATGAAAATATATTTCTATTATTGGTTGAAGTGATCCTAAAGGATAATTCGACCACTGGTGTCTCTCATAGCTTTCAAACTGAAACAAATCTCATGCATTCTTCCCATTATTGACAATATTTCACCTGAGGATTTCTTTAAAGAAAACTATGGAAAATATTGAACACATTGGCACATCCATTGAACATTGGTATTAATAAATTATCAATTACCTTCATCTCTTTCCATTAACCAAATCATCAATAAGAAATAGTTTTTAATTATAATTGCATAGACTAATAGTTTGTGAATATGTAGTTTGGATTATATGTCCCAATAATCTTCCATTACTATAATACTTTATCCTCCAGTAAATTATTGATGAAGAGTTTTTTCAGGTTGATGTGTTTCATTTTTTCATGATCTATGTGATTTTAAGTATGACTATCAAATAATATCATCCCGCCCTCTTGTAATCTTCTATGTTCCTCCAACAAGATTATACACCATATTAGTTCATTTATTGATTATATTTTTACCAAATAATAAACATTCATTATAGAAAAAGAAATGAATGTTTTTAACTCTAACATATAGATAATTGTTCTTACTTTATAGTTATATATGATATCTATAGTTCACTTTTGGATCTCTAAACACCTAAAAATATCTACTTTGATAAAACTTTGTAAGGGATCATATATCCTAAATAATAAGGATGTGTATTCCAATCACCTTGAGCACTAAATGATAAATTTTAGACATTTCTAGTGTTCCCTTTATTGATTTTACTTGAAATGAACAACTACTCTAACTATAAATGTCATTATCGGCTGAGTGGAATGCATCAGTCTATGAAACTTTGATGAAAATGGAAGATCCACTAGGTATATGAACTCATCTTATATTTTAATTTCCTTCTCATTGGATAGTTTTATGTGTGTGGAAAACAGAGCTGACATTGTATTATATCCATACATTTTTATCATCTCAATATCATTCACATATATTTCCATCGAGATTTAACCAAAGTATTATCCTCCACATATATATTAATATTCATTTTTGAGGTTTTATTAGACTAAATGAGATAAATCATCTTGAATCAATCTATAATATCATGCTTCCACTCTTGAAACCCAGTAATGTTTTTGACTTTCTAACAATATTTCATCAACATATAGTCTGAGTATAATAAAACATCTATCGTTCCACACCCATCGATATAAATAATGATCTTTTTTTTTCATTGACTGGAACCTCCCTCATTTACAAATCCATCATTTTTCTGATTCCTCTATATTGGTTCTCACGTCATGAAATTAATACTTATATTAACCTTTTAGAAACATACCAATTTTGATAATCCTTGAAATCCATTTTTTCATAATTTTAAAATCTTCTTCCATGTTATTATGAAGAAATGATTTCATTAAATCCAACATTTTTATGTGAAAATCATTTAATGTTATTGGGATTATCCCTATTCATATTCATTCAAGTTTAAATATCTGTAAGAATAATTTTGGAGAATTAAATTCTATATTTATTTTTGAAACGGTTAAACACCAATAATTCCACATATCTCTTTATTCTGTCATCTCCATCCTTCAAATGTCACACACACTTCTTTTCAAGTGTAAATTTACCGTATAGTAAAATATTTTTCTCCCATGCACCATTAAATTACAAAAAAAACATTTTTCAAACATTTTTAACTCCCATGTTTTAGAGTCACTATGTATTTCCACATCTTTTGGGATTTCATGCTCACCTCTATCTGTGTGCAGAAGAAAATTCATGGGAAAACTATATCCTTGGACTTTCAACCTAACCCTAGAAAACCTTTTAAGTTAAAATTTCTCTTATACTCTTATTGTCTCTATAATTATGATGCTCTATATCTAGATTTATATCATAAAATGCTTTGTATTTTTGATTGTTCCATTAGGCATTGTTAGTCCAAGAAAATTCATTCACATCCTCAACTGGCCTCACTTATAAACCTCTAATGATTTTATTTGAACTCTTTTGAATATATTCACTTCTAGTACCTACATTAATAACCAATTATATGTCATTTTTCAATAATTTTTCACTTACCATCGGATTCATCTATTCTTTAGTCATTCAAAAGAACCTAATCAATCAATATAATATGTTAACATAGTATTATATTATAATGATCCTCATCCCATATCCAAAATCAAGTTTTTTTAGTAAAATATTCCACAAAACAATATTCCTTGGACTTTGATTTGAGTTTTTCTCTATCCCTAGAATTGACATAGACATAGATGATGCTCCCGGAATTTTTAAGATTGCCAAATTATTGTGGTTTTATAAACCATAAATATTCAAGAACTTCCAACCCCAATGGATCAAATGGACTTCTATTAACAAAATATGATTTCATATTCACTATTTATACACATATATCCTTAGGATTTCTTTAGTATACCACCATGTTTTGTGACATCATTGTTAACATTTAGTATATTCACTTTATGACATAATTATTCTATATTCTTCCAGAAATGGTTTTCAACAACCTGGTCCCCTTATTTCATTATATTTTAAAAAAATTCCTTATATTATAATATCTATCATTGATAGATTTTATAAATTTTAACTTATAACTAGTTCCCCTCTCCTTTATAGCCTTAGATTAAAAAAATATGATTCCATCATATTTTTTCTTCAGAAGGTAATCGCATAGAATCTTCATTTCATCATAAATGAAAGTCATGAGTAATGTGACAAACCATGGGAATAGACTAGGGAAATCCCCCAAAACATCTAAGTGATAAATTTTTATATTTGTTTTATCTAGGATAATTTTTGAATACGTTGAACAAAACCATCAACTATTTCTCAATAAAAAAACACCAACAACTTCAAAATACATTAGGATCAATACTAAGTATTCCTTTTCTTAGTTTAACTTTCATCATTTTAATAATATTTCAATTTCATAAATCCCACTACTATATACATTAGGAATTTGATACTCTAGAAATTACAAAATCCATTTTATTTTTCAGTTAGATGTAGTGTCCAATTCATTACTCATCATTCCACTATCTTAGATCTTAAAGCCACTTACAAAACCCCATTAGTTGAAGAATCTCCATTGCCCATCTCATAAACATATATGATGTATATTGTATTATTACATTATCATGGAAGGACTTTTTTAACATATTTTGTAATTAATAATATTATATTCATTATCTTGATATTGACATCACCTTCTGAATATACTTCATATTCCAAATTCTCTTTTCTAAACATCCAAGAAACAATGTACACCATACACCCTTTCTCTACTATATATTTGAACAATGAACATAATTTAATATCCCATGATTATACTAAAGATTTAACACTTATTAACAATATGTTACCCTCCCCAACTGAATTAATGGGATTTGAGATTTCATAAGATTCACTTATAAAATTTCCCCAAAAAATCCAATAAATTCCTGAAAATGTGGCCAACCATTTTCAGGACTAAAAGAAAATATCTAATTTAAATACATAACCAATTTTCTTTTGGTTTAGTTTCTTTAGAATTAGAGAAAAATTTAGTAATAAACCTCAATTATAGTTCATCTATAATACATTTTCTCACTGTATAGTCAATTGATTAATCCATAAAAATTATTCCAAATCACCTATAAATTTGAACACAATATTATCTTCATGGAATACCACATATATTACACTCCTTAAATATTTGGGTAAAAGGAAACATAATAATGGGTGATCTCAAATTATTTGTAGGGGTAAAACTAACAAAAAAATTCTAAGATCATTAGTGATCCTAATATAAATTTCTACACCTCAGAATTCAAACAAGAAACGTGAAAATAAAATATATATTTCATCCACAATAAAAAAATTGTTTGACCATAAGCATAAAAAAATTTCATAAGGAAATGATATCATCAGATCATGAAATCATTAAATATGTCATATAAACATAGTTCATGACATCATAAGGATAATTCAAGTCTCCCTACAATGATTATGATAGTGGAAAGAGTCCCATTGCGGAATTGGTTCACTCCCCATAAAAATTAAAATAGTTGATAAAGTATTCTGGTGGATTAGTTACACTTAATAATATAATAAATAAAATATCATGAGGTATAAATCTTTATAGAATTAATTCAAGGGCTTTATAATTCCAAGACCATCCGTTACATAATATCGTGTTCTTAGGATAACCACTCTTCCACCATATATAGTTTCCCATGAGGTGAAAACATTACACAATAAATTAGTGGGATATATAATGTTTTTCTCACCCATAACATAATCAGAATCATAATTTATACATTCATATATGTTACATATAAGGAATATGATAAATACACAAATAATAAGCATGTTAAACCCCGTGAGAAAGAAGTGGGTTTCAAAGTATTTTCTCAAATGATAACTAGATGATTTATATTATGGATTCCTTAGGGTATAATGAATTAAATAATTTCAGACATTCATATTTTAAGAAACAAAAACAGGCCTTGAACATTTAGTTCTAATGAAAAAAATTTACAATAGTCTTTAAAGAGATGTAAGAATAAAGATAAATTGTATAGATGATTCATCTTTAAGTGAGCATAAGATCTTTTAAGGAAGGATATTCATTAGAATTTCACTTTAATCTAGAAATGAACTAGGTTGTTTTTATATAATATAATTTGGGTTCTAGAAATATATTCCTGGTCAAAAATATTTTATAGAGTTGATACTTGTCATAAAATAAGAAATCATAACGATGAAAATTCTTTTAAAAAAAACCTTTGCTGGAATCCCACATTGTAAAAAAGAATAATAAATTATTATTTTAAAAATTGTGGATGGAAATTTGAAGTTAATATGATATATAACTTATATATCCTTTCAAATAAAAATAATAACTTTAATGGGAAGTAAAATAGTGAATAATGATTGGAAACTTGTGTTTAAGAGGATGAGAACTAATCTTCACACTATTCAATCTAAAGTAAGGGATAGAACTCATCAATAAGGAATATTTGAATAAAAAATGATCTCTAAATATATAAATAGGGTATACTATATAAAATTAAATATTAATCTAATTTAAAAACATTATAAATAAAGAAATAATAGAGAGTTACGAGATATTCAGATATTTTAAGGATGACATCAATTATAGCCTATAGTAAGGAAGAGTATAAATGGAAGTGATGTATCCAACTTCAACACTATTTTATGATATTATAATTCAATAGGTCATAGTTACACTATAAAAATGAATATTTTTTCATAATATGATAGCATACTTCAATTAATGTTGATTAAGAAGAAAACCCTTACCTTGTTCTTGATTTTTTCTCCACATGTGCCTAACTTTATTGGTACCTTGAACATTCTCTTAAATGTATCCATGGAAATGAGTGGATTAGGATAAGTAAATGAGACAAGAAGATTATAAATATTAAATTGAGTTCTTTGAGGATAAAAAATTAATACTTTTCTGATGTAATTCAAAGGAATTGTTCTGGCATAATGTTGTGGATGTTTTGTCTTATAAAAGAGAATAAAAGTGATCTTTTGTGGACAAACATTACTTTCTAAATGATATACTTGCAATATTAAATGGTAAAATACATTAAAATTTATAAATAACGTATTTTGGTATGATATTAGATCAATAAATACATAAAAAAAATAATTTACACATGTGTTTTAGACATGGTTTTTATTATTTACAATTTTTTTTTCATTTTTCCATTTTAGTTTTTACCACGGTAAATAGTTTTAACTATGTAATTTATATTTTTAAAAAAATATAAGAAAAAAAAATGTTACCCAATATTTAGGTTTAAAATAAATTTAATCTACCTTTAACCTAATTCAATTTCTAAATATCAAAAAATAAAATTTAAAATTTAAATATTTAATATATCAAGAAAAAAATCACAGGAATGATTTTTTCACAATTTCCTATTCATAATCTTATCATGTATTGATTTATAAATTATTTACTATTAATATATATTTTTTAGATTTATTAATAATTATATTTTTATCAATATTTATAAGTGATTGATTTATTTTATTAGGTAAAAATTATTCAATGTTAAAAAGTATTTCTTTAAAATAATTGTTGTAACATTATCCTAGTAATTTACATTATTTTTAGAAATTACAAACTTTTTCCCAATTTTTTCCTCATAATTTAATATGATAATGTTTATTTAAAATATTAAATCCATTTTGATAGAATTTTTTTATAAATATTTATAAAATTAATTGTTATCAAACATAAATAAAACATTTTTTAAAGTGAAATAATACTTAAGATTCCAAAATAGTAAACATGAGGTTTTTTTAAAAAATTATAATTTTTAAATTATTTATTCAAATTTATAAATTTATATATATTATTTTTAATAATTATTTAATCCATTTTTTTATAATTTTATAAGAGAGATGTTTTTCATAGAATTTGATTATTTCACTATTTACAAAAAGACGATTATTTCCAAAATATATCAAAAATTAAACTTAAAATAATATTTATATGAAAATTAAAGAAATGTAGTTACTTTTTCAAATTTAAATTTTAAAATTTTAGAACTGATCATTTAAATAATATTTAAAAATATAATGAATAACATTTTTATTAGTAGATAACTTTTAAAATTATTAACCATTCCCATTATTATTTTCCATAAATTGCTAATAGAATTAGTTTGATATATTTTACATATACATATATATATATTATTAATTTAAAAAATATAAATTCTCTATAATATATTTATTTTCTTAAAATAAACCAAAAAAATATTATAATTTTCGAAAAAATAAGTAGTGTGCTACATCGAGTCCCACTCAATAGTGCCCCGAGACGGTGGCTACCAAACCTCTACCACATATCCCTAAACACTAGTGGCTACCAACTAAAATAGGGGTTCTAGGGTGTGTTTGTGAGGATAATATTCTCTTATAGATCAATGTAAGAACAATGGTTAACAAAAGGTAATAAATAGTATAAGCACTTTTATAAAGAAAACAACAGAAAAATATAATAAAACATCCTTGCATTATAATAAACTAAGAAAAAAATGTAAAAAATGTATAAAAAAGATAATTATATCTTATATCTATAAAAAATGATCATACAATGGAACATGGATATAAATAATATAATATATTCTATCAAAATATACAAGTAAGACAAAAACCGCTACACAACATCTCGAGTATAGGGTTAGTCCTATGACACCTAATCTCCGTCCTATGAAGCATGAAAATTATGCATCAGAAGTAGCACACTTCCATTTATCCATACATACGATCAATAAGTCTGCTTGGGTACCAAAAAATACCCGAGCAAGGTGTGCGATAAAAATATCAGTAGGATAACACCCATGGTGTCTTGGAAATTCAATTTCATGCTTTAAATATGACAGTGGTCCATTTATAATAAATGAAGAGGAACTGTATATAAACATATAAACCTTGTTCAAGGTTACTAAATGGACACATGTCTAATACCACTTACTTCAACCTATGTGATAATTTTGAACAAGGTACCTATACAAGTGAAAATATAGAAATACATGTGACATTATAGCTAGGAAACCAAGTAAAAATTACCCCACTGCTTCTTCTTTATCTTAGATATCGCATCTTCTAATCATCACATGAGTGTGCGAATAATTCAAAGAGAAACATCACTTGTGCCCAAGAAAACTCATAACAATAAAATACATGAATCTATTATGTGTAAACAATAAATAAGTATATCAAATAAAGTGGTGGAGTCCCGAGCACATCCAAGGTGATTTAATAGAGTCCCAAGTGTTTCTACGGGAACCTCCAATAAAACCCAATACCATAGAGTCTATACAAGGTGACCCATACGGCATACCTTGTACCGCTCGTGGTATAGTGACTTTGAGTCCATCCAAAGTATCTCACATAGGGGTCTAAGTATAATCCATGGCATGGTGTATTCATCTTTCCAATAGGTTTGTCCACAGTTTCTGCCATAGGGGATTGGCATCACTCAAAAGTACAGGAAACAATAGGGAAGCTAGTACATGGAAAGGAAAAGAATCACTCCCATTAGAACTAGTTGTAACCAACTTAGCACGGAATGTCCATCCATGGATCCTAAATTTGGAACACATTTTCTCTCCTGACCTATATTAAGTGAGCCAAGTAGCGCTATTAGATAATGAATATCGAATGGAAAGCATCAATATATAATCTAATGCTATAAAATAGGCATCCTAAATCTATAACCTATTCAAGCTATACAATTATCATAATCCAATTTGATAGGGTATAAGGCATATTGAATATGCCTAAGTAATTTAAAATGCCTTTAAACCCATGTAATGAATTAAAGTTATATAACCCAAGCTCACATACTTGACCAAGCCTAGAAATAAATTCAAGAAAATAAATAGCTTAAGTAATAAATATTAAATGAGGTAATAAACATGGAACATAACAAGACATATATATTATCACATAATGATGGTATAGACTACATGAATCACTATGTAATATAATAATTCTAAGAAATGGGCTAAAGAGTAATCACATAAGTCAACATGAATGTTCAAGGGTATGTGGAATTTTCACGAGGTCCAGTATTTTATAATCAATATTAGGCATTCCCCAAAGGGTACCATTTCCTGGTTCATCACCCATAATAAAACAATTTATCAATTTAAAATGTTAAACCATGGTTCCAAACACACACACCTATGTTGAAACGCAACTCAATTCATAATGTAAATTTAACCCATTTAGGTAGGAATGCCCAAAGGGATGGCCAAATACAAGGATATCAACTAAAAAATGGGTTTCAATACATAAAAGGGTCTATACAGGAACAGAAAACCATTTAAATAAATTTAATATTTATGATCAAGGAATCATCGGGAGGTTCCACTGAGCGGAACAACGACACGATATTTAAAACAAGAAGAAATAATGGGGAAAATCATAGTCACCAAACATTAATGTCAAAAAACTCCACTGGTCTGATAATAATCCTGGCTTCAACCTAAAAGGGGAGAAATTAGAATATTTAACAAAAAATTGAAAATAGGGGAAAACATTCTAATAGTAAAATTGAAAAATAGTTGGAAGAGGGACCAAGAAAGAGAGGTGTAAAAAAGGTAGATCTTACTGAGACACATATGAAAATTCTGAAAATGAAGGGAATAGTGGTGAAATGGTGTAGAAATATCAAAACCCATAGAGGAGGGATGGGGATATTGTTCACCAAGAGGAAATAGAAAACTGTAGTGGAAGAGGATGGAGGAGAAGAAAAGGGGGTTGAAACATTAATGAAGGAAAAAATTGAAAACTCGCCACCATTTTGCACCGCACACGATTTGGCCACATGGTTGGATAAACCATGCACCAACTGTGTGCCTCTACTACTTCAAGGGAAATACTGCATAGTTAGTCAAATGGTTTGAATAACCATGCGCAAACCATGAATTTGGTCTCTATGCCAAACCAACAGTTTTCCAAATGACTATGCATTTGGGAAAAGCAGCTGTAAAACCCCATATGATCCTCTGCACCCTAATGTCTTCTATAACATAGTTTTGGAAAACCTTGCAAGTTGGGCAGCATGGTTTCCTTTAACCATACATCCCAGTCTTATTCCGTCATTTTCTAGGATTCAAGATCTAAACAATCCCTGGACTCACCCAATGCCTCCTTCAACTCTTTAGGTAACATTGTTTGGTCTATTTTAAGGAATTTAAATAAAATATTTAAGATTCTGTATGTTTGGATAATGTCATTATGTTACAACCTACCCTATATAAAATATCTCATCGACGAGTTTCCCTTTCGAGGGTGGTATGACGTCATCTAAAAAGAGTTCTGGCCACTGCACACATACATCAGTCATCCACTCCCAAGTCTCATCGTGTACACGTCTGCGCTACCATAGCACACAGACTAGGAGGTTTGACCTTCCTTAGTGAACCTTAGGCTACGATCACTAATACGAATTTGATGATCCTCAAAGGATGCATCCACCTCCATCTCAATATCGCCCTGATCAAACAAATGATATGAGTCTAGATGATACTACTAAAGCTGAGATATGTGGGATACATCATGCATGGAACAATACCTATAAGTTAACAACAACTGATAGGCTACTGACCAAACATTATCCACTATCTCTAAAATCCCAAAAAATCTCAACAATAACATTATATGCCTCCTGATTCATTTATGACCCAATCTATGAAAAAATATAGAATGACCTGATGCCCCAAATAGAAATCTAGAGGTCTACTTTGACGATCGGTATAAGGCTTCTAACTAGACTAATCTACAACCATAGGCTTCTGAATCAACTTGACTTGTTCTGAAGTCTCCCAAACTAGATGAGGAACCAGTAGAGCATCCTCCCATACATATATTTAGCACAGTGGTTAATGACATGGTCTACCATTGAGATTCTCATGAATAGATATCAAAATTTTTCTTGAAATCTATTATTGTAGGAAAACTCAACTAGAGGAATGTGATTCTCACAGGGACCTCCAAAATCAAGGATAATGGCCCTCATTTTATCCTATAACATCATAATCATCCACTTTGAATTCTCATCAGTCTAAGTATGATATGCAGTACTCAATAGCACCTTTGAAAATAGTGCCTTCTGTAACCCTTCCAAGAACTACAATGTGAACTGGGAATATCAATTTGAAACAATAGAACATGGAACCACATGAAGTCACATTATCTTATTAATGTTTAACCTTACTAAATAATCAATAGATAAGGTCTACAAGATAGATAGGAAGTGCAAAACATTGCTCAACATATTGATGATCACCCATATCACGTCAATACCTCGAGGAGATCTCAATATTCCTTTCATGAACTCCATGGAAAAATCATTCAATGTTCGCTTAAGAATGAATAGATTCTATAGAAGAACAACAAGTAATTGGTGATCTTCCTTCACTTGATAACATGTGGAGCACCGAATGATGAAGGTTTCTATCTACCTCTTTATACTAGGCCACCAATACCAAAGTTTCATATCCCAATACATCTTGGTAAGCCTAGGATAAACTACCCAAAAAAATGAATGACATTCCTTCATCATCTCTTCTCATATATCATAAGGCACCCAAACACACCCATGATAAAGAAGGGCCTGACTGCCATTAAAAACCCAACCCATAGTTGGTTTCTCTCATGTGATTCTCTCCCTCAGATAGAGGCCCTCAGAATATGATAACTAAATCATCAAAACCAGTTCTAGAAGAAAGGATTTCACTACGAGAACTATTAAAACTAGTTTCTTGTGATATTTTGGAACCTCTAGATGAAACAAATAAAAAATGTCCATCATCTACCACTAATTTTCTCTACCTTTACGTCTTGTATCCACAGTTTCTAGATCATGGTATCAAACATGGTATTCCCCTTACCGAGTGTATAATAAAGCTCAAAATCATTGGACTGAAGGTTTTATACATAGCTGTGCTACCTCAAATTCATGTCTCGTTGTGTGGAGAAATATTTTTCAGTTATGTGATCCTCATAAAAAATTAATCACTCTGCCATAAGTGAATGTCTCTAACTGTGTAGATCATGAACCATGACTGCTAACTTGAGGTCATGTGTAGGATAGTTCCTCTTATGATGCTTCATCTAGAGAGATCCATATGCTACAAAATGATGACCAAGAATTATAACATCACCTAGCAAGATCCCTAAAGAATCACAATAGTTTTTATAACTTATTCCTAGATCAAGAAGAATTAGAATTAAATCTGAAGTGATTTTTCCCTTTTACTATTGCAGGTCCTTCCCATAGGCTTTAATCTATAGGAAATGCATAAAATACTTAGTCAAGGTAATAAGATGCACTGATTAGTGGAATAAATTCCAGATACAATTCTTTTAATAGCCAGCAAGCCCTAAGAAGCTACATATGTCAAAAAAATTCATGGGATGCTCCCAGAAAACCATGACAATCAACTTGTATGGGTCAATAGACACTCCTTTCTCTGATATGATAAGACCCAATAAGTGAAACTTACTGATCAAGAAGCATAATTTACACAGCTTTGTGTACAGATGGTGCTCTCTCATTTTACTCAATAATATATCAAGATGGGTTGTAAGGTCTTGTCTAGTGTGTGAGAAACCCAATTTTTCATCTATAAAGACTACCATAATTGAATCAATGTATGGGTGGAAAACCAGATTCATCAAAGACATAAAGAGTATTGACACATTTCTCAAACCAAATGACATTACCAAGTACTTTTAGAGTCCATAACTTCTCCAGAATACTATACATGGTATATCTAATGGTCTCACAAAAACCAAATAGTAGCATGAGCACATATCGATCTTAAAGAAAATAGTTTCTCTATAGAGTTGGTCGAAGTGGTCATCTATATGAGGAAAATGATAAATTTTCATCACTATAAGATGATTTAAACACCTATATTCCACACAAAATATTTATGGTACCATCTTCCTTCTTAGATAAATGGAAAGGTTATCCCCATGGCGATGTGATGAGTTATATGAAACCCTTAGCCCCCAGATCATCAAACTACTTTTTGAATTCGTAGAGATCTACTAGTGCCAACCTATATTGAGGAATGGACCCTGGTGATACACATGAAACTATCTCTACTGTGAACTCAACCTCTCTCTCATAAGATAATATAGAGAAATAATCTTGTAATATGTCCTTGATGGGATCCATAATTGGAGGTAACTCTTCAAACTACATTCCCTGGTCACTCATAAATAGAATTTCTAACTGGTCTGCCACTCTAACAAGCCCACTTCTCTTAGAATTAGATTGATCTTCCTAGATATTCCATTCTACATTCTATATATATGTGTTTCCATCCAGAAATATGAAGGAAATACTTTGTCGATACTAATCCACCTGGTCATTGTAAGGCACAAGCCTGTCCATACTAAGAATCGAATCGAATCCTTTAATATTGAGGATGAAGAAACTCTTGAACAAATGTCACCCAACTATCAAAAGGAGAACTCCAAACAATATCATATTCCCTATATTTTAACCCCTAACATATTATCTAGATAAATGAATCCACAGATCTACTCAATAGCTAGACCAATACTATACACACATGCAATATATATGAAAGAGTGTGATGCACCTACATCGAAATGGGAATAAACTAATGTAGTGGTCATCAGAATAGTACCTATAACCAAAAATGGTCCTGGAATCTACTCCTATGATGTCTGATGTAATGTGTACAAATGGACCAAACCTCATCCCTGAGATGCTACCAGACTATCATGAGCAGATCCACTCTGCTGATGTTCAATATTTACCCACTAGCTTCCGCGGTTATGGCCACTACTACCTAAGCCTAATCAGCTAGTAGAATACCAACACCTATCCTAACATGAAATTGTTTATCGTGTACCTGATATAGATTCCTGTGTAGATTCTCTACCCCTAGATGCTAGAGGAGAATAATTGAAGAAGCACTGAAGATGAACCATCCTTCTACAAACTCGAAATTCTATACGGTTCCTTGTGCACTGAGGATTCTTATGAAATATCCTACCACATTGGAGAAACACTATATTAATCTAAGTCCATTTCACCTAGAAATCACCACCCCCATAAGGACCTTGAATCTTCTCTTTCTTCTTCTTGAATAACCATCACCCTGTTTTGAAACTAAACTGCTTTGGATCACATGACTTTCTTCTATAAGATTTCATTTCATAATAAGTGATAGGTTTCCTATCTATGTCATGGTACTCAAATGGAAGTCATTCACCTATGATCATACACCATACCCAAGCCCATCCTCAAAATTCATCACAGTAGTCAATTCATCACTGGTCAGAGAGAGAGATTGAAACACTAATAATCGGTGAAGTGAGTATAATACTCAAGCACTAACATAGATACCTATTGAGGATTCATTAATTATTGGGATCAATCCACTCTTCGAGTATATAGAAAGAAGTGATCAATGAAATCCATATATAATATTCCCTAGATCTTACCTCGGTAATTCTCCAACCTAGAAATGGCATCCCACCAATGCTTTGTGGAGTCACAAAGCATGTAAGTAGTGAGATTGAACCTCTTCAATGTAGGTTTCTTAATATAGTCAAAGATAGACGCTATTTATTCTAACCATGATACTATAGTAAGAGTTTCACCATCCACCAAGAAGGTGGTAGGATTCTACTATTGAAAGCACTATGTAAGCTTCTCCATTGTCGGGTTAGGCTAGGAGAACCCTATACTGACCACATAAATTTGAGAAAACTATCCCTAAACAAAGAATCGGTTCCTAGTGAATGATTAGTTGGATGTTCCTCAAGTTACACTATAGGAGGTATCATAGGTTTCTCATTACTAACCACCTCTAGAGTGTGATCCTCACTACTCTCTTGGAGAATAACATCATGATGTTATGATGGCATTGATCTACAATTTTCAAATGCACACCTCAATAATTATTTATAACAGATAGGATATAATAATAAGGAAATAAGATAAATAATGAGATAATAGAAATAGGTACAAATCCCACCTATGATCCCAACATAAATAATATCCTTCTCCTAGAGTCAGGTCTAGATAAGAAGAAAATACCACATAAGGATCACTAGAAACATAGCCTAATCCCACTACCGAGATAAATAAAAGGTCTCAAAAAATTCATATTTTGGACATTTTGTTTTAATTATGGTTTTCATTTGTAATTTATTTATTAATTTAATTAACCTTTTAGTTTGGATGAATTTGATGGATATTCATTCCAATTAATATGGACCCATACACCTTAGGATTTAAAATCAACATCCAATTATTCCAAACCATAACATATCCATGCATTTCATATTATCACATTTCTATATTTATAAAAAAAATAGGCACTGTAAGGCCTTATAATCAATTACATGCAATCATGAAAATGCACACTAAAAAAGTAAACATGGAATGGAATAATGTATGACATTTAAATTCCAATTATTCCTAAAATGATGCATATAATGTGACACCATCATTTAATTAGGCTCAAGTAATAGAGATCATCAATCTAATCGAATAAATATAATGTCATAATGAAACATGTGTTTCACCCGATGGTGAAGTTGTATCAACCATAAATGGAATGACTAATAAATACAATTCCCAACCCATGAAATTTATGTTTCATATATACATGAGTTAGCTACATCCAAGAATGATGGAATATCTAAGTTCCAATGTCCTAGTTTCCTGTAAAAATAAAACATTGAGAAAAAATGACGAAGTTTTCTGATAGTATTTTGTAGTATCCCACCCCAAGTACCACCCAGTAGTCCCCCAATACAGTGGATACAGGTCCTCAAGCTCATCTCCCCTGATTCTAGAGGATATTGAGTTGTACTGATGTCCTAGATTGTGTATGTGGGGAGACTATTATCTCATATATTAGTGTAAGAACAGTGTTAGACAATAGGTAATAATTAGAGGAAACAAATTTATAGATAAAGCAACAACAGAAGATAATATAAACTACCATGCATGATAAGAAGCTAAATAGAAACAGAATAACCAATAATGTATACAATAAGATAATGAAGTCACATGTCTATATAAAATGATCATTCTGGGGGATAGGGATACAAATCATATACTACATGCTATCAAAATATACAAAAAGACCAAAATCTATTGCACACTATCTCAAGAATACATTCTGTCATATTCCCCCAAATCTCCATCCTAATAAGATGGAAAATAAATAATCAGAATGATCACACTTCCCTTTATCTCTACCTATGGTCATAATGTCTACTCGTGTACCAAAAAACTTTTGAGAAGGGTGTGAGGTATACATCTTAGTAGGCCAGCACCCATGGTGTCTAGGCCATTCCATTTCATTCTCTAAATAATACAATGTTCTATATATAATAAATGATGTGAAATAATATATAAACATTTAATCCTTTGTTTCGGTTCCTAAATAGACACCCATCCCATACCACTTGCTTCAGCCTACTCCAAAACATTGAACACGATACCTATGCAAGTCACCATATAGAAATACATGTGCCATTATAGATAAAAAACAAAGTAAAGAATTCCCCAAATATTTTTCTTTATCTTGGAGGAAACATTGACATGTCATCACATGGGTGTGGTAATACGCCAAAGAGAAACATCACATGTGCACAAGAAAACTCATAATAATATAATAGATGCATATTATATGACTAAAAAATCAATAAGTCCGTCTATTATAATAGGGGAGTCCCAAGACCATCCAATGAGAACAAATAGAATACCCTGTGTTCCTACGATAACATCCAATATAACACAATACCACTGAGTCTATCTAAGTTGACCCATACAGTGTCCCTTATATCACTCGAGGTGTGCTAACTCTATGTTTGTCCCAAGTATCTCACGTAGGGGACCGAGTATCACCCATGGTATGGTGTAGCCATCTTTCCAATGGGGCTATCTATTGTTTTTTCCCTAGGGAACTTGTATCACTCAAGAGTATATGAAATCACCCGAGAAACTCATACCTAGAAGGCTAGTGGATCACTATTGGCACATCGAGTCGTAACTAACCGATCACAGTGTGTCTATCCCTGGATCCTTAATTCAGAACCCATGTTCTCTTTTATCCCATATCAAGTGATCTAAGTGACCATATGAAATATTAAATATCATAGGGAAACCATACATATATAATCTCATTCTATCAAATAAGAATCGTAAAGCCAAAATCTATTCAAGATGTCCATATATAAAAATCTTGTTAAAAATAGAATAAGGAATTAGTCACAAGGCTAAGAAATGAGATACAAGAAAATGCACATGGCAATAGCATGCCACTAAAAACATATCATCAATGACATTTACAGATTCCTATATCACATTCTTACTAAGTATGGAAATCAATTCAAACCAATAAAAAGTCTTATGAAATTAACATTAAATTAGGCACAAAATATGGAATATAAAAAACATCTATATAATCACATGAGAAAGCTCAATGCTATAAGAATCACTAAGAAATATGTAATAAGTCAATGTAAAAGGATATAGAGTAAACACATAATTCAACAAGCATGTTCAATGGAATATTTCAATTACAAAAAGTAAAATCATTTATAATCCATTATAGGAATTCCCTAATGGATCATTTTCATGGTTCATCACTCATTATAAATAAATTTATCAATTTGAAAAATTAATACAAGGTGCCACAAACACACACCCAAGGTGAAACAAAACTCAAGGCATAATTTTAATTTAGGCCGTTTAGGTTGGAACACCCAAAGGGGTGGTCAAAGACAAGGTGATCACCATATAATTGGTTTCACTACATAAAAGGTTCACTAAGGGTATGGAAAAAATAAATTAATTTAATAATCCAGAATGAGGAATCACCGTGAGGCTCCATCTAGTGGCACAATGAAATCATATTTAAAATGTGATGAAAATATGGGGAAAATAATAGACACCCTACCTAAACATGATATCACTCAACTCCTCTGATAAAAATACTTCATTAATCCTAAAATAGAAGAAATCAGATGATTTAACTGAACATCAAAAATATCAAAAAACATTGTTTCACTAAAATTTGACAATGGATTGAAAAGGGACTAAGATAAAGAGGTTTGAGAATGGTATAGGATACTGAGATGAGTCTGTAACTTTTAATGGTGAAGAAAACATTGAAGATATGGGGTAGAAATGTCAAAACCCCTTGGATAGGAGGAGGGGTGATCGTGAACCTAGAGGGAAAGGAATACCCTAGTGGAAGAGGAGGTAGGAATGAAAAGATAGTTAACACATATATGAAAGGAACCATTGTAAACTCACACCCATTTTCCATTGATCATGGTTTCACCACACAGTTGGCCAACCCATGCTCTAATCATGCTCCTACTACTACTTCAAGGAGAATACCACTGGATTAGTTACATGTTTAACTAACAGTGCAAGAACTATGTGTTTAGTATATATCCTTAATATTCAATTGGACACACGACTGTGATTGTGGGTTATACAGTTGTATAAAAATCATGTAGCCCTCACACCCCATTGTCTAGAACCACACGGTTTAGGAAAACCATACAGACTAGGCATCATAGTTTCATTTAAAAGTGTTTCCTCATTAGCATCCTCCATGTTTAGGGATCTAGGCTCTAAATCATCCCCTAAAACACCCAATGCCTCCTAAAACTCTTTAGGAATCATTTTTTTGTATTTTTAAAGGAATTTAAACCAAAAATTTAACAGTCTGTACTTTTGGATAAAGCTGGTATGTTACAAAATATATTTTTAACCATACGGTTAACATATTAGTTAAATAGATACAATAAAAATGATCTTTATTTATAAATATATTTTTTATAATTTATTTATCTCTATTTATAACTACTTACATAATGTATATAATATAATTTTTACAATTTTTTCTATGATTTTTTTTAGTGTTGAATTCTAAGAAAGTTGGCTAACATTGTATTAATTTTGAAAAATATATTCCATAAACTATGGGTGTTTCACCCCCCCCCCCCCACCCACCTAAAAAATATCGTCATATAAATTTTAATTATAACTTACCAATGTAAATATAAAAGGTTATATAAAATATAGACATGACATGAGATATAATTTCTACAGATATATGAAGAAAATAAATTTAGGAACCTATCATTTCCCCGAGATTATACTTAATTCTAAAAGTGTGTTTTTCTCCAATCATTTTAGACAAGTGTATATAATTATTTGAATCATGAAATACATTATATAATATATTTTTAAAGTTTTTTCATATTAATACTTTCATTGGTATAATGTAATAGGATGATATGAATTTTAATTTCCTTATTCAAAAAATAATATTTTCATCTAAGTAGTGATAATGATCCATTCCAAAAAATTATTAAATTTATATAAAAGAAGTATTAAATGAAATGAATGAATCATAATCCCAAAATACTTAAAGAACATTCATATACCTTTTATCCAATAATTTTACCAACAGTTTTTTATTTTAATTTCTAATAGTTGCTGAAAACATACATGGAATAAGAAATTTACAAATCTAGAGTGATAGATAAGTGTATCTAAAACTTCTTCATTATCATTATACACATAGATACTCGTTTTTTCCTAATATTTTTCATATTCAAATGGTCTAATTTGTTGTTGGTGGTGATTTTCATCTTAACACCTTGGATTAATGAACTAGTTTTCATAGTTCCCAAATACCTTACATCTAGAACATCGAATTTCCAGTTTATCCTAAGAAAGAACATTATTTTTATCCTTAATTATCATATAATAATTCCTTTTTTCCTTTGAAGTTTATTTATTTATTACCTCCTATAAAATATTGAAAAATATATCATTCCTTTTATATATTCCCACTAGTTCCTCTCCCAGCATTTTTGACATAATGGAAATTAAAAGTTCTTTTCATCCTCATCTTTTTTACTAGAACTTCCATGAGGAACTATTCTTATCTTATTAGTTTTTTTGGGATTTCAACTATGATCACATTTTTAATAATATTTTCTAATTTTAGGTTTGTAATAATCATAATTTTTCTCACTCTATATCCTATTATGATGGGTTGTTCATTTAGGTAATCATCAAATTATCCCTCACACCCATTTATAACTCGATTCCTTATGGTTTCATCGATTACTAAAGAAAGATCATACCATAAGTGATTAATAATTAATATTATAGTAAAATTATCATAAATTATATTATAAAAAACATCAAAAAAATCATGATCTTTAAAACCATCACATTGTCATCTAACTCAACATAACTCGCTATTGTTTTAAAATAGTTTTATTTGTATTGGGTTATGTCATACTCCTTAATCTAATATCATAACAAAATAGATACATCATAATATATTACAAATATAATTTTATTGAAAAAATTTTACCCGTTAGAAGTATCAAACCATATTTGTAGTTGTGACTCCTTTTTCGAAATAGGTGATGATTTGTTTATTAGCCAATACTCCCTTTTTAGTGTTATTACCCCTAGGTACATATTTTCTAGAGCCTTTATCTATTTATAGTATCTATATATGGATGTTATTTCAAGTAAAATCGTTAAATCATTACCTTACCAAAATCCCATGATGTTTTATTCTATATATATTAATTTCTATAGTTTTAACTAATTTTTATTCATTATAACCCCAAAAAATTCTATATTACCACAACTAACCAAAAGGAATATTTATACCCTTCAAATTATGAACAATCTTAACTTATTGACCTTTAATCTATCTTTAACTAATATCTTAACCTCTAAATTAATCTAAACCCTACATGTATATAAAAAATAATAGATTAGAAACAATACTATCTATTTACATTAATTAATGAAAAATTTTCATTATAATACATACTCATAATCTTTTTGGTTTAGAGTTTTATATTATTTTTTTAAAAAATATTTACTAAGAAAAACATTTTCTTTTTCAAATATTGGATACATTACAACTATATCGACAACTACGTATTCCAAATTAATTATCCAATGTATCCAATAGATTTTCTATACAAGACAATATTTAATACATAATGTGGGTGTTGATTTCATTCATTACCTGGGAAAAATGAAACATTAGAAGGGGTGAGATCCAATTCTAATTAAATATAAGAATATTTGATAACAATAAAAGATCATTTGGGTGAATAAGATAAACATATGGGTATGAGAATGTAAAAAAGGAACATGTAAATAAAATATAGAATTTATACCCAATAAAATAAATAATATGGTCAAAATCAAGAAAACATGAAATAATGAAATGATATCATTAGATCATAGAATCATGAATTAAGTGGTATAAACATAATAAATGAAACTATAATCCCAATTCAAGGATCACTACAAATACTATCATGGTGGACCGAATCCCAAAGTTGATTAGGTTCACTCCTCATTCCCATGAACTTATTGGAAAAATTCATATAGTGTACTGGGTTAAATACCTAATATCATACATAACATATCATTATAAATAATAATTTATCCATTGAGTTGGGGGTCTCTATAATTTTGGTCCTCCCATCACATAATATATTGCACTTAGGCTAACCACCCATACAATATACATAGAATATCATGAGATGGAAATATTCCCAATGCATTGGAGGGATATATAATTTTTCTCCCACTGATCACATAATCATAATAAAAATATTTAAATGTATATGTGTTCTACATATGATAAATAATACATATATAAATTATGAGAAACCTAAAACTGATGAGAAAAAAGTGGATTTTGTAATCTTATCTCAGAGAAAAAATAATGTTTATTTCATAGGGATTCACATGATAATAAAGAATGAAATAATTTTTTATGTTCATATTATATAGAAACATGAATATAAAAAATTCAGTTCCAATTCATGAAAATTCAGATGAATGATTAAGGAGAAGTACATATAAAAAAGTAACATATAGTTGATTCTTTTTTAACTGATCAGTGTATAATTTATGGAAGGAAATAAATTATAATTTCATTTTAAATTGTAATATAACAAGTACATGTTATAAAAAATTAATTAGAGTTTTCAAAATATATCCATGTTGAAAATAATCATGGATTTTACACTTTCCCAATAATAAGAAATTATATGTTACCATTTTCTGTTTTAAACCAATCTTTATTGAAACCCAGCATCGTAAAAAAGATAATAAAACATTAATTTGAAAATAATATAATCAAAATATTAATTTCATATGATACAAAACATAAAAAGGTTTCCAATTAACATTTAATGGATGAAAAATTTAGTAATCTTAGGGAAAACCGTCATTTAAGAGGGTGGTAATTAATCTTAACCCAATTCCATTTTCAAGAAGGAATAGAACACATCAATAAAAAACATTTGAATTAAATTTGATATACCAAGATAGATATAAGTTATACCATATGAAATGACTTATTTAATTTAAGGATAAACAATATTACTCATTATATAATATTATGTTATAATATTCCATTATATTTTGTATAAGATGTCAATCGTCGCCCACTATTAGAATGAGCTTGAATGGAAAGCATTTCTTTGTTCATGATTCATTCAATGCATGTGGAAAAATTATTTTGTACCTTAAAATTTCTATTGAATTTATTCTTAGAGATTATTTTCATAGAATAATTAGTTGGGACAAAAGGATTAATAACATTAGATAATATTTTAGGATGAAAAAATTGATATATTTTCAAAAACGAATGGGTGTGGCATAAAGGGGTGGAAGTGTACCCTTTTATAAGTGATAAGAATAGAACTTTTTCAATATATATTTCTTTTTTAATAATATCATTAAAATATACTAGGTTTAAAAACTCCAAAAGTTTTAAATAAATGGTTTATATGTGATTTTGGGTTGAGAAAGAATCAACCAAGAATTCAGATACATGTTTCAAACATGTTTTTTTGTTATTTACCATTACACCTTTTCATTTTACCAATTTGGTTTTTAAATGGTAACTGGTTTTCAACTAAGAAATTTTTATATTATTAAATAAACAAAGAAACACATAGTACCATATATTGATTTTAGAAACCTAAATTTGATCTACATTTAAGCTAATTCAATTTAAAAATAGTTGAAATTTATTTATTTATATTTAATGATTTAATATATATATATATAAATTATAGAAAAGTTATGTTTTCATAAGTTAGTGTTCCTAATAAAAATTATTATAGATTACTAAATGAATGAGTGTAATTATATTTATATATTTGTTAAAAAAATTATTATAATCATCATTGAGAAGTGATTAATTTATTTGATTAGATAAAAATTTAACAATGATAAAAAAATTAATCATGAAAATAGATTTTTTATCATTATCATAGTCATAAACTGTATTCTTAGTAATCATAATTTTATATAAAAATTTTAAATTTTCCTTATTAAATAATACAACCATGTTCCTAAATAATATTAATTCCTTTTTGTTGATTTAATTTATACAAGTGAGGAAAACTAATATATAACATTGTCGAATAAAATAGTTTTGTAGTAAAATATTAATTATGTTTCCAAAAATGTAAAACATGGCTTTTATAAATACAAAATAAAATTTCAATGTTTTCTTAAAATTTTTCATGATACATATTATATAATAAATGTTTCAAAAAAATAGAAATATTTTTTGAATTATAATAATTTCATAAATTTTGTGGTTTTAACAAAATCATTACTTTACATTATTCAACAGAATATCAAATATTTTAAAAAAATCATAGTAATTTGTCTTAAACTAATATTGATATGATAAATCCAAAAATTAAGTTAGTTTTTCCATAAAAAATGTAAAATTTTAAAACTATTTTTATATGAAAATGACTATTCAATTTATTATCCTTTATTAATATTATTTTCCATTAATTACTAATAAAATTAGTGTTACTTATAAAATTAATTTTTTTATTTTTAATAAAAAAACACCTTTTTCAGTTAATTTGGAACCCTAATTGACATCATTAAGAAAATTTCAATCATATAATAATATTAAAAAATGACACTTACACATGAACCATCACCAACATTTCATTAGAAATTTCATGAAATAAAACCAAAGCACCAGCACCAAAAGGATTCAACACCACCCACACAAAATAGATGAATATCATCAAAAAACACAAAATAAAAAAAAATAATGATTTTATATAAGAACAAATTTCCATTATTCTCTTCAATCATAGACTCATATAATGAAAATATTTTTTTGAGATGACTTGTACCATATTCCTAGCCTGCCAACTTAGGGGGAGGGGAGGGAACATAGATATGTTAATGCTAAGGTCACAAAGTGTATGGAATACCGTTTTACCATAACATAACACCTGGGAATAAGATTCATCACCCATTTTTAATCTATTAAATAATTCATGGATAGATACCACTAAAGGGATATCAAACTAAGAGAACAAATACCTCTTTCCATGGGGTTATTTTCGGGACCCAGATGATGCCATGATTCAAATTCATGCCTTTAATTACACAGTCCAATAATGGAACTTGTTCTATAAAATTCTAGGATCAACCAATCCATCCATTTAAGAAAATCAGTCCTCATAATATTTTTCTTTCATTCCTTGGTAGAGAGTAATACCATCCCAATCGACCATCAGTTGCCTATACTTATTCATAAGTGATATATGGGGATACTAAGATGTTGAAACTACCACCATAGTAAAAACACCCCCATGTAATTTAAACACACCCTACCAAAACCTCAAGAATATTAAACCCATTCTGTTCATGTGGAAAGGTTCATGTTGTCTCTTTGAACCCCTTCAGCAGTTTAGACCTTTGGAAATACCACATCACCATTAAGAATGAATCCTGGTGAGCCCCAGGGAATTGAGTGTGAAGCTAGGATAGAGTTAGAAGTCATCTCTAGATTTATAATTAGAGGTTGAAACAAAATTAACACCCATAGTGGGGGAAATTTCCTCCTTTGAATTTTATTTTATGAATTGGAATCATTGACTACAATATCAATGTCGATAAGATATTTTTTTCCTATACCTTTTTTGAATGAATGTAGAAAAAAACCAATAAACTCATCACAATATATCAATTTCAAGAAGCTAGCCTCGCCACCTACCTACACCATGATTCAATGATGAATAACCTTGGATGAGTCCATTTCAATTATGAAGTGGTAACACCATGGATGTAAAATTCAAGAATAAATTTCATCAACCCAAAAGAAAGACCTTGTTCAATCACTTATTACCATTAAGATTAAATGGTTCTGGTATGGGAGATGGAGATTGGTATACTGAATCCATGTTTCCAAATTATTCCAATCACATACCCTATGGAAATTCACAATCCACCAAAAATGATAAATGGATAATTGTTTTACTAAAAAATCTCAAAGTACCATGCCTAGGAAAAATACTCATTTGAACAAACATGAATTATAAAGTGGAAATGATCGAGGGCCCCAATTACTATCTCCCTATGAAATTACAATGATGAATTCGCATACTTTTTATATATACCCACTAGTGGTCGATCTAAAAAATATTCACCACCACTTTTCATGAATGAATTACATCATCTTGATGGAATTTTGAGGGAAAAAAGGGAACATCAGTGACCCCTTGAGCGATTAAGATGCATCTTAAGTGGAAATAAGAGCAGGTACCTACAAGATTAGTGAGAGTGGGAATGAATCACAGTTTGAAGAACTTGAAAACTTTGAAAATATGAATTATTTGATACTATCAACCCCAATATATATATATATAATCGTGACATCAGAAGGAAGGATCGATGCATCAACAACTGAAATTAGGTTTCTTCCCACCCAATAGTGATATTTCTCCCCAACCCATTAGTTTTTTATTAAAATAATATTGTTTACCATCTATTATTCTTACAAAATTATATATTATTAATATTAATAATAAACCTATTCTATAACATATTTAGTTTCTTGAAATAAAATGTATAAGATGATAATTTTAGTAAATATAAATTTTAACCATGAGTTTATCTTAATTTTTTTCTCGCCACCCTAAATCTATAGATATTTTTTTTATTTAATAAAGGGGGTATCTCTATTTTTACCCACAAAATTAATAGTTATATTATAATCGTTATATAATATTCTATGGTATAATTTAGTTCAGTGTCACGTATGATGCAAGTTATCAATCATTATATAAATTAAATATATATATTCCAAATTATTAGGGTGTTATAAATCCAATTGTTCTTCATGATATTTCCAATTTTCTTAAACATCGAACATATATGGCCAAGAAAAACCAATTTACCTTAATTTCTATCTTGTTACATATCTTTAGAAATTTTTAAATTTTCATTTTGTGTTTAGAAACACATTCTGTTGGCATTTAGTTATGCTCCAAATGGTGTTCTAATCTCCCTCCATACAGTACCATCATTTAGGATCAATATCCTAACACACTCAAATCCTAACACTGTTTTGTTGAAAGAATTTCTGAATGTCATCACCACCACATCCTATTTCTATAACAGCAATAATTGTATTAAAAGAGACCATCCATCATTCCAAAACTACCCCCACATGAATTTGGTCTTCCTTTGGATCATGTTAATGTCATTCAGATGATTTATAATAGATCTAACTTCTAGAAACCTCATGTTAAACAACCTCCATAGTCTGAAAACATTTTTAAGTGCTTGTAAATTCTCCTACATGTATTACCAATCCTTCATCAACACCTTCATGGTCTTCACCTCCATGACTATAAAATTTATATATATATATATATATACTGAAAATGAATCAATGAACAACCCAAGTGATTTTATATATATCATTTCGCATTCAACCAACTCCGTCTTCTTTAGTTTTAACCAAAAAAAAAGAAATACCCAAATACTTTTAAATTAAATATTATTCCATCTGAATTCCTTAGAATAAAAAATAAATTATAAGAAACTTATCTATTTGGATTTTAACTTCTGAGTATTTCATACCTACTAATGATTGTAAACTCCTACTAAAATTGAAGTGACATCATGTAAGAGAGTGTGGGTGTAGAGACCTGAAGCTTGACGTACATAGATATTACATTACTTTTGCATAATACATAATACATAACAAAAACAGACACACAAGGAACGTAATAGTTTAGTGTCTTTGGAAATGTGGAACGTAATCTTCTAATCGTGGTGAAAGATCGTCAACATCTCCCATAAAGATCTTCCACTTTTTGTTTCCTTACCTAAAACCTTTCTTTTAATCCTGGGGGAAAATAAAACATAAAAAGGGTGAGCTCAAATGCTCAGTAAGGGTATGCATGGATAAAATAAAACATACCATATACATTTGAACATAAAAACATGAACATAATGTTTAAACATCAAAATCTTGAGCAACGACTTAAAACATTGAAGTACATAAGGCATAGATCATAATGGAACATAAATCTGGATAACATAGCATGGGAATAAAACATGTAATTGTGGAATCCATTAAGCACATGTAATGATTTCCATAGTAGCCAAGAAATTGCTTCCAAGACCATCTTAGTTGACAAATTCCCTTTCTGAATCGATTTCACTCCTCGTTCCAGTCCTATAACATTGAACCGTATTAACATACGGTTCTAGGAATGTATATCTCATGAGATATAATTCTTTACCCAATGCATTGGAGGGAGATATAGGTTCCACCCATCTCATATTGAAATAATTCTTTCGTGTTCCACAATATAAACATAAATCATTCATCATAACCCATGAATAAAATGGGTTTCATAAAGATCATTCCGTTAAATGTAATCCATACAAGAAAATTGGGTATCATTTCATCATTAGAAAAGTGAAACTATGTAAATCATAGATACATGATACTTGAAACATACACATGTGAAATAATGGCATCTTATATGAAAATGGTTTTGATAAAACACTTGAAATTAATTCTTGAGGAAAATATCATTTTTTCTTCAAAATCATTTTCTTTTCACAAAATGTCATGCAATTTTAAAAGAAAAGAGTTTTGTTGAAAATAGTCATGAAATATTTTGGAGTAAGCTTCATGAAAATAAGTCTTTATAAAACCGTAAAAATCCTTTCATGCCGTATACGTTAAAAAAACATTCTTCTCTTACTTTTGTCGAAAAAGTAAAAAAGTACCTTATAGGGTAAATAAAAGAAAGATTCCTTCCATACCATGGGGTGAAATTAAAAATGGGTAAAAAGGACTTTAAACATACATGAATACACTTTTATAAAACATGGAAATGGATGATAGCAATAACCCCAGTAAATACTTACGAATAAGAAATCTCAGATAAAAATGAGATTTAAAAAATTATCCCTTACCTTAGGTCCGATATGCTTCGTACGTATCCGAACATCCTCTTCTTTGAAGAGCCTCTTTGATACCTCCTCTTTGGGAACTAAAATTGGTCTTTGAAGAAGACCAAGACCTCTAGAATGTTTCTAGGGAAGTGGAGAAGATAAATTGGCAGGTGTTGGCCGAGCTTGAAGGCTCAAAGTGGTGTGAGGAAGTGAGGGAGGAGGTTCCCTTTTATAAGGGATGAGAGGGGCACCTTTGGAATAATAAAAAATATTATTTTATTATAAAGTCATATTCAGATTTTAATAGCTCCAAATTGATTTATCTCGAAGATAAGGTATTGATGGTTCTAAATCCTCTCATCCAATATAATTTAGACAAGTTTAGGTGATTATATTAACCTTAACTTTTAGTTTTAACTCTTAGTTAATTAGATTGACATTTACCATGTCACTTGTATTTTTATATTATATAGTTAATAAACTTACCATATACATCCAAGAGACCCCCAAGTGTTCCATTAATGATACACCTATCATGATATTAGTATCTCGGCCAAACCATAGTTTTTTAGGAATATAATAATAATTAATAATATAATATTTGTTTTAAAAACTATTTAAGGTCAATTTTGACACTATTTGGTAATTGATTTTTTTGAAAATCATAACAGAATTATTAGTTCGAAAAAAGTTAATTAAATAAATACTAACATGTCATATTAACATATAAAATTATTTTAATTCATAAAAAGTATCAAATTAATTTTATTTTGGTATTTATAACATCAATTATTTCAATATTTCATTAATAAGATAATTACTGCATCATCATTGTGTCATAAATAAATTAAATTATTTTAAGTCTAAAAATTACATAAAAATACCATTATGTAGGAAATACTTTTAGATTTCTAATGAATATTTATAGTAGAATTTATCTTATGTATAACCTTATATTAAAAATGATTTAGTTATTAAACTTTGATTTTAACTATTTTAACCCTTATTTAAATAAATTAATAATAAATGTCATAATCTGATCCAAGTGGGTCTAAATGGTCATATTTTATTCCTAAGGTTGTTTTCGGCCGAATTACACTAATCCAATAGAATTAGGACATGTGTTAGGGTAATAATAATATCATTTTTACCCTTAATTATCCTATTTACGTTTAACCGTGGTAAAAAAAAGTAAAAAGTTACTATTCACAGAAAATTATTTTCATCTCATTGAACCACATTTAAGTCCTTGATATTAACCGTGTCTCTCGGATTTTTGAAATTCCACTCACCGAAGCGGTAAAATTAATTTTTATTAAAAATTCAGTTTTTTAACTACCACTTAGTGGTTTCACTATTCATCAAAAAATGAATGTTTCCAGAAAAATACCAAAAATTAGGCCTAAGCTATATTTGATATTATGAATTCAAAAATGATGTGTATTTTACCAAATTCAAAAAATATCAGTTGCATTAATTAATTTAAAAATTAATTCCCGTCATCAAAACAAATAGTGTGTTCTTAAGAGATAATAACTATCAAAAGATTGACACTTGTTTATGTCTGGTTTAAATGTGAAATTAAATCCAATGACCAACATTGTATTGAATTGTAAAAATATATTCTAAATATACTTTAAAACCACTCTAATTAATAATTTATCACTATTAATTATTTCGATTAAAAAAGTTGTTTTTAATTAAAATTTAGTAATTTTCACTATTCATCAGAATATGAAAGTTATCCGAAAAGTACCAAAATTTCACCCTAAGATAATTTCGATATTCCGAATGGAAAAATGAAGTCCATTTTGAAAGATATAATTAATAAAATTTCAAAAAGTGGGTATTACTATTCATAACGGCTAGTTCATAATAATATTATAATAATATCTCGTTTAGTGAAACTCGGTATTGCGTACTACCCACGCTATCGAGGAAGGTCGTGATTGCGTGTAATGAAAGGCAAGTCAGGGATGCATGTTGTGCAAGCTCCTTTTGGTGTAGCGTACTACACAAGACATTAATAAAATTAAAAATAATATTTTTCATAAAATCTCAGGGTGTTACATTCTACCCCCTTAAAATGAATTTCGCCCTCGAAATTCGTCAGGGTTATAAATGGTTTACTACTTGAAAGTTTCTTTAATAGAAACCCACATCGTAAAAAAAGAATACCAAAACATGGCTTTAAAAACAAAATTATGAAACGTAACGGTTACCCAAATTAACTCATCAATGGGTTTCCACGTAGGAGAACATAGGTGAAAATATGGATATGGATGAAAAATCTAACCATCAAGTTCTGATGGAGAGTGGTAGAGAACATGGCTATGAAAAATCCAACAATCACAAAGCCATAAATTTGTGACGATCTAGGGTACCATCTGATTCATCAGATATAAGAGTACTAGGACAACATTTTTGGTTTTCAAGATCATTTCCCTAAAGTTAATGAAATTTGAATTAGAAGAAATACTTTTTTGATTTTGGTACAGTCTCACCGTTGGTCGTTCTTTGGAAAATTTCCACTTCATCTATTAAAGAAATGAAGTTTAATTTGTCATTCGTGATGTGTTAGCGGATCATGTGATAGAATGATGGGTCAATCCATCTGTCTCAAACAAAAGGTTAGAAAAGTTATCAAAAAATACATAAGTCCATCTATAGTGAGATTAATCATATATATAATAAAACTGGTTTCTACTAAATAGGGACTTCCTGTAGGCCAGTGGTAGGAGATAAAGGCCAGTCGCACTTCGGTTGTGGGTTCGATTCCCACAGCCTTGTCCGACGCGATGGGCTGTCGCCCATCCTGCAGGTTTTCCTTTTTCTAAAACTACGTTACTATAAAATCCCATCAATAATAATGAAAAAACTTCTATCCTTAAACAATACTAACTTATGTCCAACATAATCCATTCCAATCTTTAGGATTATCCAAAATACTGATGTCCAGTCTCATATTATAGTGAAAACAATTACCAAAGAGTTTATATAACAAGCATGTTAATACCATCGTTGATCCCCATATATCATGAGATATGTCTTGTTGGTCACATTCCAAACATTCGAAGGCCTTAATCATGTATTCTCTTGAAAAATGAATACCCATTGAATCTTAGTGAAAACGTGAGTGCTGTCAAAAGTTAACTCTTTTCACATACGAAAACCTCAAACCATGATATAACTATTTCCTTATATCATTCATGAGCTAATGAATACTGCCAAAAATTTCATTTTCTCCTTATCCCTTCATTATGCGCATATCATATTTTTTTCAAAAATATCTCAATCACTTTACATGGTTACCAGTACAATAAAATTATTTAAAACCACAATAGACCAATACATAAATATTCCAATATTCCACGATACTATATACAACATTATTTTGGAATCCCATTACATAAAAACTTAATCATTCCACCACATTGTTGTCATAATCAACATTGCCAATAGTGATCGCATGTGACTTCCCTTTGTCCTTTGCCTTAAGTGGTTGCTCATGTCGATCATCACTAACCCTTGGATTAGGGAATTTATTAGCATAATGCCTCATTTCCTTCCACTTGAATCATTGAAGTGTTGGTGGTGTGTTCTCTGCAGTCTTTTCTTTATTCACATCATTAGAAACCCATTTTCCATTAATTCGATACTCAGATGCTCGATGACCTTCTTTTCCACACTTAAAACATTTTCTAGTCCCTTTAAGACAATCTCCACCATGCTTCTTTCCACACTTTGAGAATAAGGAAACATTCATCTTCTTTTCACCATTATTCTGAGATTTCTCCTTGAACTCCATCTTTCGTTTCTTGTCAAAACTATGAGATGGATAAGTAACACCAACTTCCATTTCTACCTTGATAGCACAACACACAATTTCTTCATAGCTACGGAAGTCTCTTATAGCTAGTGCCCTTCGAAGATTTGGTTTTAAGCCACTGAAGAATCGATCAACTTTACTTTCAACTTGGATGATAAAGCAAGATGCATACCTTGCAAGCCTTGTAAAATTCGCTTCATATACACCAACAGATTCATCATCCTTTTGCTTTAGTTCAAGAAACTCCTTCTCCATCTTTGTTCGAAGAATACGAGGGAAGTACTTATTGAAAAATAAGTTCTTGAAATCGTCCCATTCCATGGACTCAATTTCATCTCTTGGCCTCGTATTCTTGATAAGATTCCACCATTGATTAGCTTCACCATCCAAACGATATACTGTTAATATTACTTTATCATGTTCAGAACATTGAAGAACTGAAAATATCTTTTCAGTGGTACTTATCCATTTTTCATCAACAAGTGGATCAAGAGACCCACTGAAAGAAGGTGGACGTTGCCTCATGAAGGACTCAATAGAATATTGTTCCCTTATCTTCTCATTTGGAAGTCCATAATGATTCATATCTTGTGTAAGTATAGCAATAATATTTTGCTCTCCATCTCCCATAAAATTTGTTTATTCAGGAGGACAATCATTGCATTGTCCATTGCATTGATCAACACGGTTCCTTCGGGTTCCGAAGATCGTCTAAAACCCCAAAAGAATAGTGTGAGAGGAAAAAATCATGCTAGGGAAAAAAAATATAATAAAGGGGGAGTAACTTCAATATCTAACATATTAGGTTTAATTCTAAGATCGTTACCGTAATTCTAGGACTATAACCTATAATTATACTTAACCTTAGGGTCATCCCTAGACATACCTTAGAAATATCTCTTGGGATCTCACTAAAGTTCTCGCACCCTAGTTTCCAAAGGTTGACTAAACATTTCCTCTGATACCAACCGTAGAGACCCGAAGCTTGACGTACATAGATATTACATTACTTTTTCGGAATACATAATACATAACAAAAACAGACACACAAGGACCGTAATAGTTTAGTGTCTTTGGAAACTTGGAACGTAATCTTCTAATCGTGGTGAAAGATCGTCAACATCTCCCATAAAGATCTTCAACTTTTAGTTTCCTTACCTAAAACCTTTCTTTTAATCCTGGGGGAAAATAAAACATAAAAAGGGTGAGCTAAAATGCTCAGTAAGGGTAATCATGGATATAATAAAACTTACCAAATACATTTGAACTTAAAAACATGAACATAATGTTTAAACATCAAAATATTGAGCAACGACTTAAAACATGGAAGTACATAAGGCATAGATCATAATGGAACATAAATCATGATAACATATAATGGGAATAAAACATGTAATTGTGGAATCCATTAAGAACATGTAATGATTTCCATAGTAGCCAAGGAATTGCTTCCAAGACCATCATAGTGGCAAAGTCCCTTTCTGAATCGAGTTCACTCCTCATTCCAGTCCTGTAACACTGAACCAGATTAACATACCGTTCCAGCCATGTCTATCTCATGAGATATAAATCTTTTCCCAATGCATTGGAGGGAGATATAGGGACCACCCATCTCATATTGAAATCATTCTTTCGTGTGCCACAATATAAACATAAATCATTCATCATAACCCAAGAATAAAATGGGTTTCATAAAGATCATTCCATCAAAACGCAATCCATACATGAAAATTGGGTATCATTTCATCATTAGAAAAGTGAAACTATGTAAATCATAAATAAATGATACTTGAAACATACACATGTGAAATAATTTCATCTTAGATGAAAATGGTTTTGATAAAACACTTGAAATGAATTCTTGAGGAAAATATCATTTTTTCTTCAAAATCATTTTCTTTTCACAAAATGTCATGCAATTTTAAAGGAAAATAGTTTAGTTGAAAATAGTCATGAAATATTTTGGAGGAAGATTCATGAAAATAATGATTTATAAAACCGTAAAAATCCTTTAATGCCGTATATGTTAAAAAAACATTCTTCTCGTACTTTTTTCAGAAAAGTCAAAAAGTACCTTATAGGGTAAATAAAAGAAAGATTCCTTCCGTACCATGGGGTAAAAGTCAAAATTGGTAAAAAGGACTTTAAACATACATGAATACACTTTTATAAAACATGGACATGGATGATAGAAATAACCCCAGTAAATACTTTCGAATAAGCAGTCTTGGATAAAAATGAGATTTGAAAAATTATCCCTTACCTTAGGTCTGATATGCTTCGTACGTATTCGAACCTCCTCTTCTTTGAAGCGCCTCTTTGAGACCTCCACTTAGGGCTCTAAAATTGGTCTTTGAAGAGAACCAGGACCTCTAGGATGTCTCTAGGGAAGTGGATAAGAGAAATTGGTAGGGGTTGGCCGAGCATGAAGGCTCAAAGTGGTGTGAGGAAGAGAGGGAGGGGGTGCCCTTTTATAAGGGAGGAGAGGGGCACCTTTGGAATAACTAAAAATATTATTTTATTATAAATTCATATTCGGTTTTTAATAGCTCCAAATTAATTTATTTAGAAGATAAGGTGGGGATGGGTCGAAATCCTTTCATCCAATAGAATTTAGACAAGTTTAGGTCATTATATTAACCTTAACTTTTAGTTTTAACTCTTAGTTAATTAGATTGACATTTACCATGTCACTTTGTATTTTTATATTATATAGTTAATAAACTTAACATATACGTCCAAGAGACCCCCAAGTGGTCCATTAATGATACAGCTATCAGGATATAAGTATCTTGGCCGAACCTTATATTTTTAAGAATATAATAACAATTAAAAATATAATATTTGTTTTAAAAACTATTTTATGTCAATTTTGACACTATTTGGTAATTGATTTTTGTGAAAATCATAACAGAATGATTAGTTCGAAAAAAGTTAATTAAATCAATACTAACAAGTAATATTAACATATAAAATTATTGGAATTCATAAAAAGTCTCAAATTACATGTATTTGGGTATTTAAAACATCAATTATTTCAATATTTTATTAATAAGATAATTACTGCATCATCATTTTGAAATAAATAAATTAAATTATTTTAAGTCTAAAAATTAAAAATAAAATACCATTATATAGGAAATAATTTTATCTTTCTAATGAATATTTATAGTTGAATTTATCTTATGTATAACCCTATATTAAAAATGATTTAGTTATTAAACTTTGATTTTAACTATTTTAGCCCTTCTTTAAATAAATTAATAATAAATGTCCTAATCTAATCAAAGTGGGACTAAATGGTCATTTTTTTTCCTAAGGTTGTTTTTGTCTGAATTAAACTTATCCTATAGAACTAGGACATGTGTTATGGTAATAATAATATCATTTTTACCCTTAATTGCCCTATTTACTTTTAATCGTGGTAAAAAAAAGTAAAAAGTTATTATTCACCAAAAATTATTTTCGTCTCATTGAACCACATTTAAGTCCTTGATATTAACTGTGTCTCTCAGATTTTTGAAATTCCACTCACATAAGCGGTAAAATTAAGTTTTATGAAAAATTCAGTTTTTTAACTACCACTTAGTGGTTTCACTATTCATCAAAAAATGAAAGTTTCCAGAAAAATACCAAAAATTAGTCCTAAGCTATATTTGATATTATGAATTCATAAATGATGTCTATTTTACCAAATTAAAAACATATCAGTGGCATTAATTAATTTAAAAATTAATTCCCATCATCCAAACAAATAGTGTGTTCTTAAATGATAATAACTATCAAAAGATTGACACTTGTTTATGTCCGGTTTAAATGTGAAATTACATCCAATGACCAACATTGTATTAAATTGTAAAAATATATTTAAATATACTTTAAAACCACTCAAATTAATAATTTATCACTATTAATTATTTTGATTAAAACAGTTGTTTTTAATTCAAATTTAGTAATTTTCACTATTCATCAGAATATGAAAGTTATCCGAAAAGTACAAAAATTTCACCCTAAACTAATTTCGATATTCTGAATCCAAAAATGCAGTCCATTTTGAATGATAGAATTTATAAAATTTAAAAAAGTTGGTATTACTATTCATAACGGCTAGTTCATAATAAGATTATAATAATATCTTGTTTAGTGAAACTCGGTATTGCGTACTACACACGCTATCGAGGAAGGTCATGATTGTGTGTAATGTAAGGAAAGTCAGGGATGCGTGTTGTGCAAGCTCCTTTTGGTGTAGTGTACAACACAAGACATTAATGAAATTAGAAAGAATATTTTTCATAAAATCTCGGGGTGTTACATTGGGTTACCAAAGATTCTATAGTGTGTTGTGGAAAATCTATGTACCAAAAGATTTTATACCACTTCTTATGATATTACAAACATCCAATTCATGAAATTTATCAAACAAAAAATACTACATTATGGAAACCCAATTCTCTAGCACTTGTATAATTTGATGGAATCCCATGGAGTTTAATGTATCAAAAGATACGAATAAGCCACATTTTCCCTAATAACCTAAATTTTTTGACCTCAAACACACTAAATAAATATCTTGACTCACAAAATATTTAGAAACTTAATAATATAGAAAATTAGGAAATATACACTTTGGGATTACATGGTATGGACATGATCCCTATATCTATGCATGAGACACTAAAACTGATTTATTACTATCATAAAATTAGGTTATTAAAATCATAATAGATATTTACTGATTTAAAACAGACTTAGAATAAGAGTAATAGAAATTTTTTATGAGTGGTCCCACCACACCAATAAAGTGGGGTCCCACCAATCATTTGGTAGGAAAAACATATGATCTTTTCAAATATCCTACAATTGATCCATGGTGACTTGCAATCTCTTATAAAAAATTTCTAAACTAATTCTCCTGATGAATTATGAAATTTCCCCATATATTTGTGAAATCCATAAAACACTATTCAGACTAATGAAAAATATACCCATTCTATATTGAAACATTTGGATCATACCATCCCTGGTAGGATAGTTCCCCTACCACTACATTGAACGTCGTGGTAGAGCTATATTCTAGTTCCAATCCTACAAGTACGACTCAACTAAAGAATAAATAATATTTTTATTTATATCAATTAAGACTCGGTGTATAATTGGGGAATCTTGTTCATTTCTTATGTAAATAATATCATTAATAAGGAAAATAGGATTTAAACACATCTTTTGACTCTTCCAATGAAGGAATGAAGTGGTTATGAAGAATATAAACTAATAAAAAGGTTAGGGAACACCATATAAGTTTTTCTATGACTGAAACATCAATATTTATATGGTTATTGGCATAGAAAATATGCATTATAGTTTATAGTTAAATAGATAGGACCACATGTCATATAGTTTTGGGTGTTGTGTTAGGGACCTCATATCATGTTGTTTAACATAATATGGAAAGGAATTGATTTATTTTATGTCTTTTACATTCATGATACTTCTCCATTGGATTGAGAATGACTCACTTGCTTGTTTCATATAAAATGGGATTCTACAACTTAATCATACCTTCATTTATATGCTTTTGTAGCCAGTCAATAAAGATAATTAATTATTCAATCATATATCCCAAAATTAGGTAATTGGGAAAATAATTGGGATGATATTTCAAAATTTCCTCATCATGTCTCTTGATCATAAGAAACATAAGAAGGTTACACTCTAATGAAAACATAAAATATTCATCAATGTGATTAGGTCTAAAACAATATACCTATTTTTCTCTATACATAGGATATGACTAATCCTTAATCATTTATACACAATGTGTATTCTTTTCAGAGTAATCCAATCAATAAAGTAGATATTTGGGTTTTTTTGACACCATTATCACATCATATATCATCTTCTAAATCAAATCCTTAAATATAAATCACCTCACGATTATACACCCTAACAACCAATGATATTAATAGTAATTGGTATGGTGTATCTATTTTTCCTTCATGGGTATCTTAATCCTTATAATATCTATAAATTTACTCCCTATGGTGGAGGTGGAATAAAAGGAATCATGCTTTAGTATGATGGAATAAACATTCATGTTTCTACGTCTATTGGTATGAAAAATTGTTTCACATCCCTAGAATATATTCCTTGATTGTATAAATTATACAGTTGGATTTTAGATTTATAAATTAGTTTGTTAATATTAATCAGTTTTATGGTAGATGTTGAAGAAATTGTTTACATTGGTATTCATTATTATAAACACATACTAAAGATATCAAATTTTCTTGGGTACTATATAGTTATCATCAGGGTTATACTATTTCTCAAATTCACCTGATAAGGGGGTTAATAATCTAAAAGGTTTCCCAATATTATGGGATATAGAACTTCCACATAAGGGAACCCACTATTAAAAGATTCTAGCCTTCCACTAAGGGGAAATTCCCTTGATTTCCCACCAATAACACACTCATTATTTTTTGTATCACTGTTTTTTTCAACGATTTCTCGTCATTTACTAGTGTAATATCAAGAACACATATTAAATAATTGATAGGGTTGAAAAAAGTGATGTCTTGGATCCACTCTCCTAAATACATTTTCAAAAATAAACCTTTAAACATTATATTTGATTCCATCTGAGGTGACCCTATAAAAATATTAATATATTTTATATCTTTTTCATTATTTAATCATTAAATCTCATAAATAATTTCAAAATCCCATAACCCAATGGTTTAGTTTTCTTAAATATTATCTAAATAAATATATTATTTCACTTTTTTTATTTAATGTATCTAATAAAATTCTCTGTAAAATATTTCCCTCCATTCATATTTCTACATGTAATTCTGTATATAAGTAAAAATAGATTGATTGAGTGGAAATTGTAATTAAGAGAAAAAATTCAAAGAGTTGTAAAGGTATAGATCATAATCATGTGAAATTTTTTGATCTTGAGTGAAATATCTTTTAAAAACATCAACTAATAAGAGTTGTTAATAAGGTATGAAGAAAGTGTATAAAAACATAATGGATTATACATATATCATAGAATAAAAATGTTGATACATGAGATAATAATCATGATCCATAGAGCTGAACATAGGCATGCATAATATCATAAAAATATGTGACATGTATAAGCATAGAAAATCATAAGATAAGTGATTAGGTATATTAATTCTATGTACCATAACATAATAGATGATGAATAAAAAACAAGTTTCCCATAACATATTAGATCAAGCATCAAAAACTATGTCCCACAGCATAGTGCATTGAGCATCTCAATATGTGTCCCATGTTGGAACAAGAATCTCAACTAACATCCCATAAAAAATTGAATGAGATATAAAACTTTACCCAATGATTTAGAGTTCTATATATGACTCACCCATCTCATTATAATAAATAAAATATATGTATTCCACATGATATCAATAATATATATAATAAATAAAACCCATATAAAAATGATGGGTTGTATATCATTTTAAAATTGTATCACATTAGATGATATCAAGAATTAGATCGGCTGATACCAAAAATTTTATCTCCTAAAATAAGTATAAAATATGATAATTTAGAGGGTGATGTTAAAAACTACACATAATATATATATATTTTTCATATATAGAGGATAATATAAGTGAAATAATAAAAATCATTTTCATAAAACATTTTTGACATTATCTGAAAGAATGTTGATACATGTCCCTTTAAAATATCATTTTTTTGTATGGTGAATTTTTTTTCAGAACTTATTATAAATAAATCTCTAAAATTGGATCCTTCAATGAAATAATGGTTGAGAAGGAAAAATTTTATTGGAAGATACAAAGTATAAAAATACGAAATGAAATGTCTTTTTATACTTTTTATGCAATTTTAGAAAAATAACTAACCTTGATGATAAAATTATAAAACATCCTTATAAAATACTATAAATATAAATATAAATCATAAAAAAGAGTTATTATATTTTTATTTTAAAAAGGAAAGGAATTTTTTTGGAATGATAAATATATATATGGTTCATAGAGAGATAAAAGCATGTATGAGAATTATCCTTAACGAAGTCAAATCATTGTAATAAATTAATCCCTTCAAATAAGTACACCATGAAAAGTAATTTTCATAGATAAAAAGAGAAAATACAATACATAGTGGATAAATTGAAGCATATTACTGATGTAAAAAACATTATAATAAATTTTATGACTCAATGAAAAGATATTATGTTAACAAAACCCCAACATTTTTATTAACAATTATTTTATAAGGAAATATTTTTAAACAAATACTGAGAATGTTAAATACATTGGAAAATATTCAATCCATGGGTAGGAATATTTTTTTATATAACTAAATTGGATTATTGTAAAATTTTATCATGTGTATATAATTAAAAAAAGTCACTCAATAAAAATAATTTATATAAGAAAAACCCCTTTGGATTTAGTAACATTTGAATCAAAATAAATTGAAAGAAAGAACATTTAATGGAACATTAAATACTTTGAATTAAAAGATAATCATTATAATTTTTTATAAAATAATTATTATATAAATGATATAAATGAAAATTGGTGCATAATACAAAACATGTTTCAAAGAAGGGAAATTGAGTTAAAAACCCATTATGGACATCATGATTTTTTATGTTGGGATCATTTGGAAATTATGTTATAATAATGAAATGTAAATCCATATAATATAAATAATAAATGGTACATTATATATTTAAAATTTATATTTTACCCAAATAATAAGGAATAAAGATCCAGAAGAAATATTAAAACTCAATAAAATAAAATTGAGTTAAGATAAACACTTATCAGGGATTCATTCTTGGTCAGATGAATTATAACCACCTATAATATAAAATAAGACTCATTAATTACCTATTTAAAAACATTAATTTTTGTATAAAATTTGATATGATCATTTTATATTCATTTATTATATAATAAATACCTTTTTCCAATTTATTTTAGACAAATTTTGATATAATGTTTAATTATTTTTTTTATGCCTAGGTATGGCAGTCTCTATCACCAATCCTTGATAAAAATTTCAATATCTATAGAATATTAATGGTACAAAAGATGATGATACGTAATAATTTATGATGTTTAATGTTCATTCTAATGGGGTCTTAGGTAAGGTTCTCTATGATGAAATTCACCACACACATGATTCAGTAATTTTTAACAAAAAAATGAACAATATTAATAATATTTTATATATTAACATTACCATAAAAACAAATTTATTATTAATATGATATGTAACCAATAATTTAGTTTTCAAAACCAACAATAATATGCATTTATAGCATTATCTATGTAGGTAGTTAAACTAACCCGAATAAGAAGATGTTATAATAAATTGATGAGTACGATTATGAAGTGATTTTAGTATACTATAAAAATTTATTAAGTAAAAATTAAATTTAAAGATGTTATTTATGTGATAAATTCCAATATGGAAGGGTTTTATGAAGAAGATAAATGAAAATAAATGATAACAACTCATTAATTACAAGGAATAAGTCATATCATATGTTAAAAGGCTTATTGGTATGAAGGAATTAGGGTATTATTTTTAGTGTAGAGGTTATCCAATGTGGGAGAGGTTTTATAAGTAAGTAAATAAATAACATTATATATAGGGGTCTTAGTTATGGATTTATAGTTGTGATGGAGGTATCTTTTTATTGGTGAGGAGGAGTGAAATTTTTTAAAATTACAATTCCTTAATGAATAAGGAATAAACATTATTATAGAATGTTGATCAAAGTGTAAAATGAGGTTTAATGTTATAGGAAGTATATAATTATCTTGTCGACTAATTTAATGATTACTTATTATTATATTTTATCCCTTTAACCATTATTTAAATCCATTTATCTCATTTTACATTCTCCATGGTAACTCAATTTTTTCCTTCGTAACTTATTTTTTTGTTTGAAAATTGAATTGTCCTTATGACTTAATCTTGGAATTATAATTTTACAAATGGAAGCCATTTTATTTAATCTAGTCTCTAAAAATGATAAAATTTATTTTAATATAAAAATTCATATAATATAAAAATAAATTTTTTGAATGAATTTTTTTTGAGAATAAAATTGGAATTCTTCTTATTTCATGTCATTTAATAAATAGTAGATGAATTAAAATTTATTTTATTATATATATTATCATCAAATATCTTTTGAAAAATATTTAACAATTATAAATTTAATTTAATAAGACGGGAATGTATACACATAAAAACAAATCTTTTAAAAATAATTTTTTCAACTTTAAATTATTTTATATATAAATATCTAAAAATGATTATTAATAGATAATAATTAAATTTATCAAAATATTGTTTTAAAAAACATTCTTATTTAGTTAAATCCATTTTTTAAAATTAAATTTACTAAAAATTCCAAACTTACAAAAATAACTTTAATAATGAATATATATATATATGTTTAAATTTTCATTTATTTCATTAATAATAACATGATTACATCATCAATAATTATATTTACAACTAACCCCAAGACCCATTTATTGTATTTACCCAGTCGGGATCCAAGTATCACTGATAGGGGGAGGGGTGAATTAGTGATGTCTTTTCTTTTTATGTTTCCTTTATTTTTGAAATAACCTTCACCTCATGTTAAAGAGTTCTTTCCCTACTGAATTCCCACAATCACAAGAACACAAGATTTACAAGGTACACTACTCAACAAGAGTAGTTATGTCCTTGGTATGTTATTGACATAATACAGTACCAAAGAATCCACTAGAAAACCGTCCTTTGATGTGGAATACAATAAGTAGGATATTCCATTTCAGTTGGGTAGTACATGGGAGATAATCCTCAAGTATATGTGCACCCTCTTAGCACAAATTGGGAAAATAAATATCTCTATAATTCTTGAAAAACATTCTCAAATCTGATCATTGAAAGAAAATATTCTTTTTCCTATCCAAAAGCTGATAGGAACTACCTGAAATTTTTTAATAATACCTATTCATATACCCTAGTCATTTCTTAATCCACATGAAATCACTTATCACTTAATTTGGGTACTCAAATCTTTAGCTTGCCAAGACCCTTCTTAGAGCTCCTTCGTGATGCTCCCAGCTTCGCAGATCACTCGAATTCGCAAAGCTCTCTAGTTTGCAAACCTCACTAGATCAAAGAACTCACTATTTCGTGGATCAAAGATTAGTCTTTGCGAAGTTCACTTCTTTCGCAAAGCTCAATGGCTCGCCATGAAGCTCTGTTCCTTCACAAACCTTACTGGATTCACAGAGCTCACTTTCTCTGCGAACTTACTTCACAATTTGAGAGCTCTAAGATTCTCGTTAAGTCACTCTACATTTCTAGAGGGGGTAGAATACTATTTAAAGGTGTTTCCCACCGAATCTAGAACTTTCCATCCACCCCAGTGCCATGTTATCACCAAATCATAGAGCTTCAAAATTTCAGCCGAAAGTTACTCTCTTTCGCAAAGCACTATGGATATTTTCAAAATTTGAAAAGCTCATCATAATCAAAAATCGTTCCATCAAATCCTTTGCACCTCCGTGATGATCTACTCAAAATGATCTTCACCACTGCAATGCTCACTTGCAAATATATTCTCCTCTGACATTTGCAAAGCTCATTGTAATCACGAAGAACACTATTAACATTCTTCGTGTCTACAAGAACAACCATGCTGATTGACCGAATGTTTTCTCCACCTTTCCATCATAAAGATTACATCACAAGTTCTCCAACCAACTTGTGATATTTTTTAAATATAGATATGCAAAGAATCGTCATATTTACCATGGAAAGTATTTACTTAACTGTCTTTCCTCACCCACTTATACAAAGTGGATTGATTTCCTTTTTCTCAAACGTCCTTAACAAAAAAACGACTATACTTCATGCATCCAAAAAATTTCATCATCCAACTTGGTCCCAACATTTTGACACCCTACGGTGCGATTAGTTATTGTGGTAGTTATGGGTGGTGACTCAACTAATATGGATCTCATAGTTACTTCCACAAGAATTAACGTCTCCAAAACACTCATTTCACTCACGTTGTACTTGTTAAAGTTCATATTAGCCTTAGTATAGGGAAAACAATAGTTTTTCTATATCCTTTGAAATATCATAAAAATGAGATTCATAAGTCAAACATGTACTAATTAATTATCTTTCTTTTACCTTTAAAATATATAACATGAGGAAGTTACTTTTTATTTTACCTTCCAATTAAACAGCTATATTATAACCATCACACCTAATTGAATAGAACTCATTAGTTATTCATATTTCCAATGATGGTTTGAATGGTTATAAAATCCCAATTGATGATAAACACAAACACCCATATAAGAATAATGAATAAATATATAATAGTTCTATTACATTCCAGTATATAACTTTACATAGTCTAAAATCATTCATCCAATTTATGTACACTATTATTATAATTTCTATTATATTTATAAATTTTTCCATCATAATATATTTATTATTGGAGGTATGATCTTAAAATATACAACAAATTATTAGGATTTAATGTTATTCCTCTTATGGTGTTTTAATTATGTTTCATATTTAATTATTGAAATTTATATTGTTTATCATTAATCTCAATATTTCTCCATAAATAACATCTATTTGGGTTCATTTTAGTTTTCTATTTCATATATCACAAGCTATTGAAGGAAGTATTTATTTAAAAACAAATATAAACTAAGTACAGGGTGTGTTATATTAATCCCCTAAAATAAATCTCTTCCTCAAAATATTTTATTTATTTTTTATTTATGAAAATATCCAAGGGTATATATAAGGTTGAAAAGAATCAGTATGTAATTTCGAATGAGAAATCCACCTAATTATCTTGAAGAATATAATATAAATATTAAAGAAATAATCATTATATGTATTCAAAACAATCATATCATTAATAAGGTGTTTCTAACCAACCATTTCTGATAGATAGGCCTCGTGACTAGGTATTAAGACCCATATAATTAGAGTAATTTTGATATAGAGTTAGTAGTCATAATTTCAAAAATAAAGGATCATGGGTTCATTTCAAAGTTGAAATTTTATTTCTATATCACATAAACAGATATTTATCTTATGTATATTTATCCAATTTATGTCTATAATTTCATCATTTCTTCTAATGGGAGAATAATATTATTCATAGGAATTGAATTCCTACAAGCATTATATCAGAGATGATCTGTATTCATGGGATGTATTGATCATAAAAATATTAAGAATGGTTCTATAATTTAATATCAAATATTTGTAGTGTTGATCTTTTGATCCTATCAAATAGTATAGATATAAAGTACTTGGTAAAACCATAATAAAATAAAAAAATTACATTTTTTTGTGTGGGTGATGAGTGTACCTTTTACCCTTTGCTTTCTTAACACACATTAGTAGTTCTGATTTCATAACCCTTCCCTTTATCCCTTATCATATAATATTTAAAATGTATATTATCCTCATTAACCCTTGGATAAAATGATTATTTTTTATAATTCCCAAAGACTATTAATTGGAATCATTACAGTGTGGGTAGTTCATTAGGATGATATTTATTTCCTTCAATTTCATTAGTTTCCCTCAACATATCACTTCATCATTCATGCACTTTATGGACTATAATTCCATATATAAAATCTCACCTTACTCATTTTTTCGAAATTTTTTGGTTGTTTCTTTGTACATTTTTTTCATACGTTTGAAGTTGGATATTTTTTCCTCCACTAACATTATCTTCAAATCATATATGAAAACTAATTTTCCTATTATTTTGAGTGTTTTAGAGTTTTATATTGTTTAGGTGGTTAATTATAACATGAGATAGTAGGGTAAGAAAAACTATAATATCTTGAGCACTCTAACCCAACATATTTGGTTTCTCATTGGGAAAATCAATGCATTGTCCATAAGAATCATTTTTCACTTTATTCATCCATTTTCTAGAAATTTACTTAAAATTCAATGACATATCATCGGTAATAAACCATAATACATTATGAAAATATGAATAAATAATCATGTGAATTTGAAAAATATCTCCTTAGATGACCCATTGGAGTGGAGCGTAATTTTAACCAATGATATTAACTATTCATCCTGGTTTTCTTTAATTTTCATTTTATTAAATGTTTTGACCTGATCCCTAAAAACTACTAGTCCCTACTTGGATTCCAAATGAGATTCCCCTGATCCATAGTCTTGGATACGATGCTATAAACGTATTCTTTAAAAACTGGCTTTGATAACAATTTAGATTATCCTATAATTATATATAAATATATATATATTACATAATTATCATAATGTAATCATTATAGTTATTAAATAAATGGGCAAACCCCAAAGACAAAAGTTCAATATCCTTTGAAATTTACTATTTAAATTCCTTATTTCTCTTTATCTTATCAATATCTCCATCAAATTTCTCCACACAAGACTTCTAATGAGATATATTCATTCATATAATTCCATTGTAATTGGATACATTATATGGAGTGTTCTCAAATTCTCAGTAAGGTACAATATTTTCAATAAGTTAGAACATATTGGATCATATGTATGTGGAAAACATGAGCATGAGAGGAATATTTCATTAATATTAACATTGAATCATATTTTTTGTCCATACGGAATGAACGAAGGACATATCTCCTTAAAGGATTGTATATATATATATTGATGATTAATAATTTGAATATTATAGACAATAATCCTAATCCATAGAGAATAACATAAGAATATTTCATAACATAGAAATCTGGAGTAAGAAAAAGAATATAAAATCATAAAATTGTGGATCAGGAATCACAATCATGCATCCTATAACATAGTGGAATAGTCATAAAAACCCTATGTCCCATAAAATATTGGTTAACATATCATAATCTTACATCCCATATTATAGTGGACCTTGAATCTATACATACATCCTAAAGTTCATAAAACATCCCAACATGCATCACTTAGAATTTTAATTAGATATAAAAAATTTCCCAATGCATTGGATGTATATATTGGACTTACCAATATCTTAATGATGAGTCATAAATATTTTTTCAATAAGATATCGGTCACACATCACATTATAAAAATATATGGAAAAAAGATATGTTCAATAATATTTTCAATTGGTATCACATATTATGACATAAAGAATGAGATTAGATGATACTAAATATTAATTCTCCCAAAAAAGAATATCGTAAGATCATTCAGTGTTTCTTCATGAATATTACTATATGAGCTTTATATTTTTAGATAAATATTAAAATATTAGTGAAATCATAAAAAAAATTTACATAAATGATTTTAACAACACTATAAAGGAATTATGATCCAATTAACTTTCAAGAATAATTTTGGAGAGGTAGAATAAATGGATTTTATAAAAAAGTATTTTAAAAAATTCCCTAATAATGGAACCCTAGAATGAAATAAATTTCATTAAAATAAATTGGTAGTGGAAGGTGAAAAATATATATGAAGTGTAAAGGAAATTATTTTTTAATCATTATTTGTAGTTTTATAGAAAATCCACATTATTGAAAAAGTATTAAAAATAACAATTAAAAAGAGATAAATAAGAATATGGAGTGTAAAAAATATAATACACATTTATATGTAAAAAAAATAAAAAAAAATTGGAATGAAAATAATGGAAACTAAGGAGAAAGATCTGATACAGAGGATGATGCATATTCATAACAACGTTGTATCATCACTAAGAAAGAAATCCATCAAAGAAGAAGAACATAAAATGTAATTTAACTAGTGTGAAATAGAAAATTCCATATATAGTATAGAAATTTTATGATGTAAAAAAATAAAATTATGTTTTTAAATAATAATTTGTATGACTTAATTAAAGATTATTGTGTGAACAAAACCCCCATATTTTTTTTATAAATTTTATTTTAAATGAGGTTTTTTAAAAATAAATCAGAATATAAAGTTCTTTGGAGACCCATAAATGATTTGATAAAAACATTTTTATATAACACTAATGTGGATTAATTGAAATATAAACATTTTTAAATCAATTAAAAAGATTATAACTCAATGAATGGAATTCAGTTAATAAAATACATTACATCTTTGGAAGATTTTGAATCAAAATAAAATGAATAATAAAATGTGAAATGGAAAATTAAATATATTGAATAAAAATATAATCATTATATAATTTATAAAATAAGAAATATATATATCATATTAATGAAAACAAGTACATAATATTAAACATGTCTCAAGGAAGGGAAATTGAGATGAAAATCCTTAGGCCTTTATAATTTATAAAGAAAGAATCATTTGAAAAGGAGGTTATGAGAAAGAAATGTAATTACCTAGATAATAAAATAAAAATAGAATATAAAAAATAATAAGTTATACTATACCCATCATAGAAGAATGAATCTCATGAATAATGATTACCACTCAATGGATATAAATTAATTTAAGAAAACCCCTTACATTGGATTTATTTTTTTTCGAACATTTTCTAACATCCTTTATAATAAAATAATAGGCATTAATAATATATTTTATAATATTAGTTAAATATATTAAATTAAATGTTAATATTTTATATTCATACACCAAATAGCTATTACTTATTTTTAGTTTAATTTGATCATTTGTTGACCGAAGTTTTAAATGTTATTTATCTATTTAGGTGGTAAGTATTAATCACCATTCATTAATCATAAGTTAATCATATCTGGAATATTCAAGGTATTTTAATAGAGTTTACATAATTATTTATGAATGTATTGGTTTATTACATGGGGATTTTAGGTACGATTCACCAAGGTGAAATCCATTACTAGATTGTTTTAATAATTTTTAATGAACACAATGTTATTAATTAATTATATTTTATATATTAATATTACCATTACAAAACAAAAAATAATTATATTAATTTATTATCATTCAATTAATGTATTTTCATAACCATCCATGATAATAATTTATAGCATCATAAATGGTGGTAGTTAAAATGACATGAATAAGAAAATGTAATAATTAATGAATGAGTATTATTATAAAGTTATTTTTTTATATTTTTATTATTAGAAAGTAAATTTATATTAGTTTGTTATTATTAATGTGATAAATAATATTTTTTAATAATAAGAAGAAAAATATAAATGATAACAATGGTTAAGAAATCATTACCTATAAATAAATAATTTAATCTTCACTTTGATGAATTCTTGGTTTTGAAGATATTATGGAATTCACTTGACACCATATGATGGAAAACATGTGAGAGGATTATTAGTGAAGTAAATATGGAAGATTAAATGGAATAATTGTAAGTTTATTTTTTAGTTTGAAAGATTTATTGAGACCCCCCCCCCCCTAACCCACACTACTAGATATGACGCTAAACATACAATCTTTTAAAACACCATTAAAATTGAAACCAAAAAACAAGGTCAAAAGTCACGTGTCATTAGGAACATGGAAAATATCCATATAAACTCCTGGTAAAGGAAAATTTATTCCTAAAATGTTCTAAACACATAAAATGTTCTTATTTATAATCCTTCAAAAAATCATGGGGAAATTGGGGAACATACGAAATAAGTGAGCTCAAATGCTCTGTAAGGGGTAAAACCATTATAATGAGGTAATTTAAAATAAATAAATTAGATACATGATCATGATAAAAATTGAATAATTAAATGAGTACTATCATGAAATTGTAGGAAGTGAAAATGATGTATGTGATCATGATCAAGAATCATGGCATGAAATGAGGTGAGATGAGAGTTAATAATCATATCATGGCATCTGTCTCAAAAACATGGAATAATATACATTATATCAAAAAACATTGTAATCATGAGAATCTGAGGAATGTGGAAAAAGTAAAATACATGTCACTGTCATGATAGGTCAATGCTCACTATCCCAAAATAATAAAAATATGGTCAAAGACTACACCTATGTTGTGAATGTAGTTTGCATCATGTTCATTCATATAATTTTTTTTCCAATAATAATTTCAAAAAAATTGAACCAATCTAGCATTAGGTTCATATATAATTCTCATAATATCATGAAATATATCACATTCCCTAATAAATTGGAGTGATATATAATTTTGGGCCTAAACTCTCTAATAATATTCCATGAATATGTGGGACACATGAATATGAAAAATCATAAACAAATCAAAGTAATATAATAGTTATCCCATTAAATTAAATAGGCTTCACATTAAATAACTATCAATATAAACACCCTTAAATTAATGAAATGAAAAATAATGGTATTTAACCTACTTATAATAAAGGATATTTACCCTAAATAGAATAAATGGTAAATAATCATGTCTACCATTTCCCATGTAAAATTATTATATGTCCATCAAGGCGAAAAATCTCCATTTAGATGTAGGGAGTGGGTGTAATCACAATGGAAATCCATTTAAAAAGGATATATTTATGCATAATGATAAGGGGAGAAAAAAGAAATGATGGATAATTTTATATATATATATTTTCTTTAAACCATTCCACATATATATATAAATTTGGATACTAAGGAGAAAATAATTCCAATAGATATAGAGAGAGTGATATATAATATAATAATAAGATACAAGGTCAACAAGAAACACCCCATTTAAAACAAAGCAATTTTAGATAAATATATTATTATAAGAGGAAAATGAGAAACAAAATTCAACCTAAATTAATTATATTTCGTAGTATAATCATTCACAATCATTAATTTGAGTAAACAAATATAATACATAGAATAACAGTACAATAATTGAAAAAAACATATGGATTTTGTATCTTTCGAATCAAAACCACGCTAAATAGAGAACATGAATAACATTTTTAATGTAATTTATAAAGATATAATCATGATATATTACGAAAAAAATGTATTTAAATTATCCTTGTATAACATGATAGGTTCATAATTAAATATATGTATCAAAGAAATAAAATTGAGGTGGGGAGCCCTTGTAACTTTTTTAATTATGGAATTAGTATCTATTGGAAGATAGAACATGGTATAATTTTTAACTCTCGTGAATAACATGATATATTGTGTGAAAAACATACATGGGGATCAATATACACAATAATAAATAAATCTTTATGAATAAAATTAAACTTTCCCAATTAATTGAATTTGAGATAAAGAACACTTACCTCAAATCTCATAACACTTCATATGTTTCTAACAAACTGGATTATAAAATATCATTAATTATTTAACTTTTTAAGATATTATTATTGTTTATATGACTATTAATATTACTTTTTATCCATTTATCATCATTTTTAGTTCATTTAATAAATTATTATAGATTACATTGGTCTTTTTTAGGTCTCTTTGTTCATAGTCTCCAAATGTGTTGTGGTTAATTTTTATTTGTTAATGGTCAAACTAAAATGATTATATATACTACATAAGTTTAAAACTATATGTTTTATAACATTCAAAAATTTAGTAAATGTAATAGGTTATGAAATAGTTAACATTATTTCTTGAGAATCTTTTTTTATCATTAAAGATATTGTATGTTGTTTTGCATTTAATTTCAATTATATGATTTTTGTTTACCATTAAAAATTCATAAAGATGAAATACAATTTATATTAACATAATATTTATTATTGAAAGAAATTTTCATAAATATATATATGGAGTAAGATAGATTTTGAATACTTTTTCATTAACATCGTTAGAGTAAAACTACCACATTGAGTGATATTTTCTAAAATATGTATAAATAAGGGACGAAAAATTAATTGTTCAATTTTTATTAAAAAATTACATTATAATAAACGTAATTTTTGGAGGTTAATTTTATTTTTTACTTTTTTAATTGAAAAAATTATTATATAGTTAAAATTAAAAGACCCCATTTTTGGAAAACCAGCATTTGGATGTAATAATAACTTATAAAATGGGTATGATATGATGGGATTAGTGATATCTTATCAATAAGAGTCAAAATTAATGTTAACAAAATGAAAATGAAACTATTTCATTTTATTAAATTAATATATCATGGATTTTATAGAAAAGTAATTCAATATAATCATTGAATAATGGGAATTAATAAAACTATTACATAGACATAATAATTATTGAAGAAAAGTGTTTGATCAGAGGGAATTAGTATACAATAACAAAAAATGGATCAAATATATGTTCACTAAATGTATATATAAGTATTTAAGAATATTTTTTTTAAATCTATCCTAATAAATTATCTCAAAATAAAGTGGAAGGTTTTAGAATAGCTACCATTACCTTACTCTTGAGTGTCCTCCATTAGAGTGAAATTAATGCCTTTGATGGATGTATTTCCTCAATAATACATGATTTGGGAATGGGGGAAGGTTTTTTAGAGAGATATTTTCGTATATATTTTGAAATGAAAATGATTTTTTGAGTGAGGAGGAATCAGTAGAGGAGGTGTGTCTATATGGTCAGGGGTATTAGTAAATAATATATTTAATAAATCTAGAATTTAAGCAAAATAATTTTTTAAATGGGTTATTTTAAAATAATTTGATTTATTATGATTAAAAAATAAGGTTATTTAAAATTAATATAATTACAAATATAAATTTCATCACTAAACCACTTCATATATGGTAACAAATCAAAAACAGTTTATTATTTGAAGAAAATATATCTTTTGCTTCAAATTCCGAAAAAACAATTTCTAAATTTCAAATATAATTTTTAAATTTATAATTATAATCCTATGATCAATTATATTTCATTAAATAAGTGTTATAATTTTTTAGTGGTATTTATATAGTGATGGTATTATAAAAGTAATAGTGTTTGGAATAATTACTTTTTACTATTAAAAAAATCAACTTTATTGAGAAAATACAAAAATATCACACCTAGATAATTTTTAAATTTTGATCAAAAAATTAATTCCTTTTTATGAAATTAAATTTCTAAAGGTGTAAATTTATATTTTACATAAAATCTTATAATACATGGAGAAATTTTTTTTAGAATAAAAATAATTTCTTTCTTTACGAATGATTACACTGATAATTTTTATTACCTTTTATTTATTAAGATATTAATAATTTGATATTTATATTTATAATACACATATATTTTATAAAATTTTAATTCTAATTAAGTTTAATTTCTCATTTAAATACATAATCGAGATAACTATTTTACTATAATAATCTTTATATAAAATGATCCAAGTTATAAGGTAATGGCTATTTTACACTTCTAAAAATTTTATTATTAAAATATTGTTACTATTTTGTCATAATATGACAACATAAAAATATGGATTACATTCTAAAATAAAAATAAGAAATATTACATATTGATGTGTTTTTATACAATATGTTACCTATCCTTTTAAAATGATATTTTTCTAATAAAATAAGAATATAGACTGAAACTATATCATTTAGAAATTCATTTCACTATATTATAGTTAAAAATAAAATATGTAGTATTATTTTAGATTAAATATATATATATATATAACAATTAATCACATGATTTTCATAAAAGTTTCTATGGAATTACTTTCAATATGTTACAACTTCGTGACTCTAAAAACACCTATCATACTCTATTTACCATTATATTATAATTACGTAATTACAAGGATTATCTAAAAATGAAAATGTGTAGTAGTTATAAAAATATATATGTAAGATGAACCATTAATATATTAAATTTAATATAATTATAAATATAAATGATTGAAAATGTAAGTAACACAATTTGTATGATAGTTGTAGGTGGTTCACCCCTATTACCATTCCATAGTGTTTTTAGACTCAGGGAATTTCTAAATGTTATGGGTTGTATCACATCCTATGGGAATCATTATTTAAAATAAATAATTTTAATAAATAAAATTCCCTTATACTTGAAAATTATATATGTAAACAACATAGGAAATAAATATGTATAAAAACTATTTGTTTATGTTATATAAATTAATGAAGATATTTTGGCATGTATATTTTTAATATTTGAAATAAAATATACAAAATTAATCCTCATAAATGACTGATGTCACATTATATCCCTTAAATAAATTCTGTCCTCATAGGTTTACACATTGATAAATAGTTATTAATGATTTATATTATTTCTATGTGCTGTAATATTATTATCTAATATCATATCCAACTGTAATGATTTATTTTTATTTGATGATCACTTGTAAAAGCATTAAATTATAGTTTTATAGTAAGGGGAGGATTCAATGTGGAATTCATGGCCCATGGAGCATCAATATTGATATATTATAAATAGTAAATATAAAATATGAATCACACCTTGTTTTACAAAAATAACATAATTCCTCCCAAATTGAGTATCATATGGAAAAATAGGATTATCGTTAGTTTCAAAACATGGTTTTTACCCTAAGGACAACATTTTTTTCAGCGTATCGTACATTTCGTTTATCTTTAGTCATGGGGGAAATACTTGAAAAATAAATTATTTAAATAATTTATTGTATATAAATTTCCTAAAAACTAACCCTTCTATATTTCAGAAATTTTTAGATTATCCTAGTGTTACATTCATTACCATTTGGATTTGGTGGAGGAGTTTGATGGTGGATGACTGATTGATAGTTGATCAATGGTGATTGGAGGTGGTAATTTATGGAGCCGGTGATGAACTCAGTGAAATATTCGACATAAATTTTTATGGAAAAATTATCCCCCAATGATTAATCTAGTTTGTGTTTGGGAATTTTATTTTTTTTATTTACCTATTATTGTAGTATCATGAAGAATGGTCATTAATTATTTTTGTGATTAAATGGTGGGTTTTTCTTATTTAATTTTCTGTTGAGTCTTTCCTTTATATGATTAGCAATTATTGATATATTTTATTTCCCAATGAAACATCTATTTTTCATAAATAATAGATGTTCAAACAAAACACTGACTGATTTTCATTTCTACCCTTTGTGTTTATGGATTTCTCTCCCTGTTCTATGTTAATTCATTGTCATTATTCATTTATCCAGTGGATCATCTGATTCTATGAACAATAATTTATTTCATGATCGATAATGGGTTCCATGAATTATTTTTATGTATTTGTAATTAGGGATTTTGTTGTGATGGAGGATTAATGTTAAAGATGGAAAGTCAATGATGGATCGTGGAAATAGTTTTGTGGACTGTGCATGACGTTGAGGGTAACAGGTAATGAAGATCAACTTTTCCGATGAAGAATAGAAAAAATGAAACTTTTCGTTAGTCATTGGTGATGTTACTCCCAATTATTATAGGTGTCTGTGATAATCACTATGTAATCAATAGTTATGGTAGTGCGGGTGAAGAAGCATAAACAATCTATAATTTTTAGAAAATTCCAAACAACACAGTGTGTAGTTTGGAAGAAAACTCACCGCTTGGACCCCTCTATGTGAAACTAGGGCTTTAGCTTGTGAAAAATATTATGTGGTCGAGTACTTTTCATACATTCCAAGTGATTCCTAGGTTAAGTTCTAAGTGTTCACTATTCCTGATACACGAGTATAGACACCAGTATTTTACACTGTCACTGGCATTTTACACTGGAACATTATAGTGTACGTGAACTCTAGAAGAGTACTTGGACATGGACACATGCATGATTAAATGTAGTGTAAAATGTAGTGTAGTCAATTCAAGGTTATATAGATCCATTTTCCCTTAATTAATTCCTTCCTATTAGTATGGGTGTGTTCCATCAAACTATTTATTATGGCTATGTTCCCTTAGTCTACCCCTATAAGGGTATGGTGTGACATCTCATCCTGATCATAGGATGAGAGATCACGTCAATGGGATAATCCTAGACGGTGTCATATATTCCTCCATATACCAAAGGTTTTGATCCTCTATCGTATTCTTCCCTAGTATGGGTTAGGTATCATGTATCTGACATCAATCAAGTGTGACCAACTTCTTTGTGGATTATTCTAGATAGGTTTTTTTGTCCTCCATAGGACTTTAGTTTAATACCCTACATTGTTATTGAGAACTATTTTGTACTGATGAGTTCTAGGAAAGTTGATGTAATTCTCATACAATCCCTCTCAATTCCTTTTTGATTCAACATGGAAAAAGTCTTGATGAGTATTACCTCTCTAATAAGTTTAATTAGTATTATAAAGAATATAAGAGTGAGTTTCCTCAGATGAGTTTTACCATGGATTCATGGGTGTAATCCCTATGATGGTAGAGAGGGTTTCACCTCACATTGAGACTTAGTTTCATTCTTTCATAATATATGGTTTATCATTGTTATCCACTTTTGTTTTCAAAATTATAAAATAATCCCTCTTAGATTCATTATGATTGGTTATTATTGGAATTTATATTATAAATTTTTATACTCCCCAATAAAAGGGTTCTACCCATAGGTTTCTTTTTTTATTTAGATTAATGATCATTTGATTGAGTCCTAGTTGGACCACAAGCAGGTGGAGATTAGTAGTGATAAAAGGACCATGGATTTATCCTAAAGTTGTAGTTTAGTTTTAGAAAATGTTTTTGTTAGTATGTTGGACAACTTTATAGAATTTGTGGGAATGTATTTTCACCTTTTCCAATTCTATACTTATTTTACATACATTTATATGGGATTAGATTTCATTCATTCATTTACAGTATCAGTTATTTTATTTCTATATTATACTGGTGTATGGGGGTGTGTGTGTGTGTGTTCAGGAACATTAAGACATAAACTCTAATGTGTTTGATATGCCTACTTGGTACTAGTCAATATTACCTAGCATATTAGAGTTAAGAATAGTATTCTCTCTCATTTTACTACCGATTAAGATGGCCTTAGTGGGTCAGTTTTTGAAAAAATTGTATCATAGCCAGGGATATATTAGGATTGGATTTTGGGGATAGTTTAGCTATGAGGATTAGTTTTGTAACTAGGGAAACAAAGTTAATGTTTCTCAAATTTTAATATCATATAAAAGAGCCTAGTGGTGTTGTTGAGGTCGATGTATCCAATCACTATGACCATGATAATCGATTTTTTCACTTTATACATGTAGGAACAAGTTGTAGGGAAGTCATTGGTAAATGCATCATATATGAATGGGTTTTGGTTTATATTTCCTTATTGAGTCTGTTACCTAGATAATATCTCTAAACGTTATGTCTTGACTACTTCAGGATAACTCCAAGATTAAATCCATATTGGATTCCTCCACATGATCATTATGATGATCAACATAGTAATGAGGACCTGGTGTATATCCCTTTATAGGAGGTGGTTCCTCTTAGTGTATTTTTGATACTACCACAACCTATTTGGATGTTGATTATTCTAGTGGTATTGGAAAACGATGTGTATAGGTTGAGTGTGCTTCATAAATTCTTGATGTAGATACCACCCATGTTTCAGGTTCATCCATAACCCTCGGTACTAAAGGACTTACTTGAGGGAGTCGAGTGTGATTTCCTCTATGTTAAAACCTATCCAGACTAGAGGATGGTCCTGGAAGTGATCCTTTTTATTAATCAATAGGTTGATGGTGGATCATGATGATGTAGATGCATGAAAAGGTGAATCTCACTTGGAAAGATATTAATCACCAAGTTAGATATTACTTTTATAATAATAAATTTTACTCAATGTTTATTTTAGAGTAGAGGGAGCCCTAGAAGTGTATCATAACATTTGTATAGTATTTTTCATGGTTCTCCAATGAAATAACCTGGAATTTTATCAATAGAATTTCCCTTATTGTAATTATGTCATATTGTATAAATCTCAAAAATCACATAGAGAAACCCAAAAAATATTATTATCATAAATTGAAAAGGGTAAAATATTCAGAAAATAAACCAATAATAATGCTTATTATTATAAAGGGATAATAAATAGAAAATGACATAATAATAATATGAAAATTTGGATATGCTCGATCCACTAGAATGACTGCACTCATGAACAAAGTTATACAAATAAAACATAATATTAATAATAAAATATTCATTTAAAATATGAATGTATATATAACCTTGGATGAAAACAGAATTGATTGATAAATGGAATAAGTGGTATTTATAGTAAATATTAAATTGTTATGACTATTAGAAACTTGACTGTTTGATTAGTAACCTAAACACTAGAATAGTAATGTGACCATTAGTAATAGTAATATGGTTTTTAGAGTAGTAACATCAACTTTGAAAGTATAAATACAACTTATTCATTTTATAAATTAAATTATGATATATTTATATCATGTAATAAGAAAATAAATTTTTTAAAAATGATAAATTAAGTGTTGATATTTTTTTTAAAAGAAAAACATTATTAACAATTTTATAATTAATACAATGATTTAAAATATGAATTATTTTCATAAAATAGATTCATAAATTAAAATTTTATTTTCTTATGATTATAATATAATTTTATGAGACCTTCATTTATTTTTCATAGAGTCATAAAATCAGTTATAATATTAAAATCATTATTTTTCGAACAAATGGTTAGTTTAATTAAAAATTTAATTTCTTATATATATAAAAATATTTTCCTAATTTGGGGTCCATTATTTAAATCTACACATAGAAAAACAATTGGTGAATTTTTTGGGATATTTCTAAAATATTACAATTTTAGGGAATATTGAAATACAATAATTTACAGTATTTAACTAATACATGTTTTTTGATTCATGGATGAATTATGAATAGTGTAAAAGCAATTATCTCAGACTATCCTTTATTATTTAATGTATTTAGTGATAATTATCAACAATATTTATAGTCTTGATAAAATTATAAATTGATGAATAAAATAATAAAAAACACACCTATCCTCCCTTAATAAATACCACCCTCCCTGAATTGTCTTCTCATGCCTCCAAAGATTTTATGTTCCACAAATCATCCCAATGAGAACCATGATTTAACTTGCCAAGACTACCTTAAAGAGGCCGGGGGCTAGTGACTTGCACCGAGTTGGCATGTTACTAACACGGGAGTACTTAGCCTAAGTACCTACACACACACACATCTATAAGCCTATACAATGATAAAATGTAAAAACAAATGAAAAACCATGCATGAATACATATAAACCCCACAATCAAAGTACAATAGGAGTTAAAGTATATTAAATGATTATAAAAATAATCCCACCAAAAAGAGTGTAAAAAAATTCAAACCTGAATGTAATACATAGACTACAATGAATATACCATAGGAACACACCTCAGCCTGTTTGTTCACACTATGCATAGTATCTAATTTCCCCATCAAGGAACCTATAAAAAGGTCAAAAATATGCACAAGACAAGACACATGCAAGGAAAACCTATATAGGTGTCAGTGTAACAATACCAAGTAGGACACCCCAAAACCAAAAAGCATAAATCAAAATAATACGGAAATCTCTACAAATGTATTTGTCTACATCATATATAATAAGAATATCCAAATATACCCAATAAACCCACACATTCCAAAGATAATTCACATCCATATTACCATCCTAGGACTCTATCTCGAAGGTTCCACAAAGAACTTTTCTAGTATAACACACAACATGAGTGTGACAACACTGATGACATCTGAAGAGATATGATAGACATATGATGACCACTCCTAAGGATGTGGGGTATACTAAAAACTCAATCTGGATTAGCCATCTAAGTAGAGGATCAATGCTCGTGTAGTGTTTGTCATGATAATACCACCAAATCTTCATAGGGAATGAAGTGGAATAGAGGATCTCACTCTGTGCCTCACAAAATGATTCCAACAACTCTATCTAAGAAATCATGCTGAAGGGATTAATGCCTGGTCTGTTGGAGGTGATTCCATACTAACCCTTGAGAAAATAAATGGAGAATTCACCATAACAAAACTATTCCATGATATAGGGAACAAGTCCTCCAGCAATCTTTTAAATAGTACACAGCATGTAGTGGGGTTACACACCATGTCCCTTTGACCCCAGGTCCAACCCCCATAAAACAGACTTTCTCTATGACCATGTAGAAATAAACAGTGTGCTAATTCCTAGGTACTTATTCCCTTGTACCAGAACACATATTAGCCTATGTACATTTTTCCCAAGCCATGTTCATGTGGGAGTACACGACATACCCATGGAATTTTATTCTCCATTAAAGTCTTTGTAACCTCTGAGATATATGTTGATCTCACCAAAGGTGACCACATTCCATGTAATAAGTTCACACATCGTTTCATACTCATATCACTCCATAAACCCATCTACAATTTGGAGGGTCCCACAAGTCATGTGGCTCTACATTAAATGGCTGGTAGTGTGGGATTTTCAATATTTCCATATTTGGTTCACCCATTTCCAGTCTCTACACCGGCTCTTGGATCCACTAACTTCACCTTGAATTTCTCCAAAAAACCTTGAATCTTGGACAATCGAGGTTGATCATCACCAAAGAGATGATTTACAGTGGCCTTGTTCTTTTTGGAATGGTTTTGAAACTTCTCCATCGTAGCATGTCCAAGAACCACACCTGTGTGTGCCAATTTAAACCTGATCCACTCACCATTTTTTTCATCACAAAATTTTCACAGCATTCCAAGTTTGGATCTTCAATATCGTGTCATTCATCCATGAAACAGGTGCACAAAATTTGATTCCATAGTTTTTGGGTTTAATCACTAGGAAAATGAAACCCTGATGATGGACGCACATAGAAAAATGGAAGAAAACTAAAAAACATGAAAAAATATGAATGATCCTCAAATTTATTTTGTTTGACTAAATTCATTTTTTTTAAATGTTTAATGAAGAACCATAACAAATAAACACCCAAAATAATTCCTATAGTAATAATCCCATCCAACAATACACATGATCCGAGGATCAATTTATAGGTTCATTGATCTGTGTTAATCATAAAAATACATAATTTGGAAATAAAACCTAACCAAACAGTGTCCTACCTCATGATAGATCAATCACTAATGGTGAAAGAGCCTACATCATGATATTTGGAGAGAACTGTTGATTTTATCTTGTATTGGTCATTGATCTTTGATTCGGTCATCATCTACTGACAAAGTCCCTTTCTATGCTCTCAAACGATTATCTAATGATTTTAAGGGTTATGTGAATGACCTATATTTTAAAAAAAAAAAATAATTTAGAGAAAACAATACGACTCTGTGTCAATGATTAAATAAAATAATTTTAATTAAATAATTTTTATCATTTTATGACCACAATGAATTTTATAAAAACACCTCATAGGGAAAAAGGTTATGTCGTTCCTAGGGTAAAACCCACATTTTGAACTCAACAATGCCCTAATATTTCTGATATGAGCCCCCGTTTCAATGTTATTCCACATTATCTAGAAAAATCTTGTGTTTGTTGTTCAATATATTTAATATATTCCAAATTTTATTTTGGGAACACCGGGCCTCATAATTTCATTCCTTCATAAGTTCTAGTCTAAAAAATAATCCTTAAAATATCCTAAAATAATACATAGAAAATATGAGTTATTAAATTCTACCCACATTTGTTCTTTTTGTCCCAATAATCTAAAAAAGGGGTAAAAAAATGATTTTTGTATGAAACATGAATTTGAGCCTCCTAAGCCTTTGTTCTCTCTGGAAGATTCTTATGCCCCCGCCAGACATGCACTGAATGAATGACTCAACCATGAAGGATCATCTCCTTCTAATCCTCGATCTATACTAGGTACTTAGTAAAGGTAGCTCTATACTTGATGAACAAATCACCCAAGTCGATAATTTGTGATGGTTCATACATGTACCTCCTCATCTATGACACATATAAGATGTTGTGTACCTGGTCTAATTGTGGTAGTAGAGCTAAGAAGTACTCCACCATTCTAACTATAGGAATTATCTAGAAAGGGCCAACGAATCTTAGAGATAAAATACCTCCCAGGAAAAACATCTATAATCCAAGTTGAGTAGAAACCCATAAGAAAACATGGCCTCTCTCCTTGAACTCTAATGGTAAATTTCATCTATCCACATAAGACTTATGATTGCTCTGGGAAGTCCTCATCCCCACTATAATGATTTTAACCTTCTCTATAGTGGATCACACCAACATTGGAACCATGAGATCCTACACTCATGGGTTGTTCCAGTAAAGTGGTGACCTGTAGGGTATCCTGTTAAAAGAATATAATGGTTCCATACTGATAGTGGAATGGTAAGTTTTGTTATATGTAGTTTCCCCCAGTTGTAAGTGATCCTCCCTTCTATGGACAAAGTCCAACATGAAATCCCACAACATGTCCTCCATGGCCTGAATGGTCCACTCTGTCCGGGCATTATTTTATGGGTATAATATTGTGCTCAAGCATATCTGAGTCCTAAAATCCTCCTATAATCCCTTACATAACCGGGAAGTGAAGCTAACATCATGGTTAGAAATGATCGTTGAGGGAACACCAAGTATTTGGACTATCTCATGCACATAGAGGCATCCTAAGATCTATATTGAACTCTACTAACAAATGGATAAGAATTAGTATGACATGGTGAGTTCTTCTACAATCACACAAATGGAATCATTTACCATAAATGTACATGGTAATCCCACCACAAAATAAATGGATATCCCATCCCACATCCCTTATGTGATGTCAAGACGTTGAGCTAAACCCACCGAAACTTGGTGACCAGCATTCAATTTCTAAAAAGTAATGCATCAAGAGATGAACTCTGAAACTCCCTTCTTCATTCACAAACAGAAAACCATATATTAGATTTCCTCTTATATATCTTCCACACCTATATGTACAGCTAAAATATATGTATGAAACTCTCTCAAAACCTCTTCATGTAATATCACCAGTACCATTTTTCATCCTTTAAAAGGAATGAAATACTCTCCACCTTCATAAAATCCTTCACGTTCTTGTCTAGTGGATATATGTGTATGTAAGTTAACATAGTAAAAATTACAATGTTGGGCCTCTCACACTCACCTGAAAGTTAGAGGTGGAAAAACCATCAGTCGGAGGTGTGTTTCTTAATCTCCATCCTCAAAGGATAACTGTAACATGGCCAACTGCTTTGATTCCTCATTCAATAATTGCAAAAAAGATCTCCTTCTAATAGAATATTCTTCTAAATTTCCTTTCCAAGGACTATAGAAAACTTAAATTCATAATCCTGTAGGTAATATATCCATCTCTTCTATCTCAAGTTAAGGTCCTTTTTAGAGAATATGTACTTAATAATCTTGTTATCAGAATAAAGGATAAACCACTCCCACATCAGGTAGTTCCACCACATATTTAGTGAGAAGACTACCTCTTATAAATCAAGATGATGGGTCATGTAGTTATTTTCATGTGGTCTTAACTAACATGAACCATATGTAATTACCACCTACCTATTCATCAGAAGACAACCAATCCATGTTCTGGAAACATCACAGAACACGACACACTAGAAAACCTCCTCCAACAACCTCAAGAAGGAAGAACTCATGATTATCTACCTCAAATGCTAAAAATATTTTTGGAACCTCTCTGTCTGCATGAATGGTTTCCCTTTTTAGGTATAATATTTCAGGGGTTCTGATTTCCTAGAGAAGTAAAGTATGAATATTTGGTAATATCCTGTCAATGCAAGGAATATCCACACCTACATCATGCTCTTGGGTGGCTCCTAAGTTAAGACTACCTCAACCTTTCCAAAATCTAATGTCACTCTGTCTATAAAAATAATTTATCCTAGAATGTGGACCTCATGTATCCCAAACTGAAACTTAGAGATATTCTCATAATGTTGGTGCAATTAGCGTATATACAGAACCATCCTCAATTGTCTTTCTTGCTCCTCCTCAGTTTCAACGTAGAAAAGGACATCATATATGAAGTCTTCCATGAACTAGTCTAATAAAGTATAAAAGATTTGTTTCATGAGTCCCAAAAACACTAATGGAGAGTTATTCATGGCAATGGGAATCCCCAAGTACTCATAGTGTCCATAGTGACATTTCAATATTGTCTTCGTTATATCATCAAACCATACTCTAAACTGGAGAAAACATGATATAAGGTCATCCTTTGAGAACCATCATACCACAATAAACTGTCAAAATAGGTCATCGGTCCTTGATAGTGGACACTTTTTCTTCACAGTCACCTAGTTCATGCACCTACTTTACTCATATAACCCCATATTTCTGTATGCCTTCTTGGGGAACAAAACTAGGGTTTCCCATGGTGAAACACTAGTTCTAACAAATCCCTTCCATTCTAAGTCCTCCAACTTCATCCTCATATCATGAAGCACTACAGGAGCCATCTGATATGATAGAACATATGTTTATGTCATCCAGGGGTTCATATCACTGAGGATGTCTATCTCTTAGTGATGAGGTAATAATGGAACATCTTCAGGGAATATTTCTTGTACTCTTCCACCACTATATAAAACTATAAACTCATAGTATCCACTAAACCAATGGTCATGATAGAAATCTAGAGTGTAATTGTTTTCACCCTCATATGCATGAGTCTATCCTATTCTACATCGGTTTTCTTTTCACTAATAAAAGAGTACATATTTTCATTACTACAAACACACCACATCATCCACATGAAATAATCAAACTAGGATTGAACTGTGGATAACTAGTTTATACCTAATATGGTGTCATAATTCCTCATCACTTCTATAATTATATCCCAAAAAAACTCTCCACCATGAGTTATTTCACACTATCGGCATAAGTGTGTGATTGCAGATTCATCTCCAGTGGGAGTGTCTAAGTACAAAGGTTGATCGAAGGGCTTAACCAGAATCTGTAAGTCTCGAAAAATATATTTGGAAAAGAAATTAATGACTAGAATCTATGTCTATAAATATTTATTATAATTTTAAAAAGTCATATATTGTACATATTATCATTCATAGATCCTCTGGGTCATAAGACTTGACCACCTAAAGTTTTCCATTCCCTTATCCTTTAGCTCCCTGAGCCTGGTGTGGACCACTTGGGGATAGTGGTGGTAACAAGTCAATTCATCTACAACTATCAAATACTCTCTAATCTCCTCTGTCACTTCATCCACCCTTTGAACCTATTTTTTCCTACCATTTACTCTACCTGGGTGGTGTATCAACTATCTCTCTATAATCTATAGGGTGGGTAATAAAATATCAGACAAGATGTACCATGTCTTCACATGAGTATCACTTCCTCTCCCTAGGCTAACTAGACCCATCTTCAGATACCAAACATATAAACTTTTTCCTAGGATCACCTCAAAAAATTCCCCACATGTCCCGGTACCTAAGATTGATGTCGGTTCCATCTGCTAAGGTCTCTACTCTTCTACACCCACTACCAGTGACCATTGGGTTCTTCATCTCATCTAAGAAACTCTCAACCGCCAAAGCTCTCTCTAGCACACCAACAAAAATAGGAATTCATAGAGGGATAAAAATTATCTTGAATTTCTTTATGGAGTCCTTGATCAAATGTATAATCCTTTCAGAACATGATATGACCCATATACATCAAGTACCTAGAAAGGTTGGTAAACCTTGATGAATACTCAGCTATTTTCGTGTTCTGCTATTGTAGTTGAAGAAGCTTCTTGATACGTACAACTATTTTTGTAGATAGAGATAACTCCTATATAAAGTGACACATAAACACCGAGCAATATAGAGTCTCTTCATCGTATGGTTAGGTCACCAAACCCTATAATCGTATTTTTGGGTCGTGAAAAAGGCTCGCCACTTGGACCACCTTATGATCTATTGGTGTCCTGAATAGATGGATAACTTGGGTCACCGCCTCAAGCCATAATTTGGACACCTATGGGCCCGATATTTTTTTGAAAATTGAGGGGTCTATGTTACTAAAACTCATGAAGTGTGCTCATCTTATACACCTCATCGGTTGGTACTACATGTACCATCTACTTCTCCATAGGTATTTTTATTGCTGGCACACCATTTGGAGGTAACACCTCTAGATCCATTCTCTATATTGACGCCCCGTCATTGAGGGGATCATCCTCATGATCTTGGTGATAGAACCTAGATTTCATACATTATGGAATGATCTTGAATATGAATATGATTTACCATGGTCAATGCGTATATCTAGATAACTGTCTCCAGATTGATATAGAATCCACAACATATTCATATATGAAGAATGTACCATTTTCTCCTTGAAACTAGTGTTCTCATGTACCGAGTTGAAAAATAAATGATCAAAGACTTAGTATATGGATATTTTTTCTGCATCACCAACATTGGATTCCCAAGCCTAAAATATGAACTCAAAACACTGAACATTTCTTCCCAAAACCAATCTCATAGTCTACAGTCCTAAGGTAGAACATGCTTGAATTATATCACTATATCATGAATTTTCCCAATAGTGTCCATTCTAAATCTCCCCATCCCTCCTTCAATAGGCCATGGGATGGAAACTAGCATGGAGTAGGAATATTAATAACATGGTAGGTCTTGTCATACATACATGTACACACACACACACATCTCTAAGCCTATACAATTATGAAATGTAAAAACAAATGAAGAATCATACACACATACATCTAAATCCCATAACTAGAGTAAAATATGAAGTAAATGATTGTAAATAGGTCCAAATAAAATCCCCCCACAAAGAGTCTAAAAATAAGTGCAACAAGATTTTAATAATGGGGACTACTATCAAGATACCGTAGAAACCCACCTCAGTATTATTGGTCACACTATGAAATGTCTTGTCCTTTTCTATCAACAACCCAGTCAAAAAGTCAATTATCTACAAAAGACATGACACTTGAGGGGAAATATCAGGAAGGGTGAGTATAATAATACTGAGTAGGACACCATGAAACAATGAGGAATACTAAAAAATAAGACAGTCAGCTCTAAACAAGTAAATTTCTACAACACATATGACAATAATATCAAGATATACTCAATAAATACACATGTTAAAAGTTAAATGACACCATAATACCATCCTGGGATTCCATCTCGAAGGTCCCAAAAAGAACTCATCTAGGATAAAACTCTCCACGAGTTTCATAACACTGATGAAAACTAAAGAGAAATGATATAAAGATGATGATCAATCCCAATTATATGTGGTATACCAAAAAATAAATATAGATTAACCTACTAGGACAGGATAGTTTCTTGTATAGTGTTAGTCATAATGATATCAAGAAGTCTACCTACATATCAAAGATTAATAGTGGATATCACTCTAGGCCTCATAAAAGGATTCAAATAACTCTATCCAATAATTCAGGCTAAAGGGTTCATTTTTTGATTTATTGGAGTTGATTTTTTGCTAACCCTCAGGGAAAGAATATGTGTAACACACCCCAAAAAATATTGTCCAATATAAATAAGACAAGGTATCCCAGAAAAATTTTAAGGAGTATATGTTGTATAGTTTGGTTACACACCCTGTCCCTTCGACTACGGGGCTTTCCAGCGTAAAATGGCACGTTTTCATATCTGGGTAGAAGTACACAACATGCGTTTTTCGATATACTTATCCCCCTGTACTTCTACCCATGTACCAGTACACAACATATCCAATGTAAATTGTTCCTAGGACATGTCTATGTGGGAGTACATAGCGTGCATATGGTTTGGTACTCTTAGCTCGTGCATGTGTACCCTCTGAGGTACACACCGAACTCACCGAATGGAATTACACCCTCTATGACAATGTCACATGTTGTGCGATACTTATGACCCTCTAAAAACCCTATATGCAACTAGGAAGGGCCCAAATTCCATGTGAATCAACATTACATGTCGTGTAGTGTGTAATTTTATAGATTTCTTGATCTAGTTCACACATTGTCGGTCACTCCTTCGATGCCTGAATCCACCACTGTCACTGCCAATCACACTGGTAGAACTCATTTTTGGGTCATCTAAGGCTCATCATCACTTGATAGATAATTTTGGGTGGGAATCCTCATTTGATAATCGCCTCAAACCTCCATTATCGTCATGAATCCAAGAACAACACATGTGAATTCCAATCTTTCCCTTATCCTCTCACTGGTGTTTTCATCACATGATCATCATTTCATACCAACTTTAAATCGATAATATCGAGTTTTTTCCAAGAAACATGTGTTTATTATTCAATTCCTTGGTATTTGGGTTTAATTTCTAAGGAAAAAAACCTGTAATGATAAATATGTGTAGAACAATTGGAGAATATAATGAAACAAGTAAAAATAGGAATGATCCATGGATGTGTTCTGTTGGCCTCAATACATTTCCATTATAATGAATAATGAATAACCATAATAAATAAACTCCCAAAATAAATCTTTTATAAATAATCCCATCCTGCAATATGCACGATCTGCTGGTCAATCTATTCGTTGATTGATTCATGTTCATCATAGTAATAGAAAATTGGGAAACAAAATAAAATAAAACAACATCATACTTTGAGATGCATCAACCATTATTAAAGTAATATACTAAATCATGATCATTATTGAGATCCTTTTATTCCATATCACACTAGTCATTGATCATTGATCTATTAGTCATCCTCCAATGGAATCTCCTCACATGGTTTCCAATAACTCTACAATGATTTTCAGGGTTACGTGGTTGACCTTGTAAATTTTCTATAAGTTCGTATTTAATGAAAACATCATGGAGTTATTTAAATTCTTAAATAAAGTATTTTTTAAAAATTATTTTATTCATTTTATGCGAACTATGCATTTTTTACAAACACCTCCCATCGACAAAGGTTATGTGCCACCTAGGGTAAAACCCGCATTCTAAACTAAATAGTGCCCTTATATTTCTACTTAGGTCCACTTTTTCAATGTTATTCCACTTTTTTGGGGAAATTTATGCACATAATATTTAATATATTTAATATATTTCAAGCATTTATTCTGGAAAACTTGGCCACAAAATCACACATCGTCTCAGCACTTGGTCTTGAAGAGAATCCATACAATATTAAAAAATAATACATGGAGAATCCAAGTCATTACATGAATTTTTTCTAAATTATACCCAATTACCTTTCTAATAATATTTCCCACATCTAGTAGATTATTTTCTCAACAAAATACCAAAACAAAGTGTTATAACGAGGTTCTCAATGAGACAATATACAAAGGTGTAAATTCCTCCACCTTTCTCATTTAAATTATTTCGTTCCCCTAACTCATCCATTCCTCCACAATAAAAATTTACTTGATAACTCTAGTATCACAAATATATATATATATATATTAATTTTATTTTGTTCATAGAATATAGATCATTAATTCCCATATCTTTTCCTTTTATTCTAAAAAACTATAACATCATCAATGAGGTGTCGATTCACTACATTGATGGATGATGTGTTTTTTTATTACTACCTTCAAGGATGGTTATAAAACCATTATAATTTTTAAACCAGATTATATTACATGTATTATAACTTTATACATGTTTTATAACAATTATATAAAAATAATATGAAATAAAATAGTACTAGTTCAAGATGATCTTATAAACCACCAAAATAAACTAATTATTTTTTTATTAACATTTTATCTAACAAATCATCCTCATATCTTGAAAAAAAATGATATATTTTTTCATTTAAATATAAATAAGTGAATTAATACCATATAATTCCACTTAATTTGTTTTTCTTCCATTCGACAAGAACTCCAATTATTATACTCCAGGGAACCGACCATAAAATCATGAAACAAATGCTCACGGAACAATGAAATTAAAATCTATAACTCATTGAAATAACTATAAATTAACTTATTAATATTTTAATAAATAATATAAATGTAAAATAGGCTACAAATTAGTTAATTAATGGTTCTAATTTTATTCTCCACTACATTAAGTGCGCATCTAGAACACATTCAGACATAAGGTATTCGATCTCTCTGAACCTCCAAATTACCTTTGGGTTATGCTTTCTCTCTCTTTACACCTATTTATTTTTTAATTATTCTTATATAAATATTATAAATTATATTTAATTGCTCCAAAAATATATATCCATATCCATTCAACCTTTTTTTGTTGTAAAATGCATGTTTTAAAAGGTTCCCTTCTCATATTCCTCCTGATAAGAAAGCCTAGTTAAAGGGAACTACCCTATTTCATTCCAATTTTCAAGTGCACTCCATAATATATTTTAATACACCATTATTTTAATAAAATATCTAATTTCACAATGAAAAACTATCTTATTCCATTTCTAGCTTTATACAAGAAAGTATGCATTTTTGCCTCTTTAAAGTCTCTTAAAATTTTTCCCTTAAACCGCACTATAGTAGCTCATTTCTAAAGATTCATAAACACTGTTTTTTCCTATTTTAACTTCATTTTAAAATAATTAATTATGATATATTAATATATTACATTATTAATGAAAATAATTTCTTCCATTTCAACCATTATAATATTCTCATTGGTTATTCCTTATGACATGATTATGATACCAATTTCATTCCATGGGTAAACCTTATGTTTATTCCTTATGTTTAGTTCTTCATGTGGCACACGCATGCATGAACATGTTATGATGGGTGAAACTAGATATCTCTCCAATGAAGTGGGCAATTCTTACCCTCATGAGATGTCATTTATTTTTGTATATTATGATAAGAAAACATTAGTAAGAACCCAAGGGATAATTCTATCACCATTGATAACACAGGTTGATGTTTAAGGAATCACAAGGTAGGATATACTTTTAATTTACATGGCTATCCATATATATTAAATGTTTCCTTTTTATAACCATATTGGCTAAGTATTAAACCCCCCTAATTGTAATTTCTTTTTCATAGTAAAATACAAGAAATTAGAGAACCTGTTATGGAAATCACTGTTATAGGAAATGTGATTATTTCCAAAATTAAATTCCAAATCCGATGGGACTGTGAGACAAAACATTCAAGATAGTAATAGAACAACTTTCTTATGTTATGAATAATAACATGAATCATGTGGAACTAAATGATTCTCAAAATAAATATAAATATTTTATTAAATCATTTAAGGGAAAAGCACTCCTGTATTGAGTGGATTTTCTGATCACCTTATCATAGAATAGTGGATATATTCTATTGAGAAGATATTTTATGTCCTTAGACTCCCAAAAGAGGAGAAAGTCATGTCTTAGGTTTATTATTTTGATGGTTAAGATTATTAGTGGTGGGAACTAAAAAAACACAATGACTATGGTATAAATTTATTCCATTAAATTCAAATTATTTTGGAAAGTATTTTTCAATAAATGTTTTCCCAAACTCTCTATGCTAAGATGGAGCGGGGGTTCCTTAGACTAAAGTAAAAAAAGAAGAAGATGAGTATATTGGGGCGTATGATGTAAACATTACAAGGAATTCATGATACACCTATGGCTTTGTCATAAATATTGAAGGAAATTTGGATCTCTTCATTAGTGGATTAAATATGAGTCCATGAAATTCCATTTAGATTCAATTGTTTGAAAAGTAAGTGTAGTTTTTCTATTGTTTCCCAAAGTTTGAAATGGAGATCAGAGACTCTCGGTATTCTCATGGGCTAGGAGATAAAAAGGGGAAAATAGAGTTTGATTTTCTAGGTTGAACAGATAAATCCCATGAAAGAAAGAAAACCCAACATCCCATGTGTTAATTGTTTGGGAAGAATCATCCTTGGAAATATCTAATAGAATCAAAGAGAAGCATGAAATGTAGATGAGAGGGGCATCGGGATAATTATTTCTGAAGGGATTTATAGAATCACACTAATGTGGATGAACAAAGGAATGTTCATATCAACACCCATCTTGTAGTGTAAAGTTTCAACTACATTGAACATGGGAATTATGTAAGGTAACTCCCTAATCCAAGGTTTTTCAGAGGCAATCAATAATAATAGCCTCAATGGTAGTAAGGAAGGGAATATGATATCACTACTAATGAGGTGGAGCATGACAATGACGTGGTTACAATTTCAGTTATTATACATTCAATAATAGTGAATGTAATTTGTGATTCTATTTATACACATTCTTGTACATTGTAAAAGGTTAGTATAACTATTCAACTACAACCTCAAAATATTTAGGCTGAGTTATCTTTGAGGACATAAAATGCGGTAATTATTGCATCTAATGTATATAACTCCTCCCTAGTTAATTTTTGTGGATAGAAAATCCCAGTCAATCTGTTATTACTAAATTTAGTGGAATTTTATGATATGATGGGAATGGATTGTCTATATTTATATAAATCTATCATCAAATATCATAAACAGGGGATCTCTCATCACATCTCAAGGTATCCTCCAATTCAATATAAGTGTAATGAGGATGATGAATCTCTATCAGAATTATCATCTCAATTGTGGATATTATTTCTTTATAAAAAATAATATCTTTCTCAAATGATTTAGACAAAGGAGATGATCATGATCGACGACTTTCCCATTGTGAGGGACTACACAAACATGTTCTCAGAAAAATTTCCCAGTCTTCCTCCTAATTAAAAGGTTGAGTTCTCAATTTTACAATTCCATTAATTTTTGGCTATATCAAAGACAACATATAGAATGGACAAAATTAAGTTATAGGAGATAAAGAATCAGTTAAAATAGGATTGGTAGAAGGGTTTTATATGCCTGACTACAGCACCATTGGGTAAATATATCCTATTTATCAAGAGGAAGGATGGATCAAAATGCCTCTTAATTAGTTATCATGATCTTATAAAAATCATGACAATGAATAATCATCCCCTTACATGTATAGTTTAATTATTAAATAAGCTACATGGGGGTAAGTAATTCTCTAAGGATGAAATTTTCTCGGTGTATCGCCGATTAAATTGAATAAGTAATATAATCATAAGACTACATTTTGAAAATTGTATGGACACTATAAGTTCATAGTGATATATCTCAAACTTTATAATATTACACTAATATTCATGGACTTTATGAATGGAGTCTTAGAGATTACCTCGACATATTTGTGGTAGTATTTATCGAGAAAGTTTGATATACTCCAAGAGAAAGGAGGAACAAAATGATCATTTGAATACTATGATAAATATTTCTTGAATGGATAAACATTATGCAAACTTTAATAATGTTAGAAATAGATGGAGGAAGTATCATTCTTTGGGAATTTTATCATCAGAAAATGAATACCTATCCATCGTTTCTTGATAAAGGAAATCAAAGAGTGGCCTAGGATAACATCTGTAATTGATATATATACAGTTTCCTTAGTCTATCTATGCATTACTGAAGATTTTTTAAGAACTTATCATGATTTTCAAACCCACTAACCAAGATGACTCGAAAGTCAGCAAATTTTTTATAGACTAGTGAATGTGAAGAATATTTTAAAGAGTCAAAAAAGATGTTAATAATTGGTACTCACACTACAAACAATTGGGGAACTATTTATGGTGCACCCTGATGCTTTAAAGAAGGTATTAGGTTGTGTACTAATGAAAAATGATAAAGTGATAGCATATGCCTCAAGGTAGCTGAATGATCATAAAGAATACTATCTCATAATTTTTTTGGAGTTATTGGATGTTATCATTGCATTGGAGATATGGATAAATTATATTTATGGTTAAAGTTGTGATATATATATTGATCACAATAGACTATCATATATATTCACACTAGAGGAACTTAAAATGATCCATAGAATATGGTTATATATTTTCATGGATTATGAAATCTCAATCCACTGCCATCATGGAAATGTAAATAAAGTTGCAGATCCACTATGTATAAAGAATTTGGCATCTTTATCAATGAAGATAATTGAGAAGGCTCCAATATTCTTAGGATTAAAAATTATGGACATGGGATTCACTAAGGAAGGAACATCATCAATACCTTCTCAAATAATTTCCCAATCATCCTTTATGGAGAAAATAAAGTACTCTCAATGAATTGATATTTAAATTCAAAATTTATTGGAAACTATAAGAAAAGGGAAGACCTAAAAGTTCAAATTTGATGTGGAAGGAGTCATGTGATTTGGTTCATGACTATTTGTACCATCAAATGTAGATAATAAGAAATAACTTATGAATTATGCACACAGTTCAACCTTCTCTATCCACCCATGGGAGTATAAATATGTATCGATATCTCTAAGGGAACTATTTGTGGGAAAATCTGAATAAAGAGATCACTAAATAAACATCAAAGTTCCGGGTAAGAAAGCAAGTTATGTCTAAAAGACAAAATTCTATGAGGATGAAGAAACCATTACCCATACCTATAAGGAAATGAGAAAACATCACCGTTGAATTTTTTTATCATACATCCAAATACATCAATAGTAAACAGTTATATATTGTTTTTTGTAGATCCTCTTACAAAGACAACTCACTTTATCAAAATTCAATAGGGATTATCACTCAATCAACTTGCATAGATATACATCAAAGAAGTTGTGTGGCAACACAGTGTACCATTATCGATTATATGCTATCATGATCTGATATTAACCTCCCAGTTCTAGAAAACTCTCTAAAATTATCTAAACAATAATAAAAAATTCATTATAACTCATCATCCTCAAAATGATGCCTAATATGAGGGGATTAATGAAAAATTAGATGACATGTTGAGAGCATGTTCAATAAACTTCAATAGAGGATGGGACTAACATCTACCTCTGTTTGAGTTCCCTTGCCAAAATAGTTTCCCCTCAAGAATCTAAATGACTCCATATCAAGGCCTTTATAGGAAAAATGAAGAACACTAGCATGATGGGATAAAGTCATTGTACATAAGCTTTATGGACCTAAAATGGTTGAAACAATGTTAGAAAAGGTGAAAACCATTGACCAACACATGAAGAATCCCAATGTCAATTGAAGAGCTATGAAGACAATAATACACATGAATTGAAGTTTGATGTTGGTGATAATTTATTCCTCCATATATCTACATGTAATAGAGTCGTGATATTTGGGAAGAAATAAAATATAATTCCCAAGTACATTGACCCTTTCAATATTCTCAATCATGTCGGAGTTGTGGTATATTGACCAGCAATTACTCAAATGATGTTTCAAGTGAATGATGTATACAACATATCCCTCTTGAGGAAGTGTATACATTATCCCTAACATCTATTGAATTCAGAGGTGGTAGAGCTAGAATATTATCTCTCTTATAAGGAGCATCTGATGAATCTCTTGGACCATATAGAAAAAGTTCTATACAACAACACTACTCACCTGGTCAAAGTATTATGTAAGAACCATAAGTATGAAGAGGAAACAAGGGAATAAAAGGAATAAATGAAGTATAAATAACCTCAATTGTTTCCTTATTAGTATGAAAAATGAAATTTTTATGGGGAAGCTTCATAACTGGGGAACAATGTAACGAGAAAAAAAATTAAATAGAATTTCTATTCTTATAATTAGGTCATATAGTATATATATGAAAAATCATATAGAGAAACCAAAAAAATATTATTGTCATAAATGAACAGTGGTACAATATTTAGAAATGAAACTATTAATAATTTTGAATATAGTGGGATAATAAATAGAATATAAGATAATTATAATCACGCAATTTGGAAATACTCGATCCACTAGAATGACTGCACTCTCGAAAAAATCTGTAGAAATAAAAAATAAAATTAATAATAAAAAAATCATTTAAAATATAAGAGTATACATAATATTTAATGAATATTTAAGTGATTTAGGAATGGAATAGGATCTATATAAGAAGTAGTAAACCATTATGACTATTTGAAATATGACTGTTGGAATAGTAAACTGACTATTGGAACAGTAATGTGACCATTAGTAACAGTAATTTGAATGTAAGAATATAAACCCCACCTATGAAAGTAAAAATAAAATTTTGATATATTTTAAATTATTTTATGATATGTTTATATCATGGAATTGGAAAATAAATGTTTTAGAAATTTAAAATTAATTGTTGGAATTATTATGAAACTTAAATGCTTATTTATAATTTTATAATTAATATTAGGATTTCAAAGAAAATTTATTTTCATAAAATATATTTTTAAATTAAAAAAATTATTATAATATAATTTTGTGAGACCTTAATTAATTTTTCAAAGTGTCCTAAATTCATTTATAATATTAGAAGGCGTACTTTTTGAATGAATTATGGTTTTAATTAAAAATAAAATTTATCATATTTTATAAGAATATTTTCATAAAATTGATTCCATTTTTTAAATCTACGCATTGAAAAATTGTTGGGGTAATTGTTTGTGTCTTTTTCTAAAATATTAGAGTTTTTTAAAAAGTGAAATACTTTAATTTACAGTATTTAACTAATACATGAATTATTGAGCCATGGAAAATGTATGGCTATTATTAGAACCATTATTTAGATATATCCTTAATTATTTAATGTATTTAGTGGTAAGGATCATAAATATTGATAGTCTTGTGCCAAAATATTAAACAAATGAATAAAATAACCAATAACAGCCCACTCCTCCCCCTAAAAATACACCTCCTCTTCTTATCAAACCTCAAAAGCCTTGATTCTTGCCTAGATTCTACCCAATTCCCTTCCCAATCCTCCTCCCCACATCTAGTATCTTTTTTTCTAAACAATAATCCAGACCCAAGTTTCATAAGGAAGTTCTCAAGGAAACGATATACAAATTTGTAAAATCATCAACTTTTTGTCTCAAATTGTTGGTTTCTTCTACCTCAACCTTTTACCCATAATCTAAAGTTACATGATATGTCTAATATAATATATATACTAGAATTTTATTTATTTAATGGAATTTACTTCATCAAATTCCTTATATTCTACTTTTATTTAATAAATTAATATGTCATCTGTTAGGTGTCAATTCACTACCTTCATGGACAATGAGATTTTTTTCCATTACCGCTCTCAAGGATGGTCATAAAAAATTATAATGGTTAAAATAGATTTTAATGTTTTTATTTTATCTTATTTAAAGTTTAGTAAAAATTATATAAACATTTTATTAAATAAAATTATTCTAGTGTTTGATGGTCGTAAAAATATCCAAAATAAATTAATCATTTTTCCGTTAACGCATTATCTAATAAATCATCATAATATGTAGAAAAAAATGATATATAATACCATTTTTTTTTCAATAAGTAAATTAATATAATATAATTCCACTTATTCAGTTTCACATCCTTTTAACAAGAACTCCCATTGTTATACTCAAGGGAACCGACCATAAAATCATGAAACAAAAGCTCCTGCAATGAAGAAATTAAATACTATAACTCATTAAAATCACCATATATGAACATAATTAAATTATAATAAATTAAATATATGTATAATAGGTTCTTAATTATGAAATTAATGGATATAATTTTATTATTTAGTACATGAATTTCCTTTGTAGAACACATTCAAACATAATGTAAGAGATCTCTCCAAACCTCTAAATTACCATTAGGTTACGCTTTCTATCTCTTTACACTAATGTATTTCTATACTATTCTTATGTAATTTTTAAAATTATCTTTATATGTTCCATAATTATGTATCCAAATATATAAATCCATATTATAGGTGGAAATACATGTTTTAAAAGGATCCCTTATTAAATTCTTCCGGATAATCAAGTTTGGTTAAAGGGAACTTTCCGATTTATTACCCCTTTTTATTATACCCAACAATATTTTTTAATCCAAAAATATTTTTATAAAATCACTAATTTCGACATAAATAATTTCCTTATTTCATTTATGGTTTTATAAAAAAAATTATGTCTTTTTCACCTTTAAATTCCCTTTAATATATTTTCTTAAACCGCAATAAAGTGGCTCATTTCTAACATTTCTTAAACCCTTGTTTTTAAATTTTTTCACTTTAGTTGAAATAATTTATCATTATATATGTCTATTTTAACATATGAATTAAAATAAATTATTTCATAGACACTTATATAATATTCCTATTTCGTATTCCCAATTACATGATTACGATACCCATTTCTTTCCATGAGTAACCCTTATGATTACTCATTACGTTTGATTCTTTAGGTAGAACACATATGCATGAAATTGTTATGATGGGTGAAACCAGATATAATTACAATACATTGGGTGTTTTTTAGTACTATTATATGTCATGTATGGGGTTAAGGAGTAAACCTAATCCATTATGGGACTTTTTCCACCATGTCATATACTATTTGCAGTTAGCCATGAATCATACATTTGTCATGTTTTATTTTGCATCCACATTCCTATTTTTTCATAATCATATGATTCCATGTTTTATGTCATATGCTTCCATATGATTATTCATGTTCCATTCAGTTTATGTTATCATGTCATGCCTTTTATCTCTTATTTTCTACTATATTCTCATGTTTATTCCCTAACTGGTCTTTTAATCTCATCCCTATTGTCTATGTATTCCCAAGGAAATCCCTTTTAGTTGTACCAGCTCAAATGGAGTCAAATGATCATTATAGAAAAGATGTAAAAATTTAGCTTTTTTTCTAATTATATTACTAATATTCCAATTAAATTAAACATTATGATCCTTGGTTTGAATTTGTTTGATAATTATGCTTAAAATCATGAGATAATATGTGTAAAAGGCTACCATAATTATATATAACCTCCCAAATTATTCCATGGATATGTCTGGTGATGTATATATTCATGTATCGACTTTTGATCATATCCTTTAATCATATATCTGATCTAGAGTGTTATATCTTTTCATTCCTTCGAACATTGGGTTACTAGTGTAATCGTTGGATATAATGATCTTCTTAGCAGAGCATTCATCAACCATTTGTTTCAAAATTGGACACCCTAAAACTAGGACATTATCTTTTGGTACACCACATAAGACTTAGGGATCCAATAACTATAGGTAGCTTTGAAAATAGTCATATGAAATAGGGCCAGCCACTCAAGTCTCTCAAGGATGTCCTAGTCAGCTAATGGAGAGGTAGTGCTTCTCAAGTGATGGGTGATGCCACAACATGTTGTATTTCCTGAATTATCATGTTTTAATCAAGGAGAGAGTCTATGGGTGACAATAAAAATGTATTATATTGAGTATGGAGGTATAAACAGAATAATACAAGTTATAAGAGTTTAGAGAGATATAGGAGGTTTCTGGAATTTTGATAACTTACAATCGATACCACCCTCAGGAAGTCCATGTCATGCTCAAGGATCTAGTAGTCAATGACATTTATGGGATAAAAAGGTGTGGTCTTATAACTTGGAGGATCTAGTTATCTGATGTATGATATATTATTTCTATAATTTATCTTATCTTTTGATAGTCATATGAAAAATAATTTATTTCCCATCAACATCCCTTGTTTAAGACCTAGAGATTACAATAGAGCATTTCACATGAACTATGTGGTTAGAGACTGCTACTAAGGTATAATTAGTAATCACAAACTTCTTAATATATTATAACCTAAATATAATAGGATATAGCTCTTTATAGTATCTTTTCATAGTTAGGATCAGGATTTATGATGTTATTCTAGGTATGGATGAACTCTTCAATTTCCATGCACATATTGACTATTTCATGTGTTGTATTTGATGTGTCTGGGTTGATGGGTTGAAATTTTCCTTAATTAACAATAAATAGTCTTTAGAAGATCCATATAGTATAGTATGTAAGAGGATAAAGTCAATTTCTCATTATTTGGATAGTATGTCCCTTAGAGGATTACACACTTTGTGATTTTATCTCCCTATAGTGGTGGAGGAGTGTGAGAATGTTGATCATGGGGATGTTTTAGGTTTACCTTCACATAGAGAGACAGTATTCTTCATAGACCTATTCCTAGGGACTACCCATATATCTCCACCATCATATTGGATATACCTAAAACTAATGCATGAGTTGAAGGTGATATTGGAGGACCTTTAAAGGAAAGGGAATTTCCAAATCTAGCGTGTCCCCTAAGCATCCCCAATGTTTATCTCTAAGAAGTAAGATCAAAGGTTGATGATATGAAAGGATTTTCAACACATATACTAGCTGAATATCAAGAATAGGTATCCACTTTTAAGAACTGATAACCTCATTTACCAACTAAAATGGGTGAGGTGGTTCTTAAAAATTGACCTCAGGATGGCTTATCACCAACTCTAAGTTCACGATGAGGATATATCAATGATATAATTTTGGGTGTGCTATAGTAATTATGAGAAAATGTTGATTCCCTTTAGAGTTACAAATACCCCAGAAGTTTTCATGTGGTACATCAACCATATCATTCATCCCATCTTGGACAGTTTCATAGTGATCTTTATAGATGGAGTCATTGTGTACTCAGTGTCAATGGAGGATCGTGAGTTGTTTTGATTGGGTTCCCTATACCCAAATCCTCTATTTAATGTTATTACCATTACATGAAAACATTTTTAAATATACATGTGTTTTTTCTTATCATAATAATATTGTTACTTCTAAATCCATCGTTTCAATAGTTATTTCATTAGATAACATGTTGTATCAAAAGCTTATATCAGTTCATAGTGATAATTACAACCTTGAGATACAATGAAATTAATCTTAAATATCTTTTCTTTGTTCTAGATATATCATATTTTTGGAATATGTATTATATTTCACTATAAGGTGTTAATGGATAATAATCATTGACAGCTTTTCTCATGATGTTCACACATGGAAATCGCGAGTGGATGAGATCATGGGTACTTACTTACAAATAGGAACACCACGTGTTTTTAGTGTCACTGGTTTTTCATGTCATTGAATATTATTATTGGTATAATAAAATTAAATCATAATAAATTTTTTCTATTTGATTGCATACTTTGATGCATGTAAAATCCCTAGATAATTAAGTCACAATGAGGTAAATTTTATTGGATGCATCATTAATGGTATGTAATTTGTTTAATTATCAAGATAAAAATTTTCACTTCATAATTGATGAAGAGATATCTCATGGGACTAAGTTAACCAACATAGTATTAACATCATTAAATCATATTCTATGGTAGAGGAAGGTATCTCCATCTAGTAAGGTCAAAAAAAATATGAAGTGTCAATAGGATGATGACACAAGTGTTCATCCTTCTTCATGATATAGTGTAAGTAAAACATATTATGTTACACATAACATGTTCATAGGAGTTATTAATAGGAATGATATTACTTATCTCCTTAGGGGACATCTTGGGTCTCTATACTCCACTCTTTGCCTTTGAGTTTTACTCCCTACTATCAATATATGAACCTAGATAGATACTCACTAATAGTATACACATGTTACATCTATTTTGATAAATATGAGTCTAGGAAGACGTGGGCCCCATATGTGGGATTCAGTGAGAATATATGTGTGAACAATCACGAGAAAAATAATTTAATTTTATTGTTCAAGATTTTAATAATGATATTGTAATAACCTAGGGTTTAAGGATATATTTCTCTTCAAATAAATTTAACTTCTTTGATAGCTTATGATACATGAAAATCCATGTCTAAATGAACCATAATATAGTATAATTTTATAATCAAGTAGTTAAATTTTCATGATGAGTATGAAAAACCACATATAAGAAAAATATTTAATTTTTTTATATAAATAATATATTTTCATAACTATGTGCTCAATTATTAATAACATCATTATGTGCTACAAAATACATTTTTCCCTAAAAATGGGATTACTTACTTTAGTGAAAAAATAAAATAATTTGTTATGGAAACATTTTGAAAATATATTTTAAAAAGTGTACTTTATTTTGGAAATAATCATGTGATAATTAGCTTAGAGTGTATTTTTATAATTTTTTGAAAGGATTTATTTTTCGATAAATATTAGAAAATAATAAATCTTATTGAAAACTAATAATTTGATTCAAGAATTTAAAAAGATCCATATTATTTTTAAATGGGTTTAATGTATAATTATTTAATTTATATATCATATAATACAATTAAGGTAAATGGAATACATTTTATTTTGTATTTTGGTATGAAAACGTTTTTTAATCAACAAAACATTTATTCTCGAAAATCAATTTTCATAACATTTTCCAGTATGATGTTTAAATAAAATCCTAACACTTAAATGAATTTAATTTATTGAAATGGATTACAAACTTTGAATCTACATAGTTAATATAAGTTAATAAAATTGACTTAATTTATCAGCATAAGGAAAATTAAACATAGTATAATTATATTACCATAGTCAAAGGTAAACATGCTTTTTGGGGGTCATAACATGAATAAGGGTGATATTTACAATTATATATATTTAGACCCTATATTATCCCACCATCAAATCCATGTACATATGGATGAATGGTTCTACAATTTTACACTACTATATATTAACTTTTCAATAAATTAAAATGGTTTCCTCTCCCACTGTATAAAAGGTCACCCATTAACCCTCTACTTTACAACACATTGAGCCACCTAGATCAACCAAAACCTACCAAATTATTTTATCAAACTCATTATCCACTAATTACATGTGTTATTCTTTTTGAAATACAATTTAATGAGTTCCTAGTAGGGGATCTAAAGGAGCCTTCCAAATAAGAGGTAATCCTCTTTCCCCAACTCTTTTAATTTATTTCATCTTATAACACAAATAACACTATAATATTATTTATAAAATATTAAATTAAATATACTAAATATATTAAGATGTTATTATGATTACATAACCACCATTATCCAACCCCTATTCCCTCAAATAGGAAGTGAACGTATCACTCGTGCATACATTTGGACTACCATCTCCATATACTAATACAGTTCATTTTCCATAACTTTCATGGAAGTTTGTTATAATGGGTTTAATGTCTCAATAATTTATTTATGTCATAGTTATTTTTTTCTAATTTTAATATCATATCAACCTACTTATCTTTCGATCCGTTGGAGAACATTGACGTCACTCGTACGTATGTGTGAACAATCACCTTTAGGAAGCATTGTGATTAATTTTTAATTTATTATTTACTTTAATGGGTAGAATTAATATATATATATATATATAATTTATTTATTTTTAATTATAAAATGATATTTAAATTTCTTTCCTTATTTTCATTAGAAAACAGAAAAAGTTTGTGTGTGTGTGTACATACGACCTACTCTCTCTCTATGAACAGTGTAACTTATTTTTTTATATACCTTATGGGGATAATTATAAATATGTATATAATGAATATATATGATATTTATATCATAATTAAAATTATTTAGATTATGGAACCATGATTATAGTACATATACAAGGACTTGTGAACTGAAACTTCTATGGAAAATGAAACAGTTAACACCGAACGATAACAATTTTAATATTGTAGTATTAATAAATTGGTATTGAAATTATATAATTTGATCATATAAGATAATATGACTATTTAAATTATTATATTATATATTTATAAAACATTTAGATTTATTATATAGTATTTTATAATATTTTTTGAATAAATTTGGACTTGCATAAAAGATTTAGCATTTCAAGTTGTTTTTTATGAAATTTGTTATGTTATTAACTTATAATCATTTATGAGTTCTATATAGATCCCATTTTACATGTTTAATCATGAATATATTTCTAATCATGATATTTAATTTTTTTGGTATTATTTTTTAATGGGTCTTAAGATTCTAATGATACAAAAGCGGTAAGGGATTTATGTATCAATATCATTTTAATCAAGATTTTTTATTATTGGATTTATATTGAGGGAAATTATATAATACTTCTCTAATAAAACAATTAATTTTTATTCTCCTATTATTATTCATGTAATTTCATTTAATATTACCATTTACTCTCTCTAGTTATCAGGACGAATGGGAATGTTCTTTTAAGAAAAAAAATACGTTATTTTCTTTTGTGATCAGGACTAATTTTCAATAAGGTTTGTGTTATCTAAAAAAATTCAAGAAGGTTTTACTATTATAAAATGATTTTTAAATTAATTTTTACATGTGTTTAACTTTTTATAAAAAAATTCCTAGAAACACACTCTTTGTTTTCCAAATGATTTAATTTTTACATTTGTCTAAAAATGAGATAGGTATATTTCATTTAACACACTCGTCTTAAATGGAATTTACCATCATCATGAATGTTAAATGATTTTAATTTTAAGTTATAGGTTTATATGGTTAATTTTTAATAAAATAATATATATTATATTTAGTAATTTCCTTTTCAAATAAGTGATTTCAAAATGATAGAGGTATTTTCATAAGAAATATTCTAGTGATCTTTTAAAAGAGTTTTTCAACTATGATAGAATCCTTAAATGTTACTTATACTTTAATAGGGGTATGATCCAATTATAAAAATCCTTATTCATCCTATATATGTTTTATGAATATAATTATGAGATTTATATGAATTGAATGTATTTCCCTTTAGTTATGTTATGATGAAATTTTTTTGAAACATATTTCCTTTCAACATGTTATGAGATGTTGATATGATAATTTTTTTTGATCTCAGGGAACGCATATGAATGGATTATGATTATTTTATGGGAAATCATATAATAATATATACCTCAAATACAATGAGTATTGATTTATTTCTCCTGAGATAAAATTATCTAGAGTTTATTGTGAACCATGTTTTGTATGGGACTCTATCCACTATGATTATCTTGGGAGTAAATCGTGAATAAGGAGATGATGTAATTGGAAGTGAACCCAATACACAATGATAGTATCATAAGTGATACATGACTATAGAAATTATTATCAATGATTATGTGTATTTCAAAAACTTATTTTTTTGGACAATTTAATTCTCTCATCACACATATTCTTTGATTCCTTTGTGATTCATATCTTATGAATGTCCAAGATTAATGTCATGAATCATGTTTGTAAAATGTTATTTAATATGTAATTTTTCAAATTTTAATCACATTATCTCATATCCTTATTCTCATTATATGCTTAAATTGTTATTGATATATCTATTGTTTTCCCTTACTGAGTATCTGATAGCACCCTTTATTATGTTTCCTTTTTCTTGAGATATTAAGACAGAGTTTAATTAAGAAATTTCAAAGAATGGTTCTATCTTTGATTAATGAAGTGTTAAATTATATATGTCTATTATATAGTTATTTATCATGTATCCTTATTTTGAAATGTACTTAAAATTTATGTTTTGGGAGTGGATATTATTTATATGTAATGAATATTATACCAATAAGATGAAATATATATGTATGAAAGGTATGGTTTGATGTAGATGGTATTAGAGAATGGGTTTCTACTTTTGGAAACATGGATGATAAAATATTATTGAGATACCTTAGGATGATCCAACGTATTAGATAAAATCTTATGTCATGGTAATGTAAGGAGAGTTTTTCCTTGGAATAGAATGTCACGACCCGTCCTCGGGGTCCGTGTCGTGACTACCCCAAGCCCGCCTTCCATAGGCAAGGGGATGGAGACTAGCACCAAGGTGTAAATCTTGGTAAAAAGGGAAGGCATTGCCTTTGTAAAGTAAACAAGCACCTTAGAGTAAGCAAGCGGAAGAAGTAAACACTAGTACAATAGTAAGTGTGGAAAAGTAAGTGGGACAGTATACAAACCCAAACTGAAAGTAAAGTACAACTCGAAAGGGAAAATAACAACTGAAAAGTAAAGCCGCAAAGTCGAGCCATCCACTAGAAGTCCCACCGGAAGGGTGGGTACAGATAGCCTCCACTGCTCCTCGGGTCCATCTGACCGCTCCGAGTACATATCACCCAGTGGTCCACCTCCAGATATCGTCCTGCTCCGCAAGCCTCCACCACGATCAGCGTTGTCCGTCGTCTGCAACCAACACAATATAGTGCGGGCATAGCCCGTGCAGGGGGGAGTATAAGCTACTCATTAGGGACCCTGAGACCCCCGAAGGTCTCCCAGAATCCACAAAGGATAATCCAAAAAGGAAAGATACAATCACGAAGTAACATCCGACACTGCTTAGGTATATGCCCATACATATACCTAAGTCATCAATTCTCATTCGGCTCCAACATCCGAAGCCAAGTACAACCCAGTCCACACAGGAAAGCAAACGTAAATCCACACAGGATAGCACAACACAATCCACAAAGGAAAGCCAAATAGGATTTCAGCTCACACATGATACTTCTTGAATGACGATAGAGATGATCAGATATGTCCAATGATTCATCTAAGCCGTCAGACCCACAAAGGATCGATAGGTACTAACCCCCGCAATGACCCACAAAGGATCTAACCCACATAGGATCGATAGGTAACTAACCCCCGCAATGACCCACAAATATCTAACCCACACAGGATCGATAGGTAACTAACCCCCACAAAGACCCACACAGGATCGGACCCACACAGGATCTGTAGGCGCTGGCCCACACAGGACCGCTGAGCGCTGACCCACACAGGATCAGACCCACACAGGATCTGTAGCACTAACCCACAAAGGATCTCTGAGTGCTGTAGTCATCACCGTCGAATCCACTGATGATCTCTGCACAGTCATCGCCGTCACAGTAGCAGTCGCAGCCAGCTCTAGGGTTCCCGCACAGAGCAAGCTCGTTCAGAAGGGTCCGCTCCATGAGCCGAGAGGCTGATACATCAACTGACAAAAATTCAAGAGTTGATGTATCCAAAAGTTCCGTATCGACAACAGGAACTCAACGTCGCAGACGGCGCATCAATCGGATGCCCGGTCTGAGAGTTATTGCCTTTTTCATCCAAGGGGCCCTGTTTGTTTTTAAGACAAAACCAACCCGACCATACTCCACCTACTTCCAAACCTCGGGATAAGTATTCCAAAAGATCCTTCTCACTTAGAGGAATCCATCAAAGTAGACGGTACGTCAATCGGACGTCCGTAGCTCAGGATATGAGCGTTTCCGCTCCGAGGGCCCGATTGGTTTCGTGTACGAACCAACCCGGCTGAACCCAAAGTACTCCGAAACCTTGAGTGCGATATACCGAAACGATCGTCTCGATCCAAGGATCGCATTTCCGCTGACGGCGCGTCGTTCGAAGGCCCATAGCACAAGATACGGGCAAAATTCCCAAAAGGTCCGAAAAAGGGGGGTCTGGGACCGGACCGAGCCGGCCCAACCCCCCTGGGTCGGCCCGCACCGGGTCGACCCGACCCAGGTCCGGGTCCGACCCGGCTGGCGTGGCCCAGCCCCGCCCGGCCTGGGCGCGACCTGGCCCTGCCGGCGCGGGCGCAGCCCGGCCGACGGGGTCGGCTCGGCCGTAACGGCCGGGCGGGTGCAAGGGGGGTGCCACCCCCATGATGGTTCTGGGGCCCCGCGTGGGGGGCCGCCTCACGCCAATGGACGTGGCATGGTCACGTCCCTCCTTCGTGGTCCTGCGCGGCCGCGGGACTGGCCAGCGCCGCCGCAGCTTCAGTCGCGACGGGTCTTCCTGGCTGCGCGCCGGGCGCCACCTTGTTCTGGCGGCCGGCGCCGCCGTGCCGGCGTGGCGCGCCGGCGGGGTGTTCCGCGCACCACCAGACGCGCTCCGGTGGTCCGATTTGTGTGTGGTCTTCGCCAGTGCTCGTCTCGGGACTTGAACTTCTCTACAAAGCCTTCAAAATTATCTTGCGGCCCCATTTGTCATCGCCCGCCAATCCGCGCATCAACGAAATACTGCGGAGGGTTGTCGGGCTATGTTTGTTTGGCCCGCACCCTCCGCGTTAGGTGATAACAATTGAGAATAACAATCAACACATGAAAAACAAAACAAGGTACAATTTTAATGAATTAAAATTGAACTTTGATCTGGGTTCTTTGTTTAAGATGAGACAACCATGGGACTAAATATTATTCTCAAATAAAACCCCTACCTCATAGCCGTCGTCGGACGAGAGTTCTTCGCGGAATTGACCATCGTGGAAGAAGAGGATCGTCGCGTCGCGGAAGGGCGTCGGGTCGTCGCGGAAGGGCGTCGCGTCGACGATCTCCAAAGGTTAAATAAAACACACATATTTAATTTTACGAATTAAATCCATGTTTAAGGATAAAATCCATGAAGAATTAAAGATTTGAAATCTCCTACCTCAAGCAGTTGATCGAAGATTTGTCGCGGGGAAAGAACGTCTCGGACGAAGCGTCGTGGAACGAGAATCGTCGGCATCGCGGAACACGGCGTCGCGTCATCGATCTCCGAGAGTTCGGCATTCTTCACGTTCTTCGCATTCTTCGCATTCTTCGCGAGGAGGATGAAGGTACAGATTCTCCAAATCCTCTCAACAAGCAACCCGTCAACGAAAAGGGTGTTGGTCTTATTTTATTAATATGCCAACAGTTTGAAAAACAGTTAATGAAACGAACCATTAATTTGGTGAATTAATGGTAATGACTTAACTGTCCATTTAATAGGAGCATTTACGAGTTTTAGAAAACGCCCCAGTTGACTTTCATTAATGAGGAGTTTTCACGGGTGTGTTACTTAGAAGAAAAGGAACGGTGGGTCTCATGCGGGCCTCACCTCACAAATATCCTACCAAGAGGGTAGGATATTTTGGATTGCACCCTATCCACTTCAACTCAGCTTAAGCAGCTTTATGTGGCTTTAAGTGAAATAAAAATAAAGTTGTTGCACCACTTTATTTTATTTCTTAACTTAACCCCAAAAATTTAAAAACCACACACGAGAAAACGCAACTCTGGAAGAGGAATTTCTAAGAAAATACCGGCGTTCTGATTCCATTGGTGCCCTCAGAATTCGATTCCGAGCATCGGTTCAAAAGTTAGAAAAACCCGCTCGTTCGTTCACTGAACGTACCAGAGCCAAACTTCGGAAAATTATTCCGGGCACACCGGGCCTCGAAATCACGTGCCGTCAGAAACTGCGTTCTTGTAAAATTCCAAAGAAAATTAAGAAAAAAATTCCTTTGAAATTTACGGGTCTTTACATAACTCCCACCACCGGGCTTTACATCCCCGTAAAGATACATCATAAACTAGGGAAACAAATGTGGGTACTGAGCACGCATCTGAGCCTCCCGCTCCCAAGTGCTCTCCTGGAGGTTCCCGTGCTGCCATCTGATGCGCACAAGAGGAATCGATCATCCACGTAGGACCCTCTCCTGTCGATCCTCGATCTCCACCGGGACCTCCACAAAAGTCGCCCCATCATCAACGTCCAACTCTCCATGGTCAATGATATGTTCCGGGTCGTGCATTTATCTCCTCAACTGAGATACGTGGAAGACGTCGTGCACCCAGTGCAACTGAGGTGGTAGAGCCAAGAGATAATCCACCTTGCCAATCCTGCTGAGGACCTGGAATGGTCTGAGGAAGCATGGAGACAACTTTCCGCCTTGGCCAAATCTCCGTAAACCACGTCGAGGTGAGACACGCAAGAAGAAGTGGTCTCCATCCTCGAACTCTAGGGGCCTCCGCCTCCTGTCAGCATAAGACTTATGTCATCTCTAAGCTGTCCTCATCCGCTCCTGGATGACCTGGACCTTCTCTATCGTGGCCCGGACCATTTCTGGTCCCACGAGTGCTGACTCCCCAGGGTCTGTCCAGCACAAAGAAGATCTGCAAGGTCGGCCGTACAACTCCTCGTACGGTGCCATCCCGATGGTGGATTGGTATCTATTGTTGTACGCAAACTCCACCAAGGGTAGGTGGTCCTCCTAGCTACGACCAAAGTCGAGGACACATGCGCGTAGCATGTCCTCGAGAGTCTGAATGGTCTTCTCCATATGACAATCCTTCTGAGGGTGAAAGGCGGTGCTCAGACGTAGCTGCGTCCCGAACGCCTCCTACAACCCCTTCCAAAGCCGGGAAGTGAAGCGAGCATCTCGATCGAAGACGATAGATGATGGCACACTGTGAAGTAGTAGAATCTCCTGAACGTAGAGACGTCCCAAGCTCTCCACTTAGCCCTGCTCTCTGATGGGTAAGAAGTGATCCGACTTGGTGAGTCGGTCAACAATCACCCAGATGGAGTCGTGACCACTGGAAGTGCGTGGAAGTCCCGTCACGAAGTCCATAGATATCCCGTCCCACTTCCACTCCAGGACCTCCAAGGGATGTACCAAGCCTGCTGGTACCTGATGCTCTACCCTCACCTGCTGGAAGGTGAGGCATCGTGAAACGAACTCTGTCATAGCCTTCCCCATGCTCGGCCACCTGTGCTGTCGTATGAGGTCCTGGTACATTTTCGCCACTCCAGGATGTATTTCTAATGGAGAAGTGTGAAACTCTCTCAGAACCTCCTCTCGTAAGGCAACTAATACCAAGGTACGTCCTCTAAAAAGGACTTCGTGCTCTGCTCCAAAGGAGAAACCATCTGGTGCCTGACCTGAGGATATCTGTGCACGCTGCGTCTCACAGTCAGTGTCCCCACGTTGTGCCTCTCTGACACACTGCAGTAGTGGAGGTGTGACTATGAGAGGATGAAGGAAGTATGCTCCATCTATATCCACGAAGGATATCCGCAAAGCGGCTAGCTGCTATGTCGCCTCCTCAAGCAGTTGAATGCCCGTCCTCCTGCTGAGAGCATCGGCTACTACGTTCCCCTTACCAGGAGTATAGACTATCTCAAATTCATAGTCCTGGAGGAACTCGAGCCATCGCCGCTGTCTCAGGTTCAGGTCCTTCTGATAAAAAATGTACCTGAGACTCTGATGGTCAGAAGAGACTGTAAAGTGCTCGCCCATCAGGTAGTGTCTCCATGTCTTCAGAGCGAAGACCACTACTGCTAACTCCAGGTCATGGGTAGCATAGTTATGCTCATGCGGCCTCAACTGACATGATCCATAGGTGATCACTTCTCGCTCCTACATCAGGACACATCCGATTCCGGTCCCTGATGCATCTCAGTAGACTACGTACCCTACTCCCTCCTTAGGCAACCTCAAGATAGGTGCGCTGGTCAACCTCTACCTCAGCTCCTAGAAGCTCTGCTGACGTCTGTCTGACCACACAAAGGGTTTCCCCTTCTTCGTAAGAGCTGAGAGTGGTGCCAAAACTTTGGAGAAGTCAGGCACAAATCTCTGATAGTATTCGGCTAGTCCCAAGAAACTCCACACCTCTGTCACGCTCCTGGGTGGCTCTCATGCTAGCACTACCTCGATCTTCGCAGGATCCACTGTAACTCTCGCCTCAGAGATGATGTGCCCTAAGAAGTGGACCTCACGTATCCAGAACTGACACTTCGAGAGCTTTCCATAAAGCTGGTGCTCTCGGAGTGTGTCTAGCACAACCCGCAAGTGGCATGCGTGCTCCTCCTCAGTCGTCGAGTATATCAAAATGTCGTCGATGAAGACCACGATAAATCGATCGAGGTATGGCTAAAAGATCCTATTCATGAGGCCTGTTAACACTACTGGAGCACTGGTTATGCGGAATCGCATAACCAAAAACACATAGTGGCCATACCGACATCTGAAGGCTATCTTCTGCATGTCCTCGCCCCGAACTCTAAGCTGATGATAGCCTGACCTAAGGTCTATCTTCGAGAACCACCGTGCTCCCTTGAGCTGATCGAAGAGGTCATCAATCCTCGGTAGCGGATACTTGTTCCTCACTGTCACCTGGTTCAGGAGACGATAGTCGACATAAAGTCGCAAGATCTCGTCCGCCTTCTTGGCGAACAATATCGGGGAAGCCCAGGGTGAAACACTGGGTCGGATGAATCTCTTTCCCTGCAAGTCCTCCAGCTATACCCGTAGATCTCGAAGCTCGGAAGGAGCCATCCGATAAGCTGGAGTCGATATTGGGGTTTTCCCGGGGTACAGGTCAATATAAAAGTCTACCTATCTACGAGGAGGTAGCCCTGGAACGTCGTTGAGAAAGATGTCCGCATACTGATCCACCCACTATATGGAAACTAGGACTATGCACGTCAACTTGTCCTAGGATGAGGCTATCCAACTGATGAGTGATGGGACATCCTCTCCTCTGCGAGAGTCCATCATGTGCTGCAAAAGCTCCTTTCTCACCGGTGAAGGTGAACCTGCTCCCTTCGGTGTGTACACATCGCACCTTGAGCCTAATACAGTCAATCTGTTCATGGACTGTAGATAACCAATCCATACCCAAGATGAAATCGTAAGGCCTCGACACCGCTACAAGAAGATCCCAGCCAAAGCTCTAGCCTCCTAGAGGAAGCTGACACTGCCGGCACCAGTGCGTAATCGTCGAGTCTGCTCCTGTAGGAGTCTCTAGCCATAAGGATCGAGCCAACGGCTCCATTGGAATCTCCGAGCTCCAAACAAGGGTAGCGGCTATGAAAGAGTGACTCGCTCCTATTTCTATAAGAACTGCATCAAGGGTTGAATAGACACAGATAGTACCTCGAATCATCTCGGGCGCGCCGTGGTCGTAGGCCTCTGCTACCTGGAGCTGTGCCTGTCTCTTCCCACCAGCTCCCTGTGGTCGGGGTGGACCTCCTGGTGGTGGTGGTGGTAGAGCCTCAAAGCGTCGCCCACCACCTGCTGCTCGTCCAGCTCCTCTGCCTCGTCCGCCTCCTCCCTACGGACCGCCACTGTCAACCCTCTGCCTCTTCCTGGGTGGCCCCTCAACCATCTACTGCTCCTCGACACAGTGGGTCGGGCAGTCACGAGTCATGTGGCCCTACTCGCCGCATGTGTAGCACTACTTGCCTCTCGAAAGACTGGTTCCACGCTGTGTGCCCCGCACTGCTGAGCCAGTGTCCTGAGGTCATCTACGTGAGGGTCTGGTCTGCCTGGACCCCTAAGTTATCCGTCGACTGCCTGCTGCAGAAGACTCTGCTACGTGCCGCACCGCGGAAGGTCTCGCTGCAGATGAAGGCTCAGCAAGGAATATCTCGATCAAAAGGGCTCGCTCCAATACTCCTGCCTGAGTCAGAATGCTAAGGGAGATCAGCGATGCCCTGATATCATGTCTCAATCCCTACTCAAAGGTTCGGGCCCAGAATAATGGGTCTCGTACTATGTCGGTCGAGTAGCGAGAGAGATCGGTAAATCTCGCCGACTACTGGGCGACCGTCAAGCTGCCCTGCCGGAGCTGAAGAAGCTCCTCGATGCGCACCGCACGGAGGGTGGTCGGGACGAACTCCGAGCGAAAGAGGCTCTCAAAGTCCTTCCAGATAAGAGATGCCTCATCGTGCACCTGGAGCATAAATCTCCACCATCGGCCCGCTGCTGCGTGCAGTAGGCTAGCTGCGAGGATCACCATGAGGTCTGCTGGTGTCCTCACTAACCGGAAAACTCGTACCACTGCCTCCAGCCAGTCCTCGGCTGCCTGGGGGTCCGTCTCCCCGCGGAACCTGGGCGGTCGCTGGCGCTAGAACTCATGTAGTGTACTAAGGCAATGTGCATCGTTAGCGGCTGGGGATGGAAGCATCGGTGGCTCGGCGGGTAGAGGTACCACCGGTGCCTCAGCTGTCAAAGGGCCCTGTACCGAGGCCTCATCGCTCGGCGGTCTGTCGTCACGCTCAACTCTCAAAACCCTAGATGGCTGCCGTCGTGGGGCCATCCTGAAAAGAAATAGGTGTGTCGCGGTCATAACAGTATACTTAGTGACCTGACATAAAGTAATCACAAAGAAAACTTGTAACACACATGCAACAAATGTTTTCGTGCATTAAGTCGGAAATTAGAAGTCAGGGTCCTGGTGTATGGATACGTCGGTCACCGCACCAACACTGGACTCCCTGGACTGATAACCACACCCAATACACTTAACACTATTTCTTCACATAGAAGAAAGATCAGAGTCTGTGGTAGAACCGAACTCCTCCGATACCAATTTGTCACGACCCGTCTTCGGGGCCCGTGTCGTGACTACCCCAAGCCCGCCTTCCATAGGCCAGGGGCTGGCGACTAGCACCAAGGCGTAAATCCCAGTAAAAAGGGAAGGCATTGCCTTTGTAAAGTAAACAAGAACCGTAGAGTAATCAAGCGGAAGAAGTAAACACTGGTACAACAGTAAGTTCGAAAAAGTAAGTGGGCCAGTATACAAACCCAAACGGAAAGTAAAGTACAACTCAAAAGGGAAAACAACAACTGAAAAGTAAAGCCGCAATGTCGAGCCGTCCACTGGAAGCCCTACCTGAAGGGTGGGTACAGATAGCCTCCACTGATCCTCGGGTCCAGCCGACCGCTCCGAATACGTCCCACCCAGTGGTCCACCTCCAGGTACCGTCCTGCTCCGCAAGCCTCCACCACGATCAGCGATGTCCGTCGTCTGCAACCAACACAACGTAGTGCGGGCATAGCCCATGCAGGGGTGAGTATAATCTACTCAGTAGGGACCTCGAGACGCCCGAAGGTCTCCCTGAATCCACAAAGGATAATCCGCAAAGGAAAGATACAATCACGAAGTAACATCTGACACTGCTTAGGTATATGCCCATACATATACCTAAGTCATCAATTCTCGTTCAGCTCCAACATCCAAACCCAAGTACAACCCAGTCCACACAGGAAAGAAAACATAAATCCACACAGGATAGCACAACACAATCTACAAAGGAAAGAAAAACAGGATTTCATCTCACACAGGATACTTCTTGAATAACGATAGAGATGATCAGATATATCCACTGATTCATCGAAGCCGTCAGACCCACAAAGGATCGATAGGTACTAACCCCCACAATGACCCACAAAGGATCTGACCCACACAGGATCGATAGGTAACTAACCCCCGTAATGACCCACAAAGGATCTGACCCACACAGGATCGATAGGTAACTAACCCGTGCAAAGACCCACGCAGGATCGGACCCACACAGGATATTTAGGCACTGGCCCACACAGGACTGCTGAGCACTGACCCACACAGGATCAGACCCACACAGGATCTGTAGCACTGACCCATAAAGGATCTCTGAGTGCTGTAGTCATCTCTGTTGAATCCACTAAGGATCTCTGCACAGTCGTCGCCATCAAAATAGCAGTCGCAGCCAGCTCTAGGGTTCCCGCACACAGAAAGCTCGTTCGGGAGGGTCCGCTCCACGAGCCGAGAGGTTGATATATCAACTGACAAAAATTCCAGAGGTGGTGTATCCAAAAGTTTTGTATCGACAACAGGAACTCAACGTTGCAGACGGCGCGTCAATCGGACGCCCGGTCTGAGAGTTATTGGCTTTTTCGTCCCAGGGGCCCGGTTGGTTTTTAACGCAAAACCAACCCAACTGTACTCCACCTGTGTCCAAACTTTGGGCGGAGTATGCCAAAAGATCTATCTCACTTAGAGGAATCCATCAAAGTCGAAGGTACGTCAATCGGACGTTCGTAGCTCAAGATATGAGCGTTTCCACTCCGAGGGCCCGGTTGGTTTCGTGTACGAACCAACCCGGCCGAACCCAAAGTACTCTGAAACCTTGAGTGCAATATACCGAAATGACTTTCTCGATCCAAGGATCGCACTTCCACTGACGACGCTTCATTCGGAGGCCCATATCTCAAGATACACACAAAAGTCCGAAAAGGTCCGAAAACGGGGGGTCTGGGTCCGGACCGACCCGGCCCAACCCCCCCTGGGTCGGCCCGAACCGGGTCGACCTGACCCAGGTCCGGGTCTGACCCGGCCGGCGCGGCGCGGCCTGGCCGCCGAGGTCGGCTCGGCCCTAACGGCCAAGCGGGTGCAAGGGGGGCGTCGCCCCCTTGATGGTTCCGCGGCCCCGCGTGGGGGGCCGCCTCTCACCAACGGACGCGGCATAGCCGCATCCCTCCTCCGCGGTCCTGCGCGGCCGCGGAACCGGCCATCGCCGCCACGTCCTGGCAGCTGGCCGCCTCCAGCCGCTAGCGCCGTCGTGCCGGCGTGGCACACCGGCAGGGGGTTCTGCGGACTACCGGACGCGCTCTGGTGGTCCGATTTGCGCGTGGTCTTCGCCAGTGCTCATCCCGGGACTCGAACTTCACTACAAAGCCATAAAAATTATCTTTCATCCCCGTTTGTCATCGCCCGCCAATCCGTGCATCAACGAAAAACTGCGGAGGGTTTTCGGGCCGTGTTTGTTTGGCCCGCACCCTCTGCGTTAGGTGATAACAATTGAGAATAACAATCAACACATGAAAAACAAAACAAGGCACAATTTTAATGTATTAAAATTGAACTTTGATCCGGGTTCTTTGTTTTAGATGAGACAACCATGGGAATAAATATTATTCTCAAATAAAACCCCTACCTCGTAGCTGTCGTCGGACGACAGTTCTTCGCAGAATTGACCGTCGCGGAAGAAGAGGATCGTCACGTCGCGGAAGGGCGTCGTGTCATCACGGAAGGGCGTCGCGTCGAAGATCTCCGAAGGATAAAGAAAACACACGGATTTAATTTCACAAATTAAATCCATGATTAAAGATAAAATCCATGAAGGAATTAAAGATTCGAAATCTCCTACCTCAAGCAGTTGATCGAAGATTTGTCGCGGGGAAAGAACGTCACGGAAGAAGCGTCGTGGAAGGAGAATCGTCGGCGTCGCGGAACACGGAGTTGCGTCGTCGATCTCTGAGAGTTCGGCGTTCTTCACGTTCTTCATGTTCTTCATGTTCTTCGCGTTCTTCGCGAGGAGGATGAAGGTACAGATTCTCCAAATCCTCTCAACAAGAAACCCATCAATGAAAAGGGTGTTTGTCTTATTTTATTAATATGCCAACAGTTTGAAAAACAGGTTAAGAAACGAACCATTAATTTGGTGAATTAATGTTAACGACTTAACTGTCCATTTAATAGGAGCATTTAAGAGTTTTAGAAAATGCCCCAGTTGACTTTCATTAATGAGGAGTTTTCGCGGGTGCGTTACTTAGAGGAAAAGAAATGGTGGGGCTCGTGCGGGCCCCACCTCACAAATATCCTACCAAGAGGATATGATATTTTGGATTGCACCCTATCCACTTCAACTCATCTTAAGAATCATTAAGTGGCTTTAAGTGTCTTTAAGTGAAATAAAAATAAAGTTGTCGCACCACTTTATTTTATTTCTTAACTTAACCCCAAAAATTTAAAAACCACACCCAAGAAAACGCAACTCCAGAAGAGGCGTTTCTAAGCAAATACCGGCACTGCGATTCCATTGGTGCCCTCGGAATTCAATTTCGAGCACCGGTTCAAAAGTTAGAAAAACCCGCTCGTTCGTTCACTGGACGTACCCGAGCCAAACTTCAGGAAATGATTCCGGGCACACCGGGCCTCGGAATCATGTGCCGTCAGAAACTGCGTTATTGTAAAATTCCAAAGAAAATTAAGAAAAAAATTTCCTTGAAATTTACGGGTCTTTACATAGAATCCTTATTTGGATACTAGTAGGTGGATGAAGCTATGGCCTAGAAGCACATAGGATTAACAACTCTTAATGGGGATTTTTTTGGTATTAACTCGGTTTTTACCATTTAATGAGGAGTGGGTATAGGATTACACACCTGGATTGACACTCTCATAATATATGCATGGGTTAATTCACATTTAATTTATGAACCCTTATGATGGATTTGAATAGATTATATTGATGGATAGACTTCTTTAAATATTTGTTTTTATTGATTAATTTTTTTTCAAGATTTATACATGTTGTGAATGATTTTCATTATTATATGATGTCCCAATATGATTATTTTTTATTATACTATTATTTTTGGATTCAGTCAGGGATTGGAACTATAATAAATCATGTTAACATTGAATGTGATTAAAAATATGGTTATTATTTGTAACCAAATGGAATATGAATGGAGTGAAAGTTAATTTTATTATGCCTAATAATTTATAATCATGTATTATAAACAACATTCACCTTGACCAACTCTAAGGATCACCATATATGATAAGAAAATTGTTCACTAAGATATTAGTTATTAGGGAAATTGGTGGTATGATGTATCAATATCTCTTATGTCAATAATTTGGAAAGAGAAACCAAATAGAATATATCAAAATAATATGAAAATTTTTTATGCATGGAAAATATTGGAAGAGGGGAATGAATTGTTGAGAAAAAATTAAGATTGTGATGAAAGGAAAAAAATTCATCCTTGGGAGTTCATTGTATTGAATGTGGGGAACCTAGAAACTATCTTATGTAGTTCCCTCTTTTAAATGAAAAATACTAGACCAAGGAAGGGACTCAATCATGTTAATGTTTGAAAGAATTTACTTATTTGAAATATTCTTAAAGTTGAATTTGATGTAATTTTTTTATGTATTATATTTCTTTATATAAATCCCATGTCAATTTACATGGAAGGGAATTAACATTTAATATTCCAAACCAACCTACCATCATCTTTAAGTACAGTCATAAATATAAAAAAATATTGTGTGAGCGGGTGTTGTGGTTTTTCTAAAAGAGTTTCCTAGTCTTACACTAAATCATTAAGTTATGTTTTCATTATAAATAATTCCTCTTTTTACACATATTTCAAATAAATCATATAATACTTATTTTATTGAGTAATAATAATTAAATTGGAAACTCTAAGAGAATCTTGGTAAGTGATTAATATGGTCTAGTACAAAAACATGGGGGGGGAAAGTTCGTTTTGTTAAGAATAAATATGGGCCAATGTTTCCCTTAACTGATTATTGAGAACATAAAAATATCACTATCAAGAAAAATTTTCCCCTACCCCATATTAATGAATCATTTGATCAATTGTGTGGAGCTTGATACTTTTCCACAATTGGAATTCACTCTGGATATTATCAATTGATATTCAAGAAGGTTGATATATGTTGGGTGAATCTCATAGTTCATTATTCGCTATTCATCCTAGAATAATTAAGATGTATTGTGATATGAAAAGTATTTCTAGTGGGATAATATGAAGAGATATATTTTATATTGTGTATCTTGATGCTTCGTATGTCAGCAAGATAAGTTCTAAAGACATAATTCTAAGGTGATATTACAACCATTATCCATACCAAAATGGATATGGGAAAACATCACTACATATTTCGTCATTAGACTCCCAAAAGCTTCTATAGGTAATAAATATATTTTAGTTATAGTCAATCACCTTATGAATTCATCGCCCTTCATTGAAATTTGATAATACTTCTCCCCATGTAATTTTTCATGAATGTACATTAAAGATGTGGGAAAGATTTAGGCAGTGAAACTTTATATTTTCTTTGATCTAGAGTTTAGGTTTAACTCGATGTTCAAAAAAGTCTTTATAATTCTCTTGATTCAAATATATATTTCATAACTACATATCATCATCAGATATATGGTTAGTCAAAGAGAACCATTCAAAACCTATAGGATAGGTTAAAATCTTATTCAACAAATTTTAATGTTATTTGGGATCAACACCTTCATCTTTTTGAATCTTTTATAATAATAGATTTCACATGATAATTCAGATAGATCCATATAAACACCTCTATGGAAAAATTATCATAACTCTGATGAGATGGAATGAAGGTGGGTAAATAATGATATTATTACTTGATCTAACAGATAAAATGGTAGAGAATTTATTATCTATTTAAAAGCACAACCATTCATCTCAAAGTCAATAGAAGAGTTATCCTTAAAATCATTTGTTATATATGAAACTCAAAAAATAGTGAGAAATTATTCCTTTAAATTTATCCATAGAATAATGTTATACAATTTAGATAAAATTTAAATTTTATCCACAGGTATATTGGTCCCATCAATATTATTGACTAATTGTTGACTATATCATAGCATTTAACACTTCTAGTGAACCTTTATCATGTTCACGATGTGTTTGGTGTATCTCTCATGATGAAGTACATTCCTAATCCATCACATGTAATGAAATCATAGGTTAAAAACGTGATCCTTATATCTCCTATAAATAAAAAATTATATAAATATTCTATTAAATAGATATTTTTCTATAGAAAAATACAACTTTCCTGGTTAAAGATCTTTGGAGGAATCTAAAATTTATAGAAGCTACATAGGAACCAAATAATGTGATAAAATAGATATATCCTATTTTTTGGAATGGAGTAATAAAATTTCAACTATTTAATTCATTTTATGTGGGTTGGAATTAAAAAACATCATATTTTAGTATATATTTCTTCTTGAATAATTATAATTTCTTCAATAGCTTAAGAGACAAGAAACCCAGAGTCTAAATGTACCGTAATATAGTATTCCATTATAACTAATAAGTTAATTTTCTATTAGGAATTGAAATAACCACATTTATATATATAATGGTGTTATAAAAATAAAATATATTTACAAATAGGAACTTGGTTTTAGTAATTGTAATTATATGCTTCAAAAATACATATTTTCCTCAAAACAATTTTTAATATTTTTGTTATAAAATAGTATAATTAATTGAAGATCACCTCATAAAATATATCAAACAAAATTAAAATAATTTATGATATCATCATTCCAAAATTAACATAGTATTAATTTTTTATATTTTTCTAAAAATATTAACTTCTCGATTAATATTGAAAAATATAGATTTTGTTTTTGAAAACTCTATTTTCATTTAAAGAATTTTAAAAGTTAAATTTTGTTATAAAATGGTTTCAAAGTAAAATTAAATCAATTAAAAATTTATTATCAATTTATTTTTATTGAAATAAACTATATTTTGTGTTTTGGTATAAATACATTTTATTCTTAAGAAAAACATTTTTGAAAAGACACTTTTCATATAGTTTTGTTATATTTATATTAAATTAAATACTACCACATCAATTACCTAAATTTGATGAAATTTATTCCATATTTTAAATAATAATATTTAATATTATATTATTAATTTAAATTAATTTTTTCATATATACTTATAGGAACAATAAGAAGATGTTCGCACGGTTAAGGGTAAAACTTGTTTACCAAGGGGTTAAACCAAAAGATAAGGGTGATATTTTCAATTAAACATTCCCAAATAATATTTTATGGCCATATTTCTACCCTATTTAATAAAAAATTATTCCATGTCCATTGGAAAGAATATATCTTAGATAATACATTATTATATTTTATTCTTTTATGAAATTCCATGAGTAACCACTCCCCAAATTATAAAAGGAAACTCCACCTCCGTCCCGTTTACAAAAATTTGAGACAACTAGATTCTCTAAATTCTTTAAAATTATCTTATAAAACTATATATCCATGATTTATTTGTTTTTTTCTTGTTAAAATTCAATTTCAAGGGTTTTTAAAAACGGATCTAAGTCAGGCCTACTAAAGAACATATAATCATCTTACCAAAACTCTTTAAATATATTTCATCATATACCTCATCTAAATACAATTTGTTCCTCATAAAATAATATATTATTTATCCTAAATATTCATAAATTTAATTATTTTTATTGATACAAAATTATAAACCCTACAATCCATAAAATGGAAAGTTAAGTTATCCATTATTCCTACATGTGCATTCTTACCACTATGTAATAATACAATTTATTTTACCTCACCATTATTATTGGATAGTTATTATGATGATTTTAATGTTTATATATTATATTTTTGAAAAAAAATTATTATTTAATTATAATATCATATAATCCTTTTTAACTCTCCATCCATTTGAAAACGATAATGTCACTCGTATGTACGTGTAGAATACCACCTCCACAGAACCATGTGATTAATTTTTCATTTCCAATTTACATGGATGGCAACAAGGATAGATTTAAAGTATATATATGGAAGTAATTAATTAATTATGGGTCCTATATGATAAAATAATCTCTATATTTTTTTCATTATTATTTTTAAAAAATGTAAACAAAATTCATGTGTAGATACGTACTAACGTTTCCATGTATCGTGTAAACCATTTTTTATTATATAAATTTATGGATGATTATAAATATGTATATAATTAATATATATTATACATATATCTTGATTGAAACAATTGTTATTATGGATCCAATATGAATATAAAGGGACCAGATCTATCAAACTGAAACATCCGCGACAAATGATACTATTAACAACCAGAGATGACGATTTTAATTTAGGATTATTAATAAATTGCAATTGAGATTCTAAAAGTGAATAATATATGATAATATAATTATTTAAATTATTTATATATATAATAATAATATAATTAAATTTATTAAACTATATTTTAGGGTTCTTTTTCTGAAATTTGATCTTGTGGTAACGGTATATCATCACAAATTTATTTCGTTGGGACATATATTATGTTATGTGACTATCTTCATTTATGAAGTGTATACAAAGACACATTTAAGTGTTAAATAATGAATACCATTATCAAAATTATAATTTATTTTTTTTGTTATTCATTCATGGGAATTTGGATTCAAAAGTTACCAAAGTAGTAAAGGATTTTTGCTTCAATGCTATTTTAATTGGGATTGTTTATGCTTCAAATTAAATTAGTGAAAACTATATTAACCTTATCCAATGAAAAGCATTAATTTTATAATCCTATTTTAATTATTTTATTTATCATGTAATAGTACATTCTTCCTCTATTTGGTAACTAAATTTATTTGGAAAATGTTAATAAGAAATACAAACTTTATCTCCTCTTTGGTCGGTATTCATTTTCTTTAATATTGGTATTTTCATTAAAATAAGTTAAATAATGTTTTTACTTTTCTTCTATGATTTTTTATAGAAATTATGACACTTGTTTTAATTTATATAAGTATATTTCAAAGGAAACTTCATACCATTTTCCGGATACGGTACTTTTTAAACTAAAATTTGAAAGTAATCTTTACATTGACATACTCAAAACAATTAGAATTTATAATATCCATGACCCATAAATGATTTATAGAATCATTTATATGGTTACACAGTTCATTTCAAAGAAAAATATATATTTCAAATTTTTAAAATTTAAATAATTGATTTCAAAATGAAAAGGCTATTTTCATCAGGAAATATTTTAGTGATATCTTAATGAAATTTTTCAAATATGATAACATCCTTTGATGGACATATTCTTTACTAGGGATAAGATCCAATGACATCACTCATATTTTTAACTAGTTTTTTATCATTATGATGATGGGATTTTTGTGAACCCATTTTATTTTCCATGGGTTATGCTATGATGAAATGTTTATGAAACCCATTTCCTTTTAATGGGTTATGATATGTTGATATACTAAATGTTATATGATCATAAGGAACAAGTATTAATGGATTACAATTATGTGATGGGTGAGATTCAAATTATATATCCCTGTAATGAATCAAGTAATGGTTTATATCTCATGAGATTATGAGAACCAGGATGGGAAGTGAACCCAGGACCAAAGGGACTCTATCAACTATGATATATTTGGTAGTGAACATTAACTAATGATTTTATGTAATGGGGAGTTAATTCAATCCAATATGTAACTCATTGCAGTGATCCTTGAGTAAGTAAATTATTATCTATACTTATATTAATATGAAAAAAATATCTATTCTACAAATGTTATTCTCTCATGCATAATTTTTTATTTCCTTATTATTTATATCTTATGAACATCCATGTTTTGGGTCATTAATCACACCGCGATTCACTGTTTCATTTTTACCCTTACATCACTGCGCTAAACTAGTTTTTCATTGAAAATTATAAAAAAATAACTTCATTTTTTATTAAATTATTTTCTGTTTAAAATTTTTAAAAGGTTAATGTTACTTGTTTTGATAGTTACATTGTCGTTGGAGGTGATTTGGAGGGCTGATGATGAAGTCTTAGAAAAATGGGTCAAACTGCACAGGATCCAAGCACACTAGTGGACAAAACCTTACACAACTACTAAAATTTGCATCCAAATGTGATAAAATTCTGTGTACTGGTAAAAAATTAATTTTTTAAATTTCATCTAAATAAACCCAAGCCCAGTTTGGCCACTAAGAGGCTCATCCAAAATAATATATATAGGTAATCAAATCTACAAAAATTCAAAAGCGGTGTTCTATATTCTATCAATATCTCAACCATTAGTTATCCAACTCGTGTCAAAAATTTGTTTTAGATAGTCATGATGTGGTGTTAAAACTTTTTAGTTTTCTAAAAAGTGAGATAATAATATTTGGAGGTCGAAAACAATGGACTGAGTTGTTTTACACAAAATGTGTGCCCAAAACAACCTTTCACTTTGCCTATAAAATGATACCTTGGGTATTTCATTTGTAAGTTTGGCCAGGAAGTAATGCTATGATATTATAGAGACCCAACGAAGTCATGCCCTTATCCAAAAATTTTTTGTAGCCTTTATCCTCATAGGGGGATAAATTTTGAAGGTGAATTTCCAACCGAGCCTCCTCCTCCTCTCGATGGAATGCTAAAAGGTGGATGATCATTTAGAGAGAGTTACACATAATTGGGTTGGGGTTTTGGAACTTGGTCTTACACTAGTTTTGTTTAATTTTTGTTTTAAATATTTCACTTATGTTTAATTATGATGTGCTTCTCCTTTTAATATATTTATTTTTTTTTAATTAAGTGAAACACATTTTATTTCAACACCGATTGTGTTGAGATTTCAAGTGGGAATATTGGGTTGTTCTAATTGGAAAAGAAAAGAATCATATTTTTCTCACACATAAAAAATATTTCAGTATTCATTGGTATCCATTTTTCTATGTTTTATAAACAAACCTTAGAAACACAATTGTTCTGTCAAAGGTTGATTATTTGAGCATCGTTATAAGAGGCAAGAGGGAAGTCGATATCATAACAACCCTCAACCAAAGGATTACATTAAACCATATAAAATTTTTAGACAAATGAACTATCCAAGATGTGTAGTGGACTTGAAATTATATCCTTGTCTCATATTTATAAAACACCACATTTATTTATCAACTATTAAACTCTTTAAATAAATTCATTTATTTAAAACTGTTTTCAAAACTACCCCCCTATTTTGTTCTTTTTTATTAAAAATTCACACTATTAGCCACCAACGCTCCTTGAGAGATGACTTAGGGAATGTTCTATACTAAAAATAAACATTAAAATCATAATCAATTTGATGTTTCATGACAACACATTCAAATTATTGTGTCATTTCTCAGGAGCGCTTTGCTTTTTAGTGTGTGATTTTTATATGATTTCTTTAAATTTTGTGAATATTTATTTTTTATCTTCTAGATTAGAATATATTTTTATGTTCATATTTTGTTCTTGTGTAGTTTCTATGCTTGATACATTATAATCTAGGAGATTTACCACCTTTTGAACATGAACCAGAGAGGATTATACGTTAGCGACACTAAGACACACAAGAGAACCCTTTGAAGGAGGACACACAAAACATCAACACTCTTATTGATCTTTCCTCTTCTTCTTATAGAACCAAAATAAAAATTAAAATAAAATTTTATAACATGGATGAAAACAATTGAACACTAAAATAAGTAACCTTGTCTGATGTTGATATCCAACCCACATATATTTATATACAAGTGAGGCACCCAATTTTGAACTAAAATCTGGACTAATTCACTTATTACCAAGATTTCATGGACTTGTTGGAGAATATCCAGATAAGAATTTAAAATAATTTCATATGGTGTGATCTACATTAAAACCTACTTATGTGGATGAGAAACAAGTAAATTTTAGATCATTCCCGTTGTCTTTATAAGACACTATGAAAGATTGGTTGTATTATGTTAATTCACTAATTAGAGGTTGGTCAAACATGAAATGAATTTTTATTGAACAATATTTCCCAACCTATCAAACTGAAAAAAGGAAATAAATTTGTGGGATAAGACAATCACAAGGGGAAACACTTCATGAATATTGGGAAAGAATCAAGAGGTTATTTTCATGTTGTCCACACCACCAAATAAGTGATAAACTTTTAATAGTATTTTTATGAAGGTTTAATTCTTATTAATTGAAATATGATTGATGTTTCTACAGGTGCTTCACTAGTTGGTAAAACCTAAATTTCTACAAGGACCCTGATTGAGAATATGAAAAAAAACACTCAACAATTCATTTCAAGGTCTTGTATACCAATTCGAGTTGTCCATGGTGTGAAAATTATAGAAGTTAATAACAAGGCGGAAATGAAGTTTGAAGAGGTAAGTACCCTTCTTCCACAAAGTGATCTTTCCAATGGGAAATACCAATCTCCTCCTCCAATCCATTGTGGTACATGTTACTCTGACACCCACTACTCTTACTAATTCCACTAACTGAGAGAAACATCTGAGAGTTGTGAGGCAATATTTCCAGGTCGCCCTTATAACCAACCCTTTAGGAAAGAACAATATTATCCATCTAACCCTCGGAGGAATGAAAACCAAGCCTATAGGAAATTGGGGTATTCAGCCAACCTCAGCATACATAGAACCAACAAGGGAATAGTTGTAATCCACCATCACCTTGAAATCCTCAAACAAAATAAAATAATTTCCAACAACCCTCTCCAACACCCAATCCCAACCTAGAAGATATGATGAACCAAATGGACTCCCACAATCTAAAATTACAAAAAACCATCCAAGAAGCCATACAAGACCTAAAAATCAATTAGGAAAACTCACCAACTCTTTGGGGGAAATTGAAACACATGGTCCAGGTAAAATACCTACTCAACAAATAGTTAACATTATGGATAAGGGAAGTGTTAGTTCTATCACCCTTAAGATAGGGAAAAACATAAAATCCAAATGGCCACTACTTTAGAGTTACCCCCTCATGAGTAAACCCCCATCTTAACCATTGTAAATGGTATAAAAGAGGTAAAACCTTGTCCTAAGAGAATCCATTCCAAATGAAAGAGTGTGTCTCGTTAATGGTTCACCTAGCCCAACCATTCCTCTTATATTTCCCCAAAGGGACACCCAACCAAGAAAAAAAAGAAAAATGAACTTGATAATGAAATATTATAAACATTCAAAAAAGTTTAGGTTAATATTCCTTTTGATTGATGGTGTGAATAAAATTTCAAGATACACCATGTTTCGGAAAGAGATGTGTACACATATAAGGATAATTCGAGGTGATGAGAAGTTTAACTTGGGGAGGAACGTCTTAGAATTGATATATCCCTCACTTACCACCAAATACAATAATCTAGGAACATTATCAGTTCTCTATACCATAGGGAAGTATTCCATTTCCAATATAATTCTTGATTTAGGTACTTCTATAAATGTCATTTCTTACTCTATTTACTCTAAATTTTAGGTTGGGAAACTGAAACAAACGTGAATTTTTGTCCAAATATCAAACCATAGTACTGCAAGCCCCACTTGTGTGTTAGACGATGTTCTTGTGAGGGTGAAAATTTTAATTTTTCCTACTGATTTTTATATGCTAAAAATGTAATATGATAGGATAAATGGACATGCCCTAATTATTTTGTAGAGTACCTTCTTATAAATCACAAAAACCATAATTAATTTCCACAATAGTACATTATCTATGGAGTTTGGTGGTGACATTTTCCACTTCAATATCCTTGATTCCATGAATAATCCCTTAGAAGAACATTACTCTCCCTCTATTAATTCAATTTATGTATTATCCTTCCCATAAAAAACAACCTTTCATTCCCCTGATTCCATTTATGATTTTTCTTCATTGATTGAAATTCTAGGAAATGAATAATGCATAGAATATTGTTCTGGTTTAGAAAAAGTCTATACATGTTTTTTAATTGGTGAATTCATGAACACTGCGGATCACATGACCATCGATTATACTGCTAAGATTGTAAAATATCATTTCTCATCTAGGGATGATGTCATTGAGCAGTTAGATGAGGTTAGTGACCTCTCACTTTCACACACACTCCCATAAATTAAAAATCCACCTGAATTGGAACTAAAATAACTACCTCAAGATTTTAAATATTCATATCTTTGGAATGGAAACAAGTTGTTTGTCATTATTTCTAGTTCACTCTCTTGAGAGCATGAATCGTGAATACTTGAACTTTTCAGGGAGTATAAAAATCATTGGGATGGACACTTTCAGACATTCCTATAATTATCCCATTAATTTTTATACATCATATATTGTTAAATGATGAGGCTAAATTAGTGAGGTAGGAAAGAAAATGACTGAACCCAAACCACTTGGATTTTTTGAAAAAAATAGGTAACAAAATTATTGGATGCTGAAATCATTTACCCTATCTCTGATAGCCAATGGTTCAGTCCAGTCCAAGTAGTTCCTGAGAAAACTAGTCTTACTTTATTTTTAAATGAAAATAATGAATTTGATCCAACTAGTGGGAAGAATATTTGGTTTATTTTCATAGACTATTGCCAACTAAACCTACACACTAGGAAGGACCATTTCTCATTACCATTCATTGACCAGATGCTATAGATTCTAGTAGGGAAGTCCCATTACTTTTTTCTTGATGGGTATTCTATATAATTTTAGATCCATATTCCTCTTGAGGATCAGAAAAATACAACCTTTACTTTCCCCTTTAATAAATTTTCATATGAGAGGAAGTCATTTGGTCTGTGTATTTCTCTAGTTACTTTCTAGCGATGCATGGTCAGTATTTTTTTCAGATTACTTTAAGAATTTCATGGAAATATTTAGGGATAATTTCAATGTTTATGGGTCCTATTTTTATGAATGATTGAGTAGTATTGGTTTGGTCCTATTTCATTGTATTGAAAAGAATATCATATTAAATTATGAGAAATTACATTTCACGGTGTGACAAGTTATTGTATCAGGACATGTCATTTCTGGGGATGGTATCCAAGTTGATAAATCACAAGTGGATTTCATTTCTTCCTTAACATTCCCCAAAAGTGTATGGGATGTGGGTTATTTCTTAGGTCATGCTCAATGTTATCATCATTTCATTCATGAATTCAATAAGATTTAACTCCCCCTCTCCAGATTGCTCCAAAAAGAAAAGGAATTTGTTTTTGATAAGGAATGTGGGGAATCTTTTAATAAATTAAAATTGATTCTCATGTCACCCCTCGTAATCCAACAACCTAGGTGGTATTTACCATTTGAGATCATGTTTGATGCCTCTAACTATGTAGTTTGGGTTGTCTTATCACAAAGGGTCGACCGAGCTCCACATGTAATAGCATATACCTCACATACATTGTACCCTACCCAAGAAAACTACACCACAACTGAAAAATAATTTCTTGACATTGTTTTTTCCTTGGATAAATTCCATTAATAACTTTTAGGGTCCAAATTCATTGTATTCTTAGACCATGCATCCCTTTGGTGTCTTCTTAAGAAACCATAAGACAAACCACATCTCATTCATTGGATGCTTCTCCTTCAAGAATTCTATATTGAAATTAGGGATAAAAAAGGTTCGGAGAATGTGGTGGATGACCATATTAGTAGGATCCATACATCCTAAAATATTGAATCATCCCCCTATATTCCCATAAATGACATGTTTCTATATGATCAATTTTACTGATTTCTATATATTATTCATTGGTAGGCTTAAATTGTAAATTATTTAGTAGCATCTTGAATTCCTATTGATTTCAAAAAAAACAATCTGACAATCCAAAACATGAGTCCCATTTGTACATTTTTGATTACCCCTACCTTTGGAGAACATGTAGTGATCATGTCCTTAGGCGTCGTATTCCGAGTAGTAAGTTTTAGTTGGTCTTTATGTTCTTACACACTCTTGCTTATGGGGGTTACTTTGGTCCCTAAAGGACTACTTGAAAGGTCCATGATTTTGGTCTCTGTTGGCCAACATTATTTTGAGATTCCCATGACTTCTATAAATCTTGTATTCTCTGTACAATAATGAATAATGACTCTAAATGAAATTAAATGACACAAAAACCCTTTCTATTCCATGACATTTTTATGTTTGGGTCATTGACTTTATGGGACTATTCCCCAATTCATTTGGGAACCTGTACATTATTCTGGAAGTTGATTATGTTTCCAAATGGGTAGAAGCACATTCCCCAAGGACTGATGGTTCCAAGAATTTTGTGGATTTTTTTAGAACCTGAATTTTTTGTAGGTTTGGATTACCTAGGTTCAATATCAGGGATCGTGGTTATCAATCTCTTTTACGTCATTATGGGGTAAATCATCAAGTGTCTACTTCTTATCACCCACAGACCAATGGCCAAGTCGGGGTATCGAATAGTTAGGTTAAACATATTCTTGAAAAAATGGTTCAACCCATAAAAATGATTAGAGTCTTAGACTCAATGACTCGTTATGGGATTATTATACTTCCTTTAAAACTCACATTGGAACATCACCCTATTAGCTTGTATTTGGAAACAGTTGTCACCTCCCTATTTATATTGAGCACTGGGACTACTGGTCCATTAAATAATGAAACTCTAATCTTTCGGGTGTAGGTTCTCAAAGGAAGTTACAAATTAATGAGCTGGATGAAATGAGAAGATATTCATATAAGAACTCTTAATTCATAAGGAGTTAACCAAGGCTACCCATGATTATCTAATCCTTCATTGTCAGTTCCACATTTGGAAGAAGGTACTCATCTATAATTCAAGGATGAATTTTCATCCAGGAAAGCTTCATTCTGACTGGTTTGGATAATAAGCTATTACTAATGTCTTTTTATTTGGGGTGGTTCTGGTTCAAAATGAAGAAACCAAGAAAACCTTCACTGTCAATGGGAAGCGGCTGAATCACTTTCATGAAGCCACTCCAGAGTCCCTGATGGAGGAACTAAATGTTCAATAAGCATCATACCAATAGAACTAACCAGGTTTTATCCTTCCTTTAAACATTATCTTTTATTATAGTGAGGAACTACAAGATCTAGGTGTGGGGGGATTGGTATATTCTTGGGTTAGTTATGAATTTTCATCATCTTTCCTTTTCATTCGCTTTTTAGCTTACCGAATAGTATTTTGACTTTTTCCCCTCATTTCCTCCATCACTTTTGTCAAAAAAATTAATTTTTTCCCCACCTTGTTATGAAAAATTATTCTCACCTAATCATGTATGTTATTGAAAATTCATGAGGAATTGAAATATTTCATATTATTTGAAAATTCAAAACAATTGATGAAATGCACATTTTAGAAAGAATTCAATACGATGGTTTGACTTTCTCTTGAAATTTAGTTTTTTTATGACATCAATGGTTGTATAATTTTAAACATTTGAGAATAATGGTAACCTTTGTGTAAATAGTTTAAGTGAAAATTATGTCACTTAATTTCTCTACGCATATTTTCACCCAACCCTAAAGTGTGAAAATTTACTACTTAATGGAAGGTAGATATAAGTTAGGTAAATTTTTATATACGTTTCAAAATGATTTTTCTATATGATAATTCCTTAACTGATCTATTTCATCACTGTACCATATTGACCTATGTGTTTTTACCAGTTATTCGACTATTTTTTTCCCTCAAAAGACAAAAAAACAAAAACAAAGACAAAAACAAATAAACATTGAGGAGAGTGATTAAATGTACAAAAAATGGGGATATCTAGGTCAGGAGATTATGGTTTGACTTTTATAATTTATAAAGTGTGCGGGTTATGAAATTTGATTGCAAAGGATGTATGGTTGGTTCAGTGGAAGGAATCATGTAAATAGAAAATTTTTAAAATAAATTATGTTTACTCGACAGAAAGTGAAAATAATAGCATGAATTTATTTTCACACACACACAAGGATAATTAGTGACATGATTACCTTTTGAATTATTTTATTTTATTGGTATCATGCATCTCTTGGAATTTCGTTCTGATACAATTTTTGAGACACATTTTTAGTGATCATTGAGAATAACTCCTCAGGGTGATTTTTTATGTGATCACATTTCTATCAAGAATAAAATTCTCATTGAATGTTAAATATTTATGAATTTGGAAATATCAACATGAATAATTTTTGGAAATATTAATTTTCCCAAGAGTTTAAATGTTTAGGTGTGGGGGTGTGATCACACTACAATTCACTTTTTCATTTTCACCCTTACACCACTGTGCTAAACTAGTTTTGTATTGAAAATTATAAAAAATAATAACAAATTTCACATCATGTTTGATTAAATTATTTTGTTGTTAAAACTATTAAAAATGGAAATATAACTTTTTTTGATAGTTACATTATATGTGGATATGATTTGGAGGGGATATGATGAAATCCATGAAAAATGGGCCAAGTTGTGTGGGATCCAAGCACACCAGTGAACTAAACTGTGCACTTCTACTTAAAAGTGTATCCAAATGGGATGATATTTTGTAGGATGGTGAAAATTATAATAGGATAAATTTCATATTAAGAAACCCTTTCCCATTTCTACCACAAAGAGGCTGATCCTAAATGATCTATCTAGGGAATCAAATCTGCACAAAGTCAAAAGCAGTGTTCTATATTCTGTCAATATCTTGAGATTTAGATTTCCAACCGGTTACAAATTTTCAGTTGAGATATTAAATATGTTTTTATACAATTTTTTAGTTTTCTTATAATCAATATAATACTATATTTAGGTCTAAAACAATGTTCCTAGTGGTTTTACACAATCTATTTTCCTAAAACCACCTTCCACTTTGTCTATAAAATGATACATTGGGAACCTCATTTGTAAGTTCGTCTAGGAGGAAAATCTATGGTATTTTGGAGACCCAAAATAGTACTCTCCTCATCAAAGAAGTTATGGAGGCCCCTATCCTCATAGGGGGGGGGGCAAAGAATGAATGTGAATTTCCACCCGAGCCTCCTCCTCCTCTCAATGGTGAGCTAAATAATGGATGATCATTTTGAGGGAGCTACACATACTTGGGAGGGAGTTCTTGGACTTTTTATTCTACTGTTTTTGTGTAATTTGTTTGTTAAATATTTAAATTATGTTTCATTTGGATGTTATTTTCCTCAGAATATTTATTTTGTAATTAAGTGAAATATGTTTTATTTCAACACTGATTGGGTTGAGATTTCATGTGGGAATCTTGGGTTGTTTTGATAGAAAATACAAGAATCCCATTTCTCTCACACATACATAATATTTCAGTAATCTTTGATATCCCTTTTTATATTTTTTTAACCAAACCTTGGCTACATTATTTTTATGTCAATGGTTGATTCTTTGAGTATCGTTTTAAGAGGAAATATGGAATACAAGATCTTGAAGACCCTCAACCAGATGATTATATAAACAATATAAAATTTTTAGAACAATCAAATATCTAAGATGTGTAGTGAACATGAAATGACATATTTCTGTCATAATTATAAAACACCACCTCTATTTAACAACAATTAAACTCTTTAAATCATGTTATTTTCATAAAACTTTTTTCAAAACTACCCCCTCTTTTTTATTTTTTATTAAAAAATCATAATATAAACCACCAACGCTCCTTGAGAGACGACCTAGGGTCTATCATATACTATAAATAAACCATAAAATCATAATAAATTAGATATGTCATGACAATGTGTTCATACATCATTGATATTTATAATATATGGTTTGTTGGGTATGGTTTAAAAATGTTAAGTTAATGTTCTAATACCATTATTCTCCTGTTATTCATAAAAGATCATTGACATATCAATTTTTTACCCTTAATAAGAATTTTACCTCACCCATTATTATGCTTTCTTTTTCAAAAGATATGAATAAATATTTTTAGTATGTTATGTCTAAGAAGGGTTCAAGTTGTAATGAAAAAAGTGTTAGATGATAAAGATATTTTTTAAAGTAGTCATTTACATATCATATTTTTCAAATACAATAAGACATTATGGTTCTAGAATGGTTCATAATTTTATATAATGAATATTCATCTAATAAGATTTAATATTTATTTATGAAAATTATGGGTCACCATCATGATTGAATTAACTTCTCATGGTATTCACAGGTTATTTCATTAAAAAAGTGAATTTGGGAAGAAATAATTTCTCAAAAAATTATTTTTTCCATGGATAGATAAATTATAAAGGGTGGATGAAACTAAGATAATTGTTTATATTTTATAACTTTTCATGACCCAACCCACCAGGGCTCACTTTTCCAGCAATAATCTGAGAGTGACACCCCATTACATCCCCTAATAGGCTAATGGTTGGGAACTACCTCCAATTAGGGATAACATAGACATGAGAGGAATTATCCAAGGTACCTATACACCCACATAAATCTCTATCAACCAACATTATGAAGAATAAATAACTCATATTCTAAATATATGCATAGCATCTTACCACACATCAGAGTGAGACAAAATAATATGGAAAGATTCAAAGGTACAATATAAAATCCCCAAAACTAAAAGGGATTCATAAATTCTAACAAAAAAGAAACTTTTACAAATCAGAAACCACTAGATTCATCTATGGTCAAACTATCCTAGAAAATATCTATATACTACTAGTCCACTTCAAACTCTATCGAAAGCCTTTCAACTATATAATACATAACACATGTGGGTAGATCCTATGTATGGGTTATAAACATACTTAGTAGAACTACCTGGAATAGTCAAACCCAAAATATAATTTAGGGAGTCCTACCTATATCATATAACTAAGGAGATAAAAAACACAGATATGTTCAATGGAATACCCCAACTCTTTGGGAGTTTGATCCTCACTGATAGCTAAGGGATTCTTCATGATGATCTATGGTAATGATCAATTGATGGAACTCATTCCATTGGTCTCTCAAAAATGGTTTTGCTTATAGTAAAAAAGAAACATATATATGGGGTCATGCTAATGGAATAGCGGGATATCTGACCCTAAACGAAAAAACCACTATGAAGGGGATCACATTCCCGAGATGTTAGTTATAGGATACCTAACATAACCTAGGGAATAGCTTTTGGTGGATTATACCTCGAGACAAGTAGAGGGATATCAAACTTTATCTAGAACTATCCCATAAAGAGGATCCCAAATCTTATACTGAGGATTAGATGCCACATTGTAACCTCACTATAATCGAAATGAGGAATAGACACTCACAAATATAGTTCAAGAGAAAATACATATGCTAAACTAAATCCATCCTTGGATTAACATGCTATAAAGTAAAATTACATGGTTATGTGGTACTTCATCATTCCATAAAGCTATCCACCACAATGTGGGGTCCATATGATTTTTTCTCTCCCAAACTACATACCATGTTAGTATGATTTTGTTAAAAAAATCATATGTTCTAGTCATTATCACTTAAGTTGTTTCTTCATGTACTTCCATCATAGTTATCATTTAAAAGTCAAATAGATAATGTGCACTGTGTTATTTTCATTAACATTATGGCTTGGAAAGGAAACTCCCATACAATCCAAATCACAAAACTAAAATTATCTACACCATTATTAAATTTTCATTATCATCGTTATACCTCCATCATGACTCAAATATTGAAATTGATCTCACATAATGAATAAAAATAAAAATGGAATCATACATTTTTTTAATGTGTTTTCTTGATATAGAAGACTCATCAACCGATCGAATGATGGTGATATATGTAAATCTGAAGGAAACTATATAAAATGAAAAAGTTAATGTCAAATGGGGGAAATGATCACTTTTCCATCATCAAAAGAATTTGAATGTGGTAGATAAATAAACAAAAAAAAACTAAATAATAAACTACAATTCTTAACTAATAATAAAAAAATCAACTGGTAAAAACTAAAATTTAATGGGATAATCTGACATGTGTTCACTCTAGAATCAATTGAAAATGGGAAGAAGTCCGAAAATCAATCATGGTCCTAGCTCAGTTCATTTTGATTAATATAAGAGTACACATCTGCAAGTGATGGATGTAATGTACCTAATTCACTTACTATCAACTGATATAATCCTTTACCTACTCCACATTGACAACTATGAAAATACTTCATCCCTTAAGGAACAATATTCTAACTAGAATAAGATAATCTCTCTCAAAATTAATGGTGAAGAGATAATTCATTATCTCCTTGGTTTATCAGAAGTATCCCATATGCTAATTGAAAATTATGGGATCAACTAAAGTCACTGAATAGAGGAGGATATAAATAAATTACTAGGGGGGATAATTAATATCTCATTTAAGGAACCCATTAAATATGGATGTATTTACACCATGAAAATTATTCATATATGAGAAGAAGGATGATTTTTAGTCCATTTAAAATCTAGAATTATATTTCACATGCCCTCCACTAAGGCCTAGCCTCATCCATGATGGTTCCTGAATATTCCAAAAAATGGACGTCCACCACATGCATGTGGAAAGACCAAGACTGTTTTCCCCTCATCATGACATCTAGATTGGTCATGGTGAGGTTTCTCATTCTAGGGTCGATAGAAGCTTTCTATGAGCACCTGGGCTAGGATAATACTTATAAAAACTATTCTCGTAGGATTTTAATAATAAGACACACTATGGATACCTCGTATTTAACCAAGAAGTGTTGTTTCTAGGTTTTGAAAGAAATATCAATAAATCCAATTTATGATTGCAATAACAATCATGGGTCCATAAAAACCATTTATAATCCATGCCATACTATAAAAATATCATTTATAATACAATAAAGTATTTAATAGAAAAAGGTATGTGTTATATTCTCACTAACATAGGTCCCTTCATCCTAACATGAAAAAAACTACCAAAGAATGTGAGAGTATTGTGTTTGGAAATAGTTCTCATGCTCCCATGATCTTTGAGGGAGGTTCTCATACTGATAATGAACACACATCAAGGGAATTTATCACCCATGATAGATCTTCTCCTACTAATCATTTATCATCATTTTTTACTATTTGAAGGTATCCAGATCCCCAAAGTCCATCTCACCCCCAATCAATAATGTGCAAAAGCTTATGTATGTACTTAAATAGTTTTGATACCAGGAAGATTCCATACACCCTGTCTGGCACTAGTCATAAATTTAAGTACTATTAAACCCCTCCAACCCTAAATAGTATCTAGAAAGGCTTAATGAATCTTAGAAATTTCTTACTTCCTTTCCCAAATCGTAATATTGACCAATGATGTGATCCATTTAGCAACACATGGTCTCCCTTGTCTAAATCCAAAGTCTCCCACCCTTGGTCTTTATAGGACCTCCACAAAAATTATCTAGTACACATCAAATCCAAGATGATATCAACCATCAATGTCATTTGTTTCACCTTCTATGAGCCCATAAGAATTGTCTCCCCTAGATCCATATAGCACGTTAGGGACATGAATGGTCTCCCATACATGGCCTTCAATGGTTTCATACCAATGGAGAAATGCTATGTATTATTGTATTCAAGCTCCAACAAGGGTATATGATCCTCCCTAATGTGGTATGAATCCAACAAGAATGTTTGTAGCATGTCATCCAGGACCTGAATGGTATTCTCTATATGTTCATATTTCTAGGGGTAGAACACAATGCTCAACCAAAAAGAGTCCTAAAAGACTCATATAACACTCTACAAAATTGTATCGCAAATAGAGAATCATGATCTGAAACAATCCTCTCTGGACTTCCTAGATCCTCACTATCACATGCACAAACTAGCATCCCATAATATCCACTGATCAATACTCTTAGTTGTCTAGGAAGTGGATCGACTTAGTGAGTCAATTTTTGATCACCTTGATAGCTTCATGACCTCCATATTACCTTGGATGGCCCATCACAAAATCCATAGATCTTTTATCCTGATTATACTCAGACACCACAGGAAGTTTTACCAGAATAATTGTTACATGTTTCTTTACATTCATCTTCTACGAGGTGAGAAATCTATATATAAATTCAAAAAAACTGATCTCCATCCCTGACCACCAAAATGGATGTCAAAGGTCCGAGTATACCATCTCTATATTGATATGTACAACTTAGAGGGATGTATATAAATCCCTTAAAACCTCCTCCCATAGCATGATGCGTACCATCATTTATCCTTGTAAAAGAATAACATGCTCAATTCCTTTCAAAGATCTATTAGGATCATTTCCTATGAATATATAAACATAGAAGACCACATAATCAGTATCTTAGAGTTGTGCCTCTAAAATGTGTATAAGAAATAGGGGTCATAATTGTTGATCAAAGGTAATATTCTACATTCTCCTCTATAAGGGTAAACTATAAAGAGGAAAACAATTCTATTTCCTCACTATTCAATCATGAATGGTATTTTCCAAAAAAAATATCACAACATGTTCCCCATCGTGGGAGTATAGAATATCTTAAATTCATAGTCATATGTTAACTCTAACCATAGGATATACCTCAGGTTAAGGGATTTCTATGGGAAGATATACTTAAAACTCTTATGTAAAAAATAGATGATAAACCACTCTCCCATCAAATTTCTTCACAATATTTTCATGATGAACACCCCTTATGCATGTTCCAGGTCATGTGTTTCATAATTCTTCACATGTTCCATCCACTATCAGGACCTGTATGAAACCAAAACCTACCTCTGAATAATAATTTATCTTATTATCTCTCAGAATATATCATAGAACACCATAATCACAACCCTTTCCATAGGTTGTCTTAAGATGGGAGCAACCATCATCCTCTGTTGTAGCTCTTAAAAATCCGACTGAAACATTTCCATCCATATGAAAGGCTTGCCATTTTGGGTCAAGAATATCATAGGTGTTTCAAATCTGAAAAAATCACGTATGAATCTCTGACAATATATTACTAATCCAATGAATCTTTATACTTCCATCACACTCCTAGGTGGATCCTATGATGACACTGCCTATAAGTTAATCTTGTCCACTTACACTCCCTATTCTATGATAACATGTCCTAGTAAGTGGACCAATTAAATCCCTAACTAAAACATTGATATCTTACCAAAAATATGATCTTGGTTGAAATTTATGGAAATAAATGGGTTGAATTTCCCCTTCAAAAAATTAAATAAAAGAAACATTGAAGTAAGAAATAGACTAAGTGATTGTTGATAAATTTGATTCGAGTTCATAAAGATAAAATCAAGGTAATTTTAATTCCAAATAACATTGAACTGTATTTAAGAATGTATTCTATTTTAGGATAAATGAAGAAATTTGAAAAGGTAAAGAGAATAAAAAATTGACAAGGAATTTAGATAATGCTCATTGTGAACCCATATATATACACCCCTCGACTTAAGATGTATATTGTATAAATACCATGATCTGAATGGTGATATAGGGACCCATCCCTCAAAAGTTTGGTTTTTGAAAACCCTTTTTAGCTTCCATAGTATCCATGGAACCCATAACACACTTTTTTAGTGTGAACCATTGGAAAATTGTGGTTCATAGGGTAGAGGACTAATATAGGAAAACCTTATACAAACCACTCCAAAATATATTTAGATGGATAAAGTATAATGGAGTATGATTTATTTGAGAGAATGAATGAGATCATTGAGACATTTTTAACTTTGGAGATGGTTCAATGAGATTTTTTTATAATTCTATCACTTCAGTATTGATTCGAAGTTGTTATAACATTGCTAACATCTCTGTTACATCAAAGGATCAAAGGGGTCCTTTTATGGGCTCGAAAAGGTGCATGAACATTATAAGATTCAATAGGTATAATTAATCATTGAATGATTTAATAAATGAAAATTATACCACACTAAATGAAAGATCATTAATGTTTTCTATATGTTGTGGGATACTCGATAGCCTCCATCAGGGGTTTGATGTCCAACCTAGAATATGGGGATTCTGGAAGACCTCCACTAGTGAGCTGATACTGTCTAGAAGTCGGATGACGGACTTCAAGTATAATGTTTCACACCATTTAGATTTTTTTGTATGTATATTTCTCCTCAACTGGTTGTTGGTGGGAGATGTTGTGAAACACTATTATAGAACATCTGGCATCGACTGGTCGGTGTCCTACAATAAAGAACCAGTATAGCCTACATATTATACTCTTCAAGAGTTTCCCCCTATACTTATTTTTGTTCCCACTTCTAGATATTCAATTATGTTTCCTAGGCCTGGAAGGATAAAAAATCATATGAAAAAGTTTCTAAGAAGACTTCAACTAACCATCAAGATGTCATTGAATTATAATATTTTTTATTCAATGTAAACATTGAAATTCAATTAAATGGAATTAGTATAAAAATTGGTGAGTATTCTTTATCTTGGAAACATCATAAGAGAAATTTATAACAGAAAGTTCTCTTAGTGTGTGTCCAGGACTGTTATCAAGGGTCTCATGTGATCCTCCTCCATCCTAGAGTACCTTAGGATGACAACTATGATTTCAACTATTAATTGATCCAATAATTCCGAAAATATTCAATTCATGAAATACATGAAAGCCAATATGGTGTTCAATACATCGTAGGATATCACCAAGTACTCATAGTGACTATAGTGACACCAGAATGTCAGGTTTGGCATGTATTTGTCTTGAAATCATAGGCAATGATAACTAAACCCAAGATTGATCCTCGAGAACCACTTAACCCCTTTCAACTAGTCCAAGAGATCATATTTCATGGAATTGGATACATATTCTTTATATTCACCTAATTGAAATTATTATAATCAATATATTACGTCAAGATCCCATCCAACTTCTTAACGACCAATAGTGAGGCTACCCAGAGGGACATACTAGGATTAACAAATCTCTTATGCTAAAAATACTCTAACTTTATATTAAACTATCACAGATCTATGAGGTGTATCTGATATGCTACCATAAATATTGAGGTTATCCATAGGAAAATGTTTATATATAAATGAACCCTTATATGTAGAGGTAAACCTAGAATAACCTTAGGAAATACATCCTCATACCCCACCACCACAAAAGGGAATTGAATGCTCATAGCCCTGACTACTCCAAGGGATATACTATCCAAATGATGAGATATAAATATTATCCACCTAAATTCAGGACCATAACACTCTTCATAGGTTTAATTCCTAAATAAAATGGGGAATCGTATATTGTCTATGCAGAACCACTGATTCTTCCATCTAAAATATTTAATCCATTCATAGACTAAAGGGAGATAGTACATACCTAGAGTAATATCATAAGGTCTCACTATAGCTTTGAAAATTTTCTATACAATATTCTTACCTCTAAGAGTTAGGTCACATGGTTGGTAAACGTGTTTGACCATTTAATATCCACCAGTAGGCATCCTAAAGCATAATGGATAGGTAAATACATCTAATATAATATTTATGTTAAGAAAAAGTGAAGTGATAAGGAATGAGTTCATCATGATTATTTCAATAAAAACAACAAATAAATTAGATTAGAAACATATCATACCTTGGATCATACTCGAAGACTCCAGGTCATAAGGATCCACTGCCTAAAATATTCTAAGTCCCTAACCGTAAACTCCCTAATCCTGGCATGAAATAACTATGCGTATTGTTATTGTAAATAGATCATAACTTCACCCACCACCCATACCTCTCCCAGCTCCTCTTCCATGTCCCCCAACCTACCAACATCCCAACATAATTATCTACCTCTACCATAGTGGAACATTGACTCTATAGCATGTAGAGTTGAGAAATATCATATGATAGAACATTTCCCATCCTAGGACTCGAATCACCTTTCCCTAATCAGGATATAATCTCCAAAAGATATATGAGTGGAAGACCCTTTATCCTGATACTATCTCCATAAATTCCTAACACACCTTGATCCGTGTGTTTTTGGTTGACTACCAACTACAAAATTTAACACTCTATGATGTCTTAATTCTAGATAAAAAATGAAATATTTTTCTTAAATAAGATATCTAGAACCAAGGAACACTCTAGAAACCTAATGTAAGAATGAATTAAAATAGATACCACTCTAGTTCAGATATCATGGAGAAGTCCACACTCAAACATATGCGATATAATGTAACCATCATGAACCATATTCGTGGAATACCATGAGTATTAATTGAACATAGATTCATAAATTGTGACTAATAGGATGCCCCATTATCACTCTATAGTATCTTTGATATGTACACCTCACAACATTAGTGGGTAAAAATACTCTCTGAGGAGGCACACAAACTCAACCTAAGTGAGGGTCACCTCATCATGCATCTGTATCCCCCATGTTCTTCTATGTCACTATCGGGATATGGAGATGTTTTGAAGACTATACCGACGTATGTTCCGAATGGGTCTTTGAAAGGAAGAAAACATGATCTACTTCCTTGATCATATCCTCTTTGACTGTGGGTTTGAGATCACCCAATATCATGAGTTTTTACTATCTATATAACTAATGATTCCCACTAATCCTACATGCATCATGTGTTGGTACCATCGAGACTACGAGTTTCTCTATGGTTGGAGGTAATATCGACAATACACCTAGATTAATTTTCTCATGTATAGGTATTGGTACTAAATCTTTATCACTATCTGGATCGTTATCATGATCTATTTACAGAATCCTAGGTAGTTATCATCATTGAGGCATCCTGTAATAGTCAAGACACTCCATGGTTAAAATAGTATCATCTAGGAGCTAACTCAAGAATGAAATAAAATCCCCAACGCATTCCTATATGATTCATATACAAAATATTTCCCTAAAACTCATGCCTATATATATCGATTCAACAAGAATTTTTTTGGAATCATATTGAATTGATATGTCATCCATCGCACCATCATTCGGGTTACCATCCCTCAGTGCCAAACTCGAGACAAATTATCACATTTTAGTTAGTTCTCAACCCATTCCTCACACATATACTACCTCCAAACTCAGATCCTTACATGAACTAGGCATTGACACCAATCTAGCATGACCCAACCCACTAGGGCCCATATAGACAATGATAATCTGAGAGTGGAACCCCAAGGCCATCTCCTACTGGCCTAGGTATGGAAACTAGAATTGTGCAGGCATAACACACACTTAGGAGGCCTTAACCTATGTACCAGTGCACACACATACATCTCTATACACAATTATTATGTAAAATAAATAACTAATATTTTAAATGTAAAAAGAACATGTAAGAGCATAACATAGTTTGATAAAAGAATAGAGAAAGATACAAAGGTCCAAATATATGATGACCAAAAATGTATGGGAGTCATACGTATTAACAAAATGGAATCCTATACCAAATCTATTTCATTTAGATCCAAATATGGTCAATCTATTTCAACTAAACTCCCCCAACTCCTAGTATAGCTATAACAACATCACAATGCATGTCATCTATATAAGGAATGATGGTTGTAGAAATATCCTTTTTATGGGGTATAAACACACCCAGTAGAAAACCCCAAAATCAAAAAATCATTAAGGAGGGGTTTATACCTAAATCAAAATAGTGAGTTAAAATAATATAAATCCTTGATATACTCTAGGGAAGACTCAAATTTGCATGTGAGTTCTGTCCACACTCCTATCCAATGGATTTAGTAAAAATTTCTATAGTAACACTTATCCCAAGAAACTCACTCCACTAGACTTAGAGACAATAAAACTACTCATAAGATAATTATACACATATAGGGGATCATTATGAGAGCCTTTAGGGGATACCTGACCCTAACTAGAAAACCCCATTATGAAGGGGATCAAATACCCTAAATAATGATAATGGGATACCAGGCCTGTCACGACCCGACCCTACACGGGCTCGAGCCGCAACTACCCCAAGCCCGCCTCCATAGGCTAGGGGCTGGAGACCAGCGCCGAAGGCACAATAACTCAGGGAGCCCTTTGCCTAAGTACATGTACACACACGCGCATCACGCTCAATGCAAAAGTGCAGAGTAAAGGAAAAGACAAGAAGAGTAAAAGAGAAACTTCTATATATATACCACAAATCTGCATCGACCTCTAAACAGTACAAGTAAAGTGTTGAAAAGGAAAAAGGAGAAAAACACACGCCCAACCAGAAAAGTGCCACAACCCGGCAACAGGTAAACAAAACAAACAGCCAGAAGGGTCCCCCACCTGGAACCTGACTACGACCACCGCACGCGGTCCAAGCTCCTAAACTCATGTGCTCCACTGAAGTCACGACCAACCTGTCCGTCATCTGCAAGGGCACACCAAGTGCGAGAAAAGCCCAAGCAGGGGTGAGTATAAAAATATTCAGTAGGATACCCCAAAGGCTTGAGAGAGCAACAAAGGAGGTACCGAAGGGTGATCAGTAGAGCGAACATAAAAAGTAGAGGAGTACAACTAAAAGTGCAGTAAGGAGTATAGTAAAGAGTCCAGCTCAACCCAACAAGAGAAAGTATATAGACTCGTCCAGACACAAGGAGCTGGAAATGGTGAGAAGATGAACTTCTCGTCAAGTCTTATCTACCTATAGCAGGAGCGTAGATCGTCCAAACATGATAATCTAGACATGGAAACCATGTGGCATACCCCATGCGTCTTCAACTCTCCTGGAAGGAGAGTAGCCAAAACCCAAGGAGTGGGTACTGGAACAAGGTATATACATATCTTTATGCTCAGCAAGAAGCCCGAACAACGTCGTAAGGGGATCTCCATCCCATGGCTCAGCCAAAGAAAACGAGTAGCCAACAGTCCCAGAGGTAAACATCATCGATGCCCAACATCCCACACGTCTGCACCGAACTGCATGCCAAGAGGCTCAAATCACCACACCTCGACACTATCCGCTTTGGGCGGCACTGACTCGCCCGCACGGTTTTAGGTCGCGTCACAAGGACGCGTCTTAGTGGGGAAAGTTCCCCTCACATTTGAGAGTTCTAGGGAAAGTTAAACCACACCTTGTCACTGTCCTGCAGTCGATAGGTATTCTGAAGGTCAAAGCTGTCACAACACTGACTCGAATAACCAAGGGTCCCGCTCCGGTAATCACAGAGGAAAGCCACATGCTAGCCTAGTCGAAAGGACTAAGCCTGGAATGCCAATAGGTGTCCCACTGTCCAGCCCTGCTGGTGGGTAATTCATAATACATCATCCGGCGACCCACTGCCCATCCCCGCTGGAGGGTAGAACATAATACATCATCAGGCGACCCACTGCCCAGCCCCACTGGAGGGTAGACCTGGATCAAGTCGACAAGAGACCCAGTGCCCAGCTCCGCTAGAGGGTAGACTTGGAATAAGTCGACAGGTGACCCACTGCCTAGCCGTGTTGGAGGGTAGACCTGGAACTGGACGACGGGAGACCCACTGCATAGCCCTGCTGGAGGGTAGACCCTAAGAGGTCGTCGGGTGACCCAATGCCCAGTCTCTGTTGGGGGGTAGACCCTAAGTGCGTCGGGCGACCCACTTCCCAGTCTCTGCTGGAGGGTAGACCCTAAGAGCATCGAGTGACCCACTCCCCAGTCTCTACTAGAGGGTAGAACCTAAGAGCATCGGGTGACCCACTACCCAGTCTCTGCTGGAGCGTAAACCCTAGAAGTCAGTGAGCAACCCACTGCCCAGCCCTACTGGAGGGTAAACCCGATGAAGTCGATGAGTAACCCACTGCCTAGCCCCGCTGGATGGTAAAACTCAGACTTGCTCTGGCCATATCTACTGGAGGGTACAACACTGGCCAATCGAAGACGGAGTGGGTATCGAGCAACCACCCAACTCCAGAAGAACTCTTCCAAAATAGGTTCAGCGCCTGTTCCATCACGGGGTGCCACTAGCACCGCTACTGGCTGATCCATTGAGAACGAAATCAGGGGGAGACCACTCAACCCTTTTGGTCAACAAATGAGCACAGAGCCAGGGCAAAAACTCCACCCTGCTGGTCAAACAAACACAAAGAGGGACCCTCTATGTCGTGAGAGGTCAAAGTACGCAAAGAAGAACAAAGCACGCACATGGGGCCCACATGATGTGTGTCCCCACGTCAACCCCAACTGAGCGCACATACGTTCTAAGGTACAAACCACACGTACCTCCAAGTGCTCCCGTATACTCCCAGAGTATACCTCATCTCCAGCCCAAGGGCTATCGTGCACACGACACCCAACGTCAACGCGAAGGCGTGACGTAACATTTACAACTTGTCACCTCAACGACTGAGGCACGAACAACCACATCTATTCAAGCATTACATCACTCAAATGGGAGTGCGCGCGATCACACGACAAGGGTACGCTACAACCACAGTAGAAGGACCGCCCCCAGGGCACCTTCACATTTCCACAATTAATAAGATCATGCAAGAGGCTCCACACAACCAAATGGATCGTACCTTTGTAATCCTCGCAGAAAAACACGCGAGATCGACTACTTACTTGCCTCAAACAGATATCCGACGGAAAATTCACCAACACCGCCTCATGCTCGGATGGTGCCCCGTGATCCCGAGCCTCGACCCCAAAAACAGTCGGGCGCATCGCACCATTGCGATCCCCTCGGAAAAACACGTCAAAAGCACTACTCACTTGAGTGCAATGGATATCCGGAGAAAAAGATGCATTCCGGCGCACCGCACACGATCGGTGCCACGTGGGACCTGCATCCTGGTCCCAGAACTCAATGAACGGATCACGCCATTGTGATCCTCTCAAAAAAGCACACAAGATGGACTACTCACTTGTCCAAAACAGTCGCTCGGTGATAGAGATGGAAAATCACCGTCGACGCCCAAACGGCCCTCGTGGGCCCCACACCATCGTGTCGAATTACAGCGGGTAGATTGCACCATTGCAATCCCCTGGGAAAAACACCCAGAATCAACTGCTCAAACACCCCAAACGGATGTCGGGTGAAAAAGTAGTGTTTCACCGTAATACGTGAAAACTAGGCCCCATGGGGCCCCCACCTCGTCTCCAACCCGAATGCTTTGGAAATCTCCTCAAAAGGTCTGCACGAGGACTAGGATCATGATGTCGCTGACGGCGCATCAATCGGACAACCCAAGCGGGAGTTCGGTCAGACGCAATAATAATTAATTAATTAATTAATTAATCACATTGTGTTTCATGCCGCATAGCAACGAAACCAATCCAAAAAGGTTCCGAACCACATTGGAAGGACCGTCTCAGCCTCAGGGCCACATCGCCTCTAACGACGCATCAAATGGACGTCTAGCTCGCGAGCCAGGTCCGTCGCAACTTTAATAATAAATTAATATCATTAAATCAAAACTCTCGGGTCACCCTCCTTCGTGTGCATATCCGAAAAACCCCTAAAACCACTTTAAAGGGACCGCCTCGTCAATACGGTCGCACAGCCGCAGACGGCGCGTCAATTGGACGCGCCATTTAAGAGTTACGGCCCCTCGAAGGCAAGGGGGCCTATCAGGGCCGGTCCACCCCCGTCGGCCCGGTCCGAGCCGCCGGCCTGCTGGTCGTGGCCCGCCTCAAACCGCCGGACCCGAGCGGGTCCGACCCTCCTCAACTGACTGGACAAATGGTCGGTCTCCTGTTTCAACATAGGACCCACCTCATGCGGGTCCTTGCCTTCCCCGAAACAGACCGGCCGAAGCCGGTCCTCGTTGACCACAGGAAGACCCGCGCGGCGCAAGTCCTTCATCCTCTGCCGAACGCGACTGGCGTGCCGGCCTCCTCCGTGGCAGCCCGGTGCTCCACTCGCCCGCGGCCACTCACCGTCTCCCCCATCACCTGTGCTCTCTGGTCCTCCACCGAACCCCCAAGCCGCCAACCACTAGAGCCACCCGCGCGCCACCGCCTCCGTCATGCCGCACCGCCGCTCGAACCCACCCGAACCCGAAAAACTGCGAACTACGGCGGATGATTGCGGACGCCACGGAGCTCGGAATTCGATTCTGAAAGAAGCGACAGAAATAAAAAATTGTATAATACACGTCCATGGGATTTGTTCGAAGGTTTAACAGCAAATTGATGCATAAAATCGAACTCAAAGGGGGGTTCAGAAATTAAAACGCAAAACGCATAATCCTACCTCGTGGGCGTTTCCTGAAGGTTCACCGCGATCTGTCGGAGGCCTGCCTTTCCGAAGAGGAGGAGGTGATGTAGGGGAGCTTCATCCTTCACAGTGGGGGGCTTCTGGTTCTAGGGGAGAAGAGGGGAGGAAGGAGAAGGGGGTGTTTAAATAATTTATTTAACAATTTAATTAATAAAAAAATCCCGAAAAGACCCGCATCTGAAACTCCCGACGGGGTCAAGGTTAAGCCTCCCCTAGGGTAAAAACCACTTCCCGAGAAAAACGGTGGTCTCTTAATTTTAATCTGAGACCCCATTCAAAAGTTATTGAACTTAGCGTCCAAAGCCGCCAAATTATGAAAACGCCCCTAGGGCCATTTTTCACAGACGGTCCGCACCCGCAAAACATACACCCCTCCTAGGGTAAACGGCACCCTCTAAACTCAATAGTGCCCTTGGTTTTCCAATCCGAGCCATCGTTTAAGAGATACCTGTGTTTCAACATTAAAGGAATTAATTTAATTTATTTAATCCGTTTAACATTCCAGAAGCGAGCGAGGGGTCCAAAAATCTCGCGCCGACAAGTTTTATGTTGTTCCTAGGGTAAAAACCCCATTCCAGACGCATCCATATACTCGGATCTCTGATCTGGTTCACCGTTCAGGAGTTATCGCATTTATTTGGCGTTTCTAGTGTGAATGCACTGAAAATTTAATTCCGGCCACTCCGGGACTCGAAATCGCACGCCGTCTGAAGGCGCTGCTCTGGAATATCATCAAGAATATTCCAAAGTCTTCCGCAGCAAAAAATGGGTTCTTTCATCATTCCCTCCTTCATGCTTTTCGTCCCCAAAAAGAAAAACTAGGGAGCAACAAAGGCTACTAAGCCGACACCTGGCTTTCCCATACCCATAAGAACCCACACACATCTCTGCGTCACCGCACACAGACCAAAGGATTGATCCGTTCACGCGAGGTCGGCTGTTACCGATGTTGTGCACCCACTCTAGACTTTGGGGTTAGGGCAAGGCGGTAGGGTACCTCACCATCCCTGTGCACGGTCTCAAATGGCCCGAAGGCCCTCGGGGGTAGCTCACCTCCCCGACCGAACCCTTACATCGCACGCCGCGACTGGAATAACCGCCCGAACCTGGAACAAGGCCCGGTGATTCCCTCATTCAGAATATCCATATGGTGAAACACCCAAGGATATCTGGTCATGCAAGGTTTCACAGTCGAGGCTCTCTCGAAAGGCGAAGGATTGGACACCATCGACTAGGGAAAAAGGGCTCACGCCTTTTTACCTTACCAACTCAGGGTTACACCGATGCCTCGCGCCACCCTGGTAACAACTCAAATAAGGAGATGGGAGAGAATCATTCCACACACAGAGTCTCAAAATTCTACAACAAAAAGTAGAAGAGCCGCAAGGGGTACCTCTTATCATCCCTTGCTCTGGAGGATCGTAGACATCCAAGGATCGCGGTTGTCTGTGGTCCCAATTGTCAGCTCCTGGAGCCTAACGTGGACCACCTAGTGGTGATGGGAAGACCTCATAAAGCCATCCCCCACTACCAGGTCCTCCCTCTCCCCGGCTAGCACCACCTATTTGGGCACTATTCTGATCACAGCGCTGCCTCCGTCGTGGTGGTGCACCTGCTACCTGCCTGAAGCTCTCCGCATGCCTGGTCGGGCAGTCCCATGCCAGGTAACCTCGTCCATCGCAAGCATAACACCGCCGCTCCCTGAGCTATCCCGGTGCCCTTCGGCACCACTGTGATGTACGACCACGGCCCGGAGCCCACTCACAGAAGAGCACCCTCGGCTAAGGCCGTGCACTTTTCCACCACAGTGGTATACGACCACATATCCACAATTAGCAGTGTAAAGGCCACCTGCGTCGAGGTCCTGTCCTCCTGTGCCTGTTAGCTACGTCAGACGTCCCGACTCCATCACGCCCACTTCCACTACCAACCGCAAAACATGACAGGAAGCTCTCTGTCACCAATGCCTACTCTAGCACCCTGGAATATGTGGAAATGCCACAGGGTACTATGACAGCACGAATCCCTCGGTGGAGACCCTGCTCAAACTTCTGTGCTCAGAGGTTGTCGTCATGGACCAAGTCCGGGTAAAAGCGTGCACGGTCTGCAAAACTAGCCGCGTACTCGGCCACCTCCATCCCTCCCTGCTGAAACTGCATGAGCTCCTGAATCCGAACGGAGTGTAAGAAGGAGGGGAAAACCTCCTCACAGAACAACAACTAGAAGTCTCCCCACAAAAGTGAAGACTCGTCAAGAAGCTGAGTCACCAGACTCCACCAACACCATGTTGTGCCACGAAAAAGGTTGGCTGCCAAAGCCACTCTCTGATCTGTCGGTGTCTGCACAAGCCTGAAAAGGTGAACCATTGCCTCAAGACAATGCTCTGCTGCCTGATGGTCTGGCTCACCACTGAACCTCAGTGGTCTCTGCCACCGGAACTCATGGAGCGCGCTCAACCTGTGCTCAAGCTCAGGCTGCTCCGCTGAAACTGCCTACTGCTCAACAAGTGGGGGTGCTGCTACCGGCCCACCCAGAGAAAGGGGATCACATGATGGGTCCTGGACTATGGCCTCGTATCTCACAGGGTCGTCGTCATGAACCAAAGCTGGTATCCTAGCTGGCTATCTTCGAAGAGACATCCTGAATATTATCAAGGAGTACCGCGGTCAATTGATCATATATGTATATACCAATAACAGTGATGGGGATCTGACTCAAGAAGGACAGTCAAATACTCAACCCTATGTGATGCACATACCAAATTTTCCCTACAATAAGTGTATCAGCATGCCGAGTCGACAAGTGGTTTATCAGGGTCCTGGTGAATGGATACGTCGGCCACCACACCATCACTGGACTCCCTGGCCTGAGAGTCATTCTCGAGACACGTTAATACTGTTGCCCTAAATCCCAACCAATTCCTCTTTTAGGGACGTCCTCGCAATGTCCCAAGGAACAAACCACCTCTGATACCACTTTGTCACGACCCGACCCTACCCGGGCTTGAGCCGCAACTACCCCAAGCCTGTCTCCATAGGCCAGGGGCTGGCGACCAGCGCCGAAGGCACAATAACTTGGGGAGGCCATTGCCTAAGTACCTGTAAACACACACACAGCACACTCAAGGCAAAAGAGCTGAGTAAAGGAAAATACAAGAAGAGTAAAAGAGAAACTGCTATATATATACCAAAAATGTGCATCGACCTCTAAAAAGTACAAGTAAAGTGCTGAAAAGGAAAAAGGGGAAAAACATGCGCCCAACCAGAAAAGTGCCACAACCCGGCAACAAGTAAACAAAACAAATATCCAGAAGGGTCCCCCACCTGGATCCCGACTGCGACCACCTAACGTGGTCCAAGATCCCGAACTCCTATGCTCCACTGAAGTCATGACCAACCTGTTCGTCGTCTGTAAGGGCACACCAAGTATGGGAAAAGCCCAAGCAGGTGTGAGTATAAAAATACTCAGTAGGATACCCCGAAGGCTCAAGGGAGCAACAAAGGAAGTACCTAAGGGTGATAAGTAGAGCGAACAGAAAAAGTAGAGGAGTACAACTGAAAGTGCAGTAAGGAGTACAGTAAAGAGTCCAGCTCAACCCAATAAGAGAAACAAGATAGACTCGTCCAGACACAAGGAGCTTGAAATGGTGAGAAGATGAACTTCTCGTCAAGTCTTCGCTACCTATAGCAGGAGAGTAGACTCATCCAACCACGAGAAGCTAGACACGGAAAGCACGTGGCATACCCAATGCGTGTTCGCCTCTCCTGGAAGGAGAGTAGCCAAAACCCAAGGAGTGGGTACTGGAACAAGGTATATACATATCATTATTCTCAGCAAGAAGCCCAAAAAACTTCGTAAGGGGATCTCCATCTCGTAGCTCAGCCAAAGAAAAACGACTAGCCAATAATCCCAGAAGTAAACATCATCGATGCCCAGCATCCCACACGTCTTCCCCAAAATGCAAGCCAAGAGGATCAAATCACCGCACCTCGACACTATCCACTTTGGGCGGCACTGACTCGCCCACACGGTTTCAGGTTGTGTCACAAGGACGCGTCACGGTGGGGAAAGCGCCCCTCACACTTGAGAGTTCTAGGGAAAGTCAAACCACACCTCGTTACTGCCCTGCAGTTGAGAGGTATTCTCATGGTCAAAGTCGTCGCAAAACTGACCCGAATAACCAAGGGTCCCGCTCCGGTAATCACATAGGAAATCCATAGGCTAGCCTACTCGAAAGGACTGAGCCTAGAATGCCAACAGGTGTCCCACTGCCTAGCCCTGCGGGAGGGTTATTAATAATACATCATTCGGCGACCCACTGCCCAGCCCCGCTGGAGGGTAGACCATAATACATCATCAGGCGATCCACTGCCCAGCCTCGCTGGAGGGTAGACCTGGAATAAGTCGACAGGCGACCCACTGCCCAGCTCCGCTAGAGGGTAGACCTGGAATAAGTCGACAGGCGACCCACTACCCAACCTTGCTGGAGGGTAGACCTGGAACTGGACGACGGGCGACCCACTACCCAGCCCTGCTGGAGGGTAGACCCTAAGAGGTCATCGGGTGACCCACTGCCCAGTCTCTGCTTGAGGGTATACCCTAAGTGCATATAGCATCCCGCCTTTTTATAACATAAACTTTCATTACATTACACAAAACTGAGGATCTTTAAGGTTTAGTGTCTTGGAAACTAGGAACCTAATACATAAAAACAACATAAAACATTCTTTTTAAACACTTGAAAGGATCCTCCTTAAGTTCATCCTAGGTTCATTACTGCATCTCATAACCTGGGGAAATACATCAAAAGAAAGGGTGAGCAGAAGGCCCAGCAAAGGAACAAGAGAAACATTTAACTTGTGAACTTGAGATACATCAACTATGTCATGAAAAAGAACTTTAAGGCATGAGAAAGAAATCATGTGGCATATCATAATAAAAATAAAATTTTTCATAACTTTAAGATGTGGCTACATAATTTAACATAGACAATCATGAACATATCACCAAGGTCCATCCCCAAGGTGTCATTTGAAAATTAACAAGGTTATTCACCAAGATATCGGGAAAATTGTAATCTCTAGTGGTTACATCATTACCCAATGCATTAGAGCGCTATTAAGACGCACCCTTAAATTTTCCTTTATTATCATGTGAGACACATAGATCATCATCAAACATTTGATTAATAACCCATATAGAATAAAATAAATGGGTTTCATTTCATAATCATAACGTTTTAAAAACTGCTTTAAAGACATGATCTTAATGTCACTTTAAACCCACGGAAAGGGAAATCGGGTCTCATGTATGTTAATCCCAAAATTTAAAATAGAATATTTTGATATATATGTGAATACCCTTGTAGAAATAAGATCTTTGAGTATTCACTTTATAACATAAAATAATTTTGAGAAAAGAGAGAGGCATTTTGAGACGAAAATTCTACAGCATAACGGCTATGTTTTGGGGTTTTAGAAAACATTGAAAGGAGAGGGGACATTGGTAAAAAATTAATAAATGACCCATAAAACAGTATAGGGGCAGAATAAGAAGGATATATAAACATGGTAATTAATTTTTAAGGACATACCATTTGAAATGAAAAACATGGAAGGAAAACAAAAATTAGATTTCTCTTATGAAAATTCGGTAGCCTAACGACGTCACTTAAACATTCTTAAAACGAATTGATGAGAGAAAGATGGGGTCTCTCATAATATGAACATGAAAATGGAAGTAATATGAATATATAATAGAATACTCCAACATAAGAACATAGATTATAAAAAAAAATTACATAAAAGAGATTACTTGAAAAGAAAGGGAGAGGTCGGATCCCTTACCTTAAAACGTAACTCTTAAAACACATAGGTTTGGACCTTGAGGGCTTGGGGGCACCTTGGGAGGACTCATTGGGAGGTAAGGAGACCAGAACATCGTTGAGAATGATTTTAGAGTCCAAATGATGAGAAAATGGCTTGGTATTTATAGGGAAAGTGAGGGGACAAGGCATTAATGGCCAAGGGACACCTCATAAGTGGGTTTCTCAAAACCATGTGCTCTCCCAAGATATTTCCCATGAAGTTAGGCCACATGGGGCCCCCAATACAATAATTCATCACCTTTGATCGACCAACCCATAAAATATCTCATGACATCATCATGACACAATTATGATGTCATTAAACATACTGAAACCCTAAAACTGTATTTTTACTATTCACTGAAAATTCATCTTTCACAGAAAAATCCCAAAATATCACCTTAACAGAATATCAATGCTCTGATTTCAAAAATGAACTCCATTTTATAAAAATAATTTTCTAAATATTTTTAATTTAATTTTTAAATAAATACACTATTCACTGAAAATTCATTTTTTCATAAAAAACCCCAAAAATTACCTTAACATAATATCGATGATCTGAGTTCAAAAATGAAATCCATTTTATAAAAATAATTTTCTAAATATTTTTAATTTAATTTTTAATTAAAAAACATTATTCACTCGAAAAAACTAATACTTGAATAATAATTTATGAAACCATTATTTACTCATTTTATTGAATCACATTACTTAATCTAGGTGTCTAAATTATATTAAAACTTTTTTTTGAGCGAAATTACTAATCCATTTGGTCACATTACTAATCCTAAGCATAAAATCACTATTCATAATTTACTATTCATCAAAATTTAAGTTGATCTTATTAGACTCCAAATTTCTTATTGAACATAATTATAGAAGACCATTTTTTGAAAATCATTACACATTTTTAATTATTTAAGGTTTACATAAATATTTTTAAAATATCATTTTTCTAAAATTCATCAAAAATATGCATACTATATTTATCCGCTCATTTGAAAATTCATAAACTTCATCATAAGAAGAAATCCCAATTTTTATTTAAAACAAAGGATTACACAAGGTAGTTACGCTCTCCTTACATAGCCCCTTATCACACCAGTATAGGATCTAAGTGTAAGGTGTGCTAAAGTGAGAGAATCTGAGGGAGGCTCGACCAACATCGCACGGGTAGTAATTTCTATCAGTTTGAACTTCTCGCGAAGGCGATCCCGTTCTAGCTTCACACGATGAAGTTCAGCTTGGTTTTGGTCCAGAGCAAAGCCCAGTGGTGCTACCTCCTTCCCAAGTTCTGTTAGATTGGCTTCGATCGGTCCAAGACTACTGGGTGAGGCCATCAAATCTTCTTTCTATATTAATTAACCAAGATTAATTATATTTAGAGACAATAATCAAAACATTTAATTTCCAGTGGTCCTATTGACGAATGGTCATATAACAGTAATAACTCAATGGTCTCATTTTAATTATACTCATGTTATCAAATGAAACATTTTTTTGAGTATATAAATAAAATAAAATAACACGCAAAATTAGGAAACAATATTTATTCAAAATTTTGGGTCGTTACAATCTTTCCCCCTTAAAAACTTGCGTCCTCACAATTTTTAAAATTGGGTTTTGAAATTTCATTGAAAGTCCCTCATCGGAAAAGGAGTCAGTAACACTATTACTTTAAAAGAAAGAAAGGGAAGTAAAAAGGTCACCCGAGTTAACCCATACTAGGATCCCATGTAGGAAAACATGGACATGGAGGAAAAAACAAAGGGTCACGTTCTAAGTGAGAGTGATAGAAAACATGATTAGGAGAAATTTAACCATAAGAAAATCCCAAACTTATGAAGTGTGTAAATGGTCTTTGATTACCTAGTAGGAAATGTAAACCAACAACGTTTTTGTTTTACGTTACTTTTCATAATTTGGAGGAATTCCTTTACTACATAGAACAAAAACATAAAGAAATATACCTACCTTCATGTAGAGTTTCATCCATTAATAAGTTACTTCCAAAACTAATCTTTTCTCCAAATGATGAGCATTCAAAACTACTTGGTCTCATCAAAACACAAGAATCATGTTCTAGAGAATCACGTAATCCACAAAAGATTTACTATATATTTTTTCTATCTTTAAACATTATCCCAAAAATAGAAAGGTTAAGGTAAAACAACTCTTAAAAAAGAAAGAATCCCATAGGAATGGAAACTACTTTTAAATCTTCAAAGTTCCATGGTACTACTCAAAGTTCATCATAGACCATTCCATAAATAACGGTCCTTAAAATTCCTCAAAATAAACCAAAACTAAGATTGAAACCCAAATACAAGAAGGATTTGATAACATAGTCTTCCAAAATAAACTTCATTGTTCATCTCCAAACAACATCAACCACTCCTAACATCTTATAACAAAAGTAGCTAACCTAAACATATTTTACCCAAGATAGGTTAATTATTCCCATAAGTAACCTAAATTACTATAGGTCCCCCTTAAATTCATCGATTCTTCAAAATATAAGTCAACCTTACTCCTCAATGAAAATACTATAGTAATCTATTTACCTCGATCATATAGGGTCCCCAAAATAGTGAACGTATTCCAAAATAATAATCATATTTTAATCCCAAATCATATCTGTCATATTAATACGGAAATCATTGCATTTCTTATCACATTGGTTGTTGGGACATGTTCTTCCATTTCCCACCATTAACTGAGAAGAGAAAGTATAATGAGGGGCTTAAATACTTAGCCAATAATAAAGAAAAGGAACTTAAAGCATATAAAGATATCTTGTAGAAGAATAGTATACCCTAACTTGTGATCCCATAGGTTCCCATCTAGGTTATCAATGATCATATATTCTTATGCGAATATTTATTTTATTTTATCTTCGTTCCTTTAACAATGGTTCATACAAAGCTTATGAATTTACCAAAGCATATCCCCCGGGAGTGTCGTAACCAAGAGTGCAGTAAGTCCCGTTGTTGTGTACCAGTTCACATTTGAGTCTAGCTCAAAGCAGTGTTTTCGGGTTTTACCCCTATGTACATTTGTGCCAGAGCCACCTCTACCTTCTCGTATCCAGATAGGGATATATTTTCTTGGCAACCCATTACTCAATACTCACCAAAATACCAGGAAGATTTCATATATATAAAATTTTCAATAGGATTCTTCTTAAAGTTTTCATATCCTAATTTCCACAAATAACTAAACAATCCTTTCATACCAACTATAGAATCCCGCCTTTTTTTAACATAAACTTTCATTACATTACACAAAACTGAGGATCCTTAAGGTTTAGTGTCTTGGAAACCAGGAACATAATACATGAAAACAACATAAAACATTCTTCTTAAACACTTAAAAGGCTCCTCCTTAAGTTCATCCTAGGTTCATTACTGCATCTCATAACCTGGGGACATACATCAAAAGAAAGGGTGAGCAGAAGGCCCAGTAAGGGAACAAGAGAAACATTTAACATGTGAACTTGAGATACATCAACTATGTCATGAAAAAGAACTTTAAGGAATGAGAAAGAAATCATGTGTCATATCATAATAAAAATAAAATTTTTCATAACATTAAGATGTGGCTACATCATTTTACATAGAAAATCATGAACATATCACCACGGTCCATCCCCAAGGTGTCATTTGAAAATTACCAAGGTTATTCACCAAGATATCATGAAAATTGTAATCTCTAGTGGTTACATCATTACCCAATTCATTGGAGCGCTATCAGGGCGCGCCCTTAAATTTTCCTTTATTATCATGTGAGACACATATATCATCATCAAAAATTTCATAAATAACCCATATAGCATAAAATAAATGGGTTTCATTTCATAATCATAACGTTTTAAAAACTGCTTTAAAGACATGATCTAAATGTCACTTTAAACCCACGGAAAGGGAAAGCGGGTCTCATGTATGTAAATCCTAGAATTTAAAATAGAACATTTTGTTATATATGTGAATACCCTTATATAAATAAGATCTTTGAGTATTCACTTTATAACATAAAATAATTTTGATAAAAGAGAGAGGCATTTTGAGATGAAAATTCTGCAGCATAACGGCTATGTTTCGGGGTTTTAGAAAACATTGAAAGAAGAGGGGACATGGGTAAAACATTCATAAATGACCCATAAAACAGTAGAGGGATAGAATAAGAAGGATATATGAACATGGTAATTAAATTTTAAGGACATACCATTTGAAGTGAAAAACATGGAAGGAAGACAAAAATTAGATTTCTCTTATGAAAATTCGGTAGCCTAACGACGTCACTTAAACATTCTTAAAACGAATTGATGAGAGCAAGATGGGGTCTCTAATCATATGAACATGAAAAGGGAAGTAATATGAATATAGAAGAACATCCTCAAACATAAGAACGTGGAGTATAAAATAAATGACATAAAAGAGATTACTTAAAAGAGATTACTTGAAAAGAAAGGGAGAGGTCGGATCCCTTACCGTAAAACGTAACTGTTAAAACACAAAGGTTTGGACCTTGAGGGCTTGGGGGCACCTTGGGAGGACTCCTTGGGAGGTAATGAGACCATAACATCGTTAATAATGATTTTGGAGTCCAAAGGATGAGATAATTCCTTGGTATTTATCGTGAAAGTGAGGGAACAAGACATTAATGGCCAAGGGACAACTCATAAGTGGGTTTCTCAAGACCATGTGCTCTCCCAAGATATTTCCAATGATGTTAGGCCACATGGGGCCCCCAATAAAATAATTCATCACCTTTGGTCTACCAACCCATAAAATATCTCATGACATCATCGTGACACAGTTATGATGTCATTTAACATACCGAAACCCTAAAACTGTATTTTTACTATTCACTGAAAATTCAACTTTCTCAGAAAAATCCCAAAATTTCACCTTAACCAAATATCAATGCTCTGATTTCAAAAATGAACTCCATTTTATAAAAATAATTTTCTAAATATTTTTAATTTAATTTTTACATAAATACACTATTCACCGAAAATTCATTTTTTCAGAAAAAACCCCAAAAATTATCTTAACATAATATCAATGGTCTGAGTTCAAAAATGAAATCCATTTTATAAAAATAATTTTCTAAATATTTTTAATTTAATTTTTAATTAAAAAACACTATTCACTCGAAAAAACTAATACTTCAATAATAATTTATGAAACTGTTATTTACCCGTTTTATTGAATCACATTACTTAATCTAAGTGTCTAAATTATATTAAAACTTTCATTGAGCTAAATTACTAATCCATTTGGTCACATTACTAATCCTAAACATAAAATCACTATTCATAATTTACTATTCATCAAAATTTATGTTGATCTTATTAGACTTCAAATTTCTTACTGAACAAAATTGTAGAAGACCATTTTTTGAAAATCATTACACATTTTTAATTATTTAAGGTTTACATAAACATTTTTAAAATATCCTTTATCTAAAATTCATCAAAAATATGCATACTATATTTATCATGTCATTTGAAAATTCATAAACTTCATCATAAGAAGAAATACCAATTTTTATTTAAAGAAAAAATTACACAAGGCAGTTACGGTCTCCTTACATAGTTCCTTATCACACCAGCATAGGACCTAAGTGTAAGGTGTGCTAAGGTGAGAGAATCTGAGGGAGGCTCGGACAACATCACACGGGTAGTAATTTCTATCAGTTTGAACTTCTCGCGAAGGCGATCCCATTCTAGCTTCACACGATGAAGTTCAGCTTGGGTTTGGTCCAGAACAAAGCCCAGTGGTGCTACCTCCTTCCCAAGTTCTGTTAGATGGGCTTCGATCGGTCCAAGACTACTGGGTGAGGCCATCAAATCTTCATTCTATATTAATTAACCAATATTAATTTTATTTAGAGACAATAATCAAAATGTTTAGTTTCTAGTGTTCATATTGACCAATGGTCATATAACAGTCAAAACCCAACGGTATCTTTTTAATTATACTCATGTTATCAAATGAAACATTTTTGTTGAGTGTAAAAATAAAATAAAATAACACACAAAATTAGGAAACAAGATTTATTGAAAATTTCGTGTCGTTACAATCTTCTCCCCTTAAGAAATTGCGTCCTCTTAATTTTTAAAATTGGGTTTTGAAATTTCATTGAAAGTCCCTCATCGGAAAAGGAGTCAGTAACACTATTACTTTAAAAGAAAGAAAGGGAAGTAAAAAGGTCACCCGAGTTAACCCATACTAGGATCCCATATAGGAAAACATGTGCATGGAGGAAAAAACAAAGGGTCACGTTCTAAGGTAGAGTGATAGAAAACATGATTAGGAGAAAGTTAACCATAAGAAAATCCCAATCTTTCGATGTGTGTAAACGGTCATTGATTACCTAGTAGGAAACGTAAACCAACAACGTTTTTGTTTTACGTTCCTTTTCATAATTTTGATGAATTCATTTACTACATAGAATAAAAACATAAGGAAATATACCTACCTTCATGTAGAGTTTCATCCTTTAATAAGTTTTTACCAAAACTAATCTTTTCTCTAAACGATGAGCATTCAAAACTACTTGGTCTCATCAAAACTGAAGAATCATCTTCTAGAGAATCACATAATCCACAAAAGATTAACTATCTATTTCTTCTATCTTTAAACATTATCCCAAAAACAGAAAGGTTAAGGTAAAACAACTCTTCAAAAAGAAAGAATCCCATTGGAATGGAAACTACTTTTAAATCTTCAAAGTTCCATGGTACTACTCAAAGTTCATCATAGACCATTCCATAAATAATGGTCCTTAAAATTCCTCAAAATAAACCAAACTAAGATTGAAACCCCAATACAAGAATGATTTGACAACATAGTCTTCCAAAATAAACATCATTGTTCATCTCAAAACAACATCAACCACTCCTAACATATTATAACAAAAGTAGATAACCTAAACATATTTTACCCAAGATAGGTTAATCATTCCCATAAGTAATCTAAATTACTATAGGTCCACCTTAAATTCATCGATTCTTCAAAATATAGGTCAACCTTACTCCTCAATGAAAATACTGTAGTAATCTATTTACCTCGATCATATAGGGTCTCCAAAATAGTGAACGTCTTCCAAAATAATAATCATCTTTTAATCCCCTAATCATGTCTATCATATTAATACGGAAATCGTCGCATTTCCTATCACATTGGTTGTTGGGACATGTTCTTCCATTTCCCACCATTAACTAAGAAGAGAGAGTATAATTAGGGGCATAAATAATTAGCCAATAATCATGAAAAAAAACATAAATCATATAAGGATATCTTGTAGAAGAATAGTATACCCTAAAATGTGATCCCTTAGGTTCCCATCTAGGTTATCCATGATCATATATTCTTATGCGAATCATTATTTTATTTTATCTTCGTTCCTTTAACAATGGTTCATACTAAGATTATGAATTTACCAAAGCATATCCCCTGGGAGTATCGTAACCAAGAGTGTAGCAAGGCCCTCTATTGTGTACCAGTTCCCGTTTGAGTATAGCTCAAAGCAGTGTTTTCGGGTTTTACCCCTATGTACATCTGTGCCAGAGCCACCTCTACCTGCTCGTATCCAGACAGGGATGTATTTTCTTGGCAACCCATTACTCAATACTCACCGAAATTCCAGGAAGATTTCCTATATATAAACTTTTCAATAGGAATATTCCTAAAGTTTTCATATCCTAATTTACATAAATAACTAAACAATCCTTTGATACCAACTATAGCATCCCGCCTTTTATAACATAAACTTTCATTACATTACACAAAACTGAGGATCTTTAAGGTTTAGTATCTTGGAAATCAGGAACATAATACATGAAAACAACATAAAACATTATTCTTAAACACTTGAAAGGATCCTCCTTAAGTTCATCCTAGGTTCATTACAGCATCTCATAACCTGGGGACATACATCAAAAGAAAGGGTGAGCATAAGGCCCAGTATGGGAACAAGAGAAACATTTAACATGTGAACTTGAGATACATTAACTATGTCATGAAAAAGAACTTTAAGGCATGAGAAAGAAATCATGTGGCATATCATAATAAAAATAACATTTTTCATAACATTAAGATGTGGATACATCATTTAACATAGACAATCATGAAAATATCACCAAGGTCCATCCCCAAGGTGTCATTTGAAAATTACCAAGGTTATTCACCAAGATATTGTGAAAATTGTAATCTCTAGTGGTTACATCATTACCCAATGCATTGGAGCGCTATCAGGGCGCACCCTTAATTTTTCCTTTATTATCATGTGAGCCACATATATCATTAAAAAAAATTTCATAAATAACCCCTATAGAATATAATAAATGGGTTTCATTTCATAATCATACCGTTTTAAAAACTACTTTAAAGACATGATCTTAATGTCACTTAAAACCCACGGAAAGGGAAAGCGGGTCTCATGTAGGTAAATCACAGAATTTAAAATTGAACATTTTGATATATATGTGAATACACTTTTATAAATAAGAGCTTTGAGTATTCACTTTATAACATAAGATAATTTTGAGAAAAGAGAGAGGCATTTTGAGACGAAAATTTTGCAGCATAATGACTATGTTTCGGGGTTTTAGAAAACATTAAAAGGAGAGGGGACATGGGTAAAACATTCATAAATGACCCATAAAACAGTAGAAGGACATAATAAGAAGTATATATGAACATGGTAATGAAATTTGAAGGACATACCATTTGAAATGAAAAACATGGAAGGGAGACAAAAATTAGATTTCTCTTATGAAAATTCGGCAGCCTAACAGCGTCACTTAAACATTCTTAAAACGTATTGATGAGATCAAGATGGGATATCTCATTATATGAACATGAAAAGGGAAGTAATATGAATATATAAGAACATCATCCAACATAATAACATGGAGTATAAAAGAAATTACATAAAATAGATTACTTGAAAATAAAGGGAGAGGTCGGATCCCTTACCTTAAAACATAACTCTTAAAACACAAAGGTTTGGACCTTGAGGGCTTGGGGGAAACTTGGGAGGACTCCTTGGGAGGTAAGGAGACCCGAACTTCGATGAGAATGATTTTGGAGTCCAAAGGATGTGAGAATGACTTGGTATTTATAGGGAAAGTGAGGGGACAAGGCATTAATGGCCAAGGGACACCTCATAAGTGGGTTTCTCAAAACCATTGCCCTCCCAAGATATTTCCCATGAAGTTAGGCCACATGGGGCCCCCAATACAATAATTCATCACATTTGGTCGGCCAACCCATAAAATATCTCATGACATCATCATGACACAATTATGATGTCATTAAACATACCGAAACCCTAAAACTGTATTTTTACTATTCACTGAAAATTCAACTTTCTCAGAAAAATCCCAAAATTTCACCTTAACCAAATATCAATGCTCTGATTTCAAAAATTAACTCTATTTTATAAAAATAATTTTCTAAATATTTTTAATTTATTTTTTAAATAAATACACTATTCACCGAAAATTCATTTTTTTAGAAAAAACCCCAAAAAATACCTTAACATAATATCGATGCTCTGAGTTGAAAAATGAAATCCACTTTATAAAAATAAATTTTTAAATATTTTTAATTAAAAAACACTATTCACTCGAAAAAACTAAAACTTGAATAATAATTTATGAAACCGTTATTTACCCGTTTTATTGAATCACATTACTTAATCTATGTGTCTAAATTATATTAAAACTTTCTTTGAGCAAAATTACTAATCCATTTGGTCACATTACTAATCCTAAGAATAAAATCACTATTCATAATTTACTATTCATCAAAATTTAAGTTGATCTTATTAGACTCCAAATTTCTTACTGAACATAATTATAGAAGACCATTTTTTGAAAATCATTACACATTTTTAATTATTTAAGGTTTACATAAACATTTTTAAAATATCATTTTTCTAAAATTCATCAAAAATATGAAAACTATATTTATCCGGTCATTTGAAAATTCATAAACTTCATCATAAGAAGAAATCCCAATTTTTATTTAAAACAAAGGATTACACAAGGCAGTTACGGTCTCCTTACATAGCCCCTTATCACACCAGCATAGGACCTAAGTGTAAGGTGTGCTAAGGTGAGAGAATCCGAGGGAGGCTCAGCCAACATCGCACGGGTAGTAATTTCTATCAGTTTGAACTTCTCGTGAAGGCGATCTCGTTCTAGCTTCACACGATGAAGTTCAGCTTGGGTTTGGTCCAGAGAAAAGCTCAGTGGTGCTACCTCCTTCCCATGTTCTGTTAGATGGGCTTCGATCGGTCCAAGACTACTCGGTGAGGCCATCGAATCTTCATTCTATATTAATTAACCAAGATTACTTGTATTTAGAGAAAATAATCAAAAGATTTAGTTTCCAGCGGTCATATTGACCAATGGTCATATAACAGTAAAAACCCAACGGTCTCATTTTAATTATACTCATGTTATCAAATGAAACATTTTTTTGAGTATAAAAATAAAATAAAATAACACACAAAATTAGGAAACAAGATTTATTCAAAATTTCGGGTCGTTAAAATCTTCCCCCCTTAAGAAATTGCGTCCTCGCAATTTTTAAAATTGGGGTTTGAAATTTCATTGAAAGTCCCTCATCGGAAAAGGAGTCAGTAACACTATTACTTTAAAAGAATGAAAGGGAAGTAAAAAGGTCACCCGAGTTAACCCATACTAGGATCCCATGTAGGAAAACATGGACATGGAGGAAAAAACAAAGGGTCACGTTCTAAGGGAGACTGATAGAAAACATGATTAGGAGAAAGTTAACCATAAGAAAATCCCAAACTTATGATGTGTGTAAATGTTCTTTGATTACCTAGTAGGAAAATTAAACCAACAATGTTTTTTTTTACGTTCCTTTTCATAATTTTGAGGAGTTCATTTACTACATAGAACAAAAACATAAGGAAATATACCTACCTTCATGTAGAGTTTCATCCTTTAATAAGTTTCTACCAAAACTAATCTTTTCTCCAAACGATGAGCATTCAAAACTACTCGGTCTCTTCAAAACACAATAATCATCTTCCAGAGAATCACATAATCCGAAAAGGATTAACTATCTATTTCTTCTATCTTTAAACATTATCCCAAAACAGAAAGGTTAAGGTAAAACAACTCTTCCAAAAGAAAGAATCCCATATGAATGGAAACTACTTTTAAATCTTCAAAGTTCCATGGTACTACTCAAAGTTCATCATAGACCATTCCATAAATAACAGTCCTTAAAATTCCTCAAAATAAACCAAACTAAGATTGAAACCAAAATACAAGAAGGATTTGATAAGATAGTCTTCCAAAATAAACTTCATTGTTCATCTCCAAACAACATCAACCACTCCTAACATCTTATAAAAAAAGTATCTAACCAAAACATATTTTACCCAAGATAGGTTAATCATTCCCATAAGTAACCTAAATTACTATAGGTCCACCTTAAATTCATCGATTCTTCAAAATATAAGTCAACTTTACTCCTCAATGAAAATACCATAGTAATCTACTTACCTCGATCATATAGGGTCCCCAATATAGTTAACGTCTTCCAAAATAATAATCATCTTTTAATCCCCGAATCATCTCAGTCATATTAATACGGCAATCATCTCATTTCCTATCACATTGGTTGTTGGGACATGTTCTTCCATTTCCCACCATTAACTATGAAGAGAAAGTATAATTAGGGGCTTAAATACTTATCCAATAATCATGAAAAGGAACTTAAAGCATATAAGGATATCTAGTAGAAGAATAGTATACCCTAACTTGTGATCCCCTAGGTTCCCATCTAGGTTATCCATGAACATATATTCTTATGCGAATCTTTACTTTATTTTATCTTTGTTCCTTTAACAATGGTTCATACTAAGCTTATTAATTTACCAAAGCATATCCCTCAGGAGTGTCGTAACCAAGAGTGTAGCAAGGCCCGTTGTTGTGTACCAGTTCTCGTTTGATTCTAGCTCAAACTAGTGTTTTCGGGTTTTACCCCTATATATATCTGTGTCAGAGCCACCTCTACCTGCTCGTATCCAGACTAGGATGTATTTTCTTGGCAACCCATTACTCAATACTCACCAAAATACCAGGAAGATTTACTATATATAAACTTTTCTATAGGATTCTTCCTAAAGTTTTCATATCCTAATTTCCACAAATAACTAAACAATACTTTGATACCAACTATAGCATCCCGCATTTTTATAATATAAACATTCCTTACATTACACAAAACTGGGGATCTTGAAGGATTAGTGTCTTGGAAACCAGGAACATAATACATGAAAACAACATAAAACATTGTTCTCAAACACATGAAAGGATCCTCCTTAAGTTCATCCTAGGTTCATTACTGCACCTCATAACCTGGGGACATACATCAAAAGAAATGGTGAGCATAATGCCCAGTAAGGGAACAAGAGAAACATTTAACATGTGAACTTGAGATTCATCAACTATGTCATGAAAAAGAACATTAAGACATAAGAAAGAGATCATGTGGAATATCATAATAAAAAAAAAATTCATAACTTTAAGATGTGGCTACATCATTTAACATAGAAAATCATGAACATATCACCAAGGTCCATCCCCAAGGTGTCATTTGAAAATTACCAAGGTTATTCACCAAGATATCGTGCAAATTGTAATCTCTAGTGGTTACATCATTACCCAATCCATTGGAGCACTATCAGGGCGCACCCTTAAATTTTACTTTATTATCATGTGGTCCACATATATCATCATCAAACATTTCATAAATAACCCATATAGCATAAAATAAATGGGTTTCATTTCATAATCATAATGTTTTAAAAACTGCTTTAAAGACATGATCTTAATGTCACTTTAAACCCGCAGAAAGTGAAAGCGGGTCTCATGTATGTAAATAACAGAATTTAAAATAGAACATTTTGATATATATGTGAATAACCTTGTAGAAATAAGAGCTTTGAGTATTCAATTTATAACATAAAATAATTTTGAGAAAAGAGAGAGGCATTTTGAGATGAAAATTCTGCAGCATAACGGCTATGTTTCAGGGTTTTAGAAAACATTGAAAGGAGAGGGGACATTGATAAAAAATTTGTAAATGACCCATAAAACAGTATAGGGACAGAATAAGAAGGATATATGAACATGGTAATTAAATTTTAAGGACATACCATTTGAAATGAAAAACATGGAAGGAAGACAAAAATTTGATTTCTCTTATGAAAATTCGGCAGCCTAACGACGTCACTTAAAAATTATTAAAACTAATTGATGAGAGCAAGATGAGGTATCTCATAATATGATCATGAAAAGGGAAGTAATATGAATATATAAGAACATCCTCCAACATAAGAACATGGAGTATAAAAGAAATGACATAAAAGAGATTACTTGAAAAGAAAGGGAGAGGTCGGATCCCTTACCTTAAAATGTAACTCTTAAAACACAAAGGTTTGGACCTTGAGGGATTGGGGGCTCCTTGGAAGGACTCCTTGGGAGGTAAGGAGACCGGAACTTCGTTGAGAATGATTTTTGAGTCCAAAGGATGAGATAATGGCTTGGTATTTATAGGGAAATTGAGGGGACAAGGCACTAATGGCCAAGGGACACCTCATTAGTGGGTTTCTCAAAATCATGTGCTCTCCCAAGAGATTTCCCATGAAGATAGGCCACATGGGGACCCCAATACAATAATTAATCACCTTTGGTCGGCCAGCCCATAAAATATCTCATGACATCATCATGAAACAATTATGATGTCATTAAACATACTGAAACCATAAAACTGTATTTTTACTATTCCCTGAAAATTCAACTTTCTCAGAAAAATCCCAAAATTTCACCTTAACCAAATATCAATGATCTGATTTCAAAAATTAACTCCATTTTATAAAAATAATTTTCTAAATAATTTTAATTTAATTTATAAATAAACACACAATTCACCGAAAATTCATTTTTTCAGAAAAAAACCCCAAAAATTACCTTAACATAATATCGATGCTCTGACTTCAAAAATGAAATCCATTTTATAAAAATAAATTTCTAAATATTTTTAATTTAATTTTTAATTAAAAAACACTATTCACTCGAAAAAACTAATACTTGAATAATAATTTATGAAACCGTTATTTACCCGTTTTATTGAATCACATTACTTAATCTAGGTGTCTAAATTATATCAAAACTTTCTTTGAGCGAAATTACTAATCCATTTTGTCACGACCCGTCCTCGGGCCCGTGTCGTGACTACCCCAAGCCCGCCTTCCATAGGCCAGGGGCTGGCGACTAGCACCAAGGCGTAAATCCCAACAAAAAGGGAAGGCATTGCCTTTGAAAAGTAAACAAGCACCACAGAGCAAGCAAGCGGAAAAGTAAACACTAAGTAAAACTGTACAAGCTGTGCTGAAAGTAAAAAGGGGCCGGAAATACAAGCCCAACTGTAAAGTACAACTGAAAGGAAAAACAGCAACTAAAAAGGGAAAACTGCAACGTCGAGCCGTCCTCCGGAAGTCCCACCTGAAGGGTGGGTACAGATAGTCTCCACTGCTCCTCGGGTCCACCTAACCGCTCCGAGTACGTCCCGCCCAGTGGTCCACCTCCAGGTATTGTCCTGCTCCGCACGCCTCCTCCACGATCAGCGCTGTCCGTCGTCTGCAACCAACACCACGAAGTGCGGGCATAGCCCGTGCAGGGGTGAGTATAAGCTACTCAGTAGGGACCCCGAGACCCCCGAAGGTCTCCCGAAATCCACAAAGGATAATTCACAAAGGAAAGATACAATCACGAAGTAACATCTGACACGGCTTAGGTATATGCCCATACATATACCTAAGTCTTCAATTCCCGTTCGGCTCCAACGTCCGAGCCCAAGCACAACCCAGTCCACACAGGAAAGCAAAACGTATACCCACGCAGGATAGAGCAACACAATCCACAAAGGAGAGTAACACAAGATTCAGCTCACACAGGTATACTTCTTCGGACGATGATAAAGATGATCATTGAACCATCTAAGTCGTCGGACCCACGAAGGATCGATAGGTACTAACCTTGCAGTGACCCACACAGGATCGGGCCCACGCAGGACCTGTAGAAGTTGGCTCACACAGAACCGCTGAGAGATGACCCACACAGGATCGGGCCCACACAGGACCGGGCCCACGCAGGACCTGTAGGCGCTGGCTCACACAGAACCGCTGAGCGCTGACCCACGCAGGATCGGACCCACATAGGATCGGGCCCACACAGGACCGGCAGCACTGATCCACGTAGGATCGCTGAGTGCAGTAGTCGTCGCAGTCCGCTGAGGATCTCTGCACAGTCGTCGCCGCAGTCCACTGAGGATTTCTGCACGGTCGTCGTCGGAGTCCACGGAGGATCTCTGCACAGTCGTCGCCGCAGTCCACTGAGGATCTCTGCACGGTCGTCGCTGTCGAAGTAGCAGTCGCAGCCAGCACTAGGGTTCCCGCACACAGCAAGCTCGTTCGGGAAGGTCCGCTCCATGAGCCGAGAGGCTGATACATCAACTGACACGAAGTCCGAAGTTGATGTATCCAAAAGTTCCGTATCGTCAACAGGAACTCAACGTCGCAGACGGCGCGTCAATCGGACGCCCGGTCTGAGAGATATTGGCATTTTCGTCCCAGGGGCCCGGTTGGTTTTTAAGGCAAAACCAACCCGACCGCACTCCACCTGCGTCCAAACCTCGGGCGGAGTATGCCAAAAGATCCGTCTCACTTAGAGGAATTCAACAAAGCTGACGGCACGTCAATCGGACGTCCGTAGCTCAAGATATGAGCGTTTCCGCTCCGAGGGCCCGGTTGGTCTCGTGTACGAACCAACCCGGCCGAACTCAAAGTATTCCGAAACCTTGAGTGCGATATACCGAAACGACCGTCTCGATCCAAGGATCGCGTTGCCGCTGACGGCGAGTCGTTTGGAGGCACAAAGCTCAAGATACAGGCGTTTGAACGAAAACGTCCGAAGATGGGGGGTACGGGCCCGGGCCGACCCGGCCCGACCCCCCCCCCCCCCCTGGGTCGGCCCGAACCGGGTCGACCCGACCCGGGTCCGACCCGGCTGGCCCGGCTCGGCCGGCTCGGCTTGGCCGAGCCGCGCGGGTGGAAGCCGCGGGCGCTGACCCGCGGCTTGAGGAAGGACCGCGGCCCGCGTGCGGGCCGCGCTGGCGAGCCGCGTCCGCCCGGATGAACCGGACCCGCGCGCCGCGGGTCCATTTGGTCGCCGCCGCCGCGGCTTCAGCCGTGGAGGATTTCGTCCGGCGGCGCGCCGGGGCGCCGCCGCCTCCAGCAACTTCCGCGGGCCGCTGGCGTCGCTCCGGTGGCCCGTTTTCCTTCCCGTCTGCGTCGTTGCTCCTCCCGGGATCCGTTCTTTACTGCGGGATCGTCAACCGTCCGCTGCGGCACATTCCGTTGTTGACCGTCAAATCCGCACAAAACGAAGAACGGCGGAGGGTCGTCGGGCCGTGTTCGTTCGGCCCGCACCCTCCGCGTTAGAGATAAACAACCGGGAGAAAAACGATCAACACATGATCCAACAATTTTAATTAAAATAAAATTTTTCATTGAAAACCGACTTTTTAATTTTCAAGAACGTTCATGAGAAAATTAAAAAGGGGTAATTTTCCAAAATGAATCCCTACCTTGATGATCGTCGTGCGCGGGCGTTCTTCGCGGAAGAGACCGTCGCGGAAGAGATCGATCGTCGCGGCGTCGCGGGGAGGCGTCGCGTCGTCGCGGATTCCGGCGTTGAGTCGGTGAGCTCAACGAATCAAGAACAACAGATTTAAATTATTAATATTTAAATCTGTGTTTCGTTTAAAACCAAAGAAAAGAACTTGAGAGGAAATCCGAAAGCACTCACCTCGAATGGTCGGTGATCAGAGATCGGAGATCGGATATCGGAAGAGCGTCTCGGGTGAAGGCGTCGTCGATTTCCGGGTTCGGCGTTCTTCACGTTCTTCGCGTTCTTCGCGTTCTTCGCGAGGGAGAAGAAGTTGCGAGGGTTCTCCCAAATCTTCTCAAGCGCAAATAACCAGAGGTTAAGCGTTGGTCTTATTTTATTATTACGCCAACGAATTTGAAAAACTGGTTAAGAAACGATCCATCAATTTGTTGAATTAATTCAACGAAAGAAAAGACCCATTTAATTCACGAAGGAAACAGCCCATTTAATTCACGAAAGAAACAACCCATTTAATTCACGAAATAAACCGCCCAATTAAATGGTCTGTTAAGAATTTAGAAAACGCGTCGGTTGACTTTCATTAAGATGGGTTTTCACGGGTGCGTTTCTTAGCGGAAAGAAACGGTGGGGCTCGTGCGGGCCCCACCTCACAAATATCCTACCAAGGGGGTAGGATATTTCTGGATAGCATCCTATCCAGTTCAATTCAGTTCAAGCCTCCTTTAAGTGGCTTCAAGTGGCTTCCAAGTGGCTTAAGTGAAATAAAATAAAGCTGTCGCAAAATTATTTTATTTCTTAACTTTAAGCCCGAAAATTAAAAACCACACCCGAGAAAACGCAACTCCGGAAGAGGCGTTTCTAAGCGAATACCGGCGCTGCGATTTCATCGGTGCCCTCAGAATTCGATTCCGGGCACCGGTTCAAAAGTTAGAAATACTCGCTCGTCCGTTCACTGAACGTACCCGAGCCAAACTTCAGAAAATGATTCCGGGCACACCGGGCCTCGGAATCAGGCGCCGTCAGAAACTGCGTTCTTGTAAAATTCCAAAGAAAATTAAGAAAAAAATTTCCTTGAAATTTACGGGTCTTTACATTACTCCCACCTCAGGACTTTACGTCCCCGTAAAGATACATCAAAAACTAGGGAAACAAATGTGGGTACTGAGCACGCATCTGAGCCTCCCGCTCCCAAGTGCTCTCCTGGAGGTTCCCGTGCTGCCATCTGATGCGCACAAGAGGAATCGATCGCCCACGTAGGACCCGCTCCTGTCGATCCTCTATCTCCACTGGGACCTCCGTAAAAGTCGCTCCATCATCCACGTCTAGCTCCCCATAGTCAATGATGTGCGTCGGGTCGTGCATGTATCTCCTCAGCTGGGATACGTGGAAGACATCGTGCACCCGGTGCAACTGAGGTGGCAGAGCCAGGCGATAAGCCACCTCGCCAATCCTGCTGAGGACCTGGAAAGGCCCGATGAAGCGTGGAGACAACTTGCCGCCTCGGCCAAATCTCCTCAAACCACGTCGAGGTGAGACCCGCAAGAAGACGTGGTCACCATCCTCGAACTCTAGTGGCCTCCGCCTCCTGTCATCATATGACTTCTGCCGGCTCTGTGCTGTCCTCATCCGCTCCTGGATGAGCTGGACCTTCTCTGTCGTGGCCCGGACCATCTCTGGTCCCACAAGTGCTGACTCTCCAGGGTCTGTCCAGCACAAAGGAGATCTGCAAGGCCTGCCGTACAACGCCTCGTAGGGTGCCATCCTGATGGTGGAGTGGTAGCTGTTGTTGTACGCGAACTCCACCAAGGGTAGGTGGTCCTCCCAACTGCAACCAAAGTCGAGGACACATGCACGGAGCATGTCCTCGAGAGTCTGAATGGTCCTCTCCGTCTGACCATCCGTCTGAGGGTGAAAGGCGGTGCTCAGACGTAGTCGCGTCCCGAACGCCTCCTGCAACCCCTTCCAAAGCCGGGAAGTAAAACGAGCGTCCCGATCGGAGACGATGGTCGATGGAACACCGTGAAGTCATACAATCTCCTGAACGTAGTGACGCCCCAAGCTCTCCACTGTGCCCTGCTCTCGGATGGGTAAGAAGTGTGCCGACTTGGTGAGTCGGTCAAAAATCACCCATATGGAATCGTGACCTCTGGAAGTGCGTGGAAGTCCGGTCACAAAGTCCATAGATATCCCGTCCCACTTCCACTCCGGGACCTCCAAGGGCTGTACCAAGCCTGCTGGTACCTGATGCTCTGCCTTCACCTGCTGGCAGGTGAGGCACCGTGAAACGAACTCTGCCACAGCCTTCTTCATGCCCGGCCACCAGTGCTTTCGCCCGAGATCCTGGTACATCTTCGCCACTCCAGGATGTACCGCCAACGGAGAAGTGTGAAACTCTCTCGACACATCCTCTCGTAAGGCGACTGGTACCAAGGTACGTCCTCTGAAAAGGACATTGTGCTCTGCTCCAAGGGAGAAACCATCAGGTGCCTGTCCCGAGGATATCTGTGCACGCTGCGTCTCACAGTCAACATCCCCATGCTGTGCCTCTCTGACCCGCTGAAGAAGTGGAGGAGAGACTGTGAGAGACTGAAGGAAGGCTGATCCGTCTCTATCCACGAAGGATATCTGCAAAGCGGCTAGCTTCTCTGTCGCCTCCTCAAGTAGCTGGATGCCCGTCCTCCTGCTGAGGGCATCAACCACCACGTTCCCCTTCCCAGGAGTATAGACTAATTCAAAGTCATAGTCCTGGAGGAACTCGAGCCATCGCCGCTGTCTCAGGTTCAGGTCCTTCTGAGAGAAGATGTACCTGAGACTCTGGTGGTCAGAAAAAACTGTGAAGCGCTCGCCCATCAGATAGTGTCTCCATGTCTTCAGGGCAAAGACTACTGCTGCCAACTCCAAGTCATGGGTAGCGTAGTTCTGCTCATGAGGCCTCAACTGACGTGATCTGTAGGCAATCAAGGCCCGCTCCTGCATCAGGACACACCCGAGTCCGGTCCCTGATGCATCGCAGTAGACTACGTAACCAACTCCCTCCTCAGGCAACCTCAAGATAGGTGCGCTGGTCAACCTCTGCCTCAGCTCCTGGAGGCTCTACTGACATCTGTCTGACCACACGAAGGGTTTCCCCTTCTTCGTCAACGCTGAGAGTGGGGCCGCAACTCTGGAGAAGTCCGGCACAAATCTCTGATAGTATCCGGCTAGGCCCAAGAAACTCCGCACCTCTGTCACGCTCTTGGGTGGCTCCCAAGCTAGCACTGCCTCGATCTTCGTGGGATCCACTACAACTCCCGCCTCAGAAATGACGTGCCCCAAGAAGTGGACCTCACGTAACCAGAACTGACACTTTGAGAGCTTTCCATAAATCTGGTGCTATCGGAGTGTGTCTAGTATAACACGCAGGTGGTAGGCGTGCTCCTCCTCCGTCGTCGAGTACACCAAAATGTCGTCGATGAACACCACGACAAATCGATCGAGGTATGGCTGGAAGATCCTGTTCATGAGGCTCATGAACACTGCTGGAGCGTTGGTCACGCCGAAAGGCATAACCAAGAACTCGAAGTGGCCATACCGACACCTGAAGGCCGTCTTCTGCACATCCTCGTCTCAAACTCTAAGCTGATGATAGCCTGACCTGAGGTCTATCTTCGAGAACCACCTTGCTCCCTTGAGCTGGTGAAAGAGATCATCAATCATGGGTAGCAGATACTTGTTCCTCACTGTCACCTGATTCAGGCAACGATAATCGACACACAGTTGCAAGCTCCCGCCCGCCTTCTTGGTGAACAAAATCGGGGAAGCCCAGGGCGAAACACTGGGTCGGATGAACCCCTTGCCCTGCAAGTCCTCCAACTGTACTCGCAGCTCTTGAAGCTCAGCGGGGGCCATCCGATATGCTGGAGTGGATATCGGGGCTGTCCCGGGGTACAGGTCAATATAAAAGTCTACCTCTCTGCGAGGAGGTAGTCCTGGAACGTCGTCGGGAAAGACGTCTGCGTACTGATCCACCACTGCAGGGAAACTGGGACTCCGCACGTCAACTGCTCCCAGGATGAGGCTAGCCAACTGATGAGTGATGGGCTGACCTCTCCTCTGCGTGAGTCCATCCTGTGCTGCTAAGGCTCCCTTCTCGCCGGTGAAGGTGAACCTGCTCCCGTCGGTGCGCACACATCGCACCTTGCGCCTAAAGCAGTCAATCTGAGCATGGACCGTAGATAACCAATCCATGCCCAAAATGACGTCGTAAGGCCTCGACGCTGCTACAAGAAGATCCCAGCCGAAGCTCTCGCCTCCTAGAGTAAGCTAACACTGCCGGCACCAGTGCGTAATCGTCGAGTCTGCTCCCGTAGGAGTCTCTAGCCGCAAGGATCGAGCCAACGGCTCTGTCGGAATCTCCGAGCTCCGAACAAGGGCAGTGGCTATGAAAGAGTGACTCGCTCCTGTGTCTATCAGAACTACAGAAAGGGTGGAATAGACACAGATCGTACCTCGAATCATCTCTGGCGCGCCGTGGTCGTAGGCCTCCGCTGCCTGGAGCTGAGCATGTCTCTGCCCGCCAGCTCCCTGTGGTCGGGCCGGGCCTCCTGGTGGTGGTGGTGGCAGAGCCTCAAAGCGTCGCCCACCACCTGCTGCTTGGCCAGCTCCTCTGCCTCGTCTGCCTCCTCCCTGCGGACCGCCACGGTCGACCCTCTGCCTCTGCCTGGGTGGCCCCTCCACCGTCTGCTGCCCCTCGGTACGACGGGTCGGGCAGTCACGAGCCATGTGGCCCTGCCTGCCGCACTCGTAGCACTGTCTGCCTCTCGAAAGGCTGGCTCCGGGCCGGGTGCCCTGCACTACTGAGCCAGCGTCCCGAGGTCGCCTTCCGGAAGGTCTGGTCCGCCTGGAACCCTGAGTCATCCGCCGTCTACCAGCTACCGAAGACTCCGCTATCTGCCGCCCTGCGGTGGGTCTCGCTGTGGACTCAGCCAGGAAGCTCTCGATTAGGAGGGCTCGCTCCAATACCCCTGCCTGGGTCGGGATGCTGAGGGAGATCAGTGATGCCCTGATCTCGTGTCTCAAACCCTGCTCGAAGGTCCGGGCCTGGAAGAAGGGGTCCCGTACCATGTCTGTCGAGTACCGAGAAAGGTCGGTGAACCTCGTCGCGTACTGAGCGACCGTCAAGCTGCCCTGCCGCAGCTGAAGAAGCTCCTGGATGCGCACCGCTCGGAGGGTGGCCGGGACGAACTCTGAGCGGAAGAGGCTCTCGAAGTCCGTCCAGATGAGGGAGGCCTCATCGTGTACCTGGAGCATCAGGCCCCACCAGCATCCGGCTGCTGCGTGCAGTAAGCTCACCGCGAGGATCACCATGAGGTCTGCTGGCGTCCTCACTAGCCTGAAAACTCGGACGACCGCCTCCAGCCAGTCCTCGGCTGCCTGGGGGTCCGACTCCCCACGGAACCTGGGTGGTCGCTGGCGCTAGAACTCATGTAGAGCTCCGAGGCGTTGTGCGTCGTCAGCTGCCAGTGCTGGAAGCATCGGGGGCTCGGCGGGTAAAGGTACCGCCGGTGCCTCTACTGTCAACGGGCCCTGTACCGAGGCCTCGTCGCTCGGCGGGCTGTCGTCGTGCCCTACTCTGGGAACCCTAGCTGGCTGCTGTCGTCGTGCCATCCTGAAAAAGAAACAAGTATGCCACGGTCAGAACAGTATACCTGGTGAGCTGACACAAGTAATCACAAAGAAAACTTGAAACACACATGCAAACAATGTTTTCGTACATTAAGTAAAGAATCAGAAGTCAGGGTCCTGGTGTATGGATACGTCGGCCGCCGCACCAACACTGGACTCCCTGGACTGATAACCACACTCAATACACTAAACACTTTTGCTTCACATAGAAGAAAGATCAGAGTCTGCGGTAGAACCGACCACCTCTGATACCAATTTGTCACGACCCGTCCTCGGGCCCGTGTCGTGACTACCCCAAGCCCGCCTTCCATAGGCCAGGGGTTGGCGACTAGCACCAAGGCGTAAATCCCAACAAAAAGGGAAGGCATTGCCTTTGAAAAGTAAACAAGCACCACAGAGCAAGCAAGCGGAAAAGTAAACACTAAGTAAAACTGTACAAGCTGTGCTGAAAGTAAAAAGGGGCCGGAAATACAAGCCCAACTGTAAAGTACAACTGAAAGGAAAAACAGAAACTAAAAAGGGAAAACTGCAGCGTCGAGCCGTCCTCTGGAAGTCCCACCTGAAGGGTGGGTACAGATAGTCTCCACTGCTCCTCGGGTCCACCTAACCGCTCCGAGTACGTCCCGCCCAGTGGTCCACCTCCAGGTACTGTCCTGCTCCGCACGCCTCCTCCATGATCAGCGTTGTCCGTCGTCTGCAACCAACACCACGAAGTGCGGGCATAGCCCGGGCAGGGGTGAGTATAAGCTACTCAGTAGGGACCCCGAGACCCCCGAAGGTCTCTCGAAATCCACAAAGGATAATCCACAAAGGAAAGATACAATCACGAAGTAACATCTGACACGACTTAGTTATATGCCCATACATATACCTAAGTCTTCAATTCCCGTTCGGCTCCAACGTCCGAGCCCAAGCACAACCCAGTCCACACAGGAAAGCAAAACATATACCCACGCAGGATAGAGCAACACAATCCACAAAGGAGAGTAACACAAGATTCAGCTCACACAGGTATACTTCTTCGGACGATGATAAAGATGATCATTGAACCATCTAAGTCGTCGGACCCACGAAGGATCGATAGGTACTAACCTTGTAGTGACCCACACAGGATCGGGCCCACGCAGGACCTGTAGAAGTTGGCTCACACAGAACCGCTGAGAGATGACCCACACAGGATCGGGCCCACACAGGACCGGGCCCACGCAGGACCTGTAGGCGCTGGCTCACACAGAACCGCTGAGCGCTGACCCACGCAGGATCGGACCCACACAGGATCGGGCCCACACAGGACTGGCAGCACTGATCCACGTAGGATCGCTGAGTGCAGTAGTCGTCGCAGTCTGCTGAGGATCTCTGCACAGTCATCGTCGTAGTCCACTGAGGATTTCTGCACGGTCGTCGTCGGAGTCCACGGAGGATCTCTGCACAGTCGTCGCCGCAGTCCACTGAGGATCTCTACACGGTCGTCGCTGTCGAAGTAGCAGTCGCAGCCAGCACTAGAGTTCCCGCACACAGCAAGCTCGTTCGGGAAGGTCCGCTCCACGAGCCGAGAGGCTGATACATCAACTGACACGAAGTCCGAAGTTGATGTATCCAAAAGTTCCGTATCGTCAACAGGAACTCAACGTCGCAGACGACGCGTCAATCGGACGCCCGGTCTGAGAGATATTGGCATTTTCGTTCCAGGGGCCCGGTTGGTTTTTAAGGCAAAACCAACCTGAACGCACTCCACCTGCGTCCAAACCTCGGGCGGAGTATGCCAAAAGATCCGTCTCACTTAGAGGAATTCAACAAAGCTGACGGCACGTCAATCGGACGTCCGTAGCTCAAGATATGAGCGTTTCCGCTCTGAGGGCCCGGTTGGTCTCGTGTACGAACCAACCCGGCCGAACTCAAAGTATTCTGAAACCTTGAGTGCGATATATAGAACCGACCGTCTCGATCCAAGGATCGCGTTGCCGCTGACGGCGAGTCGTTTGGAGGCACGGAGCTCAAGATACGGGCGTTTGAACGAAAACGTCCGAAGATGGGGGGTACGGGCCCGAGCCGACCCGGCCCGACCCCCCCTGGGTCGGCCCGAACCGGGTCGACCCGACCCGGGTCCGACCCGGCTGGCCCGGCCCGGGCCGGCCAGGGCCGGCTCGGCTTGGCCGAGCCGCGCGGGCGGAAGCCGCGAGCGCTGACCCGCGGCTTGAGGAAGGACCGCGGCCCGCGTGCAGGCCGCGCTGGCGAGCCGCGGACGCGCTGAGCCGCGTCCGCCCGGATGAACCGGAACCGCGCGCCGCGGGTCCGTTTGGCCGCCGCCGCCGCGGCTTCAGCTGCGGCGGATTTCGTCCGGCGGCGCGCCGGGGCGCCGCCGCCTCCGGCCGCCGGCAACTTCCGCGGGCCGCCGGCGTCGCTCCGGTGGCCCGTTTTCCTTCCCGTCTGCGCCGTTGCTCCTCCCGGGATCCGTTCTTTCCTGCGGGATCGCCAACCGTCCGCTGCGGCACGTTCCGTCGTCGACCGTCAAATCTGCACAAAACGAAGAACGACGGAGGGTCGTCGGGCCGTGTTCGTTCGGCCCGCACCCTCCGCGTTAGAGATAAACAACCGGGAGAAAAACGATAAACACATGATCCAACAATTTTAATTAAAATAAAATTGTTCATTGAAAACCGGCTTTTTAATTTTCAAGAACGTTCATGAGAAAATTAAAAAGGGGTAATTTTCCAAAATGAATCCCTACCTTGATGATCATCGTGCGCGGGCATTCTTCGCGGAAGAGACCGTCGCGGAAGAGATCGATCGTCGCGTCGTCGCGGGGAGGCGTCGCATCGTCGCGGATTCCGGCGTTGAGTCGGCGAGCTCAACGAATCAAGAACAACAGATTTAAATTATTAATATTTAAATCTGTGTTTCGTTTAAAACCAAAGAAAAGAACTTGAGAGGAAATCCGAAAGCACTCACCTCGAATGGTCAGTGATCGGAGATCGGAGATCGGAGATCGGAAGAGCGTCTCGGGCGAAGGCGTCGTCGATTTCCGGGTTCGGCGTTCTTCGCATTCTTCGCGTTCTTCGCGAGGGAGAAGAAGTTGCGAGGGTTCTCCCAAATCTTCTCAAGTGCAAATAACCAGAGGTTAAGCGTTGGTCTTATTTTATTATTACGCCAACGAATTTGAAAAATTGGTTAAGAAACGATCCATCAATTCGTTGAATTAATTCAACGAAAGAAACGACCCATTTAATTCACGAAGGAAACAGCCCATTTAATCATGAAAGAAACAGCCCATTTAATTCACGAAATAAACCGCCCAATTAAATGGTCTGTTAAGAATTTAGAAAACGCGTCAGGTGACTTTCATTAAGACGGGTTTTCACGGGTGCGTTTCTTAGCGGAAAGAAACGGCGGGGCTCGTGCGGGCCCCACCTCACAAATATCCTACCAAGGGGGTAGGATATTTCTGGATAGCATCCTATCCAGTTCAACTCAGTTCAAGCCTCCTTTAAGTGGCTTCAAGTGGCTTCCAAGTGGCTTAAGTGAAATAAAATAAAGTTGTCGCAAAATTATTTTATTTCTTAACTTTAAGCCCGAATATTAAAAACCACACCCGAGCAAACGCAACTCCGGAAGAGGCATTTCTAAGCGAATACCGGCGCTGTGATTTCATCGGTGCCCTCAGAATTCGATTCCGGGAACCGGTTCAAAAGTTAGAAAAACCCGCTCGTCCGTTCACTGAACGTACCCGAGCCAAACTTCAGAAAATGATTCTGGGCACACCGGGCCTCGGAATCAGGCGCCGTCAGAAACTGCATTCTTGTAAAATTCCAAAGAAAATTAAGAAAAAAATTTCCTTGAAATTTACGGGTCTTTACACATTTGGTCACATTACTAATCCTAAGCACAAAATCACTATTCATAATTTACTATTCATCAAATTTAAGTTGATCTTATTAGACTCCAAATTTCTTACTGAACATAATTGTAGAAGACCATTTTTTGAAAATCATTACACATTTTTAATTATTTAAGGTTTACATAAACATTTTTAAAATATCCTTTTTCTAAAATTCATCAAAAATATACATACTATATTTATCCTGTCATTTGAAAATTCATAAACTTCATCATAAGAAGAAATCCCAATTTTTATTTAAAAAAATGGATTACACAAGGCAGTTACGGTCTCCTTACATAGCCCCTTATCACACCAGCATAGGACCTAAGTGTAAGGTGTGCTAAGGTGAGAGAATCCGAGAGAGGTTCGGCCAACATCGCCTGCGTAGTAATTTCTATCATTTTGAACTTCTCACGAAGGTGATCCCGTTCTAGCTTCACATGTTGACGTTCAGCTTGGGTTTGGTCCAGAGCAAAGCCCAGTGGTGCTACCTCCTTCCCATGTTCTGTTAGATGGGCTTTGAACGGTCCAAGACTACTGGGTGAGGCCATCGAATCTTCTTTCTATATTAATTAACGAAGATTACTTGTATTTAGAAACAATAATAAAAACGTTTAGTTTCCAGCGGTCATGTTGACCAATGGTCATATAACAGTCAAAACCCAACGGTATCATTTTAATTATACTCATGTTATCAAATGAATCATTTCTGTTGAGTATAAAAATAAAATAAAATAACACACAAAATTAGGAAACAAGATTTATTCAAAATTTTGGTTCGTTACAATCTTCCCCCCTTAAGAAATTTCATCCTCACAATTTTTAAAATTGGGTTTTGAAATTTCATTCAAAGTCCCTCATCGGAAAATGAGTCAGTAACACTATTACTTTAAAAGAAAGAAAGGGAAGTAAAAAGGTCACCCGAGTTAACCCATACTAGGATCCCATGTAGGAAAACATGGACATGGAGGAAAAAACAAAGGGTCACGTTCTAAGGGAGAGTGATAGAAAACATGATTAGGAGAAAGTTAACCATAAGAAAATCCCAAACTTATGATGTGTGTAAACAGTATTTGATTACCTAGTAGGAAACATAAACCAACAACATTTTTGTTTTACGTTCTTTTTCATAATTTTGAGGAATTCATTTACTACATAGAACAAAAACATAAGGAAATATACCTACCTTCATGTGGAGTTTCATCCTTTAATAAGTTTCTACCAAAACTATTCTTTTCTCCAAACGATGAGCATTCAAATCTACTTAGTCTCATCAAAACACAAGGATCATCTTCTAGAGAATCACATAATCCACAAAAGATTAACTATCTATTTCTTCTGTCTTTAAACATTATCCCAAAAACAGAAAGGTTAGGGTAAAACAACTCTTCAAAAAGATAGAATCCCATAGGAATGGAAACTACTTTTAAATATTCAAAGTTCCATGGTACTACTCAAAGTTCATCATAGACCATTCCATAAATAACGGTCCTTAAAATTCCTCAAAATAAACCAAACTAAGATTGAAACCCAAATACAAGAAGGATTTGATAACATAGTCTTCCAAAATAAACTTCATTGTTCATCTCCGAATAACATCAACCACGCCTAACATCTTATAACAAAAGTATCTAACCTAAACATATTTTACCCAAGATAGGTTAATCATTCCCATAAGTAACCTAAATTACTATAGGACCCCCTTAAATTCATCGATTCTTCAAAATATAAGTCAAACTTAATCCTCAATGAAAATACCATAGTAATCTATTTACCTAGATCATATGGTGTCACCAAAATGGTGAACGTCTTCCAAAATAATAATCATATATTAATACCCTAATCATATATTTCATATTAATAAGGCAATCGTCGCATTTCCTATCACATTGTTTGTTGGGACATGTTCTTCCATTTCCCACCATTAACTAAGAAGAGAAAGTATAATTAGGGGCTTAAATACTTATCCAATAATCATGAAAAGGAACTTAAAGCATATAAGGATATCTTGTAGAAGAATAGTATACCCTAACTTGTGATCCCATAGGTTCCCATCTAGGTTATCCATGATCATATATTCTTATGTGAATCTTTATTTTATTTTATCTTCGTTCCTTTAACAATTGTTCATACTAAGCTTATGAATTTATTAAGCATATCCCCCAGGAAAGTCGTAACCAAGAGTGCAGCAAGGCCCATTATTGTGTACCAGTTCCCGTTTGAGTCTAGCTCAAAGCAGTGTTTTTTGGTTTTACCCCTATGTACATCTGTGCCAGAGCCACCTCTACCTGCTCGTATCTAGACAGGGATGTATTTGCTTGACAACCCATTACTCAATACTCACCAAAATACCAGGAAGATTTCTTATATATAAACTTTTCTATAGGCTTCTTCGTAAATTTTTCATATCCTAATTTCAAAAAATAACTAAACAATCCTTTGATACCAACTATAGCATCCCACATTTTTATAACATAAAATTTCATTACATTACACAAAACTGAGGATCTTTAAGGTTTAGTGTCTTGGAAACCAGGAACATAATACATAAAAACAACATAAAACATTCTTCTTAAACACTTGAAAGGCTCCTCCTTAAGTTAATACTAGGTTCATTACTACATCTCATAACCTGGGGACATACATCAAAAGAAAGTGTGAGAAGAAGGCCCAATAAACGAACAAGAGAAACATTTAACATGTGAACTTGAGATACATCAACTATGTCATGAAAAAGAACTTTAAGGCATGAGGAAGAAATCTTGTGGCATATCATAATAAAAATAAAATTTTTCATAACTTTAATTTGAAGCTACATCATTTTACATAGACAATCATGAACATATTACCAAGGTCCATCCCCAAGGTGTCATTTGAAAATTACCAAGGTTATTTACCAAGATATTGTGAAAATTGTAATCTCTAGTGGTTACATCATTACCCAATGCATTGGAGTGCTATCAGGGAGGACCCTTAAATTTTACTTTATTATCATGTGATCCACATATATCATCATCAAACATTTCTTAAATAACCCATATAGCATAAAATAAATGGGTTTCATTTCATAATCATAACGTTTTAAAAACTGCTTTAAAGACATGATCTTAATGTCACTTTAAACCCACAGAAAGGGAAAGAGGGTCTCATGTATGTGAATCCCAGAATTTAAAATAGAATATTTTGATATATATGTGAATACCCTTGTATAAATAATAGCTTTTAGCATTCACTTTATAACATAAAATAATTTTGAGAAAAAAAGAGGGGCATTTTGAGACGAAAATTCTGCAGCATAACGGCTATGTTTCGGGGTTTTAGAAAACATTGAAAGGAGAGGGTACATGGGTAAAACATTAATAAATGACCCATAAAACAGTAGAGAGACATAATAAGAAGGATATATTAACATTGTAATGAAATTTTAAGGACATACCATTTGAAATGAAAAACATGGAAGGAAGACAAAAATTAGATTTCTCTTATGAAAATTCGGCAGCCTAACGGCGTCAATTAAACATTCTTAAAATGAATTGATGAGAGAAATATGGGCTCTCTCATAATATTAACATGAAAAGTGAAGTAATATGAATATAGAAGAACATCCTCCAACATAAGAATATGTAGTATAAAAGAAATGACATAAAAGAGATTACTTGAAAAGAAACGGAGAGGTCGGATCCCTTACCTTAAAACGTAACTCTTAAAACACAAAGGTTTGGACCTTGAGGGCTTGGGGGCACCTTGGGAGGACTACATGGGAGGTAAGGAGACCAGAACCTAGTTGAGAATGATTTTTTAGTCCAAAGGATGAGAGAATGGCTTGGTATTTATAGGAAAATTGAGGGGATAAGGCATTAATGGCCAAGGGACACCTCATAAGTGGGTTTCTCAAAACCATGTGCTCTCCCAAGATATTTCACATGAAGTTAGGCAAAATGGGGCCCCCAATACAATAATTAATCACCTTTTGTATACCAACCCATAAAATATCTCATGAAATCATCATGACAAAGTTATGATGTCATTAAACATACTGAAACCCTAAAACTGTATTTTTACTATTCACTGAAAATTCAACTTTCTCAGAAAAATCCCAAAATTTCACCTTAACCAAATATCAATGCTCTGATTTCAAAAATTTCCTCCATTTTATAAAAATAATTTTCTAAATATTTTTAATTTAATTTATAAATAAACACACAATTCACCGAAAATTCATTTTTTCAGAAAAAACCCCAAAAATTACCTTAACATAATATCGATGATTTGAGTTCAAAAATAAAATCCATTTTATAAAAATAAATTTCTAAATATTTTTAATTTAATTTTTAATTAAAAAACACTATTAACTTGAAAAAACTAATACTTGAATAATAATTTATCAAACCATTATTTACCCGTTTTATTGAATCACATTACTTAATCTAGGTGTCTAAATTATATTAAAACTTTCTTTGAGCAAAATTACTAATCCATTTGGTCACATTACTAATCCTAAGCATAAAATCTGTATTCATAATTTACTATTCATCAAAATTTAATTTGATATTATTAGACTCCAAATTTTTTACTGAACATAATTGTAGAAGACCATTTTTTGAAAATCATTACACATTTTTAATTATTTAAGGTTTACATAAACATTTTTAAAATATCCTTTTTCTAAAATTCATCAAAAATATGCATACTATATTTATCCGGTCATTTGAAAATTCATAAACTTCATCATAAGAAGAAATACCAATTTTTATTTAAAATAAAGGATTACACAAAGAAGTTACGGTCTCCTTACATAGCCCCTTATCACACCAGCATAGGACCTAAGTGTAAGGTGTGCTAAGGTGAGAGAATCCGAGGGACGCTCGGCCAACATCGCCCGAGTAGTAATTTCTATCAGTTTGAACTTCTCGCGAAGGCGATCCCGTTATAGCTTCACAAGATGAAGTTCAGCTTGGGTTTGGTCCAGAGCAAAGCTCAGTGGTGCTCCCTCCTTCCCAAGTTCTGTTAGATGGGCTTAGATCGGTCCAAGACTACTGGGTGAGGCCATCGAATCTTCTTTCTATATTAATTAACCAATATTACTTGTATTTGGAGACAATAATCAAAATGTTTAGTTTCCAGCAGTCATATTGACCAATGGTCATATAGCAGTCAAAACCCAATTGTCTCATTTTAATTATACTCATGTTATCAAATGAATCATTTTGGTTGAGTATAAAAATAAAATAAAATAACACAGAGAATTAGGAAACAAGATTTATTCAAAATTTCGGGTTATTACAGTGCGTCGGGTGACCCACTGCCCAGTCTCTACTGGAGGGTAGACCCTAAGAGCGTCGGGTGACCCACTGCCCAGTCTCTGCTGGAGGGTAGACCCTAAGAGTGTCGGGTGACCCACTGCCCAATCTCTGCTGGAGGGTAAACCCTAGATGTCAGCGAGCAAGCCACTGCCCAGCCCTGTTAGAGGGTAAACCCGAAGAAGTCGACGAGTAACCCACTGCCCAGCCCCGCTGAAGGGTAAAACTCAGAAATGCTTTGGCCATCTCTACTGGAGGGTACAACACTGGCCAAACGAACACGGAGTGGGTATCACACAACCACCCAACTCCAGAACAACTCTCCCAAAAGAGGTTCAGTGCCTGTTCAATCACGGGGTGCCACTAGCACCGCTACTGGCCGATCCATCGAGAACAAAACCAGGGGGAGACCACTCAACCCTGCTGGTCAACAAATGAGCATAGAGCTAGGGGATAAACACCACCCTTCTGGTCAAACAAACACACATAGGGACCCTCTACGTCGCGAGAGGTCAAAGTACGCAAAGCAGAACACGACATGCACATGGGTCCCACACGATGTGTGGCCCCACGTCAACCCCAACTAAGCGCACATACGTTCTTAGGTACAAACCACACGTACCTCCAAGTGCTCCCATATACTCCCAGAGTATACCTCGTCTCCAACCCGAGGGCTATCGTGCACACGGCACCCAACGTCAATGCGAAGGCATGACGTAACATTTCCAACTTGCCGCCTCAATGACTGGGGCACGAACAACCACATCTATTCAAGAATTACTTCACTCACACGGGAGTGCACGCGATCACACGCCAAGGGTCTGATACAGCCACAGTAGAAGGACCGCCCCCAGGGCACCTTCACATTTCCACATTTAATAAGATCACACAAGAGGCTCCGCACAACCAAATGGATCGTACCATTGTAATCCTCACGGAAAAACACGCAAGATCAACTACTTACTTGCCTGAAACAGATATCCGACGGAAAAGTCACTAACACCGCCTCACGCCCGAAAGGCGCCCCATGATCCCGAGCCTCGGCCCCGAAAATAGTCAGGCGCATCGCACCATTGCGATCCCCTCGAAAAAATACGTCAAAAGCACTACTTACTTGAGTGAAACGGATATCCTGAGAAAAAGAAGCATTCCGGTGCACCGCACACGAGCGGTGCCATGTGGGACCCGCATCCTAGTCCCGGAACTCGACGAACGGATCGCACCGTTGCGATCCTCTCGAAAAATCACACAAGATGGACGAATCACTTGTCCAAAACGGTCGCTCGGTGATAAAGATGGAAAATCACCATCGACGCCCAAACGACCCTCGTGGGCCCCATACCATCGTGCCAAATTATAGCGGGTAGATTGTACCATTGCAATTCCCTCGGAAAAACACCCAGAATCGACTGCTCAAACACCCCAAACGGATGTCGGGTGAAAAAAGTAGCATTTCACCATAATACGTGTGAACTAGGCCCCATGGGCCCCGCACCTCGTCTCCAACCTGAACGCTTTGGAAATCTTTTCAAAACATCTGCACGAGGACTGGGATCATGCTGCCGCTGACGGCGCGTCAATCAGACATCCCAAGCGGGAGTTCGGTCCGATGCAAGAATAATTAATTAATTAATTAATTAATCACATTGTGTTTCATACCGCAGAGCAACGAAACCAACCCGCAAAGGTACCAAACCACATTGGAAGGACTGTCTCAGCATCAGGGCCACAACGCCTCTGACGGCGCTTCAAACGGACGTCTGGCTCGCGAGCCAGGTCCGTCGTAACTTTAATAATAAATTAATATCATTAAATTAAAACTCTCAGGTCACCCGCCTTTGGGTGCATATCCAAAAAACCCCTAGACCCACTTTAAAGGGACCGCCTCATCAACACAGTCGCATAGCCGCAGACGGCGCATAAATTGGATGCGCCGTTTAAGAGTTACGACCCCCCGAATGCAAGGGGGGCTATCCGGGCCGATCCACCCCGGTCGGCCCGGTCCGAGCCACCGGCCTGCTGGCCGCGGCCCGCCTCAAACCGCCGGACCCGAGCGGGTTCGGCCCTCCTCAACCGACCGGCCAAAAGGCCGGTCTCCTGTTGCAATATAGGACCTGCCTCATGCGGGTCCTTGCCTTCTCCGAAACAGACCGGCCGAAGCCGGTCCTCGTTGACCCCAGGAAGACCCGCGCGGCGCGGGTCCTTCCTCCTCCTCCGAACGCGACCGGCGTGCCGGCCTCCTCCACGGCACCCCGGTGCTCCCCTCGCCCACTGCCGCTCACCGTCGCCCCCAACACCTGCGCTCGCCGGTCCTCCGCCGAACCCCCGCGCTTCCGACCACTGGAGCCACCCGCGCGCCGCCGCCTCCGCCGAGCCGCACCGCCGCTCGAACCTGCCGGAACCCGAAAACCCGTGAACTTCGGCGGATGATTGCAGATGCCACGGAGCTCGGAATTCGATTCCTAAAGAAGCGAAAGAAATAAAAAATTGTATACTACACGACCATGGAATTTTTCGAAGGTTTAACAGCAAATTGATGCATAAAATTGAACTCAAAGGGGGGTTCAGAAATTAAAACGCAAAACGCATAAACCTACCTCGTGGGCGTTGCCCGAATCTTCGCCGCGATCCGTTGGAGCCGCGCCTTTCCGAAGAGTAGGAGGTGATGTATGGGAGATTCCTCCTTCGCTGTGGGGAGCTGCTGGCGCCAGGGGAGAAGAGGGGAGGAAGGGGAAGGGGGTGTTTAAATAATTTAATTAACAATTTAATTAATAAAAAATCCCCGAAAAGACCCGCATCTGAAACTCCCGACGGGGTCGAGGTTAAGCCTCCCCTAGGGTAAAAACCACCTCCCGAGCACAATGGTTGTCTTTAAAGTTTAATCTGAGACCCCATTCAATAGTTATTAAACTTAGCATCCGAAGCCGCCAAATTACGAAAAAGCCCCTGGGGCCATTTTTCACAAACAGGCCGCGCCCGCAAAACTTACACCCCTCCTAGGGTAAACGGCATGCTCCGAACTCAATGGTTCCCTCAGTTTTCCAATCCGAGCCACTGTCTAAGAGATTCCTGCGTTTCAACGTTAAACGAATTAATTTAATTTATTTAATCCGTTTAGCGTTCCAGAAGCGAGCGAGGGGTCCAAACAACCCGCACCAACAAGTTTTATGTTGTTCATAGGGTAAAAACCCCATTCCGAACCCATCCATACACTTGGATCTATGATATGGGTCATCGTTCAGGATTTATCACATTTATTTGGCGTTTCCAGTGTGAATGCACTGAAAATTTAATTCCAGCCACTCCGGGGCTCAGAATCGCACGCCGTCTGAAGGCGCTGCTCTGGAATATTATCAAGAATATTCCAAAGTCTTATACAGAAAAAACTGGGTTCTTACAAGGCCCATTATAGGGAATAAATTTTTTTGGATCACACCTTGGGACATATGGAGTGACACATAAATCAGTCTAGAACTCGCCCATGGAGGGGATCACACATCCTCTTCTTGGGATAGGATTCCTCATTTTACCCATCACTTGAATGGATATGGTGAATTCACACTCGCTAAAATAGTTTCAGATAATAAAGTAATGATAAACTAAATCCATCCTAGGATTAAATCTACATTAAGAAAATGTGTAGTTCCAATGGAATTTTCATATCCTATAAGAATACTCAACACAAGGAAGGCACTACATAATGTGTTCTATTCAAAAAATCATACGATGTAGATAAGAGTTTCATAGAAACTCTAGATATTACATGTGTCATCACGAGTGTTGTTTCCTCATCTACTTCCACTCTGGTACTTCTCTAAAAATCCCATAGATTTTGTGGATTATTATGAAGTCATTAATATCAGAAATTTGGAAGGATACTCCCACTCAATCCAGCTTGGAAAACCACCATCACTAATACCATTATTTTATTTTCTTTATGATTTCCATACCACCTTCACATATCTAAATGTGACATTAAACATCCATAAAAAATCCATAGAAGCATATATTCAAATGCACCGTGAACTAGATCATAGATATAGTTAATTCATTTACTGATTTAATGTTGATGGTAAATTTATAACTAATGGAAGAAGGTGTGAAACAAAATTCTAAATGTCAAGTGAAGGTTTTTCTTATTTTCCCATTGTTGATTGAATCTGAATAGTTTAGTTAAATAAATAATAAAACCAAATAATAGACTGAATTTATCAAAATAGAAAAAAAATATTCAACATATATAAAAATGTTTTTAAATGGAGGGTTTTATCCATGTTAATTGTGGAATCAATATAAAATGGGAAAAAATCCAAAAATCAATAGAGGTCTTATCTTTTTTTATTCTGATTGAAATATGGGGAAACATATATTGTTTTTGGACATGGAAAACCCATAAAACTTGATTATGGATAAAAAAATCAACATGTTCATCATTAATCTCTAAGAATGATCCTTCATCACCTGATTTTTGACCTTCCAACATGAATAATAGATTATCTCTCTATAATAATGGTGAGGAGATAATTATTTCTCACATTATTTTATTTGAAGCATCTCATCACCCTATGAAAAATTCCATACAAAACGTAAATCATAAAATATTGGGGAATATTAAAATTTTAAAAAAAACTAATAAAGATCAAATTCTAGACCCCATTGAATATGTATTCATTTTCACACTTGAAAATGATCAATGTTTAAGAAAAAAGATGGCATTTTAGGCCATTTAAATGCCAACCCAACCATAAATGCAACCTTTATCTTATCCTATCCTTAGCCATCATGGTCCATGAAGATTCTAAAAAAATCCTACCACCATGGGTGTAAATAAATACTCAGGCCATTTCCCCATCATCATGTATTCCAAAATGATTATGTTGAGGTCACTTAGGTCACGGTCGACAATAGCCTCATCTGAGCACCAAGGCTTGGTCATGCTACACCCATCTTGTTTTACACTGGGGCACACTATGTTCACCAGAAATTTCACCCAATCATTGTGATTCCCATTTTTATATAAAAATAATGAAATAAAAATTAAATATTCAAAAATCATTATAGGATCTATTAAATTATGTTGACTCAATGCCTTACTCAAAAATTATCATTTGAAATATTCAAAATTATTTAATAGAGGAAAAGTTTTGTTATATAAAACAACAACATAAAGTGTTACAAGTGTGTGATTTATTAGTTTTGATATTTATGAAAATATTAATTAATTCATAAGGATGAGAAAGGTTCTGAAATGAATGTTATAACTTTTCGGGGTCCAATGATCAATTTTGGAAAGTATAACAAAAGTATATTAGAAACTTTTAGACTCATGAATAGTATTCAAAAATATTTGGATGAAATTTCAGTGATATACCAATCATTATAATGTTCTATATTGATATATTGAATGAATAATAAAGCTAAATAAATCTCTCTTTCTCGATTGAGTCTTTGTTCTTTGCATGATCGATGGGACATAAAGTTCTATGTGGTGATTTTTGTTCTCTGCCTCTAAGCGGCATATCTCCATCACCACTTTAACACTAGGGTTTCCTTTGGTATAAATTCAGGAGGGGGAGGCCTATGTGACACTTCCTACATCATCTCCCCTTCCCAATTACCTCCTCCTCCTCACCTTGATTCCATTTTCTTCTCTTATATAGTTTTCTCTTCCTAGAGATTATCTACTCTCAAGCTTTTTTATTTGGTTTTGTGATGATCCTTTGGGTTGTCTTCTATTGTCATCAATGGTGGTTCTGGTATTGATGGTGGTAGATGGTTTGTCTTTTTACCACTCAATTATGACCTTTATTCTTTCTCTAGCACCCCTGCTAGGTAGGTCTGGTGTGTTGGGTCCTTATGAGACTTGGGAGGTGTGGTTTGAGCAGTTGTCAACATTTTGGGAATCTCTGCTGGCATTGGTATCTTCTTCTTTGGTCCTCTATTTCATTTCATCATTTCTTGGTGGGGTTGTGTTTATTTTGGTTCATTATATTTTGTGGTTGGGACTTTAATTTCTCTGGAGTCCTTTCAATCTATTTTTTCGGTGTTGGGTTTCATGCTCGATGGTTTCTGTGTCATCTTTGTTGTTTCTGTTGATGGATTTTTTTCATTATAGAGTGATGTTTTAACAAATCTATTGATGTTGGCGGTGGTTTTGTGTCAGTGAAGTGTTTGATGTAGTTGGTTTGTGTTGTGTCTAGCGTTGATGGCGTCAGTTGATTATTCTCTAGATGTTGTGTTCCAGGAATCATTGGTTGTGTAGACGCAGAGGCTGGTGGTGACAAGTCATAAAGGATGATGTTTTTGGTGATATGTTGTCATGAAGACGGTGACGGTATTTAGCTGGCGACATGATTGTGGTGGTGAAGTGAGTGGGGTTAGTTTCTTGGAAATAGTGTGGCTCAAATATCAATTCCAATTGATTCCTTTTTTGAATTTTAAATTTAAATATTTTGGGGGCGGTTTTTGCAATCTGTAATAGGTGAGATTTGTGGTATCATTTTGGAATTTGGGTGTCATTTTGATTTTTTTGTTAACCAACCATCACACCACTAGGATCATCTCTAGATGATAATCAAAGTAGGAATCATTAACTGTAGCACTATCATTCAGATTTGTAAGTTCAAGAGGGTATGTATATTCCTTTGATACCAGGTCTATGTAATCATGCATGGGATAGCTAGTCGAGCGGTTATGCGATGGTGGAAGCTTGACATCATGATGTAGTCACCAAGGAGGAGCAGTTCTGATAGTCTTGATATGGGTTAACTTCTTTTGTGATTTCATTTGGTTATATTGTATGGAACTTTTGGTTTCTCTCTTTTTCCTAAAAATTATTTTGAAAATAGAAAAAAATTACGTTTCAGTCATATGATACATAATATAGCAGATTTATTTTTGATACTATAACCTAATAATAAAATATCAACAATTGGGGAGATGTGGTGAACATATGGATGATATATAGGATTATTATGATGGTGAATTCAATCAGTGATACACTGACTTTGAGTGAATCAAATCAATTATTTCAAATTAACAATGTAATTTTTAAGATTTTGTTGAATTTTTTATTCTTTACTTAAAGGAATTCCACATTAAACTTTTGGGAATTCGAGAAAGTTATTTTTTAGGTGTACAGATTTTAACATGAATCCCATCCCAAAATTTTAAATTTATTATTTTACATGCTTCCATTATGTCATGGATTCATTTCTGAGAGAATTTTGAGTATGGATTTGAATGTACATCAAGAGAACAAGATTTATGGGAAGATATATAAGTGTATCATCTTGATTTAAGAGATCCAATTCCCTGGAAATGTCATATTGGGGGAGGGTGAGGTATTATAACTGTAAAAGTTCAAGTAAGTTATATCTTGAGAGCCACCCAAGTGCATGATCAAGGTGTCGATCTTCCTTACTTTGGAAAGATATCATCAGAGGTTTATTCTTGATTTACATAGGTTCATAGAACCACACACTTCCTTGAACCGAAAAGGGAATTATTTCATGTGGATTAATATGTTTCAGAAATAATTTTAGTTGTTTCACTATAGGTTCATGAGAACCACCATATTAAGACTACCAGAGGGGGTGTTGATTATGTAGTGTCGTATGATGACACCATAGTTGGTGTTTGATTCTTTTTTATGGGAACCGATAGATTAGACTCTATGAGTATAATTATGTGACCCATAACATATAGGTGTAAAGAGTAGTTCTCACTCAAAATTATTAGCTATAAAATATTATAGGAGATTGATTCATCATATATCAGACAATAAGAGACTTAGTTAAATCATATCCCAAAAATATATTATGCTTAGGGATAGGAAAAAGATAGAGTTCATGCTGTATTTTGATTTTGAGATAGTCTATACTCTTATGAAAGGAAATTTGGTGGATGTTTTTCTCATGAGGAAATCCCACTCATAGTTTTTGATTGATTAAACTCTTTATAAGGCCTATTTATACTTTACCTTCATGGATAAGGGTGAATTAACATTCCTCCAATTGATGGTTATTACTACTCTTATTCTTTATTACATCATGTAAAAATACTTTAGAGATAACAATTGTGAGGTCTTTTATGATTATATATCCATATGATATGCTTAAAAAGGGTTTTCTGAAGATAGGGAGAACATCATCATTTTTCAAGAATGGATGATGGTACTAGTAATTCTGTGAGATGAGGTGTTGAGGGAGTTTCCTTCATCCCCTTAATGACAAATCAAAGATTGGAGATGGTGTATAAAGAACTTCAATGTTAGTTTATGTGGCCATGGTTTAATTGAAGTGTTAATGAGATTAATATATCTATGTCTTAGATGCTAACATGTGATGGTTGAGATACAACTACTTACAGGTTTTTTTGTAACCCTTTAAGGTTCTATAGAGGAAGTGGGGTGCTATCTCTATAAATTTTATGAGGATACTTCCATGATCAACTAGAGGAAACAGTGCTATTTGGGTGATCATATATTGACTCATCTAGTCAAGCTACTTCATAGACATCTGAGATCAGAGTTCATTGGGGTGTTTGTGATGATTTTACAAGAAATTGATAATCTTACTACATGCAATCCCCAAAATGAATTTTTTTAGGCTGTGATAGTTGTTTCATGTCTCTACTCTCTAAATGTTTACTTGATTCATTTGGAAATCAGTTGTGATTAATCATTGTGTTTCACTCTTATACAGATGATGAGACTGAGTGGACAATTCTGGTCGGGGATGACATTCTCTAGGCCTTCATGTTTTATATTTATTGCGAATAAGATGACCACCAACCCTTATGGAGTTTTCATATTACAATAGTTAACATTACACCATTCATATGGAACTATTTTAGGAATTTTATAAGAGACCATGAAGGTAAAAACTATGTTCAATGGATTTAGGTTACATAGATCTAATGGTCCTAGATATGGTTCATGATATAACAGAGAAGCTCAAAATCATTCTTTAGTGAATGACCACTCCCTAGAGCTATTAGAATTCATACATGGACCAACTATGGATGAATTTTAGAGTTTGAAAAGGGAGACAATATTTTCAAAAAGGTCTCAAATCAATTTAGAATATAGATATTTGTCTTAGGTACGAAGATTTATTTAAATTTTATTGGAATATTCTGGATAGTTTTTAGGATTGGTGAGGCAGCGTACCTACAAGCCCTACCCCTATAGTTTGAATGAGTGCATGAAATATTCCATGTGTCAAATCTTAAGGGATATATCCCTGACCCATCAAACATAATTAAAAATGTGAAATGTTAATTAAGGATAGATTTAAAATTATTGATTACCTAGGTAAATAGATGATTGGTAGGAGAAGATACTTTATGGGTGGGTGATTCTTTTGGGGCATGTTCTGCAAAAGCACAGAAGCCTCTAGGAGAGCTCGTGGGGGGAGGAGAAAGATATGCGATCTCAGTAACCTCACCTATTTGAGTATGATTTCATATTTTGGGATGAAAATACATCATTTGGGGACTATTTAACACCTATTTTGATGTATAATATGTTGAGAAATTTTAAATAATATTTTCAAATCATGGCATGTTGTTGGTGCAGATTTTCGAGCCCTCGTGGAGCCTCTTTTTTGATATATAAAAATATAAAATATAATATATCATTCCCTGTAACATCCTAGGTAATTATAGAATAAGAATTTTTCATATCTATTAATATATATTAATTAGATATTAAATTTAGTTTAAATGGGACACTATGAGCAATAGCGTACTCGACACGTAACAATGGGTTTTTTCTGAATTATTATGTTCCACATAAGACTGAGATATAACAAAAAATAATACATTATTAATATTGTTATTATAAATGGTAGTTATAGCCTAGAAATTGTGTTGGTGGAAATGAAAAAAACTAACTATTTTATGTTTAAAAATTATTATTAAATGATTTTACTTTATTCTAATAAATTATAGAGGGTCAAAATAAGAATAAATATAATTTTAGGCATAAAATCTCTAACATTTTTAAAAGGTAGATTTACCACCTATTGATCGTGAACCATTATTAAATATATTTTTTGACATAATTATATGTTCTATTTGAAAAAATAAACTTCTTATTTTGAATTGGAATATCAAAATTTATTTTTGAAATCTTTAGGTATTTTTTTGATAACTTTCATATTTTAGTGAATAGTGAAAAATACTGCAATTAAATTCAATACGGTTTCTTTTAATTATTTATATTGTTAGATTATAATGTTAATTGATTTTAAAAAATATTCAGACTATTTTTTATCATTTAATATAATTTTGGTCTTTGGAATCATTTTCAAATTGAAATTAGATATGAAAACATTTCAAACTTTTGAACATTTCACTTTAAAACCCCACTTTTTAGTTTTATTTAAGAAATTGTTTTTAAATTAAAATTTCCCAATTATGTGAATAAAATTAGCTAAAACGGATTACATATTTGTAATAATATGGTCCAAATTATTTTTTAAGGTCAATTTAATATTTATGTATAAAAAACTTACCATGGTAAAAAAATTATTTTCCGTAGTTAATGTAAAATTTTAACAAGGGTTAATGTTAATAGATAAAAGCTTAACACACCTAAAAACTACAAAATATATTGGTTGTTTGATATTTGGATCAACCCTAATCATACTATAAAACATTAATTACAAGCCAAAGTCGTGTAATTTAATGCCGCCTCAATATGGTTTTCTTTTAATAAAAAATAATCAATTTATTATTCACTTGAACCCACCTCTCCTCAAGTATAAATACCACCTCTCCACCATATTATTTTGACCCTAAATTCCTTTTATCTCCTCAAATATCTACCCAAAACACTCATCCTCACTCTCCCCATTTCTAAGTTCTTCTGGTCTCACCAAAAGACCAAATTCGAAGTGCTCAAGGGTTTTTTAAAGAGGGGATATTCAAGAGGTAATTTTCTCAAAGTACCTCTCTTTATTTATTTTCTTTTTATACTTTATCCTCAAATCCTTCATCCATCAATGAATTATTACTAAAAAATAATTTTACATACTATATTTTTATGTTTCCAATTAAATATCTCATATACATTTCATTTCTCACCTCCCCTTTATTCAGATAATTGAAATTGTTGTCTAAGTTATACCGGTTAATCACCTTAGTGAATAATGTTTTTGTTATTTTTCTTTTACCACCTTCATGGATGTTCTTAAAAAAATTATTATGGTAAAATAATATTTTATTATTTATATTATAACCTATTTTATATTTTTTATATATTATATTAAACATACATTCATGCTATTTATATTTTTGTTATATGATAACTTCGTTTTGGGATTTTTGGTCTATTACCTCCACAAAATGATGTTATTCATACACACATCACATGGAATGTATTAAGCATTTTTTAGTAAACATATATGATATAAATGATATATTAATGCTTCTATAATGATATTATATATATATTTACATATATATTTACATATATATTTATTTATTTATATACATGTCATTTAATCTCACTCTTTCTATACGATGGGAGAAACGAAAATAGTGTTATACATACGGCATACCGTCTCCATTAACGTTGTTTTTAGTTTATAATAAAATATTATTATAAATAATTATATAATTAACATATAAGATATTTATATCTTTTTTATATTCTATAGATTTTTTACTTATGACCACATGTACAATTTACATCATAAAAAAAGATCATTTTCGACTCAAGTACCGAATATCGACAAAACATCCGATATGAACTTAAATAATTATGTAATTTTTATTACATTGTAATAAGTGATATAAAAGTAATAATAAAATTTTAAAACGTTCCAAATAAAGTAAAAAATAACCTAATTTTACTATTCAAGAATATAATGATTGTACGTGACGAGTTGGACTCAAGGTAAGGGAATTTCTGAACTCAATTTCCGCTCATTGGGTTTTACGCATACTTTATTGATTATATTATTCAGAGATTATGTGTGGAATGACTAATTATTTATTTATATTATAATTTATGATTAATTTTATGTGGATATATAATTTATACACATAATCACCCCCATTGATAAATTCTTACGTCATTGATACAAGCTTTGTAAGGGAATTTCATAACCAAATTTCCATTCTTTGGGTTAAACTTCTACCTCTTGATTGTGTCGTACTATGATTATGTGTGAAATAAATTTTGGATATATTATTTTGTATTTATAATTTATTTACGATTATTTTCATTAAATACACATATTCAATATATTTTATTAATAAAATGATCTTTGTTAGGGACTTCATCTCAATCCCCTTTTATCAAGGTGTATCGTGATGTTATGAACCTTTATTATCCTATAAGGTGTATATATAAAAATTTATTCTTGTTATCTCCTAAATTACTATATTCTTATAATATTTAATGTTTTTTAATGTTAATCTTTAACAATTTTATTCATGTGTTTCTCCAGTGGTAAGGGACTCTTTGAATAAACAACATTTAAAATGTTATAAATATTTGTTCTTATAAATATTTCTCACTAATGTAAATGTTTTCAAAATGGTTTTAAGAATTAATTTATATGGACATCAATTTTTAAAATTTTGAATAATTTTAAAAAGTTTCAAATTGTTATTGTATGCTTTGATTCAAAAATCTTCTTTTTAAATTTTTTAATTATGTTTTCAAAATGGATTGATTATTTCGATAACTTGGAATGTTTTTTAACATATATGTCCTGAACTAAATTTCTCGATTTGATTTCTCTTTAATGTCTTGATGTTAATTTTACAGGTTTACACTTTTACTTCCAAATAAAATTTTTTCATTTATGAGTGAACATCTTTGTAAAAATGAAATGTGATTTTCAAAGTGGAAATTTTATTTTTCATTTATGCTGGTTTTATGTGTTATGATAATGGTTCTTCGGAATTGATTATGTATACGAGTGGATTCATGATAAATTTAGGGTGGGTGAGCCTATGATAGCTCTCCAATTCATTGGGTAATTAGATGGAGTTTAATTATAAGGTTTCTTCAAAGATATTTAGGGAATATTCTATGATGGGTATTCCAAACGTAACCATGAAGGTTACTCACTATGTAGCTGTGAAAGCTATAGTATAAGTATGATAGGGATTCCACAAGTTTTCTTTATGATTTACGATTGCTAATATGTTTTTCTGGAATCTTATGATTTCATAATGTATTTTAAATATTTTATGTTTTATGGGTGAAAAGTATGATTTCTTCACTATAAGAAAAGAGTGTTTTAGGGGAGGTTTTTCGCGGCGGTTTTAAAAACCGCCAATAAATTTTTTTCGATCAAAAATTTAGCTTTTCTTTTTAGAACCACCACTATTTTTTTTAAAAAATATTTTTATTTTTTAAAAATATTTTCTAAAAAATCATTTTTTAATGGCTGTTTTTTAAAAAAACTGCTACGAATTAGCGGCTGTTTTTTGAAAACCGACGCAAAATTTAAGGAAAACATTTTAAGAATATTTTAAAAAAAAATATTAATTATTTTTTATTTTTTTATTTTTATTATTTACAATCAAATAAAGTTAATTATTTATAATTTTATATATTTATAATGTGTCAATTAATTAATATTTATAATTATTAGTTAATAATAATTTTAAACTGAAAGCAAATCTTCAATAAGTGGAAGAACAAAATTCGGTATCAAATAACTATAACTTCGGATCTGAGAGTCCATTTTAGCTTCACCGCCAATCAAATCAAAGTTTATCAAATGAGAAAAAACCAAGTGAGATTTATATCATGTGATAATCAATGGAAAAATATATATTAAAAATTCCAATGTCGAAAATCGAACTCGAACTTCAAATGATCATAAATTTTAATTTGGGTGTCTATTTGGGCTCTACCACATATCAAATCAAAGCCTGCAGTGAGCTCTACACAGATTAAGTTTGGTACCAACCCTTTGAGTATTATTCCCCTATTTATTCCACTAGAAAGCCCCATAATGCCTCCGAAACAGAGGCTTTACTTATAGACATCGATTTCTTAAAATTCAAACAGTTATAACTTTCGATCCACGTGTTTGTTCGGCCTTTACTATATATCATATGATGCTCATTTCATGATATTCAATTTTACTGGTTGTGGAAGTAGAAAATGAGTCTCAGATCACATTTTATGGGCATTTCATTGTTTTTAGGGTTTCCATAGATTCTTAACGTCTTATGATTTATTTAATTACTTGTTTATTTATTTATTTATTAATTTAATATTATTAATTAATTATTTAACTATTATTTATTATTAATAATTTATTTATTATTTAGTTATTATGTACACATTAATTATTAGTTTATTTTTAATTAATTAATTAATTAATTAATTATTAATTATTATAAGTTTATTTTTTATTTTTTATTTATTATATATTTATTTATTCGTTATTCATTATTTATTAATTAATTATTAATTAATAATTAATTACTTATTATTTAACAATTGTAAATTATTAATTATTATTTATTAATTATTATTAATTAATAACTATTTATTATTTATTTATTTATTATTTATTATTCATTATTTATTTTTATTCCTTATTCTTTATTCATTATTCATTATTCTTGATTCTTGATTCTTTTTTCTTTCTTCTGTATTTTTAATTTAATAAATGTTAATTTATTATTAGTTTATTATTCATTTATTATTCATTTATTATTTATTTATTATTTATTATTTATTTATTATTTATTTATTATTTAATAGTTAAATATTAATTATTTATTCAATATTAAAAATTTGAATATTATATATTAAATATTAAAATTAAAAAATTAATTATTAATTAAGGATTATTAATTTTATAATTATCAATTATAAATTATTAGTTATTATTAATTTTTAATTATTATTTATTTATCTATTCATTTATGTATTTATTTATTTATTTATTTATTTATTTATTTATTTTTTATTTATTTTTTATTATTTATTTTTTATTTATAGTTATTTATTATTTATTATTTATTATTTATTATTTATTAATTTATATTTAATTTACTAAATATTAATTTATTATTTATTTATTATTCATTTATTATTTATTTATATATTTATTCAATATTCAATATTTTTTAATTAATTATTAATAATTTATTAATTATTTATTAATTTTTAAATATAAATTATAAATTCTTAATTCTTAATTCTTAATGATCAATTATTAATTATTAGTTATTATTAATTTTTTATTAATTATTAATTATTATTTATTGTTTATTGTTTACTATGTATTATTTATTATTTATTAGTTTTTATTTATTTGTTTATTTATCTATTATTTATTAATTTACTATTAATTAGTTATTTATTTATCATATATTAAATTAATTTTCATTTAATTTATTATTTATACATTACTTATATATATTATATGTTATATATTATATATTATATATTATATATTATATATTATATATTATATATTATATATTATATATTATATATTATATATTATATATTATATATTATATATTATATATTATATATTATATATTATATATTATATATTATATATTATATATTATATATTATATATTATGTATTATATATTATATATTATATATTATATATTATGTATTATATATTATATAGTATATATTATATATAAGTAAATTAAATTCGATTTATTGACCACATAAAGAGCCTGCTGGAGTGCTAAAGTCTTTGAAGAATAAGAAATAGGTAAAAAATTTGATGCATGTGTGTGGTAATAATAAAAAAATTATGAAAATAAAAAAATAAAAAAATTAAGAAAATAATAAAATAATATATAAATTACTAAATTACTAAATTATAAAATTAAAATAATTAATAAAAAATTTTAAAAAATTAAATCTGATTTAGTGACGGTTTAAACAGCCGCTAAAAACCCGCCTCTAATTATTTCCCAATGAACGATTTAGCGGCGGTTTTCCAAAACCATCGTATAACGATTTCGCGGTAGTTTAAACCGCTTCTAAATAAAAATTTTGGCGTAGTGTGTGGAAATTTTTTCATAGACAAACGATTTCATTCCTTATCTTATATCTCTTAATAATCTTTTTGTGCTCATCCCAAGTTTTTGAAATGTTTTCCATAGGGTTTAAGGAAGAGTAAGAGAAAGAAAGAAGTCAAGAAGATTTTTATCAGGAAGGAAATCAATTTTAATTTTATAATGTTTTAGATTATGAAAAAATGGATAACCTGTAGACTTGTCAACATTGTAAATTTTGAGATGTTATATACTAGTTATGGATTAATCCTCTAAAACTCTAAACCCGAAATGATCCTCAATGTAAATTCTTGACTTAAATCATTATAAAATGTTTAATGTTGGGGCCTTAAAATCCTATACTTTTATTTATAAATATTCGAATACCCACTAAATGAATTATTTGATATGAGAACTGATACCACCATTAATTCTAGAATATTGGTTTTACACAAGGTGTGAAATAACTTTTGTGTGAGTCAGACATTGCGTTTGAGTGCAGTTGTGGGAGAAATAATATACATACTAAGGAATTAAAAATATTATTTTTCTATTATTTTATATAATCCTAATCATCCCCTATTTATAAAATGTTATTGATACATTCTAGGGTTACCCACATAACCCTAGATATTTGCTGGAGTAGATCATTGGAAGATGACTGCAATATTGTTCATCGATGATGATCAGAGGTGAGAATCCATAGAGTTGATGATGAACACAATGAATTCCTCAACTTAAATGATTTTAGATGAATTATAATACAAAAAATTGATCAAACATACATACGGTGTTATATTTTTTGGATTATTTGTACGTTATTTATTTATCATGAAAAATAGGATTTAATTATTTTAGATATAAATTCACATACTATCATTGTTGAATAGTCTTTTACTTATTATCTTCATACTATTAGGAAATAATTATTTATTTCAATTACCAATGACGTTTTAGTTTCTCTTTCAATGAATGATGTTAAAACTGAACAATGGACAATGTTTTCTTATCACTTTTTCGTTACAAAAATTTCACCCTTTGGACTATGTGCTTTCATCATTAGTGTTCAATTTAATGGGGGTTTGACAAATTCTAGGACACAAAATTCATTGCAAAAAAATCATGTCTTCCATTGATTATTTTTTTAGATTTGGAATCAATGATTGTATCCTAATGGATGAAATATATTGATGCTGTAATTCCTATAGTAGTATGGGGAAGGAAAAGTTTTAAAATTGTGCATATAGATGATGATGGGATGTAGTGCCAAATTTTCTTCCATGTGATAAACAACCAAAATTAATATTTTGGAATATAATTAGGAATATTTAACTCACATATGGGAGTTATCAGTAAGAATGTTTTGGAGTTTGTGGCCTAGAACCAACTACTTTGTACTTTATTCATTAATAAATACCCTATCATATCTTGATTATTCTTCTGCGTGATAATGCATGTGATAATGTCCTAAGGATAGTTGTTGCATTAAAGGGTCATAGTGAATAACGGCTATGATGAGAACCCATAAGTGCCATAATGCTATTCTTGAATATATGTTCTATGGTTGGATGATGTTATTTAAGGGGAACAAATAATATTGTCCATTAGGGGTGAGGACTCATAAAACTTTAAGGCACCTTCTCATGGTGTGCTCCCTTGGTAATATTCAAGAGGATATTATGTGAACGAGACCTACCAGTAATAAATCCCCATTTCATAGTGTCATTAGATGTTCCTATCTGTGGACGTGTGTATTGGTCGTTAGACATTAAGATTATTATTAATGGTTATTACCACTCACGCACTTAGATGTATTGATGAAAACTATGACGACACACTGTTCGCAGCGAGGTAGGATACATTGGGTGCGTCTCGAGTAATGCTGCATTAATAGATAATGCGAGAAAGGATTTGTCTCATCTATTACACAAAGTAGATATCTCAGGCCCTTTGATGTAATTGATATAGACTAAATAAATCCATGGCCATGGTATGGTATGGGTGAGTTCAATTCCAGGAAGTCAAAGAAAGAATAATCGATCACATGGGTTGATGGCACTCGCATGCAAACTGCTTGATTAGAGATATCGATACAAAGGGATTATATTACATGGTAAACGTTCGTATGAGGTGACATGTCAATGCGGCGTCATCTTCTTTCTCTTGGGTGCCTAGATCCATTGCTAGTCAGTAATCTTAGACTTTAGGCAAGCCCACCTAATGCCAATGAGAAAGAGGCCTAGAGGGTCACACACTAAGTGTATCCAAGTATCTCAAGTAGAATAAAGATTATTCCCATATGTGGTTTAATAATTATTCAAGGAATCCAAAATTATTTTAATGTTAGAGGAAGAATAAAATGAAAACAAGATATACAGACCGTGTTCATTGAATGTACACGCCGTGTAGTTTTTCATTTTGGAAAGGAAATGAAAAACAAGTACATGCCATGTATTAATGATTACATGTCGTGTAGTTTTTTTTGTCAGGATTTTGTGGATATAATATTGTTTTATTAAATTATATTTATTATAATCAGTGTGGTCACATGTTAAGGAATTAATGATTCAACATGGGGGTTTTCAATAAGATTTAATGAAATAAATAAAATGCATAATGAGTTTATTTATTGTCATAAATAGATAACCTCAAACCCAATTATAAATATCATCACAACCCTAACACTTTCCCCAATCGTTGTGCACAACAATTCTGAAGAATTTTCTCAAGGCTGAAAGAACTCCTTCCTCCAAGAATGCTCTCAAGACCGAGAGAGATCCACCACCACCGGATCAAGGCAATCGAAGGCGGACATCGCAAGCGAAGATTCTTCTGCGCATGCACCCGAAGATCATTTTAGTGATGTTTAGAGATACGTGGAGCACATATGGATCACCGCTAGAGGAATCCTACACTTGGATTCTACAACACAATGACAGATCACATCGGATTTTGACCGGAGACATCAACAAAGAATGAAATCCATCAAGGTAATTCTTTTCAATTAACTAAATTAATTTTAACCAACATATGATGATCTTCTCAATGGTTATGGGATCCTTCTCTTTCTTTCCGTTCTTCGTTCTATTCTGAAGATACGACGTTTTATTAACGTGACAGATCTCGGATTGAACATTGTTTAATGCTAAAATTAAAGTTGGGCAATCCCACAAACGCGCTTCCACTGTGCCCAGAACCTACAAGTGGTATCAGAGCGGTCATATTGTTGATTATAATTATTTAGTTTTTCATTGGTGATTTGTGCATTTAATAATTTAGTTGTTTCAATTCAAGTTAATCATTATAATAAATCTGAATCTTGAGATTTGTTACTCCTCTCTCATTTCTCATTCACCTTCAAGAAGCGATCTTTTCTTTTAATTTTGATTAAAATAAAATAGAGGATCTCATCTGGAGGTGCCAAATGTTCCTGGTCGTACAACACCAGAATACACGACGTGTATTCAGAAGTGCACATTGTGTAGTCTTGGTTAAATGCATTGATTGATCCACCAAATAAGGTCGTGTATTGGATCCTATCTAGGTCATTTGTGACACCATTTGTTGACCAGGAATAGGTGGCACACAGTTTCTGGATTACACATTGTGTGGTCCAACTGAACACGACATGTAGTCCCTTTGGGTTAGGGTTGGACCGTTTACCCTGTACACGGCTTGCCCGGCTGAAAACTATGTAACACGGAAACTACACAACTTATGTCCCACTGAACACACTGTGTACTATGAAAATTTTTGAAGTACATTTACATGCCATGTCCCCAGGAATGTACTTTGGATGGACGGTGAACAAAAGTACATGCCGTGTAGTCAGAACTACATGTTGTGTACTCACCCAAATTATGCAGATTTATTAAAATTTATTATTATATTATACAAACCCTTGAGATGTGTACTACAGTGCAGGCATAAAGCTAAGGCACAACACATATAGGTGTTTTATATATATGTGTTTAATTTAACATCTGTGTAATGAGTGGGAATTCACCATGGTTTCTCCAAGGTATATGTTACGTACAAAGATAATTTAAATGAATTTATTTTTTTTAAATTACGATGGATGAGAATCTCAAGGAAATTCAGAAAAAGGGTTTAAGATAAAAGGATTGATTAATTAAAGATAATTAATTGATTCGAGCGTGATTTATCTTAAACATGAATGATTAAATAATTGAATGCTAGTTTTATTTATGTGTAAATATCATTGTATGTATAGATGATCATGATCTAGACCATGACCTTTGTATTTGAATGGTTTCTTTTAGTTTATTTATTTAAATTAAATTTGTTGGCCTGCGAGCCTTCTCCTTAGTAATATGTTGGGCCTGTGTGCCCAAGGTTTCTTTTATTCAAAACCCCTTTTTACCCCTCAACTGCATGTGAGATAAATGCACATGTAATGGATGGAGCTCCCAAGATAATGGTGGCGTCTTCAGTTAGGATCCAAGGCAAAACCAATCCAAGGAGATAAAAAGGTTGACAGGTGGAAAGCTGTAAACACAAACCCAAAAGGTTCAAGGTCTTTCTCCCCTAGGTCTTGGGTTAGTATATCAACCACTAGATAAAATAACCAATAGAAAAAGCTCATGATCATACCATTTATTTTATTTCTGTCAGTTGCATGGTTTATTTATTGTGGTTGTGTTGTTGCAATCACACAATTAATGAATTAAACAAGCATGCAAGATAGAACTAAAATAAAATCAGATTATGCGTAAATATTATCTTAGACATGGTTAATCACTTAAGTATATCCCACTTAATATTAACAAGCATGTAATAAAAGATAATAAATTGTAAATTTACGTATAAGGATAAAATCCCTCAAATAAATATTATGTCGGTATAGCTTTCCATAATCTGGGTTAGAATCGAACCATAGTTCAAAGTTCTTGACCAACCCTAGTTGGGGTGCTTTCAATTATTGGGGAATTATAATTAAAGTTTTTGGGTTGAATTAACTTGGTTCAAATCAAGGGTTGATTGGCATAGCAGGACTTTGTGTGACCAAGAGGCAATGGTTCAGGAAATCCAAAATAAAAAGGTTTTAGGATTGGGGAGTCCACTCAGCGGATCAAGGAGCTGCGAGTTAATGTAGCTGGCATTTGGAATGCCTACCTAAAACCCTTCAGGTTTATTGACCAACGCTAGTTGGGGTAATGTGAAGGGAAATATGGATCATTTCCACTTGAATATTCATGCAACAGAATATTCTGAAGTCAATGGTGAGGGATATTGGATTTTGATAAAATAGTGGGATACTAATAAGTATTAATTTATTTATTTGTCTCAGTTTTATAATAAAGTACTAAACCATTTCTCATCTTAATTATATAGAAATGGAAAGAAAAAATGACTTCAAACATATCATTGCGAAACATACTTAAGAAGGAAAACCTTCTCATCGGTACCAATTTCCAAAAGTGGCAGAGGTGTTTACGTGTCATCCTTCGCAACGAGAGGAAAGTGTATGTGCTGAAAGAGCATATTCCTATTGCACCTGGAAAAGAGTCCAATGATGAGGAAATATATCTCTATGTGAAACATATGGATGATGGAATTGATTTCCAATGTTTCATGCTATCAGCCATGTCTAATGAGCTCTTGAAACAATATGAAAACGTGGATGTGTATAGCATGATGTCCAACCTTAAGGATCTCTACCAAGAGAAGGTGAGACAAGAGAGATATGAGATCTCCAATGCTTTGTTTACAACTATGATTGGAGATTCTGTGCCATCTCAACCTCATGTAGTCACTCTTATTGGCTACATCGAACACCTGGACATCTTAGGAATTAAATTCCCAGATGAGTAGCGTATAGATCTCATCCTATCATCACTTCCCAAGACCGTCACTATCTTCATTTTCAATAATAACATGAGAAATAATGAGAATAGTATATCAAAACTTCTGACCTTAATTTTCCAGGTATATTAGGACATGGGGTGTGACAAACCAGCAGTCCTTATCATTAATAAGAAAAGGAAGGACAAGGAAAAGGGGCCAAAGACTTATAAATCGTCCAAATCCCTCGAGTGTCATCCTTCCAAGAAGGGGAAGATCCAGAGGCAGGGCAAAGAACGAGAGGCAGTATGTTTTTCATGTGGTAAGCAGGGCCACTTGAAGAGGAACTACACCCAAAAGCGTGGGGATGCTAAAGGTGCGTTCGTTATCGAGTGAAATCTTTCCATTTCTACACATTGGGTATTAGATACATCTTGGGGAGATCACATCTGTATTAAAATGCAGTAACCAATTATATTTAGAAAGATTTCCAGAGGATAGGTGGATCTTTGAGCTTCCAATGGCGCAAGGCTAGCTACGTTGGATATTGGAGATTACCACCTCTCATTGTCGATTGGGATGATTTTGGTTTTACATAACTGTTATTATGTTCCAAGTGTTACCAAGAACATAATTTCTATATCTTGTTTGGATATGGATGGATTTATTTTCATGTTTGGAAATAATGGTTGTCTCTTTTATAAGAACAACGTATTTTATGGTATGACACATTTAAATAATTTTTTGTATGTATTAAATTATGAAAACCAAGTGTTGGAAATATATAACGAAACAAACTCACATGACTCATACATCACCCAGTTGTGGCATCACTATATCGGTCATGTAAATGATAAGTGCTTGATAAAGCTCAGCTAAGATGGTTATTTGGACTCTACTGAGCTAAAACCACTTGATTGATGTCATGCTTGTTTACATGGTAAAATGACCAAGCTTCCTTTCAGTGGACATGGTCAAAGGTCCATAGAGCTTCTAGGATTGGTGGACACAGATGTGTGTGGACCATTTCTAGTAGAAGCTATAGGTGGATATTCTTACTTCATTACTTTTACTGATGATTTGAGTAGATATGGCTATGTCTACTTAATGAGGTATAAGTTAGAAGCCTTAGAGAAAATTAAGGAATTCAAGAATGAAGTAGAGAATCATCTTTGTAAGAAGATAAAAAAACTTCGATCGGATAGAGGTGTAGAATATCTGAACCAAGAGTTCATCGATCTTCTTCGGGAGTCTGGGATTATATCTCAACTCACTCCTCCTTATACACCATAGTGGAATGGTGTTAGTGAATGGAGGAACTGCACCTTGTTAGACATGGTGAGGTCGATGATGAGTGATGCAGATCTTCCATTATCCTTTTGGGGATATGTATTACAAAATGCATCATAGACATTAAATTGAGTACCAACTAAGGTGGAAAAAGGAATTCCTTCCTAGTTATGGAATGGAAAGAAACCCATTTTTTCACACACATGTGTATGGGGATGCGAAACATTTGTTATGACCTTCTCAATCAACAAACTAGCACCCCGGTGCATAAGGTGTATCTTTATAGGGTATCCCAAGGAAACAAAAGGATATTACCTATATATCCCTCAAGACAAGAAAGTGAATATCGCCAGACAATCCGTATTTCTAGAGTGGGAGGACATCCTCAAAAGGGATAGTGGGAGTAAGATTGACTTCGACGAAGTTGATGCTCAAGATACACAGGAGTTGGTACAGGAACAAGTTCAACAGTTCCCCATGGAAGAGGTTCCAGAAACACAAGTACTGCATAGGAGATCAAGAGAAGGGAACTAGAGAGATTTGGTTTCCTAGTTACCGAGGATGGTGAATCTTTATTGTTAGAAAATGATGAACCTCTCTCCTACAAGGAAGTAGTGGAAACCTCAGAAGCTGCAAGATGGCTAGAAGCTATGAATTCTGAGATGGATTTCATGTATCAGAACCATGTTTGGGTTCTGGTCGATGAGCCGGTTGATGTAAAATCTGTTCAATGCAAATGGGTATTCAAGAGAAAACTGGACATGGAAGGTCAAGTTAGAACCTATAAAGCAAGGATAGTGGCTAAAAGATTCAGATAGTGTCAATGAATTGACTATGATGAAAGCTTCTCACTAGTTTCCATGTTTAAATCCATAAGAATCATACTTTCCATAGCAGATTACCATGACTACGAGATTTGGAAAATGGATGTCAAAACAACATTCCTTAATGGGAATCTTCAGGAAGATGTCTATATGACACAACCAGAAGGGTTTGTGACACCAGGTGAAGCCAAACGAGTTTTCAAGTGGAAGAAATCCATTTATGGATTAAATCCCGCATCAAGGTCATGGAACATTAGATATGATAAAGAAATAAAGTAATTTGGTTTCATTAAGAACAAATGTGATCCATTTGTTTATAAGTAGTTTAATGGGAATGTGATCATTGTCCTAGTGGTATATGTTTTTGACATATTGCTTATTGGAAATGATGTACCAGTCTTACAGTTAGTTAAGGACTAGTTGAAATAGTGTTTCTCCATGAAGTAATTGGGTGAAGCAGCCTACATTCTAGGGATCAAGATCATTCGTGATAGATCCAAGTGGCTGCTCGGACTAGGTTAGGGTACATACATTGACCAGATACTAAAGAGATTTAGTATGGAACAATCCAAGAGGGGATTGGTTCTAGTGTCACATGGCCTACATCTTTATAAGAAAATGTGTCCTCAGACACAACAAGAGAAAGATAGAATAAGTAAAATCCCATATGCTTCGGCTATAGGATCCATCATGTATGTTATGTCATTTACCAGGCTTGATGTTACCTATGCACCGAGCATGGTAGGAAGAGATCAAGAAGATCTAGGATAATAGCATTGGATTGCTTTTAATATTATCCTTAAGTATCTAAGAAGAACTAAGGATATGTTTCTGGTGTATGGAGGAGACGAGGATCTTGTCACCAGAGGGTATGATGATGCGGGTTTTCATATAGATCAGAACGATTTGAAGTCATAATCTGGATATGTTTTCTGTCTCAAAGGAGGAGCTGTGAGCTGGAAGAGTTCAAAACATCCAGTTTTCACCGATTCTATAGCGAAGTCTGAATATATAGCGGATTCTGATGTATCCAAGGAATCCTTCTAGATTCGAAACATTGTCTAGGATCTTGATGTGGTGCCTAGAAGTAAAGACCATGTCACATTGTATTGTGATAATACTACACTGGTGGCTCTTGCAAAAGAACCAAGGTCACATCAATGGAAAAAGCCCATACTCTGGAAGTATCACCTCTTGAGGGTTTTCTATGAAAGGGGTGATGTTGAAGTGAGAAGAGTATTCATGGAAGAGAACATGGAAGACCCCATGACTAAAGGCCTATCTCAACAGAAGCATGAATATCATGTGAGAGCTAGTAGGTTAAAGGTTGTTAGCAGTCGGGTCTTGTCCAAGTGGGAGTCTGTTGGAGTTTGTGGCCTAAAACCAACTACGTTGTACTTTATTCTTTAATAAATACCTTATCATATCTTGATTTTTCTTCTACGTGATAATGCATTAGATAATGTCCTAAGGATAGTTGTTGCATTAAAAGGTCATAACAGATCCCTACTATGACAAGAACTCGTAAGTGCCATAACGTTGTTCTTGAATATATGTTCAATGGTCGGATGATGTTATTTGAGGGACACAAATAATACAGGCCATTAGGGGTGAGGACTCATAAAACTTTGAGGCACCTTCTCATGGTGTGCTCCCTTGGTAATATAAAGGAGGATATTATGTGAATGAGACCTGCTAGTAGGAAATCCACATTTCATAGTTTCATTGGATGTTCTTATCTGTGGATGTGTATATTGGTCCTTTGACTTTATGATTATTATTAATGGATATTAAAACTCATGCACTTAGATGTATTAATGAAAACTATGACGACACAATATTCGTAGTGAGGTAGGATACATTGGGTGTGTCATGAGTAATACTGCATTAATAGATAATGTGAGAAAGGATTTGTCCCTTCTGTTCCACAACAGAAGTAGATATCTTAGGCCCTTTGATGGAATTGATATAGCCTAAATAAATCCATGGCCATGGTAAGGTATGGGCGAGTTCAATTCCAAGAAGTCAAAGAAAGAATAATCAAGCACATGGGTTGATGACACTAGTATGCAACACGCTTGATTAGAGATATAGAGACAAGGGGATTATATTACACGGTAAGAGTTTATATGAGGTGAAACGTCAATGCGGTGTCAAATTCTTTCTCTTGGGTGACTTGACCCATTTCTTAACAGTAATCTTGGACTTTAGGCAAGCCAACCTAATGCCGAAGAAAAAAAGGCCTAGAGGGTTACACACTAAGTGTATCAAAGTATCTCAAGTAGAATAAAGATTATTCCTAGACATGGTTTAATAATTATTCAAGGAAGCCTAAATCATTTTAATGTTGGAGGAAGAATAAAATGAAAATAAGATATACACACCATGTATATTGAATGTGCATGCTGTGTAGTTTTCATTTTGGAAAGGAAATGAAAAACAAGTACATGCTGTGTATTAATGATTACACGTCATGTAGTTCTTTTGGTCAGGATTTTGAGGAAATAATATTGTTTTATTAAATGATATTTATTATAATCAGCATGGGCGCATGTCAAGAAGTTATTGATTCGACATGGGGGTTTTCAATAAGAGTTAATGAAATAAATAAAATGCGTAACACGTTTATTTATTGTCATAGCTCTATAACCTCAAACCCGATTATAAATATCCTAACAACCCCAACACTTTTCCCCAATCGTTGTGCACAACAATTCTGGAGAGTTCTCTCAAGTATGAAAGAACTCCTTCCTCCAAGAATGCTCTCAAGACCTAGAGAGATCTACCACCGCCGGATCAAGGTGATCAAAGGTGGACATCTCAAGCGAAGGTTCTTCCGCGCTAGCACTCAGATATCCCTTCGGCGACATCCATAGATATGTGGAGCACGTGTGGATCAACACTAGAGGAATCATCCACATGTATTATACGATGCAACGACAGATCACATCGGATCGTGACTGGATTCTTCAATGAAGAAATAATTCCATCAAGGAAATTCTTATAAATTAATTAAATTAATTATGACCAACATATGATGATCCTCTCAATGATTCCATGACCCTTCTCTTTCTTTTCATTCTTTGTTCTATTTCGAAGATACAATGTTTTATTATTGTGACAGATCTCCGATTGAACATTGTTTAACGCTAAAATTAAAGTTGGGAAAACCCACAAACACACTTTTTCTACGCCCAGAACCTATAGAATGGTGGTGAAATAAAATACAATGGAGGTTTCGGTGAAGATTCGTAATCAATCTATAATTTCTATGAAATTAATCTCTACACAAAATTTAATTCGAGAGAACTCAAATTATGTAGAACGCTCCATATACTGCTATAATATTGGTTTGAGGAAAATATCACATGTATATGTACTTAGATTACACCCCATGTGATCCCTAAGCTGTGAGTACTTCATTTACTATTCAGGGTACATGGGCATAGTCACTAGAAGGTTATATAGACAAAATTTGTGTACACATACACGGGACTAGTACATTGACACATACACATGTTGGACCAAACTTAGTGGGAAATACCATGTATCCCATATACATGTTTTTTACATCTAAAAGGGTATTTTAAAACAACATGTAACTATATAGTCTCATAATAATGGTGGTTTCATTCCCTTGAACCAATTTAGTATGATCATGTTATCTTAGTCTTCCCCTATGAGGGTACGATGTAGAATCCCATCCTGAGCATAGGAATAGTAGTACCCTCTATGGGATAGTTATAGATAGTTTAAGGAATCTCTCTGGTTGGATTGGGGATTGATCCTATATCTCATTCGTCTCTAGGATGGTTCAAACCTCCTGTATCCATCATCTAGAACATGTGATCCCCTTCCTCATGGGTTATTCTAGATAGGGTTAGGTATAGCCCATAAGCATTGGGAATGATCAAATACATGTGTATCAATAACTACTAGACTTTATTACCAATAAAATTATTAACTAAATATCATGGATGATCCCTATCAGTTATTTTGTGATTGAACAAGGAAAGGTCCAATGAATATGACATCTGGGGTGAGTTCCATAAGTGTTAGGAATACTCGAAGAGTGGGTTTTCTTGTACAATAGTAACCATGGATCCTCTAGTATAATTCCTAGGATGGAAGTGAGTCTTTAACCTCACCTTAATACATGGATCCTTCCTTTGAACATATCTATGGTATTTTACTTATCCTCATTTATTTTTTGATTTAATGTTGGATCTCACATGGATTCTCTCTGTTTGGTTATTTCAAGTTGTTCTACTGGTTATGTTTATAATCAATGTTGTATGGTAAATTCACATAAGTGTGGTGTCTTCATCATAGAAAGGCATTTTGATGATTTCTTTGGTATAAATGGATTTGGTGTGGCATAGTTGGGAAATACAAGTCGTGAATAGATCTAGAAGTTTTATTTTGGTACTATCCCCCTTTTTGTTTGAAGGTCAAACTCTTTTATAATATTGGTGTTCTTTTATTTTTCCCTTTTTTATTTATATACTCTTTTATATTAATCTGATTTGGTATTATATTTCATGCGAGAAGTTACAATATAATTTTTTATATTCTACATTTTACTAGTTTATGGAGTTGTGTGCTTGTATATATGTAATTTTGGATAAAGCCTCACATGTGTGTGATGTGCCTACTCAACACTAGTCACCAACCCCTAGCCAATTGGTTGTAATATTGGGGTGTCACTCTCGGTATACCACTCTCCAGGTATTCCTCGGCAAGTTAGGTCATGGAATCAATAATAACTATGGAATGGTTATAATATGGCACAACATTAATGTTTGAAAAAAAAATTAAATGTATTTTTTTCAAACTAGTTATGAATAACCTAGTACTTTAGAGACAATTATTATTTATCAAAATATTTATAGACAAATATCTAGAATCATAATTCCCAAAATAACCAAACTTATATATGACACTAACTATGATTTCCCTAGACCCACACTTCTATGTATAATGATGAACATCCAAACATCCAATACATCATATTAAATACACCCAACACCAAATATGAAAATCTCAATGTATTCGCGATCTAGGTACACATACATATAAACTCATTGTGCAACAAATATTTCATACAAAATAATTCTCTACACATACAACACTTTTTTGACAATCCCTTTATGAATACTCTTTAGGAAATGGGAAAGCATCATAAAGGGGACATCTAAAATGCTCAAGAAGGAGTAAATCTATTATAGTGACATAATATATCAAAAAAATTAAATACATGATCATGTGAGTAATGGAATTATTAAAATAGTAACATCATTAAATTATAGGTGGTGAAAAATATGCATGATATCATGATCATGAATCAAGGAATGAAATGGGGAGAGATGAGAGTTAATAATCATAACATGGAATCATTCATACAAATATTTAATAAGAGAAAATATATCATAGTAGCATGATAATTATAATAACTATAGGGATGTGGGAAAAATTAAGATGTGTCATCATCAAAATAGGTCAAGAATCGCGATGAAGACTACATAACATTTTTCTCAAATCATTGAAATATGTTATGAATTCATCTAACTTTAGGTACGTGAATATAATTTGTGTACCAATAAAAATTTAATTAAATTTTAATGCATATAGAATTAGATTCATGCATTATTCACATAATCTAAGGAGATATATCACATTACTCAATGAATTAGAGTGATATATAATTCCAGGGGCACTAATTATTAAAATATGTTATGCATATTTGTTCCACATGAATTGTAAACAATCATAAATTCATTAAAGTTACATCATTGTAATCCCTTGAAATCAAACGATCGTCCTATAAAGTATCTATCGATTTATATAACCTAAAATCAATTTAATGAAGCATGATAATTTTCATCTAATATAGTTTTAAAGTTATATAGTCATGTAAATAATTTCCCAAATTAAACAATTCTATGGGTATCTAGGTTAAACCTATTTTATTTGAATAAGTTAGTAAGGGTAATCAGAATTTAATGAATGGGAAGAAAATAGGTACATGGATGATGATAAGGAATGAAAATGTAAGTGAATGTTCATTTTTAATATATAGATTTTATACACACCACACCACATGTACATATGAGCGTAGACATGAATGATTAAAAAAAGGACAAGAGAGGGATGAAGAGTGATAGAGAATATAGTAACAATATAGAATAAGGTATAGAAATAAAACCATTCAAACAATGTATGGTATGGTCAAAAAATATTTTTGGTTGGAAAGTATACCCTAAATTTCTAATAAATGAATGAAATGAAATAATATAATTATTCATTAACATGAATTTCAGTCAATAATGAGAATATAATGAATATAGGAATAATACATGAATATAAACACTTATGGCTATGGTACCTTTAGAATCAAAACCCATTTAAAGAGATAACATGAATGAGACATCTAATAAATGAAATAAAGGGATAATAATTGTACATTATTTTGATGTTTTAGTTTATACACCTTAAAATTATTATAGTTTCAACCTATAATACATGTCTCAAATAATGACAATTGAGAAGATACCTTGCCACATTAGTAATTATAGAATCAATAGACATTTGAATATAGAATATGATATAGTTTTTTTAAATCCCATCAGTTAAATGTAATAATATTTCAACATAATTTCATTGGGATAAAAAAAATCATGATGCACAATATGAAACTTTCCTTAAGGAATTATAACTAAGACAAATAACCCTTACCTTGAATACTAGTTCACTCTGTAAATTATATATATTCTTAAGGTATTTTTTTGTTAGTTTTAGTATTATTATTCATTATAATTCATTTATTAAAATTTTTAATTTATCTTATAACTTAGTATAATTTACATCAATCATTTAGAGGTTCATAGTTTTATAATATCTAAAAATTTTGGTGTGTATTTTTATTGGTTGAAGGTTGTATGATAATAGTTCCATAAACAATAGATGTTTCAAGTTATATGTTTTATAAAATTTCAAAAATGATGGAGGTAAATAGGTTATTAAATAGTTATCCTTTAATGAATAACCCTCTATAATATTTTTTTATAGTCAAATTATCTATGATTTCATACATTTAATTTCAATTATATAATAGATATTTAACCATTAGAGAATAATAAACATTACATCTAAATTAATATTATATTCTGTCATCAAATCAATTTCTAATAATAACCATGGGGGAAAAATTTTATTAAGACATCATCAGTCACTTAGGTAGTGTAAAATTACCAAGGTGAATAAGGTTTTTAAAACTAGTTTAAAAGATGGGAAACCAAACAAATATTGGAAATCTATTTAAATATTTAAATTATAATCAATTTATCTTTTTTTATGTAACTTTTAAATAATATTTTTTTTGAAAATTGAAAGATAATAATTGATACAAAAAGACTTCATTTCTGGAAAACCTATATTTTCACATAATAATAACTTATGGAATGGGTTTGATGGAATAAAAATGGTAATTACAAGTTATTAAGAGTTAAAATATAATTATAATAACAAGAAAATTTACTCATGGTAGTATCGTAATTTTATTTTTCAGGTATTTGATATAAAAATAATATCATATATGTAATGGAAATTGAGAATTAAGAGAATTATCATTTCAAGATAGTAACATGATACAAATAGTGTTCAATGCGATGGAATTAATAGACATCCATAAAAAGGATCAATTTTATAAAAATAAAATGGATATATAATTGTGTAAGAATTAGAATTTTTTTCTAAAGTAGATCCTCATAAAAAATCACAAAAGAAAGATGATTCTCTAGGGATAGGAACCCTTACCTTTATCTTTGGTCTCCAACTTTTTTTTGAGGTTAACACCTTTGATAGGTTTATTTTTTCATTACCATATGATTAAGGAAATGTGTAATGATTGTAAGATAGGTTTTATTTCATATCAATATCAAGGGAAAATATTTTTGAGGGAGGGAGAATGGGAAGATGATGTGTTTTTATATAGTCAAGGGAGAGGGGTATTTTTTTTATAAGATTCTAAATTATATTATAATTTTGGACAAACACATTTGAATATGGGTGATTCTAAAAAAATAATCATGATTAAAAAATGAACATTTTTTTTACAATCGAACCATTCCAACATATAATATATTCATTAAACCACATCATAATAGGAAAGGAATCAAAAATATTATTTTTAATTTAATAAAATATAACATAGGAATTATAATTTCAAACATAGATTTATAAATTAAAAATTATATTTATAAATTCATAAGAATACCCCTTAAATACATTTTATTTTAGGAAATTATATTTATAAATTATAGTTATATTTATATATTTATGATGGCATGGATGTAAAAGATTTATTAAGAATTATTTTCCAACCATTAACTCAAAAATCAACTTCTTCAAAAAAATATAAAAAAATATCACAAGAATAAATTTGGCATGCTTATTTTAATTTTTTTCCAATTTATAAAAATAAAAACTATTTAAATTATGAATTTAACTTTTAAATAAAGAATATAATACATATATAAACAATTTATTTAAAATATTGACAATTATTTTTTATGAGTAATTACTTTTATATTTGTTATAATCTATTATTTGTGTACAATTTTCCCCCATAGCATGGAAAATGAGCATTTCTTAAACTAGGTGGTTTGAAATTGGGACTTCATGCGTACCTCCCCATATGCTAATGGTTTTTTACTAACAGTAAGGATATATTGTGGTAATGTGGGGAGGTAATACCCCCATATCAGAGTGTGAAATGACAAATAATAAAAACTAAATATTATCCATATACATATTAGAGTATAAAAAATCTATATAATTCTATAAAAGTAAATATATGGAAGGTTATAGTCATACATATGCAATATCTAACCACTAACAGGGTATGTCAGATATACAATGAACAATTAAGTATAAAATACATTGTACAACTACTACCATCCTTGAGAAATACCTCATCAATTTCTCTAAACGTGTCTTAGTTGTCCCTCTCAGTCATGAAATATTGGACCTTTGTACAACTCGAACTAGTGATTTGTGAAGTTAGTTTAGGTACCATTATGTCATAGAATCCTGAGTATGGTTTGAGTACAACTCCATAGGTAACCACCAATAGATTCTCATACACATCCATTAAATGTAGTGTATATGTGTGATATTATTTGTTTATAAATAAAATAACTTTGGAGAATAAATAAAATAACAACTTTCAATACTTGGGTTCTACCATGAATCACCGGATTGACCCAAACAAACTTCATCTGGTGTTGGACTGTCTTTGAGAATATAAAATAATCATGACATCAAATATCAGGAAAAATAACAATATAGTAACTTTAATAAATGTATGTTCCTAGTAAATATCCAAATTAATCAACATAGTATCATGCATAAAAATTGTATCCAAGGATCGTGTCCAAGGAATCCCTTAGTAGTAGGTTTCAAGACTATCCTGATGAGGTGGTCCTAGTAAATCAATTGTCATCTTGCATCATCAAAGTTCCATATGAATTAATCATAGGAAATCAAGTAGTCCCCAAGCACAATGATAATCCCCAGAACATAATCCTTGGTGATCAATATTCATCAAGTGTCACAATTTACCCCTATGATGTAATTCTATGTTGTTCAGTTGTCACTAGGCTCCAATATGGTCTTTATGAGGTAATCATAAAAAATAAAAAGTAATGATGAATCATTATTGACCTAAAAGTGGTAATAATTGGAAATTTAAAAGTTATGAGGCCCCAAAATAATCCTATGATGGTAATCATAGGTGATCAATAGTCATCAAGAATCATCTTCTATCCCTTGAAGGAAATATTGGAAAATCAATAGCATCAAGCCCCATCCATGAACCCCAATTAATATCCCAAGAATTTTATAGAAATAGGATTATAGGTTAGATACGATGTTCTTGTACAAGTAATCCCATGTTTCTCAATACATATTTGTGGGTGGTGTTTTCCAGGAAAAACATCTTGGGTAATTGTCATTGTAGTCTCCTCATACTCAAATCACTCTTCAAGGTTCTAAGGTGATAACCATGATCATCCCCATAAATTCTAATTACACACCCTCTCAGGGTCAACATATCACTGGGGTTCCCATCGAGACCCACTACGTATCATAAATCATATAAAACCTTCTTAGGTTCTGTTATATCAATTATATCTCTTAGGTGAGAACCTACCAATGCAGGGTTATATGTCCCTCGACATCATTAAAGTCTCAATGATTCCTGAGTAGCCTCTTAATAATATCTCACCATGGAAATTAATTCAAGCCCATTACCTATCCATGTCACTGTAGGCTAGTCTAAACTCAAAAATCATCCAACACCCATTATTGACTACCCACTTGAGTAGTCATATCTATGTGAGAGAATAATTCTAACCCTATGGTCATCTCACTTTTCCCAATACTATAAGGAATCATAAGGGTCTCCCATAAAACAATCCCTAGGCCATCATATCAATCAAGCTTGTACAGAAGGGTCTATTATGGACCTTGTAACTTTTTCCAATGAAATGGATGTTAATTTAAATAAATAGTTCATTGAATTTAATATTTTTATTTCTCTTGATGTTGATATGATACACCATATTATGTAATTAAATTCACAATATCATAGTGGTGTGTATATGGTACCACCTACCTCAATTCTAAGCCATTTCCATTTCAAGTGTGTCCAAAAAACACTTAACCATGAATATCTAAATAAAAAGGTAATTTTATACCAAACACACATTGATTTTATGATATAATACTCTTAAAATATGATTTATGTCATTGATAGTTTTCTTTACCCGCAACACTAAGTTTAAATGAATTGTAATATACTATTAAAAATTTACAATTAAATTTGTAATTTATCGCAATGTAATTGGATTATAGGGTATGAATAGGAGTAGATAAATTAATAATGAAAATATGTTTTAAAAATGTAAAAAATTTATTAATTGGTTAGTAATTGGATAGAAATTAAAATATAATCATGTAAAAGTAAAAAATATATTTTTTCGGAAAAACTATTTTTATGTGTTTATTGTGTTATTATTTTAATAAATTAAATTAACAAATATTGATGAATTATTTCAATGAAATTATAATATAATATAATTATTAAAATATTCTGAAATTATTTTATTGGTTATTACATGGAATGTAATGAGAATAAATTTCTTCTTATGCTTAAAATGGGTTTTTCAAAAAAAATAGTTTTCATTGCATTTTGTGTACTTATTTTAAAATGAATAATTTCCAATTATATGATATTTAATAGAAACAAATATTTCCATATTTTAAATAGAAATTTATAATTTATTTATGATGCTAATTTTATCTTTTTTCATAGTAAATAGTTGTCGTGAAAAAAATCATTAATATTGTAAACATTAAAAGGGTTAATGAGGGGTTAAACATAAGTGATACGGGTTAAAATAACCTAATATTTTTCAATGTTAATTGATGAAATTTTATAGATACTATGTTATTAAATACTTAAGTTTTAACCAATTTGAATCCTCTTTTCCATTAGAGTTACTTTATTATATTTTAATATTTTTAGTAATTACAAGTATGTCACTCCCTTCACTTACAAAAGGCCATAACTAATCCTCTCTTATCTACACAACATTAGACCTTTATTTTGACAAATATATTCCCAAATAATCTCCAAAAATCCTTATCTTTTCACTTAGGTTTTAAAATTCAAAACATACCCATACAAGAATCCTTATGGTGTATTTCTAAGGATTATGCCTGACAAAGAGGCATATGTTCTTACTGATCATTTTCAAATTTATTTATTCTTAAGACTCTTCAAAATGTAAAAAATGTTCTTAAAAGAATGTAATAATTACCTTTAATATAATTATATCTAATTATTTCAATGGTATATCCATTTTAAAACACCTTACCATCTATAGGAAAAGGATAATATCACTCGTTCTTTTGTGTTCAAAACTACCTCCACAAACGTTGTGATTCGTTATACATTCCCTCTTTAGATGACTTGTCATATTGATGTATTTAATTAATATATGTGATATTAATGATAAAATTATTATTCCTTAAAGTTTATTTATTATATAACATATATTCATTCCATCAAATGAAAATTGGAAACATCTTTTGCGGGTATGTACGAACAAATTTCTCCATAAAGTGACATAATTAATTTTTCAATAGCTTATTATATGAAAGATTATAAAAGTAAAGATAATGAATAAATATGATACTTATTAATTTTTTAAGATTATTTATATGATTAAACCTTGAATAAGGTGAAAGGAAAAGAACCATCAAATTGATACCTTCATTAAAAACATACTAGTTTCATTTCCAAAAGTTCATTTTAATGAAGAAGTGATAATAAAAGAAGAATTGAAAGTTAAATCGAATTATAAAAATTGTGAAATGTGTTAATGTGTTTCTATAATTGAGGCATAAAAAACCTATAATTATTATATATGATTTTTGAACATGTATGAATCCATATAGTACTTGAGGTAAGGGTTTATGTTATAACCTCATTTATTTTTGGGATTTTCTATTTTTAATTTACAATAAGGGAAATAAATGTTTAATACCCCTTAAAACCCATATATTATTAATATAATATCAATATTTTTGTGGTTTTCATGTTTTACTTTAACTATAATCTCTTTGGTATATAAAAGGATTGGGAAAAAAATTCATGATAAGTTTACATTATTTCAACTTTGGTCGATGGAAAATTTCTTCCATGTCTATGTTATTTAAAAAAATGAAGATTTTTATTTTCAATGTTAAAATAAATATTTAATTTAATTATCCAAAAAAGTAATTTATTTTCAATATTCTAATTTTTTTCATTTTATTATTGATGTATATTTTTAATTTTTTTCTAGAGTGAAAATTGAATATTTTTTATTAATGTTTACCAAATAAATAGATTTTCTCATCATCATAAATATTATTAGATTATAGGAATCATGTACAAGTATACAATTTTATTTTCAAATAAATTTATATTCTCAATATTATGTGAATTTTTAGTTTTAACGATTAAAAAGGAAAGGGACATTTTCCATTTTTTAATTATATTTTCAAATAAACTTTTAAATATATTTTTTTCCTATGTCAATATCCATGGGTATTTATTATACTTCACTGGGGACATGATCTAATGGTTTTATCCCTATTATTTATCTTTTTTTATTATGATTATGTGATGATAATATTTTTATGAAACATAAATCTTTTCAATATATTATTCTATGATGAATTGATGAATTATTTTATAAACATATGACACACATATATATGGTTTCCATTATGTGATAGGTGATTCTATCGAATCCCTCTAATTTATCTTATAAGGATTAATATCTCATCATATAATATAGACTATAATGGGGATATAATGTTGTTCAGTAAGGCGCTCTATCAAATTTTATATTCTTGGGAGTGAACCATGACTAAGGAAATGATGGGATGGTGGGTAAACCCAATACACTATAAGAATTATTCTTCTACAATAGTATTTTTAGTAAACCTTGACTGCTGAGAAGACTCTATATGATCATGAATATTCCACATAATTCATATGACATGTTCTTATACTAATGATATGCTCTAATGGATCCTGATGGATTAATGATGATTCCTCAATACTATGACTTAATAATTTTGAAATAATTAAGATCTATTCCATAACACATAGTCTCTTATATATGAATGATTGGTTAAGATAATTGTAAGTTATTATCATGATATAATATTTTTATTTATGTCATATTATTGAATATGATCATTGGTTGATATATCCCATTTTTACCCTTAAAGGGAACCTAATTTCACCCATTCTTATATTTAAAATTTCCCTAGGTTATGAAGAAAGGTTTTGAGTAATAATTGTCTAAGAAGGGTATTATGGGGGATAAAAAATATAGATGATATTAAATATATATTATGAAATATTTCTATTAGGTATCTAGTCTAAAATGACACAAAACCTTTATGGTCCTTGGGTATATATTATTGTTAACTTTATTGATTATTCTTATATAAAGATGTAATATTAATATTTATTTTTCTTGGGACCCCTCATATGGTGTCTGGGGATAGTTTAGTTATTTTTAGTGACAATGTTATAAAGACTATGATGATAGAACTTAATAACAATTTTGATGAAGTGTAACTGAAATTGGAGGAACTAAAAGGTGTCATAGGTTGATAAGAAGGTGTAATAATTTAGGGCATATCATGATGTATATTCGTGGTAATATGATTTCTCACTTATATTATTATGTCTTTCTTCCTATATAATTCTTTTTTATGTCGTTTTCCATAACTAGGAGGAATCATTTTTTCCATTGAACATTGTGGACAAAAATATTATTTTCCACTTAAGAAACTGAATTTCATTGGAGATAAAATAAAAAATATTATTTATATTCTCCCACAATTATTTTGAGCAATGAATCATGCTGATCATCCACATAAGAAAAGGAGTGACTGATTCACCATTGATTCTTTCATGTGGGAACAAGAAACATATTTTAGTGAGTCCTCTAGTCCAATAATTGTTGAGAAATGGATCTATATCATATAAAAGATATTTTCCATTCTCCAATTCTCCAAGCATGAAAAGTTTTTCTTGTCCATGTATTATTTAGATGTTGGAGAATACTAGTGGAAGAATATTATTAAAAAGTTGATGAAAAATAATGAAACTGACTCCATCGAATGGGACGAGTTTCTAAGGGAATTTTTTAGTAAATACTTTCCCTAAACTCATCACATGAAAATGTAAATGGAATTAAATGAGATTAAGTAGAATGATAATGAATCTATTGGTATATTTGAGTAAAATTTAACAAAACAAGTTAGTTATGATTTAGGTTTCATCATTGAACTTGAGAGAAAAAATTATCTGTTCTTGAGTAGCCTAAAACTAGTTATCTGAAAGGTTCTATCCATAAGAGGAATTGGTATATTTGAATAAACAGTAAGATTTATTATCAATTTAGAAATTTAATTTTGTTATTCCCATAATTATCATGGTTTTAATCAGAAAAGAAAGATGTTGTTTTAAGGAAATTCTAATAATAAAACATATGTGTGAATGAATTTAATTCTACCTTTATGTGAAAAGTGTATAAATAATCATGGATAAATGATAATCAAATAAATTATAAATGATTCATGTGTCAAATTTTAGGAAATAAATAAATAAAATGATAAAGAGATATATAGATCAATCCAATGAACGGAATTAGGATAAATCTCTATTAAATTCACTGCCAAAAATCCAAAGATATAACTATAAAGAGTATGGGAATTATGTTAAGTAATTATTAAATAAAATGTTTAATGATTAAAATCAGGATAAAAAACTCTTGATCTAATAGAAAAAGGTAAAACTCATGTGATCACAATAGTTGAAGTCACTAACAAAAAACAGGGCAACGGAAGCGTTGCCTTTTATCAGCGTTAAGAAGAAAGCGCTGATAAAGGGGTGGGCCTCTCTCAGCGCTATTATTAGCTCTGATAAAATATTTTAATAAAAAATATTATTAATTTATATAAAATTATTCATTTTATATTAAAAATAATGTTTATTTGAATACATTAAATAAAAAATGCATGTTTATAATTAATATGTATTTTTTAATAATTCAAAAATATATGTATAATGTTTTAATTAAAAAAAGTATTTCTATGATTATAATTATATATATATATATATAATTAAATAGTTCTAAGATTATAATAAACTAAATTAAATAATAAATGTATTTATTATATATATTATATATATTTTATATATTATATAAATTATATTTATTATATTTATTAGATTCACTAGATTTTTTAGATTTATTGGATTTATTATAGATTTATTAGATTTATATTTTTTTAGATTTATTAGATTAATTAATTAGATTTATTAGATTTATTGGATTAATTCATTATGTTTATTATATGTGTTATGTTTAATATATTTATTTTATTTATAAATATATAAAACTTTTTAATATATATATTTATAATTAAAATTATTGAATATATAGGTGTTTCCCAATGAATTTGGTCAATAAATAAATTGATCATGCATATATGTTATGTATCATGCATGAATGTTCATTTATACATTACATCACGTTGTCCATGGATGTGGTATATTGATTAATTCATAAAGTTACCCATATAAACTATGTGTTTTCCATTAATGTACTTATAAAATTACATTAAATATATTTAAATAATAAATATATTTTATATATATTTTTAATTATATATATAAATACTTTTAAAATACATTTGTAATTATAATTATAACTATATATATAATTATAAAATTATACATATAATATTATAATTTTATTAATATATATATATATATTATCAATTATATACAAATATTTATAAATATATAATATTTATAGTTATAATTATAACTATAAATAAATATATATGTGTAAATAATTATAAAATTATAATATATATTTATTATACTAATTATAAAGTTGTAAATATATAATTAAATAGATATATTTATAAATATAAAAAATATTTATAAATAAATACAAATAAATTTATATTTATTTAAATAATTATTAATTTATAAAAATTATATTTATTATTTCACATATAATATGTTATATATAATAAAATAAATATATATTTATAAATATATTTATAAATATTTATAAAAATATTGATAAATAAATACAAATGATGTATATATTTATAAATAAATACAGATATATTTAAATAATTTTAAAATTATAATAAATATATTAATTAGATATAATAAAAAAAATTATAAATATTAGATATATAAATTTTTTATAATTTTATAATTATTTAAATGAATAAATAATTATTTATTTATAATTATATTTATAAATAAATATATATTTCATATAAATATTTATAAAATTAAAAGAAATATAGTTATATATATCTATAATATTTTAAATATATATAATTAATATATTTATTTTCTATATTTATATGATTATAAATATAATAAGTATATTCGTTATAATTTTATATTTACTTAAATTATAATTTTATAAGTATAAATAAATATATATTTATTTGTAGTTATAATTATTAATAAATAAGTAAATATTTTTCCTATATATCATTTTAAATAAATATATAATAATATAAATAAATTATTAAAATTATACCTTTATCAACGCTTTTTTAGTGCTGATAAATATGGCCTTTATCATCGCTATAATTTTGGTGTTGATAAATAGGTCTTTTATCAGCACTTTTTTAGCACTAATAAAGTCTTGTCTTTATCATCACTTACAATGTGCTGATAAAGGTATGTTTTATTAGTGTTTTTTATTTTATTGATGATAAAACATTCTTTTATCAGCACTTTTAACTAGCACTGATAAAGGTCCGAGTGGGTTTTATAGAAGAATCCTAACAGGCTCCTCCCCATCGCGCCCTTTCAAGCCTTCGCGGACGTTGACCCATGTGACGTCAAGCCCTCCTCTGCCACGACCCCCCCTCATCCTCCTCCTCCACTGATGCCTCCTCCTCCTCCTCTTCGGCTACCGACTCATCCTCCTTCGCTGTCACCACTACCTCCTCCTCTTCCCCCTCCTCCTCCACCTCCCTCTCCTCCTCCTTGCATGGCCCCCTTGTCCTCCTGACCTGCTCTAGCACACCCTCCTCATCCGATGACTGTCCCAGCAGCCTCCTCTAAAGCGCATGGACTCCCCTCAGTGAGTCTTTATTGTAGTCTCCCTAGTTTCCATAGGGTTTTTAGGGTTTTGTTGAAACCTTATGGTTAGGGTTTTGGTATGATGCATTTCCTTTGGTTTTTAGGGTGTACGGAGATTCCACGATGTCTTATTCTCCCTTCTATTTAAGCATCTTCGCATTTTCACACATCTGAGGTATGATAATCCATGTTTTCCTTTCCGATTAAGTCCATTTGATGGTTGAATGTTTTAAGTTAAATCTTTGAATTGATTCACAGCTTCACAATATACTTGGTTAATCTGCTATAGTGTTTTCAAGTTAGTTGGTTTTGTTAAGAACAGTTTTGTAGTATTTTTCGCTAGTTATGTTTATGTGTGCTTATGTAAATTGGGTTCAGTGGATATCAAATGTTGTTTTGATGATGTTTTCAACATGAAAACCACCTTAGAATTACTCTTGAATAGTTTATTATGGTATTTTATATTTTGTGTAATTTGTTTGATCTGTTTATAAAATTTTAATAAACTGTTTGGTTTGTTTATATAAAACTATTTATAAATTTTTGGGCCCGTTTTTGAAATTGTTTAAAAGTTTTTTTTATTTGTTTATAGAATTTCTATTAATCTATTTGGGTTTCTTAAAAAATTATTTATACTTTGTTTGGCCTGTAAAAAAATTCTTCATAAATTGGTTAGCCTGTTATAAAATTGTTTATAAACTATTTTAGTTGTTTATATAATTTTTTATAATTTTTTTGGTTTGTTTTTACAATTGTTGACAGATTTTTTGGTTTTTTTATAAAGGTGCATTTATTTTATTGTTTTGATATATTTTTTATGGAAATGTTTTGGTGTGTGTTTGAAAAGAATAAGGGCCCTTTTGAAAATTGTGAAATGTTTGGGTGTGTGTGTGTTTGAAACTCAAGGTCCTGTTTGGAAGTTTCATATGCTTTGTGTGTTTTATCTAGGCTTAAAAAGGCAATTGGTCACTTTTTGTTAAATCCTTGGTGTAAATCCCTATTTTTCCATTGTTTATATAAAAGTGGTATTTGATGTTTTGGAAATGGTTTAAGCATGTGTTTGGTTTTTCAAGAGGGATAGGGGGTGCCAAGTTTAGATTTTTTTTTCTTGGCTTTGTATGCCTCATGGTTGTGTGTTTTTTACATTGTGTCTCAAAGCATCCATCTCATTTTGGTTATTCCTTGTGCCTCAAAATAACCATGTTATGAAATGAATTTCAATAAATTTTAATCCACTGAAGCTGAGTATACTATATTTTTTTCACATTGAATCATCAATGATGTGTTCTCCTTAGATATATCCCTTTATAGTAAACCATTTAAAATACTTTATTGTTATATATATTCATTTTTGTTTGTTTTGGTGAGTGAACCATTAAGAGAGAAGGATTTAATTAGTTCCTTTAAATGAGGTAAAAATATCCTATAAAAGGGGTTAACATCATCAAGATAGTAGTTCTAAATATGAAACACCTATATTCACCTATCATCTAAGGGTGACCATGTTCAACATGGTCTGAACATACATTAATTAAATATGTATGTGTAAACTCATCCACATTTTCATTACCATCATGAAAAATAATATTATTCTTACCATGATTCACTTTAACTCGATAGAACACAATTACTTTGAAACATCCCTCAACCCCATTGATCATCCAACTCATCCTTGAGTATTTTAATAGAAGTAATACCTAAACAAACAATACCAATACCCATGATTTAATTTTATTAAGAAACTAGTCATATGATGTATCAATTATGAATGTAATTTATATACCACACAATATGATAAAATTTCATTTTTAGAGAACTCTAATTATCGATGTAAAAACAATTTCACATTAATATTACCTCTACTAAGATCAACTTGAAAATATCCTTTGTCAAGTCATACAATAAGATACTTATACAAACATAAACAACCCAAAATTTTCAATATATATTCAATATCTCTATAAACTCTAGGTTCCTTCATACACTCCCTAGAAATGAATCTATGTCTATCATGTTGAGCCTTAAGACAAACTCACCCCAAAGGGAACATGAAGTTTATCTCTAGTTTAGAATAAATGAAATACAATCTCAAATTTATATAACCATCACTAAGTCACATTACTTACAACAAAACAATCATACTTTTATAAATTCTATATTTATAATCCCCTTAAGGATAGCTTTGTTACATTCCCAACCTGTAGTTTTAGTCTATGATGCACTTCCTTGATGCTTGATGAACCTCTTCTTATAGAACCTCATGATGTAATAACACAACCAACCCAAATATAATTACTTAAATCAACCTCATTATAATGAAAATATACATTGAATATTTAAACACACTTCCACATCATCATTTCCATCAACATCTCCACATCATTCACCCCCCCAAGATTATCATTTACACATTCCACATCACTTGTAACTATATAATGAATTAAACGAAACCTATTAAGGTTCAATGAGGTTTGGAAGATATTTCCTATAAAATTTTCCATAGTTTATGTAGTCATCAAATAAGTATTAATCACCTATTAGTTTCTGATGTCTGATTCACACACTAGTTTCAACAAACATTACTACCATACAAATGAGGAAATCCTTAGGAGTAACTACTCTAATGTGTAATCTATAAAAGATTTATCAAATATGATACTATCAGGATCCACCCACAAAGTAAATCTAGTGAAGTTGGGAATATATTAGTGTCTTAACCACCCCCCCCCCAATTATATATTTAAATGGACATGGGTCAGTTACAATTGGAAATGTAATGATATGTCCATGGAAGGTATCATATCCAACAAATGACATGACTTTCCACTAACCTAAGAGGCATTCATGATCCCTACAGAATAGAAATGTTCACCTAGGAAAAAGATACAATTAATGTGGAATATTTTACCATAAAATTAGAGTAAATTAAAAACGATATTTCACTAGAAACCCAGACCTATCCCATTCATAAGTTGAACATTTAAGAAAATAATAGATACATAAAAAATAAATAAACAGGAAGAAGATATCATAGATGGAAAATAAAATCCAACTATTGACCGATAAATCTATTTAACTAGACATGTACCATTCTTAAATCTCATTGTATCTATTTTGGATAGGTATAACATATGATTTCTCCTTTTCTGTTTTATTTTTAGTTGGAAATCTCCTCTATTGTTCACATATCCTCCATTGTGAACGCACCTCTGTCGCGTTCTGAACGAAACCTTCACGATGATTTTTCTCCTATTAATCATTTTTTTTTCTATTTTTTCACATTATTAATGTTTGATATTGATGGTTATATTGTAAATTGTCTGGGATAAATGCCCCACTGAAAATCGTGGTCGTTGGTGGTCCTTCTTTGCACACAAAATAAACTGCATGTTGGTTGGTTCCTGTTGAACATTTGAATATAAAAATTGGTAATTTACCTATACTTGGATAATTAATGAGTTCCCCAGGATGATAAAACTTACGTGATACCCCCTGAATTAACAAGTGGAATTTAATAAGGTATGCTTTGTAAAATCTAAAATTGTGTTTTTTTGGTTTGTATGGTGTTGCGATTTTGAGCACGATTATGTGTTTATATGACCTAAAAATTCATTTTTTTAATTGGATTATCAAAATCCGCTTTAAGGGTGAGTGGGAACAAGAAAGATAAGTAACCAATTACACATTTCAAGATTTAAAACCTCCGAAAACCCCAATGAAAACATTTCAATATTCAAAAGATATCAACAAAACCCAATGATCCATGTCATCATCATGAGTACCATTGTTACATGCCAGTCATCATCATCACCAATACCGCTTTGTCATCTCCTTATTTCACCACGTCTTCATCGCTGTCCTTCTACCGCACCGGAGACCACCCGAGACTGGGGACCACTAGTGCCGCCATCATACTCTACATCCACACCATCTTCTTCACACTCGTCATCACCATCCAAGCCAACATCGCACACCGCAATAGTAATGAATAACACTGAAACCGGATGTGAAAATGAATTTTCCACCAAATGAATATTAAATAGATCAAACATTTGTAGAAAATCACTACAAACCTTCTCCACAATCATTGAGGATGAATTACCAAAAATATCTGAAAAATCAGTAACTGTCCTCACTGGAGGACATCGACTCATCCTGTGCATCGACCCCAAAGGTCGCCAAACCGCACATCCCAAAACATCATAGCAAACCCCACTCCAAATCCAACATGGACAGGCGCAGAGGAACCTGAAGTCAAAGTAGGGCTGGGAAATCCAAAGAGTTCTGAACACCAGCGGCGTCGAAGAGATAGAAGACCAAAAGTTGTCTAAGAAAAAGAAAAGTGACTCTAGTAGTGCTTGAAAAGTCATCGTCCACCGAACCAAAACCCAAAACCTCTTTGAATCCTCTACTCCGTAACCATCCAAGAGTGGCACAGAGGATCATGATGCCAGAGCAGGACTAGGGAGGCCGAGGGAATCCACAACACACTACCTTAAATGCTGAAGAAACCCCACCGAAGTGAGCGCCAGAGAAAATAAACAGGAAAAGAAGGAATGAAGAACCGCCGGACGAGAAGAAGAAGAAAATAATAATGAAGGAAGGATGAAGAAGAGGGAGTAAGGGGAAGATCCATCACGCCGAGAGTGCTGTAGAAACCCTAGGGGGAGATCCGAGAGCAAGAGAGGCTAGGCAAATGGGGAGCCATCGATGGTGTGTGTTTATATGGTGTTATGGTTGTTGGAATGATTGGTATTCCATTTGTTTTACATGTTGTACTTCCTCCACCATTGAATATCTATCCAAACCTTACCGATTTCAATGGCACCACAACTTTGTTACTAGTTCAATTCCATTGAATCTTAGAAAACCACTTCGCTAGAGGACTCTATGGGACACTTTATGGACACCCTAGTCAAATAACCATAACAAAACATGTAATGAATCCTTCCACCTAAAAGAACTCTATGGAAAATAATACCATCTATTAGTTTAGTACCATAGTTTTTGACTCGATACATTATGTTTCTAGAGAAACACTAAATAAACTAGTTTACAACAATGCATATAGATCACATGTGGGATACTAAACCATTCTAGTGCAAGGGATTCTCATAGCTAGTTCCATCGATTAGGTGGTTGGGAAGATGGGTGTGATCTACTTTGGTCCTTAGTAATGTATGGAGATGTAGGGGTATTGTTTAACATATCTATTTTTGTTGATTATAGTTGTATGATGACCCTATTTGATCATTTATTGTGTAATTATTTTGTTAAATATTAATATTACCGATTCAAATAGGATGAATATGAATAAATAATGGATGAATTCCAATCGGTTGACTAAAGAGTATGAAGATGGCATGAAATAGTTTATAATGTTTTCAAAAGATCATTCATATAACCCTTCTTAAATCCTTTGACTGCATTTATGCTATTTTTATTCAAGACAAATTAGTCTATGGGAGTGGGAAGAACACTTTATCTGTCACAGAATAGATAAAAGTTATAAATTTTGGAATAAAAACATGGAAAAAATGTAGGTAGTGGCTGGGATATCACTATGTTTTATGGATCATCTGATATGATTACAATCATGAATAATGAAGATAATTGTATGGAGGATGTGATTAAATATGTGAAATATAATGAAGATCGTATGGAGGAAATGACAAGGATTTTTGAAGAAGAACTTCGTGATTTCCCAAACCTGTTTGAGAAGTTAAAGGCTTGTAAAATTATTCCATTATATGATGGTTGCACTAAATATACAACATTGTCATCCATACTGAAGCTGTATAATTTTTAAGTAGTAAATGGGTGGAGTGATGCCAATTTTATAGAACTACTTTCTCTCCTAAATAAAATGCTCCTAGAAGATAATGAGCTCTCATGCCGAACATACGACACCAAACGAATGCTACATTCGATGGGAATGATCTCTGAAAGAATACATGCCTGCCTAAATTATTGTATAATATTTATCAAGGACCAAAAATCACTTAAAAATTCCAAAGGTGGGGTGATTCTCGATATAAGAAAGATGAATCCAGTCCTGCGAAATTTTTATAGTACTTTCCAATAATTCCAAGGTTTAGGCACCTATATAGAAGTGAGTAGACTGCAACACAATTGACATGGCATGCAGATACAAGAATTAAAGATGGGAAACTATGTCACCTGATAGACTTTCCTCAGTAGAAGATAATTGATCACGAGTATCCTAAATTTGGAAACGAGCCGAGAATCCTTCAACTTTCATTATCTACAAATGGAGTGAATCCTTTTGTTTTTCAAAGCAGCGGTCATAGTACATAGACAGTTTTGTTGTAAAATTATAACTTACCACCGTGGTTATGCATGAAATGAAAATAAATCATGTTATCTATGCTTATATCAAGATAAAAACAACTAAGTAATGATATTTATGTTTATTTGTCTCCATTGGTCAAGGATTTGAAATTATTTTGGGATTCAGGTGTTACATTGTATGATTCTTATGAAAATGAAGATTTCAATTTGAGAGCGATGGTGTATGGGATGATAAATGACTTTACTGCTTATGGAAATTTTTCATGATATACCATTAATGGAACTCAAGGGTGTCCCATTTGTGAAAAAGGTACATAGTCAATTAGGTTGAAACATTCATCGAAAACCATGTTTCTAGGATATCACAGATTTCTACCCCAATGGCAGAAGTACTAATCTTGGACTACATCATTTGATAAAAGTTCAGAATAATGGATAATACCGTCTCCACTAATAGGTGATCATTTGTTTGAGAAAGTAAAATATATGGACACTAATTTTGGTAAACTATTTTTGAAAATACTTATAAAAACCAGTTTGAAAAAGAGATCATATTTTTTTTAATTACCGTACTAGAATATTTAGCATGTCATACATTTTCTTCATGTTATGCATGTTGAAAAAACATTTATGTGATAGTGTCATTGGAACGCTGCTAAATGCACCCAAAAAAACAAATGATGGGATTAAGGATAGGTTAGACATGGTTGAGAAGGGAATAAAATAAAATTTGGCACCAATCAAGGGTAAACAAAAAACATTTCTTCCTTATGCTGGTTACACTCTTTCTAGGCAGGAGAGATATCATTTTTTCAACTTCTTGAATGATGTAAAGGTTCTATAGGGGTATTCATAAAATATCAAGAACATCATGTCAATGAGAGATTTAAAGTTAAAGGCTCTGAAATCACATGACCACCATGTTTTAATGAAATATCTAATTCCTAAAGATTTACCTTTCATTTTTCCCAAGAATTTCTGACATACATTAACAAAGCTCTGTTTCTTCTTCAAATCTATATACAGAAAAGTTATAAACCCAACGAAATTTCCAACTATGGAAAGAGAAATTGCTGTCATATTATGTAATTGGAAATGTTATTCCCACTGACATTCTATGATATGATGGTTCATTTTTATGGTTCACTAGGAGATATAGATTCGACTTTGTGGTAATATACATTATAGATGGATGTACTCCATCGAACGGTATATGAATATTTTGAAAGGGTATGTCAAAAATTGAAGTCGGCCAGAGGGTTGTATTGCAGATAGATATATTGTTAAGGAATTCATTGAATTAGGCACCAAATACCTGTCTTGTGTGGAAAGCATTGGCCTACCAAAATCTCATCACACTGGGCGGCTTGAGGGTGAAAGAATTTCTGGAAGAGAGGTTGTCACAATCAATATTACAGATTGGGATCAGGCCCACCTTTACAGTTTCCTTAATAGTTTCAACGTTGACCCATATGTTCAGACCCACAAAGAAATTATTAGGAATTTGAATCCATATAGGGAAGAAAAATGGATATCAGATACACATAATCGATGGTTTATAGGATAGTTTCAAGACCATATTTTTAAGAAGTCATAAGAAAATCCATACTCAATTTTAGAATGACTTTGATGGATACCTAGAGGAACAATTGTGTGTGTATTATCTTACAATGATTATGTAGTTAATGGTTATACATTCTATAATAATGAACATGATGAAGACAGTACCATGAAGAATAGTGGGGTTAGACTTGTGGCTGAAGCGATGCATGTTTTCGGTGATAAGGACATAAACCAATTTATGCGAATATGTCATACTTTGGAATCATCTAAAAAATATGGGACTTGGATTGTATGAAATTCCAAGTGTCAATTTTTCAATGCAAGTGGGTTGATAACAGGAGTGATGTTAAAATATATGAAATGGGATTAATGAAAGTTGGTTTCAATAAGGAAGGGAAGAAAGAAAAACCGTTTATAAGGGAATCAAATGCATTATAAGTATTTTATGTTCCATATCCCACAAACTGAAACTGGTCAATTCTTCTTTTATCGACCAAAAAAATTGAAGGGTGGAATGAAAATTCAACGGAGGCTCACACTTTAATTGGGAATTAATAATAATTTCATAGAAACCCAAATGTATATGGAATTTTGTATGTTAGAGGGGACCATAATAGAGTTATTTTCATAGTTGATAGTGGGGTACAAATTCTTCAGCCTCTAAGAAAAGTTATTTCAATTATCAGGTAATTTTTTAATTGTAATATACATTTTGTCACCTTATGTTATTATCTATACACTGCTGATTTTATGTAATCTAAATTAAATGTTAAACCACTTCTGCAGATAATGACTTCCCCACCTACTAATGCACCTAATCCTAAGGCACAATATGTCTCTCAACTTGTTGTTGTTGGTCCCAGTGTAGAGGAGAAATGGGTTTGTCAACCTCTTTCTTCTGGTCCTAGTTTTGAGGTACAATAGTTTTCTCAACCTGTTGATACCTGTCCTAGTGTCGATGCTAGTGCTCTAGAGGAACATAATGATGATGCTGAAACTAAGGAAATGGTAGGCAATAAGACCCTGGTGGCACAAGAAACGAAAATCCCCATAGTTTGACAGTGTTAGTCAAAATCCTTAAGGCAAAATCAAAAGGCAAAAAAATTTAGGTGGGATGGAATAAGAGATTCTATCATGTTAACCCCCCAAAATCCATGTTTAGTAGCTAAATTGGAATCATCACTCAGTAACGCATGCCGATTGATGTACAGTCGTGGCACCATGTTGTCACCGGGATTAAGACACTAATGTGGAAAGAGATTATGGTAACCTTATGATATCATTTCTTTAATTTATTAAAATAAAATAAATTACTAAAACATTGAATTACTCTCCATCATCCCTTAAAGAGTGCATTTATAGTAGATTCCTCGCATAAGTAATATTAATTAAGATTTGTAGGAAGGATTCATAGAGGATTCCTCACAATTTTAATGAAATATCATCTTAAAGATTCTGAAGGGAAAATCAAGCCACACACACCTCCTCTTTATGAACACTTGATATCATAAGGAGCATGTGATGCGTTTAGCAGCCGTTGTGCGGAGCATAATTTTTAGGTACATTGTGTCCAGTAATAAGTTGTTTGACGTTGATTGTATTCATCACTTTGGCTGAAAGTTTTTTATTTATGAAATGGAAAATGAGTACTGAAAATAAGGAATGGGTAAAAAAACTAGCATACCCCTACTGTAATGCAATGATGGGTTACGCTTCAATGAGAAAAAATGGAACATATTTTAAATCTACTGTAATACTAATGTGTAACATAAAACAACACAATAACCATGTTCCTCTATTTATATGAATATTGATGAATCAGAATCGGAATCCACTTCCATCCCTTTCCATGTTCTATGGAATGAGGCTTGTGTAAATAAAGAGGGGATACTGATAGATGAAAACACACAAAAAAGTGTACGAAACATGTGTAAGTATGACATAATATAAATTTGTTTTGCTTTAAATCGATATTAAATAACAATGATTACTTATTTTCATATATTTTCTTTCTGAAATAGTCATAGGAATCAACAACACCCATACTAGATGCAGACATACATTTAGAGGCCTTGAAGTAGCTAAAACAGTATGGCTACATCAGCGGTGTGGGTTTTGGGGTGATACCCCAAACATATTTTCAGAAAAAAAACAAGCATAGGATAAAACTGAGGAAATGAAAAAGATGAGAGAAATATAAGCTATGTTTCAAGATGAATTACAATACCATATAGAGCTGATATAAAGTTATATTTGGGGATTCAAAGAGAAGAAACAACTCAATAATAACTCATGTGTGAAGATCCCGCCCCACCCCCCACTAGTTCTGAGGCAAGTCATTCCCCTCAAAAACCTAACTTAGTTGATGTAATGAATGTTTGAATAATTGTTTCTGTGAAAAGTGAATCACATATAAACTAATACCTTTCCTTTACTGATATTCTATAGGGTGAAAATGATTGTGATTTATATATATCTACTCCCACCCATCACCTTGTAGAAAGGGCTATGGTGTTTAATATGCAGAATGACATGCTACACAACAGACCACTACAAATAGGTTAGGCTAGAGTGTCTATTAACTGAGCTCATGAGTTGAGCACAAATCTACATATTCCAAATGATGGTGATGAAATTCATACAGATGAACATGAACAATTTGTTTGAACATAATCTCTTGGCTGTCAATTCATGTAAAAAAACATGTCGACAAGGAGGTATAAATTTCTAATTTATTTTTCAAGCTGAATCGTTATCATTTATTGAAATTTTTTTGAACCGATGAATGTTATTACAAAATGAAAAAGGTAAGGGGTAAAAAGAAATATCGGCTCAAAACTATCTCAAGGATCAACCAAACAAACAAAATGATCTACTGAGAGAACCTTCACCCACCCGTTCAATATCCTCATTTAATATCATTGAAGGATCATGTGGATACAATGTTGATTGATGGAAATACTCACACAGTTGATTTTGAAAAAAATATGTACGCAGGGAAATAATAATAATACATTAGTGATGATAATGTAAATGAAATCCTCTAGTAGGAATATCTAGGTGCCTCAATTATATATGTATAAATGAGATATGTTTTCATGATTTTATTTTACAAAAAATGATATACTATGATAATTATGAATAAATAAAATTCATATTTTTCACAAGCGTATATATGAAAAAAAATTGAAGGGATTTCCCCATGTATAAAAATTTGGACTTTTTAGTCCTCAAATCACCTCTTCAAAAAATGAAATAAATTCCGATAAAGAGGGTGAAATAATTTCGTCCCTTCTCAAATAGTTTGATAACAAAATTACGAATAACAAAATATTTTTAATACTGAAAATGCAGGGGTAAAACTCTATAATTTAATCTTATCAACTATATTTTCATTTCTTTCATTACTTATTCCTTTTTGTGTTTTTAGGCAGCATTGTATTCTCATTGCATTCAATTTTTATACTCCAAATATTTATTTTCTAGATTCAATGCATGGATATCCAACAAACCGACCACGCATGATGAAATTTTTCAATTTTTAATACACTAGATACAACATTTTAGAACTAAACATCCAGTTATATAATTTATATTCTATTTTAATGAGTATTCTATTATGATAGGGTGGTGCATCAATATCGTCTACTACATGGAATGAATCCATGGTCTAAGGATAAGAACACCGAAAAGATCTACAACTAGACAAGTATCGTGGTATATATAATAATATTGCACTATCCAAACACATATCAATACAAATTACTTATTTTTCTCAATGTTTTTGTAGTGTCCAAAACAAAAAAATAGAAAGGACTGTGGTTATTATGTTTGTAGGTTTATGAAAGAGATCATATTTCATCAACAAACTAGTATCCCTAAAGAGGTATTTTTGAAAAAAATTACTAGTTCATTTAAAATATTTATTAATCCTTTGTGTATTTATATTTTTTCATCACTACCATGACTGTCACAACAAATCATATTCACAAGATGATATAGATGTGTTTAGAAATGAATGGGCAATAAACCTGATGGAAGATTGTAGACAAATAGGATGAAGGTGAATTTCTACTACTTATGTTATCCTTATATGATCATTGATATCTCCCTTATTAACATTTATTGAGAATCAATGATCACCCTTTATTATGTTTCATATCCTTAGGTTATGAAGAATAGTTTTATAAATGATTTGTCTTTCTTGAAAAGAATAACTTACTGAGAGACTCTTATGAACTAGTTATTTATGTTTCCATGTTTCCAAAAGCACTAGACTAAAATATTATGGCATGGATCATTTATATTCTGTATTTTGTTTATTTATGCTTTTCTTTCTACTAATGTAGTTTTTTGGAAGAATATTGGTTGATCATCACTCACAAATTTAATAACAAAACTATGTAGTCTTCACTACTGTTGATTAAATACTGCTTAGCATTGCTTCAGATCTGAACTAAAGATCTGGTGTCCCTGTGATGCTCTCATCCCCACCATCTCTATGATATCATCATTTATTGTTCCCTTTTTCTTCTCTTACTGCACCCATTTACATGGTTAATGGGTACTGGAAGAGAAGGAAAAGTGAATGTAGAAGGATGATATCATAGAGATGGTGTTAGATGAAACCATCATGGGGATGATGGATCTGAAGTTCAGATCAAATTATATGGTAAGTGGTAGTTAACCAATAGTAGTGAAGTGCACAAAGAATCATTAGTTTTGTTGTTACACTATATGAGAACAAAAGAAACCCTTTGGAAATATGTAAATGTAATGTTAAGATATGGCATCACTATTTTAATGAAAAAATATATAATGAAATGTTGATTTTATTTTCATTATTCTTTTTAGGGTTCGTTTTTTTACAAGATTTCTATCCATGTGATATGTCTTTACAGGAAGAGCATCGATGTTGTGTCTTCTCAATCAGAGAGGTAATCTTGATGTTTGTACAGTAAAATCATTGTCCTTATAATTAATGAATTGATTCATATTTATGTTTTATTTATTTCTTTTATGTAAGGAATATTTATATACTAATATGTGATATCAATGTATGAAATGTTTAGGTCATTATAGTTGGTATCAGAGTAACTGACCTATTCAAGATTGAGCAAATGGATTCTGTTTTTTGATATTATAGGGATATTATCCATAAGTCATTTGAAATGTATAGGAATCAACCCCACCTCAATATGACACATGATGCTACCGGTATGACTCAAAGTGTATCTTCTTATTTAAAATTGACATTATTTTTAGTAAAAAGAAAAAGTGAAATACTGAAAACTGATCAAAAGAATTCCGATTATTTTTATAACTTATAGAAATGATCCATAAGTCGTTTTGACCTGTAGGAATCAACGGTACTTCAATTAAATGCCCAATGCAACTGGTATGACTCAAAGTATCTTTTTTTATTTAAAATTGACATTAATTTTAGAAAAAACACATCTGACATACTAAAAACCGAGAAAACACTTTTGTATTGTTTTGATACTTTAGAACAATGATCCATGAATAATTTATGACATGTAAAAATAAAACTCACCTCAATATGACACACGGTGTGACTAATATGGCTAAAAGTGTTTTTTATCAGATTGAAGTTGTCATTTTAGCTCAAAAAATGTCACTCACTGAAAACCAAGAAAACCCTCTCTAGTTGTATTCATAATTTAGGATAATGATTCATAAGATATTTGTGACATGTATGAAGCAGTCTCATATCGAACCAATGCACGATGTTACCGGTATGACTCAAAATGTGTGTTTCCAGTTTAAAAAAGAATTTTAGTAAAAAAACAAAACTAACATACTACAAACTAAGAAAACACATTCAGATTGTTTTGATACTTTAGTAAAATTATCCATAATTCATTTTTGACATGTATGAATCGATCACACCACAATTCAACACACAATGTGACTGGTATGACTCAAAGTGTCTCTTTTTATTTAAAATTGACATTAATTTTAGAAAAAAACAAAAGTGACATACTAAAAACTGAGAAAACACATTCAGATTGTTTTGATACTTTAGTAAAATGACCCAGGAGTCATTTTTGATGTGTACAAATCAACCACACCTCAATCCGATGCATGGTTTTACCGGTATGGCTAAAAGTGTCTGTTATCAGTTTAAAATTGACATTTTAGCTCAAAACGTGTAACTCACTGAAAACCAACCAAACCTACTCTAATTGTCTTCATAATTTAGAATAATTATTAATAAGTTCTTTGTGATGTGTATGAAGCATTCTCATATCAAACCATTGCAGGATGCGACCAGTATGACTCAAAATGCATGTTTCCAGTTTGAAATGCCTTTTTAGTAAAAAAAACAAAAATAACATACTAAAAATTTAGAAAACACATTCATATTATTTTGATACTTTAGGAAAATGACCCATAATTAAATTTTGACATTGAGGAATCAACCGCACCTCAATTCAATGCACAATGTGACTGGTATGACTCAAAGTGTCTCTTTTTATTTAAAGTTGACATTAATTTTAGAAAAAAACACAAGTGACAAACTAAAAACTGAGAAAACACATTCATGTTGTTTGGATACTTTAGTAAAACGATCCATCGGTCATTTGTGACATTTAGGAATCAAACACACCTCAATCCAACACACAGTGTGACCGGTATGGCTAAAAGTTTATGTTATCAGTATAAAATTGACATGTTAGATCCACATGTGTCACTCAATAAAAACCAAGAAAACATTCTACAATTGTATTTATAATTTAGGATAATGATTCATAAGTTCTATGTGATGTGTATGAAGTATTCTCACATTAAACCAACACACGATGAGGCTGGTATAACTCAAAATGCGTGTTTCCGGTTTGAAATGACATTTTAGTAAAAAAACACAACTGACATACTAAAAACTGAACAAACATATTCATATTTTTTTGATACTTTAGGAAAATTATCCATAAGTTATTTGTGACATTTTGGAATCCACCTCACCTCAATTAAATTCACAACGTGATTGGTATGACTCAAAGTATCTCTTTTTAATTAAAATTGACATTAATTTTAGAAAAAACACAACTGACAAACTGTAAATTGAGTAAACACATTCGTATTGTTTTGATACATTATGAAAATGATCCATCAGTCATTTGTGACGTGTAGGAATAAACCACACATCAATCCGATGAACTATGTGACAAATATAAATACAAATGTGTTCTTTAAATTTGACATTAATTTCAATAAAAGAACAAGTTACATACTCAAAACCAATCAGACCCATTTGGATTGATTTAATGTTTTAAAACAATGATATATGACTCATTTGCGAAGTTTAGGAATCAACCCCACCTCAATACGATGCATGTTGTGACCGTTATAAATCCAAATGTGTCTTTTTTATTAAAAATTGACATTTTATTAATGTATTTTTTCATATTAATTGTTTAATTTATTTTGTTATTGTATTACTAACATAATATTTGTTTTCTAATATAGGTGGAATTTTTTTCTTGAGATCAGATGATTTTTTTGGAAACTCATACCATGGATGGCAATTTTTTAGAGTGGATCATAGATGCCAATGGATGAAACATTAATGTTTTTAACTATTTATTGAATAATTGTAATTGTAACCATATAAAACATTGTTTCAAATGTATATAGCAGTTTGTTTTTTTGTATTAGTGATGTCAAGTAAATGTATATAGCATTGTTTTTGAAACTCTTGTGTGTTTTGTTTCGTTATTCTGTGCTTTGTTTGTGTGCAGGTCATGTTTTGTGAAGGTGTGTAGGTGTTGGGTGTGCTATTAAATAAACAACACATCATAGAAAACTGGGCCTTTATCAGCAATATTTAGAGCACTAATAAAGGTGTCCCTTTATCCATGCTAAAAAGCACTGATAAATGGGGGGACCTTTATTAGCGCTTTGTTAGTGTATATAATGGTCCCCCTTTATCAGTGCTTTTTTAGCACCGTTAAAAAGGATCCCCTATCATCTCCACAATTAATAGTGCTTTTCAAGCACTATTTAAAGCAGTTTAAAGTGCTTTTAGAAGTGAGTGGCCCAAAATAATAAAGTGTGGGTATAATTATCTTAGACTTTAGATCTCTAAATGTCTTATTTTATTTTTCTTCTAAAAATGATTTTATATCTCAAGAATTTTTTAAAGGTTCCGTATAATGACATCAATGATTACATATTGAATTAACGATGATCAATCCTAATGGAATAATGATCATATCTCATGTCTATATCTAATCTCTTAAAGAAATTTGAAGGAATGTTCTTCCTATAATTATTGTTATTCTACCTCAAGTTGAATTTGATTTTATTTTGGGAATGAATTGGAATTTTTATATAGATCCTATATGAATTTCCTCATAAGGGAAGTCACATTTCATATTCTAAATCAACCTATTCTCATCTTTAATTGTGAGTATGAATTCAAGATTCTAATGGAAATTACTTTTTTGTATGGGTCTATTACTTATTCATGTGGGATATTTATCTCAAATGGTTAGGTAGAAACTTAGTATTAATGATATGCCTATTTTTTGAGAATATGATGATATATTTCTCAATACATGTTTAATCATCCTTCTTATAGTGATTTTCTCTTTTCAATACAAATAGTTCCTTTTTCTACACTTATTTAAAAAAAATAGAATGGCCAAGATTGAGTTGCAAGAATTAATGAATCAACACATTGATAATTTATAAAATATGTTAATATTCCCTATATCTTCACCATATAATTCACTAATTCTTTTTATTAAGAATAAGACTGGGTAAATGTGTATTTACAATGATTATTGAGAACATGACAAGACCAATTTAAAGAATAAATATTCTAAACCCCATATTATATACTTTATTGATCAACTAAATAAATCTCAATAATTTTCCAAGATTAAAAATGGTTCTAGATATAATAAATTGTGGTCAAAGAAGAAGGATATACCAAGGAAATATTTATGTATGAGGGGTAGTCATTATTGTACAATGGAAAGTTCAACTTTCGAAAAATTCTGATATTTTTGTTAAAAATAACAACATGCATTCCAAAATACAATCTTTTATAAAATTTATACTTTTATGTTATTAGAATTTATTTATTGATATAAAATATTTATACATGATTTAAAAATAATTTTTAATAGGAATAATCTTTTCATTTAGACAATATTTTTTAATCAGATTAACCTTTTTAATCTGAAAATATTTGTTAATCGGGTGATCATTATAATTAGAATATCATCTTAACTAGACTATATTTATAATTACATGTTCTTCATAATCGGGTGGAGCACTATAATATGAAGGAATATTTTATATTTCATCAAAGTATGTTTCTATAAACTCTAAACATACAAATTATAATTATGTTTCATAGGGTGAAGTTCCACTTTGTTAACAATCTATCAGAAAAACATAATTTACTCTACCATATGGAATACTTAATCACATTATGATGATGCTACTAAAAATAAATTAAGATAAGTTCTATATAGAACATTCCAAGTAAATGAAGTGTTCATCGAAAGTTGTTTCAGCCAACTCTAAGAATCACATAATATGATCATGAGATATTTTTCAATAAATAGAGATGCATTTGAGGAGTTAGTTGATTCTTTTACAACTCAATACTTATGTGGTTTACTTTTTTTCTTTGTAACATCATATTACTAGTTTTAAATTTTTAATCATGAGATATTTTTCTATGTTAAGACTTATATATGAGTTTTGTAAATGTCTTAAAAAAATTCCATTTGAAAATTCAATGTTTGATTGGGTGTTGATGAGGGATTCCAGGGATAGGAATATTGTTGTTTCTGAAATTTGAGATCAATGGATTTTGGGGATTGGAATAAATAGTTATTACAATCTCTGTGATCAAGGGGTTTCATTGTAAATAAATCAAAGAAATATTGGGTAGTTTAACCCTTAGATACCTAATGTTAGGGGTATAGAATTCCTTTACATTAAATGTAAAAATGTAGATTATTTATTTATAATGTTTTTGTATGTTTTTCTTGAGACCTTTATAATATTTTGTTTTCTTGTTTTTATATGTATTATTTTTATCTTCCCAATTAAAAGGAATTTTTACTTTATTTTAATATTTCATTATTTTTATAAATATATTATGTATCAGAACAAATTTTATCTGATAATAACATTTTCACATCTATTCGAAATTTAGTTTTATTTACTAAAAAGGGATATTATTGAAATTATATATTTTAATTTTATGAACTATAATCCCTCCCCCCCCCCCATCGTCATGCTTTATTCGGTATGTTCCTATAATATTTCAAATGTGAAATTATACTGATGCCATTTGGAATTTCCATTTCCTATAGTATTATCATAAATTTATTGAATAGTGTATTTAGTGATTTACTAGATTAGTTTTTGGTAGACGTTATAGATTATTTTCTTATATATTCCAAGAGTAATAAAGATTAATAATATCATATGAGGGTTGTGTTGAGGAACTTTATGATGTATAATTTTTATTATAAATTTAGAAACTATGAATTTGGGTTGTAAAAAGTCTCATTCTTAGGTCATATAATCTTATGTGATGGTATATCAGTTTATCCTTCAAGGATATATGTTATTGATTAATGGTGAAAACTAACCCTGGTGACTGAGATACATGGTTTTCTTAGGATATTTGGATACTATCCATTATTTTTGAGATATTTCTCATGGACATATATTATCATAAAAAATTGAAATAGAGGGGAGATTAGTTTCTTTCAATACATGAATGTGAGAAAATTTTCAAGGAACTAAAGAGACTGTTAATCAGTGAACATATTCCCACTCAACCATGTAGTTTAGATTATTTTGTGACCTATAGTGATTCCATGAATAAGGTACTTGGATTCATCCTCAGGTAGAAAGATATGATGATTTCTTATTCTTCACAATAATTGAAAATTAATGAGAAAAATTAAAAAATAAAATATTTGGAGTCGAGAGTATAATTTTTTCATTAAAAATATCAATGCATTATCTTTATGAGAAAAAAATTGATATAAATATTGATCATAAAAACATGAAATATATATTCTCACATAAACTATTAAATACTCACCAATAGTGATTACTAGATTAGATTAATGTTTGTGATCACAAAACAATAGTACCACCCTATGAATGAAATTAATGTGGAAAATGGTTGGAGATAGAAGGAATATACTTATATATCTATGATGAGTATTAAAATTGACCTAATACATATGAATTTTTAGAATTTGGATCTTGGAATAAGGATAAATGGGGATAGGTCATATCTATAATACCTTTTTTGTGGTGGAATTTTAAAAATTCAGAAAGATCTTGAATTTTGAACAAGGAGGAGGGGCTAGTATTTTGAATCAGTTTTAGGGTAATGTTTTGATATGTTAGAAAAAAAATAGGTGTTTTTAGACATATAATAGATCTCAATGGGTGGTTAAATGAGTTACAGGAGAATAACATGGGATTAGGACATGGATTTTGGGAAGCATCATAATCGTACAACACTACCCATTAACTAATATGGGTATACTAGTTCACTGGTGGCCAAAATAGATTAAAAGGTTCTTTATGGGGATATCATTCATCTGGTGGCCTCATAGGAAATATTTTAATAAGGAAAATATTAGTAATTTCACCTAGGTATCACCCCCTTATTTTTATTCCTGTTTTTAGACCCTTAGGGTCCAAGAACACAGCCATTCACATTTCCTCTCCCCTACATATATTAGATGGATATCCCTTAGTTATTATCCATTTGAAGAATATTCAGTTGTGATTAGAAGATAGGGGTGGTTCTATGTGTCCTCTTCTTTTTTATTATAGTTTAATGTCTTTCTAGTTTAACATAATTTTCCATATTTCATGGGTATTTGTCTATTTCTCTTATTCCTTTAAGTTATTCCTGAACTGAAACCGATACTCAATGTTTGGATTCTTTTGTGTTTAAGGTAGGAATTCCCTCAATCTAACTCATAGCATTACTTAGTTTTTAGTGTATGTGTGGTTCAGCCTTGGTAGTTTTCTATGAAACTATTATGGTTTAATTTAAAGGTATCCAAAATGGATTTTTCCTATGTTAATATTCCCATATTTTAGATAATTTTTCTTTATTTACCAAGTATTTTATAAATAGTTATCCATGTGGATGTTTTCCCAAATTGGGTATTATTTTTTCCAACTGATGACTGTGAAATAGAATTTCACAATTATTGTTTAAGTAAAATGAAATTAACTCTTTAATCTGACCATTAAAATGTTAATGGGGTTAGTAAAAATTTCAATTTTGATTTTTATTGGCATAAATGAAATGGAAAAATGTTTTCCAAATTCGTTAAATGATTTTGAAACACATAAAATGTTTTTTTTTTTGAAATTAATGTATTACCTTGTGAAAAATAATATGTCTTGGTAATGTTATATAAAAAATAATGGTGGATTTTTAGTGTGTTTTGTTTATGTGTTTTTAGTACAACTGTTTTATGAAAATGTATGGAACCTCTTGTAATGGATTTATGGAAAATAATATTATTTTAAATGGGTTTTGGAAATCATATTTTGGTTGTGTATTATAATGGAAACCATGTGGCATGTTTCAGTAAAATGTTTCTTATATTTTGAATAGTTTTGAAGGAAAATAAAACACTCATAGTGGTGGTTTGATTATTTTAAAAATTTCATATGATGAGAAAATTATTTTAATGGATGATTGTTTCAATATTGGGAAAATACCTTGGGTTATAAAACTTTCATAAGGACGTTTTTGTTAATTATATGCTTATTCCTTGGTTCAGAAAACTTTCGTAGGGGTTTTCTAGGATACTATTAGTGTGGCTACGATGGATATGGAGCCCAATGTTAATATATTGTATTATGATGGATCTTTCTTTGAGGGTTCCCCAATCCTATGTTATTATTTATATACCAGGGTGACTTGGGTCTCTTAGATGGGTTGGAACATCTGATATATATTTCTTAGGGACTCTATAACCCTGGATAAAGATGATATAGTTGATCAATGTCACAAAAATCGTGATAAAAATAGTATGTCCAACCTCAAGTGTCATTATGAACCTAAGAACTAGTGGTTATTTTTTTTCTTTTGTTAAAAGTTTTTTAATTGGTAAATCGTTTATTTATGAAACTTTGGAATGCACTATTATTACTGAACTTTTATTTTTTGGATACCATTGGGGTGGCCTACTAACTAATACTCAAACCCTGTTCAGCCTACCATTTCAATTGGGAACCCAAAGAGTTATCACTATGTTGTCACAATTGAGATGTTTAGGGAAAGGGATCAATGGATGATGTTTTTATTTGCATGCTATAATGGACTATATGTGACATTACCTGGAAATACTAGAGATAAGTTGGGGTGAGTAATGGATTTAGTTCATTTTGTTATTTTGTTACCCTATATATATGATCTGCTTATGGTGGATCCACTGTGCCATGTATGGAATAATCAATTTATTTTAACATTGTGATGTTATGTTTACTTTATGATCACTTTCCTTGTTTTTTAAGTGATAATGATAAGGACATATTTATTTTTTCCCACTATTTCTACTTTTTTCTACTCTAATAATATGAAAATATTATCTAAATATTAATCTCATAGGCCCTCATATCTAATGGAAAAGCACTTGCATATAGTGACGCACAACCGAGGCCATGTGGCACTCTGTCTCGAAGCACCAGTTTTTTGAATTCCATATCAGGTTGTTAAAATGTAGTTTTATATTATGTTTACTTTTGATTTATTATTTTTGAATGGTATATAGGATACTAGGAATGTTTTTGGGAAAGTTAATGATCATGTACATTGGAGTGATCAAACCACATATGGGGGGAAACCCAGGTTTCCAAGGATGAGACTTATTGTTCATGTATTCTGTAAGTTGTTTTTGTAATTGTTTTTTACCTTGTACGACTAACATGGTCCATAATGTTACTAGTTAATGTTATTTTCACTCTTATTCAGGTATGGAATGATGACATGGGTTCATGTTTATACATCATTTCAAGAACATAAGGATTCAAACAACATGTATCATGCTAGGGACATGTGACTTAGATATCAATTTCATAATAACTATTATTTTTATTATCTCACAGTTATATTTGTTGGATTCATATTTCTATTTATTTATGAACACCAATGGATATAAGGTTGGGTTAATTAAATTATTTACAACATCATATATAGTGTTATCTTATATAATTCTATGGTATAACCTTACAGGTCCAATTCAAGAGATATTCCCTTGATGTAAAGAGGAATATAAATAAATATTAAACTAGGGTATTGGTTAAATAAACCATTATTAATAAACCTATTTTGTGTTTCCCTAATAGTATATAATTGAAATTATATTTAACTAAACAAATAAAATTTTAAACTTTTGTTGAATATATGAAAGACTGAATATGAATCCCATGAAATTATGAAATATTGATTCTAAATCCTACAGGTTTTGGGGAATTAAAAAAATCCTTATAAAATGATAACATTCAAAATCTGAGGTTTATAATGTTTTTTTTATTTCAAAACAATTTTTAATGAGAAGGTTTTTAAATTTAGTTTTTTTGGAAAGAAGGTGATGTAAATCTGGTTAAAAAGTTAATTTTATGGTCATGTGGTGATGAGAAATCACTTGAAAATATATGTATATTTGAACCCTGTGATTATGAAATGTTTAACTCTTATATACATGGCTTAACATTGTTCATGGATCTTTGGTGTAGTTGGGATGCCTGGGTTGTGACTTCCAGTTATGCATGTTGAGATAGGACTTTTTGGGGGGTTTCAGACTTGGTTATGTATAACATTGAATAGGTAAGGGGTTATATGGGGATAGAGGGTAAGCATAGTGTTTGAAACCATTCTTGATGAATGGTGTACTACATGGTAAATGCTACACGGGTTGTGACTTGGGGTGAGTTGTGACCTTTGTAGTGAATGTGTGATCTATTATTTGGTAAGATCATTCGACTTAAAAGTATGTGTGGGAACAATAGAGTTGTTTATTAGCATTTTGGATTCTATGTATCCTTGAGGAGGGATAAAGTGTTATCCTGTGAGTTATAGATTTAGTGAAAAATCATTTGATAGAATGGTGGGAGGACCTTGTAACCTTTTTATTATAGATCTAGATTCTAGTGAGTATTTTTCTAGTGATACCCAAGGGTAACATGTGAGGAGGATTATCCCATTCTTAAGAACCCCATCAGATTTGTGAGGATAGGTATATTCCTTAGTTTATATAATAACTTCATTTTAGTGATACCATGTTTTTTTGTACTTGTGGTTAAGAACTCTTAGTTCTAGTTCCTCATGACTAGGACAATTTGGAAGGGTAAGATCATTTAGACACATGATCCTGCAAGTTAATCATGTACTTTAGGTATGTGGTGTAAGTGTATGAATATTATTTGGATTCATAAGATAGATCCTGGGTTAATGGGATATTGGGCTCATAGTTGAGACATGTAAAAGGTATCATGCTTGTTTTATGAGGGAATCTGGGGATCCTTTGGTTTCTTAATTCGATACACCAGAAGAATGACATGTTTTTTAGTTAGGAACATGACCCCAAAATTATTGAGGAATAACTCATAGGATTGTGATTTAGGATTAGTTATTTGCGTACAATGGGGCATGCAACCCCTGCGTTTGGATTATTTTGGAGGAGGGATTGAGGACCCACTATTTAAATGGAATGTGGGAGATGATTAGATCTTGGATAAATACATGTTTGGTGTGACCAGGTGTGTAACATAGGCAGAGTGATGCCTTGAATTGTTTTATTCATGGATACACCTGGGATTACAAATTTTGACATCAATTTTGTGGGTATAAGGTAGGATCAGATAAGTTCCTAACCCTATTTAGTTCAATATATGCCTCCAAGATCATAGTTAGATTGAGGATGGACTCTTTTAGTTTTTCCATGATGCTGATTATTTTTATGTCATGTGTTCAAGCCTCGAATGAGGGGAGTGGATGATTCTGATGAGGATTATTGAGAGAGATCTAAGTCAAATGAGGCTGGGATGTACGAGAGAATAGTCAGTGGTTGGGGTCTTTAATCCTATTTTTGATGGATTGGGACTCATAGGAGTGGGATTATAGTTATTTCATTGCTTGGTTAAAGAGTGTGTCCTCATATGGTTTCAATTAATCAAGGTAGTGGGTGCTGGTAAGTGTGATGTCTATAAAAATTTTGAAACATTAGTGGTCATGTTTTTGTTGGGGATAATGAACTTGAGAAAATGTTGTGGGCATAGTTTCCCATGGATCAATTGGAAATGGAAAATACCCTCTGTTTATAATATAGGAATTGGTTTGGGATGGAATGTGGTAACATGGTAAATCCAAGAAAACAATTATAGTCTGGTATTGTCTAGATAGTGGTCATGGAATGGGAAGAGAAACATGTGTCTACTAAACACATGACCCATTGGGGTAGGTTCATGAGGAGATATTTATGGACTTATATATAGTGGGGAGTCCACCATAAGTCATTTGAGGGAAAAACTGTCATTTTAGGTGAGTTCAGATTGTACTGTGGATGGTGTTCTATGAGTTAGATTTAGATGGTGTTTAACATCTGGAGTGGCACTCTCATGTAAGTGGGTTGGCCATGTCTGACCATTATGTTTTATGGTAGATGAGATGTGGTCCACTGAGATCAAAGTCTTACCTAGGGAAGTGAAGATATGAATGCTCCTTTTATATGGATTGTCATGACAGTAATGGTCATACGACCCTCATGCTATAAGAGATATTTATGTGTGAGACCTATCCTTGGAAAGTTGTGACAGATTTAACTTATGGTACATGGGATATTTTAATCTAGTTGGAATTTATTTGGTAATTGCATTGGTGATTTTTGGTTAAATTTTAGTGGGAATATGATTGGCCATTTTGGTCTTCATATGATTGATGGAATCCAAGAATGGTTCATTTTAATGGAATATTAGTTCTCAGGTGAGGGAATTGTGTGTATTCTAGATATTAGTGATTCAACTATTGAACTATATTGGGAGGTCAATGGTATACCTTAGTATGTGACTTGGATGTTCTTGAGGATGCCTCTAGTGATCAATGCATCATGCCTCCTTGGTTAGTGGTGTGTTGGTAATGGGAGACATGCATTTTTTTAGAAATTTTATCCATATGAGGTCTCACTAGATATTTTCTATGGAATCTAATTTAGTGGGTTAAGAAACAAATTTATCCATTCATTTTAATATGAAGGGTTTGTTTAGGTTTTTATTATAGGGGTTTTATTAGGAAAAATTAGTGTGTTTGCATAGTGTTCGGTAAGAAATATCTTTCAGTGGAAGGCATCATTTATCATTTTTAAATAAATTTATATATATGATGGGGAGTAAAAAATTTTCTGTGTTTAAGTGGATAGAAATAAGATATGATCTATAGTATATTTAATTGGGTGAGAATCATTTTTTTTATTTTGAAATTAATTGATATTAGTGGTTTGTATTTTAAAGAATAGAGCCCTTGGTTTTGGGAGTTATGTTTTAGAAGCACATTATGTGTTCAGGGATGGAATAATATTGTTTAGAATTAAATGAAAACTGATATTGATTAGGTAGAACTATAGGAAATACACCATAAATTCATAGGTATAATAAGTTCTAGGTTGCGGATTTTGAAATAACCTTATCCATATTGGAATTTTTAAATTTTAGAAATAGATTAAATTAACTTGGAGGAGTGACCGATTTTTTGAAACAAACATCATGGTATTGATTTGAGAAGTTTTAAATATCATATTTCCATTCTTATAATTGGAATATAGCTTAATGAATTGTCAAAGGATTCATGATATTGTAATATGTGTTCAGGACATGGAGACGGGGTTCTATTATAATGATGCATCACTATTGGATTTCTAGTTGCCAAAAAAAGAACCCTTATCCATAATGGGGATATCAGCTCTCCAGTTGACTCCTAGGTAAAATTTTAATAAGGTGAAACATTATAATTTCATGTAGCCTTCACCATTTTCTTCTTAATTGTGTTTTCCCCTTGGGTGTCCTTAAATAACCACATATTCTCCTCCTATCCCCCTTTATCCAAGGTGGATCTCCCTTGGTTATTGGCCATTTAGAGCAATGATACGTGAAATTTTGAGATATAGTTATGGTTACATATCATCTTCTATATAATATATGTTTGTATTGGTTTCAAGTAATTTTTTACATTATTACCCTAATATTCCATATTTCAATAGTTTTTGTCTTTTTGTTTGATTTTTTATGATTTAGGTTGAACTAGCTGTCAAAACTCAACGTGTGGACCTTCCATATGATAAGGTCGGTTTTAATCAATCTAACCCATTGTATTTATTATTTTTTAATTTATCTATTTGGCGGTATCACATTATTCTGATGTCATGATCATTGTTTAATTTAGAGTTTTGTAAAATGGATGTTTATTTGGTTAGTAGAACTCTATTTTATAAAAAAAGCCTTAATTACAAAGACCTTTCTAAATAGTTTATCCATGTGATTATTGTTCTAAATTTGGGATTATATTCTATAACCAATGATTATGAAATGAAATTTTACAATCACCAATTATGTGAAATGTAATTTACTCTAAAATTAGACTTTTGGAATTATAATGGGGTTTATAAGATGAGTATGGTTGGATTGTCTTACAATCAGTGAAATAGAATGATGTCATCCAAATTCATGTATTGAGTTTCAAATTGTAAAAGTGGTTTTATTTGTTTTTTAAATAAAATAGATCCCTTAAGAAGATTAGTATGGCTTTGAACATTTATATAAAAATGAAAGGTGCAATATTTTGGGTTTTGGTTATGTATTTTGATAAGTATTGTTTCATGAAAATGGATGGAACCTATAATAGTTTCTTGTTGGAAGTAATAGTTGTTGTAAATTGGTTTTATAAATATTATTTTGACAATGTATTGGAATAGAAGTAGTGTGTCTTATTTTGTAATGAATTATCCTGTATTTGAAATGGTTTTATTGGAAAGGAAAACACACATTAAAAGTGGGTTTTTAAGGAAATAAAAACACCTATAGGGGTGGGTTTTTTATTTTTGTTCTTAAAACATCTAAGAAAACTCACATAAAAGGGGTATATTTCAATAGTGGGTTGTTCCCTTGGCTAAGAAAACTCTTCTAGGAGAGGTATGTGTTATGTATAGGCTTATGAAATGGCTGAGAAAACTATCTTTGGGGTGGTCAGTGATAAAAATTGTGGGGATTTTTTAGATATAGATATTGGAGTTGATCCAGAATACTAGGATGGAGCATTCAAGGTTCCTTCCCTAGGTCTATATTTCTATTTATATACCAAGGAGAACCATGTTTTCTAGAAGGGTTGGAATTTTCATTGGAACATTCTCATATTCACCCCATCATTAGATAAAGTAGGTATGGTTGTTTGAGGTCATGGACCTATGGATTAACATTATTATAACTTTCCATAGTTATAACCACAAACCTAGGAACGAGTGGTTTTTTTCATTATTTTAATGAAAAGTATTAAATTTTAAAATAGTTTATTTAGGGTACTTCTGCATGAACTGTTATTACAAACTAATTTTTTTATGGATGTCATTTGTGTTGGGCTATAAGTTATACTCACACCCTACTTAGACTACCATTTACCATGGGTACCCAAGAAAATATCACAATGTGGTTATAAGTTATATGTTTAGGGAAGGGGACCACTTCATGATGTTTTATTTAGCATGAGATAATGGAGTAAGTTTAATGGTTTCTAGCTAGACACAGAACCATTCAGGGATGATTTGTGCCTTCATTTATTTTTATTCTATTGTTATCCAATCTATATAATTTGTCTACGAGAGAACCATTACAAAATGTATAGTATACACAATTTGATATACCATTGTGATGTTTGTTTTACTTTATCATCACTATTCTTAATTTATTTGGGATGGTGAATTGACCAGTTTATTTTTTTCATTATTTATTTAGTTGTAGGTACTCTAATAATGATGGAATAGACTCCCCATAGTAACCTAACAGACCCTCATTGTTATTTTATAGCCCATGGTATATAGAGAGGCATGCCTGAGTCCATGTGGAACACCATCCCCAATCACTGGTTCAGTGTACTATATTTAATAAGGTTAAAATATCTTTATTATATGAATAATCACCTTCCATACATGTGAGTATTAAAGAAATCAAAACCGTAAGATTTTAAATTGTATAATATGGTGAGGAATGTTCTCAAGTTCAACCATTGTTGTGATGAAATGGTAAGGTTCCTGATTAGAGAATGTGTTTAATAAAAACCAAAATTTAGGAAAGGGATGTTAGATGAACCTCATATATCCTCATTCTCTATCCATCTTGGATGTATAATGATGTATAGATATATGAAAGAGTATTTTGGTGGGAAAATAAAAATGTGGATATTTCATTGTATATATATCAATTTCGTGTATGTATGAATGTTACAGATACTAGATAGAAGTCTAAGGGAATATTAAAACCATTACTCATACCAGAATGCAAATGGTAAAACATCACCTTCTATTTTTTGGGACTCCCCAAGACCAGTAAATGGAAAATTCTATTTGGATTATAGCTGAATTACTTAAAAAATAAACAAATTTTCTTCTATTGTATAAGTTTTATATCTTGATCGATTTTACATATTATACATTAAGAAAGTGGTAGGGTTTCATGGGGTTCCACTATCAATCATATATAATCGACATCTATGGATCACAAAAAAATTATGGAGAAGTCATCAAAAATATTTGAATACATAGTTTAACAATAGTGATATATATCATCCTCATACTTATGGTCAGTCTGAGAGAACCATTTAAACACTAAAAGATATATTGATAGTATTTTATAAGTATTCTAAAGGATTTTAGGATCAACACCATTCTCTTTTATATCTTTATCACAAGAATCATTTTCACCCCAGTATTTAAATAGCCCTTTAGGGAGCCCTCTATAATAGTAATTATATAACTTCAATAGGATGAGATGAAGTTGGAAAATGATGTTTGTTGTGACCTAACCAATATGATGAAATTTTTGAGAAGAAAATATACATTCGGTAGTACATTAGGGCAGATCTAAATTGACTGGAATGTTATACTAACAACCATTAGTGTGATATTTAATTTTATATTGTTGACAATGTTTTCAAATGAATATATTCATTGAATATGGTAATAATATTTGAAATTAATGGAAAGATGATCCATATATATATATAAGTCACTTTATAATTCTTGATCGTATCATGATGGTTCTTTATCACTTGGTGCTTCTAATGAATCTCTCTCAAGTATAAGACATTTTCCATCCATCTCTCCAGAGGAAGTACATATCTAATCCTGCACATTTAGGTAACTAATATTTCATGACATTAGATCATGATCTCTATTAGTAACAATATATAGAGATTCTAGAATGAATAAAGAAAGTGTTTCCTAAAAATACAACTAACATGGTCATTGATTTTTTGGGAAACTATAAATTTTAGGAAGCTATATTGGAACACAAGGATGTGAGGAGGTATAATTATCTTCAGTTTTTTTATCAAAGGGAAAATATATCATGGGAGACAATATTAAAAGGGGGAAGAATTTAACATCTTGGTAATTTATGATATATTTCCCTTTAAATATGATCTATGTTCTTTATACCTTTCTCTACACACAACACTAAGTTAATGTGAACTCTGATATACTATTGAAGTATTTTTATTAAATATATCTGTTATCGCCTAGTCGTTGGATTCACTAGTAGGAATAGTACTCGATTAATAATAAAATATATAATTTACACAAGTAGAAAATGAATTTATTCATAATTCATTCGTTAGAAATGCAAATATGAACTTTATAAATTAAAAATATATATTTTTTCAAAAAAAAATTTTCAATTCCCATAATGTGGTTTTAACTTAATAAATTAAATTAAAAATATATTAATGGATGATTTTAATGAAATTTTTAGATAATATATTGTTTAAATTATTTTTTTCACTCATTAAATTATTATAACTAGTAATAAAATGAAAATAAATTCATTTTTATAATAAAATTTTCATTTTTCTAAAAAAATATTTTCATTTCATTTTGCATTCTTATTTACAAAGGTATTTTATTAACTTATTATGATTGAATTTGATAAAATGGTGTCAAAATTTTAATCATAATTCTAAAATTTGGTAATGTGGAAACATTAATTTTTTTGTTATTTTGAATATAAACCAAGATAAAAAATCATTACTATGTTAAATATTAAAATGGTTAGGAAGGAGTTAAAATAAAAAAAGAAGTGTCAAAATTACATAAAAAATTCTAAATCCTATTTTATGAATGTAATTTTATCCTATATCATACTATATTATAACTTGATTCAGTTTTTAGAAACACTCCCAGGATAGTGACATAATTATATTTTAATATTCTTAATAATTTCAAGTGTGCAAGTCTCCTCCATTATAAAATTTATCCTCATCTCCTCTCTTCTCCACACCGCAAGAGACATTTGGATCAAAAATATCTTCCAAAATACTCTCTCAAAATCCCTACCCATGACCTTTAGGTTTTGATCTTCCCAAAATACTTATCTGATAACGCTTAAGGATCTTTTCAAAAGAGGATACCTTAAGAAAAGGTATATGTTCTTACCAATCAATTTCATGACTCATTCTTCTTAGACCTTGTGAAAATGTTCTATAACTATCATAATATGATTGAATCGATATATTTACTATAAAGATATGTTTTTAGGATAATTTTATATCTATTTTCTTTCTCCTTACCATTCAATGGAAAATGATAATGTTACTACCCTATAATTGTGGACTACCACCATTACAAAATAAGTGGTTCATTTTTTATTTACTTTTTATATTAATTATCAATAGGATAGGTATAAATAATATATGTTATATTAGTAATATAATTATGATTTAAAAAAAAGAAATATTATTTTCCTTTTTTCATTTCATCTACTGAAAATTGAAAACACTATTTATGCATGCGTAATGACTTTCATCTCTATGAAATGATGTAATTCATTTTTCATCACCACATTATATGAACGATAATAAAAGAGAATATAATAAATAAATATTATACATATGAAATTATTATAATTATCCATATTAGGAAACCATGGCCAACTTACAGGGAATAGAACAACCTAACTGAAACATGCATTGAAAATAGACTAGTTTTCACCTAAATGTTTATTTTAAAGAAGAATTGTTAATCAGAAGACATTTGAAAATTATAAAGAAATGATACAAGTTATGTATGAATATATTTGTAGAATATATTTATAATAAACATATATTTATTATTCATGAGGCTTGAACATGTACAAAGTTATACATGACTTCACATAAGGGTATATGACCACTCTAAAGTTTGTGTTTAGGTGTGGTTTAAAACACCAATTAATGTTTTCATGACACTTTTTAGAAACTATTTTGAGATGTGGGGTTGGTTAAAAATGTGTGGTGCTTTTAAAGAACCATCACAGAACCATATGGTGACAGTTTAAAACACTATAAAACACTTTACACATTGTTATCTTTTTAAATATTAGTTACTATATATTACTTATTACTTGATTTTTTAATTATTCAAATATTATTTATTCACATATTATTTATTATTTATTTATCTATTATTTATTAACGTATTATTTTTTATTTATTCGTAAATAGTGGTGTTTACATGTGTTGGTGCACTTTGCACTACATATGGGTGATTGGGGTTCAAATATCAACTATCACGCCTTATATTTTTTCCCACCCAATTAAATTGTGGATAGATTTAAGTACTATAGTCAAAGGCTTCCATCATATTTTATGGGCCCACAACAACTGGCATGGGTGGCATTTCTTGTGACCCCACTAAACGACATGGGTTTTTTGTAGGTGGGTGACGTTGGTTGCGGTCCTAGAAGAGGGTGTTGTTGTGATGTTCGATGTTCCCCGCATAATGGTAGGTGTGTAGTGGTTGTAGTTGGAGGGTGTTTTCCAAATGTGGGGGATGAAAGATAGATGTGGTCCTATATAGATTATATGGTTATTTTTTATGGGCTATGAATGCGGTAGGAATGCGTGGTATGTTAGGAAAGGTGTTAGCCTTTGGGACTCGCAGTGATGTATTTTAACCCCCACTCGAAGGCATGGGCGTAGGAGTAGAAAATGTAGACTGTGGGTGAAGTAATCAGGGATGGGCATGAGTGATAGAAGGCTGGTGCGGATCAAGGACAGTAATTGGGTGGACCATCATGGGCCTATAGACAATTTACCTCATGCATATATAAGCCTTGTATTAGGGGCCTTAAAAGACCATTTGAATATACAGGTCCCACTAGCCTATATAATATATAAAATAAGTGGTTGTACTTTGTTATCATCCTTTGGGGGGGGAAACGAGACACTTTGGGTAATAAAGTGTGAGTTTGATTAATCTGTTTAGTAATAATTATACACCATCATCTAATATATACTTATTATTTATTCACATAATATTTCTGATGAAATTGAACAAATTCCTATGCAGGATGGGTTTTGAACCTCTTACCTCTTGATTACTCTGCAGTGTTTTTTCTACTCTAGAAAACTCTTCATCTGGTGACTAAATAGTCTTTAATATATATATGTGTACATATTTTTAATTGTTCTTTAATTTCTAACGTTTAATATTTATTATTTATTAGTATCCATTTGTTAAAAATATTAATATAATTATTATTTTTATTATATTTATATACATATTTTTTATAATAAGTAAATAATAGCTGCAAAATAAATATGTAGTAAATAAATAATAAATAATAAACACATTAATGATAAGTTAATAATAAATAATAAATAATAAATAATATAAATTATATATAAATAGTAATTATAATAAATAAAAAAAAGTTATAAATAAAAAACAATAAATTAGTAAATAAGAATAAATATAGAAATAACAAAATAAAAAATTATTAATTAATTAATTAATTAACAATAAAATAATAAAGAGAAAAATAATATTAATTAATTAATTAATATTAAATTATAACAATAACATTAATTACTCAATAAATATAAATAAATTTGATAACAAATAATAAATAATAGATAATGAATAAAAAATAAAAAATAAAATAATTAATAAGAAAATAAAAAAATAGATAAACAAATTATTAATATATAATTAATAGACAACAAATAAATAAAATATGGTTAAATAAAAGAAGATATCACGTAGATAATAAATAAATAGTAAATTATATTTAATGGACAATATATAAATAATAAATAATAAATAAATAATAAAAAATATGTTAAAAATATGTAATTAATTAATAAATAAAACATAAATAAAAAATGATAATAAAATAATTAAATAAAAATAATTAAATAAACCATAAATTAATAAGGATTCATATATAAATAATAACTAATAACTGATAAATAAATATGTAATTAAGTAATTATATAATTATTTATTAATAAAAAATGATAACTATAAACAAAAATAAATATATAAATAATAAAAAAGTAAATAAAGTTTTAAATGTAACGCCCCAACCAGGAATCCCAGAATGAATGTATTATTTTATTACATTATCATGATTACACGAAATCAAATCCAGAAAGACCGATCAGTTTGGTAGTCTTGGAAATCCAGATTATATAAATGATACCCATAATAAATTGGGAAATATAAAATACAAAAATGATACATACTAAAATTAAATAAATAGCATCCTTGATTACTTATTCATAGACTTATTCATCATAACCTACAGAAATGAAACATAATAAGGTGAGCTCAAATGCTCATAAGGGGAAAGTAAAATGGAAGTAATAATGAATCAATAGGAAAAAAAAGTAACATGGCCAAGTAAATAACTAATAACACATTCCATTGAAATAACTAGATGAGGAAATATGAATATGGAAAGGTAAGAAACTAAAACTCATTCCATCTAAATTAATAAACTGAGAATGAAATGTATCTGTAGATATGTTAATACAGAATCTCATGGATGAATAATAACTTAATCTAAATAAGGGAAATAAAAAATTATTGGATGACATGTATCATAGGTACATGTTAAATTTACCTTTAAGACCATTCACGAGAAAATTTACAACATATCATGTAAAACCCAATCATTTTTTTCCAAATGATTTATCTCATGGGACTGTTGATGCATCGATGGGCTATTTATAACAATGCCCCACTCGTGTCACACTAGTCCAAAGTATTCCTCATATTCATGAACAATGTGCCTTATCAAAATATCTGTATTGAATAATGGATATAGATTAATCAATAGTTTCTTAGTAGAGGATAAGTAAAAACAATGTTTTTTGACATTAATATATGGAAATACCATTGAAATAGCATAATAACAATATTGAGGGAAATGACATTTTAAATATTCCAATGTGTCCAATGCCGCCTTGAATCATTTAAATCATAAAACCCATTAAGGAATAATATTAAATGAAACATTTAATATCATGAGAATAAGGATAGTCAGGATATAACATGTTAAATGTTATTAAATACACAATGTAAAAGTGAATTGGTGCATAATTACAAATAAGTCTCAAAGGAATGTAAATTGAGACAAAATCCCATAGCTTAAACTTATTTTGGTTGTGTGGTATTTATCCATATGAATAGTGGTTTAAAATATGTTAATAACTTATACCAGAACAATAATCATGTGTATAATATCGAATATTAACTTCTTAAAATATTTTATTACTGGTTTGTTAACACTCTTTCATTATTTTAACTATTTCGGGTGTAAATTTCCGAGTTTTCCAAGTGTGGTTTAACTTGTTACTCGTCATTCATATTTATTATATCATGAATTAATAATCTAAATAATGAAAATTATGACTTAATTATATTATATATTCTGTACATATGTATTCAGAATAGTAAATAATATTTGGGGATAAGAAAGGAAGTGCACCGTTCATGGATACAGTAGGTCGTACATACGCATGAACGCTACTTTCATTTCTTTGTTAATTTAAATTAATGAAAATTCAATGATAAATATTTATATTATAATTCAATTATCATATCTATGTCATATACGTTACATATATTTATTGAAACTATCTGTTATACATTCCATGTATAGCTTGAATGAGCCACATCGCTTTGAAAGGGAAATAGTTCACACTTCCACAAACAATGTTATCGTATCTACCCAAAATGGAATTTATAGAGGTTTGTTTTATAAAAGAAATACATAAACATAAATATATGATAAATTTCACATATATAATATATAAATATAGTTTCCATCATAATGGCCACCATGATAGGTGGTAAATGAAAAATGAATAATCATCGTTTCATGAGGCAGTGGTTCACCGTACACAGAAATAGTATGTTCATTACTGATTAGATGGAAGTGTCTGTAAGTGTAGGTAAAAACCTTATCTTAACAAAATCATATTATATATATATATATATTTTTAAAATCAAACAATAATAATAGTTTAAAGGATGTATAATGGAAATAAAACTATAGAGATTAAGGAATGATGTTACCTCTTAACCAAGTTACTTCTTTCAGTTTGTACCAAAAGGCATCCTTATATCAATATTTTCACAAAGGAAGGATTTTAGGATGAGGTTAGGTATTATAGGGAGCTTTTGGGTAGATATTATTCTATCCAAAGTAGCTTTAGAGGTTTAAATAAGGGGTAGAGTGCTTTCCTTTTTATACATGAGGGGAAGTGGTTCTCTTGTAAATACAAAAAGGAATTCATTAATGGGAGGTATACCTTACCTAAAGTGCCTAAAAAATGGAAAAATAATAGATTATATGAGAATCATGTTCGATTAAAAATTCCACCACATAAAAATATGTTCATTTTAATAATTTTTTCTTTAGCTTCTAATATTCTCATTTTATCATTTTGGTTTTTATTAAAGCATCTAGTTTTCAAAACTAAGTAATTTTACCATTAAGACTAAAATAAAGTGATATTTAATATAAAATATACATTAAATTAAATATTAATATGATATATAATTTATAAAATAAAAATCCCATGTGTTTTGTAAATTAATTTTAAAATAATCACATGTGACGTGCTAAAACCCAACTTAAACCCATACCATGTTAACATCATTTTTACAATATATGGGTAAATATGTTAATTATAAAAGGTAAATTGGTCCATTAATAGACAATATTTAATATTTATTAATACTTGAAAATCTTTTTTAAGATTATATTATTTTAATTAAATTTAAACCATTTTATAAAATATCAATTATTGTAAAATAACAATAATGTCAATTTTGAAATTATTTATTGAATTTTAATTTTAAAAAATCAAAAAATATTGTAATTAAAATATATTAAGTTTAAATATATTTAAAATGATATATTAATTTGAGAAATACTTAAATATAATAATTAAATCAATATAATTCACTTGTATTATTTATAGCATCATTTATTTTAGTGAATTATTTACTAAATAGTCACTTCGTTTGTGTTTCGTTAGAATTTTAAGTAACTAAATCATATCTAAAAATTAATGATAAATTATTATGATAAAAATAACCCGTTTATTATTAAAAATGATATTTATGACCTAAAATATTATGTTTTTTACATATCTCAATGTTTTATAAATGTTAAAAAGTAATGAAAGTTCTGCTTTTATCTTTTTTTCATACTTACCCTTTTATATAGGTAACATCAATTTTATAATATCCCAATAACCCAAAACATTTGATCCAATAGGGTATGTGGTCGAACTATTGGAATACAATTGTTTTTTATAGGTTTCCTATTCATTTTACCCTTATGATTAAGGTTTGGTCCCTTGTTAAGCTTAATTTTACCTTATTCACCATAATTAATTTTAATCACTTTAACTACTATTTTTGATAACAAATTCAGTTGATCTTATTAGACTAAAAATATTATACTTGTTAAAATTTATATGTTTTTTTCGAAATTCAAATCACAAAAATGGGAAAATTAATATTAACGCTAATCTCACTAATGTGGTGAGAAAGCGTGTTTTTAAAGTAAATATTTTCAAAGGATCTATAAGTTTTTTGTCTTCTTATAATATTAAATGATAAAAATGATAAAAATGTGTTAATATATGTATTATTGTTCTATTTTTACTTCAAAACTAGTTTAAAATATAATTTTACATTAATAATTATTTAAACAAAAAGACATTTTTTAACTAAAATGTAGTACTTTCCACTATTCATCAAAAAATAAAACTTCTCAGAAAAATACAAAAAACTCACTCAAAGATATTTTTGATATTCAGAATCCCAAATTAAAGTTTATTTGTTAAAATAAAATTCATTAAAGTGTCAAAATTTTTTTATTTTTAAACGAGTTCAATTAAAAGCTTGTAAAACTAAATCTTATGTACATACTAATATCGTTTTATGAACAGCATAAGTTTAACATGGGGTTGTTCATAAAGAGAGATTGGAACAAAATTAATTTTATTCTAAAATTAAAACATTTTAATGTCTGAGGGTGTTACATTCTCTCCACCTTAATAAAATTGAATCCTCCTAATTTACACTTGATCTTAGTAATCAAAGAATTAATGTTTGAAAATACTATTATTGAAAAATCTGTATCATGAATACTATTAATAACACATCTTCTTAATAAGAGATAAAGTAAAGTATGATGGTCACATTACTAGTTTCCATAGTATGAGAATATAGGAGGGAAATGGAAATAGGGGTATAGAGGAAAAATCTAACAATCAAGTTCTCATAGAGAGTGCTATAGAACTTGGTTAAGAGAAAGTTAACAATCAAAATCTCTAAATTCATGATGATATAAGGGGAAATTTCATTCATTGAAAATTAAGTTACTAGGAAAAAAATTTCGTATCAATATCATTTTTCCAAGAGTTGAGAAAATGTTTCACTCTCTATGAATATAGATAAATATACTTATTTGGTACATTTCTATAAGCACATTCTTATCCTTTGGTCATTCCTTGAACTAATTTTACTTAATCTAATATAACAAGATTAATTGTATAGTGATGTAATAAATCAATCTCTAAAACCATATTCATAGTTCAACTTAAACCATTTCATAAATGGTTATCCTTTCCAAAATATTATGATCCAAAAATTTTGAAATATGGTAACCAGATTTCAAAAATGAACTTATCATTATCCGATAATAAAAATTAAGAATCTATAAATTTTCACATTCCAAAAATTTGAATAAATTAATAATGTATCCTCTTGAAATATGGTAATAACTAAAATCACTACAAAACCTTATCAGGAACATCCATTCTTCCTCACTCTTTATATAATACACATGTTATTGGATATATTCCTTAAATCAAAAAGTGTTGTAAACTCCATAAAGGATAGCATAGAACACTTGTTGAAAAGTTATTAATAAGTTCCAAGGTAATCATCACTCTTCCAAATTAATGATTTCATCATCATTATCTCAAAATAAGGAACATATTAAGGGTTATATTTCCATCAATCATTTTTTTCTGAAATGTTTAAATTTCTAATGAATAAATTTTCTTGGTACTATTCAACATATGATCTCAAATACTTAACAGAAAGGTATTGTAGTAAAATTCTCATATATTCCACCTTTATTATAACTAGTACATTGTTGATTAAATATTCAAATGACATAATTCTTGAATAGGATTACTAATCATTTCTCGTCGTCTGTAATAGTAGTTTAACTTGATCATTATCCAATATTATCATTTGCGGTATATTCCTTTGACTCTTGAGACATTGATTTGAAAAGTGTCACATATCCTTGTAGTTGAATCAATGTACATTGGAAACCTTTTTCTTAGCCTTTCAATCACAAGCATGGTGGCCTTTAATTCCACAATTATAAAAAAACTCTCAATCTGTTTAAGCAAGTACCAGGGTGTTTCTTTCCACAATAATCACATGTGGGAAAGTAATACTTTCCCTTATTCCCTTTATCCATATTTTTCTATCCCATCCTCTTATTTCCTTTCTTCCCTTCAAATTCATAAGAATTCGAGAATTTTTCTACCTATCTTATTAGCACATTATATTATTTCCTCATATGATGAGAATACTTGGGAGATTATTTCCACTTGAAATGTTAGATTAATATTGTGAAAGATATGTTCCTTCTTACTCTTTGGATTATGTTAATTGGTGGACTTTACATTTTTGTTTCTAGTCACCATTTCTAAATAATGGAATATACTAAATTAAATGGTAAAATATTTTAAAACAACAAAACTAGTGAAACACATAAAAAAATTTAAAAAAATTATGCATAGATAATCTCATAATCGTAAATGTGTTTTCCTTATGGATATATTTACTTTCAAATCCTTCATATTGGTTTGTAATGAATATGTGAATTATCCTAAGTGTATGCCCCAGGTATGTCAATCCATGTGCATAGTAAGGCCCGTTGTAATGTACCAGGTTACACAAAGTTAGGCATGACACACCATGTCTGATTTGTTACTCCTAGATACAAATGTTCTAGAGCCACATCTTCTTATAGTATCCAGATATGGATGTATTTCTTGGAATACCCACATAATATATATCTTACCAAAATTCTAGGATGTTATTTTATTACTATCCTCAAATATTATCTTTGGTTTATGTTCTTTAATCAATATTTTTGAATCTAGTTTCCAATGTTGTTGCTAAATATCCTTTGATACAAACTATTACACCCCGACCCAGATGCTTGATTCTAGTGTATTATTTTATTACATTCGCATGATTACAAGGAATAAAATCCCTAAGGACTGATCAGTTTATCTTTATTTTAATGAAAAATTACATACATGATACCCATAATACATTTTTAAATAGAAAATACAATCATGATACAAAATTAACTTAAATAAATTGCATCCCTGAATACTTATTCAATGATTTCTTCTTTATAACCTGGGGAAAGGAAACATAATAATGGTGAATTCAAATGTTTAATAAGGGTAAGTAAAGTGGAAGAAATACTAAATCAATAAGAATAAATTAACATGTAAAGGTAAATAACTAATAACAAATGCTGTTAAGATAACTAGATAAGGAAATATCAATATGGAAATTTAAGAAACTAAAACACATTCAATCTAAATCAATAAACTGCGAATGAAATATATCCATAGATATGTCGACGCAAAATATCATGGATGAATAATAACTAAATTTAAATGTGGGAAATGATTAATCATTCAATTCCATGTTTCCTAGGAACATGCTACATTTACCATTAAGACATTTCACAAGATTTTTTATGAAATATCAGGTAAAAACTCATATAATTTGACCAAATAATTCATCTCATGAGACTAGTCATACATCGAGGGTCTATCTATAATCAGGCCCAACCCATGTCATACTAGTCCAAACCATTCCTCATATTGATGAATAATTTGTCTTATAAAAATATTCATATTGAATAATGGATACATATTTATCAGTATTTACCTAGTAGAGGATAAGTAACAATACTGCTTTTTGATATTAATGGATGGAAATACATGGAAATATCATAAAAACAATATTGATAGAAATGACATTTTAAACATCAAAATGTGTCCCATGACACCTTGAAACACTTAAATCATAAAAACCACGAATTAAAAATATTAAATGAAAATTATAATATCATGAGAGTAAGTATATTCATGATATAACATTTTAATGGATAGGAAATACACTAAGTAAAAGTGAATTGGTTTGTACTAACAAATAAGACTCAATGAAATGTAATTTTAGATGAAATATCTTACCTTAACATCCCTTTTGTTGTGTGGTATTTATCCTAATATATAGGGGTTTAAAATATGTTAATATTATATACCATTACTATACTCATGTTTATAATATCATATATTAACTTGTTATAAAATTTTATTACATGTTTGTTAACACTCTTTCATTATTATAACTATTTTGGGGGTTAATTGCTTAGTTTTCTCATGTATGTTTTGACTTGTTACTTTTTTTTCCTATTAAGTTGATAATTATTTAATAAAATAAATAATTTGAACCATGAATTAATTTTCTTATATATCAGTACATATTTATTTATAATAGTCCATAATATTTTGTGATATGAAATGAAGTGCACCATTCATGGAGGCGGTAGACCGTACGTATGTATGAACGCTAATTTTATTTCATTTCTATATTTAAAAGAATGAAAATTAAATGATTAATATTTATATTATAATTAAAATATCATATATATATTATATATGATACATTTGTTTTTAAAACCATCCTTTATACATTCCATGTATAGCGTGAACCAGTCACATCGCTTTGAGGTGGCGATAGTCCACACTTCTACAAAAAAAATTATCGTATTTAAAAAAATAGAATGTATATAGGTATGTGTTATAAAATAATTGAATAAGAATAAAGACATTGTAAATATAATATATATCATATATAAATATATTTTTTATCATAATGTTCATTATGAGAGGAAGTAAAGGAAAAATGAACAATCATCCTTTCATGAGGCAGTAGTTTTTCATACACAGAAACAATATGTCTATTACCCATTAGATGGAAGTGTGTATGAGTGTAGGTATAATAAATAGAATAAAAAATTCCTAGTATATTTAAGATAATGTTGTTGTAAAAAAATCATATAATAATAATACTTGAGGGGTGGATAATGGAAATAAAACTAAATATCTTAACGAAAGATGTTACTTCTTAATCGGGTAACTCCATTTGGTTTGTACTAAAAGGATTCCATTGATGGATTTAATCCCAAGGGAAGACTCCTATGATGAGGTTAATTATGTTTTGGAGAAATTTCAGTAGAACTTTTTCTAGTCAAAGTGTCTTGATATGTGTGAGTAAGGGGTAGAGTGCTTGCCTTTTTATGGTTGAGGGGGAGTGGAACTCTTGTAAATACCAAAAATTATTCATTAATGGGAAGGATCACTTACCTAACATGATGAAAAAGTTGAAAAATATTGGATTAAATGGGAATAAAGTTTTATTTTAATCCCCTCTTCACAAAAATACGTGCATTTTAATAATTTGGTTCCTTAAATTTTAAGATTCCCCAATTTTATCATTTTGGTTTTTATTAAAGCGTCTAGTTTTCCAACCTAAGTAATTTAACCATTAAGAATAAAAAAAGAGATATTTATAATAAAATATAGAATTAATAAATTACTAATATTATATATAATTTATAAAATTAAAATACCATGTTTTATGGAAATTAATTTTAAGACAAGCGCATGTGATGCACTAGAACACTACTTAAACCCGGACCATGTTAACAATGTTTTACAATATATGGGTAAATATGTTAATTTTAAAAGGTAAATTTTTCTCTTAATAGACCAAATTTAATATTTAATAAAAATTATAAATCTATTTGTATAATATAGGACGTATATTAATTTTAAATCATTTAATAAAATATCATTTATTGTAAAATAACAATAATGTCAATTTTGAAATTATTTATTTAATTTTATTTTTAAATTATAAAAACAATATTTTAATTCAAATATATTTAGTTTATAAATATTTAAAATGATATATTAATCTAAAAAATAACTAAATACAATAATTCAATCAATATACTTCACTTTTAATATTTATAGTATCATTTATTTTACTTAATTATTTACTAAATAGTCACTACGTTGGCGTTTCTTAAGCATTTTAAGAAACTAAATAATATATAAAAATTAAAAATAATTTTTTTATGATAAAAATAACTGATTTATATTTATAAAATTTATTTATAACAAAAAAATGTGACGCCTTTTTACATATCTTAATGTTTTATAAATGTTAAAGCTGAGAAAAGTTCCCATCATTATCTTTTTCCTTAATTAAGCTTTTATATAGGGAACATCCATTTAATAATATCACAATGACCCACCAAATTGAAACAAAGAGTTGATGTGATCTAAATATTAGAAGAAAATGGTTTTTGGACAGGTTTTTAGGTCATTTTGGCCCTTAAGATTAAGGTTTTGTCCCTTGTTATGCTTAATTTTACCTTGATCACTGTAATTAATTTTTATCACTTCCACTAATATTTTTGGTCAAATAATAATTTTATCTTATTAAACAAAAAATATTATACTAATTAAAAACATGTATATATGTTTTTGAAAATTCAAATCAAATAAAGGGGAAAAATTAAGAATAATGCTAATCTCGCAGACTGGGTGAGAAAAGGGGTTTTTAAGTAAAAATGTTCAAATGTTCAATCAGTTTTTAAGTCCAATATTAAAATAAAAATTATCTAAATTATCTAAATTGGGTTAATATATGTATTATTGATCTCTTTTGACTTCAAACCCAATTTATAATATAATTTATCATGAATAATTACTTAAACGAAAAGGTAGTTTTTAACTAAAATGAAATATTTTTCACTATTCATAAAAAAAATGAAACAAGTTAGAAAAATACCAAAAATTCACCCTAAGATAATTTTGATATTATGAATCCAAAGATGAGTTTTATTTTGAAAAATAATATCTATTAAATTTTCAAAATGTAGTTTTAAAAAACTGGCACCATTAAAATTTTGTAAAGTTTCGTCTTGCATACAAGTTAATCCATTGTTTTGTATATCATAAGCTAAAAATGGGGTTGCGAATAAAGGAATATAGAAAAAACCTTTTATTCTAAAATTAAAACATTTTAATGTCTTGGGTTGTTACATTACAAATAACTAATAAACTATAAACAATAAATAACAAAAAAATAAATTATAGATAATATGTAAATATGTATCAAATAAATTATAAATAAATTATTAATATATAATAATTATAAATAAATATGTAATATACCAATAAAAAATAAAATGAAAAATTAATATTGCATATTATATATAAAATATTAAATAGAGAAGATAAAAAATAATAAGAAATAAGTAATAAATTAAAAATTAAGAAATAAAAATAATTAATAATAATTGGATAAACGCAAAATAAGAAATTAAATAATAAATAAATATTAATTAAATATTCAATAAGAAATATAATATATTATTCCCAAATAGCTTAGAGGTTGGTTTGGGAACCAAATCCATGACTCCAAATTTATTTATAAAAAAGAAACATACAAAAATGAAAATAGTTCAACCAATACACATCTTCTTACATTAGAAATATGAAATCATATCCTGAAATTCCCTATAGTATAAACTCTTCTATTATATATTCATCTGCCCTTCGAGTGTCATCCTCTTTGGCATGCCTTTTCCTATTCTGGTGGTACATGATCTCTATAAAATGAGGATTCATAAGATTCTTCCATAATGGAACAGATCCTAAACTTCCAAGAAAGATCTGGATTTTCCATCCATGGGTTAGAATGAAAAACAACCTATAAATTAATTCCTAGAAACTAATACACCATAAGATATCCATCGAAACCAAAAACATCTGGTTCCATCATAGATTATATGGCCTCAAGTTGCATGAAAAACCAATCAGACACTTCTTTTATAGTACCTTAAATAGGCCTTTCACATTCAAGATCATTAGGGGGAATGATAGAATAATTTTAAGCCTGTGAAATAATAAATTCATTATCTTAATCTATACCAAAATAATCATATTTATTTTTCATAAGATCCAAAAAAATTTGGGAAGCACTAATTCACGTTCTTATTTCCCATTAAGAGACCATCAGATAAATGGTCCACCTACAATAGGTTCCTAAGCAAGAGATACATATGTATTAGACTTCCGAAGAGGAACCAATTGGAAGCCTTCCTCATCCACCTTTACTTTCTTACCAGTAAGTGTAGATAATTTTTTATCAAAATGTGCAAGATCATTTGATGTTCGGGCATTAGTGACCAAAGGATCCACACTCTTGTTTCCTCCAGACATAAGATCAGTAGGAAGATTAGGAATTCGAGTACCCTCTCCTAATTGTAGAGTATCAGATGTGCTTCTTAGTGGTCCATCCACCTGAGGATCATAGAATTACTCTAAGATTTTACCATTTAAATGCATTAAAACTGAAGTAGGTTCATCTAGATTCTTTTCCCCATTTCATTTCCCTTTTGAAACTGGGATCCTCTCATGCATTATTTGTGCATCAACTTCATCTTGCATATACAACTCACAATCAGAGACATCACCTCCAAGAATCTGATCTGGAGTAGGATACTATCCAGGATCCTAATTAGAAGATTGGACCCCTCTATCTGTTTCCTCACCACTCACTTAGACAGTAGCTTTCACCACATCCCCTCCATGGTCCATTTGGTGGCTTACTTCTTTGAGCTCCACATTGTTCATAAAAACATCCATAAAGGAAATGGATTGGTTTGTTTATGTTGAATTAAAATTAGTCTACTCCTAGACCATAGATGATTACTCTTCTATAAGATCATCCCAATTAGAGGGGCCATTGTTTGTCCCAACTGGAGGCAGCTCATTCAGTATCATTCACTTTTCCTTCAATTCCTGAATATCCTACATGCCAACTCCATTCTGAACATGCTTCCTAGGTACGAAACTTCCATGTTATAAAGGTTGTGTCAAATCATCACCCATCAAATTAACCATCCTTTAGCAATTATCAGCAAGATAAACCTCCATCCCACACTTATCGCAATATACCTTCCTCTGACATGAAGCAGGATAATGGAAAATATCCATACAATAATAAAAAAATAGATTTATTCTGAAATTCAATATCAAAAAATATATAATATGTGGGGTAGAAATTTATACCTTATCAATGAAAGTATAGATTTGGTTGATATCCACTAACATTCTAGAAAAATTTCCAAACAACACGTGCTCATTTTCCTTATAAAGATGGATAGGAGTCCCAATTGTAGTAGTAATGTCATGTTGGATCCTTGGGTTCTAAATAACCCAATTGAATCCATCAAATCAAATCTATACTTGAGAGAACACATTCCTTGCCCGTAAGACTTTCATGTTCAAGGATTATTCCTGTAGATGGATCCATCTTGGATTCAAGAATAGGTATCTTATGCTCCATGACCAAGACTTTTATTTTTCTTAGGAAAAAAGGTAGTGAATAAATCCCCTACTGAGGGAGACACACCTCAAGTCAGAAGAGCCTCACAGATGTGAAACCATATGAATCAAGTTATCTAACTTCCAAGGGTAATCTCCTTTCGGTAAAACGAGTTTTGTAATCCAGGATGTTTTCCCCATTGTAGTCCTCTCAGGAAAGGCTTCTAGATTCCCCTCAACATGATCCATCGATCCATTTTAATGTATTCTCCGAGTGAGAGTGTCCTTAAACAATTCAAAAGATGATTTGAACCCATCTGATTTCAGATCCAATGATGTTTTTGTTCCACCATTCAATTTCAGTGAAATATTAGCGACCCTTGGTTCAAAATTTGATGTCGAGGGTTATCACATGATTCCTTCACCAACAGAAGAGTTGAACCATGAAAATGTGGTAGCACCATGCTCTTAGGAAAACTGAAGATGTAATCACCATCCTAGAGGAAAAAATCTTTCCAACCCACATTCCACATTCCACTCAATAATTTTAATTAACATATAAAATATTATTAAAAAAACAAATAAATAAATAATAGATATATAATAAATATGTAATTAATAAATAAAATTTAAATAAAAAATTAAGAATTTATTAATACATAATATATAATAAATATAAAATAAATAGATAATATATATATATTTTAAAAATATAACATAGCAATAAATAATAAATGAAAAATAAATAAATAAATTAATAATAAATAAATGATTTATTATAAATAAAAAATAAATCAGTATAAATAAATAAATAATATTTAATAAGTAATAATTTTTCAATAAATTAAAAATAAATAAATAAAATAAAATATATAAATAATAAATAAATAAACAATAAATTAATAACAAGAAACTAAAAAATAAATGATACATATATTATAAGTATATATTTAATTTATAATTTATTTATAATAAAATAATAATAAATAATTGACAAATAAATAATTAAAAATAAATAAATAATAAATAATAGGAAAATTATTATTTATTAATTATTTAATTATTATCAAATAAATAATAATTACTATTTTTTTACCAATTTATAATTAAATGTAAATATAATTTTCAAATAATTACTAACTAATAATTACAAATTTCTAATAATTAATAAATTATAATTAACATTTAATTAAACCTCTAAATAATAAATAAAAATTTCAGTAAATAATTAATAATTATTGTTAATAATAAATATTAATTTCTTTTTAAAAATTATTATTCACTATCAATAATTTAGCGTTGTTTTTTACAAAAAAATGTAGCTAAAAATTAAATAATGAATAAAAAATAAGAAAAATTATTAGATTTATTTTACAATGGTCGTTAAAATTAATAAATGAATCATTTAGCATTTCTTTACGAAGTAATCACTGAATGATTTTTCTATTATGTATGACAAAATCTCAATTCTTTTTTGGGAATTCTATAGAGAGAAATTGTATGATCTTTTTTATTTAATCCCAATTTATTTCATCTCCACCGGTTATTTTTGAATTTTTCATGTTCTTGATTCAATTCTCATCTCTCTAGTATAGAAAACTGTTTTAGAAAATTTTCTTAAGAAATGTAGACTTTATTTCCTCTTTGGTTGATGAACTATTTCTTTCAAGCCCATTTCTTTTAAAACATTTTCCAAAATTTTATTTTATACTGACAAATGAATACTTATTGTCATTTTCATCTTTGTTTTACTTTCTTTTCAATGTTTTAAAATGAATCTTTTTGTCATTTTCTGAATGAGGTACTTTTTTTATTTTTTTAAAAAAATGAAAGGAAACTTTGTTTTAATTTTTACCGCATGAATAGATTTTCCATTCAACATAACCATTCAATTAATTTATGATTCCATTATAAGATTTAATGGTTATTTTCAAATAAATGATATTCTATATATATTTTAGAATATTTTCAGTTTTAATGATACTAAGGATAATGATGTTTTCCACTATATTCAATAAATAGTTCAAACACACTTTTAATCATATTTTTTATCAATATCAATATCCTTTGATGATTATTATGATTCACTGAGGATATGATCTAATGATACCATCCATGTTCTTTATGTGGATGAATTATGATTATGTTATATTTAAATTTTTATGAAACCAATTTTTTTCCACATGTTACACTATGATGAAATGATGATTGTTTTTATAAACTCATGGAAAACATATGAGTGGTTTTCATTATTCAATGGGTGGATCTGTTAAATCCCACCAATGCATTGGGTTATGTTGGATATATCATAAGATAATATAGAATGTAATGGGGGAGTAATTTGAGTTCATTAAGGGACTCCTTCTACTATGATGGTCTTGGGAGTGAACCTTGACTATGGAAATGATGGAATAGGGAGTGAACTCAATCCACTATGGGACTTTTTCCAATACCATAGAATTTTCAGTGAGAATTGATTAATGAAATGATATTCTATCATTATTAATTTTGAAAAACATTCCTAACAATTGTTCTTATGCTTAAGATATACTCATAGGGATCATGATTGGTTAATTTTTATCCCTCATAATTATGACTCAATTATTTTTGAAATGGTAAATATTTTTTCCATGACTCGTTATTTATGATCTACGATTGATTTTGTATAAACATTTTATGTAATAATCATAATATCAAACCATTATATGTATCATATGCTTTCATATGATCATCGATTAATATATATGATGTTTACCCTTACTGACCTTCTGAGCTCACCATTTTATATTTATCCATTTTCTCTATGTTATATAGAAATGTTTTATGTAAGAAATGTCTAGGATGGGTGTTTTATGATGCTTTCCACCTGGGCTCTAATCAAGTTCACCATAAACTAATTATGGGACCAATATTTATTCTTTACAAAGGTTAGTAGCCCCTACCACCATGGGTGGTGATGTCATATCCTTGATCATAATTGGATGATGGGATGCATGTTCCTCTTTTCGTTAATGCATCATACGAGATCATTACCTATTCCGGGTCTCCCTCGTTGATTTTAGTCACATTCCAAAATCTCATTTCTAGTTCCATATTGAGGTGGACACCAATTAATTATGTTTCTTTTATTATGACATTATATAATCCTATAGTTAGAGATGATGGTTATGTTAGAAATGTATGTACATCGGTGGAAATTGGGTGTGTTTGAAATATGTAAAAGTATTCATCTTTCAGAATGATGGGAATCTAATAATGTGGTATCTTTGGTGTGGAACCAACAAAATCTTGTAGTGTTTGATTAAACTTGTTTCATGGGTATATGGAATTTGATGTTTATTGCCTTGGGTAACCCATGTTGGTCACATGAGGAAGGTATTGGTGAATATCAAGTAGTTTCATAGGATTAAGGTATTATAGGGACATTTAGGCATGTTCAATGTCTTATGGGGACACGGTAACATGTTTTATGTATTTTCTGTATGTTTCTCATGTATAATTTTGAAATATTAGTAAATATATGGGTTAGAATCAAATATAAATTCCAACGTCCAATCAGGGACTTAATTTTGGGCGGTGAGGTTGAGTAAGTTTCCAAAGTAAATGATAAAAACTTTAGAGTTTTCACCTCCTAGGGGGAATATATAAAACTTTAATGGAGTTGTTGGTGTAACATCCCAGGTAAATAAATAATATTAAATTCTAATGTTTATCAATATTTTTGAATAAAATATTAATGTTAATTTAAAGGGGATTCTATATTTGATGGTGTACCCAATACGCAACAACGAGTTTCTTTGAAATCTTACGTTGCACACTAATAATATAATAATATTATAATAGTTAACGCCTACCCATTGTAATGGCGAGAATGAAAAGAAATAACTAAAAAATTATTACATATGTTTGTTAAATATTTTTACATTTATCCAATAAATTTTAGAGGCTTAAAATGCAAATGAATCCAATTTTAAGAATAAATACTCCCATATTTTTAAAAGATTATTTTACAGCCTTTTGATGGCAAACCTTTTTTAAATATAACTTTTGACAAATTTATAAGATATATTTGTCAAAATAATCTTATTGTTTATAATTGGGACACTGAAATTTACTTTGGATACATTTTGGGTATTTTTCTAACAATGTTCATTTTTTAATGAATAGTGAAAAAGAACGCATTTTACTTCAAAACTGCTTTTTTCATAAAAATTAATTATATGGTTAGATTATATTTTTAATTATTTTAAAGTGTAATTAGAATATATTTTAACCATTTAATTCAATTATGGTCATTAGAATTAATTTTTCTTTGAAAATGGACATAAACAAGTGCCAAACTTTTCGTAGATATTGCTTCAAAAAACCTGCTACTTGTTTTGACAACATGAATTATTTTTAAATTAATTATTGCAATTTCTGTATTTGGAATTTGGTAAAATGGATTCCATATTTGGAATCATAAGGTCCAAATTATGTAATTAAGACTCTTGTTTTTTGGACATGATGAATAGTAAAGACGGTAATTATCTTTAATTATCGTGATTAATTAGTAATCGGGTAGTTAAGGATAAGAAAATAATATCGTAATAATAAAAAATGACCCCAAAATGTGTCCTAATTCTACTTTTTGTGTCATGGCCGACCATGTTATGCCTTGTTCTTAACTTAGGGACCCCATGGAATCACTTTTGGGTGATAGTGACACTTTATCATTTTATTTTTAAAGAAAGGAGAATATCACAAAAGCATGTAACACCTAAGTAAAACAATTTTAGTTTTGTCTATGTAAATGGTATATTAGACTATAAATAGTAATTGAAAAGGTAAAAATATTTTCTACATCATTGTATTTTTTTTATAATTTTTAGACACTAAATTAATTTATTTATTTATGACACCTTGATGATGCAACGATTACCTCATTAATGAACGATTTAAATAAAATGAAATGATAATGTAAACTCTAAGACTTACACTTGTCAAAAAACTATTGGATGGGTATATTTCGAACCCTTATCACCTTATCCTATAAATATATCAATGTGGGTCCTTTAAAATCTGAAAATCATTTTAAAATAATGTAACATTTCTTTACTTTCCAAGAGTGCCCCTCCTCCCTCGTATAAAAGGCCCCCACCTCTACCTCATTGCCCACACATATCATGCCTTTGGCTCGGCCAAACCCAGCCCATTTAATCTCTCCACATCCTTATCTTCATTATAGAATCCTCACCTTAGGCAGAAAGCTCTTCAAGAAACCCTTTTGGTTCAAACTAAAGGGAGTTACCCGATTAAAAGGTAATGCCTACTCTTATGTTATTTTGTTTAATTTTCATTCTCCAACCCCCTAAACTCTTTTTATTCATTTATTTTGTAACAAAACAAGTATCTTTTATATACTAGGATTTTTTTATAAGAAGTATTCCAGCTACAATTACACACACATCCTTCAAATGGTTAAAGAACATACTGTTTCTGTGGATGGTGAATTATTGCCTCACGAAACGATGATTGTTCAATATTCTTTTAAAACCTTTAAAGGTGGAGATTATGATGTCACTATATTTTATATATGATATATATGGTATTTATGTTTTCTATATTCTTCTGTATTTTATATTTAAAAAATATCTTTATTCTTTGCATGTTGTGCAAATGCGATAATTTCATATGAGGAAGTGTGGACCACCGCCCCCTCAAGTGATGTGACTCGTTCATGAAATACATGGAATGTATAAAGAATGAAATTAATAAACTTATTTGAACTATATAATATATATATTATACTGTAATTATAATATATATATCTCTCAATTATTTTTAATTCTATTAATATGACAAAGAAATGAAAGTAGCGTTCATGCGTACGTACGGCCTACCGTCTCCATGAACGGTGAATTTCATTTCTTTTTATCTCAAAATGTTATAGAATAGTATAAAATGAATATTTACTGGATATTTATGATATTTAAATAATTAATACTATTCTAGAGATTATGTACTTATAAATACACAGACAATTCTTTTCAAACAAGTTCATTTTTGACTCATGTACCAAACATCGACAAAAACATACGATATGAACTCACATAATTAAATAATTATTATAACATTATAATATGTGATATTAATTTAATAATAAACTATAAAAAAGGTCCTTAAGAAATTAGTAATTGACCAAAGATAATTATTCAGGAATATAATGAAAACGAACAAGACAAGTCGGACTTGAGGTAAGGGATCATGCCTCTCTCTTTCTTTTTAAGTACTCATTTTTATGTAACTTACATTAAGATCCTATTTATTATGTTGGGGGATGTTCTTTTATATTGATATTGATTTAAATTTTATGTTAATATGATGTGATACCCAATTTGATACTCATAAATCCATTTTTGGACGTTTTATGTGGCGTCGTTAGGCTACCGAATTTTCATAAGGGGATTTTCATCTCACTTTTTATTCCCGTGAGATTCATGCTACATTTTCCACTATTTCCTTTTTTTGGTGTATGTACTTCCCATTATTTTACTATTTTTATAATATACCCTCATTTATGGGTATTTACATCTTCATTGAATGACCCCTCTTTCAAGGGGTGTACGTTTCGAATGTTTCCCAAATCGGTAAGGGAATCTTTCACACTCCTCTTTTTAAGACTTATTTTGTTATGTCTTTTAATTTCCATCTTTTTATGTTGGGATATGTTCTTCCATATCCTTATTGATGAAAATTTTAGGTCCAAGTGATGATATACCATATTCTCTCTCATCAACTCATTTTCTGAATTTTAATGTGATGTCGTTAGGCTGTTGAATTTTTACAAGGGAACTTCTTAACCCAATTTCAATTTCTTTGGGTTCAACTTGTAGTTATTGAATATGTCATCCTATGAATATGTGTGAATGACCTCTGATTTTTTTACACTTAATATCCACTTATATTCTGTGTATTTATATTTTTTCACACATAATTATGATATTGATTTATCCTTAATTTAAGGATACCATCTTTATAAGGGATTTCATCTCAATTTACATTTCCATTGAGACTTCAATTTTGATATGAACCAATTCCCACTTATATAGTGTATATACGTTACTTTGACATATTATATCATGAATCCCTTTATTCTCATGATATTATAAAGTTCTGATTAAATGTAATTCCTCAATTATTTGTATTCAAGTGTCTCTCATTTTGTTAAAAACCTTTTAACTAAAATATCGTTTTAAATTTTTTAATTATTTATTCTTATAAATATTTCTCATTAATATCCATGTTGTCAAAATGGTTTTAAGGATTTATTTATATGTATATTAATGGTTTAAAATTTTCAAATCTTCAAAGTGGTATGGGACACTTTGATTCAAAAATCTCTTTATCAAATGTTTTAAATGGTTTTGAAAATGGTTTTGATAATGTTTTGATTATATCAATGTGTTGTATTGATATCTTGTGATTGAAAGGTGGAAATTTTATGTTTCCTTTATTCATGTTTTATGTGATATGATTATGTTATGGTTCTTGGGAATTGTTTATGAAGACGGGTGGTTCCGTGATAAACTAAGGGCGGGTGAGCCCGATATAGCTCTCCAATGCATTGGGTAATGTGAAGGGGTTAAACGCTAAGGTTTCTCTAAAGATATTTAGGGAATATATTGTGATGGATATTCCAAATGTAACCATGAGGGTTACTCCCTACGTAATAATTTTATGAATGCCTCAAGTTACCTTTATGTCTTATGATTTCTATGAGTTATTTAGAAATATTATTATTTCATGAGGTATGTTAAAGTGCTTATGTTTTATGAGTAAAGTTTGATTTCATGGATTCTGATGTATACATGGACTGATGTTTCCTTTCTGTACTGTTATAACCATTATTGTGCTTTTTATGCTCATCCCACGTTTTTGAAATGTTTTTCACAGGAAATAAAGTTGAATAGGTCAAGGATGGGATCAAGGAAATGTCAGTCTGTCTAAAACAAGGAACTAGACATGACTCTTTTGTTCAAGAGATTTTATTTTGTGAAAAAAATGGAAACTGAGTAGATGTGTCTACTTTGTAATATATGAGATGTAATACTTAGTCCTAATTCTCTAAAACCCTAAACCTAAGAATATCCTCAATGTGAATTATTCAATTTAATTCATGATTAATTAATGTTTAATGTTGGGTCCTTATAGTTGGTATCAGAGGTCGATTTAGATAACATTAGATGTTAGAATGTTTTTAAGCATAAGTGACAAGTTGTGTATAAGAACAATGGTTATTATATTAGATAGAGTCATTTTTGTTTTTTGAAAGTTAGAATGAGTTTTAGATAACTTGGATAAGTATATCTTAGTTTTTATCTTCCTCATTATTATATGATGATTTTACTAATATACTCACACTGACCTTTTTGGTTTTAGTAAATGGTTGGATCTAGCAGGAAAGAAAGTAACAGTGGATTTGAAGAAAACTGTGACGGTTTTATGAAAGAACAACTAAATGATATGGGAGATGTAATGAGAACTCTTGTGGTTATCCTCAACCAACTATCTAGAGTCATTATTTACCACCTGAACCTTAGTGATTTTTATAAGGCATCGTAAATGCGAGAAACAAATCTGTATGGAAATTTAGGTAATAATCATAAAGGTAAGTATGTTCAAAAACCTATGTGTCAAAGATGTGGAAATAAATACATAGGAAATTTTTTCAAAGGGACAGAAAGATGCTATAGATGTGGAAATCAAGGTCATAAAGCAAGAACCCTCCATAGAAAAAGGAAGCATCTAGTTGACTCTAGGAAAGGGAAAGAAGTTCTTTCTGAAGGATCAATTAAATGTTTTAAATGTGGTGTGCATGGTCATTATAAAAACACATGTCCTACGAAGAAGTTTCGGTAATGGGGTCACCATAATCGTACAAATATTCGTTTACCAATACCTAATTCCATTACCATTGAGGATGAAGAAACTGACAATGACCAATTAAAGGTATGGATTATTTATTAACACATGTTTTCCTATTATTGGAATATTAGGATATGGTTTATGATTTTGTTTGTAGGAAATAAGTATTTCAGAATAAGTTTAAAAGGAATGGTTAATGGATCATGAAGAATGTTGAATTAGTAATAAGTCAACATATAAGGGATTCAAGAGTTATTTTAGATTTTAGGATGGTGAAATTATTAAATGTATTAAGTCTCTTTTGAGGATGTGGTTACATTAGAAGACTTTTTATAGTATATGTAACCCTGATGTTTGATATATGAAATTTTTTTTCAAGGAATAATTATCCTTTCTTTTGTGGATATAGTTATAAAGAACCATTTGGGTTTATATGATCCTTGAATTTGAGGCAATTACTGGTTAATACATTTTGGGTTGAAAAATGAAAGTTATTAGATAACCTTTGTGGTTAAAATTTTTTATGGTTATTTTTGAAGATTTTATCTCTTTTTGGGGAATGTTTTAAGAATTATATAGTTTTTGAAAAAGGACAACATGCAGACCGTGTGACAACCCGTCACATCGGACGAAGCTGCGGGAATCGAACCCGCAACCAAAGTGCAACTGGTATTTATCACCTACCACTGGACTACATGAAGTCCCTGGTTAGTTTTACTGATTATTTTTATTTAGATGATTCTATTAATCAAGAGTAAGTATATTTTGGGTTATCTATGGAAATAATTAGCCTATCATGGATGATATATGATTAGGTTAATTACTTTTCAGTATGAGACTTTAAGAGTAACTAATGTTATTTTGGAGAAAAATGTTAAGATTTATCTTAGGAGACTATGTGATTATATCCTTCAGAGATTTGGGTTTCAATCTTAGTTTTTTTTAATTTGAATAATTTTATGGATAGATGTTTATTGAATGGTCTTTGTTGAACTTTGGGTATTGTTTGACAAATTTTGGAGCTTAGGAGTAGTTTTTCTTTTTGTAAAAAAATTTATCCTTTTTGGGTATTATCTGATCTCATACTAAACTTTTTGGTTTTGGTTTTGGTTAAGGTCTAAAGGCATGGGAAATATATAGTTCTCTTTTTTTGATTAGATGATTCTCAAGAATTTGATTATAGTACTCTTAATGTGAACAAGTCATCCTAAATACTCGTCTTTTGGAAAAAATATGAGTTTGTAAGAGATGAAAGTCTACATGATAAGTAAGTATGTATCCTTATTAGTTAGTTAAGCTCAAAAATAAATTCCACAATGAAAATTAACTTAAAAAAAGTTTGTCTGTTAACTTTTCCTACTGGGGAATCAAATACCGTTTAACCCATCACAAGTTTGTGATTTTCTTGTGGTTAACTTTCTCCTTGGCATGTTTTCTATCACTCTCCCTCAGAACATGACCCTTGGTTTTTTCCTCCATATCCATGTTATCCTACTTGGAATCCTAGTATGGGTTAACTTAGGTGACCTTTTTACTTCTCTTTATTTCTTTTAAAGTGATAGTTAAATTTGCTCTTTTTTCGAAGTGGGGCTTACAATGATGTTTCCAAGCCCAATTTTGAAATTGCGAGGACGAAATTCCCAAAAGGGGGGAAGGATGTAACATCCTAGGTAAATAAATAATATTACATTCTAATGTTTATCAATATTTGTGAATAAAATATTAATATTAATTTAAAAGGGATTCTATATTTGATGGCATACCCAATACGCAACAACGAGTTTCTTTGAAATCTTACGTTGCACATTAATAATATAATAATATTATAATAGTTAACGCCTAGCCATTGTAATGGAAGGAATGAACAGAAATAACTAAAAAATTATTACATATGTTTTTTAAATATTTTTACATTTATCCAACAAATGTTAGATCCTTGAAATGCAAATGAATCCAATTTTAAGAATAAATACTCTAATATTTTTAAAAGATTGTTTTACCGCCTTTTGATGGAGGACCTATTTTAAATCTAACTTTTGAAAATTATATAAACTCTATTTGTCAAAATAATCTTATTATTTATAATTGGGACATTGAAATTTACTTTGTTTACATTTTTAGTATTTTTCTAACAATGTTCATTTTTTAATGAATAGTGAAAAATACTGCATTTTACTTCAAAACTGCTTTTTTCATCAAAATTAATTATATGGTTAGATTATATTTTTAATTTTTTTAAAGTGTAATTATAATATATGTTTACCATTTAATGCAATTATGGTCATTAAAATTAATTTCACTTTGAAAATGGACATAAAAAAGTGCCAAACTCTTCATAGATATTGCTTCAAAAAAACCCGCTAATGGTTTTGACAACATGATTTATTATTAAATTAATTAATAAAATTTCTGTATTTGTAATTTGGTAAAATGGACTCCATATTTGGAATCAGAATTTCTAAATTATGTAATTAAGACTCTATTGTTTTTGGACATTATGAATAGTAACGATGGTAATTATCTTTAATTATCGTGATTAATTAGTAATCGGGTAGTTAAAGATAATAAAATAATATAATAATAATAAAAAATGACCCCAAAATGTGTCCTAATTCTATTGGTTGTGTCATGGCCGACCATGGGATTCCTTGTGCCTAACTTAAGGACCTCATGGAATCACCTTGGGGTGATAGTGACACTTTATCATTTTATTTTTAAAGAAAGGAAAATATCACAAAAGTATGTAACAAATAAGTAAAAAAATTTAGTTTTGTTTGTGTAAATTTTCTATTAGACTATAAATATTAATTGTAAATATAAAAAGATTTCCGACATCATAGTATTTTTTTATAATTTTTAGACATTATATAAATTAATTTATTTATGACACCATGACGATGCAGCGATTACCTCATTAATGAACGATTTAAATAAAATAAAAAGATAATGTGAACTCTCAGATGTAAACTTGTAAAAAACTATTGGATGAGTATATTTAGAACCCTTATAACCTTATCCTAGAAATATATCAATGTGTGACCTTTAAAATCCGAAACTCATTTTAAAATAATGTAACATTTCATGACTTTCCAAGAGTCCCCCTCCTCCCTCTTATAAAAGCCCCCACCTCTCAAGCCTGTTGCTTGGACAACCCCTATCCATTTCATCTCTCCACATCCCTATCTCCATCATTGAAGCCTCAACTTATGCAGAAAGCTCTTCAAGAAACCCTTTTGGTTCAAACCAAAGGGAGTTACCCGATTTAAAGGTAATGTCTTCTCTTATGTTCTTTTGTTTAATTTTTCTTCTACAACCCCCTAAACTCTATTTATTACTTTATTTTGGAACAAAACAATTATCATTAATATACTAGGATGTTTTTATAATAAGTATTAGAGCTACACTTACACACACATCCGTCTAATTTTTAAAGAACATATTGTTTCTGTGGATTGTGAATTACAGCCTCACGAAACGATGATTGTTTAATATTATTTTAACACCATTAAAGGTGTACATTATGATGTAACTGTATATTATATATGATATATATGGTATTTATGTTTTCTATTTTCTTCTGTATTTTATATTTAAAACATACCTTTATTCTTTGCATGTTGTGCAAATGCGATAATTTCATATGAGGAAGTGTGGACTACCACCCCTCAAGTGATGTGACTCGTTCATGCAGTACATGGAATGTATAAAGAATGAAATTAATAAACTTATGTGACCTATATAACATATATATTATACTTGAATTATAATATATATATCTCTCAATTATTTTTAATTCTATTAATATGACAAATAAATGAAAGTAGCGTTCATGTGTACGTACGGCCTACCGTCTCCATAAACAGTGCATTTCATTTCTTTTTATCTCCAAATGTTATGGAATAGTATAAAATGAATATGTACTGGATATATATGATATTTAAATCATTAATACTATTCTGGAGATGATTTACTTATAACTACATGGACAATTCTTTTCAAACAAGTTTATTTTTGACTCATGTACCAAACATCGGCAAAAACATCCGATATGAACTAACATAATTAACCAATTATTATAACATTATAATATGTGATATGAACTGAATAATAAACGTTAAATGAGGTCCTTAAGAAATTATTAATTGACCAAAGTTTATTATTCAGGAATATAAAGAAATGAACCAGACAAGTCGGACATGAGGTAAGGGATCAGGCCTCTCTCTTTCTTTTTATGTACTCCTTTTTATGTAACTTACTTTAAGATCCTCTTTATTATGTTGGGGGATGTTATTTTATATTCATATTGATGTAAATTTTATTTTAATATGATGAGATAACCTATTTTATCTCATCAATCCATTTTTGGAAGTTTTATGTGGCGTTGTTAGGCTACCGAATTTTCATAAGGGGATTTTCATCTCACTTTTTATTCCGGTGAGATTCATGCTACCTTTGCCACTATTTCCTTTTGTGTGGTGTATGTTATAACGACCCGTACTTTACATACATTGTTAATACCTCAAAATTGAAGCATACTTATTACAACATATAGCAAAACCACAAAAGGACTGTATAGGTATAGTGTCTTTAGAAACTGGGAAACATAAACAACTGGTTCATAAAGCGTCTACACTGTCTCCCATTTTCTCATCATATCTATAGTCCCTTTTGGAATATCTTACTTAATAACCTTCTTTCTGACCTGGGGAAAGAATACATACAAAAGGGTGATCTCAAATGCTCAGTAAGGGTAAACAAAAGAAATATCAATCGCATCATATTCATAAGAACATAACTTTTAGAAATATTAACCTGCAAAAGAGAGCATAATTTCATAACATGGGATAAATCATAGTAGTGAAATGGAATCCCAATAATCATAACATAAAACATGAAAATTGGTGGCATACACACATAATCATAGAGAATCATTTCTTATTATTCAAGACTCATTTCCAAGACTATCTTAGTGGACAAAGTCCATTTCTGAACCGAGTTCACTCCTCGTTTCAGTCCTGTTTCACTGAACCGGTATAACCTACCGTTCTAGCCATGTCTATCTCATGAGATATAAAATCTTTACCCAATGCATTGTAGGAAGATATAGGTCCCACCCATCTCATAATGATACCATTCTTATGTGTTCCACAAAATCATAAAGCATACATCATTGCATAACCCATGTAATAAAAATGGGAATCTTAAACATCGGGACATCATAAAACAATTCATATAAGAAAAAGGAATTCATAAAAATATTTCCATCACAACATAATCAAATCAATGTAATAATAGGGATAGAGACAGAACCCTTTATTATCTTATATGGAAAATGATTTTGATAAAACTCTTGAACTCCATTCTTGAGGAAAATATCCTTTTTACTTCAAAAACATTTTTCCTTTCTTAACATGTCATACAATTTTAAACTAAAATAAGTTGATTAAAAATAAACATGAAAACTTTTAAAGGAAGATTCTTGGAAATATTTTTTTTAAAATCCATTCATGCCGTATAAGTTAAAAAACATTCTTCTCGTACTTTTGTCGGAAAAGTCAAAAAGTACCTCGTACGAAAAATGACAAAAGATTCCTTTCATATCTTTTACTAAAAAGTCACTGAAGGGTAAAATTGGATATAAACAATTGTATAAGGATATAAATATTATATATTGAGGAAACATGGATGTGGATGATAAAATACACCCCAGTAAATTCCAAAGTATAAACAATCTCGGATAAAAATGAGATTGTGATATTTCCCTTACCTTAGATTCGATTTGCTTCGTAAGTGTCCGAACCTCTAGTATAATGATTTAAATAATGTTATTGACATATTCCAGAATCATACTTATTGTTATTATATCATATATGGTCATATTATTAGCTTCTTATTAGTAATATTTCATTACTACTTGTTATTCGGGTGTTTATTACTTTTTGTTCTTATGCGTGTTTTGTCGAATAAATTCTTATTCTTATCTTTATGTTATAGATACCTCATTTCCAGAATGTTATTAGTGTAATATATATCATATTCATTAATTCAATTCATTTATATAATCATTATAAAATGAAGATCATGTAGAACGATTCGCATCACATCGTGGAGACGGTATTCCGTACGTACGCACGAGTGATGATATTGTTCCTATGATTGTGGAATTGTATTGGAGTGTATGTATACTATTTCAGAATCAATATCACTTTATAATAGTCATATATAGTCATTATTTACACCATTATACCCATTCAAGTAATGTGGTGGTGGAAAATAGATTACACCACGGCGTGGAGACGGTATTCTGTACGTATGCACGTGCGGTGATTTCTTTTTCCGTAGGATGAACAGATTGTGAAATAGGGTTGTTTCATACATCTAATAACATATCAGTATATGATTGATACTGATGTTATTACTTCATAATGGAAAAACTAAATAAGAAGAAGTGGAAGAAGAAATAAAGATGAAAGAATCGGTAACGGACATTACCTCTTCTTTGAAGTGCTTCTTTGAGACCTCCTTTTAGGGCACTAAAATAGGTCTTTGAAGAAGAACAGAACCTCTAGGATGTTTCTAGGGAAGTGGAGAGGAGAAATTGTCAGGGGTTGGACGAGCTTGAAGGCTCAAATTGGTGTGAGAAAGAGGGGGAGTAGGTGCCCTTTTATAAGAGAGGAGAGGGGAACCTTTGGAATAACTAAAAATATTATTTTATTATAAAGTCAAATTCGGTTTTTAATAGCTCCAAATTGATATATTTCGAAGCTAAGGTGGGTAGGGGTATAAATCCTATCATAAAATAGAATTTAGACAAGTTTAGGTATCAAGTTTAACCTTATCATTTAGATTTAACTTTATGTTAGATAATTTAACTTTTACTGTGTCTTCTTGTTTCCTTACACTATAAGGTTAATAAACTTACTATATCAAGCCAAACGAACCCCAAGTTGTTTATTATTAAAACATATAACCTTATCTAAGTCATTTGGCAGAACCTTAGATTTTTAGGAATAAAATAACAATTAATAATATAATATTGTTTTAAAAACTATTTTATGTCAATTTTGACACTATTTAGTAATTGATTTTTGTGAAAATCATAACAGAATTATTAGTTCGAACCAAGTTACTTAAATCAATAATAACATGTCATATTAACCTATAAAATTAGTGTAATTCATAAAAAGTCTCAAATTACATTAATTTGGGTATTTATAACATCAATTATGTCAATATTTCATTAATAAGATAATTACTGCATCATCATTGTGTCATAAATAAATTAAATTATTTAATGTCTAAAAATTACAAATAAAATACCATTATGTATGAAATCTTTTTATATTTATAATGAATATTTATAGTCGAATTTATCTTATGTATAACCCCATATTAAAAATGATTTACTTATTAAACTTTGATTTTAAATATTTTAACCCTTCTTTAAATAAATTAATAATAAATGTCCTAATCTAATCCAAGTGGGACTAAATGGTCATATTTTATTCATAAGGTTTTTTTTGGTCGAATCACACTTGTCCAATAGAATTAGGACATGTGTTAGGGTAATAATAATATCATTTTTACCCTTAATTACCCTATTTACTTTTAACTGTGGTAAAAAAAAGTAAAAACTTACTATTCACCAAAAAAATATTTTCATCTCATTGAACCACATTTTACTTACTGACATCAACCGTGTCTCTCGGATTTTCGAAATTTCACTCACTAAAGTGGTAAAATTATGTTTTATAAAAAATTCAGTTTTTTTAACTACCACTTAGTGGTTTCACTATTCATCAAAAATTGAATGTTTTCAGAAAAATACCAAAATTTCACCCTAGGCTAATTTCGATATTCTGAATCCAAAAATGAAGTCCATTTTGAAAAATAAAATTTATAAAATTTCAAAAAGTGGTTATTACTATTCATAACGGCTAGTTTTAATAATATTTTAATAGCATATCATTGTTTAGTGAAACTCGGTATTGCGTACGACACAAGCTATCGAGGAAGGTCGTGGTTGCGTGTAAAGCAAGCCAATCTAGTGTTGTGTGTAGTGAAAGATTCCTTTGATGATTTATATAACATAAAAACAAAATATTTCACATAAAAGTCTCGGGTGTTACATTCTACCCCCCTTAAAATGAATGTCGCCCTCGAAATTCATCACTTTGTAACAAATAGATGAGGATACTTCTCCCCCATCATATCCTCAGGCTCCCATGTAGCTTCTTCTAATTTCTGGTTCCTCCATAAAACATTCACCAAGCGAGTGGTCTTGTTTCATAGGACTTTTTCTCTACGATCCAGAATCTCTATCGGCTGTTCTTCATAAGAAAGATCTTGCTCCAGTGGTACAACTTCTGAGCTGAGTACATGTGAAGGATCAGGTATGTAGTTTCTTAGGAGAGATACATGGAACACATCGTGTAGTTGAGAGAGAGTCGGTGGAAGCGCCAATCGGTAAGATACCTTCCCGACATGATCCAGTATTTTGAAAGGACCGATATATCTAGGGCTCAACTTCCCCTTCATTCCAAATCTCGTGACTCTCTTCCAGGGAGATATTCGTAAGAACACATTATCACCCACTTCAAACTCTAGGTCTTTTCTTCGGTTGTCGGCATAACTTTTTTGTCGACTCTGAGCTTCTCTTATGTGTTTTTGAATAGATCTGACATTTTCTGCCATTTCATCAACGAGATCAGGTCCTAATAGCTTTCTTTCCCCAACTTCATCCCAGCAAGTTGGAGTCCTGCATTTCTTTCCATAGAGATCCTTATAAGGAGCCATCTGAATACTGGAGTGAAAGCTATTATTATAAGAAAATTCCACCAATGGTAGGTGTTGATCCCAACCACCTTTGAAATCCATAGATCAAGCTCTCAACATATTTTCTAGAGTTTGAATTGTTCTCTCAGACTGACCGTTTGTCTTAGGATGATAAGCAGTGCTGAAACTCAACTCTGTATCCAGAGTATGCTGAAGACTTCACCAGAACTTCGATGTAAATCTCGGATCCTGATCAGATATAATAGAAATTGGTACTCCATGCAATCTTACCACTTCCTTTACATATATCCTGGAAAGCTGATCCAGAGAGAAATCCTCTCTAATAGCAATAAAGTGTGAAAACTTTGTAAGAAGATCAACTATGACCCAGATAGCATTATTTCCTTTAGATATTTTAGGAAGTCCTATGACAAAGTCCATAGTGATGTTTTCCCATTTCCATTCGGGTATGGGTAATGGTTGTAACATTCCCTTAGACTTCTGTCTCTCAGCTTTAACTTGCTGACAAACCAAGCATCGAGAGACATATTCAACAACATCTCTTTTCATGCTATGCCACCAGAAGTAATCTTTCAGGTCCCTATACATCTTCATGCTTCCAGGATGAATAGAGAATGAAAAACTATGAGCCTCATCCAGCAGCTCCTTCTTTAATTCTGGGATGGGAGGAACACAAACCCGATTCCTGAACATTACTATCACATCACAATCAAGGTTGAATTCAGAAACATTTCTCACCTTCTTTTGTAACTCGACATCTTCTTTCTGTGCCTCTTTAATCTTCACATGTATACATGGTTGAACATTCATTTGAGAAAGATAATATTTTTCCACTTCCATTATAATTCCAAGATCCATCCTTTGTAAATCCATAAATATTGGATCTTTTGTGATCCTCATCATGGATAAACTGGAATGGTCTTGTCGACTTAATGCATCTGCCACCTTGTTTGCTTTCCCAGGGTGGTAATGGATTGAGAAGTCATAATCCTTAATCAGCTCCAACCATCTTCTTTGATGCATATTCAGCTCCTTTTGTGTGAAAATATACTTTAAACTTTTATGATCAGTATAAATGCCACACCTTTCTCCATAAAGATAATACCTCCAAATATTTAATGCAAAGATTACCGTAGCTAACTCTAAATAATGTGTTGGGTAATTTTGCTCATGGATTTTCAACTGTCGTGAGGCATAAGATATCACCATATCATTTTGCATAAGAACACACCCCAATCCCTTCTTGGATTCATCACTATAGATCACAAACCTTTCTCCACTACAAGGCAGTGTGAGCACAGGTGCACTGGATAACCTTCTTTTCAACTCCTTGAAATTCTCTTCACATTCTTCCATCCAAACAAACTTAACTCCTTTCCGAGTCAACTTGGTGACTGGATTCGATAATCCTGAAAAATCTTTCACAAAACGTCGATAATATCCAGCCAAACCAAGAAAACTTCGGATCTCAGTTACAGTTGTTGGTATCGACCATCTTTCGATAACCTCTGTTTTTGCTGGATCCTTAGATATCCCCTCTTCTGAGATTATGTGACCCAAAAATGAAACTTTTTGAAGCCAAAATTCAAACTTGGTAAATTTTTCATAAAGCTTCTCCTTTCTTAGGGTCTTCAATATAATTCTCAAGTGATCTTCATGTTCTTCCTTGCTCTTTGAATAGACAATAATATCGTCTATAAAGACTACCACAAATTGATCAAGATAGTCTCTAAAGACTCTATTCATCAGATCCATGAAGATAACAGGGGCATTAGTAAGACCAAATGGCATCACTATAAATTCATAGTGTCCATACCTTTTACGGAAAGCCATCTTTGGTATATCCTCCCTTTTGACCCTTAATTGATGATACCCTGAACGAAGATCAATCTTGGAAAAGTATTGAGCTCCGTGTAGTTGGTCAAATAAGTCATCAATGTGTGGGAGAGGATATTTGTTCTTGATAGTGATCTTGTTAAGTTCTCGATAATCAATGTAGAGTCTCATTGATCCATCTTTCTTCTTAACAAATAGAACAGGTTCTCCCCAAGGTGACGCACTAGGGCGTACGAATCCTTTATCAAGATTCTCTTGGAGTTGCTTCTTCAATTCATGCAACTCAATTGGGGACATTCTATAAGGTGTCTTTGAAATAGGCAAAGCACCCGGTACGAGTTCTATTGAAAACTCAACTTCACGATTTGGTGGAAGACCCAGTAATTCCTATGGAAAGGCATCATCAAACTCCCGTACAATGGGCATATTCTTAATCGTGAGTTTCTCACCAACCATTTGAGATAAATAACCTTCATTTAGTGGAATCAAGACCCATAAGGTAGAAGGAATTTCCACTGGAAGGTTATGTTCATCCTTGCATTGATAGATGATCATATATTGATCTAGAATATGAAGTGTGACTTCCCTTCATTGGTAATTGATATGAGATCCATATAAAGAAAGCCAATCCATGCCAAGAATCGCATAAAATTCCACTATAGGAAGGATCACAAGATTTGCAGGAAGCACTTTCCCACAAACTTTGATCGGAGAAGAATTATAAACTTTTGATGCGACTGTTGTGCCATTAGGTGTTGTCATGGCTAACTCAACATCTAATTGTTGAAGTAATATGGTGATACCCTTAGAAAATTCTTCAAAAATAAAAGAGTGGGTGGATCCAGAATCAAATAAAACATTTGCTACTTCAGAGTGGATGGTAAGTGTACCTTTCACCACATCGTTATCGTATTCCACATCGCTGATAGAAATTGCATGTGACTTTCATTTGTATTTAGCCTTAAGAGTTTGTTGACGTTGACCATCATCATCAACCCTTGGATTAGGTCATTTATTGGCATAATATCCCATCTCCTTGCACTTGAAACATTGAAGTGTAGTAGGTTCATTCTGTGTATCCCTTCCTTTGTTTGCATCATTAGACATCTTCTTCCCATCATCGCGGCATTCAAATTCCCGATGACCTTCCTTTCCACACTTGAAACATTTACTTGTCCCTTTAAGAAAACTCCCTCCATGTTTCTTTCCACACTTTGAGAATAAGGGAAAGCTCATATTCTTTTCAGTGTGCTCTTTAGATTTTCCTTTGAATTCCATTTTCCTCTTCTTATCAAACCCATATGACTGATGGGTTACTCCAATCTCTATCTCAACTTTGAGAGCACATCGAACGATTTCCCCATAGCTATTGAAGTCCCTTATGGCTAAGGCGCTTCGAAGACTTGGTTTTAAGCCACTAAAGAATCGATCGATCTTACTCTCAGGTTGGATAATAATACCAGAAGCGTACCTTGCAAGTCTTGTAAAATTTTCTTCATAGGTACCAACAGATTCATCATCCTTTTGCTTCAGTTCAAGAAACTCTTTCTCCATCTTTGTTCGGAGAATATGAGGGAGTTACTTATTGAAAAATAAGTTCTTGAACTCGTCCCATTCCATGGACTCAATTTCATCCCTTTACCTCGTATTCTTAATAAGATTCCACTATTGATCAGCATCACCTTCCAAACGATACACTGCTAAGAAAAATTTATCATGCTCAGAACATTGAAGAACTGAAAATATCTTTTCAGTAGTACTAACCCATTGTTCAGAAACTAATGGATCAGTAGACCCGCTGAATGAAGGTGGACGCTGTCTCATGAAGGATTCAACAGAATGTTGCTCCTTCCTTTGCTCATTTGGAATTCCTGCATGATTCATAGCTTGAGAAAGTTGTGTGAGCATGGCTACAAGATTTTTCATTCTATCTTCCATAACGTTTGGTTGCTCAGGGGGACAATCATTGCATTTCCCGTCGCATTCCTCATTAACACGGTTCCTTCGGGTTCCAGCCATTGACTAAAACCAAGAAGAATAGTGTGAGAAACACTAAGTTTAATAGGAAAACCACATAATCAAGAATAAAATTTCACACTTAAGGTCTTATCCTAGGATATTCATGGACATTTCTAAAACACTAAAATTGTGTTCTATGCTTAGACTTATCCTTAGGGTTCTTACTAAGGCTGTCACATCCTAGTTTCCAAAGGTTGACTATACCTTTCCTCTCATACAAACTATAACGACCCATACTTTACATACATTGTTAATACTTCAAAATTGAAGCATACTTATTACAACATATAACAAAATCACGAAAGGACCATATTGGTATAGTGTCTTTAGAAACTGGGAAACATAAACAACTGGTTCATAAAGCGTCTACATTGTCTCCCATTTATTTCATCATATCTATAGTCCCTTTTGGCATATCTTACTTAATAACATTCTTCCTGACCTGGGGAAAGAAAACATACAAAAGGGTTAGCACAAATGCTCAGTAAGGGTAAACAAAATAAATATCAATCACATCATATTCATAAGAACATAACTTTTGGAAATCTTAACCTGTAAAAGAGAGCATAATTTCATAACATGGGATAAATCATATTAGTGAAATGGAATCCCAATAATCATAACATAAAACATGAAAATTTTTGTCATACCCACATAATAATAGAGAATCATTTCTTATTAGTCAAGACTCATTTCCAAGACTATCTTAGTGGACAAAGTCCATTTCTGAACCAAGTTCACTCCCCGTTTCAGTCCTGTTTCACTGAACCGGTATAACCTACCGTTCCAGCCATGTCTATCTCATGAGATATAAAATCTTTACCCAATGCATTGGAGGGAGATATTGGTTCCACCCATCTCATAATGATACCATTCTTGTGTGTTCCACAAAATCATAAATCATACATCATTGCATAACTCATGTAATAAAAATGGGAATCTTAAACATCGGGACATCATAAAACAATTCATATAAGATAAAGGAATTCATAAAAATATTTCCATCACAACATAATAAAATCAATATAATTGTAGGGATAGAGATAGAACCCTTTATTATCTTATATGTAAAATGATTTTGATAAAACTCTTGAACTCCATTCTTGAGGAAAATATCCTTTTTACTTCAAAAATTTTTTTCCTTCCTTAACATGTCATACAATTTTAAACTAAAAGAAGTTGATTAAAAATAAACTTGAAAACTTATAAAGGAAGATTCTTGGAAATATTTTTTTTAAAATCCAATCATGCCGTATAAGTTAAAAAAACATTCTTCTCGTACTTTTGTCGGAAAAGTCAAAAAGAACCTTGTACGAAAAACGACAAAAGATTCATTTCATATCTTTTACTAAAAACTCACCGAAGGGTAAAATTGGATATAAACTATTGTATAAGGATATAAATATTACATATTGAGGAAACATGGATGTGGATGATAAAATACACCCTAGTAAATTACAAAGTATAAACAATCTCGGATAAAAATGAGATTGTGATATTTCTCTTACCTTAGGTCCGATTTGCTTCGTAAGTGTCCAAAACTCCTGTATAATGATTTAAATAATGTTATTGACTTATTCCAGAATCATACTTATTGTTATGATATCATATATGGTCATATTCTTAGCTTTTTATTAGTAATATTTCATTACTACTTGTTATTCGGGTGTTTATTACTTTGTATTCTTATGCGTGTTTTGTCGAATAAATTTTTGTTCTTATCTTTAGGTTATAGATACTTCATTTTAAGAATGGTATTAGTGTAATATATATCATATTAATTCATTCAATTAATTTATATAATCATTATGAAATGAAGATCATGTAGAACGAGTCGCATCATATCTTGGAGACGGTATTTCATACGTACGCACGAGTGATGATATCGTTCCTATGGTCATGGAATTGTATTGGAGTGTATGTATTCTATTTCAAAATCAATATTAATTTGTAATATTCATATATAGTCATTATTTACACCATTATACCCATTCAAGTAAGGTGGTGGTGGAAAATAGATTACACTACGGCGTGGAGACGGTATTCCGTACGTACGCACGCGCGGTGATTTCTTTTTCCATAGGATGGATAGATGGTGAAATAGTGTTGTTTCATAATTATAATAACATATAATTATATGAGTGATACTGATGTTATTACTTTATAATTAAACAACTAAAGAAGAAGAAGTGGAAGAAGAAATAAAGATGAAAGAATCGGTAACAGACATTACCTCTTCTTTGAAGTGCTTCTTTGAGACCTCCTTTTAGGGCACTAAAATAGGTCTTTGAAGAAGACCAGAACCTCTAGGATGTTTCTAGGGAAGTGGAGAGGATAAATTTGCAGGGGTTGGCCGAGATTCAAGGCTCAAAGTGGTGTGAGAAAGAGGGGGAGGAGGTGCCCTTTTATAAGGGAGGAGAGGGGCACCTTTGGAATTACGAAACATATTATTTTATTATAAAGTCAAATTCGGTTTTTAATAGCTTCAAATTGATATATTTAGAAGATATGGTGGTTAGGGGTAGAAATCCTCTCATAAAATAGAATTTATACAAGTTTAGGTATCAATTTTAACCTTATCATTTAGATTTAACTTTAAGTTAGATAATTTAACTTTTACCGTGTCTTCTTGTTTTCTTACACTATAAGGTTAATAAAATTACTATATCAAGACAAAAGAACCCCAAGTTGTTTATTATTAAACTATATAAACTTATCTAAGTAATTTGGACGAACCTTATATTTTTAGGAATAAAATAACAATTAATAATATAATATTTGTTTTAAAAACTATTTTATGTCAATTTTGACACTATTTAGTAATTGATTTTTGTGAAAATCATAACATAATTATTAGTTCGAACCAAGTTACTTACCTCAATACTAACATGTCATATTAACCTATAAAATTCGTGTAATTCATAAAAAGTCTCAAATTACATTTATTTGGGTATTTATAACATCAATTATGTCAATATTTCATTAATAAGATAATTACTGCATCATCATTGTGTCATAAATAAATTAAATTATTTAATGTATACAAATTTCAAATAAAATACCATTATGTAGGAAATATTTTTATCTCTCTAATGAATATTTATAGTCGAATTTATCTTATGTATAACCCCATATTAAAAATGATTTACTTATTAAACTTTGATTTTAACTATTTTAACCCTTCTTTAAATAAATTAATAATAAATGTCCTAATCTAATCCAAGTGGGACTAAATGGTCATATGTTATTACTAAGGTGGTTTTTGGTCAAATTACAATTGTCCAATAGAATTAGGACATGTGTTAGGGTAATAATAATATCATTTTTACCCTTAATTACCCTATTTACTTTTAACCGTGGTAAAAAAAGTAAAAAGTTACTATTCACCAAAAAAATTATTTTCATCTCATTGAACCACATTTTACTTACTCACATCAACCATGTCTTTCAGATTTTCGAAATTCCACTCACAGAAGCGGTAAAATTATGTTTTATGAAAAATTCAGTTTTTTTAACTACCACTTAGTGGTTTCACTGTTCATCAAAAATTGAATGTTTTCAGAAAAATACCAAAATTTCACCCTAGGCTAATTTCGATATTCCGAATCCAAAAATGAATTCCATTTTGAAAAATAAAATTTATAAAATTTCAAAAAGTGGTTATTACTATTCATAACGGCTAGTTTTAATAATATTTTAATAGCATATCATTGTTTAGTGAAACTCGGTATTGCGTACGACACAAGCTATCGAGGAAGGCCTCGGTTGCATGTAAAGCAAGTCAAGCTAGTGTTGTGTGTAGTGAAAGATTCCTTTGATGATTTATATAACATAAAAACAAAATATTTCACATAAAAGTCTCGGGTGTTACATTTGTACTGCCCATTATTTTACTATTTGTATAATATACACTCATTTATAGGTATTTACATCTTCATTTAATGACCCCTCCTTCATGGGGTGTACATTTCGAAATTTGCCCAAATCGGTAAGGGAATCTTCCACACTCCTCTTTTTAAAAAAAAATTATTATGTTATATCTTTTAATTTACATCTTTTAGTGTTGGGATATGTTCTTCTATATCCTTATTGATGAAAATTGTATGTCCAAGTGATGAGATACCATTTTCTCTCTCATGAACTCATTTTCTGAATTTTAATGTGACGTTGTTAGGATGTCGAATTTTTACAACGGAACTTCTTAACCCAATTTTGATTTCTTTGGGTTCAACATGTAGTTATTGAATATGTCATCCTATGAATATGTGTGAATGCCCTCTGATTGTTTTGCACTTAATATCCACTTATATGGGGTGTATTTATATTTGTCACACATAATTATGAGATTGATTTATCCTTAATATAAGGATACCATCTTTATAAGGGATTTCATCTAAATTTACATTTCCATTGAGACTTCATTTTTGATATGCACAAATTCCCTCTTATATGGTGTATATACTATCCTTTGACATATTATATCATGAATCCCTTTATTCTCATGATATTATAAAGTTGTGATTAAATGTTATCCCTCAATTATTTGTATTCAAGTGTCTCTTGTTTTGTTAAAAACCTTTTAACTAAAATATAGTTTTAAATGTTTTAATTATTTATTCTTATAAATATTTCTCATTAATATCCATGTTTTCAAAATGATTTTAAGGATTTATTTATATGGATATTAATGGTTTAAAATGTTAAAAACTTCAAAGTGGTATGGGACACTTTGATTCAAAAATCTCTTTATTAAATGTTTTAAATAGTTTTGAAAATGGTTTTGATAATATTTTGATTATATCAATGTGTTGTATTGATATCTTGTGATTGAAATATGGAAATGATATATTTCATTTATGCATGTTTTATGTGATATGATTATGTTATGCTTCTTGGGAATTGTTTATGAAGACAGGCGGTTCCGTGATAAACTAAGGGAAGGTGAGCACGATATAGCTCTCCAATGCATTGGGTAACGTGAAGGGGTTAAACACTAAGGTTTCTCCGAAGAGATTTAGGGAATATACTGTGATGGATATTTCAAATGTAACCATGAGGGTTACTCCCTACGTAAGAATGTTATGAATTCCTCAAGTTACCTTTATGTCTTATGATTTCTATGAGTTATTCGTAAATCTTATGATTTCATGAGGTATGTTAAAGTGCATATGTTTTATGAGTAAAGTATGATTTCATTGATTCTTATGTATACATGGACTGATGTTTTCTTTCCGTATTTTTATAACCCTTACTGAGCTTTTTATGCTCATCCCATGTTTTTGAAATGTTTTTCACAGGACATAAACTTGAATAGGGTCAAGGATGGGATCAAGGAAATTCCAGGCAATCTAAAACATGGAACTAGAAATGACCCTTTTGTTCAAGAGTTTTTATTTTTTGAAAAAAATGGAAACTGAGTAGATGTGTCTACTTTGTAATCTTTGAGATGTAATAGTTATGTCCTAATTCTCTAAAACTCTAAACCTGAAAAGATCCTCAGTGTGAATTATTCAATTTAATTCAAGATTAAGTAAGGTTTAAGGTCGGGTCCTTATAGTTGGGGTATGAGAAAACTGAGATTGAAACTTACGGAGGTTTCCTATACACCATGATAGGATATGGGAATCAAAACCTAGGTAGTTAAATTACACAATTTAATTTATTTGGAGGGATAAATCTATGATGTTTAGAATCACTCTGTCATGACACTCATGTCACAGAAGGAGCGACAACATGGGATTGTGTAGGGATTACAAATAGAAGATCTCTATTAACTACTAATAATCAGTGATTATATGAGTGGATCTTACACATAGAAGCTTCCTATAGGGTGGGGTATCATCTCATATGAGTCCTACATGGTTAATTCTATGTTCATCACATAGGGTAGGGATATAATTTATCTTTATGCATTCATTACATTGTCATGAATTTAACATCAAGCGATTATGAAATTGGGTGAATATGTTTAAAGTCTTGCGGCCCAGATGTTGTTGAGGCTTACACCTAGGGATACCATTTCTGTGTAGGAATAAAGAGTACAACACTATCCCTTCCCAAAAAAAAATGGTTTCCTATGACGATCCCACCTTAAAGGAATACATTTCTGTTGTATATGTGATTTTGGATAGATCAAGGGACACACACAACTATGTTGGGGTGGAACATGCGGGGTCACAACATTATGGTTCCCATTCATAGGATAAATAGTTGTCGATTCTTCATATCCCATGATTGGAGTGAAGGTTCTCAACATGAGGGTAGATGATACTGGTTGTGCTAGTGATCAAGGAAAGAGTAAACCCATATTGAATGGGAATACGACCCTTGGGAACTCAGATATTGGGAATGTGTGTCTAATATAAGGATATATCAAATTGGGTCCCATGAGGTGGGTTTCATGAATGTTTTTGGGTTTTATAAGGCCAAGGGCTTCTTAAATACTGGGGGTTTTGTGAAGGTTCAACCTTTTTGAAGCATATATGTCCTACCTAGTGAGGAAGTCTTGTTTCTCATGTGGAGGTTTCATAAAACATGGATGTATTGTGAAACCCCAAGAGGTTTTATGTATTTTACTCTATCACAAAGGTTGTGATACTTTGAAAAGGTCATCTCCATGTTTCTCTTAATTTTTATAGTACTTGTAGGAAGTAGTCCTTAGAATATGGAAACCTATAGGAATCCATATCCACTTTGGACTATGAATGATTATGTTTTATGTATTAAAAAATTCAACTAGAGGTCAAAAGTTCATGTATCCTTAAATTAGGGGTTATTAAAGGTATTTATAGGTGATATGGGGGTGGATTCATATGTTTCCAGAAGGAAAACCCTCTTCACATATGATAACATTTTTTAGTTCTTAGAAGAACTTTGGGAAGCTGTTTTCCTTCATGAAGGACTCAACTGTTCTGAATCCAAGAGCATAGGCGGACTCTAAAGAAGTTTTTAGTCCATATTATCCTACAAACATTTTTTTATTCCTTCAATTTTCCCTTAAAATGTGTCTTTTGGGGTCAAAAAATCCCCCTCCCTACTAATGGGATATGAAGTGGGAGAGGAGGCTTGGATTCTAATTAAAAGTCATCAAACATCGGTAATGTTAGAATTTTTATCAATAAACTCAACTCATCCCTTGGACAATAAATAGTGGAGGTCCCCCAAGGGTACCCATGTGATTATCATAGAATATTTCCCACTCCTGTATTTTCAATAAAGTCACAATATTCATGAATGTTTTGTGAAAATAATCCTTAACACTCATGAAAATTTCCATCTCTTTGATCTATTCATCCATGAGGCATTATCAGAACACACTTCATTCACGAGACAACCTTTCAAGAAAATTAAAAGTTCATGATCACTATTTTCATGAACAATAATTACAAAATGATTAAAATTATTTAAGATGGTCATTGAATGTGTAGAAGAAATATATTCTACATGGAGGGAGATGGATTGGAACATCATGACTATATAAATCTAATAGAGTGTGTTAGAGCATGACATGCATTCAGAATTGTAAGAGAGGATCGGAGGGACTATCATACCTTCTAGAAGCCTAAACTATACATATTTGGACTTTAAGATAAATTCATGAACCCTGATTCTAGTAGAGGCACCCCATCTTACTCATTCAAGAGCTATCCTGGGCTATATCAATGAAATTGAACTAAATCTGGTCATTTTATGATAGCCCTTACATCGGTCAGTTGTCACTCCTTCTGGAACACTATAAAAACCTTCAATTGAGAGGTACCAACCATGAATACATCCCCCAAATCAATGAGAATATCATCATGGAGGTCCTCACAGTCCATCTCCAAGGATGGATCAAAAAGTGGGACTTATGTCTAGGCGGTAACATCACCAATGATAGGGCCTGGGTATACTAGTTGTGCCAAATTAATGATAAGTCTGAAGGATATCCAAAGGGGGTTGGGATATATGAAGTGACATGGACCACTTAGTTCCATGTGTAACACTACCTATAAATCATGACTGAATTACTGAGTAGAAGGTCACCAAGGACCAATACTATTCATCTACATAATGGGGAGATCGTCATCAGTCTATTGTACCTCTTCTAATTTTTTTTAATCCCAATTCAATGGGAAATGTAGGATTATTTTATATCTACAGAGGATGTATGGTAATACCTAGAGAATATATCTACACTATAAAGGGCTCTGTTGAACCTAGTGCAAGGGGATAAGTATTGAAATACTAGGATGAAGGAAATCCCCTTAAAATAATGGTTCAACTACTTCTTGAAGGATATCATTGAGAGGCTATCGGGGAGACTTCCCTAATGTCTAAATTCATCATAGCACAAGAAGGAGACCTTTTACTGGATGATCTCAGAAGTGATTTCATTGTTCTTATAGGTGTAGAATATGAATTACATCATTCTAGAAGTTTGGTTGGAAGGATTTATTGTATTTCTAATCTCTTCATGAATACTCCACATTCAATATGTGTATATAGAGTTTTTACCAAGAAAATTAATTATGGTAGTAGTGATGTTAATGGGTCAATGCATCAACCCGGTATTGTCAGTGCTGGTGATGTTGTATAAGGTATTATGGAACACCAGGAAGAGGAAAACCCCTATATGTTTGTGTGTCTTCTTACACATTCTTTATGTCCAGATCATTGCACACATGGGTGGATATGAGTACTCATACCTGACCTCAACTCTTAACATGAACATCTTGACATCTATATCGATCATTTTTTGGGAGTCACCCTCGGATGCTAGAGCAATTTGGTGTGCTTATGAGGGTTGGGTTCAAAAATCAATTCATGTTTCACCCATTTCTTCTTTTGATGGGGACCATCATGAATAAATATGTTAGGATTATGGACAAGATAACAAACCTCATGGACTTATGAGGTGGGGTAATGGTGGTGGGGGTTGACTACAAGATTGTATGTGAATTGTACATGTCATACATGTTCTATAGAAAATTATTATTCCTTTATTTTATCACACTTAGTTTTCTCATATAGTTACACTTTTAACACCACCCCTTTGTAAACTTTCATATATGGAACATATTTTCCTGAGAAGGTGATTTGGGGAAGACTACACTACCACTAGCACACACTTACTAAAAATTTTGTCCTGATAATGTGATGAGATATGAGAGAACATATCCTAGAGATATAATGAGGTGTCCAGTCATTTTGGTATACTCCAATGAAGTTTTCTGGTAGTCATAGGTCTAGGTGGATGCTACAACTGAGGGAGCATGTCATGGATCAAGAAGTGGTCTATTTAGTCGAGCAATTTTTATAGCTCTAGATTTTCCTAGCCTAGTATAAGGTGCGGGTCCTGAGGTAGGAGCAATGAAAAGCCAATATATATGATTAATGAGACCTTGGGAGGTGGGTGAACCCTCTAGACTGATCTTGTGGGTACATTCTATGACTTTGGGGAAGTTGTTTCACCAGGTTGATGTGTCTGACGATTCCATATTCTTTAACGCCTAGAGGGTTTAGGTGATTTTCCGATCGTTCAACTACCTCTAGACGATTTGGATACACCTTCATGATTATGGGATTCTATTTTCTGTACTAGGTCACATCATGGACAACTTCCAAGTTTCTTGATTTGAGATTTTATAGTACATATAAGAGATGGAATACATGACCCACTCTCGTGGAATGAAATGCCTTCTGATGGACCAAGTGTGGATGTTGGTGGACATTCCCTCTCCTATAGACCTCCCTGAGTGTCAATCAATTGGAGGAACATTAATTTAATAGGTATTGACAAATGTGTTTTCATTGGGTGTTGATTCCTTCTTTGATGACCTGCAAGTTGAAGACTTCATTTCTATTCATGTTTGTCTCTATGTTTCTGTGGGTTTGTTCTTATTGATTACCCTTTATAACCTACTGTCTCACCCATTTTTCGGTTTTTGTAGGGATCCATGAGAATGGATGAGGGGGATATTCCTGATGAATCTATGGGGGGGAGTGGCCCCCAAACATTGATGCAGTAGGTGGGTGCCTCCCTCGAACACTACAATCTTAGGTATCCAAACATCATTCCTTGAGCCACTACCTATAGCTGAAGTGGCGGCTCAGCTACCTTTATGGTCAGATGGTAACTTCCTATCCTCTTCCTCTTATAGTGAGTTTTGGACATATTTATTCTTATTCTTTGTTTCAACTTGATAATTTATTTTTTGAAAATATAATGTTTCTTTTTATGGGATAGCTTATGGTGATTGAGGCATCATTTATAACAGGGATTCCAACACTAGTATGGATCCTAGTGAACATCTATGGTATGTTGTCCTATATTTACAATTCATGTAAATAAAATTCATGTTTCATCATTTATATTTCATTTCTAATGGAAGAATGGGATTAATAATCCTTTTACTTAGATGGTATCACTTTCATTGATGGGGGTCTATCAAATAATAGTAATGCCAAAGCATGAGGCTCCTAATGCCCAGGGAATGGAGACCAAAGCCACTACATCAATAGAGGTTATTAATGAGGCTATAATAGTAGATCTAGATTATAAGGTGTTGTAATAGGTGGGGTAACCAACATCTATATTTTTAGAGTTGTTTGAGGAAGGAATTCCTATGGAAATGGATTCCATCCCATCCGAGAGGACACTTGCTAATGATCTTGTTGCTAACATGTTAGCTTCCAACCCTAAGTATGAGCTTTCACTGCATATGGATTTTAAAAAATCTTGATCCAACGTGGATATGGATAACACAATCATTCAGTTTAGGGAATTGATGAGTCTGTGTATTTTCATCAATCACACCCCATGGGTGTAAATTGTGTTCTGAATGGGATAAATTTTTTATTGGTTGCAAAATCTATGAATTGACAATATGGATGCTTTTGCACTCCATGCATTAGCCCATGACTAACTCATCGAGCAGGTGAAAATATAATAGTGGGACCTTTATAAATCCTTGTATAAGTATAAATATAAATAAACTAAGTCACTATAGGTGGATGAAAAAAAATTTCATGGATAGAGGAGAAAGAATAATTGTATGAAGATGTTTTCAATTTCAAGGGAGATATCATCATCCATCTAAGGCCACAATTAGTGGTGACCGAGTATGGGGCAGGGGCATATTCTTTAGAGGATAAGTGTCGGTATTAGAAGTGTTAGGTGATGATATGATTCAACATGGATATCCCTTGGTTGAGGAGGAGTCATTAGATCTCTCTAGGATGTAGCAGACCACGGAAGCTTCTAGACAAAGACTAGTTAAGATAGAGTTCACAACTAATGTGGTTGATCCCTAGGGAGATTTTCATTTCCACTATAAAAAGGATAGTTTATAACATGTTCATGTAACTTCTTCATACAACTTGTTTTTAGGTAATAAAAATATTTTTATGTTTTAAATACTCATGTTTTCTTTATGAATCTATGTCATATTAACAATACGACCACCTGATATTTTTTATATCCTCAAGAGTCCTAACCAGTTTTATAAATTGAAGAAAAATAGAAGACTAATAATTTGAATGAGAGTTGTAGATAGTAGACTAAATTATTGAGATATAATTATCCATCAACCCCTAGGAGTGCCTAAATTATGAAAAAAAATGGTTGGAAAGAGGGACTCTGTGGATCTAACTTGTTTTTTTAACGTGAACATGTGAATGAGAGGGGAAATATTAGGGCATTAGATTCTACCTAAAAATGAGAAGATGGGGGATGCAAATCAGTACATTCAGGACTTGGAACACATATAGGGGTGACATTTTGAATGATTATGACTACTGACAATGTTTAAAACATGGGTCCCTCATTCTGACTATCATAGGTGAGGATATGCAAATGAGAGTCGACTATTGACCATGTTTGGAACACATGAACTATCAAGTTATGATTGAAAACTATTTTTTGAATGTTCCAATGATATGATATGATTTAGTTTGTATAGGAACCATCATCATAAGGGGGCTCATCTGTATGTGGATAATAGTGGGGATCTTGGTCAAGGAAGACACATATCATGGGGTTGAACATGAGGAAATGATCAATTGTAGTTCAATTCTCTAAGATTTATGCCACCATTGAACTGAGAAGATTAAGTATTTTTATTATACTGATAAAAATCCATAATCACCGGCCCAGGTGTATCCTCTTGGTCTCCAAGAGAAGGTCGTGAATCTTGAGTAGTGTGGTAGGTAACCAGTACCAAAGTGATGAAAAAACCCTCTCAAGTGAGGGATAAAACATTTTCTATTTTCTTATCATGTAATGTGGATGATAATTATCCACTTTAACATATTATGGTGAGTATTTTGAATACATAGTTAAACATCATATAGTAAGGATGGTGTTTCATACAATTATTCATCATGTGACCTGTATTTTTGTAGCATAATTTAGCATCTTTTGATCGGGACATGAATAGTATTCGTTATGTCAATTTATTGGGATATAGGATAGAGGGAAAAATATGAAGTTACCTCATGGTGGGGATTATAAATGATAGGGTAAAGTGAGACAATGTTTATATCTAACTTTTTCATGGAACACTTAGCCCACAGAGCATAACTACATTTTTTTCAGGGGTTAGTGGTTAGTCCTGTTGGATTTACACCTTTTATTCTTGTGTGATTCCTTTTTCCCAAGTCATATGGGTGACTTGGTAGTAAAATGAATGCATTTTTATTAGATTTACAGTGTGTGTTTAAACATAAAAAACATTTTTACCTCTTTCCTTAAGAATTTTGGGGTCATTCTAGTTAGAAAAACAAATGTTTAGAAGTTTATGGTGCAACAACTTTGACCAAACAAGAGTGTTTAGGTGGAACAAGAGGTAATACCTACTGAAATGGATAGAAGGGTACATGAGTCTAAGAATAGAAAAAACATACTAATGAAACTCTTTCATTTTAAATGGATTATTAAAATATTATAATCATAATTATCCCTCAAATAAAAACCAAGGCTCATAAAGTCTAGTGTATTTGGAATATTAGGTACATAAAACTGAAAACATGGAACTAGAATAAAACATCTTTATTTTAATCATACATAATAGGCTCTCTAATTACATTGATCTCCTACATCTACATAGGATAACTTGTGGAATATATAGATATAAGGGGAGCTCTAAAAAACCAATTAAGTTAATAAACATAGGAATAATGCATAACACATTGGTTAGAAGGAATAACATGATGACATAAAAAGGAATGACACCTAAATAATATTATGGAAGCATATCATATAGATCTTGTGAACTTGTGATCATGGAAATATAGCAATATGCAGACATAATACAACATGACATAACCACGAGTCAATGATAACTCTTAATACTATATCACGTGGTGGACAAAGTCCCAAAATGGATTATGCTTACTCCCCAATCTCGTACATAAAGTCTCATGATACTGCACATTACCCAATTCATAGGAGTTCTATATGGGAACACCCATCACAAAATTCTCATGTATATGTGTGCCACATGAAGAATAAAACATAAGAAATAAACATAAGGGTCTCTCATGTAATGAAATGTTCATCGTAATCATGTCATATGGTATAACCAAAGGGAGTATCATAATGGTATCCATGAAAGAGTGGATTTAAAACACAAATGGAAATTAATTAAATAACACATACATATATCGTGATAAATTATGTCCATTTAAATTGATTACATATAAAATGAGTGTTTAAGAAACTTTAGAAATGATCCAATTTAGTGCTGTTTAAGGGAAAATATTTAAGAGTCTTTAAAAAGGGAAAGGGAATATTTTTTTATAAAACCATAAATTACCTAAGATATTTTTCATACTAAAATGAGGGATTTTAGAAAAATAGTTGTGGATTAGAACTGAATATTTAGTGTACTTTAAATGTGTTAGAAAAAGAGAATTTCCCTTTAATTGGTATTTCTTATTAAGAAAAAACTAAGAATGGAACCTTTGAAACATCTATTTCCATATCAAATAAGGATGAATGGATCTGGATACAAATTTTTGGAACATATACATATAATTTAGAAGGATTATATATGAATAATGAAGAAATACATTGCATAAATATAGGGAAAGTGTAACCCAAAGGAATAGTGTAAGTTCGAAGGGATCTTCTACCTTATGTCTGAAATTGTTTTATAATTTCACTTAATGTCCTAAATAATAAAATTAAATAAATTAATAATTTAATTCATAACTTATTAAATATTTGTTTTATTTATATAATTATATTAAGTTCATTTATTTTCATTTTTTTGAGTTATAATGTTTAATTTCATTATTCTGAAAGCATTCATTTCATTATTTTATGATCGGTTCACTAGTGTATAATTATAGGATTTATTGTCAAATGGAAGAAAAACTCTAGAATTGGAATGATATGGAATTAATATAAATTCATAGTTTTAAATAGTCCCATATATAATTTTTTTCCTATATCTGAGAATTATTAATTAGATAAAAAGTTAATGAAAGAAATGATTAGTTTATTTTGGCTTTTTTTATGACCATCAAAAACTAGTATCATTTTAATTAATATTATGTTAATATATTGTTTCCAGAACATTAAATAATCTATAATTTACATATTATAATATTATTTAACCATAATAATGGTTTTATAACCAAATTTTAAGGCACTAATGAAAAATGAATACTCATCATCCATGAATGCGGTGAATCGACACATCATAGATGATGTTTTCGTTTTTAGAATAAAAAGAGTAGGGAAGAGATTTGAATATGGATATTCCATTAACATAATTAAATTATAGTATCTATATGAGACTGAAGTTTTCATACTATTTTGGATAAGGGGTTAGAGGAGGATAAGAAAATATATTAAAATAAAACCGAAAGAATAAGGATTTTACCTCTTGAATATTGACTCCTTGAGAACCTCCTTAGGGAACTTGGTATTAGTATTTTGGTGAGAATATAAATTCTATGATGTTGGGAAGAGTCCTGGGAAATTATTTGGTTTAATATTAGTAATAACTAATGCTTAGAAGGTTTTAGGAGAAGATGCATTGATGGGTTGTATTTATAAGGGGATGAGAGGGGTGTTTTTGATTATTTTATTCATTTGTCTATTATTTTGGATTCAAAATATCAATTTTGTTGATTATAGTGAAGAAGTTATGTGAAAAGTGAATTTTATTTTGAACTAATATGTTCTTACATCATTCAGGATTCAAAAATTCATGTATTTGTTATGAAATTTTATAAACCATAAATTACAGTATTTCAATTTTCACCAAAAAGTATACTATTTTAGAAAAATATGAAAAATTCACCCCAACCATTTTTCAAAATTTAGATTTCAAAAAATGGACTCCATTTTTTTAAAATAATTTTATAAATATGATAATTTTTATTATTTTTTCAAAATCATCTTTTATTTAAAAAATACTAAAATAATAACTAATTTTATGAAACATTGAAAAATTAATTATGGTCTCACAAAATTATATTATAATCACAAGAAAACAAAATATTAATTTATGAACATATTTTATGAAAATAAATTATATTTTAAAACATTATGTTAATTATAAAGTTTTAAATAAACATTTGTGTTTCATAAAAATATCAAGAATTAATTTATCATTTTAAGACATTTATTTACTTATACCATGATATAAATATTCTATATTTTCATTTATAAGATACCTATGATTTATTTATACTTTCATTAATATTTTATTATTTACAATATGTTTTATTTCTACAGATTTTTTCATCTGTGTGATCATTCTAGTGGATTGAGAAGATAAAAAAATTATTATCCTAAAAACATATGTTCTATTTATTTTCCCACTATAATTATTTATTTTTTTCTGAATCAATGATAATTATTCATTTATGAGGATAATGTTTTTATTGGGTTCTCCAAGAAATTTATTATATGAAGGGAAATTTCAATGATAAAATTATGGGTTGTAATAATCTCCCCCCCCCTTTTGAAATTTCTCCATCAAAATTTCATTTTACAATGTAAGGTGAAAACATGTGAGGGTACTTCTCCTTTAATGCTTCCTCTAGTTCACATGTTTCCTTTTCGTACTTATGGTTATTCCATAGTATGTTAACCTAGTGATTTTCTTATTTCATATAACATTATCTCTATTCTCTAATTTCTTCATTAGATACTACTCATTAGGCCTAGGGAGATCATTTTCCAGCTATACCCCTTCTGAGATCAGTACTTGTGAGGGACCTAGTATTTACTTTATCTGGAGGGATATGTGGAATACATCATGTACTTAAGACACAATATGTGAAAGTTCTGTTCGATAGACCACAACTCCGACATGATCAAGATTCTCAAAGGGTCCAATGTACCCGGTACTTAGCTTTCCTTTCATCCAAAACATCATGACTCTCTTCCATGAAGATATGATGAGGAATACCTTGTCACCAACCACAAATTCTATGTATAATTGAATATTATATGTAGGACTCTTATATTAACTTTGGGATTATTTGATGTGTTGTAGAATGGTTTACAATTTTTCTACCATATCTTTAACAATTGAAAGTCCCAACTAGTTATGTTCGTTGACTTCATCCCAGCATTTTTATGTTCTTCATCTTTTCACATAAAGTGATTCATATGGAGCCATTTTGATGCTCGAGTGGAAATTATTTTTATAAGAGAAGTCTAAAAGATGTATATGTTGGTCTCTATCTGCTTTTAAGTCAATAGAATATGATCTCAACATGTCTCCCAGTCTTTGAAAAGTATGCTCATATTTTCCATTTATTTCAGGATGATAAGTTGTACTAAATTTCATCTCAGTGTTTAGATCACGAAGGTGACTTTTCTAAAATATCAAGGTGAATCAATGATCTTGATCGGATATAATCGATATAAGTACACCATGTTGCCTCACCACTACTTTGATTCATATCCATGTAATTTGATCAAGTGATAAGTCTTCTAGAATTATGATAAATTGACATGTATTTGTAAGAAATTCCACAAAAACTCATATAGCATTATTTCCATTGGATTTATTTGGAAGTTCAGTGATGATGACCATAGTTATGTTTTCACAATTCCATATGGGTATAGGTAATGGTTTCATCAACCCCTTAGTCTTTTGTCTGTCAGCCTTCACTTGTTGACATTCTTTGAATTTTAATGAATATTGTGTGATATCTTTCAGCATATTGTACCACCAATAATTCTCTTTTAGAAATTGATACATCTCTATGTACCCTAGGTGAATAGAGAAGGTTGATTTATGGGTTTCATTTATAATCTCATTGTTTATCTCCATATTGGAAGGTACATATAGTCATGATCCAAATATTACAACTCCTTCATCAATTTTGAATTCTGAGGATTTACCATTTCTTATAGCTTCTCTATTTTTCTGAATTTTCACATAATTACATTGAGAATCCATTATTTTCTCCATAAAGCTGGGTTGAGTAATAATTTGTGATAGGAATGAAGATTTTCCCACCTATATGATTCCCATTTACATCCACTAAAAATGTAATAATATTAAATCCTTTTCTAATATCGTCATTAATAAAGTTGTGGGATCCTTTCTACTTAGAGCATCTGCCACATTATTTTCTTTTCCAGGATGGCTATGGATTGAAAATTTGTAATCCTTGATGAACTATAACTACCTTAACTGGTTCATATTAATCTCCTTCTACATGAATATATATTTGAGCCTCTTATGATCATTATATATCTCACAATTATCCCTATAAAGATAATTCCACCATATATTCAAAGACAAGATCACAACCTCTGACTCCAGATCATATGTGGGATATATTTTCTCATTAACTCTAAACTACCATGAGGTGTGGGCTACCACTTTATCATTTTTCATGAATACACATCCTAATCCCTTATTTGAATAATTGTTGTATACCACAAGATGTTCCCCTCATTTTGGTAGTGTGAGTATCGGTGTAGTGATAAGCCCGTTTTTAACTCATTAAAGCAGTATTCACATTTACTAGTCCATAAAAAATTTACTCCCTTATGAGTTTTCATGGTTAGTGGTTTTGAAAATCATTTTATGTTCTTAAAAAATTGTTTTTAATACCTATCCATACCAACGAAACTACGAATCTCTGGTACAGATATTGGCATGGGCGACTCCTCAATTGCCTTTATTTTAAAAGGGTACATTGATATTCCTTTTCAAGTGATAGAATTCCCAATGAATGATATGTCCTACATCTAAAACTCACATTTACAATACATTTAATCAAGTTCCCCACATTATAAAGTCATTATAACAGAGTTCAAATGCTCCTCATGTGTGTCCTTTCTTTTGGAGTGTAGCAAAGTATCCTCAATAAAGACTATCACAAATTTTTTAAGGTAATCTCTAATGACTCTATAAATTATGTCCATGAATAATTCTAGATAATTAGTGATTCCAAATGGAATCACTATGAAATCATATTGTCCATGTGTCATTTGAAAGGAAGTATTGGGAATATCATTCCTATTCACCTTTAATTGGTGATATCCCGACCGAAGGTCCTACTTAATGAAATCCTTGGCCCCAAGTTGTTGATAAAACAAGTCATATATCCATGTAAGGGGATATATAGTAATTATCATGGTTTTTGGATCTCATGATAATTAATTTATAGGTGAATTGATCCATCCTTATTTTTTATGAATAGGACTGGAACACCCCATGGTGAAGAACTCGGGCATATAAAACCTTTTCCTAGATTCTATTATAACTACTTCTTTGGTTATTACAAATCAATGGTTATAATTTTGTAAGGATTACTTGATATAGGTAGATATCCAAGAATATGTTAAATTGGGAACTCAATTTCTTGGTTAGGTGGAAGACAAGGAAATTCTACAAGGAACACATCTATGTAGTCCCTCACATTGGGCATTCCTTCGAGAAAGATTCTCCCCTTTTTCTTAATCATTTGTGATATATATTCTTACACATAAGGCAATAATATCCACAACTAAGATAATTATTCTAAATTATATTCATCCTCATCCTTATACTTGTACAAAATTAGTGGATGCTTCAGGATGTGAAGAGTGATCTCCCTTTCTTGACAGTTGATGTTGACTTTTGTTTAAAGATATACAATCCATTCCCAATATAGCATCCAAATACATCAAAGTGAGTAATATGGGATTTTCTAGGAGGTTATGTCCACAAACATTAACCAAGTATGTTTTATCTACTTTAGATGCATTAATTTCAACATTTTATACTCTCATAAATAACTCAACCTCCATATTTTTTAGGTGGTGTTTAAATAGTTCTAGTAAACATGAAAGACATGAAAGAAAGTGTTGATCCAAGATAAAATAGCATATTCTCTGTTCTTGAATGAATATCCATCATACTTTTCAAAACATCGTTTTTGGTCTCCACCTTGGCAGTAGTGATAGAATATTCCTTTTTTATTTCCTTGGAGGTTTTTGTTGTTGATTTCCTATGAAAACTCTTGTCTTAGGGAATTTTCTCTCATAATTATCATGTTCCTTGCAGTGGAAACACTGAACTACATGATGAGTGTTGATATTAATCCTCATTTATTCTATTGTATTATTCGGCTTCTTCTTATCCCTTCATAAATAATTAGCCTGATGCCCCTCTCTACCACATTTGAAAAATATCATGGTTTCCTTTAAGTAGTTCCTAGGATACTTTTTCCCACACTTATGATATGTTAGATGTTGGTTTTTATTTCCATCATGAGATTTATCTTTTTATCCTCCCATATTAAACACCATTTTTATATTTTTATCTTTTATCCCATGGGACCAAAGATATACTTCAATCTATATCTCAACCATAATGGAAAAATGGAAAATATTCTCACACCTATCAAAGTCTCTAGTCACCAATGATTTATGTAGACTCAAATTTAGTCTGATAATGAAGAGATCGCCCTTGATTTCACTGTTCATAAAAAATATAGAGGCATATCATGAAGTCCTTGTATTGTTTTCCTCATACTACCTGATAGAATTGTGTTCCTTTTTCATTAGTCCAGGGAACTCCCTTTCCATCTTAAGATAGAGATTTTGTGGAAAAAAATTGTTGAAAAATATTTTATTTAATTATTCCCAATACATGGAATAGATTTACTCCTTATACTTTGTGTTTTTAATTATTTTCCACTATAGTTCAGCTTCCCCATAAAAATTATATACGGTTAGCACAACTTTATCTTATATTGAGTAATTAAGGACAAAGAATATCTTCTTAGAGGATTAAACCCATTTTTCTATGTTAAGGGGATCCGAATATCCAAAAAAGATAAGAGGCCATTGTTGAATAAATTATTAGACCACAACATTCTCATTCTTAGGATAATGATAGAATTCCAAAAAAATCTTACTCTTATTCATAACTAAATCCAATTTTGATAGTATGGTAATTATTCTTTGAGCTCCTATTCCCAAATGATTTTTCATTTCATTAGGGAAATCATAACATTTCCTACCACATTTATTATTTTCATGGGTTCTCCTTTTTCCATAAATTTAATAATAGAATGTAAAAATATGGGGGAATGAATGTTTAGCTAATAAGAAGATAAAAGTAAACTTTGAACATTGAATAATAAACTTTCAAATGAAAAGTATATCATATCATGTGATTCCCAAAGTTTTAATCTAGGTTATCCATGGTGATAGTATTATCCCTTGGATTATTATTAAAGTTATCAAGACTATGCTTGGATACCATCTAAACCATCTCTATCCTTTTACATGTATTATTACATGATTATAAGCTCACTTTTTCATCAAATACAAACCAATGATCATAAATTATAGTATATTTGGAATATTAGGTCCATAAAACTGAAAAACAAGAACTAGAATAAAGTATATTTGTATTAATAATCCATAATGAGCTCACAACATCCATGAGCTCCTATATCTATATAGGATAACCTAGTGAATACATAGACAAAACAGATGTGATAAACTCCCTAGTAAGGGAATAAACGTAAGAATAAATCATAACATATGGGTTAGAAAGCATAACATCATGAGATAAAAAATGTAACATGAATAAAAATATATAATAATATCATATAGAACATGGGAACATGTGAACATGGAAACATAAGAATTTGGGGGCAACATTAAACAATACATAAACATGAGTCAATGCTAATTTCCAAGACTATATCACATGGTGGATGAAGTCTCATAATGGATTAGGTTTACTCCCCAATTTCATACATGGATTCTCATGAGACTAAACATTACTAAATTAATTGGAGTTTTATCTACTTTCACCCATTATACAAATATCATGAATATGTGTTCCACATGAATAATGAATCATAGGAAATAAATATAAGGGTTACCCATGGAAAGAAATGGGTATTATAATAATGTCATATGGCATAACCAATGGGAGTTTTATAGTGGTGTCAATGTAATAATGGGTTTAAATCATACCTCAAAATTAATAAGATAAAATAGGCATATATCATGGTAAATGATTCCAAAATTAAGTGGCATAATATTAAAAGAGTATTTAAGATACTTTTTAAATGAACCACTTTAGTGCAGTTTAAGGAAAAAAAATTCGAGTGTTTCAAATGTGAAAATGCATAATTGTTTGTATAAAAATAGAAATGAAATAAGGAATATTTTACTGATAAAATTATGTATTTTTTAAAAATATTGGTTTCTTAAAATATAATATGAATTTTACTTTAAAATGGGTAAGAGATAGAGAAGTTCCCTTTAATTAGGTTTTCATCTCAGGGAAAATTGAGATGGTAACCTTTTAAGATATATATTTCCCCATCAATGAAGGATTAAAGGATATGGATACATAATTTTGGAACATATATACAGAATTTAGAAGGATTATATAAGAATAATTAATAACTAAATTTGTTCAAATATAGGGAAAGTGTAACTCGAATGAAAAATGGTGGTATGGAGAGATCCTTTACCTTATGGGAGAATGTGTTCTGCACTTGAACTAAATGTCATGTAAAATCAAATAATATTATTTATTAATTTAATTAAGAACCTATTAATAATATTTTTTATTTATTATAATTTAATTAAGTTCATTTATAGTCATTTACATGAGTTATAATGTTTCATTTTGTTGTTTTGGGAGCATTAATTTCATGATTTTATAATCGGTTCCCTGGAGTATAATTATGGGAGTTCTTATCAGTTGGAATAAAAAATATATTGTTGGAATGATATGGTATTAATATAATTTCATATATTTAAATGGTCCCAGATATTAATTTTTCATATTTGATAATAATTCATTAGATAAAATGGTAATGATTTTTTTTGTCTATTTAGGTTGTTTTTACGACCATCAGGAACTAGTATCATTTTATTCAATATTATGTTTATATATTTGTTCCACAACATGAAATATGTTTAGATATACATATTATAATATTATTTAACCATAAATGTTTTTGTTACCATCCTTGAATGTGGTAATGAAAAATAAAAACTCATCGCCCATGAAGGTGGGAATCAACACATCACATATGATGTTATCATTTTTAGAATAAAAGTATAAGATAATAGATTTTATGGTGAAAATTCCATTAAATAAAATAATATTCTAGTATATTTATTATAATGAATTTATCATGTTGTTTTGGATAGAGGGTGTTAGGGGGGACAAGAAATTAGAAGAAATTAAATGAGAAAGAAGGAGTATTTACCTCTTGAATATTGTCTCCTTAAGAACATACTTAGGGAACTTAGTATTGGTCTTTTGGTGAGACCAAAAATACTAGGACATGGGTATAGTCTTGTAGATTAATTAGGAATAATATTAGTAAGATATTAATCTTTAGATGGTGTGAGGAGAAGAGTTGGTGAGGGGTGGTATTTATAAGAGGATGAGAGGGGTGTTTTTTATTATTGTATTCATTAGTATACTAATTTGGATCAACACTATCAGTTGTTTTTATTATTGAGACTTAATATAGAAACTAGTTCATGTTATTTTAAACTAATGTTTTATTACATGATTCATAACTCATAAATTCATGTATTGGTCTTAAAATGTTAAATACTATAAATTAATGTATTTCACTATTCAACAAAAATTCAACAATTTTATTAAAATAAAAAAAAATCACCACAACCATTTTTGAATGTGTATATTTTAAAAAAGAATTTTATTTAATTAAAATAATATTATAAATATTATAAAGTAATTTTTTTTGAAATCATCATTTATTCTAAAAATACTTATTATCAAATTATAAATATTGTATGAAACATTGAAAAATTAATAGAGCTCTCAAAAAAGTAAATTATAATCATAAGACAAAAATATTATTTTAATAATACACCTTTTGAAAATAATATTTCTTTTAATTCATTATATTATTTATAATATTTTAGATAAACATTTATGTTTCACAAAAATATCAGCACTTAATTTATCATTTTAAGACATTAATTTTCTAATATCATGATATAAGTATATCATATTTTCATTTACATGATACATAAATATTATTTCTACATTCATGAATATTTGATTATTAAAAATATGTTTTATTTATACATCTATGTTCATGATTGCGGTCATTCTAGTGGATCGAGAAGAATCAAATTTTCTTATTATCTTGTTATATTATTTACTATTTATTTCCCCACTATAGTTATTAGTTTGTTTCATGACTAAAGTATCATTATTCATTCATGAGAAAAATGAATTTATTGGTTTATCTATGTGATGTATTATAATAAATTAAATTTCATTGGTAAAATTTTTGGTCCTTACACATCCCCTTGGATTGTGGGAACATAGATTATGGTCATCATTCTTAGAACAAAGATTTTAGTTTAGGTTCATAGAGCTTAGTGCAAGTAGAGGAGTGTTCATGGTAGCATACGTTTTATAAATCTGACCAAAAAAGGACAAAGAGGAATTTAACCACACAAAAAGGTAGATAGTTTTGGGTTATAGTGCTTGGACCACCTTTTTATCGGCTTCACAAAACCCTTGTATGGATATTGTAATTAAGAGTCTAGGTAGAACCAATGGAGTTAAAACATGGCATGGGCATCGAGGCCTTTGGAATTTGGCCTAAGATATCTACGCATCAAAATGAATCCCAACAAATAGGTAATAAATCCACATATAGTTCTAGATTATGGTGTGTTAGAATACTAGAACACAAAAAAGTTGAAGTACTCTCACACAAGAATATTGAAAAAAGGGACATTAATATGCTGAAATACCAGTGGTGATGCAAACCAGATACAGATTATGGCCTATAAGGGGATAGATTCATATAGTTTAAATTCATAATTTTTGGACCAGGAAGGGGGATTCAAGAGGGGTTTTTTAAAGATATTCATAGTTTTATAATCACTCTTTGATGAGGTTGATTAATTCCATGTTTCATGAAAATGTCTATGGGGAAATATCCACACATCTTAAGGCCATGAATGTTGGACCAATGGTAAAGGTGAGATGGCTTTTTTCTTGCATGTTACTAGTGAAACTAACATAAACAGAGGGTTGGGGGATTAATTATAATAATAATGATCTCTTATGAAAGAGGAATTTGTAAATGGTCTAGAAAAAGTATTCCTATGTATCACTAAATACCACTTATATCATGGAGTCAGGCTACATGTATTTTTTGGATTATAGAATAATTGACTACCAAAACCAGAAGTGGAGGAGGCCATCCACTCAGGTGAGGATGAGATATCAATTAATTATTTTAAAATTCCATATAGAAAAATCCTAGAAATTTATTCAATGTTCATAAATATGAGAACATAAGGGTGGATACTACCACTTTAAAATCATGGATCGCATACCTGGTGCTACTATAAGTTTAAAAGAATAGATCTTTGTCGATCAGCTTTTAAACATTTTATAGTCATGATTATTGGACCATTGATTCCATTTCATGTTTATGGTTATATAAATCAGATCCTAGACATGGTTTCTTTAGGGATTTTCATGAAAAACAATGGGGAAGTAAATTGAAATTAAAAGGGGGCCATGGTTTCTTAGTGCCACAGGAAACCTCTCCATGAGAATCTTCACATAGTTTAAGGTTGTGATGCTTGAACAACATCTGTTTGAGCATTATTTTTCCTTGATATATGTGACTTCATTAGAATAAAATGTGGTTTAGGGGGTACCCTTAAATGGAATTGTAAATGAAAGTATTTGGTGGGTAGTTATGAGATAAGATATCAATGCATCTCTATATAACCCTTGGAACTAGGAATCAAGCCATGTGTAGTCTGTGATCATGGAGTGGTATAATTCCAGCACCCAATAAAGATTTCATGTACTATAATTTAATGATAAGAGGATTATTATATATTATAAGACATCATAAAGTGAGATGTTTCCTGTGAATTTAAATGTCATGCAGCTAGGACAATACCTCATGTAGTTTAACATCCTGTGATAGGGATGTTGGTTGTTGTAGTTTCAGTTCACATAGATTTGACCATGGGTTTTAAAATATTTTATGTTAATGGTTCCTAAAGGAAACCTTTTCCAATGTTATAAGTATGATCATGTTGTATCATCAAAAAGAAACTAGATGTGAAGAGAGGGTCATGAAGTCCTTGTACTACACAAAAAATCTATGAGTTCATTTTCATGTAGTTTAAATTAATTATGATTAGACCACAGGGGGATACTTCTATTTTAATATTCGGGATCCTATAATGAGTTGGCCTCATTTTAAGTTTAAGGTATTATAGATTCTACCATGTGGAAGGGTTTTCTCAAATAAGTTTTTTTGGAATGAAGAATTAGTAACTTGACGTGAAGATGGGGTTCAGAAGGAATTGTACTAAACATGATATTTCTAATATGGGTTTAATATTATTTAATTTCATTATATTTGGAAAACTATTTTCAATAGTTTAATTCCATATATCTCATTCTTGGGGATGTTTTTCTAATTTTAACATTATATGGCCTCGACTATGGTTTTTCAATCAATTTAAGGTCATGATTCCCATACCATTGGGTGGAATGTCATTTTATTTTGAAATGCATGTCTGTCTCAAACATGCTTTAGAAAACCCCACAATTAATCCTCATCCAAGATTATCCATTCTTGATGTGAGAAACAAGGTCTTATAAGGGTGTTAAATATGATCACTTTTCTAGTCATCCTGATCAAATTCCTTGGGGGATAACATAAAGGGTGTTTAAACCTCATTAAAATAATAGGTGGTGTAAATGGAGGTAAATTGTGACTTATGAGATATGGAAAATGAAAGGGTGTAACTAATTGTTAGTGAATGTTTATTGTATATGTTTGATACATTTTCACACAACCACACTAGTAATGTATGGGGTGAGAAAATATTGGAATGAATTCTAACCGTGTTCTAAACATGGGAACCATCATTTTTCACTAGTGATCCTTTGATGAGTGTTCCATGGAATGAATGTGAGAATTTTTTTCAATGATCCATCACCATTATGGGGCCTATTATTATTTTGAGGGTTATAAAGATCCAATACATTAAATGTGTTAATATTGGAAGTGAACATGTTGGGATGCTCAGGTGGAAAAACTATCTCACCGCAACTCTTTCATCTATTCAAACATATTGGATGTGCATTACACTAGGAAAGGATTTGAATTATTCTAAGGGGGAAACCATGAAATATTTTTGTTGTTGGGTTGGTCCTAGGACATGAGGTATGGGATTCACTATGTATCCCATTAAGAATGGGAATCAATCCATATGTAGTTATAAAGTGTGGTGTGGTAGATGACTCGCACCAAATGGGGAAGGGAATATGTTAAAGTAAGGGTTAAAGGTATCATATTGTTTCATGGATTGTGATATGGATTTGGTCCATTTTGTTTAATTTATTACAACATGTGGTTAGACCCACAGTTTAACATCATACATTATGTTCATGTGTTTTTTTAGTTTATGGTTGTACAACATGGACCATGGAGTCGTGCAGTTTAACATATTGTGACCATGATTTTTCACCATGTTCAACATCATACAAACGATATGATGTCGTAATGTTTTACATCATGTGACAAGGATGATTTGGGTTTATTTTTTTGAGAGACACAACTCAGACTAGAGAGATGTTTAAGATAAGTACCTTTTAAGAAACCAAGCATTTGTGGGAGGTGTGATGTCCTCTCAATCCTTAGTGATTATGTAGTATTCCCTATTCTAGTAGGCCATACAAATAATATAAGTTCATTACCACATGGGGTTTAGCTTCAGTGGATTCCTCCCAATAATCATTAGTGTCCTGAGTTCCAACACCATATCACCCAAAAAAAGGATAAGAAGGAATCCTTTTTGTTGAACACTCATGCCATGAAATTATGTTACACTTCCAATGCCCTACAACCAATAGAAAATAAATTCGGCTAGGTGGAATTTAAAGTCTTTTTTTGATATGAAAAAATCACGTGAAGAGATTATTAGGATAAATATTCTTGTTTTGGAACTTAATATTCTTCACCATGTTGGAGACTATTTTCTTGAATTCCATAATATACCCATTTTTTGGTGCATGATAGTGAGAATGTGATAGGATTATATTTTTTAATTTGTTTACACCCTCCTCTAAGAATCTCAGAAGTTGAAATTTTATCTATTTGAATAGTTTGAGGAATCCCAAATCAATGGATAACGTGTTACTTCACAAACTCAATCATGTACTGGGTCTTGACTTCCTTGAGAGGGATGGATTCTGCCAACTTCGAAAAGAAAATTTTTTTAGTCATAATGAAACTTCATTGTTGATCTATTTCTAGTGGGTAAGGGACCATGATGTTTAATCCCCACACAACCAAGGGTTAGGAGTACTTCGATTAAAGGATAATATTTGGTTTCTAATGCATGAATTTGGAATGGGTTTGGACTGCATGTGGGTTTTGGTTAATTCTATTCAGTCATGGACCATGGTGGGATAGATAAACCCTAGTCCCTAGATCTCATGATAGAGATTCATTCATTTCGATAGGCCTTACATGACCCAACATGATCTTGAGGAATTAATTGAGGGATCACCTTTCCTGGATGAAACATGGGAGGATTCCACCATACAGATTCCAATAGAGAGTTTGGTATTAGTTTGAGTCATCATGAAGGGTAACTGACACCCCTCACTGAAGAATTCACTCATTCTCATATTGGTTTTGTAAGAGATTCATGTGTTGGACATACTCATTTAATGGGGTATTCCAATTTGGAAATCTCTTCATTGATGGGGAATGAGGGGGCCTTGTTGTAAAGGTTTCATTGGACATAAAATTTACCTATCAGTATTTATCCAAATAAGTGATGGGGGTGATGACCATGTGATGTGCCACATTAATGACCAAGTAATCTTGTTCAGACACTCAAATGGATGCATCTAGTACTTCCAATTTAAGGTAATTGTTATTCTATGATCGGTGAACATGAGTTACCTTTAGATGGGAAGGAAACTAAGACATTAACTCATGTGTATTCTCTAGTAATGAGATGAGTGTTGGATTCCTACTGATGTAGAAACCATTTATCCTCTTTATATGTAGTTTATATTCTAACTTTACATACAGTTGATGGACATCAATTTCAAGTTCCATCTCAAGACCAGAAATACGGTAAAAATATAAGGCCTCATTTTCGGTGTTCCTCATACGATAGGAATTAATATATAAAGAAGGCCTATATGGGAGTGATGAATATAGTCCCATGTCCCACCTAACTTAGTTTTGTGTTTTTTTATCCTTCTCTTGGTTAGTGTATTTTAATCACCATTGAAGTGTATAAGGAAGCATAATACAGTTTAATCAATGAATAGGATAGATACATATGGGTAGTTAGAATCAATGGGAAGTTACTCAAGGGTAGAATGTGTATCTAGGAAGATTCCCAGTACATAGATGCTTTCTGGGAGAAAAATATGATGTCGAACTCTTACAAAATTACTACACAAATTAATAATCACCTAGTCAACATGGGGTGGTTAAGGATATTCCTTAGAGGTTTTACATGAGATACCAATTGTATCTTATGGTCCAACAAGTTTTCCCACAACTTATAAACTATAAAGATCAATGTGAGACATCTCTTCACGATGGGAGAGTATATGTTCTCTAGGTCAGTAATTATACGGATGAGGTAATACACTTTTTTCCCTACCATCATTTGTAATCATATCTAAAGGGGTTACATGGTATCGTTCTAGGGAACTCATATGATGGGACTAATGATTTCTTGATATGGGTGGTATCGGGAACAGATGAGGTAAAAGATAATCCTTGATATCTTCAAATATGATCTATGAATATTTATCCTATAAGTAAGTTGTCTGTTTCATCATGATCCTTGAAAAGGGATTACATTTACCATATATATTCAAAATTAATCACTGAATATAGGCTATGTGACCGTATAGGCCTTACAATTTCAAGAGATTATATAGAGGAGGCATTTGTCTAATATCCTCGATCTTCTTTATATCGATCATGATGCCTCTATATCTAATAATGATGATATGGATCTTTATAATGGTAACTGTGAATTAGAATATTATTTGATTCATATTTAGGTTATGGGAGTGGAGTTTGTAAAACACATTCTCAATATCCTTTTGATGGTCCTATTATTGGGGATATTTAACCACCAAATCATCAACAAATCACCCCACCAATGTCCCAATGAGTGGGTTAAAGGTATGTTCATAGAAAAATGGTATTTATCCCAATGTTATTAAAAGAAAATAGATCACTTGATAGAAAAATGTTCCATGAGGTTCTATAAAGGTGAAGGATTATTCATCTTTGGGGGCCATCCAAATCTTATTAAACCTTGAGTACCCATCTATAAAGTACTAGTCTAGGAAATCAGTGGTTATTTCGATGATTAGGTATGTTATCAAAAGAAAAAAATAATCCTTTGGGATGTGGAAGATATGTTTCAAAAATAATATGTGGAATCTAATATTTCTTTTCTTCTTCCTAACAGGAAAAATTTTGTTCATCCAATTTGGGTATTAGACTTCTGTGGAGAAGTTGTATTTGATAAGTTTATTAAATTGATCTTCAATTGTGGCTCTATGGGAAGGTTTTATCTTCCTATGAGGATGTATGAACCCATTGTGGCTTGCTGGGAGACCAAGGTGATGAAAAAAACCTATGGTTATATCCCATAAATTTTCTTATAGCTATAGGTGAATACATCATGGTGATACTTTTATAAAGACAAATATTGTTGATTCTTGCTTGGTGTTTTTACTACACTGAGCAGTGTCATCCTTATGACTTCCTCGGTGTCAATATTCATCATGGTCGACTCATAAACAGTGGTGGGGACATCCACCTCCATGGTAAGATAGGTTTTATCAAAATCCTATTATTCTTATGAAACATGAGGAACAATGAAAGGAGGTAACTATTCTAGGGATGTAGGCCTGGGAGTAGTAATTTCATCTGTTTGGGCAGGGTTGGAATCCTCAATGGGGGATTACTACACTATGGATACCTCAAATAAAAAGGCAGATGATCTACTGCCACATGGTTTCCACCATTGATATCCACCTTTAATATAAAATAAATGAGGTTGATTCGACCTACATTGAGTCACCCATAATTTTTAGATCATTTAGTATTGTTATATATTAGTGGTCGTGCTAAGAACCTCTCAGCATGAAATGAGAGTATGATTTCCATGTCATAGCCACACCTACCACATATAGTAATATGAAGTGATCAAAAATTATTCCTTCTTCATGAAGAAAATGAAAAATATTTCATGATCAATAGTTTTTGGTTACATCTGATCAATTGGTATGATTATACTACAATTCAAATCCACCAAAGGTTTCACTGAGGTGGACATCAGATCATTGGGGTGTTGAAATTCTTGAATCCATTAGTCTAAAAAAATTTCCCATCATTTTCTTAGTATACCACATCTAGGTTGTGGGATTCATAAGAGTTGAAGGTGGAGCATCACAATGAAGTACTCTTACTTGAACATTGATGGAGTATTTAAGTAACTGAGGGTATGAAGAGGGGAGCACTATGTGTAGATGGGGATGGGGTATTCCGAGTATGGAATCTTATGTATTAACTTATGAGACAACCAAGAACTCATTTCATTAGATAAAATCACTTAATTTAATCATCAATTGAATCATCCCACATTCCTTATCCTCTCTATTATCATATCCTTGAATTTTTATGTTGGATGGAGAAATATATACTTCAAGGTGTTGAAAATTTTGGAGATCTTGGGTTCAGATGAGGTTGATCCTAGATCCAGTATGCACCAGTAAAAGATGGTTATCCATGCCTTTTAACTACCCTATGACATAAAACATGTGTACATGCACTTGAATAATGGAAACCTTAGCTTTCTCAGGGAAGGAAATGGTATCTTAGCATTCTTCTTATTTGGTTTCCTCCGCATTATAGTGACAATAGGTAGCTACCTCAATTTAAAACTATATAGGACTATCAATGGTTTCAATTAGTTTATCATGCATCTCCTTTGATAGGTGGAGTTCATTTAGGATCTATATCCTTTCTTGTATGCTAGAAAAGTGTTTCATCACATCATACCTTTGGGAAATGGGAATGATCCTACACATAAAAGGGTAGATATATTGATGGGATCATGGTGAGTTCCACTGGATGAGGCACAAGAACATGGATGGTGATTATCGTGTTATACAGTTGACTGTATGGTTCTGGTTGTATAATAAATGGATGAGATCAAACCTTATTTATCCTCTGTTGAGTGATAGATTATTGTGGCTAAGTCACATTATGAACCAATATGTTCGTTTATTGAGGTTTACCTGAAGGTGAAACTTTTGAGGGTTTTTCATGCTTAGTAATACATAATGGTTACTACCTGTTCTCAACAACATTGACAGTTTATTTCAAATCACTGGTCCAGTTGTTTTGTCTTCCAACATGGAACCTACCCATCCTTTAAAGGAATCATCTAGAGGTTTCTAATGGGGTCATATATTGTTTCTCATTATCGGTCACAATATATCAATCCATCAGTATAACTATTTTTATGTAAGCATATTATTGTTCATAAATGATGGAGTATTCCAGGAAGGTATGTCTTCAAGGGAATTATCCCTACTTGGGTGCATAAAGTTTCTATGAATTGGAATTGATTTTGGAACTAGAGGGGGACTCTGATTTCCCAAGATGAACTAGTATATATCCTTCCTATAAATAGAGGCCTATGATGATGATGTTGTTGAATGAAAAGGTGTAGCGACCAAAGAGGTTTCAGGTATGCTCAAAAAATATGAATAATGTTGTGGTCAGGAGCTATAATCATAAGAGATAAAAAATAATTTTTTATTTTTGTACTTTCACCAAGAACTAGCAACCATTAATTGGAGTCCTCATCGTCACTTTAGAGGGTGGTAGATACATAAGAAACCTATATTGGTATGTCACCCAAATCTTCCAAGTCACTATATACCAAGGCATGGATCCAATATTTTAAGATGATGAACTATTTTATTTTGGTTCAAACGATCCTATGATACATGAAGTACCATGAAACATGAACATCCATATAGAAGTAGATATTTTCCATCTACTTGAAGAAGGTGGTTCTAGGTGTCTTGATTTTTTGAGGATATTGGGTAGCATTTTCACAATGTGGTTATGCCTGACATGGATTCTCTTAGTGTGTCATGTCTGGTAGATGTTCTTGAAGGAGAATAGTCAATTGAGATTAAATAAATATAGTGGTAGCTATATCTCCCTTGAATGGTCTCTATGAAAGATCCAAAATATTTAACGGGTGAAACCACTATTTGGTTCAAGTAAAGGATTCTACAATATGATTATATGTTTTTGATAATTCAAGAAATCTACAAGGATTTCTTATAGATATTACGGTAGGGAATATCACCTACAAAAAATTCTCCATGAATATCCCCAATAGTTGTTTCTGATATAAACAAACATCAAGGAAGTTCATGATTCACTTCCATTAGTAAATGATGTAATCTTATCACTCATCAAGACTCTTTTTACAATTTTAGAGATCAGTGATACTAGTCTTGCACATGGTGTAGCTAAACTAGTAGATAAATTTAGACCCTCCTATATGGTAATAAGTCTCATGGATTCATGAATGTACTATAAAAATAGAAATTCCTTATAGGATCAAGAAAAAACACATATTCTAGGAAGCGCCATGCTTCTCCATAGTTCCCAACATTTTGATGCATCGTGAGATAATGTGGGACAAGTACTACAGTGGATCACCTATGTCGTTGAATGGGGTGAAACTCGGATTACAAAACATCAAGGGTGGATGGAAATAGACCACCCATGAGAGATATGGATACCCTTTTGGTGGTATTGTGATATTATACATCTCTAATTCCACAATATAGTCAATAAGAGGAGATAAAATGTCATCTTGATGAGGGTTGGTAGCCAGTAGTGACTTGACCAGCCATCTGGATCAAGAATAGAAGTGATCATGGTCATAATATGGGAAGTAATACAAGTTGGTTGGGGTAGGCTTGTCATATCTATGTCATTTACCAAATCCAACATCCTATACCTTTATTGGATGCACTATACCACCATCCTTGACATTGGGTTCTTGGATAAGAAGGAATTAATGTTCAGTTGGAAGGGGTGGGGTAGGGTCCCCTTGAAAATTATCTCACTCTAGGAGTTTTTCATTGAGGATATTGACAGTGAACCTATTGTATACCTCATTTCCCTATATCAAGGTGGAAAATCTAATATCGAACTTGGTTTAGGTTGCAGTATTAGATGGATTTATGGATTCAACGATCCACTTTTCCATTCAATATTTTGACAAGTGAGGGGAAGTACCTATGTGGGAGGGGGTATTACAAGGCCCAACATCTATCTTTTATAAGGTGTACATGCACCTATTGAATGATATAATAGGTGTTTCATCATTCCTCAGGTTAGATTCTCTCCATTATTCACTATGTCATCTATTATCATCCAATGTATTGATCGTAACAAAGTTAATGGGGGTAGAAGCCAGAGAGGATCTTTCACTTTTAACGGGTGCATCAACCTAATGATCTCATTGTTTTCAGGGAAGGGGACTGAAATTGAGTGCATCATACTACCCCAAACACTTGATTTTTACATGGGGATATTCCTTAAAAATAATGAATTGTAGCACAGTGATGCTCCAAGAACATTTTAGCTAAAATATTTGGAAGCATCCATTGGAATAATGGCCTTAAAACAGTATAAGTGGAACAATATCAACCTCTTGATATTATTGAAAGATTTATTTTACATTCTCATGTCTTGCTAGGTATGTTAGATGGCTATCAAAGGGGCCATGTAATTTTTTAAAAACATTTTGTGAAATCAAGATTCATGGTCACCTATCAAAGAATTTGGCATGGTGAAATGAAAGGAAACAGATTTCTTGAATAAAATTGATATTTGATATATGGATAGAATATACCATATGTCTTATTATTACTAATTATTCTTATGGGAGTATATTTCTGGATCTCCCTAACCTATAATAATCATTTTCTAGGAAATAGGGTGGTAGTGATGTAGAACTACTTTGAAACTAACTTTCTACCATGGGTGGAATCACATTGACCAATCGACCTAAAACTTCGGAGTATATTTCAGAGGCTAGGATAGCATCATGAACATATCCATATAGAATGTTGTTCTATTTATTTCTCCTTATAAGTAATGGTGTCACCCACAATTCCTTATATGAGTGTTCACCATAGTCAGATGGTTCGAAACTAGATTCTAACATCTTCCTTACTTATAAGGTGGTGTTAAAGAGGAGGTAAGATGATGTTGGTAGGGATAGATACAAAGATAGTCCCTATAAGGAAAAGAAGGCTTCCTACAAATTCACATAACTACTACTGGATGAAAGTACCTTATGGTCCTCGATATCAAGAATGGTTAGCCTCAATTAACGAGATCCTTTCCAAATCTCAAGAGGTGAGGGTGAAGGTGTTTCCATCGAGTCATTTTTTAGCTTAGATTATGACAGTTTAATGGTGATTTGAAGTTTTCCTCATTCCATCCCTATCCAGAGTGGGAGTTCCGCAAGTTAATTCCATTGAGTGTTATGAGGATTTTTTCAATGTGTGTTCTGGTCGGTGTCATGGGTAGGGCCCCTAGGGAGATTTTTTTCCTTTCTACCTTAGGGTGGATCATCGGGGAAGGGGATGTTTTTAGCATGGGGATAACCTTTGTTTTAGTTGATGGTGCTATCGGGAGGAACACCATGATGGGATTGTTAATCAAGGTATGACCCATGATGGTTATAATTGGAACCTAAAATAAGGAGTTTCATCCAGACCTTCTTGCTATGATGAATGGGTATGAATACCAATTAGGAAATGATGGTCCCTTGGACAGTGGTTGTGAGGCTAGGATGAGGTATGCCAATAGTGGAAGGGTCCAATGGTTAAGAAGTGGAGGTAACCTACATGGTAGGGTTTTTTTACTTTACTTAAGGTCAAAGTTAATGATTTTGGAATAGGGCTATTAGAGCAGGGATAGGATTGGTCTGCACATCAGCTTGTAGTGCTTGTCAACATTGTAGGCATGGCCGGCCAGGATCCCACTTGGGAGGCTCTCAGGTGGTGGCTATAGTTGTCATATATTCTACATATCCTACCTCCACTTAATAGGGTAATGATCAATTAGAATGTTATATAATGATGATTTCTAAATGGTTGACATTCATGGTTGGGTGGTTTTCCCACTCTTTGACCGTTGAGGGGGGAATCATCATTATATATCTCATGCTACATTGTACTTATTTTCTTTATACATAGTTAGGATGACCACTTCATATTTGTAATGAAAAACAAGGGAATTTATGTCCCTCCTTAGGATGATATCAGAGGGGTAAATAATGTGAGGGTGCATTGTAGAGATGATAGTGGTGGATATCATTGAATAAGGGTATCACTGCAAGATTTAGTAACCATTGGTTCTCATTCCCTCTCACCTATTGGAAATGGGTCATCAAGAATTTACATCATCTTGAGTCATATGGGATTTATGAAATAAACAATATGTACAAGCTTGTAACGAAAAAATTTTTTATGAATAAAATTCCATTTCTTTTAATTAAATGTCTTATGGATATAGAAAACAGACGCACTCCATTTGTTTTATTAAATCCAATTGGATTTAAAATACCATTAAGTATCCTTACCATTAATATTATAGTCATTTAATAGTGATCACATGACTAGTATAAGTATAGGGTTCTAACAAATCCTTTTAACATATAAGAAGGAAGTGATGGCATCAACCAGTAGGATCATACCCTATAAAGCGCATTTATCAAAGATTATAAGGGAGATATCATTTATAGGTTTTTTCCTAGACCCAGACCAAGATGAGATGCAACAACTTAAGAATGAGTGAAACAGTTTACGAGATAAGTTCAAGCTCATCGAGATCACGTCCCAAATAATGTTCACTAAACGACCCCATGAAGGCCCCACCATCGCACACCTTACTCTTAAGGAGTATAAGGGTGTTATAAGAGGTTATGTAATAAGTTATTAATTACCTATTGTGTAATCCCATTTTATAGATAAAATTATTATTCCATCAATTCATTTATAGATATAGTATTTTTTAAATAAATGATGAATTTGATAAATTGATTTTTCTGGTAAAAATGGTAATTTTGAGAAATATATACATTATTAGATTAAACTATGGTTTTTATTAATAATATTATAAAAAATATTCTTATAAATGAATATTATATTAGTTTCTTATTTGTAAATTATTAGGTAATCAGTTTGATAAGATTTATTTTTTTATATGATAAAACAGAAAGTGTAATTTTAAAGAATTTATTTTAAATAATTTTAGAATTTTTTAAATAAATATTATTTAAATAAAATATTCTTATAAAATTACTTTTATTAATAAAATATGAGTATATAATTTTTATTAAGACAAATGTAATTTAAATTATGGTTTAAAAACTGTTTTTGTCAAAACCCGTCAATTTTCAATAAATGTCGGTTATCATTTTAGAAGTGAAAATTCACATATTTAGAAAATTAGTTAGATAATGTGAATATTGTTTTTGGAATAAAAAAATTTAAATTATCCAATGGTGAATTTTTCAAAAAATTTAGAGACAGTCAAATTTTTGGGTAAAAATTAAATAATATACAAATATTGAGTGTGTTTTATGACATGCTAATAACCCAATAAAATAAAAGGTATCTTCAACCAATATAGGTTTTAAATTTAAAATAATATGATTTTAGATTTATTTTACATATTTTATAATTCATTAGTGAATCCACGAAAATGTATAACATATTTTATTATTTAAAATTCATTTTCTTGAGGGTGTGTAATGTCCGGACCCGACTTACCACTAAACTGATAGTCAGACCGGTTCACCACATGTCCTCATGTGTATTTCACCAAACACCAGAGGCTACTGACCAGTAGCAAGGGACTAGGATGTGATAGTGGGGAAACTATTCCCTCATTGGCAGAGTGTAATACAGTAGAATAAATAGTAACAAATAACAAAAGCAATAAACAACATGAAACTAAAACAAAACTGTTGAAATATGGTAGACAAATACCCAAGTTTTAACCATAAAAATAATAATACAACATGTTACATGTTCTAAGAAAACATCGAAACCTGATACATTGTAGTCAAATACAAAACAATACCAAATTATGTTAAAACAAAATAAAACTCTGCAGCATCGCAAGCCTTGTCTTGTTCCCATTCTCTCCTACTCTTAAGAAACAATCATGTACCTAAAAAAGGAGCCTTTCCCCTATCAAAACTTGCAGTAGAATTGTATTTTTGGGCCCAAAATCTTGATTGAAATAGGGTGTGAGAAATTAATCCCATTAGACAACCACCAAAGGTCTGTGCCAATCTATCAGTGAGTATATGAAGCAGTTGTGTATAGTAATAACATGCAATAATCTAGTAGGCACTCAGAAGTAAAAAATCCTACAAGTACTGGTATTTATTTATAGAGTTTAATATTTTCTCTAGTAGTTCATTTACTTGAATAATTTAAGTCTCAAAATTCGACCTAAGCCCAAAATTCCCCATAGAAAAGTAATAATAACATAAGTATGAGAAGGCCTTCTAACTAGTAAGTAAATTCTGAATCCATGCTTGTGATTTGGCTTGGTAGACATGTCACAATTTATTCCATTACATCATTTAAGTATAACCCAATTTTGTGATTGAGGTTCCTAAGTTAGAATTCAAGTATCACTATAGGTGTAATTCTACCGAAATCCTACAAGTCCATTCTCAGCAGTCCTTAAAGGGAGCCCGAGTATCACTCTCGATGTTGGTATAAGTTCAAGTGAGTATGTCCTTAGATGTCCTACTAGGGAGCCCCAAGGTATCACTCTATGTATAAGTTTATGTCAATTTAGTTTTTACTTGGTAGTCCTAAAAAAGAGACCATGTGTCACTAATGACATAACAAAAAAAACCTCTCGATCCCATCCATGGAGATCTAATATGATCCCATGTATCGCCCAAGTTGCAAGGTACAATATTCATGAAATTCTGTTCATGATGTTCTAAGTTGAACCCATGTATCAACCAATTCTATTTACCATTTATCCATTTAAAATTCAATAAAATATTCCAACCTTCTTAACAATCAAAAACAATACATGGAAAAGAGGAAACCAAAATCCCAAATCCATAATCAAAATCTCACAATTCTAAGACAATTGTAATTTCAAATATAATCAAGTTCATTTAAAAACCCCAAAATGGCCACAAGAAATCATGCCCATTAACATCATTGGGAAAAACGGCCAAACCATTTAAGGGAAATATACTCGCGGGGTGTCCGTTAACCAATAAACAAATCCAAACATGATTCAATTCATTATATTCATTATCACGACAACATTTAAATAATAAGAAGGATTGATTTCCTTTCAAGGAAACACCCTATACATGGGTGTCTGGTACAACGTCACATATAAACACCTCAACAATTAATGAGAGGCACAATACCACCTACCTCAATGTTTTATAGCTAATATAATCTGATGTCAACCCTTGAATCGGCCTAGAATGGCATAGATCTAAGAAAAGAGGTAAATCATTAAACCTTGAATAACTTCCTCAAGAAAAAAACATCAAGAACGACTGAAGGATAATAAATCTCTTACCAAGATAAATCCAATGAGACCGAAGTCACTTCAATCGAGTTCTGGACAATGAAACAGGTGAAGGAAACATTCTCGCAGGTCTTTCTTCTTCACATGGAAGCTCCTCTGTCCATAAGAAAGTAAAACGAGGCTACTACCCGTTTTAAGTCAAATTTTAGTAGTATAGGGCATTTAAATCCATATACAAAGTGTGTATATCATTTTACTGTTCATCAATTCCCCAAATTACTTTACATGTCCTGCACCGACCTTTCCAACATGACTACACAGTGTGTACTAGGAATTACATGACATGTAGTGGCATTTTCTTCTCTTCCTAGACAACAGAAGAACACACCATGTATCCCCATCCTACATGGCCATACTACACTGCGTTTATATAGGAGAACAAGATTTGTTATACTAAAAAGTATCACCTTTCCAGTTTTCCTTGTTTTCTCACAAATAACTCAAAGGAAAATAAAAATGAAGAAACAATACCTCATAAGAAGAATTGGGTTCTTACAAACTTCCCCCCTTAAATAAAATTTTCCCTAAATTATCCTTCAAAGGGTGGTGATGGAAAATCTGAGAATAACTCCAGCCACTGAGCACATACGTCGGCCTCCCTCTCCCAAGTCACGTCTTATACTCATTTTTGCTACCATAGTACCCGTACAAGAGAAACTAAAGGTCCAAGGAGAACCTTCATGCTCCTGTAAACTATATGAATCAGATTCTCCTCGAAGGATGTATCAACCTAAAGCTCAACCTCCTCAGGTGAAAAAATGTGAGACGGTTCTAATTTATAGCAGCACAACTGAGATATGTGGAAGATGTCGTGCACGACTTGGTACCTCTAAGGCAACTGACCTGACTCATTCCAGAATCTCAAATGGTCTGATATATCACATTGAGAGATTACCCTGTCTTCTAATACTCCTCTATACTAATCTAGGTGCAACATGTAATAAAACCCGATCTCCTACCTTGAACTCAAGAGGTCATCTTCGTCGATCAGCATAAGATTTCTAACAATACTGCACGGTATCAATCCTTCTCTAAATCAAGTGAACCTGCTCAATAGTCTTTTGGACAAGACGAGGTCCCAACATAGCTGGCTCTCCTACATCCAACCAACACAGGGGTGATCAGCATGGACTATCGTACAAGGCCTCATATAGAGCCATCTGAATAGTAGCATGGAATCATTGATGATAGGAAAACTCAACCAGGGGTATATGTTTCTCCCAAGATCTCCCAAAGTCTTGGAAATATGCACTTAACATGTCCTACATCACCTGAATTGTGTGCTGTAACTAGCCATCTATCTGAGGTTTGTAAGCCATGCTCAGAAGCACCTGTGTACCCAATTCCCTCTGAAATATTTGCCAGAAATAAGACGTAAAGAGGGAATCCCTATCTGAAATGACAGAACATGGAACCCCATGAAGTCGTACCACCTCTCGAATATATATCTTCCTGAGATCATCAACACCAAAGGTCTCCTTGATCGGCAAGAAGTGAGCGACCTTAGTAAGCATGGCAACTACAACCCACACAACATCGTTTAATTTAGGCTACCTTGGAAACCCCATCACGAAATCCATCACAACATCATCTCATTTCCACTCAAGAATGGGTAATTTCTATAAAAGTCTAGTCGTCCGCTGATGATCCACCTTCACCTACTGACCGGTGGAACACCTAATAACACAACCAACTACTTCCCGCTTCATAATTGTCCACTAGTACCGATAGCTCAAGTCACAGTACATCTTGGTGACACCGGGATGCACTACCCAAGCTGAAGTGTTAAAATCCTACATCAGCTCCTCATGTATATCCCCTAGAACCCACACACGTCCATGGAAATGTAGAACTTCATCCTCGCCTATCGCCCATCTAGGAGGAGAGTCCTCACCTACCACACTCTCCTGTAGAACTAGGCCTTTGGAATCTGATAGTTTCCTCATCCTCGCTCTGTGCAGTATGGTAGAGGTAACAACCAAAGATGAAATATATGTCTATCCATGACCATTTTTCTCCTCTAAATGCATCTCAGAGAAAAAATCCATTAGCTACCACTCACCAATGGCCTGCTGTACTATCTATATCTTGGTCCTCCTACTCAGTGCATCAGCCACTACATTACCTTTGTCCGGAATATAGGAAAGCTCAAAGTCAAATAACTGAAGGAATTCCACCCACTGTCGTTGTCTCAAATTTATATCACGCTGAGTGAAGATGTATTTGAGACTTTTTTGGTCCGTGTACACCACAAAATGGTCCTCCAATAAATAATGTCTTCAGAAGCACAAGGCTTGAACAACTACAACCATCTCAAGATCGTTCATCAGATAATTTCTCTCATATGGCCTCAACCACTGAGACTTGTACGCAACTACTCGATCTCCCTGCAAAAGCACTACTCCTAGACAAATACCTAATGAATCATATTACATAGTGTAACTCTTTCCCAGATCAGGCAATATCAGTATCTATGATAAATTCAAATGTCCCTTCAACTCCTGAAAGGAAACATCACAAGAATCTGACCATTCAAACTTCACACTTTTCTTAGTCAAGTCTATCATCGGTGCTGCTAAGCATGAGAAGTCCTGTATTAAATTCTTGTAGTATCCAACTAGCCCCAAGAATCTCTGCACCTCAAAAACATTCTTGAGATAATCCCAAGTAACTACTGCTCGCACCTTCTTTGGGTCCACTGATACTACAGTCACTAAGATGATGTGACCTAGGAAGTGAATCTGATCCATCCAAAAATGGAATTTAGCAAGCTTATGATATAATTTTTTTTCTCTCTTTGTATTCAAAACGATCTCAAGGTGTTTGGAATGGTCATGTCGATTGTGAGAATACAATAAGATATCATCCACGAAAACCACCATAAAGGAATATAGGTAATGATGGAACAATCGGTTCATCAACGCTATGAAAAATATTGGCTCGTTCATGAGACCAAATGGCATAACCAAGTACTCATAGGGACTATTCATGATATGAAAATATGTATGAGGTATATATGTAGGTCGAACATGTACCTGGTGATATCCGGACCTCAAGTAAATCTCCGAGAACACATGAGCCCCTCGAAGCTGATCAAACAAGTCATCAATCTGTGGTAAGGGATACCGATTATTAACTGTCAACAGGTTTAGTTTCTGATAGTCCACACATTGCCTAAGGGTACCATCTGCCTTTTTCACAAAAAGGACCAGTGAACCCAAAAGGTGAATTACTAGGTTGGATAAAACCCTTAGTTCTAGATCTTACAACTACCTCTTGAGCTCTTGTAAATCTATCGTAGCCATCCTGTAATGATGAATGGATACCGGTACAACTCTTGGCACTATCTCGATAGTGAACTCCACCTCTCTTACCAGAGGTAATCCAGAGAATTCATCCAGGAAAACTTCCCAGAAATGATCAATCACTAGAAGAAAATCTTCCAAACATGTTCCTTGATCATCCAGATATAAACATGAAATCCGAGTTGTCATCCCGCCCAGCCCACGATGCTCGGATCCATCTCAGCTCACATGGACATCCCATTCTCCCTTGTATAGAAAATATCCACCCTCTGGTGACATAAAACTCACCATGCAGGGATAGCAGTAAATGAATTCCTGATAGGATAATAGCTAATCTATTCCTAGGATGACATCAAAACCCTTCATCTCTAAGACCTAGAGATCCCAAAACAAGTGACACCCATCAACCTCAAGGGGGCACTCCTTTCATAGGCGCACACCTTCTGTTCTAATCCCTAACAAAGTTTCTAGCATTATAACATTCTCAAAAGTATAAACACAAAGCCCAAGTCTCTCCACAAAGGGCACGTATATAAAAATATGTGCATCACCAGTATTAAAAATTGCAAAAGATAAAACAGAGGCAACAAGAATAATACCTCTGACAGTAGAAGGTCCAGGATCCTACTCATATTGGTTTGGTTTAAATTCATATGTCTGACCTGTTATACGACTCTATAACACAGTCTGGATACCCTGAGCTGAGCTTCCATGCTGTCACTAAGATCTAGGGGTTTGGCTACCACAACCATGCCCACCGCCTTGTCCTGAATGCCCCGTCGTATTCCAATTTTCAGACATGTGAGAAGCTACTGACCCTTCTCTTATACATGGAGTCTTTACAAAACCTATCTCACTAGCCAATCATAGAAACATCCTACAGAAGCAATGTAGATGGCCCATCTTGCCACAAGAATGACACTAAACTAGGTCCTTCGGGCACTGAGGCCTCAGATGTCCCTGTCTACCGCACTGGTAGCATCTCACCTGACTACCGGAAGAAAAGTTCTGGCTGCTCATATCACCGTGAGAAAACTCCATACGATGCTTCTTGCTTCTCATCGAGACAGTACAGGATCTCGGTGTTGAACCTCCATGGCTCGCACCCCCAGATTCCTATAAGTTGTGCTCTGTAATTAGTTCCTGATTCATAATAGTAGAGACATAAGGTAACCTGAATACATTCACCTGGGATCAGATTTCAAACCTGAGACCATCCTTAAATTATCTATCATTCGATACATCATCACCCATTAGAATAGGTGAGAATCACTGAATCTCAATAAATTGGGCTGAATGATCCATAATTGATAGTGTTCCCTACTTCAAGTGCATGAACCACTAGGCTTGGTCGGCCCTCAGCATCTCGAGAAAATAATAATCATAGAAGGCCATCTGAAATTTTTCCCATATCATATCCCGATGACGCCCTTGCCTAAGTGATAACATCCCACCATATCTTGAAATAATTATGCAATATATATGTTGAGAGCTTGAACCTCCTCTCAAAAGGAATCTCTAGATGCTCGAGGATAATCAAAACTGACTCTAACCATGATTCCATAGCTTGTGGTCCACCATCCCCGGAAAAATTAGGCGGATGTTGCTGTTGGAATATACGCATAAACTCTTCCATAGATGCGGTAGCCTGAGGTTCTCCCTAGAAGGTCTACATGAACTTCACAAAACCATCTCAGAACTGTGAGTCTGTACCCATGTCTGGTTTAATGGCTAGTGCTACAGCTGGCACAATTAGAGGATCTATGGGTATCCCTTGGCCTACCACCTCCGGTGTATACTCACCACCAATCTCCTGGTGCATTGCTCAAGGTTTTCGTGGTGTAATTTCTCTATGAAGTCCAGCACACACACCTCAGCACAAGTTTAACTAAGAGGAAACAGTAACTCATAAGGGAAAAGTTGGACAGAGAAGGAAAAACACTTAAGTTTTTCAAAATAGGATTACATGGCATGTATAACTCCTTACACAGTGTGTTCTTCTAGGAATCTATATCGGAGTGTGCTTTTTCCCAGCATGGTTGTGTATCACCCCATGTATACAATGTGTTTCCCAAGAGACATGGTGTGTACTTGATATTATTTCCCTCCTTGGAACTTACTGGTGTAAGACTACACGGCGTGTTCAACCTAGAAACGGCATGTGGAATTAAGTTTTCATCCACCCATGTTTTTAGTCACACAACCGGATATATGGTCTACTTATACATGGTGTGTACTCACATTACACGGTGTTTCCTACTCAAAGCTCGGAAACTTGTGTTGCCTCCTCACACAGCAGGTTTCACGATCAGGGATTACATGGCACATATACATGGTACATGGCATGTTCTTCTTAAAATTTAGAACATATTATTCCCCGAATAGGAAGAACACGCGACATGTTTGGCTAGGCTACACGCTGGGTATATTGGGTTTTTTAGGACAAAAACTCCATATTGCTTAGAAAACCCCTGTTCCACAGAAAACCCAATCATAGGAATGCCAAATTATAATCTATGAGGGCACATACTCCCCATAGATCAAGGATTGGAACCCAATAAGAACATATCATGATACAATTATAGATAAAACTAAATCATGATCCGCCAAATTCAAGTCCAAGAGGGCCCATACACCTCTAGAACCAAATTATGGAATCCATTTAATCCAAACCATATCAAATACCAATACACCTATCACAACAACATGCATAGCTATCACATCATCTATCACAACAACATGCGATAACTAATGCATCCTAGATGGAATGGAATACTGCATGGCATGTGATTCTAACAAGTGCTTATATGATGCATGAGATGGAATACCCTTATCTCATTAGGATGCAACTAAAATATTACCCACAATGTATCAATAGCAATAGCATAAATCAAGTGCGTCACCCAATAGTGAAATCTGTACAACTGTAAAACCATAAAATCACAATTCATTCGAGGTGATTCAGATTTTCCCTATACATGGGATAGCTACTCCATGGAATAATTTATTACCAAATCCATTTTTACCTCCTATCTGGTCTATTGTCTCCAAATTGTAAGTCAAAGAAGAACGAAATCCCTCTAATACTAATTTATAATGTCCCAACCAGGCTTACCACTAAAATGATAGCCAGAACGGTTCACCACATGGCCTCAAGCACATTTTCCCAAATGCTAGAGGCTGCCAACTAGAAGTGAGGGATTAGGGTGTGGTAGTGGGGAAACTATGCCCTCATTGGTAGAGTGTAACACAGCGGAATAAATAGTAACAAATAGCGGAATAAATAAACAACATGTAACTGAAAGAAAAAAGTGAAAATCTGGTAGATAAATATCCAAGTCTCAACTATACAAATGATAATGCATCATGTTACATATTCTATGAAAATAGTGAAACAAGATACATTAGAGTCAAGTACAAAACAATACCAAAGTATGATAAAACAAAATGAAATTCCACAGCATCGCAAGCCTTGGATTGGTCACATGCTGTCATGCTCCTAACCAACAATCAAGTACCTGAAAAAAGATTCTTTCCCCTATCAACACATTTAAAAATACAGTCAGTTTGGGCCCAAAATAATAACCCAAATAGGGTATGAGAAATGAATCCCAATAGGAAACCACCAAAGGTATGTTCCAATCTATCAGTGAGTATATACAACAGTTGTGTATAGTAATGACATGAAGTAAACTAGTAGGAAATTGTAAGTAAACAATCCTACAAGTACTAGTATTCATTTATAGAGTATACTATGTTCATTAGTAGTTCATTTAATTGAAGTATTTAGGTCTCAGAATTCATCCTAATCCTGACATTCCCCGTAGAAAAGTAAGAACAACAAAAGTCTCAGAAGACCTTCTAGAAAGTAAGTAAGTTCTGAATCCAAGCTTGTGCTTTGTCTTGGCAGACATGTCACAATTCATTCCATTACATCATTAAAGTGTAACCTAAGTCTATGCTTTAGGTTCCTAAGTTGGAATTCAAGTATCACTATAGGTCTAATTCTACCGACATCCTATGAGTCTGTTCTTAGTGGTCTTATAGGGAGTCCGAGTATCACTCTCGATGTTGGTATAAGTTCAAGAGAGTTTGTCCTTAGTGGCCTTATGAGGGATCCCAAAGGTATCACTATATGTATAATTTTAAATCAATTTAGTTCTTCCCGGGTGGTCCTACTAGGGAGCCCAAGTGTCACTAATGACATAACAACCAAAACCTCTTGAGTCCGTCCATGGTGATCTAAGTTGAACCCACGTATCACCCATGGTGCAAGGTACAACAGTCATGTGAGTCTGTTCCCAGAGTTCTAAGCTGAACCCATTTATCATCCAATGCTATTTACCATTTATCCATTTGAAATTCAATAAAAACATTACATCTTTCTTAACAAGAAAAAACACTGCATGGAAAAGAGGCAACAAAAATCCCAGAGCCATAATCAAAAGCTCAAAATTCTAACAGAATTGCAATTTCAAATATAATCATGCTCATTTAAAAAACCCAAACTAGAACAATAAATCATAAAAAATTACATTTTTCGTTGAAATGGCCAAACCGGTTATTTGAGGGACACACACCTACGGGGTGGCCCTTAACCAATCAACAAGTCCAAACATGATTCAATTCATTGAATTCAATATCACAGCAACATTAAAATAATAATAAGGATCATTTTTCATTCAAGGAAACACCCTATACATGGGTGTGTGGCACATAATCAAATATAAACACCTCAACAATTAATGATAGGAACGAGACCACCTACCTCGATGTCTTATAACTGATATAATCTAACATTGGCCCTTGAATCGGCCTAGAACGGCGTATATCTAAGAAAAGAGGTAAATCATTAAACCTTCAATAACTTCCTAAAGAATATAAATCATAAATAATGGCTCAATGAGAAGAAATATCTTACCGATAGTAATCTAACGAGACCTACGACACTTGAATCAGGTTCTGTATGACAAAATGGGAGAAGGAAATGTTCTCGCAGCTCCTTCTTCTTCACCCAGAATTTCCTCTGTCCAGAAGAAGATAAAATGATTCTACTGCCAATTTTAAGTTTAATTTTAGTAGTACAAGGCATGTAAATCCATATACACGGCATGTACATTATTTTACTCTTCATCAATTCTCTGACTTACTTTACATGTCCTACACTGACCTTGCCAACATGACTACACGGTGTGTACTAGGAAGTACACAACAAGTAGTGGCATTTTCTTTTCTTCCAGGACAATAGAATCACACACTGTGTATCCCCATCCTACAAAGCCAGACAATATGGCAGGTATATAGGATTACATGACGTGTTCTACTAAAACTTAACATTTTTTAGTTTTCCTTGTTTTCTGAAACACAACTCAAAGGAAAAGAAAAACGAATAAACAGTAACACATAAGAAGAACTATTTTCTTATAGGGTATGACTCCCCTCCATAGAAGAAAGGATAATATTTTAATTTATTTGGACCATGGCCTTATAAAATAATATTTTTCACTCCCCTTGGCCATAAACCATTAGAAAAAAACATGGGTTGGTTTGTAGTTTTGAATATTTTAGTGTGTAGTGTCCAAAACCAAAATAATAAAGAATTATCCCTCCTTTTTATATAAACCCACCCAATAACTCCTTAATCTCTACTCAAACTCCTTAAAGATCATCCTATATCTTCTCTTAACTCCCTAGAGTTCTCTTATGGTGCCCTAATCTCCCTAGAAGCATCTTCCAAGCCTTTGGGATCATACATCTAAGTAAGGGATAATCACTTTCCTTCCTTTGTCATTTTTTCTATGTTTCCTTATATTGTTATACACTTTTATTTTTTAATTAAAAATGATGGGGTATGTTTTTTATCCACCCTCATACATCCCTTATTATATTTAAATGGTTATATACCCCTTTAACTATCATTAATCTCTCCCATGTACAGTCATTACTATACCAAAATTCCGTAATGGATTTCTCTCTCCTCATTTCCATTCAAGAATTTCACTAATATTTTGCATCTAAGATTAAATTTAATGTATTGGGATATTATGATCCATGATCCCTTGACTTCCCATTTCCTGTCTAAATGATGAGAGACCCCTTTATATCTCATCAACCCATTTTATGAATCCCCATGTGTTATTATTATGTTGCTGAAATTGCACTGTAATTTTCCATGCCAAAATCATCGTGTAGTGAATATAATGCCCATTTATCTATCAATGGTATTCACCATTATGAACATATACATATTTATTATATAATTTCATGTATGTATTCCATATTCCTTTACCATGGAATAAATTATGATGTTGAATGAATCCATGTTATATAATCTATGTGGAACACTTAAGCATGAGATTAAAATGTTCATGAAGGGTGTACCCTGATAGTGCTCCAGCGCATTAGTTAATGTTTAGAATCATGATACATCATGTTTGGATAGGGTTTTAACTGATTCATTTATAGGACTTTTTTCCATCAAGATGTGATAGGGGTTCACCTGATTCCTTTATGTTAATGATACACTATTTTAAGTTGTTGGCACAATTCAATGCTATGATAATCGTGTTATATCATGTCTTTATATTCATGTTTCTCTTATGCTCCATTGATATATCTATTTTGTAAAATGTATCTCATTATCCATGTTATACCTTATTTTCTCCCTTACTGCGCTTTATAACTTACCATTTTCTTATGTATTTCCTTAGGTTATCCCATGAATTGATATGTACAAACAAATATTGTGGTCATGTATAAGAATTTTTCAATAAAGATGTTGTTTTTTATTTCTTAAGTTGTCACGTAATATTCCTAATACCCAAAGAAACTAGACCTCTCGATATTATGGGTTCTATTAAGTGCGGTTTTATATAATAAAGAATGTTCAAATGTGTAATAAAGACCAAGGTTATTATAGTTGGTATCAAAAGATAGGTTTAGTTATTTTTGGGATTAAGATTAGAAAACCCTAGTGAAAGACTTATAAATAAGACTAATTATAAGAAAACATCCCTAATGTTTTTTGATTATAGAGTAAGTGGTTTATCAAGAAAATACATCCATGTTTGGATACAAACAAATAGATTTGGTTCTGGCATAGATGTATCTAGTGGTAAAACCCAAAAAACACCACTTTGAGCTAGACTCAAATGGGAAATGGTGCACGACAACAGGCCTTGCATCACTCTTGGTTCGACACTCCTAGGGGATACTCTTTATTAAATACATAATCATAGTATAAAACATTATTAAGGGAACAAAAAATTCCCCTAAGAATATATGTTAGGAAATAGATCATGGATAACTTAGATTTATGCCTAGAAATTAATAAGCGTAGAAAATAAATGTAATTTATAAGTTATCCCTTTTTTATCAATAGACTCCCCTTTATGTGTATAACATATTAAAATAACTACCCAAAATTTTCCTTTCATTATATCCAATGGCTGGTAATTGGAGGACTCGAGCTAACAGCTGATGCAAAGGTCAATGTGATGAATGTTCTAGTGAGATGCTCAATTTAATGGGAGCAGGAATCGAAAACTTTTTCATGATACCCTCTCAGTTAAATTATGTTTTGAATTGAAAAAAGGTTCAAGAGGAACTTCCAAACCCCACCCCACCCTCCATAAATAACAAGTCACGATTGAGAGCTTTATGAGACAAAGGCCTCCTACTTTCAAAGGATCATTTGATCCCTCAATCGCCGAACAATAGATTAACACCATTGAGAAGATCTTCTCCATCCTTAAATATTCTAAACAAGATAAGTTTATTCTAGCTACTTATAATATGGAGGGTGAACCTGATAAATGGTGGTCATTGATAAAAAATACAAAGTCTGAGGAAGATATTGAGGCGATGGGGTGGAAGGATTTCCAGAAAATGTTTTTTGATAATTATTTTCCCCACATCCTTTTTCTTAATATGTAAAGAGATTTCCTTGGACTCATGGAAAATGATGAAGAATATATTGGTGTGTATGAGGAAAACGTCACCAAATTTTCATGATACGCCTCTGGTTTTGTTGTTAACCCTAAATTCATGGTTGAACGCTTCTTTGGTGGGATAAAACCTAGCCAACAGAAATCCCTGGTGATCCACGATATTGAAAACTATGAGGAGATTGTCCAATATTCTCTCAAACTTGATATGGAGATCGAATAATATCAAGGCTATCATGGGGATAAGAACCAAAAATTGGACTTTAATTCTGGGGGTCCGATTGATAAATCCAATGGTGTAAAGAAATTACAGCATCCCAATTGAAAATTGTGAGGAAAGAAGCACCCAAGAAATTACCTAATGGGCATGAGGAAATGATTTAGGTGTGGGAATGAGGGGCACCAAGCCAACGATTGTCGACAAGAAAAACCCACTACTACAATAGGAAAGGAAAGATTTATTAGACCCTCAACGCATTGTTCATTGCTAAAAATAAAAAAGAACTAGGGCACTTTGTGATCCAGTTCCCTAAGATAAGGGTTTTTTTTAGGCAACCGACAACCTCCAAGGCAGTAAGGGTGATCTTTTTACATCACTACTACCAAAGTGAATCCTGAAAATGAAGTGGTGATAGGTATGCTAGTTATTCATTCAATAATAGAGAACATAATTTTTTATTCTAGTTCTAAACATTCTTTTATATCCTTAAAGTTTGTTAGAATAATCCAAAAATCACCACAAATAATGGAAGTAGTGATTTTGGTGAAAACAGAAAATGGGGAAATTATTCCATCCCATGAATATACGGCCTCCCCTGTCACAATTTTTGGATTGAACTTCCCAAAGAACATCATCATACTTACCTTGGTGGAATTTGATGCAATTATTGGTATGTATTGGATTTCCCTATATAGATCCAACATAAATTGTTGTGAGATGGAAATCACTCTCCATATAGTTAATCGACCCCCAATTCTATACAAGTGCAAGGAGGAGGATGAATATTCTTTAGAACAATCATCTCATGCATGGATATTACTTCCATATGATCATGTTTATCTTTCTCAGATGCTTGATTCTAAAAAAGGAACCAACTTCAAATACATTATTATTATAAGGGAATTCACTAAAATGTTTCTTGATGAATTTTCTGGTCTTCCTCATAGAAGAGATGTTGAATTATCGATTGATCTTATACCTAGGATGTTACCAATATACATGAATCTTTATAGAATGGATTTTGTGGAGCTTGACGAGATAAAGAAACAACTACAGGAGAATATGGGTAAAAGGTTTATATGCCCAAGTGCTTCCCCATGTGGTTCGCCATTCCTCTTCATCAAGAAGAATGATGGGTCAATGTGCCTTTTCATTGATTAACGTGAGTTCAAAAAAATCATGACAAAGAAAATTTATCGTTTTCCACTAATTGATGAATTGTTTTATTAGATTCATGGAGCACAATACTTATCCAAGGTAGATCTCTGGTCAGGATATTACCAAGTAAGGGTGAAGAAGGAGGATATCCCCAAGACTATTTTTTGTATGAGGTACAGGCACTATGAATTTATAGTAATTCCTTTTGGACTCACTAATGATCTAGAAATCTTCATGGACTTGATTAATAGAGTCTAAAGATATTACCTAAAAAAATTTGGTTGTATTTATAGAAAATATTCTAATATACTCTAAAACCAATGAAGACAATGTGGATCATCTAAGCACTTTACTAGAGACCTTGTGAAAGAGGAAGCTCTATGGAAAGTATAGAAAATGTGAGTTCTGGTTGAAGGAAGTCTCATTCCTGGGGAATATCATCATAGGCAATGGGATATCTGTGGATCCTTCCAAAACAAAAGCAATTGAGGGATATTCGAGGCCGACATTTATTATGTATATCCATAGATTCCTTGAGATAGCTAGATATTATCATCGATTTGTGAGAAATTTCTCACGATTTTCAAACCCTCTTACCAAGCTAACATGAAATAGAGTAAAGTTTTCTTGGAATGATGAAAGTGAATAAATCTTCATGCAGTTGAAGAAGAGCATTATCACTTCCCATGTTCTCACATTACCCACAAGTGGGGAACATTTCATAATCTTAAGTGATGCTTCGAAGAAGGGCATGGGTTGTGTATTGATGTTGAATGACAAATTAATTTCCAATGCCACAAGGTAGTTTAAAATTAATGAGCAAAACTATCTCATGGATGATCTTGAATTGGCAGCATTGGTGTTTTCATTGAAAATATAGTGTCATTATCTCTTTGGGGAAAAGTGTGAAATATATGTGGAATAGAAAAGTATCAAATATATATTCACACAGAATGTTATGAACATGCACCAACGAAAATGGTTAGATCTCATTAAGGACTGTGACTGCTCAATCTGTTACCACCCTGGGAAAATGAACAAGTTGGTGGATGTTCTAAGTAGAAAGGACCCATAAATTCTATCTTTTATGGGAATTGATAAGGATAAAATATTCTTATATTTGATGAAGATGGACATGGGAATCATAAAGAATGGAATATCATCAATCCTTTCACAAATGATTACTCAACTGTATATTTTAGAAAGGATAAAGGATGCTCAAAATGATTATTATGTAATTTATAAGAAATTCAAAACTATTAGAAAATGGAAATCCTTGTAGTCCAACGTTAATGAATAAGTAATTGTGAGATTTGGGTCAAGACTATGTACTATATCAAATCAAGACTTAAAGAAATAAATTTTGGATGAGGCACATAGTTTTAATTTATCCATTTACCTAGGAAAAACAAAGATGTATGGGGATCTTCAAGAGCATTATTAGTGGGATAAAAAGAAGAATGAGATCATAGAATATACATCAAAGTGTCTGGTATGTCAGTAAATGAAAGATGAGAGGAAAAATTATAAGAGGGTGATGAAACCATTACCCATACCAACATGGAAGTGGGAAAATTACCATGGAATTTTTCACCGGAATTCCCATGAAATCCAATGGAAGAAATGCTATCTGGGTTTTGGTGAATCATATTAAAAAGAATTCACACTTTATTATGATTCAAGAGGATTTCTCATTGGATCAACTGTCACAGATATACATCGGAGAAGTGGTATGGCTACATGGTGTACCACTATAGATTTTATCTGATTGAGATCTAAGATTCACCTCTAACATGTCGTGAACATGTTCAATGGACGTCAAAGGAGGATGGGATCAACATCTTCCTCTGGTTGAGTTCTCTTATAACAACACTTTCTACTCAAGCATCCAAATGACTCCTTATGAAGCCCTTTATGGGAAGAGGTGAAGAACACCAGTGTGTTGGGAAGTTGGGGAGAAAAATCTTCTAGGTTCAGAAATGGTCGAAGAAAAAGTGTAGAAGGTTAAGACCATCTAACAGCACATCAAAGATGCTTAAAGTCAATAAAAGAGCTATGCTGACAACCGTTGATGAGTCCTACAGTTTGATGTTAGAGATATGGTGTTTCTCTACATATCTCTATGGAATAGAGTGATGATATTTGGGATGAAGGGAAAGATTAGTCCAAGGTATATCATCCCTTTTGAGATCCTTGATTGCATCAGATCAGTGGCCTATCGACTAACACTCCCACCAAACCTGTCTCAAGTACATGATGTGTTATATGTATCACTCTTAAGGAAGTACATACCTTTCCCATCGCATGTACTCAATCCAAAGGTAGTATAATTGGAGAATGATCTCTCATATTAAGAGAAGATGATAAATATCTTATATCATAGAGAAAAAGTTTTACAAAATAAGGAAATTCCCCTCATCAAAGTTTTGTGGACAAGCCACAAGTTAGATTATGTGATGTGGGAACAATAGGAAGTGATGTAACAGAGATACCCTCATCGGGTTTAGTTTTGGAAAAATAAATTTCGAGGGAAAAATTCTTAATGGTGGAAGGTTGAAACAACCCAACCTATTATGAATAAAATTTTCTTAATTTTAATCAAATGTCTTATGGATATAGAAAACACATGCACTCCTTCTATTTTATTATATTTAATTTGATTTAAATGAATGTTAAGTATCCTTGTTGTTTATACTATATTCGTTGAATATTGATCACATGACTAGTATAAATATAGGGTTATAACAAATCCTTTTGACTTAGACAATGGAAACGATGGCCTCAACTAGTAGGGTCATACCCTGTGAAGCCCACTTATTGGAGCTTCTCAGGGAGATGGTATTTTTGGGAATTCCCCTAGACCCATCCCAAGTCGGGATCCAACAACTTAAGCATTAGGGAAACCATTTATGGGAGAAGTTCAAGCTCATCAATATCACAACCCAAACCATGTTCACAAAATGGCCCCATGAAAACCCCACCATCGCACAACTTACTCTTATGGAGTATGTGGATGGTATAAGGGGTTATGTAATAAGGTATTAATTACTTATTGTGAAATCCATTTTTATAAATAAAATTCGTATTCCATCAATTACTTTATGGGAATAGTCTTTCTTAAAAAATGATGATTTTGATAAATTGATTTTTCAGGTAAAAATGGTACTTTGGAGAAATATAAATATTATTATATTAAAATATGGTTTTTATTAACAATATTATAAAAAAAATCTTATAAATGATGATTAGATGAGTTCCTTATCTATAAATTATTAGGTAACCAGTTTCATAAGAGTTATAATTTTATGAAACAAAACAGAAAGTGTAATTTTAAATAATTTTTTTAAGTAATTAAGTAATTTTTAAAATAATTAATATTTTAATAAAATATTATTATCAAATTACTTTTATTAATAATAAATGAGTATATAATTTTTATGAATTCAAATGTAATTTAAATTAAGGTTTAAAAATTGTTTTTTCAAAACCCATCAAATATTAATAAATGTCGTTTCTCATTTTAAAAGTGAAAATTGACATATTTAGAAAAAATGATTATTATTTTTTTTAAATAAGTACATCAACATTCTTCAATGGTGAATTTTTAATAATTTTTTGAGAGTGTCAAATTTTTGGTAAAAATTAAATAAAATATAAGTATATAGTGTGTTTTATGATATCATAATGAACAAATAGTGATGTAATTTATAACATAAAAGGGAAATTCGACAAAATATATATATTAATTTTAAAATAATATTATTTTAGATTTATTTGACTTATTTTATAATCCCTTAGTGAATCCTCTAAAATGTATCATATATTTTATGATTTTAAATTCATTTCCTTGAGGGTGTGACTCACCTCCACATAGGCAATGCTAATATTTTAATGTCTTCAGCCCTATTCCATATAAAGTAATTTTTTCCACTACCCTTTTCTAGAAACTAGTGGAAAAACCCATGGTTTGGTTTGTGGGTGTGAATATTTTAGTGTGTAGTGTCCAAAACCTAAATAATAAAGAATTCCCTCTCCTTTCCTATATAAACCCACCCAAGAACTCATTCCTCTTCACTAAAACTCATTGGATCTCATAATATATCTTATATACACTCCCTAAAGTTCTCCAAAGGTAACCCCAAGCTCCAAAGAAGCCTCTCTCAGGCCTTTGGGATCACACATCAAAGTAAGGGATCCTCACTTTCCTTCTTTTCTCATTTTTTTCCAAGTTTCCTTATATTGTTATAACCTTTTATTTTTCAATAAAAAATGATGGGGTATGTTTTTGAACCTCCCCCATACTTACCTTATTATATATTAATGATGAGATACCCCTTTCACTCTCATGAATCCCTCCCATGTACACCTATTACCATGCCAACATTCCGTAAGGGATTTCTCAGTCCTAATTTTCATTCAAGCATTTCTCTTATATTATGCATCTCAAATTACATGTCATATGGTGGGATATTATGATACATTATCCACTTAATACCCATTTAATTCCTGAATAATTATAAACCTCTTTCTCTATCATCAACCCATTTTATGAATCCCCATGTGATGTCGTTATGCTGCCAAAATTGTACTACGATTTTCCATGCAAAATCATTGTGTAGTGAATCCTATGCCCATTTCTCTATCAAGGGTATTTACCTTTATGAACATAAATTTATTTATTATATAATTTAATGTATTTATTCCAAATTCCTTTATCATGGAATAAATTATGATGTTTAATGAATCCATGGTATATGATCTATGTGGAACACTTAAGCATGAGATTAAAATGTTCATGAAGGGTGCACCCTGATAGCACTCTAATGCATTGGGTAATGTTTAGTATCATGATATGTCATGTTGGAATGAGGTTTTACCTGATTCCTTTATTATAATTTTTTCCATAATTTTGGGATAGGGGTGAACCTGACTCCTTTATGTTAATGCTACACTGTTTTAAGTAGTTTCCACATTTCCATGTTATGATAATCCTGCTATATCACGCAATTATATTCATGTTTCTATTATGATAAATTGATATTTCTATTTCCTAACATGTATTTTATTCTTCATTTTTTCCTTATTTACTCCCTTACGGGGCTTTATAGATCACCCTTTTATTATGTATATCCTCAGTTTATCCCATGCAATGCTAAGTAAGAAGGAATGTTAAAGTCATGTAAAAGAAGTTTTCAATAAAGATGTTGTATTTTTTATCTTCAATTGTCATTTAATGTTCATAAGCCCCAAATACTCTGGACCAATTGATCTTCTAGGTTTTATTAAGTGAATGTTTATGTAATAAAGCATGTTTAAATGTGTAATAAAGACCAGGGTTGTTATAAAGAATGATGAATTTGATTCCCAACTTTCCCAGTGTCATTCATCCTCTCCAAGGTGGATAGAGGACCCCCATCAACAATTTATTAGACCCAAGATTCCCAACATTCATCATATGTTCTTAGTTATTTGAGTGGAGGATCACATTGGGACCACCATTTTCTTTGGTGATTTCTAACACTGAATTTCTAGATCTTGTGATATCTAAATCTTGTGGTGTGAAAAATTACACATCTACTAAATGTTTGAAGATAATAGTTTCAAATCAAGTTCACTATTTTGTTTTCATATGATTTCAGCAAGGTTTTTCATTAGGGTCATGTCATGATTTTTCCAAGTCCCAAATTCCTGCTTTGCATAGGTAGGCAACCTCTACCACTATGGTTTTTGATGTAATATCCTTGATGAGAATGTGATGATGGTTTGTAGGTTTCTCGTTCTATGGAATCCTCCTTGGATTTTATCTCTTATTACTTATCTACATCATAAATTTGAATCATGTTCATGAAGATCATTCTGAGTTCCATCTCAAGGTGGATAGTAGATAATTACACTTCTTATCTCATTACTTGGTATCTACTTAGGGTTGGAGCTGATAGTGATGCTAGAAATTACTAAACATATATGTATGTTGGTTTATTGGGAATCTGTAAAACTATTTCTTATTCAGAATAGAGGGAATGTCTAGTATGGGACATCTATGGAATAGATCTCAAGGTATCTCATGGATTCATGTGAATAATTGAACCATGGATATATGGAATCTGAGTTATGCTTCCTCAGGGATCACATGTTGGTCATGTGTGGCAGGGAGTCGGATGTATCTGGTATGGTCATAGGTTTGAGGCCTTGTTTGGACACAACCACACAATAAAATTCATGTGGGTAATTTTCACTAGTTTAATGTCTTATGGAAAAATATCCCATTAAAACTAGATATGTACTAGGTTAGATATAGGCTAGTATTACATGGTGACATCTAGGTATAGCAAGGACCTTCAATTCGAGTGGTGAGTTTTAGTGTGTTTCTATGGGAAATAATCACACGTCAGAGTTGTTTCCTCTTAGGGGGAAGAAAAATTATTTAATGGAGGTGTTGGGAATTAGGATATTAGGATTGAACCTTAAGAAGGAATCATACATACCCATTTATGATATGGGGATCAGAACCCACATAATTAGACTATACAGTTTAAGGTCATGTGATGGGACGAATCCATGCAGTTTAATGTCACATGATAAGTATGCTTGTGTCATTAAAGGAGTCACAACAATAGATTGTCTAGTCCTAATAGGTTTGGTTTTCTCAGATGCTAATAACAAGTAGTAATCATTTCACTAGGGATTATATATATAAGTTCCTTGGAAGGTGGGGTATATTCCTATACGAGTCATAATAGGGAATCTTAAGTTTATCCCATAGGGTAAGACTACTTTTTAACATCATGCTATGGGTACATTGTTATTTAGATTAACATCATGAGACTATGATTTTATGATATTTATTTGAAATTATTTATTATCATATTTATTTGGGGATTACACATCTGGAAAAATTTCTATGTAGGAGAGGAGGATATGACACTATCCCTCCTTACAGTAAAAATTAATTGGTTTCCCATGATGACTCAAAAATCAAGGATTATGTGTCTGCACATAGGTGATATTTGGATGGAAAAAGACATAAACGCTATCTATTTGGGGTGGAAAAAATAGGTTCCAACTTAGGGTTCCTATTGTTAGGTGCAAGAGGTTTTGGGGATACCCAAACCATGTTCTGAGTAAAGGGTCTCAACATGAGGGTTGATGATACTTTTCTTGTAGGTGATCGAGACATGATTAAACCCTAAAGGAATGGAAATAGGGTCCTTTGGCACTCAAACTTCATGAAGGTAAGTATTATTAAAGGGTACATCATTAAGATCTTATGAGGTGGGTTTTACAAAGGTTTTTGGTTTCATAAACATTGGGGGTTTCAAAAAGTCTTGGGGTTTCATGAATGTATGGCCATAACGCAAAATGCATGCACTACCTAGGTATGATGTATTCATCCCCATGGGGAAGGTTTTTTGAAGGGTGGATGGTTCGTGAAGCCCCAAGAGGTGTGAGGTATTTTCCTATATCATGGAGATAATGATCCTTCTTGAAGATCATTTCAATTATGTTCATAGAAATTCATGTACCCATTGGAGGATATTAATAGATGATGGCTACCTGTAGGAATCTATATCCAAATTAGCTTGTGAAGGATTAAGTTTCATGAATTCATTACTTCTACTGAAGGTCTAAAGGTTTCATCCCCTTAAATGAGGGGTGAAGGAAGGTATTTATAGGAATCAAGGAGGTATAGAAATACATTTCATGAATAATTTACATATTCTTATAAGATAATCTTTAATAACACCCCGAATACCTTCGTGAAGCCCTTATCCTTCATCAAGGATTCATCCTTCACGAATCCAATACATTTTTTTTGAATTTCAATCCCATTTCAGTAGTTATTTTTTATCAAATGTATTTTAATTCCTCGGTGACTCCGATAACGTGGGTTTTTTGGTTTCAACAAATGGTATTATGGTAGAATGGATTTTTGGGAGATATTGAGGATATTTGATAAACTAATTTGATTATGTATCTAGTATGTAAATATACTAAAAACCTATACTCCATGGGAGTGTATTATAATTAAATGTGTTAAATATTCATCTACAATGATTATATTTTGAAGTATGTTATTCAAGGGTCCCGTTACTCAAAACACATAAGGCCCTAACTCATGTCAATACATCCTAAAATTAATTATAAAAAATTATAATTAATTATTCAAAAAACATTAAAAAATTATAATTAATACAACAAATTAACTTAAATAGGAATAAATTCCAAAAAATAATCATTTGAGATACTCAAACTAAAATTGTGAGTGGAAGTTTGTGGTCCACTCATGATGAACCCTCAGGAATAACCAATAAAAATACCAAAATAATATTGTTAATTAAATTGATAGTTTTACTATTTTTTTCTAAATAAACTTAAGAAATTACATATGATGAAATACCTTCACCAAAACAAAATGTGATGAAATTAGGATCCAGTATCAGGTCCTCCTCTATGCCTGATGGGAAATTCCCCATAAAGAGGGACAATTTCAATCTTGCTTCATTTGAAAACACCAAAACCTTAACAAAAATCAATTTAAATCAAGGACTAGTGGATCATAAAAAGATTTAAAGGAAATAGATAGGGAAGCACACCAAGATTTATCACAAAATAAGCACAACAGACATCTCTCTCAAGGATACACAAATGAATCATAGGGTCAGTCGTTTAGTCCCTCTCAATACAACATTATTGGCCATTAACCAAGGGGGTTTATGAACCCTTTTGATTAAAAAAAATAGAAATTCCACCATCACAGTGTAAACCACTAATGAAGGGGCCCCTTTCCCCTCTACCTTGACATGTTACATCATGAATCCCTACTTCATAGCATGAATTTTCTATAGTAACTCTCTCATGCCGCACATCCACTCCGGCTCCCATCTAACTCTATCATGAACACCAAAGGTGTCAAAATAACATTAAAATATGTCCAATAACTCCTTTTATTGATTTTAAAACTCTAGTATTTTAATTCCAAGTCTCAATTATCAAAATGAAACATATTAAAAATTAAATATTAAAATTCCCCTTGAATTTCATAACCCATATTGACGTGGAAAATTAAAATCACCCTCCCATTGCACTTCTCATCCCCATGAATTCTCATCAACCATTTGACTAATAATCTTGAACACTTGGGTCTCCAATTAATAATCAATTAATTTTATTCTATCCTAAAATATCGAACAATATCCAATAACACAATTATAAACATGAGTTGAACTACTATTAAAAAACCAATTCGTTTCTTATTACCATCTCCTAAATGATGACTCGATGCTTACATTTTCTAATATATCCGAAGACACCACAGTGTCTTCATCAAGTTTGTCAACTCACTTATGGGACTACTGACTATAAAAATCAGTTAATGCTCAAAATCTGAGAGATTTTATTCCACTCCATTATAAATACCTTTCAAAAAACCTTCTCAAGGTTCAAAATCATACTTAATGTGGTGTCTATCTCATCATACCCAAATGCATGTGAAAACATCGGTTAGATATATTTTAGTTGTCCGTCCCAAAAAAACTCAAACACACCCACTAACAATATATCACAGTTGAAAGTTCTACATCAAATATGGTATTTTCACTAACAACCCCCACACACAATATTTCACATCCTGATCCATAGTACCCACTTCCCCTTATTTACCAATAATTTTAATTACAAGAAACATCATCACCATGATTCACCACTTTATTCACCACTAAATCATGTCAGGAATCATTATTAACCCCTTGATCTATTTCACAAATCTCAATTAAATCCCAAAACCAGGTTCTAAATCCCAATTACCAATTAAACAACATGAAAATCAAGGTTCACCTAAATAAATATGTCATAAATCATGATTCATCCCATGAATCACCCTTGGATAACATTAAAATCATCTTGATCCTGATGTCAATGTACATTACCCATCTAATATAAAATTAAAATATCAAATATGGTAATAAAAATAGGTCCAAATAAATTGTATTCAATGGATCACTTTTGTCCAAGTGCCATATCAAATATCTAATGACTAGTATCATTACTCTCACATGACCAATAAGACATGTTGGTCATTCCTCCACAACTTATGATTCATCCATTACCTCATGTAATGAATACACATAACCATCCCTATTATACCATATCACCCACATAAAAATGGTTTTTTTCCTCATTCCAAATCACTAGAACTCCATCCTTTATATTAGCTAAATTTTCATCTCGAATGAGTTTCATGAATCAAATAACCAATTTTCTAATCCCTAAAATATAGATACCTAATACCTCTCCACAATTTATACTATTACAATTTTCATCATCAAACTTGTGTCGCGTATCATGTGCCACACTCATCTACTATCAACCTTTCACACTACACCTCCCTAAGAATATGTGTCAGGAACCACACTTGAGGAGACCATCCCATGAAACTAGATTCAACTTTGATGTCTCTTATACAACATATGTTCATTTCAGTATTTCATTAATGATTCATGGAATTATTATGACTAGTATTAAAAATTCCCATCATTCCTCACCCCTCACATGACCACTCACTAATTCACAATTCAATAGTTCTAACCATATCCAACATGCACTACCTCAATCTAATGTAAAAGGAATGTGCATACACTCTCATACCACCCTATCAATTAACCTAAATCACTATCAATGAGTCATATATAATTAGACCTAGTATCAAATTACTAATCAAACACCATGATCCACTATAAAGAAGTCTCCTCCATCCATAATCACTCTCATTTCTCCTATTAAAAATTGATCATCTCTCCTATACCAACTATTATCACAAGTTTTTTATCTGATTAGGGAGTCATTCAAAAAATCAATAGCATTCATCCACAATCTACCACTTTACCATTCAAAAATGCATCCAAAATAAATAGGTTCAATTATTGAACTAATATATCCAAAAAAACCAATCTTAGATACTAAATTCACTAGACCTTAAGATTCAATACTCATAAAAATAAAGCACATCTCAATCACAAACCCGCATACTTGGAAGAACCTCATTTTCACATATCTTATAACTCAAATAATTTACCAATGAGTTACTAATCTATGGTAACTTGAAATACATAACTAAACTCCCTCTTAGGTTTACCTTAAACTCTCATCTAATAAAAATCACCTAGTTTAGTGACACCCAGAGCCAAATGTCAAAGAGCTAGGATTTCTTACAAAATCCATTGTTCAAATATCACACTAATAAAAAATCCTAAAAACACAACTATTTCCAACCTAAAATTTCATGTGGAAACTCAAATTCCATTCCACCAACTCTTGGAGTCACATATCAATATTTTAATCACAGGAAAAATCATATCCTATTATGGTAATGATCCTCATCAGAAATCCACTTCTAGGAATTCCCCTTCAATAAAAACAATGTCAATCTGATCATCCCTCCTCCACAACATATGGGAGTTACACCCTTAAGGACCACATTCTCATTTATGAGTACGTTTGTATATAGTAATATTTATCTACCAAGAGATATATAAAGCACCAATAGTCAGACAATTTGGTTGTGTCGAATTCAACCAATAATATATATAGGAAAATACAATATTCATTTTTGCTGACACTTTAAATATATGTGCCTACTTCTAAATGGCCCCAAAAAGGGATTATCATAGGGAATAAAATGCCTTTAACAACCTATTAATGGTTACTATGAATCATGTACACCAAGGGAATGTAGAGTCGTCATCATCAAGAATCTCATAGTTGATCCACAAGAACTATTTTTAGTTGACTAAAATTACAATCCATGTTATATGATAAAAAACCATAAAAAAATTTCAAACATTTTAAACAAGAAAAACTTATCATCAGTGATATCAATCTCGTGAAAGAATAGGTATTTCATATGAATCTTACCTAAAAAATATGATTCATGAACACTAGCCTAATAAAAATTAGAAAAGGTCCAAAAATTCAATAACTCATAATTCATAAATTTAAAATCCCATGTTCATTATGATAGCTTAAGATCATATAGTCATAAATCCAATAACCATGAACAATAATCCCATATCCCCGGTAACTATAACTTCTCACCAAAAAGGGTGTACATGAGACACTACTTTGAAATTCATCACAAACTCTAACACATTATTATGTCACCTATCTACCATCTCCTCAAATATTGTGACAAAAAAACAATGATAAACTCTATTATATCATTCACATAAAATATTTTATACCAATTTGTAACATATAACCCTTGATTTGTGACCACCGGGTTATTGTCGAACTAAAGGAGTCATCACCGGGACCTTAGCCAGGCCTGCTTGTATTCTTTAGGATGTAGACTGATAGTGGGGTTTTAGGGTAATATCATGGATAGACTATACACTCATATCAAAGTGAAAAATAATAGGTAAAATAAACCAAACATATCCATAAACATATCATATTGTGTATAATTATCAAACAATAATAAATATGTTATAAAAATAAACAAGTGGAATCATTAAATCATAATGTCTCAACATATGAATGTGAACAAGGTTGGTCATATATAAAATAAAAATGAAATAATAAAATTCATTTCATATCTGTTGACATTTTTGTGTTATGCCTCTTCCATTTTAATAGAACCCTCTTAGTTATCCCACTCAATCAAGTAGCTTCAGGCCTCTTCCCAACCTAAACTTGAGATCAATAAAGTCTAATCTGGTAACAAAGTTTCATAACATCCCAAGCATAGTTTAATTATAACTAAATAGTTCCCCACTAATATTATATCATGCATATATAGTAAATATATTGTATAGAACTGATATGATCATAATATAAATAAAATATAATTGGATGAATAAATAAAATAACAATTTTATATCCTTGTGTTCTACCATGAAACCTATAGTCAGCCTAAAATAGTCATGTACAATGTGAGAGTGTGATTTAGCATGTCGGATAATCATACCAATAAATTTCAATCTCAATGTATATAGAGTAGTCGGTGTAAATTATAAATACTTAGATATATCCAAAGGAATCCACAAAGTATCAGCTAAAACATTTAGATCCAAAGATAATGTCTTAGGAATCCTATAGTAAAAGGATATAATTCAATCACTGGGAGGTATTATAAGGGGATCAATAGTCATCATGCATCATCAATTATCCCTAAGATGCAATACTAAGTGATCTAGTTGTCATCAAGATCAACTCTGATCACTATGAGATAATCATAGGAAATAAATAGTCATTGGGTGTCATAATTGATCCTTAAGAGGTAATAATAGGTGATCCAATAATCATCCGGGTATATGATGATCCCTAGAAGGTAAAACTAGGTAATAAATTGTCATCAGGAATTATCACCAATCACTGTGAGGTAATCCAAGCTATTCCAATAGTCCTTGGGATCTATGATGTTCCATTTGAGGTAATACTGTGAGATCAACAGTTATAATCTATCACCATAAATTCCTTAGTGGTAATATGAGGTTTCATAACCCAACCTCTCCTAGCCTTGTTAATTTTTATTTCATATTTTTATTTCTTTTTGGGTCAATAAGGTTTAAATTATTATTTATTTAGGATCTCTATGTAGGACACATAGTTAACCAACACAGTTAGTACCAACCATGTAATAATCATGTGATTGGGTATGAAATCTTCATATAGAATTTTGGAATGGTTGGAACATGGTTCTTTAACCATGAATTCCAACAATGTGTTTCCCTTTTCTCTCTATTGAGAAACACATGGTTGGTAAATTGTTTCGAATACCATACATAATAGTCTTTCACAGTGCCTAGAATCCTTAGAAATATTGAAATTACAAAACTTCCCTCATGGTATAAAACCAAAAATGTATAATTTTTCTTCCAATATGGTCCTAGAATGTGGAGGGGGCTATTTCTCTCCTTCTCCATGCTTCACCTAATATATTTTGATCCTTTACTCTTTGAATATTATTTTCAAATTCAAGATATATCATCAATTTTTCCTTTACTCGCCTTAATTCATTTTCATATTTTATACGTTTTCTTGTATAAATCTTTGATGAACTCAAAGGTATGAGTTTTATGATTTTTACTTCATTTCTTGATGTTAGGTTGTGCTGGTCCTGTATTCAGTCTTGTACTTCCCATTCAAATGGACTCGCCAAATCCTCACAAAGTTTATGGTATGTTGTTTTTTTATATAAATTTCACTTGAAATTCCATATATTATTGAGATTTATGGGTTTTTATCCCATAATATATTATTGGTTTCAAAGGTTTAGATAGGTTTATGAACCAATTTTGAAGGATTAGTGTTTTTCTTTAACTTCAACGAATATTTTTTTATGACATATGTTTCATAAAATACCCTAACTGGTTTTATTGGTGGGTTAACATTTAAAATTGATGGTATTTGATTTAAAATTATTTGGTAGGATTTTATTATTTGTTTAAGGAATTTTTTTACTTGGTTTATCGATTTTGTGGACATTTTGTGATTAACCTTTTTGAACCCTTTGTTTTTTTATAAACGATGTGGATTTTGTTTTTCATTGGTCAACTTGGTGTGTCCTATGAAAATTGTTATATATGTGTGTTTTTAGTTAATCACCCATATATTAATTTGTATGCATAAATATATAGGTGTATGGATATATGTATATATATATATATATTGAAATTAATAGGTGTCTATATTTATAAAAAAGGGTTTTCAAAATGTCTTTTGGTTTTTAAATTTTAACTTAAAAGGAACTTACAAATTAGACTATCTTGAAAAAATCTTAGACCTATTCGGTAGTTAAAATATATTTTCTAAAATGTGAACCTTCAAATAATCCTTCTAGTTTGTTAAGTAACTTCTCATGCATTGGTGTAGAGATATGGGATCAGAATTGTGTTTGGATTATGGAAATTCAGGATTGATATGATTGATATAATGTCTACCCATATCCCAGCATTATTATAATCATATAATAATTGGAATCTTAGTGAGGTTCTAGATAAATTACCATCTAGTCTGAATTGGACAGACTAGATCTGCCATTTGGATGGATGTACTTATTCCTTTTGGATTTATGCCTGTTGTGGTGCTAGTAAAGAGTATTTGGTTAGTTAATGGTTTAAGATCATTGATAGGCCTGTAGATGCTTCTGATCTATGTATGACTAAGGTCACATTATGGGATATTTATGAATTTCTAGTGATTATCTATCTTTTATCATTTCCTACATGTTGTAATTGATTACACCAGTTCTAATCTATTTTATAGAATCATTATGGAATGTTCCACTAGATCTACTTTCATATTATGATCATGATTCAATTGTCCTATTTCATTTATTTGGTTCCATTTGAGTGAGGTATATGGTTATTTAAAACAAGGAATCTAATTTTGTATTTAAAAATGATATTGTGATTCTCCATACCTACACTCCCAGATTTTGTTCCATTAACACATATTTTACATAAATTCATTGATGCCAGGTGTAAAATCCTTGGTATAACCATCTGTAATTATTTAATCAATAACCATTATTGAATTTCTTAAATTGGAAGGATAATTTCATGTTTTTATATTTATATAGTTTAGGAACATCATAAACTAATAAATCCCATGTTATTTGTATCATGTGATCATTTTTCCCCTATATATGAAACTGCATAAACAATGATGATTCTTCAACATCTCTAGTAAATTCATTCACACGTTGTATCCTTGTGAATATTTCACATGTATAACATTTATTAATAACCTTTAGAATGGAAACATATAAAAGGGTGTGCTCATAAGATCAGTAAGGGAAACAATTGAACTGAAGAAATCATGGAAAACCCATGGAATTTATATTATAGTAGGAAGAGATAAACAACATGAAGTCATAATCATCTTCAAACTGAGATCATGTTATATCCATATAAATAAATGGAAAATGGATATTTGTAATAATGATCTCATAATATAGGGATTTATAATTTTAGACATCAAAAACCTATATTCATGTAATTTTCGTGAGACTCTTTACATGCCATTGAGAGCATATTCAAGACATCATGCTGAATTGGGAAGTCATATAGAATATAGCCAAACATTTTTCCCTCATGAGACCAGTCGATGCATAGAGGGGATATGTAATTTTTGTCCCCGCCCATCAATAAATTATATCCAAATCATTCACTAAAATTGTCAATAAGAAAAATTATACCATTCCTTAAGGAACCTCTTTCTAAATAAGAAACGAATCTAACTATATGGTAGACAATACAAAATATCAATTCAATATCAACAATAATTTATAGTAAATAATCATTAAGAATCCCAATACTTATCCACATTTCAATAAATGGTTCAACAAGATCATAACCCATCCATATAAAGAAGTTAGAAGGTCAAACAATTCATATTCAATTAGTTAATAATAATCTTTATTGGAATACTTACATATGGTGTGTCAATAATTTTTCACATGTCAATTAAATAACATCATTTCTTAGTGAAAATAATTCAATATGAATTATAAAAAATTGATGTTAATCACATATAGTTGAATGTGCATACCACCGATTAAATACTGGAATAACATGATCGTACTAAATCTAGAGAAAAAAGTTGTATGGTGGTAAAAAATACATAACCCAAAAAGAAATGAATTTTTATAAAAGGGTTTATGTGGTAGGAAATTATATCCCAAAAAATAAAATGATATAATTAAATATAATAAAATAAAATGGGTATAAATTACTAAGTTATATGAAATAAATTCAACGAAATACCATAATTAAATCACTTAAAATTGAGTTACCAAAGTTCCCCACATTTTGGGAAACACCCAAATCAATAGAAAATTGAATAAGGTAACATGATTTAGTGACTATATCCCCTAAAATAAAAGGAGTATGATAAAAATAAATCCATGGGTAGTGAAAAAACATACAACAGAAACAAGGAGAACAAAATTTATTATGTCTTAAAGAATCAGAGCTGTGACCATCAAAAACACTTGTAGCATGAGTACGAAATTCATGAAAAACCATAAAAGTATCAAATTGTAATTAAAATTCACATAAAACTATTAAAATAAATTTAATGATTTTATATCTCATATAAGTAGTATATGAACCAAAAAAATGAAATTATGAGGAAATAACAAACTTGCCAATGGGATGGATTTGAGTTGAAAACACTCACCTCTTATTCTTAACATCCACGAATGTATATTAACCTCCTATATCATACAAAAATATATCTTGATCAAATTATTAAGAACCTGACTCAATGCTTTTATCATTTATACTATTCCTAAATATTCATTCTCAATAAGAATTATACTAATTTTCCACATATATTGTTAATTTTTTTGATCATTTATACCAGCTTCACAATAGTGGTGGCCATATTCATCATTCCACCAACGTTAATAATTAAAATATCATTAAATTTAGTTTTAGGGATGATTTATAATTATTATTTATGTTTCAAACTTATTTCATTAGTGTTTTAGGCATTATCCTTGAAGATGAAGTCAATAACAAGCATGTTTTGGCGACTCTTGATGATCGATGGGTTTTTTCTTAATTGATGAATTAATATAAGATATAATAATACCATAACCAAAAAAATCATTGAATATATATTTATATAATATGATATTGATAAACTAGTTTTCATAGTGATCTAGTATATAAATTCACAGTATTGTCCATGAAGGTGGTTAAACCGACCCAAACATAAACCTATCATTATTAATGGTTGATTATGAGATGATTTAACTTTAATGTCATTATAATAGAAGCATAATGATTTTATTTTGTGTTTATTATAATGGTATAAAATTATTTAAAATAATTATAAATATATGATAATTTATTTAAATCTCTTACTTAGAAAATAAAAGAGATTATTCTCCTCTTAATTCACTTAATTTAAATGATTGAATAAATCTTAATCATTTGTTGATCATATAATTAATATATTATATAACTTTTCATATTATAACCTTAATTATATCATTAGTTTCATATTTGTTCTTTAATATTATCATTATATCCATCCTTGAAAGCAGGTGATGGAAAACGAAACATCTTACGTCGTGGATGTTGTATCCTGCACAACACAAAGACAAAAGTTTTGTTTCTTAATATATGGTGTTTATGAAAAACAATTTTAAGAAACTTTATATAGAAACATTATTTTATATAAATGATGAAAATATCATTATATTTGTGTGGTATTAATATGTTTCAAAGAATAAAATTATGAATAAAAACTAAGTAGTTTATAATACTATTGTATGGGACTTGTATTTTTTCAAGGAAGTATCCCTAAAAACTAAGGAATTAAGCTACCTAATGATGACCAAAATATTTTTGGATTTTGGATCATGCTCTAAGAGAGACAAATTTATAGAGTATTTAGAGGTAATTAGAGTAATATGTGACTCTTTAATTCATGGAAAGGTTGCCCTTTTATAAGGGAATGGAAGGATATTTTTGGGAGTAACCATTTCGATTTCAAAAATGTAAGGTTTCAATTATAGTTTAAAAGGATATAAAATTAAAAAATTATGATACAAAAATGTGTTAGAGTAAAATATATCCTCAACCATTCTTTTTTTAGACAACATTAAGTGTTTTATGGCTTTTTATTTTAACTTTCAATCTTTTTACACAATTTACCTTTAACTTGTGAATTAATTTCAACAATTAATAATTAATTTAAGTTGAAAATATTACAATTTCCCCTTTTATCGAATTTTATAAACCTGGTTTAAAATTTAAAAATAATTTTATTAAAATAATTTTTTAAATTTTTAAAAATTTAAATTTAAAATAAAAATAATTAATTATATAAAAATAATTTTTAAAAAAATCATGTTTTTATATTTCAATTTATAAAAATAATAAAATTATCTTGTATATTTATTTATTGATATAAATTAATTTACTATAAAAAAATAAACAACTAAATCTCTCATTAAAACTATTAATTCCTTAAAAATTCCAAAAACCAATTTTTATTAAAGTAACATTTTTATTAGTTCTAAAAATGATGGGAATTGGATTTATAAATTCAAAAACTGTTTGAAAATGAATATTTTTATTCCTTATATTCATTTTTTTACATTAAATTTTTTCTATACATTTAGTTCATTCTTATATATTGTGAATATAATACAAATTACAAGTTTCATGAAAACCACATTTTCAACTAATATTGATATTTCTAAAAAGATAAAAATACATACTGAGAAAATATTGTTACGAGGAATTCAAAATTTTCGTTAATTTTTATTAATTTTTAATTCAAAATTTTTTCAATTGGGGTTTTGAATAAAATCATAAAATATATTAAAAAAAAAATTGTTGAAAAATGATATATTAAAATATTCATTGTTATTACTATTATTTTATAATATGTAACAACTAAAATGGTGTTTAGAAATTATTAATATCAAACATAATTGATCTCTAACCATATTTGTTTGAAGCAGAGATGTGTATTGTATAAAATGAATTTTTAAAAATCGATTTTATAAATAAAAAATGATCATATCAGTCATTTTATGTAAAATTAATTAATTTAATTCATATTTATTATAGAAATTATTTTCTATATAAATATAATTCATAAAAATATTCTCATATTCATTTATTATAATTCAATTTCTAGGTTTGAAATGTAATACATAAATATATATATTTTATCCAAATATATCAGGGTTTCATTTATGTCTAGTGGTTTTTGAGGAGAAATATATCATAAACATTAACATATTTAGACTTAGTCATAAATTATGATCTGGAGCCGTTTTATTCTACCCCTTAAATAAATTTCATGCTATTAATTTTAATTTTCAACTAAAAATATATATAAAAATATTCATAATGTAGGAATATCTTGATATATCAACATAACTAACATAGGGAAGGATGGAGAACTCACATATAAGCATATATCCATATTGAGTTTCCTTCCAACCATTTCAACAAGATACATCTCTTTTTTGGTTGTTATGGCCTATTTTATTTCTACTTGAGTCTATAATCTGAATTTTAGTTATATATTATCAATGGTTGGTATGAAAAATTATTCTTTATTTTCATAATTATTATACATATAGATGCATAAGCATACCAAAAAAAATCCATCTCTTATCCAACATTCTCTATTAACTTTGGGGAGACAATAGGAATTTAAGCTTGAATGATGAATTTGATGAAGAATGCCTCCCATCCTCCTAATTATTGTTAATATCCATGATTATACCCCTTTAATCTCATTCTAGAGTAACTTCCTCCACTATAGCATCCTTCACCCTCTCTAAAGTATATATATCCGTTGTAACTATCTTCAACTTATAAACACTTGTCTTCTTATTACCCACTCCTTGAACTCCTCCTGATAGAAGCTTGGTGGGAGATGGATGACCTACCACATACAATCTAGGTGGAACTTTATATGTCCGAACAGATCCTTGTAAGGCACAAAATATTTCCCATATATGTTCTAGTGGCTTACACGATCTATGAAATTAAACATAATTCTTGAAATTCTCCCAACCTTGGATTAACAGGTCATCCTCCCCATTTTTCTTCAACATTTTCATGTCATGTTTCACTAACAACGGTATATGGGTTTTGTATTTAACTTGCACCATTTTAATGTTTCTTTTAACTTCCCTGACTACATAGAACTGGAGTATGGTGATTGTCTCCAACCCCGTCTATTTTCTAACAACAATAATGTTTTTTGTAATCTTACCATGATTTACTAAATAGGGAGTGTATGTTGAAATATCCAATCCATTAACAGAATAGCTTCAATTCCATTTAATATAAGAAAAAAAATTCATATTTCCCTAAACATCCAATTGGGAAAAATAATTTTGTTATTTGTCGTTTCCTTTGAAAATCATGTAATTAGGGTAGTGATTTAGTTTATATTAAAAACTTCAAAGATTCACTTGGTTGGATAGAATAATAATCCAATAAGGAATCCATAACTCTTTAGTATATGATATGTGTAGCTTATTCCCTTTTTTCATGAATAAATCTCGATAGTAGGAGTATCATATCCCTTAACTTGTTTCCTTTATCATAGAGGATACTGATTTTTATCATCCTTGTTAGCATAAATTTTTTTAGTTTAAAAAATATCACTCATTTTTTAACATATATCATTATTAATTTATCTTAGGTCTAATTGAGTTGCTTTCTCTCATACTCATTATCCTAATACTTAAAACAGAGATCCAAAATTAATTTTATCGATCTTTAAATATTATAAAAACTTAATCATTGAAATATATGCTGTCAAAATCCAATATGTACATCCTCAAGCAATATTAATCATCAATACAATTATATACACATGTATATATACACTACAAATAAAATATGTTTCCTATAACCTATTTTATTCTAAAATACATTAAACCAAAACTAGAATATATATTCCACCAAATTTTAAATATATCATTAAACCTCAAAGGGTATTAACTACTAGTTCATAAGGTCACATACTAGTCACTATATGTCATAACCACAAAAATGAGATGAACATATCCAAAAATATACTGAATAATTTATCAATACCAAGGTTACCAATTATTATCTTACTTAATTATTCAAAATAAAACCACCATTTAATATGTCAAAATCATGTGTATATTAAACTTAAGAGTAATCTATACCTCAATTATGTGTTATCCAAGAGTTGTCCCAAAATATATAATTTTGTACTGAAGTTAGTTTTCAAGGTTATTATTACCATTTAATAAATGTTTCTATACCACTATATTAAAACTATTTTAAAATAATCCTTATATTTTTTTTCATATTACACATAACTCTTATAATATAACCAAATATCATTGATAAATATTACTTGCTAATAAAAATGGCTAATAATTTCGCTTAATTAACAATCTCTGTTCCCAATGTAAGACTAGGAAACTTACGTTTTCTTTCATAATAGGAAAGTAACAAGATTATCAACTATTTATTTATGATCCTTTACTCTGTTAAAAGAAACAGTGGTATCTAGGTATATACCTTCCTCAGTTTCATTTCTATAATACATTTTCAATGAAATAATAAAACTAAAATGGTTATGATAATATTAAATATATATATATATATATATATATATATATATATATATTTGAATAGTTATTCCCTTTATGAAACCATGGTTTTTAACTTATTATTATTTTAGATCAACCTATGACTCTATTTAATCATTCAATTTTTATAAATGGAAAATTTTCGATTATATTATCTAACCAAAATAGTTAACGTCATTATTAAATCCACCATAATGGTTCTTATAGTGAATTTGATTAACGAAAATAAATCGATTGGAAGTGTGTCTCCAAGTGTGCAGTTTAAAACCACTCATCATGAATCTGAGTAATGATTGGTCCATTCCACAAACAAAAATTTTGGGGAAGGTTACCTATTAGTGGATTTGTGATACATCTGCATCCAATTTTTAGTATACTGAAAGTGATGTATTTCTAGGAATCCCAAAATAATCACTACTTTAGAAAAACATCAGGATGTTATCCAATTGTTAAGCTTATTCCTAGGGTTATCATAGAAGTTTTGTTATCCTAATCCAAAAATAAAATGTGAATTATTTCCTTAACATTAGATCATTTACTAATCCCAAATGGTTATCTATTATAATCAACCTCAACTTATAAACCCTTGATTTACCCTTAACAATCATCGCAATCAATAATTTCATCTAAAACATTCCTTTTAAACCAATGTTATGCCTTAAACCCACTCTCACATATCCAATTCTATAAACACATAATTTATATAATGCTCTGATACCAACTATAAAAGATAGTATATAACCATCCATAATTTAAAATAATAATGATATTTTAGGTACTTAAATTTGAATGATCATTTCAGGTTTATAGATTTTGAGAATTAGGATACATCATAAAATAACAAATCCCATGTTTATTATGTCTTGCATAATTTTTTTTATAATCTATATAAATATAATAAAACCATGATAATAATTAAATGTAACAACATAATGTTTCATAAATTAAATTCTCTTTTGAATGAATAAATTTATTATTAGGCAATGTAGTAATATAAAACACATGCTCTATATTTCATTTTGTTATCATGGAAATTATAAAATATGGATAAAATTTATCTTTCAAGATTAAAAGAACATAAAGAATCATAACAGTTGATAATATGTTAATTATATAGTGACTGTTAAGATACAGATATATTATTTCTCATGATAAAGTCTAATTGACACAGATGGAATAAGTGATGGCCTCAACCTATATGATCATATCTTGTGAGGCCTATTTATCGATGTTTCTAAGGGGGTGTTATCATAGGGATTTTCCTATAACTGATCCCAAGTCAAGATTCCAAAATTGAAATACTAGATAAAATTTTTATAGTATAAGTTAAACTTTATCATGATCATGACCCAAAATAAGTTTTCTAAATGACACCAAGAAAGTACCATTATCAAAAACCTTACCCTTATGGTATATACTGGGGTAATACAGTGTTATGTATCTAGAACCTCATGGTATGAATTTTTATTTTTTATTTTTAATAAAATAATTTTTATATTTATCACATATTTATTATTACATCATTTATATATATGTGTGTGTGTGTGATTATATAATGATTTTGATTAAAATTATACTTTTTTATGAAGAAACTAAAATTATATTTTTGGGAAACATAAAAATTTAGATAATAAATTATTTATTATAATTACAGTAAATATTAATGTTGTTTTAATGAAATATACATTTTAAAATAATTTTCATCTATATATAAATGATAATATAATTTAATTACATATAATGAAATTTTTATAAGTGTTAAAAAGTGGTTAGTGTCGTAAATACTATTATTTTATAGTAAATAAGGATTTTTATTTAAAATTATAAATTATAATATATAAAAAATTATTTTGTAAAGATAAAACATATTTTTAAAATTAGAACACTAATATTAGAAAATATTTAATTTTTCATATCTAAATGAGATAGTATAATTTTCAAGAAAAAATAAATACTGTTTAAATATACAATTTGTATTATGATATCATAATATCCCAAAAAAGATTTAATAAATACTATAATATTGAAAAATAATAAAAAAATAGATTTATTCTTTAAATTAAGGTGTTTTTATACAAATTTATTAATTTCAAAATCCGTAAAAAATCCTCAAAAACCTATAATATATTAAGGTTTTAAAAATAATTAATTATGGGCATGACTCACTTCTCTTTAATGGATGATATTGTTTTAAAGAATTTTAATCTTAGCCTAACAAAATAATTAATAAAACTCTTATTATTAATAAATTTGTGGAAACCCGATGGGAATGTTTATGGTTTTGATATTTTGTCACTTAGAGTCAAAAACATATGTTTATAAATTAATAAAGAACTCCCATAATTTTTATGTAAATATATAACTAAATTGTCATTTTCATTTACTCAAAACTCATTGATCCACATGTTTCTATCTATATCCCCATCTAAATATCTCTAATGTTATTCCCAAGCTCTTAAGAAGCACCCTATCAAGGTAAGGGTTTCTGTACTCTTCATTTTTATTCATGTATATTATTTGTAAAAAGACTTTTTATTTTGAAAATTTTCAATTCATTATGTTTTTTTTGACATACCTTTACCATCATGATGATTCCCAAGTAATTATAGTTCACCTTTTATTCTCATTAATCCCTTCGAGGAACCATTATGTACACCCATTATTCTTCCAAAATTATCCCATAATCTTCCATGACAATGTTTTCTATTGTGAATACTCATTCCCATTTTTACCCAATGGAATTCACCTAGATATAAATATCTGTAATTTATTAGGGAATTTTATGTATATAACCTACACTTCATAATAATGAAAGTAATTTCTTTGATATATGTTACTATATTGCATGATTTATGTGGAACACAAATGAATGTACATGATATGAATGTGATGGTTGGGCATAGAATTATATAACTCTCCAATGTATTTGATACTATTTTTATCTCTTGAGATACAATTTATAGTGCATGTTAGGTTCATCTAATAACATTATGTTATGATTTCTCAGTATTTATCCTCAACTTATGATTATGATATCATGTTTTATGTTGTTACCACATTTCTATTATGCATTGACGTGATCAACTTATATCTTTCTTCTATGTTCATTTTTATTATTTTCAACCTCTTATGTCACGTTAATAAATCTCTTAACTCACATGAATTACTTTCATCATGTTACACTTTTATTATTCCTTTACTGTACTTTATATCTCACCCAATTCTTATGTACATCCTTAGGTTATCCCATGTAGTTCAATAAGATCAATGGAAATTAAGGTCATATCATATATCCTTTAAATAATTTTCTTATATCCATACATAATGTTATGGTGATATTTAACTAATTACCCAAATACACTATGCCTCATTATCTTTTTGGATAGTCCTATTTGTATATTTATGTAATAAATCATGATATTTACTGCATAAAAGATATGGAATGTCATATTTGGTGTTATATAGGGGCCTAGTTATTTTAGTGGATTTCGATTAAAAAAATAGAAATTTTATTAGGGATAAGTTTGAACAAGGGAAAACATCCCTAAATGTAGGTAAAGTATGGAGTGAGTGGTTTCTAACTAACAAAATCCATGTCTAGGTTCTACATTTGGTTGTGTCTCTTTCACAGTAATACCTTGGGGTATTAACCATGAAAATTAGAATTGGTTATTAACCCCAATGTCACCTAGTGCACGATGATGTGGCCTTCTTTAATTCTTTGTTTGACACTCTCTGGGGATTTTCTTTGGTAAATTCCCAAGGTATTTAATAACCATTATAATTTTAATAAAAAAATATGTTATGAAGCAGACCATGGATAACATTGATTGAAACCTATAAATTCACAAGTTAAGTAATATATATCATTTATTATTTATCCCTTCTATGGTCATAGTTTTCCTTTTATGTGATTACTAATTTTAAAATTACTAACCCTTATTTTCACTTTATTTTCAATAATGGATAGAAATAAGAGGAATTTAGTTAAAAACAACAGTAATTGTAAATGTGATTTACTACACAAAAGAGCTTCCCAACCTGATGGAAGGAAGATACAAGGACATCATGACAGTTCTTATCAATTAACTTGTGTTTTGAATAGAAACATGAATCATAGGGGAAGCCCATGTTTCCCTAAGAAAGAGAAAGTTGAACTTGATACATTCATGTGACAAAGGACTCCAACATTTAGTAGATCTTTTGATAATTTAATCGCTTAATAATGGATCAAATCAATGGAAAATATATTCTTTTTCCTTCAATTATATGGGAAAGATAATTTCAAGTTTTTTGTTTGTCACATAGAGGGGGAAGCTAATTAATTGGGGATGTTAATCAAGAACAAGAATCTATAAGGAAAAAATTAATATAGTATAGTGGAAATAATTCATTATTTTTCATTGATAAATGCATTTCTTCCTCTCTCTGACATAAAAATGAGATGGAGTTCCTTTTTCTCATGTAAAAGGACAATGATCCCATTAGGGTGTGTGAGAAAAACTTTAAAATAATTGTGGTATTTTCATAAAAACTAGTCATTAACCCTGAAATTAATTTAAAACACATCATTATTGGTCTAAAGAAAAATAAAAAAATAATTAGTGATTTTTTACTTTGAAATCTATAAATAATTTTTTTGATGTTCTTTATAAGTCAAAATGGAGATCAGAATATTTTAGGGGTCTCATGGGTTTAGAGATAAGAAGGGGAGAATATATTCTAATTATAGAATTTTTTTAGATAAATTTCATAGGGGTAAGAAAATATGAACTAATACTTTCCAAAATTTTGAGATGAATAATCTAAAAAATTTATTAAGAAGAAAATAAAATTCTTTTAAGGTGTTATAAAGGTGAAGCAATCTAGAAAAAACCAGAAGGAGAAACCCAACAATGATATATAAGAAAGGAATTCTCTAATCAGATTTCAACCTAATATATAAGGTTTTAACATCAAATAATATGTACAAGATTAAAACAAACGCACTAAACCAGGTATATTTTTATGATAATCAATAAAAATAAAATCTAAGACCTAGAGATAAAGGGTGATCATATTCCATCAAAGCTGATCATATGGATCCTAAAAATGAAGTGGTGATAGTTACACTAGTTATTAATTCAATGATAATGAATATACTATTTTATTATGGTTCTATTCATTATTAAATTTCATGCAGGTTTAGTAGAACTAATTAAGAACCACCTCAAAATATAGAATTTTATTTATCGGTGTAAATGAAAAATTTATCAATTATTGAATCCCAAGAATATGAATTTTCCCTATAAATATTTTTAAGATATAATTCCCAAAAAACCTTGATATTAAAATTTTAGAAGAATTCAATGTAATTATATATATGGAAATTATTTCCCTAAATTGAGAAAATACAAATATTTGAGATATGGAAACCTTAATCTATATCATGAAGATGGTTATGGGGATTAGCTGGTGTCATGATGATGGTGGTGATGGTGATTATATAACATCATGATGGTGGAATGATGTGTTTATTCCTTATTGGTTGGTTTCTCATATAGAGTGTGGTGCATGGGTTCATCTCAGTTTGAGGCTTTTGGTTTTTTTTATTTGAATTCAGTTTTTTGTTAGTAGTGGCCTTTGAATTATGAATGGTGGGTTTTGAATTATTTTATAGTTGGGATACTCTATAGTATTTCTTTTTTGGGTTTATTTTGAATTTTCTTTGTGGAAGCACAAGTACTCTAAAAGGACCATCTCCAAACAAGGATTCAGAGTAGTATGCTTTTACTAGAGCATGCCATTTGTATTTGGATGACTAGAGGGTATGGATTTTCCATTGGTACTAGTCCCATGAAACCCTTTATGGTATAACTAACTGAGTGGTTATGTGATGATGGAGGCTTGAAAAAATGATACATCCACTGGTTAGGGGAAGTTCCTAGTAGTCTTGATCTGGTATTACTTCTTGAATGTTTTTAATTGGTTTAAATTGTTCTGGTTCACACTTACCCTTAAAAAGTGTCATTTTAAAGTCCAAAAATATTGATTTGGCATATATCTCCTTTGGAATAATTAACTCAAGAATTGATATTATTGCAATATGAGAAAGAGTATCTATCTTAAATGATTGATACTAAGGAAAATATCATCCTTAATGACGTCTTAATTGTAAGAGAATGTTTTGATGTGTTCCTGAAGAGTTTCATCATCTACCTCTTAGAGGATAGGTCGAGTTCAAGATTGAACTTATACCTGGAACATTACCAATATCCAAGAATACATATATAAATGTCATGTTTGAACTTGTAATATTAATTAAGAACAATGGGATAATCTATATAAATTATTTGTATGCCCATGTGTTTCACTAGGGGGATTTTTAGTCCTTTTCATCAAGAATAATGGTAGATCAATACCCCTATGCGTTAATTAACATTATCATAGAAAGATAACTATAATGAAAAAGTATCCACTGCCAAAGATTGATGATTTGTTCTATTATCTACATGGATCCCATTACTTCTCCAAGGTGGATCTTCGGTCCGGATATTATCAAGTAAAGGTAAAGAAGAAGGATATCCCAAAGAATTTATTTCAAACCAGTTATGGGAACTACAAGTTCATAGTGATTCCATTTGGACTCTCTACTACTCCAAAAAAAATCATGGATTTAATGAATAGGGTATTTATACACTACATTGAAATTTTTATGGTAGTATTTAAATATTAAATTATTTACTTCTAAAAATAAAGGAGTAATAAGAGGATCATTTGAATGTTTAAGTGAAGACATTGAAAAAGGGAAAATTATATGAAAATTACATCAAATGATAGATTTGAAGAGAGTATGTAACATTTGGGGCATGTGATCACCAATAAAGGGATATCTGTGAATCCTTCAAATATATAGAAAACTAAAGGATGACCCCTAAAAAAATTGTGATGGATATCCATAGTTTCTAAGGATTATCTAGGTACTATCAATAATTTGTGAAATCTTCTAAAAACTTTCAATCCACCTAACCAAAATAATGTGGAATAGAGTGATGATTTTACCGATAACTAAATGTTAGGAGTGATTTAAAGAGTTAAATAATAGGATAATTATTTTACCTAGGTTTACATTAACCACCAGTGGGGATGGTTTTTTTTCTATGATAATGCATCTAAAAAGGGATCAAGTTGTGTACTCATCAAATATAACATAGTGATGGCTTATGAATCAAATCAATTAATGATCCATGAATAGAACTACCAAACTCATGATTTGGAATTAGATATAGTTATCATCACATTTAAGATATGGAAACATTATCTCTATGGGGATATGTATTATGTATATAAAGATCATAAAATCCTCATGTGTATATTCGCACAAAATGAGCTTAATATGATCCAATGAAGGTGGTTAGAATTGATAAATTATTCTAATGGTTTAATCCATTACCACCGTGAGATGGCGAGTAAAGTGTTAGATGATTTGAGTAGAAAGGATCTCGAAACCCTTATTCTAATGGTTTAATCCATTACCACCGTGAGATGGCGAGTAAAGTGTTAGATGATTTGAGTAGAAAGGATCTCGAAACCCTATCCATGATGAGGATTGCAAGGGGTCCATTATTATTATAAATATAAATGGATGAACATGAAAATAATAAAAGTAAATAAATTATGACCTTCTTAAATAACTACTCATAAATCCATTCTTTAGATGATAAATGAGGCCCAAAAGGTGATGTGGATCAATAGAAAAAGGTATCAAACATTTCATATTTCATCATTACTAATGATAGAGTCATAATGTTTGAAAATCAAATTTGTGTCCCATCAAAACAATAACCTAAGATAGAAATATTGGATGATGCACATATCTCATATTTCATTATTCAACTAGGAATCACTAAGATGTATAATGATTTGAAAGAAAACATCAAAGTGGATACCATAAACAGAAATATTTCAAAATTTGTATCTTGATGGTTATTATGCCAACAAGTTGGTAATAGTTGATATAATTCTAATGGTATGATGAAACCAATTTTATTTCCAGTTTCAAAATACAAATACATAACAATGGGTTCAGTTGTAGGACTATCTATAAAATATAATGGTAGTAATGATATTTAGGTGGATGCTATTTGGCATCCGAGTCTTGCCTCGAGGTTATGAAAAATCCTGTAAAAATATTTAAATATTGAGCTATGTTTCAGTACTATTTATAACCCTCAAACATACGATAAGTCTGAGAGAACTTTTCAAACTAGCTAGGATATGTTGAAATCATGTTCAATGTATATCCAAGGGTTGAAGGATTAACACATTCCCCTAGTGGAGATCTCAAATAACAATAGTTTCCATTCAATAATTTAAATTGAATGTTTTGAGGCTCTGTATGGGAATAGGTGTTAGATTTCAAAAATCTAGGATGATGTTGTATAGTGGAAGCTGATGGGACCTTATATTATCTAATAGATAATAAAGATGGAATAAACCATTCATCATCATGTAAACCCACTCAAAGTCAACTAAAAATTTACTCAGACAATCGTCGATGATACCTAGTGTTTGAGGCCATGGATAATATGTTCATTTATATATCACCATGGAATAAATTCATGAGTTTTATGAAAAAAAATAAAAGGTTAATCAATAAATACATCCTCCCATTTGACATCATTGATCACAATAGATTTGTGTCCTATCGACTAGAACTCCCTCCTAACTTTCCTCAAGTACATGATTTGTTCCACGTATCACATAGCATACCACTAACATGTACTAAATCTAGAGGTGGTTCCTTTTGAAACAACCCATTAAATTTTAAGATAAATCATTTCGATTCCTAATGAAATTCATTAATAATATTTTATATATTTAAAATTATTGTAACAATACCATGTAATATATCAGTAAAAAGGGAAAAATTATTTTTTAACTAAATTAGATTTTCAAGCATTACATGGTTTTATTTAAAAGTATAATCCTCAATTTTATAATTTTTATTTAAAAAAATTAATTGAATTTTTAAATTAAAAATATAAAAATTAGATTATGTTTAATTTTTTTATCATTTTATGAAATGTTTTATTCTTTAATGATTAGTGAAAAATGATGATTTTTATTAAAATTTGTCTTTAATTTACAAGTATTTACACATTTTCCCTATATTTTTGATCAGTTTAAAAAAAATTTGTTCCTTTTGGTTAAACATATTATAATAAATTTCAATTTAATCAACTCTATACTTGAATTTGGTTTACAAAATTTTATATTTAAAAGGCGTTTTTCTGGAAAAGCGCTTCTCACCGCATTTTACAATTTTAATTCTAAAGTATATTATGAAAATTATGTTAATTTAATTCAATAAAATGTATTCCATGTTATTATTCATAATAAATAATATAATTTAATTGGGGAAACTTAATTTTTTATTACAATTAATAAAAAACAAAAAAAATCTAGTACCCCAGTTTGGGTCAAAACAGGTATATCAAAGGGCTAAACTAAAGAGATAAATAGTATAATTACTTAAACACTTGAATTTATCCTTTTGGTTGGGTTTTATTTTTACCAAATATCAATTTCATGGGTTAAATAATTTATATTAAAACATTACATTGAATTTTGGAACCCAAGTTTTTTTTGAGATTATATGTTATATATTTTTCAAATTTAAATTGATTTCTAGGTCTTTTTAGTTAATTGTGTGGTTTGAAGATCCCATTTAGTTTTATATTTCTATAAAAGTGTTGAAAAAAATCCATGATTTATTAGTTATCCAAAAAATCATGTAAACCAATTTAATAATTTATTTCAAGGGGAAATTATTTTTAATCACAATTTGAGTATTTTAATAAAAATGGTTTTTATGTCTTTTTGTTCTTATATTAAATGTAATTTCATACACTTATAGAATTTGATAATGATAAAGTTGATTCCAAATTTAGAATCATCATGTACATTTTTTTTAAATTATCCTTTTATTGTTGGTCAAATAATTATGTTATCCTATGAAAAATTTATGTTATAACGGTTAAAGTTAAAATGAGTTTCAAGTGGTTTAACTAGGAGATAAGAATTAAAATTTAATAAAAACATGTTTATATGTTATTTTTTTAATTAATATTGACCCCTAAATACATTATCATCATATTTGGGTTTCCTTTGTGCAACATGAAATTATTATTATTTATATATTATTTAAAAAATTTAGAAATTCTAATAATTCTTCTCCCCACCTTTAAAAAAGGGAACATAGTCATATCTATTACAGAAACCTTCAAAGAACTATAACTTATACAAAAAATAAAAAAAATCCATTACCAAACTTCCTCTAAATTACTTAGGGTATATGGACACATGAAAATGCCAACCTGTAAGGCTAAATGTGTAAACCAAAGTTTGTTTTTGGAAGACCATGCATAACTCTTAATTGTGAATTTTCATTTTATGTCTTCTAACACCTCCATAATTTTTTCAAAAATTATGAAATAAAAATATATTTTCTATATAAATATATGTTTCTATGTTAATTTATTAATATATATCCATATTCTCTTCCATCTAATGGGAAAAGAAACTATCATTCGTGTGTACGGTGGACTGGTGCCTCGTAAACTGATGTAATTTTTTCTATCATAGCCTCTCAAATATTAGTGTAGTTATTGATATAATGTACATATATTACATTCATGAAATATTTATAGTTACAAAAATATTATATTTCAGATTATTTTTTACCTTTTAATCCATTGAAAAATTACAATATCGTTCGTCTGTATGTGGGGACTACCACCTCTTTGAAGCAATTTGATTTATGTTTCATCATCACATAACATGGAAGTTATATATAAATTAATTTAAATAAAAAATATGATATTTATGATATAATAATTATTATTTAAATATTAAATAATAATTACCATCTTTCTAACAAGAATATTGAAAAATAGAAATGTTACTCATGTCTATGTATGACCTACCATCTTCATGATTATAATGTTGTCGATTTTTCATAACCAACATTCACTGATGTTTTTTAAAATATAATTAATGTATCAAACATATAATTATTTAATTATTATTATTTTGGAGATGACTGAATAATGACCCATTTGACCATAGTCAACCTACTGAAGTCATTTTTGACGTATGAGCCGAATATCATAAAAATGTATGAAATGAACATACTTGATTATGTAATTTAATATAATGTGGTAATCAATAAAACAAATGGAATTATAAAAATGAAAAGGTCTCTAAATAAAGTCAATAATTAACATAAGTTTATTTTTTATTAAGATAAGTAATGTATGAGATGAGTTAGACCCAAGGTAAGGGACACTTTAACATAAATCCTACTTTAAATGATTTAAAATTTATTTTATAAATATTTTTCTTACACATCCAAATTCTTAAAATTATTTTATTGATATATTTATATATACATAAATGATTTATCAATATGATTTTATTTCTATTTTAAATTTCATACAAATTATTTCAGAATTAATATTTTATAATATTATATACATAACATTTTGGATTTATTTAAAAATCAAAAGGAATGTTCTATTTTAACATATAAGGTGTCAATGGCTATTCCCACCACTATAAAAATATTTAATGTTTTACTTATATTAAAATATTAAAAAAATTCTTCCAATAAATTCCTCTTTCCTTTTGTTATGGGTATTTTAGTTTTGAAAATGGGGTTTTTAATTGAATTAGTATTTTAAAATCCCCAAGTTTTCTACATATGGGGTCAAAAGTGTATTTCAAGGGAATTATAATGAAAAAGTTATATATTAATAATATTTATTCATGATATAATCCTTTGGCATTGTTTATGGTATTGGGTGATCCCAATATAGCTCATGATGATGGGTGAGCCCGATGTAACTCATGATAACATGTGATCCTAATATAGCTCCCCAATGATATGGGTAATGATTATGTTATCTATAGAAATATTTTGGAACTCGACCATAATGGTAAATCCAATTTGTGAGGTTTCATTTAATAGTTCATGTAAGGGTCAAATAAAGATGATGTCCCATGGTACCCACAATAATTTTCTATGATTTATAGTTTTTTTCCTGGAAATTATTTATTTCAAAATGTAATATAGTAATATTTTTTAAAGGAAGGATTATGAAATTTTATAGTAAATTGTTATATTTTTAAGAAAATTATTGTCTTAGGTACTCATGTTTCTTATGAAACTCCTATTGTTAGTATTTTAAAATTATGTTTCCTTGTAAAGTATTTAATGAAAACCCTTAGGTAGTAAATTTGATTTCATTTCAGTTTAATGTTTATGATGTTAAAGGAAAACTATATTTATTATCTCATGGTTTTAAAATAAACTGATAGGTCTATTTTTTTTATGTCCCTTAATATGATTTGTGTATTGATCCCATATTTTAAAATTGATTTCATAGGTTTTATGTATGAGTATTATCAATGCAGAATCCAGGTTCAAAATCATAAAGATTGTTCCTAAAATGAAAGCATGTTTCTTTTTAAAAGTTTTGTATTTTGGAAAAAAATCTTACTAAGAGGAAGTGTCCAGTATTTATTATAAGGGTTTTTTTATGTTAGTGTTATGACATAATTATATAAAATTATAAACCTAAAAAGATACTAAAAATAAAAAAAATTGAATCTTTATTAACAATAAAATTATGAGTTCAATAAGGATCGATTACTTATAGATGGTATCAAAGGTAGGTTTTGATAATTTTAAAGGGTATAAAAATTAAATTAAATGCCCATAATATATTTTAATTTATTGATATCATAGAATTGAAAACTACAATGATAATTTATGTAAAATATTTTGGTTTATAATTTGGTTTACGTAGAGGAATCAGGCAAGCTAAAGAATAAAGCAACCAAGCCGACAATATCCATCAAAATTAGAATCCTGTAATTGTTGGAATTAGAATAGAAAATATTTGTTCTATGATATCCCTAATTTTATGGGATATAAATTTTGGTGGCTCTCATGAATGAGATAAACCACATTAACTGTAAATAAACATGTCTATAGTAGATAATTTCATAATATAACACCCCCCCCCCTGGCGTATTTAGTGGATCTTCAGACACAATTGTAGTTGGGGGTGGATTGAAGCCTCAGAGAGGATTTTTTATGTCATGGTTTCTTCATTTCCTTTAAAGGTAACACTTTCCATTTACTATTTTAAACGTGAATCTAACCAGTGTGAATCAATGGTTAAGAATATTAAAGAAATCTAACAGATTCATTACATGGAATGGGATGAATTTAAAAATAGCTTCCTTGAAAAATAATTTCCAAAGGAATATCAACATAGAATATAAAATAAATTAATGGAATTTATATATATATATATATATGAATATATAGTAGTCATGTATGAAGAAAACTTCACCCAATTTACTTGGAACACACTAAATTTTATCAGGGATATTGATATTTAAATTAATCCATTTTATATAGGATTAATTCCAATATATCAAATGGAGTTAGCTTCTCCTGAATTCAAAATTTTTTAGAGAAGTTTTCAATATTCTAAGAAAATAGATATAGAGTTTAATGATGATAACATATTCTATTAAAACAACAAGAGGAAAATGTCCATATGATAGGAAATAGAGACGTTCCCATAAAAAATTCTATAGGTAAGAAGATAAAATTTTCCATCTTGTGATAATTGTGGTAAAAAGTTCCATGGAGAAAGTGTAATAAAATCTAGGATATGCTTCTCATGTTTTATTTTTGGACATGTGTCATATGATTGTAAAAATAAATATCTTAAAAATAATGAAAGGATTATTATAAGATGCATTAAATTTTAATGAGATGGATTATTATTCATGTACTTTTCCAAAGATAATATTTATTTATGTGAATCATTAAGATCACAAATAGAAAGTTGAGGCCATAACCATTACTACTACTTCAGTGGAAGATGGAACATCCAATGATGGGGTGTCAAGTACATTACATATTTATTCAGATTATGTCGTTGTCTTATTTGATTTGGGGTCTACACACTCTTTAATTTTGGAAGAAAATTTCTAATATATTAGAAATTTCAACTCAATAAATTAATCCATAACATTTAATAAAAACACATCAGGGAGTATTGTGGAATAAATAAATTATAATAATTTTCTCAGGGTTCTTGGTGGAAAGGCTTTATCTCTAAACATTAATGATTTCCCATTTAGTGAGTTTGATACTATTATAGTTATGATTTGGATTTCTATTTACCATGATAATATGCATTGTAGATCTAAAGAAGTTATTTTTTATAACGAGTTTCAGGTTTTATGAAAAAATTATTTCATATATTTGATAACATATCAAGAAGAAACAAATACTAAAATAATGAAATGAAAGTTATCTTACAAAAATTGTTTAGAAGTGGGTTTTGTTTATATTAGTGATGCACCTTTAGTTAATGAAGTGCTGGATGTATTTCCTAATGAGTTTCTAGGTATTTTACCTGAATAGTAAATTGATTTTATTTTTTAATTATTTATTGATTCTAATCCAATTTTAAAACACATTATCAAATAGCTAAAATAGAAATTTTGGAATTGAAAATGAAATTTGATGATTTATTAGACAAAGTATTCATTCATCTTATAAATTCACCATGGGTTGCTCCTATTTTATTTTTGAAAAATAAATATTGTTCAGTGAGACTTTTCAATAAACATAGAGCCTAAAATAACATCACTATTAAGAATAGGTATCCATTAACTCATATCGATGAATCATTTTATCATCTACATGGAGCCTTATAATTCTGAAAGATTAATATCAATTCAATATACCATCAATTGAAGGTGAATTTGGATTATATTTCAAAGATATTGTTTAAGATTAGATATGAGTATTATGAGTTTTTAGTTATTCCCACTAGGTTGTCTAATGCATTAGATGTATTCATAGATCTTATAAAGAGATTTTCCCATTACTATTTATATATGTATTTGGTTTTTTTATTGATGATAAATTTATTTATAATACAATTCATTTGGAACATGAAATAAAACTATGAACTATTTTTAAAACCATAATAGAAAATAATTTATATGGATAATTTAGCAAGAATGAATTTTTCTTGCAACAAATTTCATTCCACAGACATACTATTACTAAATATGGAATAATTATTGACCATGATAAGGGTAGTGTTTTTAAATAATATCCAAGACTTATAAATGTCATATAGATTTATAGAATTCTTCTATTATCAAGTTATTACTTGTGGTTGTTTGAAATTATTTATCATTTATCCATCCCACATACTAAGTTAACTTGAAAAGGATTTAAATTCATTAGGATGAAAGAGTGTGATTATTGTTTTGAGGAACTAAAACATGACTCGAGAATTATCCAAATATGGCCCAACCCTCTTGAAATAATGAATTTTTCATCTACTTCGATTATTCATTGAAGGGACTTTCTTGTCTTATGATGAAAAATTATCAAGTAATTACTTGTGCTCCACATAAATTAAAACCTGGTGAGAAAAATTATTCTATTAAAGACCTTTAAATAGAAACTATAGTGTTTTCTTTAAAAATTAATAGATATCATTTATATTTATTAAAGAGTAAAATATATAGTGATAATAAAATTGTTATGTATATTTTCACTCAGAATGTGTTGAACATGAGATAGAGGATATGGATGGAATGGTTAATGAATTATAAATGCATGATTCATTGCAATACTGGAAAATCAAATAGTGTAGTTGATTCTTTAAGTTGGAAAAATAATGAATCATTAACTTTATATTTCTATAACATGATCATTTGGTTAATTATTTGACAAATTAAGAATATAAATTTTGTATATAAGAACTCACTCTATAATATTTTTGGTTTCAAAATAGTAATATTTATAAAAAAGTATTAATAAATCTTACATAGAATATATTTTTTTATAGGAAAAGATAAAATTTGTTAAGAAGGTTAATATTACATAATTTCATTTTGTTGGAGAATGCATTATATGATTTTTAAATACATTATATATTCCTTTTGATTCATATTTTAAGATATATTTTTTGAGGAAAGCATATTAAACTTAATTTTATATTCATCCTAGATTCACTAAGATGTATAAAGACCTTTGAGAAAAAAAAAATTGGGTTGTAATGAAAGGAGGAATTTTTAAATTTACTATGAAATGTTTTAAATGTGAATAGGTTAAATAAAAATAAAAATTAACAATGGGGATACTTAAATCATTATTTAATATGAGGTGAAAATGGGAAAAAATATCCTTGGATTTCATGGTCAAATTTCCAAAAAAAATCTCAAGGTAAAAATAAGATTTGGGTTATGGATGATAAATTAACTAAATCTAAACATTTCATTCCCATTAAAGATACTATGTATTTATATCACCTTAATAAAATGTACCTTAAAGTGATAGTCATGTTATATGGGGTTCCTCTATCCATTATGGATTATCTTGATCATAGTTTTACTTATAATTTTTGTAATGTCCTTCAAAAGTATTTGGGTACTGAATTAAATTCCGGTATAACTTTTCATTCTCAATCTGATGGATAATAAAAGTGAATGATTTAATACTTGTATGCCTTTCTTTGTGGTTTTTCAATTGATTACTATGAAATTTGGGATCATCATATTCAATTATTTGAGTTTTCTTATAATAATAGTTTTCATTCCAGTATACTAGTGACACAATTTGTGGATTTATATATAAAGTAGTGTCAGACTATATCTTTATGGGATGAATTAGGTGAAACACTTTTTTTGGGACCATAATTAGTATAAGAAAAGGCTAATATGGTGAAGATGATTCAGAAAGATATGTGGATGGATTAAAGTAGGTAGAAAATCATTGTAGGTAACTGGAAGACGTAACATCCTGACCCCGAATCCACTGAATCTAGGCCCAAGCTATTGGGTCACATGTCCTCAAGCACGCCTCCCTGTATAATAGAGTTTATCGACAAGAAGAAAGGTTTTATGGTGGTATAGTGTGGAAAATATACCCTCATATCAGAGTGTAACATCATATATAATAAATTTACAAGGTAGTAAAAGAAAAATAAAATAGATAGTATAGAGGAAAAAAATAAAATAATGAATTGTGTAAGCATTAATAATTAGAAAACTATAATAATATTCAAATCCCAAAGGTTAAGTCATATACAATGATTTAATGGTATGTTGGGATACAATAATGGATACATGGTATATTCATATACAACATGCAATAAAAAAGTAAAAAAATATCCAAAAGGTTCCACCACTAGCATGATGAGCATATGCTCATCCCTCTTCTTCCATGATCTTCAATATATGAAACCCATATCAATCGTCTATTGTAGGACACTTTCCCTTATCCATACCTGCAGTCATGAATTCTACTTAGGTACCAAAGGTGGTCTGAGTTAGGTGTGAGATGAACTCAGTAGGACACCACCAATAGTGTATAGAAATACTCCAACCAACGTATAGAGAATAGAAGTGTAAATGTATTATGAATAATAAAAATGAGGAATAATAAATACCAGTAGGCTCAGGTTCCTATATAAAACATGGTTGGTTATACCTGCTCTGAAGTAGGCTGAAATATGTCTGATCTGAATACCATATATATATATATATATTGATATATATACATATAACAGTATATATAACTATATATTGTATACATGTATATTCACTGAGTACATGAGGACATAAGCTGGTGTATAAATGGATACTAGGTGCTAGCTGGACCCAGGGCATGACTCAAGCATCCATAACTAGTCTAACGATCCAATGGCTACAACAATGGTACAACAAGATAATATCATATGAATTTGAGACATCTTTAGCATCACTTGAGATGGTGGGGTGATTCTTCTTTCCCAACACATGAAATAAGGTAATGTGGAACGTCATTCACATCATTCAGATAATAGTATAAATGTCTGATATGTCATGCCCAAAACCTGGTGTAAGGGAGCATAACACACAATGGTAAAATGTTCCCTTATCCATCATCCAGCAACCAAACTCTAAGGTCTAATAAAAAATAATGATTTATTACCTATAAAAAATTATAATCATCAAGACCACCACATCCAAGGGCATCACAACAATAAAATATAGGTAAATATAAATATGAAACAATTGGTGTGGCCTTTTCACCCATTTTCCTTTATTTCAAATTAATCCATTTGATTATCAATCTATGTAAATTCAATTACATGGTCAATCCAAATAGTTAGAAGGTTTTTTGGTCATATATAAAATTATATAAAAGAGGGATATTCAATTTTCCATGTGATTCCAAACACTTAGAAGGTATTTGGTCAATTGAGAAAATATATACAAAGATGGAATTTCTTTTATCACACCCAAGGATTGGTATTCCACAAGTTTGAAATTTAATAATAACATCTTAAGGGTTTATCGGAGTATAATGAAATTAATGAATTTATATATAAAGTAAGAATACATTTAAGGGAAACATGTGGTAATGGTCAGCGTGCGGCACGACAAAAAATCTATGAAAACATCATGACATATAGAGAAAAAAACTATACCACCTACCTTAGGGATATAGATCACTTCTAAACTAATATTAGCTTCAGGATGGAAATAGAATAGATGAAAATAGGGAAACCGACGAAATACTTGGAAATAGGTTAAAGAGTTCATACCAAAATATCACATGATAGGGGGAGATAATTTATTAAAGTAAGTAAGAGGATTAAGGAGAATACCTCTCTGGATCCAATGCTATTAAAGGAATTTGATTTGGATCTCAGAACACAAATCTACAAAAATCCCTAGTTTTTTCCATGGGAGAGCTCAAGGTAAAGGGGATAAGCTCATGTCCATTGGAAATGTGAAGGGAAATAATGATTTGAGTTAAAAAAATAAGGGGAAAATTTTTAAAATCACCACTCAAAAATCGTTTCACATGTTTTGGATGTATGACTGTTAAAATTATGTGCAAATAGTTTTTCCTCCACTGTCTAAGGAGGGACCCCTCATGGGATAGTTGTATAGTTTGGATAAACAATCATGGGCAATATAAAAAACATCTATCACATCCCTATGAAATAGTGAATATGCATGTACCTCTTCTTTCAGGGTTGCAGACAAGCCATGCAGCCTTCTATATGTACTAGGTACCTCGCATGATTGAGTCACAGGGTTAACACTAACCATGCGCTAACCATAAGGCCCATTATTGTTCTCTATTTTCTAGAACTACGGACTATAAATAATCCCTAGTCCCTCCCAAAAAAATCAAAAGGAAATTGGTCTTTTTTTCTATTATTAAACAATGGATTTAAACTAAAAAAATGAGTTGTACCTTTGAGAAAATTCAGGTCATTACAACCTCCCCACCATAAAGTAACTTGTCCCTAGGTTGGCCTTTAGATGGTATAGTGGGATCATCTATGAAAATCTCTAAAAATTGGGCTTTTATATCATATTCATGCTCACAGGTCTCATCATGAACTCATTTATGCGACCATGACACCCATACTAAATATAATAGCATAACTTAGATTTTTTCACGCTATGATCCACAGAAAGCACAGGGTATCATAAAAATAATAATTCAACTCTAACTCAACCCTGTCAAGATAGAAAATATGATATGGGTCTATATAGTACCAGAAGAGCTGAGATACATGAAATACATCATGAACAAACCAGTATCTTGGAGGAAGTGAAATCTAGTAATATAATGCATTGATTATCTTTATAACTAGAAAGGGTCCTGAAAATATAGGAGAGAGCTTACCCTAGCTCATAATACATTGATTACCCTATCAGGGTGAAACATGGAGGAAAACCCAATCCCTGACTTTGAACTCGAGTGGTCATCAAAATCAATTGGCATAGGACTATGTCTGGACTGACCTTTATGTATGCTCTTTCTAATCAGTTAGACCTACTTTGTAGTCTCTTGAACTAGATGTGGTCCAAGAATAGTTTCCTATACTACCCCTAACCACAACATATTTGATCAATAAGGCTTACCATGAAAGGCTTCATAAGGATCCAGTGAAATAGTATCCTAAAAACTATTATTATAAGAGAACTAATCAAGGGGTATGTGTTTCTCCTACGAACCAATGAAGTCAAGTACACATTCATGGAATATTTCCTCTAACAATTGAATCATGAAATCTATCTTTCTATTGTACTAAGCTTGATAGGTCATTATCAAAATCAACTCTATACCCATGGCCTTCGGAAACCCCTATTAGGACAGATATGTGAAAAAAGATTCACTATCAGATATGATATATCATAAACCTCAATAAACACATATGACCTCCCTAACATATAGGCTCCTAGCTCATGTATCAAAAAGGTCTCATAGATAAGAAATAAGTGTTTGAAATTCAAAAAAATTTCAATCATGAACCTAATGTTATCATTTACTCATGGTGGTATAGAAAAACCTATTATGAAATACATAGATATTTTATCCAATTTTTTTTTGATAATGGACAATGAAAGTAACAGTCATGAAAGTCACAGATGTTCTTTATTCATCTTCTAATAGGTGGAAAACCATGTGACAAAACCATCTATTGCATGATTCATACCAGGCTACCAATACTGGAAATATATTTCTTGATACATCTTGGTTACATAAGGATGCACTTCCCAGACTAAACCATGAAATTACCAGATCATCTCTTCTATAATGTCATATGGGAACCAAATATACCCATGAAAGTATAAAGCCTCGTCATCATCCGCAACCCAACTAGAATATGAATCTTTATCTAAGATACATTCCCTTAGGACTAATCCCTTGTGGTCTGATAGATTTTTAATTCTCACCTATTCAAATAGGGTAGAGGTCACTATTAAGTCCATGAATATTTTATCAATGTAATCGTATTGAACCTAAACATGCATTTCTAAAAACTAATCCATGAGATTACACTCCCAACTGGACTATTGAACCTCCTATTTAAGAATATTATGGCTCATAACATGGGCTATATCATTTCCTCTTCATGGTTTATAGTAATTCATGAAATTAAACAACACTATGTATTCAACCCACCTACATTGTCTGATAATTAGATCATGTGGTGTGAATATGTACTTGAAGATTTTGGGATTCTTGAATAAAAAAAATATCCCCATGTAAATAATTCCCCAAAACATAAATCATGAACAATAGTTGTTAAATCGAGTATGTTTTTTAGATAATTCATCTCATGAGTCCCAAATTTATGAGATTCATCTGTTAAGACTCATTATTACTACATAAGAACAACTCCTTTCCCAATATCATATGTGTCACAATAGACTATATAGATTATACCTAGCTCGGGAATAATCACGATCAGCACTGAATTCAATCTACCTTTCAACTTCTGAAAGGATACTTCACACGATTATATCCATATGAAGTTTATACCCTTCTTAGTCGATCCCAAAAGAGGATCTACTTGGTGTGAGAAATATTATATAAAGCATCTGTAATACCTAGTTGGCCCCAAAGAACTCTGTATAAAAAATTGTTCATGGGTTGCTCCAAGAAAACTATAGCTCTCACTTTCCCTAGGTCTACTGAAACTCATGACCTCAAGATGATATGACAAAGGAAGTCAAATTTGTTGATCTAGAAATGGATTTCTAAGATCTTAGCTAATAGATGGTGATCTCTCAATTTATTTATCATGAAATCAAGAATTTTGGCATGGTTGTACCAACAATGAGAATACACTAAGATATCTCCTATAAATATTACCATGAATGAATCTTGATATGGGTGGACAACCCAATTCATCTAATCCATGAAGATAGCATGTGCATTCATGAGACCGAATGACATAACCATTAATTCATAAAGTCTATACCTTTTTTAGAAAGCAGTAGGAGGTATGTATGAAGATATGACACGCACCTGATGATAGTCTGATCTTAAATATTCTTTTAAAACCCCTCTCTTTTCAGATCTAATAAAAAATGCCATCTACTAGAGGTAGAAGATATCTATTTTTAAAACTAATCTTGTATAGTAATTGGTAATCCAGACAAATCTAGAGGTTTTTATCCAAATTTGTGGTGAAAAGCTTGGGTGAATCCCCAGGAGAAGTAATGTGGCATATAAAACCATTAACCTCTTGTTCATATAATAATTTCTTGAGCTCTAGAAACTCCGTAGGTGCCATCCTATAAAGATTAATGGGAACTGGGGCCTCTCCTAGATCTAGATCAATGGTGATTTACACCACTCTAATAATTGGTAGCCCAGAAAAATAGATAGGGAACATACCCTTGAAATTATCTACTACTGTTGGGATAACATAGGGTCCTAACCTCTGATCATCCAAGAAGTGACAAGAATCTTGGGATGTAACTCTGCCCAACCCTTGGTTCTCCAATCTAGATTTATATGCGTGTACATCCCAATTTCTCTTATATACATGTATACCACCCCTTGGGGATGTAAAAATTACCCTCCAGCAATAGAAAAAAAATATGGGATTTATAGGTAACTAACTAGTCTATCCTAAGAATTAAAAAAAATCTTTCCAATAAAAATATTCCATAAAAGAGGTATCCACATATCTCAAGGGTACGATCTTTAAAATGAAGAACACTCTCCTACTAGATACCCTACGGGGTATCAAGAGTCATCATGCCACAAAAGTGCTCAATTTATAGGCCAAAACTTTCTATAATTATAGTATATGTAAAAGAGTGTTATATTCATGGGTAAAAAAGAATACAATAATGTAGAGGATACAAGAATAGTACATTGAATGGTAGAATATGTTGTGATCAGATCCTCTAGAAGAGGTTTCAAAACATATAACTTTCTTGTATGGTGTCCCTAAGTCACAACCAAGCGGCTTGAGTAGGCTCACTCTACTGGTGATTCAAGTCCTGAGTCTAATTTCCCCTACCTCAGCCACTACCTTGGCTTACGTGGCTAATGATGTTTCAGTTACATGCCTAATGAGATAATTCTGGCCCTGCTCTAGAAAACTAGATAGGTGTATATCCCCTCTCATTAGGGACTGATGTAAATGCCTTGAAAAAGTTCTAGATATGTCCCATACTTCCATAGCCTCTTCATTCAACTAGTTCCCACATACATTTGGGTTTCGTGTTTCCTAGATTCCTACAAAGGTGATATATAAGGAAACTATCCATACAAGTTTCCTAACTAATACTACCCCATGGGAAACATCAAAATGTCACTTTCTTCTTCTATAATTAGTAATACTAGGTTTGGGTGTTGTGCCACCCTAAATCCCACAATTAACTTCCCTCAGCTTCCTGACAGTAATTTGGGCCAAGTTTGTTATCTCAAAAATAGTCTTCACCTAATATGCGTTGAACTATGATTAGAAGGAATATGCCAACCAATCATAGAATTCTCTGGAAGTCATAATATCATCACTAGATAAGGTTTTTGTGAAACACTGCATCACTGTCCAATGAGAAGAATACTCTAGGACCGAAATGGATACCAGTGTCAATTCCATTAGTTTTCTATCCCAGAAATCCATCGATGTCAAGTAAAATAAAAAATCATAGAATTACATCTGGAAGTACCTCTAAATCATGTCTTAGTGTCTATGTGACTCGGTAATGACATCACCCTATCTCTTAGAAGATTCACAAAACATATAGGCAGCAAGTTTGACACTCTTCTCTAGAGGCATCGTTAGATGCTCAAAAATAGAAATCATAGCCTCCATCCATGACTCTAAAGAATGTGGTTTACCATCCCCCAAAGAGGTGGAAGGATTCTTCTACTAAATCTCCCAATTCAACATTATATTAGTTAGGGAAGGTCGAGAAAAAACATGTATATTTTTATTCATATGGAAAAATCAATCTAAAAAATGTTGTTTAGTGCCAATGTCAGGAATATAAGGTGGTTTCATAGGCTTTACTATAAGGTGTATCACTAGAGGATCAGGGTACACCACCTCCAGTTCATTTTCTTCACCTTATTCTGGGCATACGACTCAAGTCTTACATAGTCATATGAATATATATGCTTAATACATTCCTCATAAGATGATTTAACAGTTTAAAAGATTGCAGATAGATAATAGGAAAGGCATAAAAACTCAGTACATAAATGATCACAACTCTCTTCATACACATAAAACTTGGACTAGTTGATAAGGAAAGACTGTAATAGTCCATAAGAACATAAGAGACACTCCCAACTACCGACTACTAAGGCCAAGTTCAGTTCATGGTCTTATATCATTTGATAGAGGTTCCAATATACAGATATTAAGTTTCAAGGTATATAGGGAAACTCACTTTATTTACAATTGTAATCACATTTTGAATTAACTATTTCATTTTTAAATATTAAATTTCATTTTATTTCTATGTATTTATATAAATATTTATATAACATGGTCCATAACCAGTAGGTCCAGAACCCCAAAAATGGTATAGTTTTCCAATTAAGTTTCCATCACCAATCTATATAGTAAAACACCATTTAGATTTATCTAGTCACTTTAATTAATCTAATTATACTTTCCTTACATGAATTTTTTTACAATTCAATATATAAGAACCAAGGAACTAACTACACATAGTAGTCAAATGCAAGAAAAATTTTCATGTGTCATTGAAAAAGTCCTAGAATATTGGTCTTAATATTCGTAAAATGATGCATTTGATATTATTTCCTTTCCCTACTAGGCCAAGGGACTATGTATCTATAAATAACATCAACAATATTAATATCACAAGAAAGTGTGTCACCCATTAGTGAAATCAGATCAAATGTAACATGAGAAATTACAATAACAGAAATAACTTATCCCATGTAATTTGTGTTTCCCATGTATGTGGGTTAGCTACTCCTTAGAACAGGCTCATTACCAAATTCCATTTCATCCTAGTCTCTAGTATAATACCCAAGCATTAATATAATAGGAAAAGGTTACTCTAATACCACTTAGTAATGTCTTGACCCAGAATCCAATGAACCGAGGCCCCAAGTTGGTGGGCCACATGGCCTCAAACATTTATGCCCATACACTAGATGCTTCTAACAAGTATTAAGGGTCTATGGTGGTAAATTGTGGAGATTTTCCACTTATATCAGAGTGGAATAGTGGATATAATAAGTTTTCAAGGTATTAGAAGTAAAATAAATAGATAACATAATGGAAAACATACAACAATGAACTGTAGAATCAAAAATAACCAGGAAACTATAATAATATCAAAATACCAATGGCTGAGTCTTATATAAGGATTTCATGGAATTCTCATACACAAAAAATTGAAACATGGGATAAGAATATAAAATATTCTATGAAAAAGTACCAAAATACCAAAAAAACATTCCCTCATAGCATCACAATCATATTCTTAGTCCTCTACTCCCATGTTGCATGATATGTGTAAATCAGATCAATCATATATAGTAGGGTGTTTTCCCATATCCATAACTACAGACATAAAGTCTACTTAGGTACCAAAAGTGTCCAGAGTAGGGTGTGAGGTGAACTCAGTAGGCCACCACCAATGGTGTCTATAAATAATCCATCCAGTGTACAAAGCATATTAGTGTTCATATATAATGAATAATAAACAATGATAAATAATATATACCAATCAGGTCAGGTTCCTATAGGAAACCTGGATGGCTCTACCAACTTCAGTATAGGCCAGAATATGTCTGATCCAAATACCAAATATGTGTGTGTGTGTGTGTGTGTGTAATAATATATATATATATAGTTATACTTTGTATACATGTATATGCACTATGTACGTGAGGACATGAGTAGCAATATACATGGAAACTAGGTGATAGCTGGACCTCGGTTTCATCTCAGGAATCCATAACTATTCTAACGATCTAATGGCTCTAGCAAGGGTACAATCCCATATTCTCATTTGAATGAAATACATATTGCTCGTCACTCAAGATCTTTGGGTGATTCATTATGCCCAACACCCGAAAAAAGGGAATGTGGAGCATCATCCCCATCATCCAAATTATAGTATAACTATGTGATACATCATCCCTAACACATAATGTAAGGTAGAATGAAACATCTTGATTAATCAGTCCCTTATCCATAATCCACCGTCTAATCTCCTTGTTCTAATAATATTAATAATAACAAGGGATTATTTTATAAGCATTATAATCCCCAATCCCATAAAAACTAAGGGTATAACAATAATATAAACCAGGTAAACATAAAAATATAACTATTTTTGTGTCATTTCCACCCCTAAACATTTATTTTTAATTAATTAATTTGATTATCAAGGAAGGTAAATTAAATATCATGGTCAAGACAAACAATTATAAGTCAATTTGGTCAACTATATAGTTATATAAAAGAGGTCCATTATATTTTTCATGTGAATCTGAGTACTAAGAATGTGTTTGGTCAATTAATCAGATATATATGAGGGAATTTATTTTTACACACACATGGGGTGGTAGTCAATGAGGTCAGCATACTATAATCACATAAAAAGGATCCACATGAGTATAAAAAATTCTTTAATTCTTTTAGAACAGAGGGACACTTATAAGGAAAATGTGTAATAATGGATGGTATAAAACACAATTGAAAAGCTATAAAAACATGATGAATTTTATGGAAAAAAATTAGAACACCTACCTCAGGTCTGTAGATCACTCCTCATCCAATATCGGCTTCAAGTTTGAAGTAGAATGGGATAAAATGGAGAAACGGACCATCACCCTAAAAATAGGGAATAAGATATTTCACAAAAGTAGAACAATATATGAGAAGATAAATGATGAAAGTAAGAAAGAGGGTTAATAATCTTACCTCTATGGATCCAATGCTTCTAATGACATTTGATTTTGAGTTAGGATGATAGAGCTATAAAAATCGTCAGGTTAAGACAAAAGAGAGATCAAGGTAGAGGGGGATAAGATCACATCCACTGGAAATAAGAAGGGAAAGATTAATTTGAGTTAAAACAAATTCAAGAGAAAAATACTAAAATCACCCCTAAAAACTTGGGTCATAGGGTTTAGCAGCACTGTTGTCCAAACTATGCACAAACTATGTAGCATCCACTATCAAAGGAGCGACCCCTCATGGGTTAGGTGTGTGACTTGTCTAACCATACACAAGCAGTGTGAGAAACCTCTATCATAACCCTTTAAAATATCACATGGGTGTGCTCCTTATCTCACACTATTGCAGAAAAATTGTGTGGAATCCCATGTATACTTGGTACCTCACACAATTATAACTAATTGTGCTCTAACCAGGTGGCCCATTCTGTTTCTCACTTTATTTAGAACTCCAGGTTTTGAAAAATCCTAGGATGATCCCAACACATTCCCTAGGCCATACAGAACATTCAACAAGATAAAATAAGAGATTCAAATAGTAATAAAAGTATTCATACCATTTATAAAATCTAGGCCATTACAAATGAATGATAATTCCTTCAAGGTAGAGAATCATGTTTTTCTTCAAGTTTCACCATGGAAAAGAGTCATGTGTTTTGTGGAAAAAAAATTAATCTAAGTATTTCATTCATTACACTATATTAAATCCTTTATAAATTTATATTAGTTTTTTATTGAGTGGAATTGCCTCATATTTTATCGCTAGTATATGAGGTATTTCATTTTTTGTTTTTAATAAAATATATGTCATATGGATCAGATGTCTTCATCCCTAAAGTAGTTTACTAGGAAGAAAACCATACATATAAGGAAAACCCCATTTAGATTAATGGACATAGAGACTATGGGATTTTGGATATAGAGATTCATCAGGTTTATGTTTTTTTTTGAAAATCCATCAATTTTAAGAAGAATCATCAGAATCCGAAAATGATATGAAGGAAAAATATCACTACATGTCTAAGTAATGAATAAAATTATAATGTTGCAATTTAATAAATGGGGGAGAATATAACAACCGAGGTAATTTTAATATAAATAATTTTCAGGACTTATTAACATCCATTATTATATTTTATTGATTTATATTCATCATAAAAATATTAGGTAATTTTTCAATCAAAATCCAAACAAATTTTATTTTTAACAACATTGGGATTTCATGCATTGTATGGTTTTATTTAAAATAATGAACACAAAATTTTAAAGATTTTTATGAAGAAATTAAATTTCATTTTTATAATCACCTCATCAAAGTTATATTAGGATGAATTTTTTAAAATTTTGTGAAAAATTTAGTTTTTTCAAAGACTATTGAAAAATATTTATTTTACTTGGAAATTGAATTTTATTATCAAGTATTGACAAGGTTACATTCGATTATGGATTTGTTTTATAAAATCATTTTATCATTTTTATTAAAAATAATCTAATAAAAAATCAACATTATACTACAATTAGTTAAAACAATTATACTTAAGAAGGAATTTTCCTTAAAAACAACTTTTCATAGTGTTTTATGGATTTAATTTTGAATTAAATTCTACAAAAAAAATTTAATTGAATTTAATAAAATTTATTCCATTTTTTAGTCAAAATGAATAATATAATTATATAAGTTCAAGTTTATTTTTGTTCATAATTAATAATAAAAATAGAAAAAATCTATTATTGAGGTAAAGGTTAAAACACATTCACTAGAGGGTTATACTAAATAGATAATGGTTAAAATTACATAAACACTTTAATTTATACTATTAAATATTTTTTTCAAAAATTATTCTATTTAAGGAGTTAAATAATGTATATTTAGATAGTACAAATAAATTTTGAACCTAATATTGACTTTTATGAAGATAAGTTATAGTTTATTCAAATTAAAAACAATATTTGGATTTTTACATTTAATGGAATGGTTGGAAGATTCCATTTTGATTTTTCTTGATCATAAATAATAAATAGATTACTATATTTATTATTTAACTAAAAAAATTGAAACCGATTTATTACATCATTTTCACGTAAAATTATTTTTACACATAAATATGGTATTTTCCTAAAAAACTTCTTTCCAATAATTTTTTGTTCTTATATTAAAAGTAATTTTATCCAACTATAGATATTGATATTGTTAAATTTTAGTCTAATTTGTATATCACCATGATAAATATTGGTCCAAATTACCCTTTTATTTACTTCATATAATTATGTTATCATGGTAAAAGAGTTAAGTTATAATCGTTAAGGTTAAAAGGAGTTTAAAGTGGTCTAACTAAGAGATAAGGATTACAATGTTGCTAAAAAATTATTAAATGTGATTTATAATGTTTATTTTTACCTTATAATAATTTAACTTTTAGTTTTCTCAGTCTTGGTTCCACATTACATGATTATGATATATATATATCATTATTATTTAAACTTTTGTGGAATTCCAATAATTCATATCCCCTAACATATAAAAGGACACCCCTTATACTTTATTCCTCGCACCATTTAAGCACAGTATGATAGAAATACCTAACCAAATCCTTTCCCAAACTTACTCTCCATGTTCTATAGGTTCTGGTCTCTTCAAAAGAGCAGCCTATAATTCTTAATGTGTGAACCAATGGTTGTTTTCTAATTAATATTTATAACTTTGAATTGGGTGTTTTCATTTTATTTTATCTTTTACCACCTTCGAATATTATTCATCCATGATAGAATAATAAAATAACTATATTAAATTTTGTGAAATTTTATCATGTTAAATTCATTATCTATATCCATCTCCACTTCAATCAAATGGGAAATAAAAATATTGTTCATGTGCATGTCTGACCACCACCTCACAAACTGATGTAATTCGGTTTCCATCTCCACCTCTCATAGTTGGGTATTATAATTTATTTAATTTATATATTATCTATTCATGAAATATGTATCATTTTATAAATAAAATATATATCATCTACTTTTGGAACTTTCTATCCATTAAAAAATGATAATTTCATTCATGCGTACTTGTGGATTACCTCCTCCACAAAGTGATGTGATTCATTTTTCATCACCACATAACATTAATGATATATATATGTGTGTGTGTGTTTATTTTAACAGATAATATTATATATATGATATATTAATCATTATATAAATATTAAATACTACATAACTTCTTTCCATCATGGTCATTATAAAATGGAAACGGTACGTATTTGTATGTACGACCTACAGTCTTGATGGTTGTATCAGTATTAATTTTATATAACACTATTTCTTGGATTATTTTGAAATAATAATTAATGAATAAAAATGATAAATATTTCATGATTTTTATTCTAGATATTATGGGATCATTAACGGGTTGACCATAGTCAACTTACCAAATTCATTTTGGAAATATGTGTTGAATATCATCAAAAGGTATAACATGAACTTAAATAATTATGTAAATAAATATAACATTATAATAAAAATATGAATCAAATCATATAATTGAAAATGTAATAAATTAAATATCTATTTTATGTTTATTATTCATGAAGATAAAGAATGTAAAAGATGATCCTGACTCGAGATAAGGGATACTTTCACATTAAATCTCATATTAAATGTTTTAATGATTTATTTTCTAAATATTTTTCATCCATGTTCACATTAATAAAATTATTTTATGTATGTATTGATATGGTCATAAATTAATTATAATTGTAATTTTATTTCTTTTTATAACTTCATACAAATTATTTCTAAAGGAATATTTTCATATATTTTATACAGAAAGTTTTGACATTTTTTCCAAAAGACAAAAGAAATATTCTATTTTAGTATATACAGAATCAAAATATTTTCTCTCCGCAAGAATAATTATTATTATGTTTTCCATACATTACCATATTACATGATTTATTGATGAAAAAATATAATTCCCTTTCTTTTTTGTATTTCAATTTTGAAAATAGGTTTTTAAAGGAATGGCTATTTCTATATTTGTGTGTCTTTTTCATATGGATTAAAAATTGTTTTTCAAGGATATTTTGATGAAACTGTGAAAGAATAAAACTTTTTATTCATGAAATAGTTCTTTAAAATTATTTACAATTATAGGTGAGCTAGATGTATCCCATGTTAAGGGTGATCCTGATATAGCTCATTATGAGGGGTGATCCAGATATAGCTCTCCAATGTATTGGGTATTGATTATGTTATCTAGAGAATTATAATAGAAGCTGACCATAATAGTCATTTATATTGTTTGGATTATTATTTGGGTTCTTTGATGATTATATAAAAAGGAAACTATTTTTATTTTTTATTTCTTTTATTTTGTTTTCCTTGAAATCATTAATTTCAAAATGTAATCTAATTATCTTTTTTAATGGATATATTATTCCAATTTAATGTAAAACGGTATGTATTTAAGAAAAAAAATCACGGGTTATCATTTTTTCTTGTAAAATCTCATGATTAGGATTTTAAAATTAATTTTACTTACAATTTGTTTTATGAAAAACATTGGATAGTAAAGATAATTTCATTTGAGCTCAATGTTTATGATGTTAAAGTAAAAATATCTTTTTTATCTCATGGTTTTAAAATAGAATGATGGGTTTCTTTATTTTTTATGTCCCTTACTAATCATTATGTTCTCATCCCACATTTTTAAGTATTTTTCATAGGTTTTAAGAATTATTAGGAAAAAATAATAAGTAATGTCCAAAATCAAAATGATTTTCATGAAAAGAAATCATATTTATTTTTAAATATTTTATATTGTGGGAAAAAATGATACTAAAAGTTACTATTTAACATGTATTATATGTGTTCATTATATAAAATTTATGACCTAATTCACTAAAACAAAAAACATGAAAATATCCTTGAAATTCAAGAAATTTATTTTTTTATAAAAATGAAATTATGGGTTGAATAAGGATTAGGTCCTTATAAATTTGGATAATGATCTTTCATATGAGGAGTATCCTTTGAAGATCGTAGATCATATAAAAAAAATTTATGAAATAAGGCAACTAACCTAGTCAAAGTATTTTAGTGAAACCGCATACTTGAGGAGTTGAAATGGGAACTATAGGAGGAGATGAAACTGAAGTACTATCTTCCATTTTATTATATGAAATGAAATATTGAGGGAGAAATTTATGAAGGGGGTAAGAATGTAACGACCCAAAATTTCATAAACTAAATTCTATTCTGAATGAAAAATTTCCTTCTAAAATTATGTAGTCATAGATAACACATGCACTATATTTCATTTTTTAATTTTGGAACATTAAAAAATATGGCCAAAATATGTATATAGTGCTTAAAAGACCAATTAGAATCATAATTATTGATAATATAACTATTATATAGTGACTTTAAATATTAGTAGTTATTAATGGTTATGATAAAATCTAATTGATATAGATAAAAGAAGTGATGGCCTCTACCATTAGGATTATACCCCTTGAAGTCCATATATTAGATATTTTAAGAGATGTTACATCACATGGATTTTCCCATGACCAAGTTGAGGCTTGGATTAAACAAATGAAACTTTAGTTTGACTATTTATGGGAGAAGTTCAAGATTATCAAAATTATAGGTCCTGCAAATAGAATAAGTGTCTCTGGTGGGAGTTAAATTAAAATTTATTTCCATTTATATTTTCCTAAAACCCCAATAGAGGATATTTAATGTTATATTTATAATTAACTTATTTAGATCATAAAGAAAAATTACTTTGTCAATGATTTTTATTTTAAGATTATGTGGATCATATGTAAACTCCCCTCATATTAACTTGGTTGTGTTTTGAGGATTTATGTGTATAATCCCTCCAGTAGTGATCCATACATGCCCCTTTGATCTCGAGCACTTACAATTGATATTCTGGTGTTATCATGGTGAATAATTCAACTTACCTTGATCGTCTTGATCAATTCAAGATCATTTCAGATTGAAGGACTTTTTCACATTATTGAGAGGTAGAGGGGAGCATTTTTAGGGATAGATATTGAATTTTATTGTGCACAGTGATTCTCTATTATTGATATATGAAACTAATCTACATAATAGATATGGATGTCTATTTATAGAGATTGGGTTTAGATTAAAATATTATTTAATTTCATGAGAGACTATAAATAATATAATACTATTTATTAAACCACATGCCAAAATAATAATAATATTATTATATTATCTATGGATTTAACATACTTTTTAAATATTAAATATTATTTAAGAGTCTTGTAAATTAATATTTTTTTACCGAACCCTGTCTTGGTACATTCAAAATCCTTGATATTTATTTAACACCAAAGTAAATATTTAATATAATATATCTTTCATCAAAACATATTTTTGATTAATATAACATGAATAAAATTATACATTCGTCTTGAGAATAATATTTATTTAGTTAATTAAATTCAAATATAATTTATTCATGATCAACGAAAACACTTATTGTGTGAACCTCTACGAATCTTTCTCGTTGGAAATAGGTTGGATCATCAAAAGTCCATGATTACTATCTATTAATGGAACAAAGGACCCAAGAGAGAGAACATAATTTAATATTGGAGACAACCACATATGAATCCTCATTGGTTTATATAATCCCTTTGTCAAAATATCTCATTAAGAAGGATGCACATCCATAATAGTAATTTATATGCTTTATACATATTTCTTTTACTATCTGAAATAAATATTTTGTTACACTATTCCATGAAATTTAATATGATGATTTTATTCCAATTAAAGGGCCAATTTACCAACTCCTATAAATAATAAATGAAAAATTCTCCCCAACTTATCCATAAATAACATTTCATTCATGACATACCCAATATACCCCACATCCTGATATCATATGGCTTGACTCTTTTGGTCAATAAATCTGATCTCATGATTTATGAAATTTATCAATGAAAATATTAAATTCTAAAGACCATTACACATGTTGGTAGATATGAATATCCACTTACACCAAAATAATAAAAATTCATATTGGCAGGTCGATTTTCAAAATCTCTCTTCTTGGAGATTACCAAGTGTGAACTTCATGAGAAGAAGCCTCATCTACTTATGAGTACCCACACCTGAAATTCATGTTCTATCTTCCCCATAATAAAATTATTTCTAACCATATAATAATATGTATGAATATCATCATTTCCATTCATGTTTCTCATTATATAGGGGAACTTTTATAACCTTATCAATACGACGGATACTCTAGGGAATTATAAAATTAATTTCATACAAGAGAAATGACCAATCTGTACTAATATATTTTATTAATTTTAAAATCCTCTAATATACATGAAATAAAATTAAGGATAGTTTTTCTTAGGAAATCAACACCAAAAACACTCCCACTTAGACTAAAGGGAACTACCTATGACTTTTGTTCTGCTACACCTCACGTTATAATTTCGTTTTCATTGAGCTGTTGATTTAGTCAATGGGTCTTCCACATTATCTTACATGGAAATAATTCTCACTACAACCTCATGCCCCTAGGAAAATCCCTTAGGATATGATACTTATGAATTATATAATTATTGTAATAATATGAAATTGGATCTTTGTAAGATATGTCACCTCATTATTATCACAATAGAGTGTGATATGGTCTTTACTTCTATATACCACATAATGATCGTGGAAAAAGCTTAATATCCACATTGATTCATTATACACCTCATAAGTTGCATTATAAATTGTATCCGATGTTGAATCTACAACCACAACCTTCTTAGATCTCTTCCAACTTACACAACCTCCATTAAAATTGATCATGTATTAAATTAATAATTTAATATCTTCATGATATGTTTGGAAAACTATCATATGAGTATCCTATTATGACTAGTTACTCATATCATCCATATACCAAAAATAGATCCTTAGTACACATTAGGTACTTATGTATAGGTTTGAATTCCATCCAATGGTGGTCACCTTGGTCTAGTTGATATCGTCCTACTTCACATATGTAAAGACTCAGAAATTTCAAGGAAATTTTTTTATTAATTTCTTTTAGAATTTTATGAGTCTCTGGATTCTGACGACACCTGATTCCAAGGCCCGGTGTGTCCGGAATCAATTTCCAAAGATTAGCTCGGGTACGTTCAGTGAATGAACGAGTGGGTTTTTCTAAATTTTGAACCGGTGCTCGGAATTGAAATCTGAGGGCACCGATGAACTCGCAGCGCCAGTAATTTCTTAAGAGGACCTTTACCGAAGATGTGTTAGCTCGGGGGAAGTTGTTTATAATTTGAAGATTAAATGTGAAGTGAATAAAATTGTGGGATAATTTTATTGTTATATCTAAAGTGGTTTAAATCTACATGGGAAGTTGGGGTGGGTCCCACAAGTTTCTAACTACTCATGTTAGGATATTTTTTGAGGTGGGGCCCACATGAGCCTCGGCCATTCACATTCCTATAACTCTCATAAACTCCCTTAGTTTTAATGTGACAACTTTCCCTTAATTAAATGTGACTCTTCACATCCCCCTCTTTTTAATAAATTCTTGCTAACTCACCTCTTGAATTAATTGGTAACCTCCTCTTAATTTGTGTAACTTCTCCTCTTCACTCTCTCCCTCTTTATGCATTTAATCCAACACACACTTTAATTAATGTATTGATTCTCCTCAATTAATTAATTAAGTGTTTGAGTTTTGAATTTCAAATGGCATGTGTTAATAAAATAATTGGATGAGCCATTATTTTAATTTTGGGACACACTTTGTGTTGGGGAATTTGGAGAGAGTTCTTGTGAGAAAAAGAAGAAGAAGATAACTCTTCCTCATTGAAGAAAGACACCTCCACAACAAAGAATGACGCTTCTATAGAAAAGAACGCCAACATCGCAGAGAGTGATGATGTACCCTTTATTCCTTTCTCCGTGACAAGAGGGGGGCATCACATCTCCGGGTACACTCCGGCGACGTCGGTCCTTCCAAGACCTTCGACGAAGAATGCTCCCCGGATCTCCATCCAAGGAGGAGACACCGCCATGGGGAAACCGCAAACAACGACGTCACCTTACGACGTCAACGAATGACACTACCTCTCCGCAGATCCATCGAGGGATCACATCATGAGGTAGGGGAAATTTTGTTTAATTATATTTTGAGTGATTTTATCTCACGTTCTTGAGCATTTATTAGTATGATGTTAGTATAATTTATACTTGAATAAATTATACCCCCGTCAATATTAAAAGCATGTGTTGTAATGACTTCCAATTGATAACACCTAATGTGGAGGGCACCGGCCGAACAAACACGGCCTGACAACCCTCCACAGATTGTTGTTGGTGGGCGGATTGACGGCGATGATGAAACGGGACCGCAGTAGTGATTTGAGGCCTTCGTAGTAAAGTACGGGACCCGAGATGAACATCGGCGCAGACAGAATTGAAAACGGACCACGGAAGCAACTCTGGTGGCCCGCAGAAACCCATGGAGGCGCGGGTAGACGGCGCGACACCGCCGGCGACCAGAGGTGGCGGCTAGAGCCATCCGACCGCCAGGAGGCGGCGGCGCCCCAACACGCCGCCAATGAAAAACCTTCTACGGCATGCCGCGGCGGTGTGGCATGGAGGATCCCACGGCCACGCGGGATCCTGGAAGAATGGTGGTGGTACAAACTGCTGTCGGTTCCAATTAGTGGCGAGGGGCTGAGCCCCCCCGCTCCGCGTCCGCTCATCCACACTGGCCGAGGCTCAACCGGCCGGGCCGGGCCACCCGTGCCGGGCCGGGCCACCAGGGTAGGGTCGGGTCGTGCCGGCTGGGCCAGGCCATTCTGGCTGTGCCAGGCCGCACCAGCCAAGTCGGGCCGACCCAGGGGGTATCGGGCTGGGTCGGGTCGTGCCTGAACCCCCTATTTTCGGCCAGTTTCGTTAAAATGCCCATAACTTGGGATATGGACCTCTGATTGATGCATCGTCAGTTGCAATAGGATCCTTGGATTGAGAAGGTACTTTTTTTATATTAAACTCAAGGTTTCAGAGAACTTTGGGTATGGCCAGGTTGGTTCAAACCCGAAACCAACCGGGGCCGCGGAGCGGAAACGATTATAGCTAGAGTTCCGGACGTCTGAATGACGTGCCGTTGACTTTGTTGGATTCCTTTAGGTGAGACAGATCTTTTAGTATACTTCACCTGAGGTTTGGACGCAGTTGGAATATGGTCGGGTTGGATTGTACCCAAAATCCAACCGGGCCCCTAGAACGGAAAAGCCGTTAACTTTCAGACTGGACGTCTGTTTGACGAACCGTCAGCGGCGTTGGTGATCACATTGAGAAACGGTACTTATGAGTATACCCTATGTGAGTTTGGGGTATTGTTGAGATACGGTCGGGTTGGTTCGTACACAAAACCAACCAGGCCCCTGGGACGAAAAGGCTAATAACTCACAGAATGGGCGTCCGATTGAGGCGTCGTCTGTTGCGTTAAGACCCCTATGACGAGGAGGTACTTTGAGATACTTCTTCATGGGAATTTTTAATACTTGGAGTATCGACCGGTAGCTCGTGGAGGGAACCCACCCGGAGACGAGTGTACGGAGTACGGAGACTGTGTAGCTGGCTAAGACCTGAAGACTATTTGTCCGATTCGAGTCGGAGTGACTTGTATCGCCCAGTGAGGAGCACTACTGTGTTTGGGTGGTAGACCCATGGTACTCAACAGGAGGAGTACCTCTGCAGGCTATTAGGGGGGTGAACTACTGTGTTTGGGTGCCAGACCCCAGCGGGGAGCACTACTGTGTTTGGGTGGCTGACCCGCGGTACTCGATAGGAGGAGTACCTCAGCAGTCTTAGGTTAGTGAGCAGTGCCTCGGAGTCGTGACAGGTTCACTGTACTCGACAGAGACGGAGATCTTCAGCAGTTGCAGTTTCGATAATGAAAATCCTGGTTTGAGCTGATTCAAAGACCATTGTGTTTTCCTCATGATTGAGATGGGTTACTAGATAACTTATGTATATGTATGGGCATATAACTAAGTAGTGGTTATCCTTCGACTTCATATTTGTGTGATACCTCATGGCTGATATGGGTTACTTGGTTACTTAGGTATAAGTATGGGCTTATACCTAAGTAAGGGTTATCTATTGAAAACATTCTTTGTGATTATCCTTGTTGGATTTTGTGAGACCTTGAGGGTCTCAGGGTCCCTACTGAGTATCGTATACTCACCCCTGCATGGGCTTTGCCTGCACCTTGATGTGTTTGTTGCAAATGACGGACATCACTGATCGTGGTTGAGGCTTGTAGAGCTGGACGGTACCCAGAGGTGGATCTCATAACGAGGCGGTACCCAGAGGTGGATCTCATGACAAGTCGGTACCCGGAGGTGGATCTCATGCCGAGTTGGTATCCAGAGGATACAGACAGACATGGAATGCTGAGGAGGACATTTGTACCAACCCTTCAGGTAGGAACCCGGAGGACAATCCAAGAGCTGCTTGTCACCTTTCAGTTGTTGTCCTTTGAGTTGTACTTTATTTTCAGTTGTAGTTGTACCTTTCTTTTGGGCTTGTATTTCCAGCCCCTTGTACTTTCAGCACGTTTTTTATACTGCTTTACTTATTTTAGCTTCTTCTTCTACTCTTTTTGTGTGTGATTTCGTTTTGTAAAGGCAATGCCTTCCCTTTTTATTGAGATTTACACCTTTGGTGCTAGTTGCCAGCCCCTGGCCTATGGAAGGCGGGATTACGGTAGTCACGGCATGGGCCCCGAGGACGGGTCGTGACACATTAGTATCAGAGGAGTCGGTTCTACCACAGAACTTAGGACTCTGATATTTTTCATTCTGTGAATTAATAGTGTTAAGGGTACTAGGTGTGTTTTTCAGTTCAGGGAGTCTAGTGTTGGTGCGGGTGGCCGACGTATCCATACACCAGGACCCTAACTTCTGATTTCCAACTCATTACATGAAAACACTAATTGTGTGTGTGTTTTTAAAGGTTTCCCCTTAAAATAGCTCAAACCAAGTCAGTTCACCAGGTATAATCATTTGACTGTGTCACGTCTGTTTCTTTCAGGATGCCTCTCCATGGACGACCAGCTAGAGCTCTGAGAGATGTACGTACTGACATCCCACTGAGCGATGAGGCATCAGTACAAGGCCCTCTTACAGTTGAGGCACCAGCGGAGGCCCCAGCAGTACTACCATACGTTGGGCCACCGATGCCACCAGCCCTAGAAGCAGGCGATGCATGCCACTTGAGTGCGCTGCATGAGTTCCAGCGCCAGAGGCCACCCAGGTTCTGGGGAGATACGGACCCATGCGCGGCTGAGGATTGGATGGAGGCTGTGGTGAGAGTTTTCAGGATAGTAGGTACACCAGCGATATTCATGGTGATCCTTACTGCCAGCCTCCTTCAGGCAGCAGCAGGCAGATGGTGGAGTCAGATTCTCTAGTTTTGCGATGAGATGAACTTCACATGGGGAGACTTCGAGACCTTCTTCAGATTGGAGTTTATACTAGTGACTCTACACCTCGATCATGTTCAGGAGTTGTTGCCTTTGTCGCAGGATTTTCCATTAGTAGTCGAGTCATCTGTAGGCAGTAGACAGATGATGCAGAGGTCCAAGAGGACTAGACCAGCAGGTGGGCGACCTCGGGTTATAGGATCGGTAGTGCGGGGCACCCGGGGTGGAGTTAGATCCAGGCGTTCCAGAATCGGACAGTGTTTCTCCTGCGGCAAGAAGGTTCACATGGCACGAGACTGTCCTACTCCCCGTACAGTTGATCCATAGGCATTGGAGGAGTCGCCGAGACATAAGAAATGGCGGGTTCTTGAGCAACAGTTGAGCAGTGGAAAAAGAAGTAGATCTCTGGAAGTGGGTGTACAGGAGCGGAACTAGTGGATTACTTTTTTCCCTTGTACTTCTAGTTCCATTTTGTTGTTGTATTTATGTCTTTATACTTCAAGCTGCAGTAATAAAAGACACTTATCTATGTAATGTTTACTTTCCTATCCATTTTTTTGGTTGATACTGAGAGGTCCCGATTAAAACTGTTGACTTGACCCTCACTTTCGAGATTTCTACTAGAGGAGACCCAGTGACCTCACACAAATGCCAACAGTGTGACTCGACCCTTGGAGGCGAGAGTGACGGTTGGATCTCTTGGAAATAACATCGAGGACTTAAGATGTTTTCCATGGCATTAATGCATCATACATGTCAGGATTGACTATATTAGGCAATGAGCGTTGTTCATCCAGGGGATGAGACCAATTTTATCCTCTCGACAAAGGAGAAATCTTAGCAGTTCTTACAGATCGTAGGCGGATAAGGTGCAGATCATCCACGAGCAGATGAAGACTACACAGTGCAGTAAGAAACAGGAAACTGGTGCCAGTCTCATAGACTCGGGCATGTAAAATGTTTCAAGAAGAGGAAGCATTAAGGACAGATGAATCTGTAGAGTAGCAGACGTGGGAAGCAGAGCTAGGAGAGCAGCGTGTGGTGGTGAACATTTCAACATGTTACAACCACCTGCCTTTTTTCCCCCACTAGGATCAGGGAGCTGGAGGGAAGGGAAAAAGAGTAGATGCATGTGATCAAAGAGTGTGACCCAATGGCTCTAAGAATGATTCAAGGGACAGTCTATGTCCACTTCTAGCTGCCATTACAACAGACGTTGATAAGAATCATTCCTTCCTTCCATGAATCTTGTCCCAGACCTAGAGTTTCCGATAAGCCATAGACTTGACCCTCACGTCTGGAGATACCTTGGGAGGAGACTCGATAATAAAACTTACGCCGACAGTGTGATCTGACCCTCGAGGAGAGGCTTTCGGTTGGAATCTCTTGGTGGAAGGGTCGAGGCCTTATGAAGTTGGTCTGGGTATGGATTGGATTCACAGTTCAAACCCATATTGACTGTATTATGAAAAAAAGGTTGTGGTTTATCTACAATGTTGGGATGGGTTTTCCTTGGTCAGTGAAAAGGAAACCCCAGGCAGCACAGGATAAACTCATGCACAGGAGGGTGTGGTCGATCACTCTTGAGTCAGTCAACCTTACCCTCGTGGCAGCATGAGTTTTGAGTTTCAGTTCTAATCAGGAAATGGAGGCCTCTAGAGTCTGAGGATGACGACCATGTCCTTATACAGGTCTCCCCTCGATGAGGTTTACAGAGATGTGGCCGAGATGTAAAGTTATCTTCGAGGTTCAACAGACCTTTCTAGGTCTTTAGCAGGGTAGGCGAGGTGGTTTAACGCTTGACCTTTCCACCTCATTTGCACTGGTTTCGTGATGTCATCCACGTATCTCATCTGAGGAGATAAGAGCACGATCCTTCACACATCTTCGACCACATGGGGTTGGACGTTGATGAAGGGGCGACATTCACAGAGGTTCTAGTGGATAATGAGGGTTGACAAGATCAAGTCCTACGTGGACGGTCGATTCCTCAGGTGCGCTTTCACTGGCAGCACGGGAACCTCCAGGAGAGCACATGGGAGTGGAAAGCTCATATGCGTGCTCAGTACAACTTTTTTTTCCCTAGTTTGTGTTATAGCTTTACGGGGACGTAAAGATCTGTGGTGGGAGTAATGTAAAGACCAGGAAATTTCAAGGAAATTTTTTTCTTAATTTCTTTGGAATTTTACGAGTCTGTGGCTTCTGATGGAACCTGATTCCGAGGCCCGGTGTGCCCGGAATCAATTTTCGAATATTAGCTCGGGTACGTTCAGTGAACGAACGAGTGGGTTTTTCTAAATTTTGAACCGGTGCTCGGAATTGAAATCTGAGGGCACCGATGAACTCGTAGCACCGGTAATTTCTTAAGAGGACCTTTACTGAAGATGTGTTAGCTCGGGGGAAGTTATTTATAATTTGAAGATTAAATGTGAACTAAATAAAATTGTGGGAAAATTTTATTATTATATCTAAAGTGGTTTAAATCTACATGGGAAGTTGGGGTGGGACCCACATGTTTCTAACTACTCATGTTAGGATATTTGTGAGGTGGGGCCCACACGATACCTGACCATTCACATTCCTATAACTCTCATAGACTCCCCTGGTTTTAATGTGACAACTTTCCCTTAATTAAATGTGACTCTTCACATCCTCCTCTTTTTAATAAATTCTTGCCAACTCACCCCTTGAATTAATTGGTAACCTCCTCTTAATTTGTGTAACTTCTCCTCTTCACTCTCTCCCTCTTTATTCATTTAAGACAACACAAAAATTAATTAATGTATTGAGTCTCCTCAATTAATTAATTAAGTGTTTGAGTTATTAATTTCAAATGGCATGTGTTAATAAAATAATTGGATGAGCCATTATTTTTATTTTGGGACACACTTTGTGTTGGGGAATTTGGAGAGAGTTCTTGTGAGAAGAAGAAGAAGAAGATAACTCTTCCTCTTTGAAGAACGACTCCTCCTCAATGAAGAAGGATGCTTCTTTAGAAAAGAACGCCGACTCCAAAAAGAGCAACGATGTACCCTTTCTTCCTTTCTTCGCGAAAAGAGAGGAGGCGTCACATCTTCGGGTACACTCCGGCGACGTCGGGCCTTCCAAGACCTTCGACGAAGAACGCTCCCCGGATCTCCATCAAAGGAGGAGACACCGCCATGAGAAAACTGCAAATGACAACATCACCTTCCGACATCAACGAACGATGCTTCCTCTCCGCAGACCCATCGAGGGATCACATCACGAGGTAGGAGAAATTTTGTTTAATTCTATTTTGAGTGATTTTATCTCACGTGCTTGACCGTTTATTAGTATGATATTAGTATAATTTATACTTGAATAAATTATACCCTCGTAAATATTAAAAGCATTTGTTTTAATGATTTCCAATTGATAACACCTAATGCGGAGGGCACAGGCCGAACAAACACGACCCGACAACCCTCCGCAGATTGTTGTTGGTGCGCGGATTGACGGTGATGATGAAACGGGACCGCAGCAGTGATTTGAGGCCTTCACAGTAATGTACGGGACCCGACATGAACACTAGCGCAGACGGAATTGAAAATGGACCACCGGAGGAACTCCGGTGTCCCGCAGAAACCCCTGGAGGTGCGGGTCACAGGCGCGGTGCCGCCGGCGACCGGAGGCAGCTGCTGGAGAAAAACCCGTCGCGGCTTGTCGCGGCGGTGCGGTACGGCGGATCCCGCGGCCGCGCGGGATCACGGAAGAACGCCGGTGGCACAAACCGCCACCAATGCCAATTAGAAGGGAGGGGCCGAGCCCCCCCCCCCCCCTCCCCCCCGCTCCGCGTCCCCTCGGTCACACTAGCCGAGCCACAACCGGCGGGGCCGGGCCAGGCCGCCAGCGCCGGGGCGGCTCGCGCCGGCTGGGCAGTGCCGGCTGGGCCGGGCCGCACCAACCAAGCGGGGTCGTGCCCCATCGGGCCGGACCTAGACCCGGGTCGGGTCGACCCTGTTCGGGCCGACCCAGGGTGTATCAGTCCGGGTCGGACCGGGGCCCGAACCCCTATTTTCGGGCAGTTTTGTTCAAACGCCCATAACAAGGGCTATGGACCTCCGATCGACGCACCATCAGTTGAGATGTGATCCTTGGATCGAGACGGTATTTTTCATATATTAAACTCAAGGTTTCAGAGAACTTTGGGTATGGTCGGGTTGGTTCGAACCCAAAACCAACCGGGCCCTCGGAGCGAAAACGCTTATAGCTTGAGTTCCAGACGTCCGAATGACATGTCATCGACTCTGTTGGATTCCTTTCAGTGAGAAGGATCTTTTGGTATACTTCTCCTAAGATTTGGATGCAACTGGAATATGGTCGGGTTGGATTGTACCCGAAATCCAACCGGGCCCCTGGAACGGAAAAGCCGATAACTTTCAGACCGGACGTCCGTTTGACGAACCGTATGTGGCATTGGTGATCATGTTGTGAAATGGTCCCTATGAGTATACCCTATGTGATTTCGGGGTACAGTTGAGATACGGTCGGGTTGGTTCACACACAAAACCAACCGGGCCCCTGGGACGAAAATGCTAAAAACTCACAGATTGGGCGTCTGATTGACGCGCCATCTGTTGTGTTGAGACCCCTATGATGAGGCGGTCCTTTGAGATACTTCTTCGTGGGACTTTATGATACTTTGAGTATCGACCTATAGCTCGTGGATCAGACCCTCCCAGAGACGAGCGTATGGAGTACAGAGACCGTGTAGCTAGCTGAGACCTGAAGACTGCTTGTCCGATTCGAGTCGGAGTGACTTGTATAGCCCAGTGGGGAGCACTACTGTGTTTGGGTGGCAGACCCACAGCAGGGAGCACTATTGTGTTTGGGTGGCAAACCCGCGGTACTCGATAGGAGGAGTACCTCTGCATGCTATTCGGGGGGGTGCACTACTGTGTTTGGGTGGTAGACCCCGGCGGGAAGCACTACTGTGTTTGGGTGGCTGACCCACGGTACTGAACATGAGGAGTACCTCAGCAGTCATAGGTTAGGGAGCAGTGCCTCGGAGTCATGAAAGTTTCATTGTATTTGTCAGAGATAGAGCTCTTCACCAGTTGCGGTTTCGATAATGAAAACCCTGGTTTGAGCTGAGTCATAGACCTTTGTGTTTTCCTCATGATTGAGATAGGTTACTAGATAACTTACGTATATGTATGGGCAGATACCTAAGTAGTGGTTATCCATCAACTTCATATCTGTGTGATACCTCATGGCTGAGATGGGTTACTTGGTTACTTAGGTATAAGTATGGGATTATACCTAAGTAAGGGTTATCTGTTGAGAACTTTTTTTTGGGATTATCCTTATTGGATTTTGTGAGACCTTGAGGGTCTCAGGGTACCTACTGAGTATCGTATACTCACCCCTTCTCGGGCTTTGCCCGTACCTTGATGTGTTGGTTGCAGACGATGGACATCACTAATCATGGTTGAGGCTTGTAGAGCTCGACGGTACCCGGAGGTGGATATCACAACAAGACGGTAACTGGAGGTGGATCTCATGAAGAGTCGGTACCCAGACATTGATCTCACGACGATTCGGTATCCAGAGGAGACAGACGGACGTGGAGTGCTGAGGAGGACATATGTACCTAACCTTTAGGTAGGAACCTGTAGGATGATCCAGGAGCTGCTTGTCACCTTTCAGCTATTGTCCTTTGAGTTGTACTTTATTTTCAGTTGTAGTTGTACCTTTATTTTGGGCTTGTATTTCTGGCCCCTTTTACTTTCAGCACATTTTTTATACTACTTTACTTAGTCTAACTTTTTCTTGTACTCTGTTTGTGTGTGATTTCGTTTCGTAAAGGTAATGCCTTCCCTTCTTATTGGGATTTATGCCTTTGGTGCTAGTCACCAACCCCTGGCCTATGGAAGGTGGGATTGGGATAGTTACGTCACGGGCCCCAAGGACAGGTCGTGACAACATATTTCATATGTGACATTCGTCTTACTTCTTAACATAACATAAATTTCTTATAGAATCACAGGTTTATATGTAATCCTTACCATTATTTTTATTTTCCTCATGTTTCTAATGACAGGTTTTCCTAGAAAGATAAATGTCATGTGAAACTAGCAATAATCCCCTATTTGACTATTCTATGTTGAACCTCTTCTGTATCTAGTATAGATATGTAATTTGACATAGGTCAAGTATCCTCTTGCATATATGATGAAAGATCTTGATCCCATCAATATATAGTACCTCGCCTAAGTCCTTCATGGAGAATAATTTGATAACTAATTACATAAGAGTCTATAAGATTGGTATATCATTTCCATTAAGTAATATTTTTTTGAAATATATTATTAAGAAAATTAACTCACTCCTATTAAACCATTTATATACTAATTGATCAAATTAATTATTTATAAGACAAAATTTCTTTATGGATTCATCAAAAAAATTACAAGAACTGGATTCTTTCATTAATACGTAAATGGATGTTTGCAATTTTCATATCTTCTTGGAAACCTTTGGAGTCACAAACCTTTAATTTTGTGTCATATAGTCATCATTCATAATGTTCCTATTAAGGAAGGATTATTTTAAATCCATTTTACAAATATCATAGTCATATAATGCTGCAATTTAATGTATAATTCTGATGGATTTCATCATTGAAACTAGTGAATATGATTCATCATAGTCCATGTCTTGACGCGGTTTAAACCCTTTTTCAACTAGTCATGCCCTCTAGGTACTGGAACATCATTTCATGTACATTTTATTCTTGAATACCCATATACAACCAATACGATTTAAATCAACTAGAGCATCTAAAAAAATCTAAACTTGGTTTTGGTACTTGGAATAAATTTCTAAATTCATGGATTATTTCCATTTGGATACATTTATGCCATGTACTTCTTATTTGTAGGTTAGAGGATGATTATTATAAACTAATAATGAGTCACCATCCTTGTTTTCTATATAACCATACTGTTGTAGTTCTCTTTCCTCTCTTGTACTTATACGCAATACTTTTGTCACCATAAAAACTTCTACTTCCAAGGGACTTTGTGGAAACAATTATTGTAGAAACTCTTGGCTGTCTTGATCATGGGCTCCATCAATGTCTATCTCAATTCTAATATCTATTTTATATTTTTTATCCCTCTTAATAAATATGGCGTTTCTTACAACTATTTCTTCTTTATATAAGGGTTTATATAGTTTGTACCCATTGATTCCTTGGGTTATTCTTTACTAGTACACATTCTACTTGGTTTGCAAGTTTGTAACCTGAAGAGGCCTTAAAAAATTATTTTCTACCACACACATGTAATTTGAAAAACATGTTTTTTAGTATGTAATACCATAGATTGATTAAGTTGGTACATTTTTTAGTATATGGGATTATATTGGTAATGTGTACCCCAAAAATGATAATTTAAAACTCCCATGGACCATCATTGATCTCACCATGTATAACAATGTGTGGTTCTTCCTTTAACTTTCACCATTCCATTGAGTTGTATAAAGAGGTGTTAGGTGATATAGAATCTGAAACTCCTATAAATAATCAATGAAGTATTGATTAATACTTTCACCATCATGGTCTGACTAGAGTTTATTAATCTTCTTACAAAGATGGTTCTCAAAAAAATTCTTAAATTCCTTTAATTCATCAATTGAATCCAATATATACCTCATTAGGTACAAATATCCAAATATATTAAAATAATTAGTAAAAGTTATGAATTTTGAGCACCCACACAATGATTCTATAGGAAATAGTATACAAACATCAATATAAACTAATTCAAGAAGCTCTTTGTCCCTTTTACCTTTCTTTCTGAATAGAGATTTACTCATTTTACCTTGTAAACTTGTATGAATACATCAAGTGGTTTCAGTTCAAAATAATCTAAATATCCATCTTTTTGAAATTTATTTGAAATTATTTATTTTACATGTCATAACTAGTGATTCCCATTTTGGGAGTTGTTTGATTCATGTGAATTATTTTAGTTATCAATTTCCTTTAATTGTTTTTTCTAGTCCAAAACATAAAGTTCATTTTTTAAATGTTCCTTATCATAACAAATTAAATCTTCATAAAAGAAGAAACATTTATTCCCAAAATTTAATATAATTATATCTCTATCAAGTCTATATATATAAATATGTTTTTTGGTAATGGATAGAACATAATAAAAACCATTCACAACCAAGATCATTATAGTCGTAAATATGAGTTAGTAGTCCACGATAGATATATCAAAAAGTTTAGAACTATTTTATATTTTTAGATTGACTAAACCTACATAAATATTTTTGAATCTACTTATTTATAATATTTTAATACATATGTGAGAACAAAAAGTTATATTTAATACCCAATTTTTGGAAATTGATAAATTGAAATTGATAACAAAAACACCTAAAGGAACCCCTTTCTTCTTTTGTTGGGTGTAGTTTTCTTTCTAATGGACCTTATTTCCATAGTTGAAAAAAATATCATCCCACTCCCTTTATTTCCCCTTGATATTTCTCTTCTTCTAAGTGTATAAAGAATATTTTATTATAGATCTCTTCTCTTTCCATTTCAATTTGTTCTCCAAAAGTACAAAATTATTTTCGCACTTTGTTTCCTTATCTACTTGGAAAGATGATTAAGCCGATCTGGGAGATATTTTTCAATGATGTTCATATTGAAAAATACAAAAAAAACTAGATAATATTTAAGGAAGTGATGCAACAAAAAGATCGGTGCTAGGATCTTCAAGGAGATTAAACCCAATAACGTTTATATTATCAATATAGAAAATTAGATTGAATACATGAGGCATATTTGGGTAAAAATCTATAATATTTATATGAAAATTATCCTTGGATTTCTCAAACTATTCTATTCTAGCTCTCTCCAAGTATAGACGATGGAGATGCTCACGTATTCTATAAGAATACATATTTTCTTGAGACTCTATAAGTTCACTGGACATAAATTATAGCCTCAAATAATGAATGTAGAATATTTCATTAATATGTTTTAAATAAATAATGAACTCTTTATATCATTCCTCCTTTGTAGTAAGATCAGGCATAGGGGATTCCAGCACATAATATTTTTATTCATGGAGCAGCTCAACTCACAGGCATCTAAACCACTCCTTGAAGTTAATTCTAGTGAGAAGATGATATTTCTCTAATATTGATCATTGGGATAGTGTGTAAGATGAACATGAAAATTATTATAAAATTTCAAATAGAATATTATTATTATTTTTCTTGATTAAAAATTATGTGAGAAATAATAATAATTAAGTGTTTAATAAATATCTAATTATTTTATCAAGTCCCATGGACACCAACATTGAACTCATAATGTCTAGTTAATAAGAAATTATAGTGGAAAGGACCCATATTACCCTTCATGTAACCCCAAAAAATGATGGTGAATCTATTTTAAGGTATTTTGGTTGACTGGCCTTTACCAATTATGGGATTGGATCTCCTTTATCTGTTGAGTGGATTCCCCAATCCTAAAATATGCACTTTGATTTCATCAAAACATACCTCTGTAATACACCACGTTTATCAAGGGATACTCCAAATGATGTAAAATTGTTAATTAAAAAAATAAAAATCTTAATATATCCCCTTATAAAAGTATGTGTCCCAATAAGGGTTGTTCAAAAACATAGTTCTAATGAGTTTCATTCCGAATCAAGTAATGAAAGTCCAAGTATAACTTGATATTTAGTTGAATAATTTTATTTATAATCCATAAATTTTATCTTCTTTTGTCATTTAAATAAATTCCTAATATTAATTTTATTTTACTTAATTAATTAACCATGTCGAATAAAAAAATAACATAAAATCCATTTATTTAAATTCGGACCTTTAATATTAATTAATTAATTTATATGATAGAGATATTACATCCATTAAATAAATAATAAATAACTAATAAATAACTAATTAATTACATGAACCAATCATGAGGCTATCTAATGGTTGATTTGTTGAGTTGAAAATAAATAAACATTCGACCTAGTGGAATAACTATTTCTTCTGAAGTTTTAATGAGTTACAACATTCAATTTATCCACAAATGTATCACTTGAGTTGAAATCATTATGGTTTCATCTTGAACTTCTTCCACATGCCTTTGGATACTACAATAATTAAAAGTATTTATTACTCACACATATGTGAGTGGAACCAAATTATTGGTTAATGGAGATTACCTAAATTCCCTTGGACATGAATATTCTACATAATAACAGAGGGAGGGTTGACTCATAGGCATTCAATTTAATATAATAATTATTAATTTCAAACCAATTTAATAAATTTAATTACATAAATTCCAACATATAAATACTTATTTATCAATATCATTATCGGTCATAAATGAAATGACTACAGAAAATTAACTAGATAACATTTATTTTTTATTTGTTCTATATTATTAAGATAAAAGTTATTTCATCAATTAATTAATTGATTAATTATCTTTCATCTTAATTACTATCTAGGTTAATTTTTAGATACCCATCATTAATGGAATTCATGTAAAATTAATAAAACAACCAATAATTTAATATATATTATAATAAATTAATTTATTATTTAAAATTCTATAAAACCATTATTAAATTTTCAAGAAAAACATGTTCCAATCAATAAAATAAGGATTCAATGCTACAATTGTAAATCTAATGAAAATTAATTTTTTCCATTAATTATTCTACTGAATGATGTGTACTATCCAACTACACTCTATGTATCTCAGTTGTTGCATATCTATGGTACACAACTAGGTCTTCAGAATGTACCTCAGTCAGACAACACAGTGTTTACAGACTAGTTGCATTCCATTTGTTCCAGTTACCATGTTCTTGGGATACATTATTAGGTCATTGACAAGAATGTTGGTGGATTAAATGGTGGGTACAGTCCAGATATATGCTTTGTTGTCTGAATTTCAAGTGACTGTTAAACCCACAAAGATATTTAGTGTGTTCTCGAACAAGAGACTATAAAACATCTATAGTACAACTACATGATCTATATCTATTATGTTTTGAGTCCTCTTTTCTAATTGAATGGATAAGAATGTATTTCAATCATGGGAAATGATGATATATATGTTGTGTATAATGAAAAAACATCATGTATATCATTAATTCCTTATCCAATCAGAATCATGTAGTTTGACCGTGTATAATGACCACAAAGATTGGGAAAGTTTCATCGCTTATCCATATAGAATACATGATGTGTATTTAAACTAAACACCCTATAATCTAACATCCCATGATCTAGGATGTCCCATTCTACATGTGATGTGTAATTAATTCACCACATGTAATTAACTACTTCTCGTGTTGTGAATTTTGCCACACGGTTTGGTGCATTTCACATGGGTACACGATGTGTACTTCTACTATGCACCATGCAATCTAATGTTGTCCAGCTAGATTCCTTAGAACATTCCAATGTAATAGATATTATTTCTTCATCTGTTCTTGGAACATAAAAAAATGAATTACTAATTGAACTTGATTAATATGTCTATAACATGTCAATTCAAATAATATTAAATAATGGATAATATGTGATGAAAATATAACCAATATTTTTCACAGATCAAGAATAAAATAAAAAATTATAAATGTAAAATGTGAAAGATCTGATACCACTTGTAGGTTCCAGGTGTAGAGAAAGCACATCTACTGGGCTTTAAATCAAATTTTATTTTAATTTAGATTTTCTTGAAACCCCAATAATGGATCTTTAATGTTAAATTTATAACTAATTTATTAATATCAGAAGATTAAATTACCTCATAGTGATTATTTCTTTAAATATGTTGTTGATAATATATAAACCATTCTCATTATCCCTTTTTTTAGGAATCAAGTGTTAAATCTATCTAGTGACGATCCACACGTGCTTATATGATCTCTAATCAATACCGATTGATATCCAAATGCTAGTGTAGTGAATCAATCACCTTGTATTATTTGTCTTGATCACTTCAAGATAACTTTGGCATAAAGGATTTCTTTACATTCTTGAGAGATAAATAGGAGTAGTTAGAGGGAGATTGAAGTTTGTTGTGTGCAATGATTCTCTATTCCCAATTCATGACACTACTCTAAAAAATAGACATAAATATCTATTAATAGATCTCAGGTTTATATTAAAATATTATGTAATTTCATTCCATCCCTTAAATAGTATAATAATATTTTTTAATCCTATTCAAAAATAATAATATTATTATTATTTTATAAAATGCTCGCTAACTTACGTGATAGAAAATATTATTTTACGGGCTTGAAAATTAATATTTTCTACCAGACGTGGTCTTAGTCAGTTCGAACTCTTCATCATTTATTGAATACCTGAATAAATATTTCATAAAATATTTCATTAATTAATAAATATATAATATTGATATAAAAATAATATAATTATTGATAAGTCTTTTGAATAATATTTTTTCATTAATTAAATTCTAATAGAATTTAATCAACATCAATAGAAACACTTAGTGTGTCACCCTCTAGGAATCATTATCATTAGAATTAGGTTGGATCACCAAAATTACATGATTACTATCTACAAATAGGTCAAAGAAATCCAAGAAAGAGAACCTAATATTTCAATTTTAATAACCACATACGAACACTCACTGGATAATATAATCCCCTTTTCCCAACATCTCATCATGTGGGTTGCACATATGTGTCACCAAACTATATGATTGATATGTATTTATTTGACTATATAAAATAAAGAATATATTACACTATTTACATCAAATTTAATGTGAAGGTTCAATTCCAATCAATGAGATTATAAATTAACATTCATAATGATAGAAGGGACAAATCCGTCCTTGACTTGTTCATTAATAACATTTCATTCATAACGCAGCCAACATACCCAACTACCCAAAAATATATGGCATGAAATTCTTTATCTGTAAATCTATGTGTGAAAGTCTTGACATGCATCAATGATATTATTAAATTCTAAGGACCATTACACATAATCGTAGGTAGGAATATATGATGCCACCAAAAAATGTGGAATTCTTTCTGGTGGGTATTTTCTCGTAATCTCCATTCATATACAATACCATGTGAGAAATTTAGGAGATGTAGACTAATCCTCTTATGCATACTCACAACTAATATTCACATTTATTTTTCCCAAAATATATTTTTATCCAACCACTAAACTATACTAAATAATATCACCATGGAATTTCAAGGTTCCCACTATAGCGGGGAACTGTTACAACCTTATCAATGTGATGGATACTCTATGAAATTATTACATTAAATTCAGGAAAAAAATGTAAAATATATAATATGATATTTAAATAATATCTAATTCCTCAAATATACATGTAATAAAATTAAAAATAGTTGGTCTTGGAACACCAAATCCAATAGATATCACATCCTAAACCATGTTAACTGAACCATGATAGAAAAGTACCACCATTATACACCTTACCCCTAGACCATACATTATTGTAATATGGGATTATGTATTTATACCATGGTAGAATGATTTTTGATATTTCAATTTTAATAATATAATAATTATATTTATCCCTTTTTCTTTATTACTTGATATATATATATATATCATTATATAATGAGTATAATAAAAAAATTATTTTGATATAAAGAAACTAAAATTGTACTTTTTTGAAATATATAGTATATTTTGTTAAAAAATAAATAAATTAAAAAATTTTTGATTTAAGTGTTATTTTATTTAAGTTTACTATTTAAATAATATTTATTTAATAATAAATGATAATAAAATTTAATGAAGTCTAATATAATTTTTTAAGGGTTTGAAATTGGTTATTATTGTAAAAACTACTATTATCTAGTAAGTAAATATTTTTACTTAAAAGTGTAAATTATACTATTTATTATATTATTTTACAAAAATATATATTATTTTTGAAATCAACATGTCAAAATTTTAAAATAGTGAATTTTTCATATTTTTATGATATAATCAAATTATTGGGTTAAAATTAAATATGTTGTAATTATACATTTTGTATTATGAAATCATAATAGAACAAAATTATTATAATAAATAATATAAAGAATCAATGACCAATAATTGAATTACTATTTGAAATAATGTATTTTTTATTTTATTGTATAAATTTTAAAAACCTCTAAGGACTCCTCCAAAACCTAAATTATATTTTATAGTTTAAAAAATATTTATAAATGTGACTGACATACACATCATGGATGTTATTATTTTAATTATTTTAGTTCATGTCATAAGAAAATATTGAATTCCACTCCTATCTTTTAGAAACCAATGGAATATTTTTTGTTTTCAATAATTTATCACATAGAGTTCAAAACCTATGTTTTGAAATTAATAAAAAAAATCCCCTCTCTTTTTCAACTAATAACAAACCAACCTCCAATTCCACTTAACTCAAAACCAAATTATAAAAAAATTCTTATTCATATATATCTTTAAATCCCTCCGGATTTTGTTCCAATATCATTAGAAGATCCTCTGATGCTTTTAGATGCACCGTCCCAATGTAATGGATTCTCTCCTCTACTTTTTATTCATGTTCCTTCTTTGTACAAATCCATTTGATTTCCAATTTTTTATATTATAAGGTGTTTTTCTAAATACCATTATTATTCTTATGATTCCCATGTAATGATTTTCCACATTTCAATGTCATTAAACAATTCTATGAACCATTATGAAACTCGTTATGGTGTATAAATTATCACATAATTTTCCATACCAAACTTTTATGTTCTGAATACCCATCCCCGTTTCCACTCAAGGGTAATAAACTCTATGTAACTATGATTCATTGATTGGGGGCTTCCTTTTATATAACCCATAGTCTATATTAATGTGATTAAATTTAATAAGATATGTTATTATATTATATTACCTATGTGGAATACAAATGCATAGACATTATATGAATTTTGATGGGTGGGCCCAGAATTATATAGCCCTCCAACGCGTTGGGTAATGTTTGTATCTCATGATATACCATGTATGGTTCATAGGATATTATCCTATTAATGAAAAATCATAGGATATCCTTCACTTGGGATTACGGTGTCATGTTTTATGATGCTACCACATTCATATGATACCTTGGTATTGTCATATAATATCTTTATTAAATTTTTATAATGATGATTGTCACTCTATTATGTCACTTTGATATTTCTATTAACTCATATATTTTATGTTCATCAGGATATTCTTTGACTATTTCCTTACTAGACTTTATTTCTCACCACTTTCTTTTATGTGTCCCATGGTTAGCCTGTAAAATGACACTTTACTTGTTGTCAAGAGCGTAGTCAAGAAATATTTCTAAATTGGGAAGGCATACTCAAAATACCCAAAAAAAAATTTTCTTATGAGAGATATTTATTCATTGGGGGGTATATATTTCTGGTCCCCACCCTTCACCTAATTATCTCCAATTCATTCACCTAAAATTCCATAATAATTTTTATATCATTCTTTGAGGAACCTATTATTGAATAAAATCAATGTTTTTTGTATAATTATGAACATAGAATATCAATATGTGATCAAAATAAATTATATGGGAATAATAATCAATAATTACAATCCTTTTCCCAATTTAAATAAAAGGGGTAAAATTATCATAACACATATTTATAAATAATAGGGATGGTTAAACAATAAATATTCAACTTTCCTATATTTATCTTTTTTGGAATGACACAATACATTGTATTAAAACTTTTCCTCGAGTTAATAGATTAAAATTATTTCTTAGTGAACTTGATCCAATCTAAATTTTTTAAAATATAATTTTTACACTTTAGATATAAATTGGTATATGGCTAAGTCAATAATGGAATAACATGGTTATAATCCATCTATAGAAAGGAGGGTGAGTGTGAAAGGAAATAACCTAAGAAGTGATGCATATTTGTTAAAGGGGTAATGTGTTAGGAGTTTATATCCCTAGAAAAAAATGATATAATGCTACATAATAAAATAAAATTGTATAAATGTTCCCATCAAATATGTAACCTGATCAAAGAATGATAATAATTCAATGAATGAGAAATGTGTTACTAAAAAACCTCACTACTGGGGAAAAACTAAATTAATAGACACTTTAATAAGGGAACATGATTTGGATATAAAATCTAATGTAATATAAGGAGTATGATATAAAAATATACATGGGAATTTAAAAAACAATAAAAAGGAAACAAGGTGCTAAAAATTTATTTTGTCTCAATGAATCATAACTGAGACCAAGAAAACTTGGGCAGCTTTAGTAACACATTAATTAAAACCTCATGAAATATAGGTATTTTAATTTCACATTAAAAACCATTATTGATATATCTTTCATGATTTTATATCTAATATATAATGTATATACATCTCAAAAATTAAATTTTTTTTCATAATATGAAACATGTTTCAAAGAGAGCGATTATAGATGAAAATTGCTACCCCTTTTACTAGACCTCAATGAAAATATATTAAAATCCTGTATCACAAACATATATTTCATAATAACTTAATTAATAAAATTAATCATATCTATTTTCATTTATACTCTAAATAAATAGTCATTCCTTAAGTGATATCTATATATTTTCTACATCTCGTGTTTATGGTTTTGATCGTTTGTACAATTTTCATAATATAGTTGTATTTATTCATTATTATTTGAAATTTAATAAATAATTTATCATTAAATATATTTTTATATATTCTTTAAAATTATTTTAAAATTTTAAAACTCTTTTCATGAGTCTTTTAGTATTTATCCTAGAATATTAAATTGAAAAAAATCAAGATTTGGTGATTCATGATGATCAAATGGTGTTTTATTATTGATGAATTAAATTTTGACATTACCATACAAAAACAAAAAAAAGAACATTATTCAAATATTTATATCATATTATACTAGTAAAAAAATTTATAGTCATTCATGATATAATTCATAGTATTGTTCAAGTAGGTGGTTAAATTGACCCAAACGTGAACCTATCATGATTAATGGTTGAATATGATATTATTTTGTTGTAATAACATAATAAAAAATATAAAAGATATTATTAATTTTAATTAGCTTGAAATATCATAATTTTAATTAATTGTAATGGAAATATAGTTTATACAAAGTCATTACTTAGAAAAAATGAGATTATGTTTTTCGTAGTTTGTTCGTTTTAAATGAATGAATTAATAATAATAATTAATTGATTATATCATTAATAGGTTCTATAAGTTATCATTACATAACACTAATGATATAATTAATATCATATTTTTACTTTTGTATCATCCTAATATCAATCCTTCTATGGTGAAAACAGAAAATGAAGCATGTTGCATCGTAGAGGTGGTGGTTTACACATCACATGAACAACAATTTTGTTTTTCTTAATATATGTGGTATAAAAATAATCAATGATAAATTCCTTAATATAGTAACATTATAGTATATAAATGATTATAACATAGTTAAATTATTTTATTTAGAATAAATTTGAATGAAGAAAAAAAAATACTTGGTAAAACTCATGTCGGCGTCATTAATTTTTTCTTGGAAGTCTTATTATAAATTATGGGATTATGATAATTAAATGTGATGAGAAGATTTTTAAAGTTTTATAGGGTTATATGAGGATAAAATTTGATTATTTTAAATAGAAAATTTCAAGGATAGGTATAGTGACCCATAATTTTTATTCAATAACATGACATCTCTTTTGTGGAATACTGTATACATTAAATAACCAGATACCCAAATACCGTATTATTCTAGTGAATTTAGAAATATGGAGACATAAACACTAGTAAATAAATGAGATTAATCATCTCCCACTAGGTTATTCTTCACAAGAACCCTTATTAGAGACATAAAATATAATACTTGTCTTCATAACATGGGGGAAGGGAACATAAAAAAGGGGTGTAATAAGATGCTCAATAAGGGTATACATGAGATATATGTAAGCATAATCAGGATCATAAGGGTATGAGACCATGATCATGAAAATAGAAGATCACACCCTACATATCAAAGATCATAAACATGAATCGTGTCATAAATCTTGGTAGTTCATAATACATTAATCATAACGAAATAAAAAAAATAATCCATGAAATATTAACATGGGAATAAAATATGGAATTGTGGCAGATAGATAATCATATATAATGATTTCCATAGTAGTCAAGGAATTGATACTGACTCCATTTTAGTGGACAAAGTTCTATAATAGACCAGGTTTACACCCCATTCCAACCCTGTATTACTGAACCAAGTTCAATACTCATTCAATCCATGTAATACCGAACCAAGTTCATTTATCATTTCAGACCAGTAATACTAAACCAAGATCATTTCTCGTTCCAACCCTTTAATACTAAACTAAGTTCATTTCTCATTCCAGACATGTCTATATCTTGTGATATAAATCTTTATCCAATGCATTGTAGGGATATATACGTCCCACCTATCTCATAATGAAATCATACATACAGGTTCCACAAGATTATTAAAAACATATCATTACTCATCTACTAAAAAGTGTATCATAAACATGTAATCACATCATAACCTATGAAAAAATAAATAGGATTCATATTCATTTAATCAAATGAATAACCCATGAAAAGAAGTGGTTTTAAAAAGAATATAACCCATGGAAGAGAAACAGGTGTCATAAACATCATTTCATCAAAACATAAACCATTCAAGAAAACAAAATATGAATGGAACCTTTGTATAATTTCCTAAAAGGGCATGAGTAACATAAATTTATTCCATATTATATGGAAAATAACATGAAAAGATATATTTAAATAATTTCTTAAGGAAAATATCTTTTCTTCATGAATTTTTTTTTTAAAAAAACATAAAACCTTTTGAAAACTAGTTTCCTTGAAAACATATATAAGAAGATTAAAAATTTATAGAAAAATATTTCTTGGAAAATAATTTGAAAACTTATAAATAAATCATAAAAATGTTTTGAAAATATTTTACATGAAAACTTATAATATAATATTAAAACATTTTGAAAACCATTTTCTTTGAAAATAATTTGAAATGTTATAAGGAAACCTTGAAAATATTTTGAAAACATTTTACATGAAAAAATTGTGAAAGAAGATTGAAAAAATTTTGAAAAACATTTTATTTAAAAATACTTTGAAAATATATAAATAAATCTTTAAAAAATTTAAAATAAATTTTAAAACATAAAAAAATTTTGAAAACATTTTCTTTTAAAAATAAATTTGAAATGTTTTAAAAGAAACGTTGATAACCATAACTCATTTTTTGAAAAAAACTTTTTCTTCAAAAACCGCATTAAAAATAATGAATATCCAGAATATTTGGAAAAACTTTTCTTTTGAAAATGTATACCTTCTTAGTCTTGTAAAGGGATATATAAGGGAATGTCGGTCATGATGGTGGGTAAATTTGTACATTTCATACAAGGTAAGAAGTATATTCCTTTTTTCATGGTAAAAGGTTAGAAAAATGCCCTCTCCAAAAAGGGACAAGAATATTCCTTTCAAAATATTTGTAAAAGGAAAAAATGTAAAAAAAATATTTTAAAGATTATTGTATAATAGTAGAATATTCTAGGAAACCCCATTTTGAAAACATGGTTTTGACAGAACACATATTATTGGACGAAGAGAGGGTAAACTCAAGATTTCCTAAAAACACTTTATTAACTATCTTACATTACATTTAGTATAAAAATGGTACCAAAAAATGAATATTTTATGAATAAACATAGGATAAAAAAAATTCATGAATGTTCTTGAGAGATGGATCATAATATTTTATCAGAGGAAGTGTTAACATAAACAATCTCGAAAAATGATTAGATTGTTTCAATAAACTCTTACTACATGGTAACATTGAACCATTCTCCCCATGTAATAAAAATGAAAATAAATAAAGCATAAATATTAGGAAAATAATAAGATTCATGATATAACTTTTCAAAGTCAGTATATATACCTCATGGAAAAATATCGGTGCTTAACATGGAGTGTGTCTCAAAGAAGGAAAATTGAGACAAAATTACTTTAACGATTTGGTAACTTTTGAAACATAAAACCCATAAAATAAATATCATACAATGGATATGTAAATACCCATAATTTTATTTATTATAATAATATAATACATACATGGGAAGTATACACACAATACAAAAGCAATGGGTGGTGAATAAAGCATGTATCTTATATAAATAAAAAGTGAGATGAAATTCCCTAACCTTGTGTCTTAACTCTCTTCGTACTCATAAAAACATCCTATTAAATTAATATAATTTAATTATAAATATTTCATAGGACCATATTCTTATATCTAATAAGTTATATGGTTTGATTATGACTTTATATTACCTTTTTGTTATCAATTAAATGTTAAGGTTTTACATTGGGTAATATTAGCATTATTCTTTGCATGTGTCTTAATTTGTTATATTTTTGGTCCTTATACTTATATCATGATTTAAAAAATTTAAATAATTATATAAATATCATTTATATTATATATATTTGTATTATAATAATCTATATAATATAGAAGTATGAAATGGAACACACTGTTCATAGAGAGGGTAGGTCGTACGTGCGCATGAGCGTTGTTTCCGTTAAATAGTTGTATTGAAGGAAAGTAAATGACATATATTTATATATATGATTATATATGATTATTACAGTAGAATTATTATTTCATATGTATCCTAAAATTACACTAAATCTATTCTCAATACATTCTATTTAGTGTGAGAACGAATCACATCACTTTGAGGGGGTCGTAGTTCACACTTCCTCAAATGAAATTATCGTATTTACACAAAATAGAAAGTATAAATATATGTGTTGTAAAAGAATTAAAAAATATTAAAGACATTATAAATATATTTTATATTATATATAAATATATTTTCCTTCATAATTCCCACCATGAGAGGCATTGAAGGAAAAATAAACAATCGTCGTTTTGTGAGGCGATAGTTCGTTGTACACATAAAAGTATGTTCATTACCCATTAGATGGAAGTGTGTGTAATTATAGGTAAAAACCCTAGAATAAAAACCTAATATTATATTTACAATACTGTTTTTGTTTTAAAATCATATAATAATAATATTTTATGGGGTGTAAAATTGAAATAATATAAATTTACTCGATTAACAATGTTACCTCTTATTTGGATGACTCTTTTTGGTTTTCACCAATGTGCTTACTTTGATTTATTTCTACACAAGGTGATACTTAAAGGATAATGGGAGGGATTTAGATGAGATATTTCATCATATATTGTTCAATAATATGTGTCTTTAGAGGTGTGAGGAAGTGGGAGGATAAGAGGCTTTTTATTGTGGAGGGGAGTGGCACTCATGTAAATTTTGGGAAAATGAATTCCAACCATGTTTTCCCCATGTAAAGTGGATCCAATAATGGACCAAATTCTATTAAATAGATTATAGGGTATAAATATTTACATCCAGTGGATCTTTGAAAAATTTCTAGGTTGTTTGGGCCCTTAATATTAATGTTTATCCCCTTATTAAGCTTAATTTTACCTTAATCATTCTAATTAATTTTAATTACTTTCACAAATTTTTTTGTAAAAACTATTATGACCTTATCAGACATTATAAATTATTATGATTAAAAATATGGAATCCATTTTTAAAAATTACAGTCACATAAGTGGAAGATATTAATTTTAATTTAATCCCCCAGTAGGGTCAATAATGCAGGTTTTAAAGTAAAAACATTCAAAAGTTTGCTATGTTTTTATATTCAATTTCAAAGTAAAATTTATTCCAATGACCCAAATTGGATTTATTGATAAAAATATGATCTAATTAAACTTTTAAACCAAATTAAAATATAATTTAACATTATAAATAAATTATATGAATAATAAGTTTTGAATTAACATTTTGTATTTTTCATTATTCGTCAAAAAATGAAGTTTCACAGAAAAATCCCGTAATTTCACCCTAAGATAATTTTCACATTTTAAATTTAAAAATTATATTAATTTTATAAAATTAAATTTCTTATTTTTTCTAAAATTAATTTCATTATTTTTCATAGAAGGACATAAAAAGTAGTTCATTTGAGAAAATAGTATTTTAAAACATATAAGGACTTAACCAAAAATTATATCTTTCATTATCAATATGTTTTATTTATATAATAACACTATAAAATATATTTGAAAATAGTTATTAATATTCATATTACTAAGTTTAATAACTAGGTTATAATTATCTCATTTAAATAATTATAAAATTTAAATTATGTTTCATAGAAACTTAGTGTTTCATTTAACTGATGACAAGTCAGTGTTGTGTGTAACACATGCCATGTTGATGTTACATGTAAAACAAGTTAAAATTTATGTTATTTTTAGTGAAATATTCACTCATTTTTGCATATAACTTAATCCAAACATAGTTTTTTTATAAAATAAACTATTTTAGTGTTTCGTGTAATGGGAAATATCAAAAATATTAAATTAATACGAAAAATATATTTCCCAAAATATCATGGTGTTACATTATAACCCCCTTAAATAAATTTCACCCTCAGAATTCATCTTGGTTATAAAAGGTTTTATATTTGAAATTTCCATTAATAGAAACCCACATCATAAGAATAGATACTAAAACATCCCTTAAAATGGAATTTTTGAACCATAACATTTACCCAAAGTAACATATAACTAGGTTCTTATATGGGAGAACATAATATGCGAGTGGATATTGTACATAGAGGAAAATTGTAATTATTTATAGGGAGTGATTAAGGTCATCTATAACAAATAATTGAATGATCAAAGAAATGTTGAGGGTCTCAATGTCATAAATCTATGAGGAATTATATGGCCATAGGTTCAATAAAAATTAAAGTATTATGAAAAAGTTTTTTATCATTATCCTATCTTTGAGTAATTATTTTATCGACCAAAAATACAAGGAAATATACTTAATTGATATATTTCTTTAATCCAAATTTCATTCTTTGGTTATGCTTTTAACTATTTAAAATTCATCCATTACTTCAAGAAATTGATGTCCATAAATTAACTTTGATACCCGAAGAACTAAAATAAACTTTTAGAAAATATTAAGGCCCATAAAAGAATAAAAAGTATAACTATTTATCTATAACTTTCCTCAAAAATCAATATGTTTCATACATTAATCTAAAAACATAAAAAAGTAACACTATTATTTCATCATAAATAATTATTCATAAAAAATTATATATTAACCAGGACATCGTGTAGGCCAATGGTAGGTGTGAACCCCTTATCATAATTTGGTCATGTGTTCAAGACCCATGGAATTTATAGACTTGAATGGTTTTCAACTGACATACATGATGTCCTTTTCTAAAAACCATACTAATATAATTTCAAAAATAAATATTATGGACATCCTTGAAATAAGTTTAATCACTAAATAGACCTTTAAAAAAGGTTTTCAATACAATTTAAATACATAAATACTTCCTCTAAATATGTTCTTAAACTTTTCATGAATGGTTAACTATATAACCCTTCTGACAGATGAAAATCACAAACATTAGAAAAAAATCATGAAACTAGCTTAACAATTATCCCTCATATATCACAATGTTGCTCGTGGTTTTCACATTCCAAACATGTAAATACCCTCATGGTAAATTGTCTTGGAACATGGTAAGAACATGAATTACTATAAATCCTATTGGAAAATATGAATTCTTATTTATTCCATAGAATAATGGATATATTATATAAATCTAATAAGTTGTAAACTTCATCCATGATAGCGTAAACTACTTTTCAACAAGTCATTAATTAGTTCCAAGCTAATCAGTACCATCCAATTTACTTATTCATATCCCACATATCTTTATCCAAAAAATAACAAAATATAGGTAACATATTATGGGTTGTCTTCCCTTAGTCAAAATATCACATTATCATTAAATCACTTTTCAAGTCCACTGAAAAAATTCAACATAATCTTTTAAATCATTAGCTAAAAACATAAACTAAACAATCCTTGTTTATTTAAGCATTCATATAACATATTTCTTGAATCCCAAATACATATAAACTTTTAATATTCCACTACATACATAATCCATAAGAAGTATACCACATCATATTACTTAAAACCTATTCCCTTTAAAATTTCATCTATAGTCTCATCGTCATCATCATTAATATAACCATTACTCACACCACCCTACTAATTCTCTTCAAGATATTTCTTCTTGTGACATTGAGTTAAATAATGACCATTTATTTCACACTTAAAACACTTAACCTTCTATGATTCCTAAGGGAGGCTAATATTCCCATCCACTTCATTAACCAAACTCTTCATTTTTCACTTATAGCCCCATTCTTTGTATCCATATTTTATATAGTCAAAATATATTGTTGTTCCTATAAGACATTCACTTATGTGATTATTTATAAATTCTTGAAACAAAGGAAACCAAATATTATTTCCTCCATGGTCTCCATTACCCACACACTCAGTGAAATCCTTCCTTATTTTCCTTGGTGATTCTGAGAGTTGGTTAAGGTACACATTGTTAATAATGTTCGGTGAAAAATGATTAAGAATGATCAGAACATCTTTCACTCCAATGATCACCCCACTTTACTATGCATAAAAAAATTATCCATCACATTCAAAATTAATCCAGTTCCTTCTGGTTCCTACCATTTACTAAAACCAGAATCATATTGTGATAATTAATTATCACAGTATAAAACCACACAATTATGAAAAGAATTACTTATAGGATATCAACATAATTATACCTTTCTTAATATATGATGCCATATGATCATCCTAGGTAATTAGTAGGAGACTTATATTTAAATCCATCATGATGGTTCATGAATAGATTTTTAATCCCCAAAGCATATCCCTCGGTAGTATCAAACTAGGTGCGCATCAAGGTCCATTGTCATGTACCAGATTACCCTGATTCCAGTCCAGAACATATTTTCAGAGTTTGTACACGTGATTACATCTATTCTAGTTCCATATCCACTTGTAGTATTCATACATGGATTTATTTCTAGGAAACAACTCACTGTACCCTTTACCAAAAATTACAGTTCATTTTCTTATATATTTCATTATATTTATACTTATCATTAGACATGTCATTAGGGTTCTGGATAAGGTTTTATCATCCTGTCTTCCAAAGGATAACTAAAAATTTTCATTGATACCAACTATATAGATACATTATTTTTATACAATAACATTAAATATCTTTTTAAGAATAATAGAAACATTAAACAAACAAATGCCTAAAGACTGTATTATTCTAGTTCCTTTGGAATAATGGAAACATAAACATCGGTGCATAAATGAGATACATCATCTCCCAGTTGGTTTTTATTTTCTAGAACCCTTCTTAGAAACATAAAACAAAAAACATATCTTTATAACCCAGGGAAGGAAAAATTAAAAGGTGTGACCTCAGATGCTGGGTAAGTTTAAACAAGGGATATAACTAAATATAATTAGGATCATAAGGGTATGGGAACATGATCTTGAAAATAGAAGATCATACCCTATATATCAAATATCATAAACATGAATCATGGAATAAATTTTGGTAGTTCATAAGATATGAATGATAATGAAATAAAGAACATAATCTATGAAAGAATAACATAGGGATAAATTATGAAATTTTGGTAGCCACATATTCATATATAATTATTTCATTGTATTCAGCGAATTGAATCTAAGGACATCTTAGTGGTTAAAGTCTTTTACTGAACCAGGTTCACACCTCATTCTTTCCATGTATTAATTAACTCAGTTCACATCTTATTCTATCCCTATAATATTTAACTGAGTTAATTTCTTGTTTTAGACCTGTAATTTTGAACTGTGTTCATTTCTCATTCCATCCTTGTAATACTGAATTGAGTTCATTTCTCATTCTAGGCATGTCTATCTCATGAGATATAAATATTTACCCGATGCATTGGAGGGAGATATACATCCAACCCATCTCATAATTAAATCACATATACAGGTGACTATATATCATTTAAAATCATATCATAACCCATGAAATGAAATGGGTATCATAAACAAGTAATCATATTATAACCTATGGAAAATGATTTAGGTTTCATAATCATTTCATCAAAAGAATAATCCGTGAAAAGGAGTGAGTTTCAAAAGAATATAACCCATGGGAGACAAATGGGTGTCATAAGAATAATTCCCAAAAATCATAAACCATTCAAGAAAAAAATTGAATGGAACCTTTGGATCATTTCCTAGAAGGGAATGAGTAACGTCAACAGATGTCATCATAGATGGAAAATAACATGGAAAGATATTTTGAAAATATTTCTTGACGAAAATTTATTTTATTTATGAAAAAATATTTTTTTTAAACATAAAACCTGTTGAAAACTATTTTCCTTGAACATATATAAAAGAATCATGAAAACATTTTTGTCAACTAATTCATTGAAAATTCATATAAAACTTATAAATAAAGGTTGAAAAATTTAGAAAAATAATTTATTGAAAATACTTTGAAAATTTATAAAGAAATATTGAAAATAATTTAAAACCATTTACTTGAAAACATATGAAAGAACATTGAAAATATTTTGAAAAAAATATTCTATGAAAATACGTTGAAAACATGTAATGAAATCTTAAAAACATTTGGAACACCTTTTACTTGAAAACTTTTGAAATAATCTTAAAAACATTTTTAAAACCATTTTCTTTGAAAATAATCTGAAAACTTATAAAGAAAGCTTAAAAACATTTAAAATACCTTTTAAAACATAAAACCATTTTTAAAACATTTTTATTTAAAAATATATTTGAAACATTTAAAGGAAGCATTGATAACCATAAAATATTTTGGAAAAATATTTTTCATTAAAAACTACTTTAAAATAAATGAATATCTAGAATATTAGGAAAAAAATATCTTTAAAAATAATGACTTTTTATTCTTTTAAAAGAAGATTCATGGGAATTTTGGTCATGATGGAAGGTAAATCCGTACATACCGTATGAGGTAAGAAGAACATTCTATTTTTACACAGTAAAATGTTAGAAAAAATCCTTGTTCTGAAAGAAACAAGAATATTACTTTGAAAACATTGGTAAAAGAAAAAAAGGGAAAAATATTCCTTTAAATATTATAGGATAATATTATAATATTCTTATAAACCCTTTTTATTAAACATGGTTTTGGAGGAACACATATTTCTGATCAAAGAGAGGGTAATGTCAGGATTCCTTAAAAACACTTTCTCAACTATATTATGTACCAAAGAGTTGAAAAATGGTACCAATACATAAATATATAATTAATAACCACAGGAGAAGAAAATTCATGAATTTTCATGAGAGATGGATCATAATATTTCATCAAATTAAGCCTAAACATAAACAATCTCAAAAATAAATGATATTGTTTTAATAAACTCATACCACTTTGTAACTTTGAATCATAATCCCAATGTAAGTAAAATAAAATTACATGAAGGAAAAAATATTGTGAAAAGATTTATATTCATTATATAAATTTTTAAAGGTATTATATGTACCTAATGGAAAAAATATAGGTTCATAACAAATCATGTCTCCTAAGGAATGCAAATTGAGGAACAATTACTTTACTTATTTGGTTAATTTTGAAACATAAACTCCATGAAAGAAAGATCATATAATTAATATGTAAATACCAATAATTTAAAGAATAATAATCATATAATACATCCATGGGAAGTATATACACCACACAAAAGGAATGGTTTTTGAATAAATAATGTATCTCACATAAATAAAAAGTGAGATGACATTTCCTTACCTTGCATATTGACTCTCTTCATACTCATCCAAATAGCTTGTATAATAAATATAATTTTATTATACATATATCAAATAACCATATTATTATATCTAATACCTTATTTTATTTTATTAAGGATTTATATTTCCCTCTTGTTAATAATTATATGTTAAGGTTTTACTTCATGTACTATCCACTTTATTTTGTGCATGTGGACTAATTTGTTGTATATTTAGTCCTTATACATAAATCATGATTTATAGTTTGTAAAAAATTCTATAAATATAATTTATATTCATTATATTCATTATATTTTTTATAATATTCTATATAATATAGAAGTCTAAAATAGAATACACTATTCATGTAGACGGTAAGTCGTACGCACGCATGAATGTTGTTTCCATTTTAGATTCGTATTAAAAGAAAGTATGTAAATGAAATATATATGTATGTATATGTATATATACTATTATTAAAGTATCATTATTGTATCATATATATCATATATGTTCACTAAAACCATCCTTAATATATTCCATATAGTACGTGAACGAATTGCATATCTTTGAGGGGCGGTAGTCCACACTTCCTCAAACAAAATTATCATATTTAATAAAAATGGAAAGTATAAAGATATGTTTTGTAAAAGAATTAAAGAATCTTAAATACATTATAAATATCATATATATTTTATATAAATATATTTTCTACCATAATTATCACCATGGTAGGTGGTAATGGAAGAATAAATAATCATCGTTTTGTGAGGCGGTAGTTCACCATACACATAAATAGTATATTCGTTACCCATTAGATGGAAGTGTGTGTAAGTGTATGTTGAACCATTAGCATAAAAAGTAATAATATATTTGGATACTGTTTTCTTATAAAATCATTTAATAATATTATTTTAGTGGTGGATAATTGTAATAATATAAAATAACTCGAGGATGAAAGTTAACCATTATTTGGGTAACTCTTTTTGGTTTGCACCAAAGGGCTTACTTGGATTGATTTTCAAAAAAGGGATGGTTCTAGGATAATGGTATGGATTTTTAAGATATATTTAGAAATATATGTTTTGAGACAAAGTGTATTAAGATGTGTGAGGAAGTGGGAGGAGAGGAGGCATTTTTATAGTGGTGAAGGAGTGTCACTCTTGTAAATTTTGGTAAAAGGAATTCCACCCACATTTTTCCAATATCAAGTGGATCCAATAATAGAAAAAATTAGATCCAATGAATTATAAGGTATAAATATTGTCATACAATGGATCTTGTACAATTTTCTAGGTCGTTTGGTCACTTAAGTTTAATGTTTAGTCCCTTATTAAGCTTAATTTTACCTCCACCAATGCGATTTTTTTAATTTTATAAAAAATCTGGTTTAAGGGGTACCAGTAACCGTACAAACAAAATGTCCAAGTTCAAACAGATCCACAGTGTGGTACTGAAACTTACAGATTACCATTCAAATTTTCAAAATTCAAACTTCAATCGAAATCATGACCAAACCAACGCCTCACTCCACGCGTCCAACTCGATTCGCACCCCTGACATCACTTGTCACCATCGTCCCATAAGTGGAAGAAATTAATTTAAATTTAATCTTGTATTCAGGTCGACAATGCTATTTTTTAAGTAAAAAATGTTCAAAAGTTTGTTGTGTTTTTATTTTCAATTTCAAATTGAAATTTATTCCAATGAACCAAATTGATTTGATTGATAAAAATATTATCTAATTAAACTATGAAATCAAATTAAAATATAATTTAACTTTAAAAATAAATTATATTAAAAGGTTGTTTTGAATTAAAATTCACTAGTTTTCACTATTCATAAAAAAATGAAGCTCCTTAGAAAAATACCATAAATTCACCATAAGATATTTTAGACATTATATATTTAAAAATTGGTTTAATTTATCAAATTAAATTTCAAAATGTTTCTAAAATTAATTTTATTATTTTTCAAAAAAGGACACTAAAAACAGTTCATTTGGGAAAATAGTATTTTTAAACATATAAGGACTTTACCAAAGATTATATCTTTTGTTATCAATATGTTTTATTTATATAAAACCATTATAAACAATATTTGAGAAGTAGTTATTACTATTTATATTACTAATTTTAATGGATATGTTTTAATTAACTCTTTTAAATAATTATAACAATAAAATAATGTTTCGTAGAAACTTAGTGTTGCATGTAACATGCGACAAGCTGGTGCGGCATGTAACATATTATATGTTTATGTTCTGCGTAAAAAGAGATAAAAAATATTTTTTTAGTGCTTTAATAACTTGGTGTTGTGTATAACTCATGAAAAACATAGTGTTTTTATAAAATAAATTGTTTTCAGTATTGCGTGAAATGTAAAATATAAAAAATATTAAATTAATTCAAAAAAAAGTATTTTAAAAATCATGGGGTGTTAAAATAGGTGAGTCTTGTAGTGGTAGAAATTTTAACATTTTTTATGTGTAGGGATGGGTAGTTTTGGGAGAAACCCATATATTTTCAATAAAAACGATTATCAGTTGAAAATCAACTCAACCAATCCACCTTTATACAAATTTGATGGATTTAATTATTTTTATTTTAACTTTTTAATATTTTCCCCAATTTACTTTTACCTTAGTAATTAATTTTAAGGAAAATATTACATTTGAGTATTTTAGATAATTTTATATTTATGATTTAAAATTTTAAAATAAATTTTTCAAATTAAAATTTTAAATTTGTAACAATATTATTTTAAATTAAATATGTTTAATCTTATATAAATGGTTTTTAGAAAAATAAAATTTTTATATTTTTCATTTATATATGAGATGAAATTATCTTGTATAATGATTTGAATAATATAAGTATATTTATTATAAAAAAATAAATGGTATGAGTATTTAAAGGAAATCCAAAACTGAATCTCCCATGAAAATGATTAATTCAAAAAAAATAAGAAAAATACTTTTATTAAACTAACATTTTAATTGGTTCTAAAAACATTGGAGATATGATTTATATGTTAAAATAAAATTTTAAAACTAATATTTTTTAAATTAAAATAATATTTTTTTACATAAATTTTTTTCTAAACTTCTAGGTCATTCTTATTTAATGGTAAATTCCAAAAAATTACAAGTTTCATGGTATTTTTTTTTACTAAAATCCAATATTTTGGGAGAAATATCAAAAAATATTACTAAGTCAATTATGAAATGATTCACTCAAAAATAATGTATATTTTTTCTTAATTTCAAAAAAAACATACAAAATAAATTTTTTTATAAAATCATAAGAAATAACGAAAACTATTTTTATTAAAAAATTCATTTTCAAATATTAATTTTTATTATTATTATTTCATATAATTTACCAAATAAATTGGTGTTAACTATTTATTAATATCAAACATAATTTATCATCAATCATCTTTTTATTGAAATGGAAGTGTATATTACATAAAAAGTAATTTTTTAGAAAAATAATTTGCTAAAAAATAATGATCTTGTTATCCATTTTAGTTAAACTAATTTAATTCAATTAATATTAATAGAAGTATTTATTTTCTATATAAATATATTTCATAAAATGATTACTCCTATTCATTCCCTCTAATTATACAGTTATATTTCAATGGTTATAATTAAATATTTATGTTTTATCTAAATATATCATAGTTTCATTTTAGTGTGGTGTTTCCTTTGGGGAAAGATATTTAAAATAAGGAATTATTTAATCATAATTATTTATTAAGATCTTGGGGGGTTATAGGGATGGTTTTTTAATTCTTTTAAATGTTTGTTTAAATATTTATTCGGTTTCAAAGATGTTTTTTATGGAAAAAAATATGATTAGTTTCTCTTAAAATAATAATAATGTACCGTCTATCTAAATTTTAAACTATCATTAATTTTCTAATTTAGAAAAAGGAAATGCATATACACTCTAGTGATTTTCTATTAACTATAGTTATGCTTATGTCATACTTGTTCCACTCAATGTTGTTAGAACTGAATTAATTTTTTAGGTTTAGTTGTTGTTCTTGATTTCTCATTGAGTAAGTGTTATTAGGGAGAAATGATTCTCATGATATCACATATTTATCATGTTGGGTAACTGGTACCATTTTAGGTTTTATTGTTTACCATAGATGGACTTTTCTGCCTTCTTGGTTTGGGAGTTTATATCTATATCACTGTGGTTATTTTTTATGTTTAGTTGTTAGTATATTATGGTTATGTTGTGTTTTCTATTCCATGTATTTTTCATTTGTTTATGTTTAATTCATACATGGGCTCTGAACTATAAAATTTTCATTGTGAACTTCTAGGTAGAATATCAACATTATTTATTATTTTTCGGGTTAAATCACCCCCAATGTTTTCTTGAGATGCCTTTGATGCCTGTCATCGGCCCAAGGAGATCATGGAAACACCTAGGATATTTCTTATGCTTGACCATGTATCTAGTTTAGGGATGACCCAGGATGGTTCATGACACTTGGAGATATTCTCCGTTATGTGTCATTAATGAACCCCTAGTGATGTCCTAGGAATTCCATAGTACCAGGATCATGGGAATGATCCAATTACCTTTTCAATGTATCCCATGATACATAATACATCTCAGTGAGTAGTGTGTCCCACCTGAATCATCCAGCGTCATTGTCACTAAATCCTCCTTGGGCTCATATCATCAATCTGGGTAATAATGTGACACCCATGATCATCACTGCCTATTTCCTAGGCACACCCCCTTACGCTAAACATATCCCTGAGTTATCCATCGGGACCCCTAGGTCTTATGAAGCACATAAACCATTCTTGGGTTCCCTTATCTCAATTACATCTTCAGGTCCAACACCCATAAATCATGTGTAATATGTTCAGTAGCATCTTCAAAGTATCCTCGATGCCTTTTTGGGCTATTAGGTAAGTCTCACCAAGGAAAATTCATCAAGCCCATTACCTTTTCATGTCACTTTTGACCGATCTAAACATCCAACACATCCATCACTCCATATGGTCTTCCCACCAGGGTAATCACTTATATTTGGGGGAGTATCACCCAACCCAAGATATTCTCACTTAGTCCAAGGCTATAAAGAATCAAAAGGATCTCACCTAACAAATACCTAATCCATACCCTTATTTCATTATTATTCTCTAGCAAAGTGTCTCAAAGGAAATCATTAAAACTATCTAAATGAGCATAGAAAAATTCACAAGGGAAGAAATATCTGAATATGGTTATTTTTTCCCCTACAAAGAAAATGAAATAAATTTGGTCAAAATCATGCGGATTGTGTGAACCCCTGGAAGACACATGATCAAGATACTTTCAAAGGTGACACAAAGGATTCATGTTTAACTCATATCCTATGGAAGAACCCATATATCCCCTTGGATAAATCATTCTTCTCTTGTGAAGGTGTCCCAAAAAAATGGGTGATCTCAGGGTGGCTGTCAGATGAGCACCCCCAGGTCACACGAATTGTCAGGCGGCCAATGCCTGACAAGACATCTAAAAATATTTCAAAAATATGTAGAAAATATCAAAAAGGTGAGAGCCTCTTATAGTCATAAAATTCATGTGACCCACCAATTTAGCTCACAAGAACCATCTGGCATGTCACCCTCACCACACAGAGGGCCTTGGTAATGTCCAAGAAGTCTCGGGATCCCCCTTCATCTCTAAAAATATGCAGAATTATTTTTGCATGATAGTTATCATTAATAACCATAAGACCTTTTTGTGGTCATGTGATGCATCACCAATTAGGAGAATTATTGTCATCAATAACACTTAAAAAAGTCCACGATTCCTCATGCCCTTGTAAAATAAACAAGGAAATGAAATGGGAAAAGGTGACAACCTCTTGTAGTCAAAAACATCATACAATTTACACTTGGGGGTCCATAAGACATAAAAAACCCCCTAAATACATATCCACCTCACTATCTGAGAACCCACTAGCATGTAACCCTCTCCATGTGAAGGGATTAGGACATCTCCAAGTGGTCATATGGTCTCTATTTGGTTCCATAAGGAAATAATAAGCTTAGTTCCATGAAATGATCACACAACACCACAAGACCCTTTCTTGGTCACATGATGCATCATCAGTGGGAAGACTGATTTTCTACAACAATGCTCATGCATGATCTCATGATACCCTAATCCATTGAAAAAGAAAATAATGAAATAAAAGAGAAAATTTAGAATCATCTTATGGTCATAAACTTCATATGACATTCTTGTGGGCTCCGTAAGACCACACAGAATCCCTTCAGCATGAACGCCTAATCTCAAAAAGTCCTTATATAAAGCTATCCATCCCTCATGATATGTCCTAGAAAAATCTTCTCAAATCATGTGAAATACTTTTTTCATGCATCCTGATCATATGGAAGTCCATATACATATCATCCTCATAATATGGAAGTTCCTTGTTATGTACTCATGATTCAAAAAGACCCCTTTAATTATTCATAATGCAATAAAATTTAAATTTATGAAATGATCTCATGGTTTCTAAAAATCATGTGATAACCTCAGAATGACCTATCGCAAGACCACATGAAATGCAAGACACTAAATCTCTCCCCCGAGTCCGTCCAACAATTTCATGATATGTGCTTCACAAAGTGCCAAATAACTGAGGTGTCTAGGCCTATTAATCTCATACCCTAGCATCAAAGAATTAATCCTTGGATCTTGACATAGGTGCACTTGGTTATCAGAGAAAATTTATTAGAGTAGATGATATCTTGATCAAAAAGGTTTTCTAGTAGGTGAAATTTTGGGAACCACCTAAGTAGAACATGTGATATACATAGGCACTTCACGTGATCACTCATAGATCACACAATGGTCTTTGGGTAGGTTATGAAAAGGACATCACACATACCTGATCATTTACATGAGACTTAATCAAATTAACACTGAATAAATTTAAGCCATGTTCAATAAAAGGTTGGAGAAAAGATAAAAATACTAGAGACTTATGCAGAGAACATATATGTTGATCTTTATTCACTTCACATGAACCACCTAGGTCATGTGACACCACTAGGGAATGTCTCCCATATCATGTGATACTCCTTGGGTATACTATCTAGATCATGCAAAGTCCTTTGAACGTGTTAGACCAAGTCATATAGAACCCTTCGAGCATGCCACACACTTCCCATGAAACCCTACGGTCTTACCATCTATACCTCATGATGAACTCTATACATGTGACCCAAATCATATTATAACACCAGTGTCTGAAAGTTAAGTCTCCCAACGACATCAGGACATGTCAACTGGATCTCAAGACATCCACTGGACAAGCCGCCCAGATCTCACGATGCCCTCTTGATATGTTAGCTGGCTATATTGATCCCTTGGATGTGTCATTCAGAATTTATGATGACACCAAGTCAAGTCATCCAAGACATGTAGAACCCTCCAAACATGTCACCCCAATTCTCAAAACACCCTACAAGAATTGTATCCAGATTTTGCAATGAAACCTGGGAAAGTCAGATGGATCATGTGACGCCATCCATGCATGTCAGCCAAGATCAGGTTATATCTTCCAAGATCAACCATCCAGGTCTTTCATTTTCCTCTGTATAAGTCATCCTTGGTCATGTTATGGCCTCCATATATGCCATCCAATTTATTTGATGACCCATAGATAGGTCAACTTGATCATACAATTATTTTTGGACATGTTAGGTATATATCCTTTGACATGTCAAGAAGAAAATCAATGAATGTTAGGAAGACAAGCATACCAGGCCATACAAGAATCCCAAGACTTCATAACCTTGTTCAACCTCCAAGAAAAGAAACCTCAGCATGTAATACCCAATCAGAGAAATATTTTGTTATATCCTTCATATAAGGGAAGCCTCGGTGTGTAAGTATCAACTTAACAAACTATGACAATTCTGATTCTTACCATAACCAGGATACATAGGACACCTTTTTACGGCTCAATCTATATACCAAACCTCTAAAGTGATATCCTATTGAGTAATTCTCATATCCATAAGTAGTGAGACCAAATATATTTTATCCATTGTTTCTCAAACCAAGCATAGCTCATGTGGGATTTGGGAGTTGCAATGATCATATCATTCGCATCATAAGCCTCAATAAAGACAAATTCAATTTTAGTGTGTAATCACTGATCAATAACATAATATGATATGTCTCATATATAATGGAATCCTCGGTGTGTAATCCCTAGCATATTGAAATATGGTAACTCTAATTCCTTTAATAACTAGGATATATGGGGCTCCTTCTTAAGGCTTTAGCTCAAATGGGAATCCACTTCGCTATAATTTCTACCATGTATCCAATATTCCAACCATCAAGATCCAATATCCCCCACGAGTTGATCATCCTTGATCATCCTCTAGAATATTGAGAAGTCACTGAACTATTATGACTCTGATTATTGCCATAAATAGGATACATTGGACGCCATCCAAATACTCGAGCACTATATTAGGCATCCAATAAGTTTTTCAAGCATGTGATCCCCAAATCCATATGTAATGTGGCTAATTAAATGCAATCACCTGTTTCTCACAACAATCAAAGCTCACATGGGCTTAGGGAGTTTCAATAATCACATCATTTTCTTCATTAATCTCCCTAAGCCCGAGAAACCTTAGTGTCTAAGCCCCGATTAGTGGCATCATATAACTACCCATCATAAAAAATTATCTACCTTGAGTCAGGTCCCAAATTCATGAATGAACTATGGTAACTCTAATTCTTTCTATAAGAATGATATATAGGATGTCTTCTCGAGGAACGATCTCAACATTTAGTTCCCAAGTGCCCACTTATTCTCGCATTCTTTACAATGTTAACCTAAATTGGATTAATGAACTACAAGGGTTTTGATTCATGTTATAAAATAGGAAACATAGGGTGACTCATAAGGTAACAATCCCATCCTCAAAAGTTTAACCACCTCCCTGGTTAACAACAAACTCTTAGGTTCCTAGTTATATAGATTCAACATACAAGCAAAAACCAACCAAATGGGAAATGGATGAAGATCCTCGAATGAATATAGATGGAATCACTAACAAGGATCCCCCTTCTCAAGGAATATAAATAGACTTAAACAATAGAAATTTTTAGGGTAACCAATCCTATATCGGGAATAGGAATAGATTCGAGAACATATATTAAATTTGAAACTCTTTGGGAGCAGGAAAAAATTCCTCCCAAAAGGTTGAGATGAACCCAACCTCCTATACTCCCAGACAATGTGAGTTCCTAATTTTTATTGGGTCTAAAACCCCAACTGACCTCCTTCCTTTGGAAAGTAGGTCTATACCCAGTTATAGATGTGGGAACCATTGGGAGTTTATGTGAAAGATTAACAAATGGTGAGATGATGTGAATGTTTGTGTAGAAAATTGAACCACCCTCATAATCAACCCACTGAACAAAAAACTATCAAAATATTTATGAGGAAACAAAAATGATAATCCTAATGTGAATCTCTCAAATAAAAAAATTATTGGGTTATTTTTCATTGGGAAATTTTGTTTTGAATTTTACAAAAACAAAAATGGTGAACCTGACGTGAATATCTCAAATAGAAAGATGATCGGTTGACCATAACATGGATATTATAGATGGTCCTCTATAAACAGGGTTCTCATAAAGTAATTCCATTATTGATTTGATAAGTTCACATGAGTAGAATTGAAGGATCGAGAATTAAAGGATAATTGTGTTACCCATGAATATCTGATTGAGTACATGTCATGGACATAATGATGCACTGATCAGTGACCTTTTCCCTTGTCATATGGATTATTATAGATATGTATCTCATCAACAACACCCATATATTAGATATTTTCTTCATCCAATGATCATTCCAAAAAATAAGCTACAACTGCAACCACTACAGGCCATAGAATGACCTCACCCATAAGACATCTTCAAAATAGGGTGGAGAATGTAATGGTCTGGGTAAAATATCAACATTGTACAACATGACCATCAACTCTTCCCACAAGGATCTTTAAGTACTAAAACTAATGAGAATGCATCATCTAAACAAAGCTATAGTGAAGCCAGTGGCCCTCGTTCCCACATCCAACCAATTCATAAATGTATCCCTGGACTGCAAAAATCCCCACATTCAGTGTATGATAATGGTGGATCAATAACTCAAATATGGATCCCTTCTAGTTTAGAGGCCAATAAGGTGGGCTCCTATCATCCACTATTTCTAGGACCATCCCACAAGTACCCATAAGTCATCTGCTGATGGTACCACCTAACATAATGTGACCTCCAACGCCCTTCAATGGGAAAAAACGAAGACACATCGAGTATGGAAGGCTTTTGATAATCGTGATTGGTCTTATATCTATGCTCTCAATGATGATTTCAATTAATATATTCGGGCCGTAACCCATGAGTAGTCTCATATCACTATTCGTTCCAAATATATCTGTGAACATATTCCTACAATAGGCATGGGGGTGGTGCATATCCCAATCTCCTTGCATAAATTCTACAGACTTATTCCAATGTCTTGAGGAGGAAAAAGGTGGGATCATATCCCCGCTTCAATCAAATATATATACCAATATATGGTATAGATGAAACATTTGTAGGCATATATCCTTGTGCACACTTTTCTAAAATTTCATTACAACTTCAAAAAAATATCAAGAAATTTGTCATAATATTCCAGCACTTGTTAAGAAACAGTGACAGGGGAATATTCTTATCCATACAACCTGAGTAACTTAACACTCTAATAATTATGAAGAAGTGGTTTATTTGGAGAATTTTCACATTCATACTCCCTTCCCATAGGATTGTTAATATAATTAGGTAAGGGATGAGGCATCAGATAGGGATAATATTCACACTCCAACTAGGGATCTCCAGGTGAGAATGGAACATTCCTTAGAAAATGGGAACATGCTTGTTAAAAAGTCCTAAAACATATTCCAAGGTAACATGATTCGTCTCATATCCCCATTCCGGTAAGGGCACACCAAGTTAGTGGGGAACATTCCATCGAAAAAACTCATATTCCTGTCAAAAAATACCAGCGACATACTTATAGGGCCCATGATCATTCTCATATACCCATTCAGGACAGGTCTCACCAAGTGATAATGGGATATGACTTGAGATAGGCTCATACTACTTTCAATGAATATACTTAGAATATTATAGCAGATCCCAGAAAATAGGGGAATATTCGTACTTATAACGACAAAATACTACACCAGAATCTATTTGAGGAATAATAGGAGGAGACTGGCATCACTTTTTCTATTCCATATGTCTTTCCACATATTCTTCAATGGAATTAATATTCAGGATGGGATCATATTCTTATTCCAATAAAGGTTCACCAAGTTAGAGTAGCACATGACTTGGGAAAGATTCATATCCCTAACAAAAAATAATAGTGGTATATTCTAATGGCTCAAGATTGGGTTCATAATATCATTCTGATCGAGGCTCGCCAAGTGAGAAAGGAAAATTCCTCAGAACAGTATCATTTCCCTATCAATAATGTATAATTTCATTTCAATATTATAAAATCCACTCAAATGCAGGCTCATACTTCTATAGCACCATATGGTTATAAATATGGTCCATAAAATGTCATATAGTAGGCTGATATCCCTTCACTATTCCAGAATGTAGGTCAATATATTTCGTCCATGACGTAGAATAAGGATAAAATCCGTAATCTTCGCAATGAAGGATTCCCTGGGGTTGTTCGAGATACATTCTTGAGACCCCAAGGGTCCTTCAACTCTTTAACCAAAGCATAATAGAATCATTACCATGATAATCCTCCTAATGGTAGTGTAGAGATGGATCAGAGGCACTCCAATCCAGACATATTCCATTATCAACCTTCCCATGGTGATATCTCCAATGGAAAATTAAATCCTTCCATTTCACAAACACCTCTATTTAGAGAGGTGTTTCAAACTCATAGACCATATAATATAGAGGTTCTTTAAACATTGGAGTTCACAGTATATTGTTCCCCCATCAACTTATAATAGCACTCCACTCTATTTATTAGGATACCCCTAGAAGTGTCTTATGTGATTTGATTATATGGAGTCATGTAAGTCTAATGAATAGGAAGTCTACATTGATATATGGAGAGAATTAGCTTGAAACAATCTTCACATCATGTTATGGACACTTTCCACTTCTGACTATGAGATCCCAGATGATCTAGAAAATGAGGGCATGTATTATCGACACTAAAATATATTGGTAAATAATCAGAAAATAAAGGATATACATATCCCCTATTTAGGATATGAATATAACCTTATGATCATCAATTCACTTTGTTGTCGTCAAGATATGGGTGCCTTTTCCATTTCCCAGAATTTGAGAATGGAGGAGCATGAAAAATTCCTATGCAGTGTTGGTCTCTACATCGCAAAAACTCTCTACTAACTGATTTCAATAGCATCAACAAATGTAGGTATTAAAGGGTGGGAACAATGTGGATCATTTAATTTCACTATGTTTAAAGTGTAACATAACCTCTCTGATACAACGTCCTATAATGTCATAGCCTCTAGTGAAAGTAGGGGACCCAGGGATGTGTGTTCTAGTTAGTGACTAAAACAGAATTCCCCCACATCAACGGTGCTTTGACACCATTAATGGATCAAGATGATAGCCAACAAGTATCTGAACGAGGCCCCTCTAAGAAATAGAAATTCATTTAAGACATGGAATCCAAGGCTACAATCAACCCGATAGAATCCTATAGAAACTAAATCACATAATCGATTTTCATTTTACCTTGCTCCTACATGATCACAACTGCACCACATCAAATAGGCAGCAGTAACAACTTTCATAGAATCCATCCATGAGAGGACCCAGATCACCAAGATGGGTGAATATCTAACACTACCTCCACCAATCAGATCATTAGTTCATAAGACTATTCAGGCCATATCATTAGTTGGTACAAAATAACCCCATACCACTAGTATGGGGGGGTTATATCTCAATTGTAATCATTAGTTTCATAATCCTTCGACTAGGTCCTAGTGGAATTGATGGTGATTCTAGATCAACCCCAGGTTGCTAGGATGGGGGGATTTATATCTTAATCTCCATTATTAGGACCATCATCCTCTGAAAGGTTTCTTGGGAAATAAATAGTGATTCCATAAAAACCCCATCCCACTGGGGTGGGGGAATTTACATCATAGGTCCTATCCCATAAATCATCAAATCCTCAATGAGAATAATTATATACTTAGTAATAGGATTGATAAATTAGGACTATTTCCCTGGGTAACCCATAGCCCACAGGGCTAAGGGAATTTTCATCATCATCATCACCACAGATAGAATCGGTCTTCTCCAGGTTAAGATGTAAAATTGAAGGTTAGTATCCCATTTTTTCCTCCCACGTCAAGAAAAACCTCTTCTATTTAGGGCCCATTCAGTAATGAAGACTAGAAACTCTCTCAAGATCATTATTTATAGGCTTTGATAGGAGGAGTATACAACAAACAGGATTAGACCCTTCCAAGGTCGCAATCCAAAATGACCAAATATGGAAAAGGGTTCAAGGAATGACCCTAATATAGGAAGTGTATAATCATCCTATTGTGTTGGATGTAATGGGACAAAAAACAATGCCCGATATTCATCTATAAATGTTTCACTACCAACATAAAAAATATGGTTGATCATGTTGAAACTTTTGAGGGTTGCAACATGGAAAACATACCCTGAGAGGAGAGTGATTTTGATGCACCAAATAAGACTACACACACTTGAATCCAAAGAAGGATCCAAAATCATGCACCTCGGAATATTGAGTTTCCATCACTCTGGAAGAACACTACCAATGATAAAAGGAAAGGTATGGCTACATTCCAACTAATTTCCCCCAAAGATTCTATATTCCTTCTAGGAAGGAACATTAGTCACAATATGAGAATGAGATACAAACTTCTAGAAAACTCAACATGGAGATACTCAAGGGAAATATTCCCATAGGGTATCATCTTTAGGTAGTGATGAATATTCTTCTTCCCATTGTCAATGCTCTTGAAAAGAGGAATATGAGTGTCATATAGGTTCTATATCCATGATTCATGTCTACATAAATGAGGATACCAAAAATTATGGTGAATTACCAACATTACAATGATATCCTCTCCCTCACTAGGGTAATCACTTAGCCTATTATGGGTCAAGAATCAATGGGTGACAAAATTAGGATGACCTCGTCAGGCCCCACCTACTTCTTGTAGATGGGAGGTGGCTCAAAAAGTAGTGCCTATAAAATTTCTCAACATCAAAAAGTCCATGCCTACTCGAAAGGAAGCAATAGAGGGGAGATATACACCTATGTATCCTAAGAAGATTCCATAACCCAAATAGTAGGATGACACTTTACCTCCACCCAATTTATAAAATTCATCCTTATTGACAATTAACGTTACAGGATACCTTGGAAAACATCTCACACACATCATATCTCAATGTGGGACATTGATGGGCCCTTTATATTAGAAGGGGTGATTAACATGATGTGTTTTTTACAAACTCTAGTAGGGAAAACCTTTTTTTGGTATAACTTACTTCCAGTATGGTTTTTTATAAAATTGGAAAATGATCCTTGTCAATTCCTTTATCAGTTTATCTCCATACTAAGTAAAATTACAATTTCCAACCCAAAAAAATTAAAATAAATGTGATAAATATAGGTTGTTTTACTTCATATCCTTTTGTAAAGGTCTATCCTCATCACTCATCATCCTTCTCTCACAACAATATTTTCTAAAAATCTATGCTGAAAATATCCAGGATGATTTAAAGACACCTATAATCCCAATGAAGTATCCAGGTGGGTTTATCAATTTCACAAAAATGAAGAAACATATTAAATACATAATTCAATGAACCTGATCTAAATCTCCACTATTTCCTTCACAAAAAGGGAAAATGATCGATATGGAATAAGTCGTCTCTATTACCCTCAAACTTGTAGTTGTTCCCATTCAATCACTTAAGTAGGTCTCGAACATCCCAAAAAATCTTTTCAAGAAGCAACAACCAAAAAATATGACTCAGACAGAAGCAAAGAAAAATCAGGGTTTCCCATTATTTGAGGAACATATGAATAATTCAAAATCCTTTTGAAATGAGCATGCCCCTTTTTATTTTCTAGAAACTATAGATAATAACCTGCTCATGAAACCATATCATAGGAATCCAAATGATTTCAACCTCATCGACCATCCTAACAACTGCCCATTTAAATAAGTCAATCTCCTAATATCCCAGGATATTTCATCTTTAAAGACACCCTTCAATGCATCTTTGATTCTAAATACGTGTTTTTAGATAACTCCTCGGAGTAGGTGCCCATCATAACTATTTCCCAGTCAGAAGAAGAGGGTGATTGGTAGAAGGTTCTAATCAAGCATGGGAAGATGTTCAAAAACTAAATGTATTGGAAAATATTTGATAGAGATCATTCCACCCTAGGAGAATAACTGTGTAGACCCACATTATCTTCACCACCCAATATGGTGACATTGGATATATATCCTAAAGGTGGATAAAACCATCGGATAACAAAAGAGATTGCAGTGGAAGAGTCATATTTTTCTCCAATGAAATATCTTACTCTTTCATATTTCTTCCCTACAACATCATAACCATGAGATATACCCCACAAAATTCAATCCTCATTGGAATAATATATCATATTTCTTTCTATTAAAGTTAGACGCTTGGTAGACCCATTATCCAGTGATGAATATGCCTCCGATTATGAGTTCTTGCCACTAAACCAAAGAACGGGAGGTTTCATGCATAGGAACAGAGGATACAGGGGATAGCATAGATGTGTTCGGACCCAATATTTCATTCACATCCCTAAAGAGAACATACTTGTAGTTGAGACCCATGTGTAAGTTCTCTAGAAATCCTAGAAAAGACATGGTGGTTTCTCAAAACCCTCCAATGATCTTCCACACCCAATTGTCTTGCATGACCACCTAGTGGGAGTTTGATTACTTGGTTATACTAGGTAATGGGGAATTTTGGCACAACCCACACCAATAGAATAATAATATCTCTCAACCTCTACACAATCACTGGGACCCTCCACCTCAAATGCCTTAGATCTTGAGCTACATGTCAATGAGTAACCCCACCTCAGAAAGTTCTAACCTATGGTAAAAAATTATAATTTTTAAAAATAGATATAATTTTCCCTATACAAGCTTTAAATCCTAGATGTGCTCCATATTTTAAAATAACTAAGATAGGAACTCATTTAATCCCTCCAAATCCCACATGAATTCGATATAGAAGTCACTTCATGCAAGGTCTATTGAATGGAGACTATATTAGATGAATTCTATGTTACCATCTCTTTAATAGAGCATGATCAAGAAGAGGGCATCTAGGGACACATAAGAGAAATTTATGTTTTAGGAAGACTCAATAATTTTTACTTTTGATGGGATCTGATTGAACATGGATCTAAAATCAATCTCATCCCGATTCAAACCCTATGATGTTTGGGATATAGAAAATAGGATTTATCTTCGAAAAATATTCCCATTCGAGGGTATGATATGCGTGACCAAATACCTCTAGGGAATATCATACTCAAAGATCAATTTGGGGATCTCACATATAACACTTGAGTTTCTAGTTATCCAGAAAGACATCATATACAATGTCCTTCTCGGAAAGACCCTATCTCCCTAGACATGCAACAGTACCATCATCATTCCATCAGTTTCTAAAATATCCCATCAATGGAATGGTTGTAATACTTCATGGTGATAGTTCCTCTTCTGAGACATTCAATTCCATATATGATGAAGTGGGTTTATATAAAAGGTTTGGAAAACAACCAATGGTGGATGATGACATATATTTTGTAGCTCCCAACAACTTTGGGACTACCACTGAAATTCCCTAAAATATGCTCAAAAGTGACTATGTGCTCCGCATAAATCTTTTTGATGAAATAGACCTAGTCCCAAAGATACATTCTCATTTTTACCCTAGTGATAGTATAAAAGAAAATATACACTGGAATTTCTCTACGAGTACTCTAGTAGTAGGGGAAAATAATGTATCTTCTACTAACCTCTCTCGCCATGATAGTGATAGAGATACCCCTAGATTTCCAACCTTTTATGAAAATGACTCAATAGAAATAGAGGTTGAATAAGAGGAGGATAACCTTAGGAAAACTCCTCCTAAATTCAAGGAAGGCATCTCCACCACCATTGATGAGCTCATTTAGGTAAATATCGGAATAGAAGAATACCCATGACCTACATTGATTAGTGTTTTTATGCCCCTAGAACAGCTAGAGATGTACATCTCATTACAAAAGAAACACTGATTTGTGTTTTCTTGAAACTATATATTAATTACATGACTAAATCCAAATGTGGATATGAACCATCTTGGCTAACTGGATGACCAATGAGGCTTCAGGTAGGAAGTCTGTTGGATGTACCCCTCTCATGCTACCAATATATAGGTGGGTGTATACAAATGGATCAAATCCAACTTTTTCCTAAGAATTGAAATACCCAATATGTCATGCCAATATTGTCCCCATAAAGAAAATAAATTAGAAGATTAGGGTTTTCATCAATTTTGGAAACCTTAATCAAAATTTCACAAAGTATGAATTATCATTTATGAGCATAGAGATCTTAATTGATACAGCTACTAGCTTTCAAGATCTTTCCTTCATGGATTGGTATTCATGGTATAATCATATAAAGAAAGTCCTTGAAGATGAAGGATCCATTTTTTTCAGTGCACCCCAAGGGATATTTTCTATTAGGTCATTCTATTTTTCTTAAATAATGTTGGTGCCACTAATCGATGCACTATGTATCATATATTTATGTTATTATTGGGAAGGATAGAATAATATTCTATCAATGAACTCATTTTCAAATCCCAATAATAATGTGATCACTTCATTAATATTTATAAAGTGTTCAAAAAGCTTCAGTTGTACAGTCTGAAGATGAATCCACTGAAATGCACTTTTGGGGTATCATCATTGAATTTTATTAGCTTTGTGTTATAACATTATGGCATTAAGGTTGGTCCATATAAGACTAGTTCTATTTTATCACTATTGACCCAGGAAATTCCAAATAACTAAGGGGAATCAAAGGGTAACTCTTCCAAATTTAGTGATTCATAGACAACTTGGGTGAAAGTCTCTCCCTTTTTTCAGGATTATGAAGAATGGAATCATCTACCAATGGGATAGGGACTGTCAAGAAGCCTTCAGAATTATCAGGTAGTATTTGCTTCAACCACCGGTCTTGATGCCATTAGTGGAGGGAAATCCACTCATATTATATGTGGGAACCACTGAACACTCACTTGGAACCCTCTTAACACATAACAACAATGTGGTAAGTGAGAATAGTAACTATTACCTCAGTTGAACAATGAAAGGTACTAAGACCTGATACATGGATGTCAAGAACAACAACCTTGCACTCATCTTTGCAGTGAAGAAGCTAAGAAATTACTTGAATCACCACAATTTCTATCTGGACGTTTTTATTAATCTGATTAATTATATCCTTATACACCCCATTCTAATTTTTAATTTTTCCCAATCAGTATTCATTTAGCGACAATATAAAATCTATTTTCTCTCACATGAGGTGGTGAAAGGTAAATACCTAGATGATTTCCTCATAGCACACCCCACCCCAAAATGTACACTTGTAGACACCAAAATCCAAGATGAGGAGATTTTTTATGCCTATGAAACTCTTTGTACATGGGATATGTATTTTTATAACACCTCATGAAATCCAATTAGCAAAATAATGGAAACTTTTAAGCTCAATCGGGTTGGTATAGGGGTTTTTTCTCCAAATAATGAAATTTTACTCCACTCTTTCTCAATATCTGAATGCTACACAAATAATGAGAAAGAATACCAATCCCTCGTTACTGCCTTTGAATTGGACCTATAGGTTAAAATAGCCTACCTAGATATAAAAATCTATTCATAAATAGTGATAAAACATATCAATGGTGAATATTCGATCAAAAAGGAAGATGTTTCCACTCTCATGGGTTGTGTTAGGGGAATAGTAGTTGAATTAACTTTTGAGACCACATTTCATCATTTTCCATGATCACAAAATGCTTGCACCGATGCATTGGCTAATGTATCCATTGTCCTAGCCAATCATGATCAAGAAGAGGAAATATTTCATATCACACACCAAGGAATGGTCTCACGGGTCACCATTTGTGATATGGAAGAAATCAATCTGGTAAACACCACACCAGAGTGTGATGAACTGATATCCACAACTACATGGATCCCATAATCATTTATCTTCAAAATTGGAATCTTCCAATAGACTAAGCCATAAGGGAAAAGATTTAGCACCATGTAGTGATCTTTACTCTATATGATTCATCAAATGAAAAAAAAACCTCTAGAAGTGAGGCTTTGATGGAATCCGCCTCATATTCATATAAGAAATATATAATCCTACATTCATGGAAGAATTATATCCAAGCTCCTACGGTGCTCATCAGTCTGGGACCAAGATTTCCCACAAAATCATGAGGCTAGGTTATTAATAGAAAACCATGATACAAGACTATGTAGAATTCACTTGTAATTGACATGAATGCTAGATCCATGAAATATTCATCTATCATCCTTAAAAATTCCTACATAAAGATAAATATTCCTAGACATTTTCTATTTGGGGAATGGATTTTGTGGGGCCATATCCCCCAACCACTACTACGTTTTTCAAGTATATACTTATAGCCACCTAATTCTTCTACAAATGGTCTAAGGAAATACCCCTTAAGGAATTTAGGATGAAGAATATCATCAACTTCATAATGTCCCATATCATCACTAGGTTCAGATTCCCTCACACAATATTAACTTATAACAACACCAACTTCCCTTATATAGAATTTAATAAATTGTACCATCAGTAAAACATTGTGTCCAAAAACTCATCCCAATATCATGCATCCACAAATGGACAAATAGAGGACTTCAACAATACCTTGTAAAATATAATATAGAGGATGGTCAATAAAGACAATAATTCTTGGTTGTACAAGTTTCTGCATTCTATATGGGCCTATAATACCACCACACATAACGCAACACAAGAAACTCAATACTCAATGTTGTATGGGATTGAGGTAGTGTTTCCCATTGAAGTCCAATTTCCCTCTCTTAAAATAGACCTAGATGAGAAATAATGGCTTGATGAAAAGAGGTTGCATATATTTCACAACCTTGAATTCCATTATAATCAGATCACATGTGTCTTCAATAAAAAGGTATTTCTTCATTCATTCCCCCAAGGAGAATTGGTGTTGAATCTTAGAACTCCAATGGCACATGTGAAGAACCCTCCAAATCATGCACCAAAATGCGAAGGGCCTTATATCATTCATAAGGTCTATCACAGTGGTTACTAATCATTGGCCACAATGTATGGGGAGCATGTGACCCCAGCCCCCCCTACCGATGCAAGATTTCTCAAGAAATAATTATCAAAGTTTTCATCAAGAACCACGTCCTTGATGTAATAGTTTAAACTACATAGCATAACACATCCTGATAACACTATGTTAAAATATACTAATTTTTACCAGTTGTATGATGTTAAACTATATAAAGAAGTCCTGACATTAAAACATTAAATTGAATAGTGTCTCACATCATGGATACAATGATGCACTGATCAGTGACCTTTTTCCTTATCATCTGAATTATTGTAGATATTTATCTCATCAACCACACCCAAATATTAGATATTTTCTTCATCCAATGATCATTCCAAAAAATCATCTACAACTAGAACCACTACAGGCCATAGAATGACCTCACCCATAATCCAACTTCAACATAGGTTGGAGAATGAAATGGTCTGGGTAAACCATCAACATTGTACAACCTCAACATCAATACTTCCCACAAGGATATTTAAGTACTAAAACTAAGGAGTATGCATCATCGAAAAAATCTATAGTGAATCCAATATCCCTCGTTCCCACATCCAACCCCTTTAGAAATGTATCCCTAGAGTGAAAAAATCGCCACATTCAGTGTATGATAATGGTGGATCAATAACTCAAATATGGATCCCTTCCAATTTAGGGGCTAATCAGGTGGGCTCCTATTATCAACTATTTACAGGACCATCCCACCAGTACCCATAAGTCATCTTCTGATGGTACCACCTAACATAATGTGACCTCTAATAACCTTCCATGGGAAACAAGGATGACACATCAAGTATGGAAGGCTTTGGATAATCACGATTGGTCTTATATCGATTCACTCACTAATGATGTCTTATAACATATTCGGGCAGTAACCCATGAGTAGTCTCATTTCACAATTCATTCAGAACAAGTCTGCAGACATATTCCTACAAGAGACATGGGGGTGGTGCATATCACTATCCCCATTCATTAAGTCCATAGACATATTCCAATGGCTCAAGGAGGAAAAAAGTGGGATCATATCCCCGCTTCAATCGAAGATACATACCAGTATATGGTAGATATGAAAAATGTGGAGGCATATATCCCTATGCACACTTTTCTAAAATGTCATTACATATTCAAAAAATATTAAGAAATTTGTCATTATATTCCAGCACTTGTAATGAAATAGAGACAGGGGAATATTCCTATCCATACAGTCAGGGTAGCTCAACACTCTGATCACTATGAACAAGTGGTTGATCTAGAGAAAGATCACATTCTCACTCCCTTCCCATAGGATTATCGATATAATCAAGTTAATTATGAGGCATCGGATAGGGATAATACTATCATTCCAACCAAGGATCACCATGTGAGAATGGAACATTCCTTAGAAAATGGACACGTGCTTGTAAAATCCTAGGAAATATTCCAAGGGAACATGATTCATCTCATATCCTCATTCTGGTAAGGGCACACCAATTGAGTGGGGAAAATTCCTTGGTACAAACTTATATTCCTATCGAAAAAGACTAGTGTCATACTTCTATGGCCCAGGATTAGTCTCATGTACCCATTCAGACCAGGTCTCAACAAGTGATAATGGCATATTCCTTAAGATACTCTCATACTGGTTTCAATGAATATTCCTAGAATATTCTAGAAAATCCTAGAAGCCATAGGAATATTCCTACTTATACCGACAAAATACTACATCAACATATATTTGAGGAATAATAGGAGGAGATTGGCATTACTTTTTCTATTCCATAGGTCTATCCACATATTCTTCAATTGAATTAATATTCAGGATTGGATCATATTCATTTTCCAATCGAGGATCACCAAGTTATAGTAACACATGCATTGGGAAAGGCTCATATCCTTAACAAAAAAGAATAGTGTTATATTCCAATGGCTCTGGATCGGGTTCATAATATCGTTCTGACCGAGTCTTACCGTGTGAGAAATAAAAATTCCTCAGAACACGCTCATTTTCCTATCAATAATGTATAATTTCATTTAAATATTCTAAAATCCACTAAAATGCAGCCTCATACTCTTATAGCACCATATGGTTATAAATATGGTCCAGAATCTATCATACAGTAGGCTTAAATCCCTTCACAATTCCATAATGTTGGTCAATATATTTTGTCCATGACGTAGAATGAGGATAAAATTCCTAATCTTCGCAATGAAAGAGTCCTTGCAGTTGTTCAAGACACGTTCTTGAGACCCCAAGGGTCCTTTAACTCTTCAACCAAAGCATAATAGAATCATTACCATGATATTCCCCCTCATGGTAGTGTGGAGATGGATCACAGGCACTCCACTCTAGAAATCTTCCATTATCAACCTCCCCATGGTGATATCTCTAATAGAAAAGGAAATCATCTCCTTTCCCAAACAAATCTCTATAGAGAGGTGTTACAAACTCAAAAACCTTATAATAGAGAGGTTCTTGAAACATTGGAGTTCACAATGTATAGTTCCCCCATCAACTTATAGCATAACTCCACTCTAGTTAGCAGGAGACCTTTAAAAGTGTCTTCTATTATCTGATTAGATGGAGGTATGTAAGTCTAATGAATAGGAAGTCTACATTGATATATGGAGTGAATTAGATTGAGACAACCTTTCTATCATGTTATGGCCTCTTTCCACTTTTGACTATGAGATCCCAGATGATCTAGAAAATGAGTGCATGTATTATCGACACTAAAATATATGGGTAATTCATCAAAGACTAAAGGTTATACATCTCCCCTATCTAGGATATGAATATAACATTGTGACCATCAATACACTTTGTTTTCATCTAGATATGGCTGCCTTTTCCATTTTCCAGAATTCAAGAATGGATGAGCATGACAAATTCTTATGTCGTGTTTGTCTCTACATCGCAAAAACTCTCTACTGACTTATTTCAATAGCATCACCAAATGTAGGTATTAAAGGGTGGGGAAAATGTGGAGCATTAAAATTCACTATGATTAAAGAGTAGCATAACCCCTCTGATACAACATCCTACAATGTCATAGCCTCTAGTGAAATTAGGGGACCCAGTGATGTGTGTACATGTTAGTGACTAAAACAGAATTCCCCCACATCAACGGTGCTTAGACACCATTAATGAAGAAATATGATAGCCATAAAGTATCTGAAATAGGCCCCTCTAAGCAATAGGAATTCATTTAAGACATGGAATCCAAGGCTACAATCATCCTAATAGAATCCTATAGATACTGACTCACATAATGGGTTGTCATTTCACCCTTCTCCTACATGAGCACCACTGCACCACATTAAATAGGTTGTAGTAACAACTTTCATATAATTCGTTTATGAGAGGACCTAGATCCTTAATATGGGGTAATATCTAACACTGCCTCCACCTATCAGATCATCAGTTCCTAAGAAGATTCTGGGAATATCATTAGTCACTACAAACAAACCACATACCACTAGAATGGGGGTTTATATCTCAACTATTATCATTAGTTTCATCATCCTTCGACTGGGTCCTAGTGGAATTGAAAGCGATTCCAGATCAACCCCAGGTCCCTAGGATGGGAGAATTTATATCATAATCACTGTTACTAGGACTATCATCCTCTGAAAGGTTCCTAGGGAAATCAATGGTGATTCCATAATAACCCCATCCCACTGGAGTGGTGGAATTTACATCATAGTTCCTATCCCATAAATCATAAAATCCTCAATTAGAATCATTATATCCTCAGTAATAGGATCAATAAATTACAACTATTTCCATATGTAACCCATAGCCCACAAGGCTGAGGGAATTTTATTAATCATCATCACCACAAATAGAAACATTCTTCTCTATGTTTTGAGGTAAAAATTTAAGTTCAGTATCCCATTTGTTCCTCCCACTGCAAGAAAAACTTCTTCTATTTAGGTATCATTCAGTAATCAGGACTAGAAACTCTCTCAAGGTCATTATGTATAGGATTTGATAGGAGGATCATATTGTGAACATGATTAGGCCCTCCCAAGGATGCAATCCAAAATATCCCAATATGGAAAAGGGTTCAAGGAATGACCCTAATATAGGAATTGTAGAATCATCCTATTGTGTTGGATGTAATGGGACAAAAAACATTTCCCAATATTCTTCTATAAATTCTATCACTACCAACATAACAAATATGTTTGATCAGGATGAAATTTTTGAAGGTTGAAACATGGAAAACATACCCTGAGAGGAGGGTGATTTGGATGCACCAACTGAGGCTACATGCTCTTAGAACCAAAGAAGGATCCAAAATCTTGAACCTCTGAATATCGAGTTTTCATCACTCTGGAAGAACACTGACAATGATAAAGGGAAAGGTATGGCAACATCCCAACAACTTCCCCTAAAGATTATATATTCCTTCTAGAAAGGAACATTTTTCACAATATGATAATGAGATAAAAACTCTTATAAATGTCAACATGGAGATACACAAGGGAAATATTCCCCTAGGGTATCGTCTTTAGGTAGTGATGAATATTCTTCTTCCAATGGCCAATCCTCTGGAAAAAGTGGAATCTGAGTGTCATATAGGCACCACATCCATTCTTCATGTCTAAATAAATGGGGATATCAAAAATTATGGTGGCTTACCTACATTACAGACATAGCCTCTCCCTCACCAGGGTAATCACTTAGTCTACAATGGGTCAAGAATCAATGGGTGAAAAAATTAGGGTAACCTCGTCAGGCCCCACCCACTTCCTATAGATGGGAGGTGGCTCAAACAGTAGTTCCTCTAGTATTTCTCAACGTCAAAAAGTCCATAGCTACTCGAATAGAAGAAATATAGGGGAGATACACACCTATGCAACCTAATAATATTCCATAACCCGAATAGGCGGATAGCACTTTGCCTCCATCCAATATCATAAATCCTTCTTTATCCACCACTAACGTTACAGGATACCCTGGACAACATCTCAACACATCATATCTCAATGTGGTCCATTGATGGGACCTCGATATTAGAATGGGTGATTAACATGATGTGTTTTTTACAAACTCTAGTAGGGCCAGCCATTGTATGGTATAACATACCTCCTGTATGGTTTGTTACTGGATGAGAAAACCATCCTTGTAAATTCCTTTTTTAGTTTATCTCCATACTAAGGAAAATTACAATTTCCAACCCAAAAAACTAAAATCAATGTGATAACAATAGGTTGTTTTACTTCATATCCATGTGGAAAGGTCTACCCTCTTCACTCATCATCCTTCTCTCACAGGAATATTTGCTGGAAATCTATGCTGAAAATTTCTAGGATGATTTACAGACACTTATGATCCCAATGACATATCTAGGTGGGTTTATCAAGTTCACATAAATGAATAAACATATGAAAGACATCATTTTGTGAACTTGATATAAATATCCACTCATTCCTTTAGAAAAGGTAAAAAGGATCGATATAGAATAAGTTGTCGCTATTACCATCAAATTAGTTGTAGTTCTCATTCAAGCACCTAAGAAGGTATCAAACTTCCCAACAGATCTTGTCAAGTAGCAATAACCACAAAATATCCGTCATCCAGAAGCACAGATAAATTAGGTTTTCCCATGATTTTAGGAACATATGAATAATTCAAACTCCTTTCGAAATGAACATGTCCCTGTTTATTTTCGGTAAACCATGGACAATAACCTTATTATGAAACCATATCCTAAGAATCCAAATGAGGTCAAACTCATCGAAAATCCTAACTACTAACCTTTTATATAAGTTTGTATCATAATATCTAAGACTATTTCATCTTTAAATAAATCCTTCAATGCGTCTTCAATTCTGAATAGGTGTTTTTAGATAACTCCTCGAAGTAGGTGTTGATCATAACTATTTACCTGTAAGAAGAAGAGGGTTTTTGTTAAAAGGTTTTAATCAATCATGGGAAGAATTTCAACAACTTAATGTATTGGAAAATAGTTGACCGAGCTCATGCCACCCTGGGAGCATAGCTGTGTAGACCCACATTATCTTCACCACCCAATAAGGTGACATTGGATATATATCCTAAACGTGTATTAAACCATCTGATACCAAAAGATATCGTAGTGGAAGAGTCATATTTTTCTCCAATGAAAGATATTACTCTTTTTATATTTCTTCCCTACAACATCATAACCATGGGAAATTCCCCAAAAAATAGAAACCTAATTGGAATAAGATATCATCTTTGTTTCTATTAAAGTTAGATGCTTGGTAGACCCATTCTCCGGTGATGAATATGCCTCTTATTATGAGTTCTTGAAACCAAACCAGAAAACAGGAGGTCTAATTCGTAGGAATAGAGGATACAGGGGAAAACATAGATGTGGTTGGACCTAGTATTTCAGTCTCATCCCTAAAGAGAACATACTTGTAATTGAGACCCATGTGCAATTTCTCTATAAATTTTCCACCTCAAATGCCTAGGCTCTTGAGCCGCATGTCAATGAATAACCCCACCTCATAAAGTGAAAACCTATGGAACAAAATTATGAATTTTTAAAATAGCTAGAATTTGTCCCATATAAGCTTTAAATCCTAGATACACACTATATTTTAAAAGAACATAGATAGGAACTCATTAAATCCCTCCAAATCCCACTTGAATTCGACATAGAAGTCACTTCATGCGAGATCTATCGAATGGAGACCATGTTAGAGGAATTTCATGTCACCATCTCTTTAATTGAGAATGATCAAGAAGAGGTCATCTAGGGACACATAAGAGCACTTTATGTTTTAGGAAGACTCAATAATTTTGACTTCTGAAGGGCTCCGATTGAAAATGGGTCTAGAATCAATCTCATTCTGATTCAAACCCTATGATGTTTGGGATATAGAAAAGAGGATTCGTCTCCCACAAATATTCCAATTAAGGGGTATGATAAGTGTGACCAAATACCTCTAGGGTATATCATACTCAAAGATCAAATTTGGGATCTCACATATGAAACATGAGTTTATGGTTAAACAAAAAGACATCTTATACAATGTCCTTCTCAGAAAGGCCTTATCTCCCTAGACATGCAGCAGTACCATCACCATTCCATCAGTTTCCAAAATATCCCATCAATGGAATGGTTTTAATACTTCATGGTGATAGTTCCTCCTTTGAGACTTTCAATTCCACATATGATGAAGTGGGTTTATATAAATTGTTAGTAAAAAAACCAATGGTGTATGATGACATATAGGTTGTAGCTCCCAACAACTTGGGGACTTCCCCTGCAAGTCCCTAGAATATGCTCAAAAGTGACTATGTGTTCCCCATAAATATTTTTGATGTAATATACCTAGTCCTATAGATCCAATCTCCTTTTGATATTAATGATAGTATAAAATAAAATATACTCTGGCATTTCTCTACGACGACTCTAGTAAGAGAGGATGATAATGTCGCTTCTCAGGACCTCTATCACCCTGATAGTGATATTGATACCCCTAGGTTTCCAACCATTTCTAAAAATGAATCAATAGACATTGAGGATGAATAAGAAGAGGATAACCTTAGGAAAACTCCTCAAATATTCAAGGAAGGCATATCCACCACCATTGATGAGATCAGTTAGGTAAATATGGTAACCGAAGAATTCCCACGACCTACACTGATTAGTGTTTTTATGCCCCTCAAACAGCTAGAGATGTACATCGCATTTCAAATGAAACATTGATTTGTGTTTTATTTAAACTTTATATAAATTGAATGACTAAACGCAAATTTGGATACAAACCATCTCAGCTTACTGGATGACCATAGAGGCTTCAGGTTGGAAGCTAGTAGGATGTACCCCTCTCATGATACCAATATAGAGGTGGGTGTATACAAATTGATCAAATCCAACTTTTTCCAAGAAGTGAAATACCCTCTATGTCCTTCAAATATTGTCCCCATAATGAAAATAAAATAGAAGATTTGAGTTTTCATCGATTTTAGAGACCTTAATCAAAATTTTTCTATGTATGAATTAGCATTGGGGATTATAGAACTCTTAATCGATACAGATAATGGATTTCAAGATCTTTCCGTCATGGATTGGTATTCAGGGGATAATCATATAAAGATAGTCTCTGAAGATGAAGAATCAATTTCCTTCAGTGCACCCCAAGGAATATTTTCTATCAGGTCATGCAATTTTTCTTAAATAATGTTGGTACCACTTATCAATTCACTATGTATCATATCTTTATGCTATTCATGGGAAGTATATAATAATATTATATCAATGAACAAGTTTTTAAATCCCAATAATGATGTGATCACTTCATTAATATTTATACATTCTTCAAAAAGCTTGATTTACAAAGTCTAAATATGAATCCACTAAAATTCTCTTTTGGGTTATCATCAAGGAATTTCATTAGCTTTGTGGTATTCCATTGTGGCATTAAGGTTGATCCAGAGGAGACTAGTTTTATTTTAACACTATTAACCCCAATAAATACCAAAGAACTAAGGGGACTCCAAGGGTAACTCATCCACATTTAGTTATTCATAGACAACTTGGATGAAAGTCTCTTCCTTTCATCAGGCTAATGAATAATTGAATCATCTAACAATGGGATAGGGACTGTCAAGAATCCTTCAAAATTATCAAGTAGTATCTACTTCACCCACTAGTCCTGATGACACCAGCAGAGGGAAATCCACTCATATTATATGTGGTAACCATTGAACACTCACTTGGTACCCTCTTAACACATAACAACAATGTTGGAAGTGACAATAGTCACTATTACCTTAGTTGAACAATGAAAGGTACTAAGACCCGATACATTGATGTTGAGAACAACCACATCTCACTCATCTTTGCAGTGAAGAAGATAATAAATTACTTGAATCACCATAATTTCTATATGGGATTTTTTATTAATATGATTAATTATATAATTGGACACCCCATTCTAATTGGTAATTTTTCCCAATCGGTAGTCATTCAATGACAATATAAAATCTAGTTTGTCTCACATAAGGTGGTGAAAGGGAAAGACCTGGATGATTTCCTCATAGAACATCCCACCCCAAAATGTACACTAGTAGACACCGAAATTCAAGATGATGAGGTTTTTTATGCCTATAAAACTCCTTGGACATGGGATATGTATTTTTATGACACCTCATGTAGTCCTATTAACGAAATGATGGAAAATTTGAAGCTCAATCAGGTTGGTATAGGGATTTTATTTTTTTCTCCAGATAATGAAATTTTACTCCACTCTTTATCAATATCTGAATGCTATACAAATAAGGAGGAAGAATAACAATCCCTCATTAGTGGCTTAATAATTTTAAAAATTTAGTTAACTCACATTCATACCCACCAATTTAACATCATGGTTATAACTATCACTTTAATTTATAATATTTTAATAGTATAATGTGGTTCATTTAAAATCTATGTTGTGTGTAACATAATCTATTGAAGAAATTAAATTTATTTAAAAATATATATTTATATAAATCTTAAGGTGTTTCAATATCTTATTTTTAAAACATTCTTTTGGGAGAAGTTAAATTACCTTATGTTTTTTCAGTGGAATTGTAGAAAATGAGTACAATTGGACATTGAATCATAAATATTAATTAGGTCATTTTATATTTCTTAAGACCAAAGGTGCATTGAGAGTAGAGAACACCTCATCACTCATGATTTCTGTGACACGAGGTTGACTGGTTAGTTTTTTGGAATTTATTCCTACTTAAGTGGTTTTTAATTAATTATATAGTTTTTAATGTGTTTTGAATAATTAATTATATTGTATTATAATTAATTATTGGATATATTGGGATAATTTAGGGCCTTGGGTTCCTGGATAATTGATGTTTGACTTGGATGTGATCAGGTAAGAGTTTTTAGCCTACACATAAAAAAGTAAATACACTTGAATTGAGGTATGTGGTCCCTTATATACGCCCCAATAATATCTTGTATTTATTTATGGAATATTATTTCTATTTTAGCCACCAAGGGTGATTCGCACTTTCAAATTAAATGACCTATTTATTTAATGAAATTTCACATGGATTGGAAAAGTCACAAGGGACATGAAGGGCCCTTTTTCATTATCTTGATTACCTCATCTTTTGATAGTTGAGTCCTTCGTTTAATTTTTGAGTCATGTGACACTTAGACCCTGATGGCTGTGAATAAAACTAAATGAATGTAATGTAGCGGCCTTATTGTTTCCTTAGAATAATGTGGGTGGCCTTTTTCTAGTGGGATGATTGTGAGGGGGTTTGATGTTCTACACAATAATTCACATCAGGATCACTATTTTTTAATATTTCATATAAAATTTCAACAGTTCCCACACCCATAAATGGGTATAGACCTGATTTCCAAAGTCAGGTGGTTAATTGGGGTTTCAGACTCAATGATGTTTAGGAAATCACATTGGTTAAGAGGATGGGAGGTTAGTCCCATCACACCCTTATGAGGGAATTGTTTCCTACTCAAGGAATATCTTATATATTAAATATATGTTTGAAAATATCTTATTAATCCTAATATGGGATTGGTTACCCTAATAAAATGATCATAGGTTTAGTCTCTTTAAATTCTGATATAGTTCGTGGGGTATTGTTGGTTAATCCATATGTATGTACCCGAGGTTCATCACCCATTTCCCATTTGCTGGGTAGTTGGTTATATGGTGAAGTAGTATACCCAGTAAATCATGAGATTTTTGTTATCCAGGGAGGTATTTAGTATTGTGAAGATGAGATTGATCCATTATTAGGTGTCTTATGTATCCAATTTTATAACATGAATCAAAACCTACATAGTTTGTTAAACCCATGAAATTTGATTTTGTACAGAAAGGACTCATATGTGGGTACTTGGGCATTAAATATTATGTTTGAGCCTTAGGGATGCATCTTATGTATCCTGGTTATGGATGGAATCAAAGTTACCATAGTTTATTCATGACCTCGTGACTTGCCTCAAGGAAGATAACATTTTATACTGGGTAGTTATATCATTCCACTAATTGGGGCATACACACTGAGGTTTTCCTGACTGGTAGCGAGATATAGAAGGCTTGTTAGATGGACTTCATGAGATCTAGTTGACAAGTCTTGATTCTATCACAAGAATTAGATGATATAAACCGGTGTCTTCATATGATTTGGGAGACATGTATAGAGGTCATTATGGGGTCTGGGTTGTAAGCATATATGGTTTTGTGAGACTTGGGATGCATTCCAGAAGGGTTCTATATGACCTACTCTGACACATCCATAGGACATCACATGATCCAAATAGTATATCAATGGGGTGTATCATGGTCTAAGCGATATTACCTGGTATTGTAGCATGACTTGGGTGGTTCATGCGAGGTGCATGAGGATCAGAGTATATGTTCTTTGCATAAGTCTCCCATATTTTTGTCTTTTTTCAAACATTTTACTTCAAATTCCATAGATTTGTTTAGTTTTAATTTTTTTTTAAGTATCATGTGACATATCAGGTATGTAGAATGTCCTTCACATAAGATACCTGAAGTCCATCAAGTAATCTATGAGGGATCATGTGATGTACATATGCATGTCACATGATCTTCTTAGGTGGTTCCCTATAATTTACCTACCAGAAAACCATTCTGATCTTGAGATCAACCACTTCAAAAAATCTACTCTGATACCTAAGTGCATTAGTGTGAGGATCCAAGGATACATTTTTTTGATATTGGGGTTGGGGATTTATAGGCCTCTCAACCCCAATTATTCAATTATTGGTGTGCCATATTTCACAAAAATACATGATATAATTGGTGGAGAGCTTTGATGTCATTCGTTTCATGAGGTCCCGTCATAGGTCATTCCAAGATCATTTTCTGTTTTTCAGTAACCACAAGATCATCCCATAAATTCCACATTTATTAGATTATGTCCAATTAAAGGGGTCTTGTTGAATCTAATAGAGATGCCAAGGGAATTCCATATTGTTAGGATGACTTGTGTAATGACATATGTGAGATCAAGAGGCCTACTGGAAGGTTTAAAAATGATATGATATGACATTTCCTTGATCTTTCTTGAGACAGTGACTGCTTTCCATAGGGTCTTCACAATATTAGGCCATCATGATGAAGGGTATTTATGACGTATTTCAGATCCCATGAGTGTGTCGAATTAATTTTAATACTGAAATAGGCTCTCACCTTTTCACTTGTATTTACTTATTTTATTTTTAGAAGACTTATGGGATCTTGAAATATTGCATGAGTGTTGTCGATGACAATTACTCTTCCTACCGGTGATGCATCACATGATCAACAACGGGTTCTATGGTGACGCATGAATATTTCCCGGAAAGAGCCCTATGTTTTCCTTATGGAGTTGAAGGTAAAGCACAAGACCAGTTGTACATGTCCTAAGCCCTTCATGTAACATGGGTGACATGCCATTGGGCTCTCATGTGGTGAGGTGGGCATGTCATTGAGGGTTTGCAGTATCTTGAAAACCTCTAGGGGTGAATCACATGATGTTTATGATTGAAAGAGGATCCCCCCTTTACCCCTTTTTATTCATTTTTAATTTTACAAGGAATGGGGTTTCGTGAGTTTTATTGAGTTTTTTTTATTACATTCATTATCCTCATCGGTGATGCATCACGTGACCAACAAGATTTCTTATGGTGATGAATGTGAATTCTCATGTACAAACTATTATACTTATTTTTTGAGCCACATAAGAAGTGTGGGACTACCTGGACATGGCTAAATCCCTCCACATGGAGAGGGTGACATGCCAGTGTGTTCTCTAAAGATGAATGGGCTTGTTGTGTGAGTTTTATGACTGAAATAGGATCATGAATTTTGGATATTTATATAATAATTTTCCAAGAATTTTTTGGATGGATTATCAGGCCCATAATGCCTATTAATTTGTGTGACCTGGGGGTGCTTGTTTGGTAGCTGCTACATGATCACTGATTTTTTGGGATGCCTTCACAAGAGTAGAAGGAATTTTTAAAGAGGATCCATCAGATATTATGCAGGTTATGAACTATACATAACTCCTTCATGTGACCTTTTAGGGTCTCACGATCATGTGTATTTTGAGGGTTCATGCGATCTATGTAATTTTTATGACCTTCCTCTTCTGTTTCTTTATAGGTAAATTAACTCCTATAATTATTTATTTCATCCCTTGTAAAATTTATAATTCTCATTTGATAGGAGTCAAAAATCCACCCCCCTCCTCAGGGGTAATGTCCACAAGGACAATGGATTGCTTATAAGGAAAGTAAATATACACCTAAGGATTTGGTGATGTCTCTAATTTATATATAACTTAAAATCCCATAAGGATTTTTTTACCATGAAGATATGGATATATGAGGCAATCGTGGCATACTAAAGGTATAACCTCTAAATTTCATCATCCTCATTGGATACTTCTCAAAAAATAGTTCATAATATGACTACATTATTTGACGCTCTTTTTCTTGGGGAAGAAGTAGAATAGGTGGAGTCATTAGTACTTCCGTGTTCAATTGAAACTCCATGATATACTCATTCCAACTTGTCAAACCCAGCCGATAAAATATTATTGTAGTTAGATTAATGAAATGAATTCTGTTTTTGATCATATTTTAGGAGAGAATCTGAAATTTGGAGATGAATCTTATTTCATGCTATCAATGAAAGTATTTTTTGAACCTTCCTTATTGTTATCTAGTTTTATTTTATTCTTGATTTGCATGAAATTTCACTAATCAGATGTTATTTTAATCTCCAATGATACCCATACTTTTCATAATATCAAGTAAACCTGAATTAATATATCTTAATATTTAAATCATAAAATATTCTTATCAGTAAGTTATCGTGAATTCCCATGTATCATGATGTTCCTTACTGATGTATCTATTTTAGTTATCCTGATATTACCTATTTTGAAAAAAGATGATTGGGTAGAATAAATGTCTCATAAGGAGATTTCTCTTTCTTCTAGGAAATCTGAGAGTCATTGTGAGCGTAACTTGATTTTTTCTAAGTCTATACAGTGGTCCATACAAGACTTTCCATTCTTGCAGACTAAATCATTGATTTTCAATAGTTTTAGGGTATTTTAGATAGGAGCTTATATCAATTTAGTTTAGGGTCTTTTAGATCATACATTCTATCACTATAGTTTATGTCATTTTAGCTTAGAAATTCTATCACATTAGTCTAGGGTATTTTATCTCAGACCTTTTATCACTACAGTTTAGGGTTTTTAGCTTGGACCTTCTAACGCTGTATTTTAGGATCTTTTAGCTAGGACCTTCGGATGCCATGTGTTAAAATTATTACTTCTAGAACATGATTGATTATTATGGGATACGTTGAATACATGTTAGGAATGTCTCAAAATAATCTAGGATTATATGTTCTGTCGTGGTGTTTCCAAAGATCACATGGAATAAAGATTCTTTTGATTCGTGGAGGAGGTCCCTCTGGTTGTTAGGTCAAGGACCTTATGCATCAGAAGAATTGTCAAACATAGGTGTATCCACACTTTTCAAATGGTCATGGATGATTTATTATGGTATTATTGGTTGAGGGTGAAATAATGGGGATTCTAGGTCCACATGGATAGTTGGAGTATGGGTGATATAAGTCATAAACCAAAAGTTTGAGTCAGTGAATATGGAATGGGGAATACATGTTGGGGATGACCCATAATAACCTGAGGTGATAGGTTCCTCCATGGTGTTTCTAGGGATCACAAGGACTGAAGATCATTTATTAGAAGGAGGATATGCCTTTTGTTGGTAGGTCAAATCCCTTATGCATCGATAATATGGTGAATAAAAGATGATATCTTATCCTTTATGATGGATATGAATGATTTTTGAAGACTCAAACGTTTAGATGATGAGGTTGGATATGGAGGAAAGTTAACTAGGAAGTGTTTTGGAATCCTAGATCAGTTTAGATCTTAATCATAAAGCTCAATCCTTACACTTTATGGTTTTAAATAATGAGGTATGGTCCATCAATATTTTGGAAATGGAGTTCCACATTCATTCATTGAGAAAGTGTACAAAACACAGTGACATAATGCCATGGACATCAAATCTTCTTTGATAGTTTGATATGTGGATTAAAAATAGTTTTCAAAATTGTGTGGGTCAAGAGGATGAAATGGGAAAATCATATTGGTAATGGCCCATAACACAAATAGGAGATGAGTTTTGTTGTGTCAATTTAATGAGTCACAAGGATCAGAAAGGCCTTTTATAGAGTGACACATTTGGATGATGACTATAGGCGCATATGAAAGATCCATAGTCATACATTCATAGTAAGAAAAGAGTCCCTTGAAGCCAGGTATCCTTTCCCAATGGACATAGAAGGTTTACGGTGATGCAATGAACTCAATTCATAAAGTGTGATCTGTGGAAAGTGTAATATACATGAAGGATTTGAGAACCCTAAATGTTGTGTCACTCCCTCGAGAACATATTCTCATGGTGAGGAGTTGTTACAAATCATCACTCTAACATTTTCATAAACCAGGGGTCCAGTGAACATAGCTTGGCTTTTACTATGGCTATAGTGTGGGCCCTATGTGATTTATTCCTTATTTATTTTCACCTTTCTTTTTCCCAAAATCGAGATATAATTAGTTTAGTGAGATAAGACTTTACTTTTTCTATTGCCTCCCTTTTTGTGTTTTCAACATTACATTTTTTGTGTCTATATTCCATGAAGTTTAAGGTCTTTCAATTTAGGCCATTATAGGCTAGATTTCATGGTTGTACAAATTTCACCAATGTGTAGGAAGTTTAAGGTCATGAAACACTTAGACTTAATATGGTGGATGATACACAAGAGCCCAATTAGGATACCCAAGGTCAATAGGACTCTAAAATCCTTCTGAGTGGGAGATGATAATGTTGTAAATCACGACTCGATGATATCAAGTTCTGTGTAATGATATGGGACAATCTTACTGGGAATGGCCCAGAACACACTGAGGTGCAGAGTTCTTCCGTGGTAATTTAAGGGATTACAAGTATCAAAAATCCCTTTTTACAGAGTGACACATTTGTTCGATGACCATAGGTGCATATACAAGATCCATAGATACACATTAATAGTCAAAAAAAACAGTCCCTTGAATCCATGTATCTTTTTTCAAGGGCCATGAAACGTTTTTAGAAAATAGGGGTTCTCAATACATTAAATGTCATTTATGAGTTTAGGTGTTTAAAAGATGGTGGAAGCACCCCATACTTCAAATGACTAGGTTAAGTCTCTTATGGTTCTTTGATAAAGGATAATAATGGATGATGGTCTACACATTTTAACATTGTGTAATAGGGATTTACTTGCTTCCCTATTGTTTAACTTCTTGAGGTAAATACACTTTCCTTACAGTTTAACATCATGTGGAAAAGAATTTTTTATTGTAAAAATTTAACGTCACTAGACCAGGATGTTTTCCTTGAAGTTTAATGTCATGTGGTGGGGATTTGGGAACTGACGTGAAAAAATTGTGCAAGATATATTACCTTTTCAAGCAGTTTACACATAGATCTAACTCATACATAAGAAAAAATGGGTTTAAATGGATCATCCCCTATGCAATTATGGTGAATTTTTCTATCGTTTTTTGTAGTTGTGCTCAAGATTGGAGATTTGGGCATCACTACATATAGTGTGATGAATGGAATCAATCCACACATAGTTCTTGAATGGGGAACTCTCTACACAAGTTTGAACAATATGAAAAGCTTGGAATTATTTCGATTGATTATTATAGTTGGGCCCATGATTAGAGATCTAGGTACTACTATGTATCCCATGATGATAAGAATCAAGAAACATGTATTTATTGATGATGGAGCTTCCTATGTAAGTCTGATCTATACATAGGGAGGGTCATTTTTATGCCTATTTGTTGTGACTGGATATGGGGGTGCATTTATAGGCATCACTATGTATCCTATGACAATAAGAATCAAGTAATACATAGTTATTGAATAGAAGTGTGGTTATAGACCAACACCAAAAAAAGTGGTCCTCTTGGGAGAGGTCCACAGGAATGTTCAGTTTTATGTCATGGGAAGGATAACAACTGTGTACTTTAATGTCATGCAGTGAGGACTCATGGTATTCCTTTTAAGGTAATGCATTTAGGACTATGATGAACCTATCATTAGCTATTATTCCCTGTTTGTGTGGGGAATAACTTACTGAAATTCCTATACTCATGTGAGCTATGATAAGTGTGAAAAGAAAGGAATTTAAAGGGACCCTATCATAATGTATAGGAGATTAAGGATTTGACAAGATAATTTTTCATTACATGGTGGTTGGACCATGATATTGGATTGAGGAATCCCTACATATCTCATGGAAATGAGAATCAGGACAACCTATTATATTTAATGTTGGGTGAAAAGGACATCAATCATGTAGTTTAACATCATTCGGTAAGGATGTGGTCCCCCGACATGAATGAAGATGGATATCATGGAACCATCTAGTTTAACATCATATGATAATGAAATTTTCCATGTTTTTTAACATAATATGATCAGGTCGTGAGTGACTACATGTGGAAGTTGAAGAATGTTGTGGATCTATGAAGTTTCACATCATGTGGTAAGGACATCTTCCATGCAATTTAATGTCAAGCTGTAAGGATGAGGACCACCTGACATGAAACGAAAGGAATATTGTAGTTGGACCAAAGACTACAGATTTAGGCATCACTTTGTATCCTATTACGGTATGAATTTATCCACATGTACTTCTTGGTTGAATATATTACCTATGTGGAGCTAACTCTCACATGGGGATGGGTGAAATTCATCATTCTTTCCCATATATTTAGCTTGGGTGTGATGAATCATCAGTGAGATGATGATTCCCATGTAGTTCAATGTCATGTGGTGAGGACATATTTTTTGTAGTTTAATGTCATGTGGTAAGGACCTAATCGATAATATTTAGTATCATGTGGTCTGGATGTGAGACACTATGTAGTTTAAAGTATTGCTTCTAGGACTTGGGTTGGCTGATATGAATGAAGATAAACCATTGGAGGATCTGTGTTGTTTAATGTCACATGGTGAGGAAATTCTCCATATACTTTAGATCATGTGTTCAGGACATGCCCTCATAGTTTAACATTATACGATTGGGATTCTTAGGAAAACTATGTATAGTTTAGCATCATGTGGTTAGGATGAGAGACACCTTTCAATTTAATGTTTTATTTTTTAGACTTCTTTTTATATTTTAACATCATAAAATTGGAAAAAAAATATGTATAGTTTAACATACTGTTCACCGCACATGTGCCTCAGCCCTGTTGGTGAGTACTTGGAAAGTGCATCCAAGAGACGCGAGGTCAAATCCGGGTGGAGACATATTTCTAGGGTACTATAGCAGTATTGTAGTAGCACTGTAGTAGATACTGTAGCAATATTGTTCAGTACTGTAGTAGCTGGAACTATTCATCCTTCTGGGCCTCTGGGCCATTGGTTTGGTCCTTAGTTACTGCAAAGCTTTCGGGCCACCCAAGGCCTTCGGGCCGCCTTAAGGCCTTAAGGCCACCCTAAGGCCTTCGGGCCATATGATGCAGATGTACTAGTCAGACTACAAGGGACAAGGCTTCAGATGAGGATCTGGGCAGGTGCATTCACTAGAGCAGAGATAATTGGAATTGGAAGAACGGGAGGGTATGGCTTTTCCATTGGTACCGGTCCTGTGAAACTTTTCATAGGACAGTTATCCAACCATCCCAGTGAAGGTGGAGTGCTGATATTATGATATACTCTAGGGAGTAGTAGTTCCAAGTTGTCTTGTTTGGTTGATTCCCTCTAAGACCTTTGGGTCATGTAATTATCTCTAAGCCTTTGGGCCTTGTAAGGGTTCCACCTAACCCCTTGAAAGGTGAATTATAAAAAATAATAAAAAATAAAGGCCTTCAGGCCATTCCGAAACATACTGTTCTCAATATGTGATACTCTATATAGTTTAAAGAATTAATTCTAGAACATGGTTCTTTATGACAACTATGATAATTATTTCTTGAGAAATCTTACATCAGTGGGGGGCGCTGGGGTGAAATGCTACTCATACATTGTATCCAATGAGTACTAACCATTTTGATAGACCTTATGAATGATATAAGGCACTTCCCATTTGGGTTAATTATTTTTAGGGTTCTTCCCACATGTCATTGGGGTTCTAATATTAAACACCAGTTCTCCTTGGGGGAATGAATGGATGAATACCTTTTTAATGAAGACCCGTTCGATCTGATTCTAATGGACTTCAAGGTTGTGAAATATAAGTAACCTCTTTTCATCAAGTCATTCTTTCTCATCTAGGGATATTCAAAGTGAGGGAAATTATAATTCAATGGGATATACTACCTCGATCTCATACACCATTGAGTATTGAGTTTATTGTGTAGTAGTATGTGTGGGGGTATTATAGGCCCATATAGAACGAAGAAACGTGTACAACCAAGAATTCATTTCTTTATTGACCATCCTCTATATTATTTTTGACAAGGTCTTGTGGAAGGCCTCTATTTTTCTATTTGTGGATGCATGATATTGGGATGAGTTGTTGGAAACAATGTTTTACTGATGGTACAATTTATTCAATTCTATAGAACAAAAGTTGGTGTTGTTGTAAGTCAATATTGTGTGAGGGACACCAAACCAGGTGATGATATGGGACGTTATTAAGTAGATGATATTCTTCATCCTGAATTCCTTGAGGGGTATTTCATCAGACCATTTGTAGAAGAATTTGGTTGATATAAGGATACACTTGAACTACTTAGTTGTGGTTAGGGGATATGGCCTCACATCATTCATTCCCCAAAATAGAAAATGGCTAGGAATATTTATCTCTATTTAGGAATTTTGAAGGATGTTAGATGAAGATTTCATGGATCTAGAATTCATGTCAATTCCGAGTGAATTCCACATAGTCTTGTATCATGATTTTCTAGTAATAACCTAGACTCTTGATTTTTTGGGAGATCTTGGTCCCAGACTGATGAGCACCGCATGAGATTGGATAGACTTCATCCATGAAGGTAGTAATATATATTTCTTCTATGAATCTGAGGTTTATTCCATCAAAACCTCACTTGTAGAGGTTTTTTTGCATTTGATCCATCCTACAGAGTAAAGATCACTACATGGTGCTGAATCTATTCCCTTTTGATTTAGTTTATTAGGAGATGTCGATTTTGGAGATAAATTATTGTGGGATCCATACAATTATGGATATCAGTTCATCACACTCTGGTGTGGTGTTTACCATATTTATTTCTTCCATATCACAAATGATGATCCGTGAGACCATTCCATGGTGCCTGATTTGAAATATTTCCTCTTCTTGATCATGATCGGCCAGGACAATGGATACATTAGCCAATGCATCGGTGAGAGCATTCTGTGATCATGGAAAATAATGAAATGTGGTCTCAAACGGTAATTCTACTAATATTCCCCTAACACAGCCCATGAGAGTGGAAAATTATTCCATTTTGATCAAATATTCACCATTGATATATTTTATCACTATTTCTGAATCCCTTTTGATATCTAAGTAGGCTATTTAAACCTATAGGGACAACTAAAAGCCAATAATGAGGGATTTTTATTCTTCCTCATTATTTGTGTAGCATTTGGATATTGAGAAAGAGTGGAGAAAAATTTCATTATCTGGAGAAACAAATAAAATACCTATATCAACCCGATTGAGCTTCAAATTTTTCATCATTTCGTTAATAGGACTTCAGGAGGTTCCATGAAAATACATATACCATGTCCAAGGAGTTTCATGGGCTTAAAAAAACTCATCATCTTGGATTTCGGTGTCTACTAGTGTACATTTTGGGGTGGGATGTTCTATGAGGAAATCATCCAGGTCTTTCGCTTTCACCACCTTATGTGATACAAACTATATTTTATATTGTTGTTGAATGACTACCGATTGTGAAAAATTACCAATTAGAATTGGGTTTCCAAGGATATAATTAAACAGATTAATAAAAAATACCATATTGAAATTTTGGTGATTCAATTAATTTCTTAGCTTCTTCACAGCAAATATGAGTGTGAGGTGGTTGTTCTAAACATCCATTTATCGGTTCTTAGTACCTTTCATTTTTCAACTAAGGTAATAATGACTATTCTCACTTCCAACATTGTGGTTATGTGTTAAGAGGGTTCCAAGTGAGTGTTCATTGGTTCCCACATATAATATGAGTGGATTTCCCTCCAATGGTGGCATCAAGACTAGTGGGTGAAGTAGATACTACTTGATAATTTTGAAGGATTGTTGATAGTTCCAATCCCATTGGTAGATGATTTCATTCTTCATTAGCCTGATGAAAGGAAGAGACTTTAATCCAAGTTGTCTATGAATCACTAAATGTGGATGAGTTACCCTTGGAGTCCCCTTAGTTCTTTGGGATTTCTTGGGGTTAATAGTGCTAAAATAAAACTAGTCTTCTATGGATCAACCTTAATGCCACAATGGCATACCAAAAAGCAAATGAAATTCCTTGATGATACCCCAAAAGCTCATTTCAGTGGATTCATCATCAGACTTTGTAACGAAAGCTTTTTGAAGACTATATAAATATTAATGAAGTTATCACATCATTATTGGGATTTGAAAACTAGTTTGTTGATAGAATATTCTTCTATCCTTCCAAAGTATAGCATAAAGATATGATACATAGTGAATTGATAAGTGGTACCAACATTCTTTAAGAAAAATTGCATTAACTGATAGAAAATATCCCTTGGAATGCACTGAAAGAAATGGATTCTTCATCTTCAGGAACTATCTTTATATGATTATACCCTGAATACCAATCCATGACGGAAATATCTTTAAATCAATTAGTTGTATCGATTATGAGTTCTATTCTCACTAATGATAATTCATACTTTGAGAAATTTTGATTAAGGTCTCTAAAATCGATGAAAACCCTAATCTTTTAATTTGTTTTCTTTATGGGGAAAATATTGGTAGGACATATTGGGTGTTTCACTTCTTTGAAAAAGTTGGATTTGATCCATTTGTATACACCCACCTCTATATTGTTATCAAAAGAGGAGTACATCCTACTGGTTTCCTACCTGAAGCCTCGATGGTAATCCAGTAAGCCGAGATGGTTTTTATCCACATTTGGATTAGTTCATGAATTTTTTATATTGTTTCAAGAAAAAATAAATCAGTGTTTCTTTAAAAATGCAATGTACATATGTAGATGTTCGAGGGGCATAAAAACACCAATCAGTGTAGGTTGTGGGTACTCTTCAGTTCCCATATTTACCTAAATGATCTCATCAATGGTGGTGGATATGCCTTCCTTGAATATAGAAGGAGTTTTCCTAAGGTTATCCTCTTCTTATTCATTTTCTATGTCTATAGATTCATTTTCAAACAAGGTTGGAAACCTAGGGGTATCACTATAACTATCAGGGTGAGAGAGGTCATGAGAAGAGACATTATCATCCCCTACTACTAGAGTCATCACAGAGAAATTCCAGAGTATATTTTCTTTTATACTATCACTAACGTTAAAAGGAGATTGGATATCTTGGACTATGTCTATTACATCAAAAATATTTATGGGGAGAACATAGTCACTTTTGAGCATATTCTAGGGACTTGGTGGGGCAGTCCCCGAGTTGTTGGGAGCTACAAACTATATGTCATCATCCACCATTGGTTGTTTTACTAACCTTTTATATAAACCCACTTCATCATATGTGTAATTGAAATTCTAAAAGGAGGAACTATCACCATGAATTATTAAAACCATTCCATTGATGGGATATTTTAGAAACTGATGGAATGTTGATAGTACTGCTGCATGTCTAAGGAGATAGGGCCTTTATGAGAAGGATATTGTATACGATGTCTTTCTGGATAACCAGAAACTCAAGTGTCATATGTGAGATCCTTAAATTGATCTTTGAGTATGATATACCCTAGAGTTATTTTATCACACTTATCATACCCTTGAATGGTAGTATTTGTGGGAGACGAATCCTCTTTTCTATATCCCAAACATCATAGGGTTTGAATTGGGATGAGATTGATTCAAGATCCATTTTCAATCGGAGCCCTTCAGAAGTCGAAATTATTGAGTCTTCCTAAAACATAAAGTGTTATGATATGTCCCTAGATGGCCTCTTCTTGGTCATGATCTGTTAAAGAGATAGTGACATGGAATTCCTCTAACATGGTCTCCATTCGATAGACCTTTCATGAAGTGACTTCTATCTCGAATTCATGTGGGATTTGGAAAGATTTAATGAGTTCCTATCAATCTTATTTTGAAATATGGAGTGCATCAAGTATTTAAAGATTCGATGGGTAAATTATATCTATTTTAAAAATTCATAATTTTGTTCCATAGGATAGCACTTTATGAGGTGGGGTTACTCATTGACATGTGGCTCAGGAGCTGAGGCATTTGAGGTGGAACATTTCTAGAGCACGTGTGCATGGGTCTCAACTGCAAGTATGTTCTCTTTAGGGATGAGACTAAAATACTGGGTTTGACACCATCTATTTTGTCCCTGTATCCTTAGTTCCTATTCATGAGACCTCTCATTTCCTGTTTTGGTGTCAAGAACTCATAATCGGAGGCATATTCATCACCATAGAATGGGTCTACCAAGAATCTAACTTTAATAGAAACAAATATGATATCTTATTCCAATTAGGGTTCCATTTTGTTGGGAAGTTCCCATGGTTATAATGTTGTACGGAAGAAATATAAAAGAGTAAGATATTTCATTAGAGAAAAATATGACTCTTCCACTGCTATCTCTTTTGGTATCTGATGGTTTCATCCACCTTCCGGATATATATCTGATGTCGCATGATTGGTTGGTGAAGATAATGTGGGTCTACATAGCTACGCTCCCAGGTTGACAGGAGCTCAGTCAACTATTTTCCAATACATTTAGTTGTTGAAATTATTCCCATGATTGATTAAAACCTTCTACCAGTGACCCTCTTCTTATTACTGGGAAATAGTTATGATGGACACTTACTCCGAGGAGTTATCTAAAAACACCTATTCGGAATAGAAGATGCATTTAAGGATGTATTTAAAGATTAAATAGTGTTTTATATTATGAGAAAAACTTATATAAAAGGTCAGTAGTCAGGATAGTCGATGAGGTTGACCTCATTTGGATTCTTAGGCCATGGTTTCATGATAAGCTTATTGTCCATGGTTTCTTGAAAATAAATAGGTACATGTTCTTTTCGAAAGGAGTTTGAATTATTCATTTGTTCCTCAAATCATGGGCAAACCTGATTTTTCTATGCTTCTGGATGACTTATATTTTTTGGTTATTGCTTCTTGACAATATCTGTTGGGCAGTTTGATACCTGCGTTGGTGCTTGAATGGGAACAACAACTAGTTTGAGGGTAATAGAGACAACTTATTCTATATAAATCATTTTCCCTTTTTATGAAGGAAAGAGTGGAGATTTAGATCAGGTTCACAGAATTATGTATATCATATGTTTATTCATTTCTATGAACTTGATAAACCCATCTGGATACGTCATTTGGATCATAGGTTTCTGTAAATCATCTCGGATATTTTCATCATAGATTTACAGCAAATATTCCTCTAAGATAAGGATGAGGAGTGAAGAGGCTTGACCTTTCCACATGGATATGAAGTAAAACAACCTCTTTTTATCACATTGATTTTAGTTTGTTGTGTTGGAAATTTTAATTTTCATTAGTATGGAGATAAACTAATAAAGTAATTGACAAGGATGGTTTTCCAATCCTATAACAAACTGTACTGGAAGTATGTTATACCATACCAAGGTTGGACCTACTAGATTTTGTAAAAAACATATCATGTTAATCACCAATTATAATATCGAGGGCCCATAAACGGTCCACATTGAGATATGATGTGTGTGAGATGTTTTCCAGGGTATCCTATAACGTTAATGGTCGATAAATAACGATTTCTGATATTGGGTGGAGGCAAAGTGTCATCCGCCTATTAAGGTTATAGCATCTTCTTAGGCTTCATAGGTGTGTATCTCCCCTCTATTACTTCCATTCGAGTAGACATGGACTTTTTGACATTGAGAAATTCTATAGGCACTATTGTTTGAGCCACCTCCCAACTACAGGAAGTGGTTGGGGACTGATGAGGTTACCCTAATTTTGTCACCCATTGATTCTTGACCCATCATATACTAAGTGATTACCATAGTGAGGGAGAGGTTATCACTGTAATGTAGGTAATTCACCATTATTTTTGATATCCTCATTTATGTAGACATTAATAATGGATGCGGCGGTTATATGACACTCAGATTCCTCTTTTCCAAGAGGATTGTCCATGGGAAGAAGAATATCCATCACTACCTAAAGACGATACCCTATGGGAATATTTCCCCTAAGTTTCTCCATGTTGAGTTTTCTAAGAGTTTTTATCTCATTCTCATAATGTGAAAAATGTTCCTTTTTTGAAGGAATAAAGAATCTTTAGGGGAAGTGGTTGGGATGTAGCCATAACTTTCCCTTTATCATTGGTAGTTTTCTTCCAAAGTGATGGAAACTCGATATTTGGAGGTTTGAGATTTTGGATCCTTCTTTAGTTCCCAAAGCATGTAGCCTCAGTTGGTGAATCCAAATCACCCTCCTCTCATGGTATGTTTTCCATGTTGCAACCCTCAAAATTTTCATCATGATCAACCATATTTGTTATGTTGGTAGTGACATAATTTATAGAAGAATATCGGTCAATGTTTTTTGTCTCATTACATCCAACACAATAGGATGATTATACACTTCCTATATTAGGGTCGTTCCTTGAACCATTGTCCATATCATTCCATTTTGGATTGCATCCTTGTGAGGGTCTAATCATGTTCACAATATGATCCTCCTATCAAAGCCTATATAGAATGACCATGAGATAGTTTCTAGTCCTGATTACTGAATGATCCCTAAATAGAAGAGGTTTTTCTTAAAGTGGGAGGATAAAATGGGATACTGACCTTCAATTTTTACCTCTTAACCTAGAGATTAATGATTCTATCTATGGGGATGATGATGATGATGAAAATTCCCTCATCCCTCTGTTCAATGGATTACCCATGGAAATAGTTGTAATTTATTGATCCTATTACTGAGGATATAATGATTCTCATTGAGGATTTGATGATTTTTGGGATAGGACCTATGATGTAAATGCCCCCACCCCAGTGGGATGTGGTTGTTCTGGAATCACCATTGATTTCCCTAGCACCCTTTTAGAGGATGATGGTCCTGGTAATTGTGATTAAGATATAAATTCCCCCATCTTAGGGACCTGGGGTTGATCTTGAATCACCATCAATTCCAATAGGACCCCGTCGAAGGATGATGAAACTAATGATAATAGTTGAGATATAACCCCCCACCCATACCACCAGTATGGGGTTTGTTTTTAGCGGCTAATGATATGTCCTGAATCCTCTTATGAAATGATGATCTGAGAGGTGGAGGCAGTGTTAGATATTACCCCATCTTGGGGATCTGGGTTCTCTCATAAATGGATGCTATGAAAGTTTTTTACTTCAACCTATTTGATGTGGTGTAGTTGTGCTCATGTAGGAGAAGGGTGAAATGACAACCCATTATGTGAGTCAATTTCTACAGGATTTGGTCGGGTGGATTTTATCCTTGGATTCTGTGTCTTAAACATGTTCATATTTCTTAGAGGGGCCTAGTTCAGATACTTGTTGGCTATCATCTTTCTCCATTAATGGTGTCTAAGAACTGTTGATGTGGGGGCATTCTGTTTTAGTCACTAACTAGTACACACATCACCGGGTCCCCTACTTTCACTGGAGGCTATGAAATTATAGGATGTTGTATCAGTGGGGTTATGTTACTCTTTAAACATAGTGAAGTTCAATGCTCCACATTTTCCCCACCCTTGAATACTTACATTTCGTGATGCTATTGAAATCAGTCGGTATAGAGTTTTTACGATGTAGAGAAAAACACTACATAGGAATTTTTCACGCTCCTCCATTCTCAAATTCTGGGGAATGAAAAGGTAGCCATATCTAGATGACAACAAAGTGTATTGATGGTCATAAGGTTATATTAATATCCTAGATAGGGGAGATGTATAGCCTCTAGTCACTGATGAATTACCCATATATTTTATTGTCGATAATACATGCACTCATTTTCTAGATCATATGGGATCTCATAGTGAGAAGTGGAAAGGGGTCATAACATGATGGGAAGGTTGTTTTAGTCTAATTCACTCCATATATCAATGTATACTTCCTATTCATTAGACTTACATGCCTCCATCTAATCAGATCACAGAAGAAACTTCTAGGGGTCTCTTGATAACTAGAGTGAAGTGTTGCTTGAAGTTGATGGGGGAACTATGTATAGTGAACTCCAATGTTTCAAGAACATCTCTATTATAAGGTCTTTGAGTTTGGAACACCTCTATATAAAGAGGTGTTTGGGAAAGGGGATGATTTCCTTTTCCTTTAGAGATATCACCATGGGGAGGTTTACAATGGAAGATGTCTGGAGTGGAGTTTCTGTGATTCATCTCCACACAACCATGAGGAGTATTATCATGGTAATGAATCTATTATGCTTTGGTTGAAGTGTTGAATGGCCCTTGGGGTCTCAGGAATGTGTCTCAAACAACCTCAAGGACTCCTGCATTGCAAATATTAGGGATTTTATCCTCACTCTACGTCATGGCCGAAATATATTGACCTACATTATAGAATTGTGAAGGGATATAAGCCTACTGTATGTCAATTTCTGGACCATATTTATGACCATATGGTGTTATAGGAGTATGAGGCCTCATTTGAGTGGATTCTAGAATATTGAAATGAAATCATATATTATTGATAGGAAAATGAGCTTGTTATGAATAATTTTCCTTTCTCACATGGCAAGCCTTGGTTAGAACGATATTATGAACCCAATCTGGAGCCATTGTAATATATCGCTATTCTTTTTTGTTAGGGATATGTGCCTTTCCCAATGCATCTTTTGCTCTATCTTGGTGAGCCTCGATTGGAATAAGAATATGATTCCAGCCTGAATATTAATTCCATTGAAGAATACATGGACATACCTATGGAATAGAAAAAGTGATTCGAGTCTCCTCTTATTATTCCTCAAATAGATTGCAGTGTAGTATTTTTGTATAATTAGGAATATTCTTATGGCTTCTGGGATCTTCTATAATATTCTAGGCATATTCTTTGAAACCAGTATGAGCCTATCACACGGAATATGCCATTATCACTTGTTGAGACCTGTTCTGAATGGGTATATGAGCCTGATCCTGGGCCCTAGAAGTATTCTACTTGTCTTTTTCAACAGGAATATGATTTTGTCCAAAACAATGTTCCCCACTCACTTGGTGATCCCTTACCATAATGGGGATATGGGTCGAATCATGTTTCCTTGGAATATGTCATAGGAATTTTTAACAAGCATGTGCCCATTTTATAACTAATGTGGCATTCTCACCTGGAGATCCTTGGTTGGAATGAGAATATTATACCTATTCTATGCCTCATCATTTACCTGATTATATCAATAATCTTATGGGAAGGGAGTAAGAAAGTGAAATTTCTCTAAATCAACCACTTGTTCATAATGATCAGAGTGTTGAGCTACCCTGAAAGTATGGATAGGAATATTCCCATGTCATTGTTTCATTACAAGTTCTATAATATTATGATGAATTTATTCAGATTTTTTTTAATATGTAATGAAATTTTAGAAAAGTGTGCACCGGGATAAATGCCTCCAAATTTTTCATCTCTACCATATACTGATACATATCTTTTATTGAAGTGGGGATATGATCCCACATTTTACTTCCTTGAGCCATTGGAATATTTCTATGGAATTCATGTATAGGGATAGGGATATGCACCACCCTCATGCCTATTGTAGGATTATGTCCGCAGACTTGTTCTAAATGAATTGTGATATGAGACTACTCATGGGTTACTTATGGAATATTCTATAAGACATCATTAACGAGAGAATGAATATAAGACCAATCATGATTATCCAAAGCCTTCCATACTCGATGTGTCATCCTTATTTTCCATGGAAGGCTGTTAGAGGTCATATTATGTTAGGTGGTACCATCAGCAAATGAATTATGGGTACTGGTGGGATGGTCCTAGAAATAGTGGATGATAGGTGCCCACCTGATTGGCCCCTAAATTAGAAGGGATCCATATTTTATTTATTGATCCACCATTATCATACATTGAATGTGGTGATTTTCTCACTCTAGGGATACATTTATGAAGGGGTTGGATGTGGGAATGATGGCCATTGGATACACTATAAATTTTTTTAGATGATGCATACACATTAATTTTAGTACTTAAATATCATTTTGGGAAGCGTTGATGGTGAGGTTGTACAATATTTATGGTTTACCCAGACCATTGCATTCTCCACCCTATGTTGAAGTTGGATTGTGGGTGAGGTCATTCTATATCCTGTAGTAGTTCTAGCTATAGATGATTTTTTGGAATGATCATTGGATGAAGAAAATATCTAATATCTGGTTGTTGTTGATGAGATAAATATCTACAATAACCCAGATGACAAGGAAAAAGGTCACCGATCAGTGCATCATTGTATCCATGATGTGAGACACTGTTCAATTTAATGTCTTATTGTTAGGACTTCTTTGTATAGTTTAACATCATAAAACTGGTAAAAATCAGTATATTTTAACATAGTGTTCTCAAGATGTGTTATGCTATGTAGTTTAAAGTATTAATTCAAAGACATTGTTCTTGATGACAACTATGAAAATTATTTCTCGAGAAATCTTGCATTGGTGGGGTTCTATGATTCAACACTAGTTCTCCTTGGGGGAATTAATGGAGGAATACATTTTTATTGAAGACCCTTGTGATCTGATTCTAATGGATTTCAAGGTTTTGAAATATACACAACCTATTTTCATCAAGTCATTCTTTCTCATCTAGGGAAATTTGAAGTGAGGGAAATTGGACTTCAATGGGCAATACTACCTCGATCTCGAACACCATTGAGTATTGATTTTCTTTTGTTGTAGTATGTGTGGTGGTATTATAGGCCCATATAGAATGAAGAAACTTGTACAACCAATAATTCTTGTCTTTATTTACCATCCTCTATATTATATTTGACAAGGTCTTGTTGAAGTCCTCTATTTTTTCATTTGTGGCTGCATGAAATTTGGATGAGTTGTTGGACACAATGTTTTACTGATGGTAAAATTTATTAAATTATATAGAACAGAAGTTGGTGTTGTTTTAAGTCAATATTGTGTGGGGGACTCCGAACCTGTTGATGATATGGGGAATTATGAAGTTTATGATATTCATCATCCCAAATTACTTAAGGGGTATTGCCTTAGACAATTTGTAGAAGAAGTCGGTGGCTATAAGTATATACTTGAACTACTTAGTTGTGGTTGGAGGATATGGCCCCCCAACATCCATTCCCAAAATAGAAAATGGCTTGGAATATTTATCTCTATGTAGGAATTTTGAAGGATGGTAGATGAAGATTTCATGGATCTATCATGCATGTCAATTCCGGGTGAATTCCACATAGTCTTGTATCATGGTTTTAAAGTAATAACCTTGCCTCCTAATTTTGTGGGAGATCTTAGTCCCAGACTGATGAGCACCATAGGAGCTTGGATATAATTCCTCCATGAATGTAGGAATATATCTTTATTATATGAATCTGAGGTGGATTCAATCAAAGCCTCACTTTTAGAGGTTTTTTTCATTTGATCCATCCTATAGAGTAAATATCACTACTTGGTGTTGAATCTATTATTTTCTAGCTTAGTCTATTTGGAGATTACTATTTTGAAGATAAATGATTATGGGATCCATCCAGTTGTGGATATCAGTTCAACACACTCTAGTGTGGTGTTTACCAGATTGATTTCTTCCATATCACAAATGATGACCTGTGAGACCATTCCTTGGTGCGTGATATGAAATATTTCCTATTCTTAATCATGATCAGCTAGGACTATGATAAATTATCCAATGCATCGGTGTGGGAATTATGTGATCATGGAAAATGACGAAATGTGGTCTCAAAAGTTAATTCTACTACTATTCCCCTAACACATCCCATTATAGTGGAAAATTCTTTCTTTTTTGATTGAATATTCACCATTGAAATGTTTTATCACTATTTCGGAATACCTATTTATATATAGGTAGGAAATTTTCACCTATATCTCCAATTCAAATCCATTAATGAGGGATTAGTATTCTTCCTCATTATTTATGTAGCATTCAGATATTGAGAAAGAGTGGAGTAAAATTTCATTATTTGGAGAAACAAAAAAATCCCTATACCAACCTGATTTAGCTTCAAATTTTCCATCATTTCACTAATTGGACTTCATAAGGTGTCATTAAAATACATAAGCCATGTCTAAGGAGTTTCATAGGCATAAAAAAACTCCTCATCTTGGATTTCGATGTCTACTAGTGTACATTTTTGTGTGGGGTGTGCTATGATAAAATCATCTAGGTCTTTCCCTTTCACCACCTTATGTGAGACAAAATAGATTTTATATTGTCACTGAATGACTTCCGATCTATAAAAATTACCAATTAGAACGGGGTGTCCAAGGATATAATTAATCAGATTAATAAAAAATTCCATATATAAATTTTGGTGATTCGTGTAATTTCTTAGCTTCTTCACTACAAAGATGAGTGTGAGGTGTTTGTTCTCGACATCCACATATCAGGTATTAGTACCTTTCATTTTTCAACTAAGGTAATCGTTACTATTCTCACTTCCCACAATGTTGTTATAGGTTAAGAGGGTTCCATGTGAGTGTTCAATGGTTCCCACATATAATATGAGTGGATTTCCCTCCACTAATGGCATCAAGACTGGTGGGTGAAGCATATAATATTTTATAATTTTGAAGGCTTCTTGATAGTCCATATCCCATTGGTAGATGATTCCATTCTTCATAGGCCTGGTTAAAGGGAGAGACTTTCATCAAAGTCGTCTATGAATCACTATATGCGGATGAGTTACCCTTGGAGTACCCTTAGTTCGATGGGATTTCTTGGGGTTAATAGTGCTAAAATAGAACTAGTCTTATATATATCAACCTTAATTCCACAATGGCATACAACAAAGCTAAGGAAATTTAATGATGACACCCAAAAAGTGAATTTCTGTGGATTCATTTTCAATAAATACAACTGAAGATTTTTGAAGACTGTATAAATATTAATGAAGTGATCACATTATTATTGGGATTTGAAAACCAGTTCATTGATAGAATATTCTTCTATCCTTCACAAGAATAGAATAAATATATGATACATAGTGCATTAATTAGTGGCACCAACATTATTTAAGAAAAATAGAATGACCTAATAGAAAATATTCCTTGGGGTGCACTGAAGGAAATGGATTCATCATATTCAGAGACTATCTTTATATGATTATACCCTGAATACTAATCCATGAAGGAAATATATTTAAATCCAGTAGCTGAATCGATTAAGAGATCCATGCTCACCAATGATAATTCATACTTAGCGAAAATTTGGATTAAGTTCTCTAAAATCGATGAAAACCCTAATATTCCAATTTATTTTCTTTATGGGGACAATATTGGAATGGCATATTGGGTATTTCAATTCTTGGAAAAAGTTGGATTTGATCCATTTTTATGCACCCACCTCTATATTGGTAGAATGAGGGGAGTACATCCAACTGGATTCCTACCTGAAGCCTCGATGGTCATCCAGTTAGCTGAAATGGTTTGTATCCACATTTGGATTTAGTCATGTAATTTATATATAGTTTCAAGAAAACAAAAATCAGTGTTGCTTTAGAAATGAGATGTACATCTCTAGCTATTCTAGGGGCATAAAAACACTAATCAGTGTAGGTCGTGGGTATTCTTCTGTTCCCATATTTACCTAAATGATCTCATTAATGGTGGTGGTGATGCCTTCCTCAAATGTAGGAGGAGTTTTTCTAATGTTATCCTCCTCTTATTCAACCTCTATTTATATTGAGTCATTTTCATAGAAGGTTGTAAATCTAGGGGTATCTCTATCACTATCATGGTGAGAGAGGTCACAAGAATAGACATTATTGTCCCCTACTACTAGAGTCATCGTAGAGAAATTCCAGAGTATATTTTCTTTTATACTATAACTAGGTTCAAAAGGATATTGTATCTCTAGGACTAGGTCTATTTCATCAAAAAGATTTGTGGGGAGCACATAGTCACTTTTGAGCATATTCTAGGGAATTTCAGTGGCAATACCGAAGTTGTTGGGAGCTACAAACTATATGTCAACATCCACCATTGGTTGTTTTCCTAACCTTTTGTATAAACTCACTTCATCGTATGTGGAATTGAAAGTCTCAAAATAGGAACTATCACCATGAAGTTTTAAAACCATTCCATTGATGGGATATTTTAGAGAAACTAACGGAATGTTGATGGTACTGCTGCATGTCTAGGAAGATAGGGCCTTTCTGAGAAGGACATTGTATATGATATATTTCTGGATAACTAGAAACTCAAGTGTCATATGTGAGATACCCAAGTTGATATTTGAGTATGATATTCCCTAGAGGTATTTGGTCACACTTATCATACCCTTGAATGGGAATATTTGTGGGGGATAAATCATATTTTCTATATCCCAAACATCATAGTGTTTGAATTGGGATGAGATTGATTCTAGATCCATGGTTAATCGGAACACTTAAGAAGTCAAAATTATTGAGTCTTCTTAAAACATAAAGTGCTCTGATGTGTCCCTAGATGACCTCTTCTTGATCATGATCTATTAATGATATGGTGACATGGAATTCATCTGAGATAGTCTCCATTCGATAGACCTTTCATGAAGTGACTTCTATATAGAATTCTTGTGTGATTTATAGGGATTTAATGAGTTCTTATCTGAGTTATTTTAAAATATGGAGTGCATCTAAGAATTAAATCTTGGATGGGACAAATTTTAGCTATTTTAAAATTTTATAATTTTGTTCCATAGGTTTTCAATTTCGGAGGTGGGGTTACTCATTGAAATGTGGGTCAAGAGCCGAGGCATTTGAGGTGTAGGGTCCCAGTGCTTGTGTACCGGTTTAGAGAGCTTATTATTCCATTGGTTTGGGTTATGTCAAAATTCCCCATTACCTAGGATGACCAGGTAATCAAACCCCCACTAGGTGGTCATGCAAGACAATTGGGTGTGGAATATAATTCGTGGGTTCTGAGAAACCTCCATGTCTTTTCTAGGATTTCTAGAGCACTTACACATGGTTCTCAACTGCATGTATGTTCTCTTTAGGGATGTGACTGAAATATTGGGTCCGAACACATCTATGTTGTCCCCTATATCCTCTATTCCTATGCATGAATCCTCTTGTTCCCTAGTTTAGTGTCAAGAAATCATAATCAAATGCATATTCATCACCGGAGAATGGGTCTACCAAGCATATAACTTTAACAGAAACAAATATGATATCTTATTACAATGAGGGTTGCATTTTGTGGGGTAGTTCTTATGGTTATGATTTTTTAAGGAAGAAATATGAAAGAGTAAGTTGGAGAAAAATATGACTCTTCCACTGCGATATCTTTTGGTATCCAATGGTTTCATCCACCTTCATGATATATATCTGATATCACCATATTTGGTGGTGAAGATAATGTGGGTCTACAAATATATTCTACTAGGGTGTCATGAGCTCGGTCAACTATTTTCCAATACATTTAGTTGTTGAACTTATTCCCATGCTTGATCAGAAACTTCTACCAATCACCCTATTCTTCTGACTGGGAAATAGATATGATGGCCACCTTCTTTGAGGAGTTATCTAAAAACACATATTCAAAATCAAATATGCACTGAAGGATGTATTTAAAGATGAAATAGTTTGGGATATTATGAGATATACTTATATAAATGGGAAGTAGTCAAGATGGTCAATGAGGTTGACCTCATTCGGATTCCTAGGATATGGTTTCATGAGAAGGTTATTTTCCATGGTTTCTAAAAAATAAACAGGTACATGTTCATTTCGAAAGGATTTTGAATTATTCATATGTTGCTCAAATCATGGGAAACCCTGATTTTTTTGTGCTTCTATCTGAGTGATATTTTTTGGCTGTTGCTACTTGACAAGATCTTTTGGGCAGTTTGAGACCTGTTTAGGTGCTTGAATGGGAACTAATTCTAGTTTGAGGGTAATTGAGATAACTTATTCCATATCAATCCTTTTCCCTTTTTATGAAAGAAAGAGTGAAGATTTAGTTTAGGTTCAAATAATGACGTATTTTATATGTTTCTTCATTTATGTGAACTTGATAAACCCACCTGGATACTTCATTGGGATTATAGGTGTCTTTAAATCATCCTAGATATTTTCAACATAGATTTCAAGAAAATATTCCTATGATAAAAGGGTGATGAGTGAAAAGGATAGACCTTTCCACATGGATATAAAGTAAAACAACATCTCGTTATCACATTGATATTTATTTTTTGGGTTGGAAGTTGTAATTTTACTTAGTCTGGAGATAAACTGATAAAGGAATTGACAAGGATGGTTTTCCCATCATATAACAAACCATACTGGAAGCATGTTATACTATAAAAAAAATTTCCCTTCTAGAGTTTGTAAAAAACACATCATTTTAATCATCCCTTCTAATATCGAGGGCCCATAAATGGACCACATTGAGATATGATGTGTGTGAGATGTTTTCCAGGGTATCCTGTAATGTTAATGGTCGATAAGGACGGATTTCATAAATTTGGTGGAGTCAAAGTGCCATCCACCTATTAGGGTTATGGAATCTTCTTTGGATGCATAGGTGTGTATCTCCCCTCCATTTCTTCCATTCAAGTAGCCATGGACTTTTTGATGTTGAGAAATTCTGGAGGCACTACTATTTGAGCCACCTCCCATCTATAGGAAGTGGGCAGGGCCTGATGAGGTTACCCTAATTTTGTCACCCGTTGATTCTTAACCCATCATAGACTAAGTGATTACCCTGGCAAGGGAGAGTCTATCGCTTTAATGTTGGTAAGGCACCATAATTTTTGATGTCCTCATTTAGGTAAACATGAATCATGGATTTTGAGCCTATATGACACTCATATTCCTCTTTTTTAAAAGGATTTTCCATTTAAAGAATAATATTCATCTCTACCTAAAGATGATACCCTATGGGAATATTTCCCGTGAGTATATCCATGTTGAGTTTTCTAGGAGTTTGTATCTCATTATCATATTGTGAAAAATGTTCCTTCCTGGAAGTAGTAAATAATATTTTGGGGGAGTGGTTGGGATGTAGCCATACCTTGCCTTTTATCATTGGTAGTGGTCTTTGAGAGTGATGGAAATTCGATATTAAGAGGTGAAAGATTATGGATCCTTATTTGGTTTCAAGAGCGTGTAGCCTCAGTTGGTGCATCCAAATCACCCTCCTCTCAGTGTATGTTTTCCATGTAGCAACCCTAGAAATTTTCATCTTGATCAACCATATTTGTTATGTTGGTAGTGAAAACATTTATAGATGCATATCGGGCATTGTTTTTTGTCCCATTACATCCAACACAATATGATGATTATACACTTTCTATATTAGGGTAATTCCTTGAACCCTTTTCCATATTTGGTCATTTTGGATTGCGACCCTAGAAGGGTCTAATACTATTCTCCATATGCTTCTCCTATCAAAGCCTATACATAATGATCTTGAGAGAGTTTCTAGTCTTTATTACTAAATGAGCCCTAAATAGAAGAGGTTTTTCTTGTTGTGGGAGGAAAAAACAGGTTACTGACCTTTAATTTTTACCTCATAACCTGGAGAATACTGAATCTATCTGTGGTGATGATGATGATGAAAATTCTCACAGCCTTGTGCCTATGGGTTACCCAAGGAAATAGTAGTAATTTATTGATCCTATTACTGAGGATATAATGATTCTCATTGATGATTTGATGATTTCTGTAATAGGACCTATGATGTAAATGCCCCCACCTCAGTGGGATGGGGTTGTTATGGAAACACTGTTGATTTCCCAAGAACACTTTTAGATGATTATGGTCCTAATAACGGTGATTAAGATATAAATTCCCCCATCCTAGCGACCTGAGGTTGATCTAGAATCACTGTCAATTCCACTAGGACCCAGTTGAAGGATGATGAAACTAATGATAAAAATTGAGATATAAATCCCCCCATACCATTGGTATGGGGTTTATTTGAAGAGACTAATGATATGCCCTGAATCCCCTTAGGAACTGATGATTCGAGAGGTGGAGGTAGTGTCAGATATTCCCCCATCTTTGTTATCAGGGTCCTCTCATAGACGGATGCTATGAAAGTTGTTACTCTTGCCTGTTTGATGTGGTGTAGTTGTGCTAGTGTAGGAGCAGGGTGAAATGACAACTGATTATGTGATTCAATTTCTATAGGATTCTGTCGAGTTGATTGTAGCCTTGGATTTTGTGTCTTAAATGAATTCCTATTTCTTAGAGGGTCCTTATTCAGATACTTGTTGGCTATCATCTTTCTCAACTAATTGTGTCTAAGCATCGTTGATGTTGGGGCATTCTTTTTTAGTCACTAACTGGAACACACATCACCGGGTCCCCTAATTTCAATGGAGGCTATGAAATTGTAGGATTTTATATCATAGGGGTTATGTTACTCTTTAAACATAGTGAAGTTCAATGCTCCACATTGTTCCCATCCTTTAATACCTACATTTGGCGATTCCCTTGAAATCAGTTAGTAGAGAGTTTTTGCGATGTAGAGACAAACATTGCATAAGCATTTTTCATGCTCCTCCATTCTCGAATTCTAGGAAATGTAAAAGGAACCCATATCTTGATGACAATAAACTGCATTGATGATCATAAGGTTATATTTACATCCTATATAGGGGAGATGTATAGAATTTAGTCATTGATGATTTACCCATATATTTTAGTGCCGATAATACATGCACTCTTTTTCTAGATCATCTGGGATCTCATAGTCAGAAGTGGAAAGAGGTCATAACATGATGGGAAGGTTGTTTCAAGATAATTCACTCCATATATCAATGTATACTTCCTATTCATTAGACTTACATGCCTCCATCTAATTAGATCACATAAGACGCTTCTAGGGGTCTCCTACTAAATAGAGTGGAGTTCTGCTATAAGTTGATGGGGGAACTATATATAGTAAACTCCAATGTTTCAAGAACCTCTCTATTATATCGTCTTTGAGTTTGAAACACCTCTCCAAAGAGATATTTTTGTGAAAGGGGAGGATTAACTTTTCCATTGGAGATATCCCCATGGGGAGGTTGACAATGGAAGATGTCTGGATTGGAGTGCTTGTGTTCTATCTCCACACCGCCAAGAGAAGGATTATCATGGTAATGATTCTCTTATGCTTTGGTTAAAGAGTTGAAGGACCCTTGGGGTCTAGATAGTGTGTCTTGAACAACCCAAGGACTATTTAATTACAAAGATTAGAGATTTCATCCTCATTCTACATCATGGATGAAATATATTTACCTACATTCTAGAATAGTGAAGTGATATAAGCCTATTGTATGATAGTTTCTGGACCATATTTACAACCATATGGTGCTATAGGAGTATGAGACTACATTTGAGTGGATTTTAGAATATTGAAATGAAATTATACATTATTGATAAGGAAATGATCATGTTCTGAGGAATTTTCTTTTCTCACATGGTGAGCCTCGGTTAGAATGATATTATGAACCCAATCTAGAGCCATTGGAATATACCACTATTCTTTTTTGTTAGGGATATGAGTCTCTCCCAAGGCATGTGCTGCTCTAACTTGGTGGGCCTTGATTGGAATAAGAATATGATCTCAGCCTGAATATTAATTCTATTGAAGAATATGTGTACAAACCTATGGAATAGAAAAAGTGATTCCAGTCTCCTCCTATTATTCCTTAAATATATGTCGATGTAGTATTTTGTCATTATAAGTAGGAATATTCCCCTATTTTCTGCGATCTTCTAGAATATTCTAGGTATATTCATTTAAAGTAGTATGAGCCTATCCCAAGGCATATGCCATTATCACTTGGCGAGACCCGGCTTGAATGGGTATATGAGAATGATCCAAGGCCCTAGAAGTATGTTGCTGGTCTTTTTTGATAGGAATATGAGTTTTTTCAAGGAATGTTCCCCACTCACTTGGTGAGTCCTTACCAGAATGGGGGTATGATCCAAATCATGTTTCCTTTGAATATATCATAGGACTTTTTAACAAGAACGTGCCCATTTTCTAAGGAATGTTCCATTCTCACTTGGTGTTCCCTAGTTGGAGTTTGAATATTATCCCTATCTGATGCCTCATCCTTTAGCTAATTATATCGATAATATTATTGGAAGGGAGTTTGAATGTGAACTTTCTCCAGATTAACCACTTGTTCATAATGATCAGAGTGTTGAGATACCCTGGTTGTATGGATAAGAATATTCCCCTATCACATTTTCTTAACGGGTGATGGAATATTATGACAACTTTCTTCATATTTTTTGAAGATGTAATGAAATTTTAGAAAAGTGTGCACAAGGATATATGCCTCCACATTTTTCATCTATAACATATACTAGTATATATCATTGAATGAAGTGGGGATAGGATCCCACTCTTTTCCTCCTTGAGCCATTGGAATATGTCTATGGACTTATGCATGAGGATAGGGATATGCACCACCCCCATGCCTATTGTAGAAATCTGTCCGCAAACTTGTTCGGAATGAATAGTGATATGAGACTACTCATGGGTTACTACCCGAATATGTAATTAGAAATCATCATTGAGAGTATGGATATAAGACCAATCATGATTATCAAAAGCCTTCCATACTTGATGTGTCATACACTGAATGTAGTGACTTTCACACTCCAAGGATACATTTCTGAAGGGGTTGGATGTGAGAACGAGGGTCACTGGATTCACTATAGCTTTGTTTAGATGATGCATACTCATTAGTTTTAGTAATTAAAGATCCTTGAGGGAAGTATTGATGGCCAGGTTGTACAATTTTGATAGTTTACCCAGACCATTTCATTCTCCACCCTATATTATTAACCCTCTAGGTTATATCATACTCAAAGATCAATTTAGGGATCTCACATATGACATTTGAGTTTTTTTTATCCAAAAGAGATCGCAGTGGAAGAGTCGTGTTTTTCTCCAATGAAATATCTTACTCTTTCATATTTTTTCCCTACAACATCATAACCATGGGAACTACCCCACAAAATTTAACCCTCATTGGAATAAGATATCATATTTGTTTCTATTAAAGTTAGATGCTTGGTAGACCCATTCTACGATGATGAATATGCCTCTGATTATGATTTATTGACACTAAACCAAGGAATGGGAGGTTTTATGCGTAGGAACAGAGGATACAGGTGAAAACACAGATGTGTTCAGACACAATATTTTAGTCACATCCCTAAAGAGAACATACTTGCAGTTGAGACCCATGTGTAAGTTCTCTAGAAATCCTAGAAAAGACATGAAGGCTTCTCAGAACCCTCCAATGATCTTCCACACCCAATTTTCTTGCATGACCACCTAGTGGGGGTTTGATTACGTGGTCATCCTAGGTAATGGAGACTTTTAGCACAACCCACACTAATGGAATAATAATCTCTCTCAACCTCTATACAAGCACCAGGACCCTCCACCTCAAATACCTCAGCTCTTGAGCTGCATGTCAATGAGTAACTCCACCTTAGAAAGTTCTAACCTATGGAAAAAAATTATAAATTTTTAAAATAGCTAGAATTTGTCCCATCCTAGCTTTAAATCCTAGATGCACTCCATATTTTAAAATAACTCATATAGGAACTCATTAAATACCTCCAAATCCCACATGAATTTGAGATAGAAGTCACTTCATGCAAGTTCTATCGAATGGAGACTATGTCAGATAAATTCCATGTCACCATCTCCTTAATATAGCATGATCAAGAAGAGGTCATCTAGGGACACATTAGAGAACGTTTTGTTTTAGGAAGAATCAATAATTTTGAATTATGAAGGGATCTGATTGAACATGGATCTGGAATCAATCTCATCCCGATTCAAACCCTATGATGTTTGGGATATAGAAAATAGGATTTATCTTCCAAATATATTCCCATTCAAGGGTATGATAAGTATGACCAAATACCTCTTGGGGATATCATACTCAAAGATCAATTTGGAGATCTCACATATGACACTTGTGTTTTTAGTTATCCAAAAAGGCATCATATATAATGTTTTTCTCAGATAGGCCCTATCTCCCTAGACATGTAGTAGTACCATCAACATTCATCAGTTTCAAAAATATCCAATCAATGGAATGGTTGTAATACTTCATGGTGATAGTTCCTCCTTTGAGACTTTCAATTCCACATATGATGAAGTGGGTTTATATAAAAGGTTAGGAAAACAACCAATGGTGGATGATGAAATATAGTTTGTAGCTCCCAACAACTTCGAGATTGCCACTACAATTCCCTAGAATATGATCAAAAGTGACTATGTGCTCCCCATAAATCTTTTTGATGAAATAGTCCTAATCCCAGAGAAGCAATCTCCTTTTGACCCTAGTGATGGTATAAAAGAAAATATACTCTGGCATTTCTCTATAACGACTCTAGTAGTAGGGGATAATAATGCCCCTTCTCGTGACCTCTCTCACCATGATAGTGATAGGGATACCCTTAGATTTCCAACCTTTTTTGAAAATGACTCAACAGAAATAGAGGTAGAATAAAAGGAGTATAGCCTTAGGAAAACTCCTCCTACATTCAAGGAAGGCATATCCACCACCATTGATGAGCTCAGTTAGGTAAATATGGGAACAGAAGAATACCCACAACCTTCACTGATTAGTGTTTTTATGACTCTATAACAACTAGATATGTACATCTCATTTCTAAAGCAACATGGATTTGTGTTTTCCTGAAACTATATATAAATTAAATGACTAAATCCAAATGTGGATATGAACCATCTCGGCTAGCTGGATGAACATCAATGCATCAGGTAGAAAGCCAGTTGGATGTACCCCTCTCATGCTACCAATATAGAGGTGGGTGTATACAAATGGTTCAAATGAAACTTTTTCCAAGAATTGAAATACCCAATATATGTCATGCCAATATTGTCCCCATAAAGCAAATAAATTGAAAGATTAGTGTTTTCATCTATTTTAGAGACATTAATCAAAATTTCACGAAGTATGAATTATCATTGGTGAGCATAGAGATCTTAATCTATACAGCTATTGGATTTCAAGATCTTTCCTTCATGTATTGGTATTCAGGGTGTAATCATATAAAGATAGTCCCTGAAGATGAAGAATCCATTTCCTTCAGTTCACCCCAAGGGATATTTTATATTTGGTCATTCTTTTTTTCTTAAAAGATGTTGGTGCCACTTATCAATGCACTATGTATCGTATATTTATGATATTCTTGGGAAGGATAGAAGAATATTATATCAATGAACTCATTTTCAAATCCCAATAATAATTTTATCACTTCATTAATATTTATATAGTCTTCAAAAAGCTTCAGTTGCACAGTCTAAAGATGAATCCACTAAAATGCGCTTTTGAGATATCATCATGGAATTTCCTTAGCTTTGTGGTATGCCATTGTGGCATTAAGGTTGAGCCATATAAGAATATTTCTATTTTAGCACTATTAACCCCAGGAAATCCCAAATAACTAAGGGGAATCCAAGGTTAACTCAACCAAATTTAGTGTTTCATAGACAACTTGGATGAAAGTCTCTCCCTTTCATCAGGATTTTGAAGAATGGAATCATCTAACAATGGGATAGGGATTTTCAATAAGCATTCAAAATTATCAAGTAGTATCTGCTTCACCCACTAGTATTGATGCCATCGGTGTAGGGAAATACACTCATATTATATGTGGGAACCATTGAACACTCACTTGGAACCCTCTTAACACATAACAACAATGTGGGAAGTGATAATAGTATCTATTATCTCAGTTGAACAATGAAAGGTACTAAGACCTGATACATGGATGTCGAGAACAACCACATCACACTCATATTTGTAGTGAAGAAGCAAAAAAATTACTTGAATCACCACAATTTCTATCTAGAATTTTGTATTAATATGATTAATTATATCCTTGGACACCCCATTCTAATTGGTAATTTTTCCTGATCGGTAGTCATTCAACGACAATATAAAATCTAGTTTGTCTCAAATAAGGTGGTGAAAGGGAAAGACCTAGATGATTTCCTCATAGCACACCCCACCCCAAAATGTACACTAGTAGACACCTAAATCCAAGATGTTGAGGTTTTTTATGCATATGAAACTTCTTGGACATGGGACATGTATTTTCGTGACACCTCATGAAGTCCAATTAGCGAGATGATGTAAAATTTGAAGCTCAATCAAGTTAGTATAGGGATTTTATTTGTTTCTATAAATAATGAAATTTTACTCTACTCTTTCTCAATATTTGAATGCAACAAAAATAATGAGGAAGAATATGAATCCCTCATTACTGGATTTGAATTTGACCTATAGGTGAAAATAGCCAACTTAGATATAAAAAGGTATTCAGAAATAGTGATAAAACATATCAATGGAGAATATTTGATCAAAAAGGAATAATTTTCCACTCTCATGGGCTGTGTTAGGGGAATAGTAGTAGAATTAACTTTTGAGACCACATTTCATCATTTTCCACAATCACAGAATGCTTACACCAATGCATTAGCTAATGTATCCATAGTCCTGGCCGATCATGATCAAGAAGAGGAAATATTTCATATCACGCACCAAGGAATGGTCTCACGGGTCGTCATTTGTGATATGGAAGAAATAAATCTGGTAAACACCACACCAAAGTGTGATGAACTGATAAATACAATGGGATGGATCCCATAATCATTTATCTTCAAAATATGAATCTCCCAATAGACTAATCTAGAAGGGAATAGATTCAGCACCATGTAGTGATATTAACTCTATAGGATGGATCAAATGAAAAAAACCTCTATAAGTGAGGATTTGATGGAATCTACCTCATATTCATAGAATAAAGACATATTCCTACCTTCGTGGAAGAATTATATCCAAGCTCCTACGGTGCTCATCAGTCTGGGGTCAAGATTTCCCATAAAATCATAAGGCTAGGTTCTTACTAGAAAACCATAATACAAGACTATGTGGAATTCACCCAGAATTGACATGCATGCTAGATCCATGAAATCTTCATCTATCATATATCAAAATTCCTACATAGATATAAGTATTCCTAGCCATTTTCTATTTGGGGAATGGATGTTGTGGGGCCAAATACCTTAACCACAACTAAGTAGTTCAAGTATATACTTATAGCCACCGACTTCTTCTACAAATGGTCTAAGGAAATACCCCTTAAGGAATTTAGGATGAAGAATATCATCAAATTTATAATGTCCCATATCATTACCAGGTTCAGAGTCCCTTATATAATATTGAATTACAACAACACCAACTTCTGTTCTATAGAATTTAATAAATTCTACCATCAGTAAAACATTGTGTCCAACAACTCATCCTAATATCATGCATACACAAATGGAAAAATACAGGACTTCAACAAGACCTTGTAAAATATAATATAGAGGATGGTCAATAAAGACAATAATTCTTTGTTGTATATGTTTCTTCATTCTATATGGGCCTATAATACCACCACACAAACTGCAACACAAGAAACTCGATACTCAATGGTGTACGGAATCAAGGTAGTATTTCCCAGTGAAGTCCAATTTCCCTCACTTAGAATAGCCCTAGAAGAGAAATAATGACTTGATGAAAATAGTTTTCATATATTTCACAACCTTTAAGTCCATTAGAATCAGATCACACAGGTCTTCAATAAAAAGGTATTCCTTCATTCATTCCCCCAAGGAGAATTGGTGTTGAATCTTAGAACCACAATGACACATGGGAAGAACCCTCCAAAGCATAAACCCAAATGGTAAGGGCCTTATATCATTCATAAGTTGTATCACAATGGTTACTAATCATTGGCCACAATGTATGAGGAGCATGTGTCCCCAGCCCCCCCCCCCCACCGATGCACAATTTCTCAAGAAATAATTATCATAGTTGTTATCAAGAACCATGTCCTTGAGGTAATACTTTAAACTACATATCATAACACATCTTTAGAACACTATGTTAAACTATAGTGTTTTTTACTGGTTGTATGATGTTAAACTATAAAAATAAGTCCCAACAATAAAACATTAAATTGAACAGTGTCTCACATCATGGATACAATGATGCACTGATCGGTGGCCTTTTTCCTTGTCATCTAGATTATTGTAGATATTTATCTCATCAACAACACCTAGATATTGGATATTTTCTTTATCCAATGATCATTCCAAAAAATCATCTGCAACTAGAACCACTATAGGCCATAGAATGACCTCACCCACAAGACAACTTCAACATAGGGTGGAGAATGCAATGGTCTGGGTAAACCATCAACATTTTACAACCTCACCATCAACACTTCCCAAAAGTATATTTAAGTACTAAAACTAATGAGTATTAATCATCTAAACAAAGTTATAGTGAATCCAATGACCCTAGTTCCCACATCCAACCCCTTCAGAAATGTATCCCTGGAGTGAGAAAATCACCACATTCAGTGTATGATAATGGTGGATCAATAAATCAAATATGGATCCCTTCCAATTTAGGGGCCAATCAAGCGGGTTCCTATCATCCACTATTTTCAGGACCATCCCACTGGTACCCATAAGTCATCTGCTAATGGTACCACCTAAAATAATGTGACCTATAACACCCTTCCATGGGAAACAAGGATGACACATCGAGTATGGAAGGATTTGGATAATCATGATTGGTCTTATATCTATTATCTCACTAATGATGTCTTATAACATATTCAAGAAGTAACCCATGATTAGTCTCATATCATAATTCATTCAGAACAAGTTTGCGGACATATTCCTACAACCGGCATGGGGGTGGTTCATATCCCTATCCTCATGCATGAAGTCCATAGACATATTCCAATGGATCAAGGAGGAAAAAAGTGGGATCATATCCCTGCTACAATCAAGGATATATACCAGTATATGGTAGAGATGAAAAATGTGGAGGCATATATCCCTGTGCACACTTTTCTAAAATATCATTACATATTCAAAAAATCTAAAGAAATTTTTCATAATATTCCAGCACTTGTAAAGAAACAGCGACTAGTGAATATTCATATCCATACTATCAGGGTAGATCAACACTCTGATCACTATGAACATTTGGTTGATCTGGAGAAAGTTTACATTCTAACTCACTTCCCATAGGATTATCAATTTAATCAGGTAAAGGATGAGGCATCAGATAGGGATAATATTCTCATTCCAACCAAGGATCTTCAGGTGAGAATGGCACATTCCTTAGAAAATAGGCACATTCTTGTTAAAAAGTCCTATGACATATTCTAAGGGAACATGATGGGATCATATCCACATTATGGTAAGGGCTCACCAAGTGAGTGGGGAACATTCCTTAGAAAAAACTCATATTCTTGTTGAAAAAGACTAGCGGCATACTCCTAAGGCCCAAGATCAGGCTCATATACCCATTTAGACCAGTTCTCAACAAGTGATGAGGGTATAAGCCTTGAGATAGGCTCAAAATGGTTTCAATGAATATGCCTAGAATATTCTAGTAGATCCTAGAATATATATGAATATTCATACTTATACCGAAAAAATACTACACCGACATCTATTTGAGGAATAATAGGAGGATACTAGCATCACTTTTTCCATTCCATAGGCTTGTCCACATATTATTCAATGGAATTAATATTCAGGTTGGGATCATATTCTTATTCCAATCGAGTCTCACCAAGTTAGAGCAGCACATGCATTGGGAAAGGTTCATATCCCTAACAAAAAATCATAGCGGTATATTCCAAATGGCTCCGGATCAGGTTCATAATATTGTTCTGACCAAGGATCTCCATGTGAGAAAGGAAAATTCCTCAGAACAGGCTCATTTTCCTATCAATAATGTATAATTTCATTTCATCATTCTAAAATTCACTCAAATGAGTCCTCACACTCCTATAGCACCATATGGTTATAAATATGGTCTATAAACTATCATGCAGTTGGATTATATCCCTTCACAATTCTATAATGTAGGTCAATATATTTCATCCATGATGTAGAATGACGAAAAAATCCCTAATCTTCGCAATGCAAGAGTCCTTGAGGTTGTTCGAGACACATTCTTGAGACCCCAAGGGTCCTTCAACTCTTCAACCAAAGCATAATAGAATCATTACCATGATAATCCTCCTCATGGTAGTGTGGAGATGGATCATAGGCACTCCACTCCAGACATCTGCCATTGTCAACCTCCCCATGGTGATATCTCTAATGGAAAAGGAAATCATCCCCTTTCCCAAACACCTCTCTATAGAGAGGTGTTCCAAAATCAAACACATTATAATAGAGAGGTTCTTGAAACATTGGAGTTCACTATATATAGTTCCCCCATCAACTTCTAGTAGAACTCCACTCTAGTTAGTAGGATAACCCTAGAAGTGTCTTCTGTGATCTGATTAGATGGAGGCATTTAAGTTTAATGAATAGGAAGTCTACATTGATATATGGAGTGACTTATATTGAAACAGCCTTCCCATCATGTTATGGCTTCTTTCCACTTCTGACTATGAGATCCTAGATGATCTAGAAAATGAGTGAATGTATTATTGACACTAAAATATATGGGTAATTCATCAGCTACTAAAGGATATACATCTACCTTATCTATAATATGAATATAACCTTATGACCATCAATACACTTTGTATTTATCTAGATATGGTTTCCTTTTCCATTTCCAAGAATTCGAGAATGGAGGAGCATGAAAAATGCCTATGCAGTGTTTGTCTCTGCATCGCAAAAACTCTCTACTGATTGATTTCAATAGCATCACCAAATGTAGGTATTCAAGGGTGGGAAAAATGTGGAGCATTGAACTTCAAAATGTTTAAAGAGTAACATAACCCCTCTGATACAACATCCTACAATGTCATAGCCTCCAGTGAAATTAGGGGACCCGGTGATGTGTGTACCAGTTAGTGACTAAAATAGAATGCCCCCACATCAACGGTGCTTAGACACCATTAATGGAGAAATATTATAGCCAACAAGTATCTAAACTAGTCCCCTCTAAGTAATAAGAATTAATTTAAGACACGAAATACATGGATACAATCAACCTGACAGAATTCCGTTGAAACTGACTCACATAATGGGTTGTCATTTCACCCTTCTCCTACATGAGCACAACTACACCACATCAAACAGGTTTCAGTAACAACTTTCATAGCATCAGTTTATGAGAGGACCCAAATCCCCAAGATACGGTAATATCTAACACTCCCTTCACCTCTCAGATCATCAGTTCCTAAGAGGATTCGGGGCATATCAGTAGCCACTAAAAACAAACCATATACCACTGGTATGGGGGGTGTTTAAATCTCAACTGTTATTATTAGTTTCATCATCCTTCGACTGGGTCCTAGTGGAATTGATGGTGATTCAAGATCAACCCTAGGTCCCTAGGATGTGGGAATTTATATCTTAATCACTTTTACCATGTCCATCATCCCATGAAAGTGTCTTGGGGAAATCAATGATGATTCCATAACAACCCAATCCCACTAGGGTGGGGGAATTTACATCATAGGTCCTATCCCAAAAATCATCAAATCCTCAATGAGAATCATTATATCCTCAGTAATAGGATCAATAAATTTCAACAATTTCCCTGGGTAACCCATAGCCCACAGGGTTGAGTGGATTTTCATCATCATCATCACCATGGATAGAATCATTCTCCGTTAGGTTAAGAGGTAAAAATTTAAGGTCAATATCCCATTTATTCCTCCCAATGCAAGAAAAACCTCTTGTATTTAGGGATCATTCAGTAATCAGTACTAGAAACTCTCTCAAGGTCATTATGTATAGGCTTTGATAGGAGGATCATATTGTGAACATGATTAGACCCTCCCAGGGATGCAATCCAAAATGGCCCAATATGGACTAGCATTCATATAGGAAGTGTAGAATCATCCTATTGTGTTGGATGTAATGGGACAAAAAAACATTTCCTAATATTCTTCTATAAATTATGTCACTACCAACATAAAAAATATGGTTGATCAGGATGAAAATTCTGAGGGTTGCAACATGGAAAACATACCCAGAGAGGAGGGTGATTTGGATGCACCAACTGAGGATACACGCTCTTGGAACCAAAGAAGGATCCCGAATCTTCAACCATTGAATATCGAGTTTCCATAACTCTGGAAGAACACTACCAATGATAAAGGGAAAGCTGTGGATACATCCCAACCACTTCCCCCAAAGATTCTATATTCCTTCCAGAAAGGAACATTTTTTACAACATAATAATGAGATACAAACTTCTAGAAAACTCAACATGGAGATACTCAGGGGAAATATTCCCATAGGGTATCATCTTTAGGTAGTGATGAATATTCTTCTTCCCATGGAAAATCCTCTTGAAAAAGAGGAATATAATTTTCATATAGGCACCGCAACCATTCATCATGTCTACATAAATGAGGATATCCAAAATTATGTTGACTTACCTACATTACAGTGATAGCATCTCCCTCGCCATGGTAATCACTTAGTCTATGATGGGTTAAGAATCAATGGGTGAAAAAATTAGGGTAACCTCGTCAGGCCCCACCCACTTCCTATAGATGGGAGGTGGCTCAAATAGTAGTGCCTCTAGAATTTTTCAACATCCAAAAGTCCACGGATACTCAAATGGAAGCAATAGAGGGGAGATACACACCTATGAAGCCTAAGAAGTTTCTATAACCCGAATAGGTGGATGAAACTTTTCCTCTACCTAATATTATAAATTGTTTCTTATCCACCATTAATGTTGCAGGATACCCTGGAAAACATCCACACACATCATATCTCAATGTGAGACTTTTATGGTCCCTCGATATTAGAAGCGGTGATTAACAAGATGTGTTTTTTACAAACTCTGGAAGGGCCAGCCTTTCTATGGTATAACATACTTCCAGTATGGTTTGTTACTGGATGGAAAAACCATCCATGTCAATTCCTTTATCAGTTTATCTCCAAACTAAGGAAAATTATAATTGGAAACCCAACAAACTAAAATCAATGTGATAAGGATAGGTTGTTTTACTTCATATCAATGTGGAAAGATCTAGCCTCTTCACTCATAATCCTTCTCTCAGAGGAATATTTGATGGAAATCTATGCTGAAATTATTCGGGATGATTTACAGACACCTATGATCCCAATGACGTATCCAGGTGGGTTAATCAAGTTCACAAAAATAATGAAACATATGAAATACATCATTCTGTGAACCTGATCTAAATCTCCACTATTGCCTTCAGAAAAAGGGAAAAATGATCAATATAGAATAAGTCGTCTTTATTACCCTCAAACTAGTTGTATTTCCCATTCAAGCACCTAAGCAGGTGTCGAACTGCCCAACAGATCTTGGCAAGCAGCAATAGAAAAAAAATATCAGTCGTCCAGAAGCATAGAAAAATCAGGTTTTCCCATGATTTGATAAATAGATGAATAATTCAAACTCCTTTCGAAATGAACATGTACTTGTTTATTTTCAGGAAACCATGGACAATAACCTTATCATGAAACCATATCCTAGGAATCCAAATGAGTTTAACCTCATTGACCATCCTAACTACTAACCTTTTATATAAGTCTGTCTCATAATATCCAAGACTATTTAATCATTAAATACATCCTCCAATGCAACTTTGATTATGAATAGGTTTTTTTAGATAACTCCACGGAGCAGGTGTCCATCAGAACTATTTCCGAGTAAGAATAATAGGGTGATTGGTAGAAGGTTTTAATCAATTATGGGAATAAGTTCAACAACTAAATGTATTGTAAAATAGTTGACTGAGCTCATGCCACCCTGGGAGCATAGCTGTGTAGACCCAAATTATCTTCACCACCCAATAAGGTGACATCATATATATATCCTGAAGGTGGATGAAACCATTAGATACCAAAAGAGATCGTAGTGGAAGAGTCATATTTTACTCCAATGAAAGATCTGACTCTTTCATATTTCTTCCCTACAACATCATAACCATGGGAACTTCCCTGAAAAATGGAACCCTAATTGGAATAAGATATCATCTTTATTTCTATTAAAGTTAGATGCTTGGTAGATCCATTCTCCAGTGATGAATATGCCTCCGATTATGAGTTCTTGACACCAAAACAGGAAACGGGAGGTCTCATGTGTAGGAACAGAGGATACAAGTGACAACACAAATGTGGTCAGACCTAATATTTTAGTCTCATCCCCAAGAAGAACATACATGAGGTTGAGACCCATGTGCAAGTGCTCTAGAAATGTTCCACCTCAAATGCCTCAGCTCTTGAGCCACATGTCAATGAGTAGCCCCACCTCATAAAGTGCTAACCGATGGAACAAAATTATGAATTTTTAAAATAGCTAGAATTTTTCCCATCAAAGATTTAAATCCAAGATGCACTCTATATTTTAAAATAACATAGATAGTAACTCATTAAATCCATCCAAATCCCACATGAATACGAGATAGAAGTTACTTCATTCAAGGTCTATTGAATGGAGACCATTTCATAGGAATTCTATTTCACCATCTATTTAAGAGGGCATGATCAAGAAGAGGTCATCTAGGGACACATTAGATCACTTTATGTTTTAGGAAGACTCAATAATTTCGACTTCTGAAGGGCTCTGATTGAAAATGGATCTAGAATCAATCTCATCCCGATTCAAACCCTATAATGTTTGGGATATAGAAAAGAGGATTTGTCTCCCACAAATATTCCCATTCAAGGGTATAATACGTGTGATCAAATAACTCTAGGGTATATCATACTCAAAGATCAATTTGGGGATCTCACATATGACACTTGAGTTTCTGGTTATCCATAAAGACATCTTATATAATGACCTTCTCATAAAGGTCCTATCTTTTTAGGCATGCAGTAGTACCATCAACATTCAATCAGTTTCTAAAATATCCCATCAATGGAATAGGATTAATACTTCACGGTGATAGTTCCTCCTTTTAGAATTTCAATTCCACATATGATGAAGTGGGTTTATATAAAAGGTTAGTAAAAAAACCAATGGTGGATGATGACATATAGGTTGTAGCTCCCTAAAACTTGGGGACTGCCCCTACAAGTCCCTAGAATATGCTCAAAAGTGACTATGTTCTCCCCATAAATATTTTTGATGTAATAGACCAGGTTCTAGATATCCAATCTCCTTTTGAGATTAGTGATAGTATAAAAGAAAATATACTCTGGCATTTCTCTGTGACAACTCTAGTAGTAGGGGATGGTATTGTCTCTTCTCATGACCTCTCTCACCCTGATAGTGATAGTAATACCCCTAGGTTTCCAACCTTGTCTAAAAATGAATTAATAGAAATAGAGGATGAATAAGAAAAGGATAACCTGAGGAAAACTCCTCCGACATTCTAGGATGTAATATCCACCACCATTGATGAGCTCGGTTAGGTAAATATGGGAACCGAAGAATACCCACAACGTACACTGATTAGTGTTTTTATGCCCCTCGAACATTTAGAGATGCACATCTCATTTCTAAAGAAACACTGATTTGTGTTTTCTTGAAACTGCATAGAAATTTCTTGACTAAATCCAAATGTGGATACAAATGATCTCAACTTACTGGATGACCATCGAGGCTTCAGGTTGGAAGCCAGTAGGATATAACCCTCTCATTCTACCAATATAGAGGTTAGTGTATACAAATGGATCAAATCCATCTTTTTCCAAGAATTTAAATACCTAATATGTCCTTCCAATATTGTTCCCATAAAGAAATTAAATTTGAAGATTAGGGTTTTCATCGATTTTAGAGACCTTAATCAAAATTTCACAAAGTACGAATTATCATTGGTGAGCATAGAACTCTTAATCAATACAGTTACTGTATTTCAATATCTTTCTATCATGGATTGGTATTCAGGGTATCATCATATAAAGATAGTCCCTAAAGATGAAGAATCCATTTCCTTCAGTTCACCCAAAGGGATATTTTCTGTTAGGTCATGCAATGTTTTTTAAAGAATGTTGGTACCACTTATCAATTCACTATATATCATATCTTTATGCTATTATGGGGAAGGATAGAAGAATATTTTGTCAACGAACCAGTTTTCAAATCCAAATAATGATGTGATCACTTCATTAATATTTGTACAGTCTTCAAAAAGATTTAGTTACAAAGTCTGAAGATGAATCCACTGAAATGATCTTTTTCGGTATCATCAAGGAATTTCATTAGCTTTGTGATATGCGATTGTGGCATTAAGGTTGATCTATACAAGACTAGTTCTATTTTAGCACTATTAACCCCAAGAAATCCTGAATAAATAAGGGGAATCCAAAGGTAATTCATCCACATTTAGTGATTCATAGAAAACTTGGATGAAAGTCTCTTCCTTTTATCAGGATAATGAAGAATGGAATCATCTGCCAATGGGATGGGGACTATCAAGAATCCTTCAAAATTATCAAGAAGTATCTACTTCACCCACCAGTTTTTATGCCACCAGTGGAGGGAAATCCACTCATATTATATGTGGGAACCATTGAACACTCACTTGGAACCCTCTTAACATATATCAACAATGTTGGAAGTGAGAATAGTCACTCTTACCTTTTTTGAACAATGAAAGGTACTAAGAACTGATAAATGGATATTGAGAACAAACACATCGCACTCATCTTTATAGTGAAGAAGCTAAGAAATTACTTGAATCACCACAATTTCTATCTGGTCTTTTGTATTGATCTGATTAATTATATCCTTGGACACCCTATTCTAATTGGTAATTTTTTCCAATCGGTATTCATTCAACGACAATATAAAATCTAGTTTGTCTCAAATAAGGTGGTGAAAGGGAAATACCTGGATGTTTTTCTCATAGCACATCCCACCCCAAAATGTATACTAGTAGACACTGAAATCCAAGATGATGAGGTTTTTTATGCCTATGAAACTCCTTGGACATGGGATATGTATTTTCATGACACCTCGTGAAGTCTTATTAATGAAATGATGGAAATTTTGATGCTCAATCAGGTTGGTATAGAGATTTTATTTTTTTCTCCAGATAATGAAATTTTTCTCCACTCTTTCTCAATATCTAAATGCTACACAAATAATGAGGAAGAATAAAAATCCCTCATTAATGGATTTGAATTGTCCCTATAGATTCAAATATCCTTCCTAGATATCAAAAGGGATTCAGAAATAGTGATAAAACATATTAATGGTGAATATTTGATCAAAAGGGAAGAATTTTCCACTCTCATGGGATGTGTTTGGGGAATATTAGTAGAATTACCTTTTGAGACCACATTTCATCATTTTCCATGATCATAGAATGCTCTCACTTATGCATTGGCTAATGTATCCACAGTCCTAGCCGATCATGATCAAGAAGAGGAAATATTTCATATCATGCACCAAGGAATGGTCTCACAGACCATCATTTGTGATATGAAAGAAATCAATCTGTTAAACACCACACCAGAGTGTGATGAACTGATATCCACAAAATGATGGATCCCATAATAATTTATCTCCAAAATAGACCTCTCACAATAAACTGAGCCAGAAGGGAATAGATTCATCACCATGTAGTGATCTTTACTCTGTAGGATGGATCAAATGAAAAAAAAACCTCTAAAAGTGAGGATTTAATGGAATCCACCTCAGATTCAACGAAGAAAGATATATTCCTACCTTCATGGAAGAATTCTATCCAATCTCCTATGGTGCTCATCATTTGGGGACCAAGATCTCCCACAAAATCAGGAGGCTAGGTTATTACTAGAAAACAATGATACAAGACTACGTGGAATTCACCCGGAATTGACATGCATTCTAGATCCATGAAATCTTTATCTATCAACCTTCAAAATTCCTACATAGAGATAAATATTCCTATCCATTATCTATTTTGGGGAATGGATGATGTGTGGAAATATCCCCCAACCACAAATAAGTAGTTCAATTATATCTTTATAGCCATCATCTTCTTCTACAAATGTTCTAATGAAATACCCCTCAAGGAATTAAGGATGAAGAATATCCTCAACTTCATAATTTCCCATATCATCACCATGTTCAGAGTCCCTCAAAAAATATTGAATTACAACAACACCAACTTCTATTCTATAGAATTGAATAAATTGTACCATCAGTGAAACATTGTTTCCAACAACTCATCCCAATATCATTCATCCACAAATGGAAAAAATAGAGTCCTTCAACAAGACCTTGTCAAAAATAATATAGAGGATGGTCAATAAAGACAAGAATTATTGGTTGTACAATTTTCTTCATTTTATATGGTCCTATAATACCACCACACATACTGCTACACAAGAAACTCAATACTCAATGGTGTATGGGGTCGAGGTATTATTTCCCATTGAAGTCCAATTTCCCTCACTTTGAATAGCCCTAGATGAGAAAGAATGACTTGATGAAAAGAGGTTGCATATATTTCACAACCTTGATGTCCATTAGAATCAGATCATATGGGTCTTCAATAAAAAGTTATTCATCCATTCATTCACCCAAGGAGAACTGTTGTTGAATATTAGAACCCCAATGACATGTGGGAAGAACCCTCCAAAGAATTAACTCAAATGGGAAGTCCCATATATCATTCATAAGGTCTATCATAATGGTTACTACTCATTAGCCACAATGTATGGGGAGCATGTCACCCCAGCCCCCCCCCCCCTCACTAATGTAAGATTTCTCAAGAAATAATTATCACAGTTCCCATCAAGAACCATGTTCTAGAATTAATTCTTTAAACTACATAGAACATCACATCCTAAGAACAGTATGTTTCAAAATGGCCGAATGGCATTCATTTTTTATTATTTTTTTTAATCCACCTTTCAAGGGGTGAGGTGGAACCATTACAAGGCCGAAAGGCTTAGAGACAATTACATGACCCGTAGGTCTTAGGGGAAATCACCCAGACAAGACAACTTGTAAATTCTCCTCCCCAACATATATCATAATATCTGCACTCCACCTTTGCAAGGCTGGTCGGCTAGCTGTCCTATGCAAAGTTGCACAGGCCCGATACCGATGGAAAATCCATACCTTCTCATTCTTCCAATTCCAGTTAGCTCTACTCTAGTGAATGTTCCTGCCCTGATCCTCATCTAAAGCCTTGTTTCTTATAGTCAGACTAGTACGTCAAAATCATGTGGCCTGAAGGCCATGGGGTGGACCTAAGGCCTTAAGGTGGCCTGAATGCCTTGGGTGGCCTGAAAGCCTTGTAGTAACTAAGGACCAAACCGATGGCCTAGAGGCCCATATGGATGAATATTTTTGGCTTCTACAGTACCGAATAGTGTTGCTACAGTGCCTACTACAATGATGTTACAGTTCTACTACAGTACCCATAAATATGTCTCCACCCGGATTCGATCTCGGGTCTCTTGGATGCACTTGCTGAGTACTCACCAATTGGGATGAGGCTCATATGTAGAGAACAGTATGTTAAACTATAATGATTTTTACCCGTTGTATGATGTTAAACAATACAAAGAAGTATCAACAATAAAACATTAAATTGAAAATTGTCTCACATTCTGACCACATGATGCTAAATTATACGTAGTTTTCCTAAGAATCCCAATCGTATGATGTTAACCTATGAGGCCATGTCCTTAACACATGATCTAAACTATATGGAGAATTTCCTCACCATGTGACATTAAACAACACAGATCCCCCAAAGGTTTATCTTCATTCATATCATCCAACCCAAGTCCTAGAAAGAATACTTTAAACTATGTAGTGTCTCACATCCTAACCACATGACACTAAATAGTATAGAATATATCCTTACCACATGACATTAAACTATACAAAATATTTCCTCACCGTATGACATTAAAATGCTTGGGAATCATCATCTAACTAATGATTCGTCACACCCAAGCTAGATATGTGGGAAAGAATGGTGAATTTCCCCCATCCCCATGTGAGAGTTATCTCCACATAGGTAATCTCTTCATACAAGAAGTACATGTGGCTAGATTCATACCATAATAGGATACACAGTGATGCCTAAAGCTTTAGTCTTTGGTCCAACTGTAATATTCCTTTTGTTTCATGTCAGGTGGTCCTCATCCTTACCGTATGACATTAAATTTCATGGAAGATTTCCTTAGCACATGATGTGAAACTGCATAGATCCACAAAATTCATCCTCTTCCACATTTAGTCACTCACGACCTAATAATATTATGTAAAACTACATGGAAAATTTCTTTACTGTATGATGTAAAACTGGATGGTTCCACGATATCCATCTTCATTCATGTTAGGGGACCACATCCTTATCGCATGATGTTAAACTACATGATTGATGTCCTTTCCACACTACATTAAATAGAAAATGTTGGCTTGATTCTCATTTCAAGGAGATATGTAGGGATTCCTCAATCAAATATCATGGTCCATCCACTATGTAATGAAAGATTATCTTGTCAAATCCTTAATCTCCTATGCATTATGATAGGGTCCCTTTCCATTCCTTGCTTTTCACACTGATCATATAGCTCACATGAGCATAGGAATTTGTGAAAGGGATTCCCCACACAAATAAGGAATAATAGCTAATTATAGGTTCATCATAGTCCAAAATGCAAGACCTTAAAAGCAATACCATGAGTCCTAACTTCATGACATTAAACTACACGGTTGATATCCTTTTCATGACATAAAACTGAACATTCCTATGGACCTCTCCCAAGAGGACCAGTTTTTTTGGTGTTGGTCTCTAACCACACTTCTATTCAATAACTATGTATTACTTGATTCCTATTGTCATAGGATACATAGTGATGCCTAAAAATGCACCCCCATATCTAGTCACAACAAATAAGCATAAAAATGACCCTCCTTATGTATAGGTTAGACTTACATAGTAAGCTCCATCATCAATAAATACATGTGTCTTGATTCTTGTCATCACAGGATACATAGTGGTACCTGGATCTCCAATCTTGGCACCAACTATAATAATCAATCGAAATAATCCCTAGCTCTATGTACGGTTCAAACATGTGTAGAGAGTTTCCCATTCAAGAACTATGTGTGGATTGATTCCATTCATCACACTATATGTAGTGACACCCAGATCTCCAATCTTGAGCACAAATATAAAAACCAATAGAAAAAATCACCATAACTACATTGGGGTTGATCCATTCAAACCCATTTTTTCCTATGTATGAGTTAAATCTATGTGAAAACTGCTTCTGAAGATAATATATCTTGCACAATGTTTTCATATCACTTCCCACATCCTCACCACATGACATTAAACTTCAAGGAAAGCATCTTGGTCTAATGACATTAAATTTTAACAATAAAAACTTCCTTTTATCATGACGTTAAAATGTAAGGAAAGTGTCTTTACCTCATGAAGTTAAATGGCAGGGAAGCAATTACATACCTATTACACAATTTTAAACTGTGTAGACCATCATCCATTATTATCCTTTATCAAAGGACCATAAGAGACCTAACCTAGTCATCTGAAGTATGTGGTGCTTCCACCATATTTTAAACACTTAAACTCATAAATGATGTTTCATGTATAGAGAACCCCCAGTTTCTAAAAACATTTCATGGACCTTGGAAAAAGATACATGGCTTAAAGGGACCCTTTGTTTGACCATTAATGTGTATCTATGGCTCTTGTATATGAACCTATGGTCATCAAACAAATGTGTCACTCTGTAAAAAGGGATTTTTGATACTTGTAATCCCTTAAATCACCATGGAAGAACTCAGCACCTCAGTGTGTTCTGGGCCATTCCCCGTAAGATTGACCCATATCATTACACAGAACCTGATAACCTCGATTCATGATTTACAACATTTTAATCTCCCACTCAGAAGGATTTTAGAGTGCTCTTGACCCTGGGTATCCTAATTGGGATCTTGTGTATCATCCCCCATATTAAGTCTATGTGTTTCATGACCTTAAACTTCCTACACATTGGTGAAATTTGTACAACCATAAACTCTAGCCTATAATGGAATAAATTGCTAGACCTTAAACTTCTAGGAATATAGACATAAAAATATAAAATTGAAAACCCAAAAAGGGATGCTATGGAAAAAGTAAATTCTTCACTCACTAAACTAATTTTATCTAGATTTTGGGAAAAAATAAGGTGAAAATAAATAAGAAATAAAGCACATTGGGCCTACACTATAGCCCTAGTAAAATCCAAGCTATGTTCACTGGACCACTAGTTTATGAAAATGTTAGAGTTATGATTTGTAACAACTCATCACCATGAGAATATGTTTTCCAGGCAGTGACACGACATTTAGGGTTCTCAAACCCTTCATGTATACTACACTTTCCACAAATCACACTTCATTATTTGAGTGCATTGCATCACTGTAAACCTTCTATGTCTATTGATAAAGGACACCGGGCTTCAAGGGACCCTTTTTTTACTATGAATGTATGTTTATGGATCTTTCATATGCACCTATAGTCATCATCCAAATGTGTCACTCTATAAAAAGGCCTTTCTGATCCTTGTGACTCGTGAAATTAACACAACAGAACTCAACACCTATTTGTGTTTTGGGCCATTCTCAATATGATTGCCCCATTTCATCCTCTTGACCCGTGCACTTTTGACAACTATTTTTAATCCACATATCAAACTATCAAATAAGATTTTATGTCCATGGAGTTATGTCACTGTGTTTTGTACACTTTCTCAAAGAATGAATGTGGCACTCCATTTCCAACCCTTTGATGGACCATACCTCATTATTCAAAATCACAGGGTGTAGGGATTGAGCTTCATGATTAAGATATGAACTGATCTAGGCTTACAAAACACTTCCTAGATAACTTTCCTCCATATCCAACCTCATCATCTAAACGTTTGAGTCTTCAAAAATCATTCATATCCCTCATAAAGGATAGGATATCATCTTTTCTTGACCATGTTATCAATTCATAAGGGATTTGACCTACCAAATAAAGGCATATCCTCCTTCCAATAAATGATCTTCAGTCCTTGTGAGCCCTAGAAACACCATGGAGGAACCTATCACCTCAGGTTATTATGGTTCATCCCCAGCATGTCTTCCCCATTCCATATTCGATGACTCAAACTTTTGGGTTATAACTTATGTCACCCATACTCTAACTATCCATGTGAACCTAGAATCCCCATTATTTCACCCCCAAACAATAATACCCTAATAAATCATCTATGACAATTTGAAAAGTGTGGATACACCTATGTTCGACAATTCTTCTGATGCATAAGGTCATTGAACTACTGACCAGAGGGACCTCCTCCTTGAATGAAAGGATCTCTATTCCATGTGATCTTTGGCAACACCATGGTAGAACATAGCATCCTAGTTTGTTTTGAGACATTTCTAGCGTGTCTTCACCATATCCCATAATCATCAATCAATTTTAGGAATTAATAATTTTAATGCTTGGCATCCAAAGGTCCTAGCTAAAAGATCCTAAACTATAGTGTTAGAAGGTCCAAGCTAGAAACCCTAAACTGTAGCGATAAAAGGTCTGATCTAAAAGACCCTAAATTAATCTGATAGAATTTCTGAGCTAAAATGACATAAACTATAGTGATAGAATGTATGAGCCAAAAGACCCTAAACTACATTGATATAAGCTCCTATCTAAAAGACCCTAAAACTATAGAAAATCAATGATTTAGTCTGCAATAATGGAAAGTCTTGTATGGCCCACTATATAGACTTATAAAAAATAAATTTATGATCACAATGACTATCAGTTTTGGTAGAAGAAATAGAACTCTCCTTTTGGGACATTTATTCTACCCAATCATCTTTTTTGAAAAATAGGTAATATCAGGATAACTAAAACAGATACATCAGTAAGGAACATCATGATAGGTGGGAATTCATGATCACTTACTGATAAGAATATTTTATGATTTAAATATTAAGATATATAAATTTAGGTTTACTTGATATTATGAAAAGTATGGGTATCATTGGATATTAAAATAACATTTAATCAGTGAAATTTCATGCACATCATGAATAAAAGAAAATTAGATAGAAACACGAAAGTTTCAAAAAATCCATTCATTGATAGAATGAAATAGGATTCATCTCTACATTTCAGATTCTCTCCTAAAATATCATCAAAAATAGAATTCATTTCAATAATCTAACTACAATAATATTTGATCGGCTGAACTTTCTAAGTTGGAAAGATTATAGCATGAAGTTTCAATTGAACAAGGAAGTGCTACTAACCCCACCTATTCTACTTCTTCCCCAAGACGAAGAGTGTCAACTAATGTAGTCATGTTATCAACTCTTTTTTTAGTATTCTCTAATGAGAATTATGAAATTTAGAGGTTATACCTTTAGCATGCTATGATTTCCTCATATATCCATATCTTCATGGTAAAAAAAATCCATCTGGGATTGTAAGTTATATAATAATTGGAGACATCACCTAATCCTCAGGTGTATATTTACTTTCCTCATAATAAATCCATTGTCCTAGTGGACGTTACCCATGGGGGGGGGGGAATTTTTGACTCCTATCCAATGTGCATTAGAAATTTTACAAGGGATGAAATAACTAAATGTAGGAGTTAATGGACCTACTAAGAAACAGAAGGAGAAGGTCATAAAAATTACATAGATCACGTGAACCATCAAAATACACATGATCGTGAGACCCTAAAAGGTCACTTAAAGGAGTTATGTATAGTTCATAACCTTAATTAGATCTGATGGATCCTATTTAAAAATTCCTTCTACTCTTGTGAAGGAATCCCAAAAAATCAGTGATCATGTAGCAGCAACTAGACAAGCACCCCCAGGTCACACGAATTGTTAGGCATTATGGGCCTGAAAATCCATCCAAGAAATTCTTGGAAAATTGTTATATAAATATCAAAAATTCATGATTCTCTTTCAGTCAAAAAACTCACACAACATGCCCATGCATATTTTGAGAACACACTGGCATGTCACCCTCTCTATGTGGAGGGCTTCAGCCATGTCCAGGTAGTCTCGGACTCCTCATGTGGCTCAAAAAATAAGTATAATTATTTGTACATGACAATGCACATTCATCACCATAAGAACTTTTGTTGGTCAGGTGATGCATCACCAATGAGGATAATGAATGTATTCGAAAAAACTCAATAAAACTCACAAAACCCCATTCCTTGTAAAATTAACAATGAATAAAAAGGGGTAAAGGAGGGATCCTCTTTCAGTTATAAATAGCATGTGATTCACCCCTAGAGGTTTTCTAGATACTGCAAACCCCCGATGACATTCCCACCTCACCACATGCGAGCCCAATGGAATGTCACCCTTGCTACATGAATGGATTATGACATGTACAACTAGTCTTGTTCTTTACCTTCAGCTCCATAAGGAAAACATAGGGGTCTTTCCATGAAATACTCATGCATCACCATAGAACCCATTGTTTATCATGTGATGCATCACCAGTAGGAAGAGTAATTTTCATTTACAACACTCAATCAATACTTCAATATCCCATAAGTCTTTGAAAAATAAAATAAGTAAATAAAAGAGAAAAGTTGAGATCCTATTTCAGTCTTAAAATTCATTCAACACACTCATGAGCTCTAAAATACATCATAAATTCCCTTCATCATGATGGCCTAATCTTGCAAAGACCCCCTAGAAAGCAATAACTATCTCAAGAAAGATCAAGGACATGTCATATCATATCATGTGTAAGCCTTTTAGTAGGCTTCTTGATCTCATGGATGTCCTTAGACAAGTCATCCCAACAATATGGAATTCCCTCGGAATCTCTTCTTGATTCAGCAAGACCCATTTAATTGGACATAATCCAATAAATGGGGCATTAATGGGATGATCTCGTGGTTACTGAAAAACATAAAATGCTCATGGAATGACCTATGATAGGACCTCATGAAACGAATGACATCAAAGCTCTCCACTAATTCTATCATTGTTTTTTTTTTGAAATACGGCACACCAATAATTGCATAATTGGGGTTGAGAGGCCTATAAATCCCCAACCCCAATATCAAAAAAAATGTATCCTTGGATCCTCACACTAACACACTCTGGTATCAGAGTACATTTCTTGAAGCGGTTGGTCTCATGATCATAATGGTTTTCTCGTAGGTAAAATATAGCGGACCACCTAAGAAGTTCATGTGACATGAATATATACATCACATGATCCCTTATAGATTACGTGATGGACTTCAGGTAGATTATGTGAAATATATCCTGCATACTTGATCTATCACATGATACTTGAACAAATTAAAACTGAACAAATATAAGGAATTTAAAGTAAAATGTTGGAACAAAGAATAAAATATGGGAGACTTATGCAAAGAACAAATACTCTGATCCTCATGAACCTCACATGAACCACCCAGGTCATCCAGCAACACCAGGGAACGTCTCTTAGACCACGAGACACCCCATTGATATACTATTTGAATCATGTGATGTCTTATGGATGTGTCAGATCAACTCATATAGAACCCTTCAGGAATGCAACCCAAGTCTCACAAAACCCTCTGGGATTACCACCCAGGCCCCATAATGACCTCTAGACATGTCTCCCAAATCATACGACGATACCGGTTTATATTATCTAATTCTCGTGATGGAATCAAGACTCGTTAACTAGCTCTCATGATGTCCACCGAACAAGCCTTCTAGATCTCTCGACTAGTCAGGGAAACCTCAGTGTGTATTCCCCAATAAGTGGAATGATATAACTACCCAGTATAAAATGTTATCTTCCATGAGGCAAGTCACGAGGTCATGAATGAATTATGTTAACTTTGATTCTGTCCATAACCAGGATACATAGGATGCATCCCCAAGGCTCGAACATAATATTTAATGCCCAAGTACCCACATATGAGTCCTTTATGTACAAAATAAAATTTCATGGGTTTAACAAACTATGTGGGTTTTGTTTCATGTTATAAAATAGGATACATAGGACACCTGATAATGGATGAATCTCATCTTCAAAATACTAACTAACTCTCTGGATAACAAAAAACTCAAGATTTGCTAGTTATAAAACTTCACCATATAAGCAACTACCCAACAAAGGGGAAATGGATGAAGAACCTCATGTACATATATATGGATTAACCAATAAGACCCCAAATCCTATATCATCATATAAATAGACTTAACCTATGATCATTTTGTTAGGGTAACCAATACCATATCAGGATTAATAAGATATTTTCAAACATATATTGAATATATAAGATATTCCTTGAGTATGAAACAATTCCCTTAGAAGGGTGTGATGAGCCTGACCTCTCATCCTCTTAACTAATGTGATTTCCTAAGCGTCATTAAGTCTGAAGCCCCAACTAACCACCTACCATTAAATATTAGGTCCATACCCATTTATGGGTGTGGGAACTGTTGGAATTTTCTATGAAATATTAAAAAATAGTGATCCTGATGTGAATTATTGTGTAGAACATCAAACCCCATCACAATCATCCCACTAGAAAAAGGACACCCACATTATTCCGAGGAAACAATAAGGACACTACATTACATTCATTTAGTTTTATTCAAAACCATCAGGGTCTAAGTGTCACATGACACAAAAATTAAATGGAGGACTCAACTATAAAAAGATGAGGTAATCAAGATAGTGAAAAAGGGTCCTTCATGTCCCTTGGGACTTTTTCCAATCCATGTGAAATTTATTTAAATAAATAGGTCTTTTAATTTGAAAGGATAAATCACCCATTGTGGGTAAAACAGACATAATATTCCATTAATAAATAAATTATATTATTGAGGTGTGTATAAGGGACCACATACCTTAATTAAAGTGTATTTCCTTTTCATGCGTAGGCTGAAAACTCTTACCTGATCACATCCAAGTAAAACAACCATTATCTAGGAACCCAAGGCCCTAAATTATCCCAATATATCCAATAATTAATTATAATCCAATATAACTAATTATTCAAAACACTTTAAAACTATATAATTAATTGAAAATCAATTAACTAGGCATAAATTCTTAAAACTAACCAGTCAAACTTGTGTCATAGAAATCATGAGTGATGAGGTGTGCTCTACTCTTGACGCACCTTTGGTATTAAGAAACAGAAAATGACCTAATTAATATTGATGATTCAATTTCCAATTGTACTCATTTTCTATAAATCCACTAAAAAAACATAAGGTAATGTAACTTCTCCAAAAATAATGTTTTAAAAATAATATATTGAAACACCTTAAGATTTATATAAATATATATTTTTAAATAAATTTAATTTCCTCAATAGCTTGTCTTATACGCAACATAGATTTTAAATGAACCATGTTATACTATAAAAATATCATAAATTAAAGTGATAGTTATAACCATTGTAATGCCCTGACCCCAGTTACCCAGAGTCAGTGCATTATTACATAGTATTGGCATGATCACAAAAGATCAAGTCTCAAAAGACCGGTTAGTTTAGTAGCCTTGGAAACACTAGATATATTCATAAGTCTTACATTAAATCATAAATTTAAAAAACTACAACAAAATATGGTCTTCATATCCCCTCATACATTCCCTGCAGGTCATTCATAAAATACTTCTTCACATCCTTGGAAAAATTAAAACATTGAAAGGGGTGAGCTCGGATGCTCAGTAAGGATAACAATATAGAGGATACTTTCATAAATAAACATAAACATTTAAGGAAATTTATAACTAAAAAAAGCCTTTTAAACTTGAACTTCGGCATAATATAGCAAAGATAAAATGAAATATTTCCATTTACTTATTCACATAGATATTCTACTAGTCGAATAATCACATGAAATATCAATAACCACTTTCATAATGATGGAATGCATAATGCCAAACTATCATAACCACATAGTCAAGGCCTTGTGCCAAGACTAAAAATATGATTTTGTCAAGGCCTTATGCCAAGACACTAGTTTGTCTCATGAGACCTACCGATGCATCAAGGAGCTATAGCAAGCTCCACCCATCACTTACTAAGTCCAATTCATTCCTCATATGAACAGGTTTAAACATAACATAAACATTCATATTAAAACTAGAATAAGAAATGTCAATACTTTCTCTATAAACCATGAATGGTATAAAACTAACACATCCACTGTAAAACATATCACAAATACTTCAATACAATATGGAAGTTTTGTATCATAATAAATCAACTTCAAATAAGCATAAAATCCATCAAAGGATGTTGACATAGATGAAATCAAAACTATTTGAGAGAAATATCTCTTTTTTTAAATCATTTAAAAGTCACATAATTATAAAAGAAAAATTTTACCTTGAAAATATTCTTATAAGCTTTTAAGAGAAGCTTTTATGATTTTATAATGGTGGAAAATAGCCGCACCTGCCATATAAGATTAAAAAAAGGCATTATTTCCCTAATTCAATCGAAAAGGTTAAAAAAGACCTTGTTTGGAAAACGACGGAAAGATTCCTTTATAAACATCTTAAAAAATGTAAAATAAGGGTATAAATGACTTTAAACCATATTCTATAATATTGTAAGAAGGTTTTGATATAAATTTTTAAGAAACATTGATGTGGATGATAAATAGGTCCCAGTAGATAATTACGTATAAACAACCTATAATAATAAAGAGATGGTGAAATTAACCCTTACCTTGTACTTTTCATTGGTAGAGATTAGGTTAACTTTATATATAATAGTTAAATCATTGTTATTAAATTATACAAGAATCATATACATAAATACTATATCATATATGATCTTTTAATATTACTTTGTTAATAATATTTTAGTATTATCGTCATTTCGGGTGTTCACTTACTAGTTTTCTTTTATATATTTTGATACATAAGTTGTGTTTGTTATCCATAGGTTGTATCTTATTCATATACAGAATTATATCAAGTCTTTAAACATTATTTTTAATCATCAAATGAAAATTAGTCTTGAATGGATACGATGGGGAATGAATCTCATCATGTTCGTGTAGACGGTAGTCCGTACGTACGCACGAGTGACAATATCATTCTTTTGATATTAAAATAATATATAATGGGGTGGTATATCATATATACAGAATAATTACCATGTTATATTTATTATTTACATGAATTACACATCATTATTATACCCATCTAAATAATAATGTATTGAATAACAATTACACCACGACGTGGAGACGGTAAGTCGTACGTACGCACGTATGGTGACATGTCATTCAAGGGATGGATAGAATACTGAATATGGTTGTACCATATTTATAATAACATAACAGTATATAGAAGATACTGGAGTTATTATTTCATAATGGAAATGACAAATAAATAAGAAGTGGAAGAAGAAAGGAACTTGAAAGAGGGTGGTGAAAACATTACCTCTTCTTCGGGTTCTTCCTTTTGATTTGATCAAAAGGGCTCCTTAGGTTGGATTTCTAATCCAACTAAGGCCTCTAGGTTGAATTAGGGAAGTTGAGAGAATATTTGGGTAGGTCTTGGCCAAGACAAAAGGATTTGATGTTGTGAATTAGAGATAAGGGGGAGTTCCCTTTTATAAGAGGGGTGAGGGGCACCTTAGGAAAAGCTTGAAGTATTATTTTATAATAAATTCATATTCGGTTTCTAATGGCTCCAAATTGGATTATGTAAATTTTAATGTGGATATAGGTCGAAAACCACTTAACCAATAGGTTTTAGATAGGTTTGGGTCACTATATTAACCTTAACATTTAGTTTTCACTCTTAGTTAATTAGTTTCACATTTACCATGTCTCTTTGTATTTTTATATTATATGGTTAATAAACATACTATAAACTTCCAAGAGAAACCCAAGTGGTTTATTAATGATACCCCTGTCATTATATAAGTCTCTTGGATGAACCTTATATTTTTAGGAATTGAATATCAATTAATAATATAATATTTTTTTAAACTATTTAATGTCAAATTTGACACTATTTGTTATTTTGTTTTTTCTAAATTTATAACAGCATTATTACTTCGAAAAAATTCATCTAACCAACCCTAATATGTCATATTAACCTATAAAATTAGTTTAATTCATAAATTCTAAATTACATTTATTTGGGTATTTATAATATCAATTATTTTAATATTCCACTAATAAGGTAATTACTGCATCATCATTGTGTCATAAATAAATAACATTATTTAATGTTTAAAAATTCTAAATAAAATACCATTATGTAGGAAATAGTTTTAGGTTTCTAATTAATATTTATAATCGAATTTATCTTATGTATAACCCTATATTAAAAATGTTTTAGTTATTGAACTTTGATTTTAACTCTTCTTTGAATTAAATAATAATAAATGTCCTAATCTAATCCAAGTTGACCAAAGAGGTTCATATTTTATTCATAAGGTTGTTTTTGGTCGAATTATACTTATCCAATATAATTAGTACATGTTTTAGGATAATAATAATATCATTTTTATGCTTAATTACCCTATTTACATTTAACTATGGTAAATAAAAGTAAAAAGTTACTATTCAACAAAAATTATTTTTATCTTATTGAACGAAATTTTACTCCTTGATATTAGTTGTGTCTCTCGGATTTTCAAAATTCCACTCACATAAATGGTAAAATTATGTTTTATGTGAATTTGAAAATTCTCCTAGGAGGTGGGTAGAAGACGGTGAAAAGTTCAATAAAATTTTTATATATCTAAAATTATTCTAAAATAAATACTATGAATTACATTGAACTTATATAGGTATTATTTATCTATTTTGACCTTAATTAAATCTAAATAAAATAAATAATTATTTAAATAAAAATTCGGTTTTAAACTATAACTTAGTGTTTTTCACTATTCATAAAAAATTGAACGTTTTCAGAAAAATAACAAAATTTCACCCTAGGCTAATTTCGATATTCCAAATCTAAAAATAAAGTCTATTTTGAAAGATAAAATTTATAAAATTTCAAAAAGTGGGTATTACTATTCATAACGGCTATTTTGATTGGTCACTGTGTGTTAGAATCTCGAAGTTGTGTACAATGCAAACTATTGCATTATTCAAAGGGAAACATACCATGGAAGCTTGGGGTGCTACATTCTCCCCTCCTTCAAATAATTTCATCCTTGAAATTTCTAGAATACTACCACATGAAAAGACTCGAGTGGTTTTTCATCAAAAGTTCCTCATGTTCCCACGTTGCCTCTTCCAACTTATGGTTTCTTCGTAGAACTTTTACCAAACGAGTCGTCCGGTTTCTCAACACGTTTTCTCTAGTATCATGAATGCTGATGGGATTTTCACAATAAGATAGATCGGGTTCCAGTTCTACTTTCTCATAGGTCGGTACATGCGTTGAGTCAGGCATTTATTTTCTCAACAGTGATATGTGGAAAACATCGTAAAATTTGGAGATATTTGGTGGCATTTCCAAATGATAAGCTACAGACCCAATTTATTCTAGAATTTAGAAAGGTCCGATGTACGTGGGACCCAATTTACCATTCTTACCGAAACGTATAACTCCATTCCATGGAGATACCTTCAAGAAAACATGATCTCCTATCTGAAATTCCAAATACTTCCTTCGGTTATCGGCATAACTCTTCTACCTACTTTGAGCAACTTTTATGTGGTTTTGGATTACCTTTACCTTTTCCATTGTTTCCTTCACCAGTTCTGGGCCTATGAGTTTTCTTTCACCAGTATCATCCCAACAGGTTGGTGTGCGGCATATCTTTCCATATAATGCTTCATATGGTTCCATTTGAATACTTGAATGAAAGATATTATTATATGAAAATTATACCATTGGTAAATATTGATCCCACATACCCTGAAATTCAAGTGAGAAATATCTCAACATGTCTTCTAAGGTTTGAATAGTCCGTTCTGATTGTCCATCTGTTTGAGGGTGGTAGGCAGTGCTCAAACGAAGTTCAGTATCTAGGTATTTTTGAATACTTTTCCAGAATCTTGAAGTAAAACGGGGATCACAATCAGAAATAATTGATAGGGGTACTCCATGAAGTCTCACAACTTCATTAATATATAGCCTTGCTAGACGTTCAAGTGGTAGATCTTCTCGTATAGCAATAAAATGTGCTGACTTGGTAATACGATCAACAATGACCCATATTGCATTGTTCCTTATTGGAGTCTTTGGTAGTCCCATGACAAAGTCCATTGTCATATTATCCCATTTCCACTCCGGTATGGGAATAGGTTTCATGACTCCTCCAGGTTGTTGCCTTCCAGCTTTCACTTGTTGACAAACCATACATCTTAACACAAAATCAGCAATCTCCCTCTAAATGTTGTCCCACCAAAAATGTTCCTTCTAATATCTATACATCTTGGTTCTCCCAGGGTGTATGGAGAAATTGGAACTATGAGCATCATCCAATAATTCCCTTTTTAGATCAGGTATATCAGGAACACAAAGTCTCCTCCCAAATTTCAAAATTCCATCTTCATACACAAAGTCACTCAGTCTCCCATCATTCACAGCCTTAATCTTCTTTTGATACTCTTTATCATCTGTCTGATAACTCTTTATCCTTTCTAGTAAAGATGGTTTGGAAACCATTTGAAAAATTATTGATGTTTCACCTTCAATGGTGATTCCCATATCCATCTTTACTAGATCCATGAAAATAGGATCCCTCTCAACTCTCATATTGTTCAGAACTCCATGATCCTTTTTGATCAAAGAATCTGACACCTTATTTGCCTTCCTCAAGTGGTAATGTATTGTGCAATCATAATCCTTGAGTAGTTCAAGCCATCTCCTTTACCTCATGTTGAGTTCTTTCTGTGAGAAAATATACTTCAAACTCTTATGATCAGTATAAATCTCAAATTTCTCACCATAGAGATAGTGTATCCAAATATTCAAAGCAAATATTATAGCTACTAACTCAAGATCATGAGTAGGATAGTTCTTCTCATGAATTTTTAGCTATCGTGATGCATAGGCAATAACCTTATCATTCTGCATAATGAAACAACCAAGTTCTTTCTTCGATGCATCACTATAAATAAAAAACCCATCATTCCCTGATGGTAGAGTCAATATAGGAGCATTGACTAATCTTTTCTTCAGTTCATTGAAACATTCTTCACACTCTTTTTTCCAAACAAATTTAACCCCTTTACATGTGAGATTTGTTAATGGGTTAGCCAATCGGGCAAAATTCTGGACGAAACATCGATAATAACCTACTAAACCAATAAAACTGTGTACCTCAGTTATACTCGTCAGTGCTGGCCATTCTTGGATTCTCTTGTCTTAGAAGGATCAATAGAGATTCCATCCTTAGAGATAATATGGCCAAGAAAACATCCTCTATTTGAACATTCCTTTCCTCACCCACAGTCATTTCATTCTCTTCCTCCCCAATAATTGAATTTAGTTGAGATACTAGGGGTGGATCTAGATAATAATTAGGTGGTGATGATTCTACTCTAAAGATAAGGTGTCCCTTATCATCATCATCAAAAATCGTAACTTCCTTCTTCTTACAATAAATCTTCGCATCATGGTCCAAAATCCAATCTATGCCGAGGATTATATCAAACTCAATCATAGGTATGACAATGAGATCAAAAGATAAAGAACATTTATATGCTCTAATGGGAACGGATTCACAAAACATTGTTGCAATGATACTTCCCTTAGGAGTTTTAACTGAAAACTCCCTTGTTAAATAAAATTGGAAATATCTAATTTTCATAGAAAACTGGGAAGATATGAAATAATTTGATGATCCAGAATCAAATAAAGCATCTGTTAAACTTGAGGAAACCATTAAATTACCTTCCACCACGTCTTTCGTAGCTTCTACCTCAGCATTAGTGATAGCATAAGTTTATCCTTGATCCCTTGACCTTTTCTGAGGTAAGTTTCTCTGATGCTTAGGATATTAATTTTCATAATGTCCCATATCCCTGCAATTGTAGCATTGAACATCAGTATCTTCTTTCTTCCCCTTGCAATCACGAGCTTGGTGGCCTTTTTCAACACACTTATAACAGACTCCCATTTCTTTTAAGCAAGTACCAGGGTGTTTCTTCCCACATTTACTACAGGATGGATATTAAACTTTTCCCTTCTTCCCCTTATTTCCATTTCCAGATTGATCAGCAGATCTCTTCTTCTCTTACTTTTCTTTAAAGTCATAATACTTGGAGAATTATTTTTCTGTCTTGGTAGCACATGATACAATATCTTCATACGATGAGAAGGATTGTGAGACTAATGCTCGACAGAGAAACGGTTTTAACCCATCAAAGAAACAATAAATCTTACTTCTTGAGTTGTGTATATAATCTGTAGCATGCCTCTCTAACCTTGTAAAGTTAGCCTCATACTTTGCAACATTCTCATCCTCTTTTTGCCTCAGACTTAGAAATTGCCTTTCCATATCTACTCGATGGTCACAAGGAAAGTATTTTTCTAAGAAAATATCTTTAAACTCCCTCCATTCCATATTTGATACGTCATCATCTTCCTTCATGTTTTGAATCAATTACCACTATTGATCAGCATCTCCAGTGAGGCGGTAAACATCCATGATAACTTTTTCCCTTTCACTACTCCCAAAAGCCTAAAATATTTTCTCTAGGGAACTTATCCATTACTCATATACCAATGGATTTGTACTCCCATTGAATTTATTTGGCTGTTGCCTGATGAAGCGATCTAACATTGATCCTCCATGTTGCGGATCATTGTGCTCCATACAGGTAAGGTTATTATTCATAACCTGAGTGAGTTTTCCCAATATGGTGATTAGATGATCAGAACCATTTGCATCACCAGTTCCACTATAATTATCTTGAGTAGGAGGGAAATCCCTACATGGAGTGCATGCATTGATACGGTTTCCATTCCTTCCACTAGGCTCCATTTCAAAACAATGGCATAAAATAGATTAATTTATTAATCGAAATACATAATTCCAAACCTGTAAAAAATTAACATAAATAAAACAGTTTATAGATATAATCCATAATCATGAAAAAAATATTTGAGGAATTATATACTCATAAACCCTTCATAATGTTTTGTAAATAAAATGAGAATTATCCTAAGCATATCCCCGAGGAGTGTCGTAACCAAGAGTGCAGCAAGGCCCACTGTCGTGCACCATTTCCCGTTCGAGTCTTGCTCAAAGTGGTGTTTTTGGGTTTTACCCCTAGGTACATCTGTGCCATATCCACCTCTACCTGCTCAAATCCAGATAGGGATGTATTGCTCTTAAAACTCACAAAATCTCTACAATACCAAAATTCTAGGAAGTTCTTCTACACTAATCCTCAAAGTCTATCTTAGGGATATGTGCTCTAATCATAGTTCATCTAAATCTAGCTTCCAAGGTTTGTACTAAAATTCCTCTATTACCAACTGTAATGCCCTGACCCTAGTTACCTAGAGTTGGTGCATTATTACATAATATTGGCATGACCACAAAATATCAAGTCTCAAAAGACCGATTAGTTTAGTAGCCGTAGAAACACTAGATATATTCATAAGTCTTAAATTACATCATAAAGTGAAAAAAACTACAACAAAATCTTGTCTTCATATCTCTCATACATTCCCTACAGGTCATTCATAAAATACTTCTTCACATCCTGGAAAAAATTAAAACATTGAAATGGGTGAGCTCAGATGCTCAGTAAGGATAACAATATAGCAGAAACTTTCATAAATAAACATAAACATTTAAGGAAATGTATAACTAAAACAAAAGCCCTTTAAACGTGAACTTCAGCATAATATGGCAAAGATAAAATGAAATAATTCCATTTACTTATTCACATTGATATTCTACTATTTGAATAATCACATGCAATATCAATAACCACTTTCATAATGATGGAATGCATAATGCCAGACTATCATAACCACATAGTCAAGGCCTTGTGCCAAGACTACAAATAAGATTTTGTCAAGGAATTGTTCCAAGACACTAGTTTGTCTTAGGATACCTTCCAATGCATTGGGGAGATATAGCGGGCTCCACCCGTCACTTACTACGTCCAATACATTCCTCATGTGAACAGGTTTAAACATAACATAAACATTCATATTAAAACTAGCATACGAAATGTCAATACTTTCTCCATAAACCATGAATGGTATAAAAATAACACATCCACAGTCAAACATATCACAAAACCTTCAATACAATATGTAAGTTTTGTATCATAATAAATCAACTTCAAATAAGCTTAAAATCCATCAAAGGATGTTGACATAGATGAAATCAAAACTATTTGAGAGAAATATCTCTTTTTTTAAATCATTTAAAAGTCAAATAATTATAAAATAAAACATTTACCTTGAAAATATTCTTATAATATTTTAAGGTAAGCTTCAATGATTTTATAATGGTGGAAAATAGCCACACCCGCCGTATAAGTTAAAAAAAGACATTCTTACCTTAATTCTGTCGAAAAGGTTCAAAAGGACCTTGCTTGGAAAACGACGGAAAGAATCCTTTATAAACATCTTATAAAACGTCAAACAAGGGTATAAATGACTTTAAACCATAGTCTATAATATAGTAATAATGTTTTAATATACAGTTTAAGAAACATGGATGTGGATTATAAAGAGGTCATATTAGATAATTACGTATAAACAACCTCGGATAATAAAGATATTGTGAAATTAACCCTTACCTTGTAATTTTCCTTCGTCGAGGATAGGTTAACCTCCTGTATAATAGTTAAATAATTGATATTAAATTATACAATAATAATATTCATAAATATGATATCATATATGATCTTTTAATATTGCTTTGTTAATAATATTTTAGTATTATCGTCGTTTCGGGTGTTCACTTACTCGTTTTCTTTTATATGTTTTGTTATATAAGTTGTGTTTTTTATCCATAGGTTGTATCTTATTCATATCAAAAATGATATCAAGTCCTTAAAAATTATTTTTAATCATCAAATAAAAATTATTCTTGAATGGATACGATGGGGAATGAATCTCATCACGTTTGTGGAGACAGTAGTCCGTACGTACGCACGAGCGACAATATCATTATTTTGATATTAAAATAATATATAATTGGGTGGTATATCATATATACAGAATAATTACCATGTTATATTTATTATTTACATGAATTACACATCATTATTATACCCATCCATATAATAATGTATTGAATAACAATTACACCACGACGTGGAGACTGTAAGTCGTACGTACGCACGTATGGTGACATGTCATTCAAGGGATGGATAGAATACTGAATATGGTTGTACCATATTTATAATAACATCACAGTATATATAAGATACTAGAGTTATTATTTTAGAATGGAAATAACAAATAAATACGAAGTGGAAGAATAAAGGAACTTGAAAGTGGGTGGTGAAAACATTACCTCTTCTTCGGGTTATTCCTTTTGATTTGATCAAAATGGCTCCTTAGGTTGGCTTTCTGATCAAACTAATGCCTCTAGGTTGAATTTAGGGAAGTTGAGAGAATATTGGGGTATGGTTTGGCCGATACAAAATGCTTTTAAGGTGTGAATCAGAGAGAAGGGGGAGTTCCCTTTTATAAGAGGGGTGAGGGGCATCTTAGGAAAAGCTAGAAATATTATTTTATAATAAATTCATATTCGGTTTATAATGGCTCCAAAGTGGATTATTTCCAATAGGTTTTAGACAGGTTTCGGTCACTATATTAACCTTATCTTTTAGTTTTAACTCTTAGTTAATTAGTTTCGCATTTACCGTTTCTCTTTGTATTTTTATATTATATGGTTAATAAACTTACTATAAACTTCCAAGAGAACCCAAAGTGGTGAATTAATGATATAACTATCATTATATAAGTCTCTTGGCCGAACCTTATATTTTTAATAATTGAATATCAATTAATAATATAATATTTTTTTAAAAACCTTTTAATGTCAATTTTGACACTATTTAGTATTTTGTTTTTTCTAAATTCATAACAGCATTATTACTTCGAAAAAAGTTCATCTAACGAACCCTAATATGTCATATTAACATAAAAAATTAGTTTAATTCATAAAAAGTTTCAAATTACATTTATTTGGGTATTTGTAATATCAATTATTTTAATATTTCACTAATAAGGTAATTACTGCATCATCATTGTGTCATAAATAAATTAAATTATTTAATGTCTAAAAATTATAAATAAAATACCATTATGTATTAAATAGTTTTATATTTCTAATGAATATTTATAATCGAATTTATCTTATGTATAACTCTATATTAAAAATGTTTTAGTTTTTGAACTTTGATTTTAACTCTTTTAACTCTTCTTTGAATTAAATAATAATAAATGTCCTAATCTAATCCATGTTGACTAAAGAGGTTCATATTTTATTCCTAATGACTTTTTTTGGTCTAATTATACTTAGCCAATAGAATTAGGACATGTGTTAGGGTAATAATAATATCATTTTTACCCTTAATTACCCTATTTACATTTAACCGTGGTAAAAAAAAAGTAAAAAGTTACTATTCACTGAAAATTATTTTTATCTTATTGAATGAAATTTTACTCCTTGATATTAACTGTGTCTCTTGGAATTTCGAAATTCCACTCACAGAAGCGATAAAATTAAGTTTTATTTGAATTTGCAAATTCTCCTAGGAGGTGGGTAAAAGACGGTGAAAAGTTCTATAAAATTTTTATATATCTAAAATTATTCTAAACTAACTCCAATGAATTAAATTGAAATTATATAGTTATTATGTATCTATTTTGACCTTAATTAAATTTGAATAAAATAAATAATTATTTAAAAAAAAATCGGTTTTAAATAATAATTCAGTGTTTTTCATTATTCATCAAAAATTGAAGGTTTTCAGAAAAATACCAAAATTTCACCCTAGGCTAATTTCGATATTATGAATCAAAAAATTAATTCCATTTTGAAAGATAAAATTTATAAAATTTCAAAAATTGGGTATTACTATTCATAAATTCTAGTTTGATTGGTCACGGTGTGTTAGAATCTCGAAGTTGCGTACAATGAAAGCTCTTACATTATTCAAAGGGAAACGTACCTTGGAAGCTTGGGGTGTTACAACCTTGAAGTTAAATTGGTGGGTTTGAATGTGAATTAATGAAATTTTAAAAATTATATGTTTAACACATATTAAAATAAACACATTGTTTATCAGTTGATTAGAAATGAAAATAAAAATAATTTTAAAGTAAAGTAAATGTTTCTTTGAAAATCAATTTTTATTCACACGTTTTGTTTTTTATATAAATGAATTAAATTATTAACTATTGGTTAATTATTTAAATAAAATTTATATATTACTATCACTAAATTTTTAAAAAATTAATCTAATATTTTTTCAATGCATGATGTTATAATAAATACTATTTTATGCTTAAAAACTATATTTTTTCTAAATGTAGTTCTATCACATTTTCTACACATATTTTTAAATTAATTTCTAACCATTTAACAAATAATGATTAAAAATTGATTTGTTTTATGAAATAAACAAGTAAAATTTACCTTAGAATAAATTTTTTATAATTTTCTAAAGAGATTAATTTTTGGTGAATAGTAAAAAATATTGTGTTTTTTAAACTACATTTTTATTCAAATCATTTACAAGTTTCAATAATGTTTTAAAATGGTATAAAATTGGAATTTGTTAAATTATATTATTATTAATCTAATTTAATTCATTTTAATCAATATTATGTTCTATTTTTTTATTAAAATATTTTATACTTATGAAATTTGTTATTTGGATGCCATTTTTTACCTCATATACGGGTTCATTTTTAAATGGAATTCCACCAATTTTGAAATATGAATTTAGTAAAATTGATTAAAAATTTTAGAAATTAATAATTAATAATTAATAATATATTATATTTTAAATTAATTTTTTCTCACAATTAATTGTGAAACAGTAAACATTAATTTCTATAGCAAAGGTTAAAATGGGTTTACGGGAGGGTTAAATCAAATGATAAGGGAATGTTTTCCAATAACAATTGTCAAAATGTGCTTTTATGGAAATATTTAGGCCTTATTATATCATAAATTTAAATATTTTTTTCTTTTGTATCATTTTCATAGGGAATGAATTTATTATTTTGTATTCTCTTGGGAATTTTCCCAATGGTTTCAAAGTGGGTCCTCTCCCCCGCTTATAAAAGGACAAACCCTCTCCAAGAAACTCCACACATAAATAATATTTTGTATTATAAAATAACTAGCTAAATCCCTTACTTATATCCCTTACTATTTCCTGTATTTCTTTTTTATAATGAAACCCTTTTATTAAGGCTTTTCTGGAAAACCAAAAGAGGTTGTTGGAATAACAGGTATTGTTCTTAACCAACAATTTTTGTTTTATTTCTTATTATACCTCCTTAAAATATTATTAAACCATGATGAAATAATAACAAAATTATATAACATATAATTATATTTTATTATTTTAATTCAATAACTTACACCCATCCCATATTCCATCTACTGGTAAACTAAACCATTGATAGTGTGTACGAAGGACAACCGCCTCACGAGAGGATAGAATTCATTTTCCATAACTGCCTATCACAAGTGGATATAATGAATTATTTAATGTATTTATATTATATTTATGAAAAATTATAATTAAATTATTATAATATAACATATACACTCTTATCTTCCAATCCTTTTAAAAATGATAATGTCTATTATGCGTATGTATGGACTACCACCACAACAAAGTGATGTGATGTATTTTTTTGTTTTATTTTCAAATGTATGGTATTAAGGATACATTTAATTAATTTATAAGATATATATAATATAAAAATTATTCTTTAAAATTAATTTATTACTTTCATTCTATTTGTTGAAAAAATGGAAAAAATGTTCATGCGTATGTACGACATATCGTCTCCACTAACGGTGTAATTCATTTTTTTTATATCTAAATATTATGTATAAATATAAATATGTATATAATTAATTTTTATGATATTAATATCATGATTAATATTTTTAATATTATATATCCTTAATAAATATAAACATATTAAAACCACTGAACCAAAATATACATGAAAAATGAAGTAGTTATCACATAGAATATTGATTTTAATAAAATATTGTCAATAAAATGGTGGTAAAGGGATACATGTAAATAATATATGGTATGATATATATATTATTATATTTATATAATATATTTATAATAAATATATTTTTTATACAGTAGGATTGAAGACCTATAAAGGAATTCAGGCCTCATGTAAGGGATTTTCATCTGATTATTATTTTTGTCTAACACATGTCAAATTCACCACTTCTTTATTTTATGTTTTCTATATTAATCCCACAAAGGTATTTTATGATTATTATTATTAAAATTAATACCATTTACATATCCATTTATGGTTCACTCTTTCATTATTTTTTCATTTTAATGCTACCAAATTGGTAATAGTATTACGTTATAATGTCTTTGTTTTTTAGAATTGTTTGTGATTATGTTTCCAATGATTAAATATTATTATAAACCTCTCATGAAAAACATGAATTTTCATATTCTATGTCTATTTAAATAGAAAAAAAATTTCCTTCCATTTTTCTCTCTTTGAGAACTAAAAATGTTAAAAGAATTTTTTTAAGGGAAATCAATTTTATTTCCCTCTTTAGTTCAAAATCAGTTCCCTTCTTTATCCATTTTTTAAAATAAGTTCTCAGGAATGTTTTCACTATTCTCTAATGATTGGTTTAATATATTTTTACCCTTGTTTTATTTTTTTAAAAATAGATTAAAATGAATATTCTATTCATTTTCCATAGTAGGTAATTTTTTTAATTTTTTAACAATAACGTGAAAAGAATGTTTTCTTTTAAATTGTATGGCATGATTGAAATTTCACACTATCATGAACACTCAATTATTTTATGCTAAAATTATATGATTATAAGGTTATTTTAAAAGAAAAACATTATTCATCGTATTTTATGATTTTTTTTTATTTTTAAAAACGTAAATGTAAAAGATGAGATGATACTTTCCTCAAGAATATTTTAATGAACATTTTATGGAATTTTTATTCATTAATGAAAAATATATTTTTTGTTCCTTATGTTTTACTGGGGATATTATCTAATGGTACCGTAATAATTATTTTTTTAGATGGTTTATTATTATGATGATGATATTTTTATGAAAATAATTTATTTTCCATGGGTTATGTTATAATGGATTGATGAAATGTTTGTGAAACTTTATTTCTTTTCATGGGTTATGGTATTATGATATGATGAATGTTTAATAAATTTATAGCACACACATATATATGGTTTTCATTATGTGATATGTGGGCCTAGAATTATATTACCCTCCAATTAATTGGGTAATATTTCATATATCATGAGGTAATTTTCAGAAACATTTCAATATTCTTGATCCATAATTGGAATCAAGTTGATGTTATTGATTTTTTAAGGGAAACAATTTGATGTTCATGATCGACTATGGTAAATTGTTTTTTAATCCTAGTACATTATTATTTTATTTTTTTGGTAGTTATTGTTTACATATGAAGTGGTTTCTATAGTTATTATGGTGCCACACTTATATGACATGAACATGTGGTCCATGATTGATTTATGAAGATTTCCCAGACTTCTGATTAATTTATTTTCTAATGATAAAGTTTTATGATAGGAATACTTTTTTTAGACCATGATATATTCAATATTCAATATGAAAATTTAAATTTATATTAAGGATCTCATACACTTATGCTTATCTTATAATTTCATATTATAATCGTTTGATATATCTCATGTTTACCCTTACTGATAATCTAATATCACACTTTGTTATGTTTTCCATGGATATAAAGAATGGTTCTTAGTAGGGTATGTCTATAAAGAGTAATAATAGGGAATATCATTGTGAGTGATGTTGAATATATTTCATGAAGTAATAATATTGTGTATCTAGTCTCCAAAGACACTAAAATTTTATGCTTTTCCAGTGAGTATTTGTAAAATTCATTGATTATTCATATAAAATAATATCATGTTTGTGTATAAAAATCCTAGGTCATTATACATAGTATTAGAAAAATCTTATTTCATTTGCCGGATATTAGGTTAATAAAACTTCGGTGAAATCCCATGGGATATTCTTACGCATATGATAAAATACTAATGTTTTGGTAAGGAATATATTATGTGGTTTCCAAAGTATTAAATAAATGTATGGATACTACAAGTAGATGTGGATTTGTAAAAATTGTACCTAGGTGTAATAACTCTGAAATTTGTTCATTGGGATTCTACTCGATCATCACTCGGTGGATGAAAACCTACCTTGCTACACTTATTGTTCAACTCTCTCAAGGGATATGTTTTGGATATTCACAAAATCATTATGAACCATCTTCAAGTATTTGAATACATTATAACCATGAATATATTTGGATAAAACTATTGAGTCATAGGATGAAAACAAAGTGTCAATATTTAGACATCCTTATAATTTTCTAAGATTATATGGTTTCCCACTATGGTTATTGTTTATCACACTTTGCCTTTTGGTTTTAGTCATGGCCTAGAATGAGAATACATCATGATAAAAAAATGTGTTGGAAAATAAAATGAATGTAAAATTAAACAACCAAATAGTGTGCATTATGAAATGAAAAGTCAAGTTACTATTCTGATGAAACTATCTTAGGCTATGAATCATCTTGAACTTCTAAAATTGAAATGGAGGGAAAAAATTAGTTGATCCCTTAATGAGTTAATTTCCACCTTAGTATAGTAGTTCTACTAATCCATTAGTTTCAGAGTAATGGATTAGTACCATTGAAGAAAAAATTTCATTATCTAGTGTTTATAGCATGAAAAATTAATTTTGGACATCAATAATTTTGAAGGTCAAGTAGATCAATTGTGTAATCTTATTAATAATTACAAGATACTTGAATAAATTTATACTATGAACTATGATGAGTTTAACATATTATTTTTTAATAAGTAATTTTCTTTTAATCAATATATGAAAATGGAAAAGGGTTTCCTTGAGCTAAATTATAATGGTGTTGATTTCATTGTACCATGAGAAAAAAATTTAAAGACTAGGTTTGTATGCTTCTGCTATTATTTTCCAACCTAAATATAAGGTTTATCAATTATTTGGTGGCCTAAAACCATGTATCTAAAATGTTTCATCTATAAGAGTCTTTATTACCTATGAATAAATAATTATATGTGAAATAAATGTTAAAATGAAAATTGTAGATTCCCATCATTCCCATGGTTTTCATAAGAAAAGGATTATTGAGCCTCTTCAAAACTTGATTAAATCAAATGGTGGAAAGAAATTATAGAAATATACAAGCAAAAAATGTGGGATGAAACATCATAGAATCTTCTTGAATGTAATTGTGGGTCTCTTTAAATGTTGAAGGGGTGGTCGTAAAGTCTTTGGTTGTTAAAAGGAAATGAATGGGCCAACTAATGTAATGGAAGAGATGAAGCATCATACTAATGAACCACTCATGCTCCAATGATTTAAATGAAGAAATTGGGGAATTATGCCAAATAAATATTTAATATTTAGGTATATTATGATGATATATGTTAGTAACCTATTAAGGTCAAAGAAAAATGGAATTCTCATTTGATCACAACAATAGAAGTGTGTTTTGAGAATGGCATGTTGAAATGTACAATTATTATCCACTATAGAGCATTTAATTTCATATTTTATTATAGATCTACCCAATATTTAATATCTAAGTTATTTTTTAAATGGTATTTAATTACCATATCAATTATTAGATATTGAGTTAGCTATGAAAACTCATAAAGGTAATATGGTCTTATCTCAAATCTATAGTTCATCTCTGATTGATGTTTGTGGGAAAGTACATCCTGAAAATATTGTGATTCTCCATTTAGTAGAATATGATGTGATTCAGTCATGGATTAGATTTATTTATATTGATAACATATCAATGGGGGTAACATTTTGTATTCCAATTAAAACCACGCTCATTTATCGGTTTGAGGATAAATACATACTTCCAATGGAAATAGAATCCACTGTGTGGGTTTGATTCATATTCAAAATGTGTTTTTATATTACAAGGTTTGGGAGGACTCAACATCAATGATATGCCTATTTTTTTGGTAGTTTATTGATGTATTTCTAGAATAATATTATAGTCTTTCACTGAATCATAATTTTGAGTTACCAATATAACTCATAACTTGTGCTACACCTATTTCAAAGGGTCCCTATAGAATGGCCCCGGTTGAGTGGTAGGAATTGAGCAACCAACTCCAAGAGAATATTGAGAATGGATTTATTTAACCAGGTGTTTCACCTATGGGTAAAACTATAATTTTTATAATGAGTAAAGATGGATCAATGTGACTTTGTGTGGGTTTTCAATAAACTGATGACTTTTTTGATCATATGTGCAGTGAAAAAAACTCTTTTAGGATTTTCCTACATGATGGATATCATGAATTGAGGATCAATAAAGAGAATAAACCTAATAATTAATTATGTATAAGGTATGGACACTATGAATATATAGTGACTCTATTTTGTCTTAATAAGTCCCTTGCTATCTTCATGGATTTAATGAATAGAGTATTTAGGGATTACCATGATCATTATTTGTAGATTATATTATTATAAATTCAATGAGTAAGGGATATTATGAAGAGAACTTGAGAATTGTGCTGATTACCCTAATGAAGGAGAATTGATACAAAAAAAATCCAAGTGAAATTTTATTCTACAATTGGTTTTATTTTTTGGTCCGATAATTTTAAGAGAGGGTATATATATGGATCTATCAAAGACCAAAGTTATTGAACATTGTCCCAAACCAAACACTATAATAAGTGTCTATATTTTTCATGGTTTTTAATGATATTATCAAGGGTTTTTGGACAATTTATCATGACTAACTAATCCATATATCATGTGAACCCAAAAGGGATCAAAGATCCTTTGGAAAAATGAATGAGAAGAAAATTTCAAGGAACTATAGAGAAGCTTAGTTAGAACACCAATTCCTATGTTAACCTAAAATGATGAAGGGTTTGTAATCTATAGTGATGAATCAAAGAATACATTGGGATGTATTATCATAAATAATGATATAAATATAGCTGATTCCTCATGAAATTTGAAGGTTCATGGAAAAAATTACCTAACTCTTGATTTGGAGTTATCTGTGGTAATTTTTTCATTAAATATATTTGGGAATTATATTTATGGAGAAAGGTGTGATATATATAATAATAATAAAATTTTAAAGTGTATATTCACATGAATAGAGTTTAATATCTTCCAAAAAAGATGGTTAGAACTAATTAATGATTATGATTCCTCAATACATTACCACACTGGGAAAGAGAATAGGGTGGATGATGATTTAAGTTGAAAATATATTGCCAGCTTATACAAGATGATTGTCAAAAAAGATCTAATATTTAATGATTTTCATAGGATGGATCTCAATATCTTAAAGGAAGGGTAGAAATTTTATATTTCTCAAACGATTTTTCAACCAACTATCCATGTGAAGATTAAAGAGGCACGAAAATAAGATATAGATTTGTAGAAGAAAGTTATAAATTTCCATGAGTTTAACATTGATTACAATGGAATGTTATGGTTAAAGAATCCTATATGAGTTCTGTCCATGCTAAATTTGAAGAAGGATCTATCAGAGAAAGATTACAGTTCTTAATTCTCTATTCAGCCTTGATGTAAAATGATATATAGTGATCTGAAAGAGTATTTCTAGGGGGATGAATGAAGAGAGATATTGTAGAGTGTATTTCTTGGTAAATGTAAATTCATAAAGTTAAGGCTGAGAGACAAAAGTATATGGGGTTGTTACAACCATTACACATAAAATAATGGGAATTGGAAAACATCACCATGGATTTCATTATCAGACTCCACAGAATAGCTAAAGAACATAATTATATTTGGGGTGTATTATATCACCTTATAAAGTATGAAACATTCATTATATGAGAGTTGAATTATCACTTGAACCTATTTTTGAGTAAAAATTAAATAATTGATAAGTTTCCATGGAGTACCATATTATATTATATTTGATTGGTATCCAAGGTTTACCTCGATGTTATGGAAAATTATTTCGTAAACCCTTCATATAGAGTTCAGTTTTATTACTTAATATCATCTATAGATAGATGTTCTGTCTCAGAGAACCATTCAAAAACTATAGGATCTACTGAGATTTTATTTTATGAATTTCAAAGGTGGTTCAGTTCAACACCTTTCTCTTGTCTAGTTTTCTTACAACAACAGATTTCACTTGAGAATTCAGGTGGATCCTTATAAATACCTTTATGTGAGGAAGTGTAGAACTCAAATTTTCTGGGGTGATGTTCAAGAAATAAAGCTAATGGTACCTAATCTAGCTGTGTAAATAATAGAAAAAGTATCCATTTAGTAACACATCATGGCATCTTTGATTCAATAAAAATTTATATTGAAAATCACAAGCATGATCTGGAATTTAATGTTTGGGAAAAGGTTTTACTATTAATTTATCCAATGAATTAGGTCATGAGATACAGAAAAAAGGGAATTTTGACCCCTATATTTCCCTTTTCTAGATTATTGATCAAGTGGGGATGGTAGCTTATCTCTTAGTTATCACACCGAACCACTGTCAAGTTCACAATGTGTTCCTTGCATTTCTCCTAAATAAGTACATACTTGATCCTTTAGATGTACTAAAATCAGATACAATACCACTAGGATATGATATTTCTTATGAGGAAATAACAATGGAGATTTTGGATCATAAAGGGAATGTTCTATGAAGCAAGACAAGTCACTTGGTCACTGTTTGTGGTGAAACCACCTATTTGAGAAAGCCGCATGGAACCTAAGGATGTGATGAGGCATAAGTATCCCTCATTTTTTTATCAGAGTAATATAATTTTGAGGATATAGTTCATTTCAATTGGGGTAGAATGTAACACCCCAAGATTTGATGGAATATATATTTTCCAAATAAATTTAATTTCATTGATATATTGTGCCACACACAACACTGGGTATAAATGAACTACATTACGCAATAAAAATATTATTATTTAATTTGATAATTGAAAAATTTTAATAAAATTTTTGGGTATAAATATGACTAAAAAATTATAATAATTATATGGTTTGTTTTTGTATAAAATAAATTTACTTTTTATAAATTAATGAGAAATGGAAATAAAAAATATTTAAAAGTAAAATAAACATTTTTCTAAATAAATAGTTTTTATGCAAGCATTGTGAATTTATATATTATTAAAATAAATCAATCAATATTAGTTAATGATTTTATTAAAATTTATATATAATATTAAATTAATATACTTATCATTTATCAAATATTTTTTATAGACATGAGGTAAGAATAAACCCAATTTTATTAAAAACTGTAATTTTTTTTAAAAGTGGTTTCATCAAATTCTGAAAACTTATTTGAACATTAAAATTTTCTTTTTATATAAATTAATTTAAAAAAAATAAAATTATTTTTTAAATAAAAATTTAAAAACTATCTTAGACTTACTTTTTTGTAATTTTATGAAAACATTAATACTTTTATTAATAGTGAAAAATAATTATATTTGTTAAAAACTGTACTATCGTTTAAATAATTTACATTTTTTCATCAATTTTACAAATTTTTATAAAGAATAATTGGTCAAACTATATTATTATTAATCCAATTTAGGTCATTATAATCAATATTATGTTTAATTTTTCTAAGAAAACATTTTAATCATATGGAGATTTTTTCTTAGGAAAATTTCTTTTTCGCCGCATCTTCTTGTTTAATTATTAATTAACTTCTAACACATATGTAAATTTTATTTGGTAAAATGGATTAAATTTTTTTTTCAAAATAATTAATAATATATAATAATTGAAACTTAAATTTTTTTCTTAATTAATAGTAAACAAAATTAAAAATTAATTATCATGGTTAAAGTTAAAACAGGTTTATCGGTTGTTAAACCAAAAGATAAGGGTATATTGGTCAAATAAACAAGTATAAATCCACTTTTATTGATATATTTCAACCTTATCCCACGATATTATAGAAATATGGAAATTTGGAATCATTTTTCAATGGAATGACTTTATCATTTTGTATTCATTTAAGGAATGTGTTAGGTCCACTAGGTCAAATACCTTGAGAGGGGGGTGAAATAGGGTATGACAGATTAAAAAAACTACCCCTTTTGATCTTATATAATTGTTAAAAAAACTCTCTTATCTCTCTTTCTTGTACAAAGGTATGAACACAAATTAAAGCATGTACAAGACACAACGATTTTACTTGGTTCACCCTCACTAGGCCACGTCCAAGGAGCATACAACAGCGATGTGTTGAGGTACCCAATACACTAAAATCTCACTATTGTTTACAATGTTTGGAGTGGACTCACTAACCCTCCTAGTTTAAAACCAAACATAATTTGAAATCTCACAGATATCTCAACTGATGTGTTCTCACTGCTTATTCAGAAGATCCACTTACAGTTTATTGACTTGTAGGTCCCTTCATTATCTCAAAGGAATGCATCCTCCACTGTATGTAAATGATCAATTGATGTACCAATTTCATCCACTGATGAAAACCAATTTACCAAAAATGTACTAGTGAATTCCAAAATTGTCATGAAACCCTTACTTCTCTATGAACGCAAAACCTCATCTTACGTGAAACTTCAATCTTATGTGCAACTCCATATTACGTGCAACTTCTTTAGCTTGCATGAAACTCCAATTATTTTATGCAACACCCTTTGAACAAAATTATTATGTGATCCTGAACTTGGATTATCTCTAAGTGTTGAGTTACCGCAAATAAGGGGGTTACCTCTTATTCAGAAGAATCACCAACCCCTATGCAGATGATCTGACCCATCACGCAAGATTCCCTCTATACGCGCAAAACCCAACTTGACATCATATTGGGCACGCATGTTTCTTTTGCACAACTTCATCTTTCTCACACATTTCCAATTATTTTTCACAATTCATGCCTTTTCCATATTTTAACATTCTAATCTTGAAACATGCCTTGCATGAAATTTTCTATACTATATTCAATCATGCATGCACCTTTACCAAAAACACATTTCTCCATTTTCCCTATTTTGAGGCCCAAAATTTGGAAAACATTGGAAAATTGTGCCACTATGTGTCTGTTGTTTTTGTACTTCCTTCAAATAATCTATTCCTTTGTCAAGATTATTTTTCATCAATTATTGTCAACAATACATCTAGAACCACTCAACTGGCAATGGAAACCCTCTTTTTCAACAAACTCAATAAACCCAAAAATGCTTCAATGTTACCTTGAGGGATTTTTTCCAAATAGTCTCCCCTTTGGATTTATTGAAAACTCTTTCATAAAATGATACCACTTTATAGATTCAACTATCTTCCACCACCATTTTCTTCATGCAATTCAGATAGCGATAAAAAATTTACTCAATGCATACTCTAGGCTCACATGATCAATGATCGTCATGAGAAACAAGAGTATAATGAAAAGTTCATCAAGGAATCACTTAATTCCTAACACAAATTCTTGAAACCAAACAACTTCTTTCATCAAAAACATCTGTTTTTATGATATATAACCTTTGACCGATCACGTCTAGCATCATTAGATTTAATACTCCCCCTTTCTTATTGCTCCCCATATCTCGCTGCTCCACCTGTCACAGCTTCTCCCCATGTTTTGACTAAGACATTTTCTCCTTTTTAATATCATAATTTTTAATAGAAAAATTTATCCCCCATTTTCAAAGAACCCAAAGGTCACTCATTTGTGGTCTTCAAAAGGTTAAAAACACATAGATTAATACATTATGGAAAAACACACCATACCTCAGGGAGAGGGAGTCCCACATCCATACTTTTTCAAGTGTGGGGAGTCGACTAAACTCCTAGAGCCAGTCGATGCATCTCAAATAGTTCTTTGGGTAAGGAATTTTTCATAATATCTACAACCTGTAGTTTTGTAGGCACATGCTCCAACTTCATAGGACCTTTCTCCACCTTCTCCTAGATAAAATGATATTTAATTTCCATGCACTTTTTCCTTTAGTGATGGAATGGATTTTCTCTAAGATTGATAGAACTTGAATTATCATAATGGATTTTGATCGTGGACTTCACTTCAACTCCCATATCATTAAGCTACTACATTATCCACAATAAATGTGTTCAAGCTTGAGTGGTTGTAATATACTCAAATTATGTAGTGCTTAATGAAATGAAATATTTTTTCTTTCTTAGCCAAGTAATACATACTCCACCAAGATAGAAAGAACCTCCTGACATTGATTTCCTATATTCTACCGATCACACCCAATATTCATCTATATATCCCAATAACACTTTCTAATATTCTTAATTATACATAAAGTTGAATTCCATTGTTCCCTTGATATACTAAAGTATTCTTTTTAGTGAAATCATGTGGATTTCCTTGGGATTTCTTTGATACTGCACTACCTGACATGTGGAAAACACAATATTCGGTCATGTCATTGTTAAGTATAATAGGATTCCAATTATCTTCCTATATTTTGTGACATACCTACTTTTCCTTCATCATCCCTTGATAGTTTCATCCAAGTATCCACCAAAGTCTTCATCTCCTTGGAATTTTCCATTCCAAATATTCTCAAAATCATCTTAGAATATTTATATTTAAAAATTAATGTGCAATTATTTCCTTGTGTAAATCCCCAAACCCAGAATCTTGGAGCCGATGCATTATTTTAATACATTTACATGATTACAAGGAATCAAGTCCTAAAGGACTGATCAGTTTAGAAGTCTTGGAAAATAGATTACATACATGAACTTTACATTACAATTTCAAACTTAAAATAAGGCATATATAATCCTTTGATAACTCCATTATTCCCATATCTTAACCCTTAATATCAATCATAATAAACTTCTTGGAATCCTAAGAAAATAAAACATAATAAAGGGGTGAGCTCAGATGCTCAGTAGGGGTAAATAATACAACGGAAGCTATAAACCTTTAAGGCAAGATGTATAATAAATATATCAACCTTTTAAAACATAAAACTTGAACATAATATGGTAAAAATAAGTCAAAAATTACCATATAAACATTCACATGGATATTCTACTTGTCTAATAATCATATGTAATAACTAATTTTATAATGAGGTAATACATAATGCCAGATATAATAACTACTACGCCACGGCCTTGTTCCAAGACCATTCACAAATATTATGTTAAGGCCTTATTCCAAGACACTAGTTTGTCTCATGAGACCTATTGATGCATCGAGGGGTTATAGAGAGCCCCTCCCATTACTTACTAAGTCCAATTTATTCCTCATATGAAAAGGGTGAAACCTAACATAATCACTCATATTAAAACTAGCATATGGAATGTAAATAATTTAACCATAAACCATTAATGGTATAAAAATAGCACATCCATAGTCAAACATATCATAACTCATTCAATACAATATGTAATATTTTATTTTAATAAATTAACCTCAATCAAGAATAATATCCAGTAAAGGATGTTGACATAGTTGAAAATGATCAGTAAAACCCCTTTGAGAGAAATATCCCTTTATCATGAAATCATTTAAAAGTTATAAAATTTATAAAGGAAGTGATTTAAAAGATATTTTTGAATCAAAGTGTCTCATACCACTTTGAAACTTTTGAAATGAATTAAAATTTTAAAACAATCATGTCCATATAAATAAATCCTTAAAATCATTTTGAAAACATGGACATTAATTAAATAGATTTAGAAAAATGAATCTTTAAAACATTTAAAATGATGATATAGTTAAAGAGTACCTTCAATAAAACCTTAAAATAATCCTTTTGAAATTTTTTTTATGAAACATGTATATGGATGATAAATATTTCCTAGTAAATACTTACACATAAACAATCTCGAATAATAATGAGATTGAGGAATTAACACTTACCTTGTACTTCCTTCGGTAGAGGGTACTTTTAACCTCTTGTATAATGACCGTAGTGTGTTATTAAATTATACCTGAACCATATTCATATTTATCATATCATACATGTTTAATTTATGACTTTATACATCCCATTTAATAATAATTTCCTTGTTAAAGTAACATTTTGCGTAATAATCGCTTTCTTTATCGTACGTGTTTTAACTTGTTATTCTTAATCATATCACTTATACCATTATTTAATTAATTAAAAAATATAAAAAAATTATTTATATATCATATATATTAAGAATATAAATATGTATAATATATAGATATATTAAATGGAATACACTATTTATGAAGATGGTGGGCTATACGTACGCGTAAATGTTGTTTCTATTTTCATATCGTATTAAATAGAAGTTAGTGAATGAGATATATATAAATAAATATATATACATATATATATATTTACATTAGAATTATTATGTCATATAATACATACTTATTAATAATATATATTTTTATAATCATTGTTGAATGGCGAACGTGGAAATGAATCTCATCGCGTCACGGAGACGGTAAGTCGTACGTATGCAAGAGCGACGATATCATTTCATTAATGATAAAATGGTATGGAATTGGATGGTATATTAACTATACAGAAACATTATCATGTTATTTTAATTCTTTAAATACATAATAATCATCATTATATCCATCCAAATAACATAATGTTGAATAAAAAATTACACCACAGCGTGGAAACGGCAATCCGTACGTAAGCACGCATGGTGACTTTGTCATTCATACGATGGATAGAATAATGAATATAGTTATAACATATTTATAATAACATCTAAACATGTATAACATACTGTATTTATTATTTTAGTATGGAAATAACAATGAAAGAGGAAGTATAAGAAGAAAAGAACTTTGAAAGAGGTGATAAAATAATTATCTCTTCTTCGGGTGCTTCCTTTTGATTTGAACAAAATGGATCCATAGGTTGGATTTATGATAAAATTAAGGACTCTAGGATTATTTTAGGGTTGTTGTGAGGATATTTGATCAGGGTTTTCCCATTCCAAATGGCTTTGGAGTTTTGAATTTAAGATAAGGGGAAGTACCCTTTTATAAGAGAGGTGAAGGGTACTTTAGGAAAAGCTTGAAATATTAATTTATTATAAAATTATTTTCGGTTTATAATAGCTAAAAATGAATTTATTTCAAGGATAATGTGGTTATGGGTCTAAATACTCTCAACCAATAGGTTTTAGACAATTTTAGGTCACCATATTAACCTTATCTTTTAGATTTAACACTTAGTTAAATATTTTGACTTTTACCATGTCTTCTTGTATTTTTATACTACATGGTTAATATAGTTACTATAAAATTCCAAAAAAAGTGGTTAATTAATGAATTATATAAAATTATCTAAGTCCTATGTCCAAATTTTATATTTTTAGAAATATTATATTATTTTATAAAATAGTATTTTTTTTAAAACTAATTTATGTCAATTTTGACACTATTTAGTATTTGATTTTTTTGAAAGTAATAAAAACTTTATTACTTCAAAAAAAATACATTGAATCAACCCTAGAATGTCATATTCACCTTTAAAATTATTTTATAGAATCAAAAGTTTAAATTTAAATTTATTTTAATATTTATAATATCAATTATTTTAATCTTTCATGAATAAAATTATTAGAGCATCATCATTGTGTCATAAATAAATTTAATTATTTAATGTCTAAAAATTATAAATATAATAAAATTATGTAGAAAATATTTTTATATTTCTAATTAATATTTATATTTTAATTTATATTATTTATAAAACTATATTAAAAATGGTTTAGTTATTAAAATTTGAATTTAACATTTTTAACTCTTCTTTAAATAAAATACAATAAATGTCCTAATCTAACACAAATGGATCAAAAAGGATATTATTTTTCTCCTAAGGTTTATTTTGGTCTAATAAAAATTATCTAATAGAATTATTACATATGTTGGGGTAATTTTATATTATTATAATATTATTTTTTCCTTTAATTACCCTATTTACTTTTAACCGCGGTAAATAAAATAAAAAGTTACGATTCACCCAAAATTATTTGAATCCTATTAAACCAAATTTTATTTACTTATGAAATATTTTTCATTATTATTTTTGAAATTATATTCACAAAATTGGTAAAATAACATTTTATGTAAATTTGCAAATGTGCCTAGAAGGTGGGTAAAAGAGGTTAAAAAGTTCAATGAAAGTTTATATATATAATATTATTATAAAATTACACCAATGAATTAAATTGTAATAATATATGTATTATATATATATTTTTAATTTAAGATCAATTTTAATTAAAAAAAATTATTTAAATGAAAAATTTGGTTTTTATGTACTATACAGTATTTTTCACTATTGATAAAAAATTAAATGTTTTTAGAAAAAATCCAAAAATTCACCCTAACCAAATTTTTATATTCTGAATCCAAAAATTAATTCTATTTTAACAAATTAAATTATTAAGATTGTCTAATATTAATTTTATTATAGTTTAAAAAAGGACATAAAAAGTAGTTCTTTTTAGAAAATAGTTTTTCTAAATATATAACTATTTTAACAAAACTTATACATTTCATTATAAATATGTTTTATATATGTAAAAACATTATAAATAAAATTTAAATGCTATTTTTTACTATTTATATTACAATATTTAATTGATAAATAAATATATCGTTTAAATAATTATAATACTAGTGTGTTGTTTCGTAGAAACTCAATTTATGTATAATGCAAGTCAAGTCGGTGTTGCATGAAATATAATCTATTAAATTAATTTAAAGAGATAACATACTATGAAATATTGGGGTGTCACATTATCCCCTCCTTAAATAAATTGTTTCCTCACAATTTTAAATTGTTCTTCAAAAATAAAATGTTGAAAATAGAAATTACCTTTGTAGAAAACCCACATTGAAAATAGGGTTAATAAAATTTACTCTTAAAAAGAGGGAAAGTGAAATGAAAAATTAACCACCAAATTAGGATTTAGAATATGAGAACATTGGTGGAAATTATAGACACATAATTATAGAAAAAATTTAAATATTTATAAGGAGTGATTGAGGTCATCAATCACAAACAAGTGAACAATAAATGGAAAATTGAGATCCTCAAAGCCATAAATCTATGATGATTTAAAATATCATCGGTTCAATAAAACATAAGGTATTATGATAACACATTTGTTTAGGTACTTTTTTTGAAGTGGAGGGATTAATTTACTATCAAGATAAGAACTCAAGAAAACATACTTGATATCATTACCTGTCATAATCATATTCTCATCATTTGGTTGTGCTTTGATCTATTTTCAATTCATCCCTTAAACTAGGAAATGAATGTTTAAAAATTATTTTTTTACACCTAAAGATCATTTGATAAATCATAAGGTCCACAAGTATTCCCTTAATCTGCTAAATTTTTTCTGAAATCCAAAAGGTTAGGTTAATGTATCCAATGAATCATACTTTAACCTAAAAACAAAATATAAAGTGTTTAGCTTACTCAATTACAACCTTTATTATTATCCAAAATACTTGTTTCCAAACTCATAGTCCGAAAATTTTTGAGGAAGGTCAACATAACATAATGAAGATCTATTTTTTCGCATAACAACATGTGAATTCCTTCATCATTTATTCTATTAAATCATGGTAACAACCTGAATTACCATAAAAACTTATTTGAATATGTATGTACATCCTTATTCCTTTTGTAAAACATAGAATAATAGATATATTACTTAAATCCATAAATGTTGAAAACTCCCAATAATGAGGGTATAAAATGCTCTTTGAAAAAACCATTAATAAGTTCCAAGAATGTAAATAATATCCAATATACTTTATCCAAATCAATTATCTCTTATTCCAAACTCATTATATTAGTTTGAGAAACATATTGTGGGTTATATTTCTCCCAACCATATATTTTCCAAAATGTTTAAATTGAAACTACGTCACTTTACTTGGTACCATACAATCTCAAATCCTTAATGAAATAGTACTGCAGTACAATCCTTATATACCTTATAATTATTATAACTTGTCCATCATTAATACAATACTAAAATGACACAATTATTTAATAAAAACATAAGAACACTAATCATTCCTATTCATTTGTGGTATTATCATAACTTGATTATTATCTAATAGAATCATTTGGGTTATACTTTGATGATTCAGACATTGATTCGTGTAGTGTCCCAGCTCCTTACAGATGAAGCATTGTACATTTGAAACTGTTTTCTTACCCATGTAATCACAAAATTGGTGTCTTTTTTCTCCACACTTATAACAAATTCTCATTCCCTTCAAGCATTTACCAAGGTGATTATTTACATAGTTATCACATGTGGTAAAATCCTTCTTTCCCTTCTTCCCTTTATCCATATTTTATCCATTATCCTCTTCTTCTCTTGCCTCCCTTCAAATCCATAGGACTCAGAGAATTTATTACTTATCTTATTATCACATGATATTATTTCTTCATATGATTATAATAAATGGGAGAATATTTCCCTTCTAAATGTTTGATTAAGACCATGAAAGATATGATACTTATTACTCTTTGTATCATACATATTGTTGGAGTTATTATTCCTTCTACTAGGCTCCATTTATAAATGAAGACATATACTAGGTTAGATCATATCATAATTTATTATCCAAAAACTAGAAAAAATCTCAACATTAAATTAATATTTTCACACATCTAGTCTCATAATAATAAAAATGGTTTCTTTGCTGACATATTTACTCATAAATACTTCATAATGGTTTATAAAGAAAATGTGAATTGTCCTAAGAATATCCCTCAAGAGTGTCAAATTAGTTGCATAGTAAGGCTCGTTGTTGTGTACTAGGTTACCCCGAGTCATGCACGGAACACCTTGTCAGAGTTTTCACCCCATTGTACATCTGTTCTAGAACCACTTCCATGTGTAGTATCTAGACAGAGATTTAATGTTTGAAATATCCACGTAATCCATACTTTACCAAAATTCTAGGGGGTTCTTCTATACTTATCCTCAAAGTCTATCTTCGGTTTATTATCCCTAATCTAAGTTTTCTAATTCTATTTCCAAGGTTGTTTCTAAACTTTCTATGATACCAAATGTAACGTCCGGACCCTAGAAGCCCATAGATGGGGCCTTATTTTAATACATTGGCATGATTATAATGAATCAAGTCCTGAAGGACTGATCAGTTTATCATTCTAGTAAAATAGATTACATACATGAACTTTACATTAGAATTTAGAACATAAAATACGGTATAGATAATCCTTTGAAAACATCATTATTGCACTAGCTTACCCCTTTATATCAATCATAATACACTTCTTGGCATCCTAGAAAAATAAAAAATAAGAAAGGGATGATCTTAGATGCTCAGTAAGGGTAAATAATTCAGCAGAAGCTATAAACTTTTAAGGCAATATGTATAATAAAAATATAAGCCTTTTAAAACATAAACATTGAACATAATATGGTAAAATATGTAAAACATTACCATATAAAAATGCATATGGATATTCTACTAGTCGAATAATCATATGTAATAACTAATTTCATAATGATGGAATGCATAATATTGGACATAATAACTACTACATCAAGGCCTTATCCCAAGACCATTCAAAAATATTTTGTCAAGGCCTTGTGCCAAGACACTAGTTTGTCCCATGAGACGTACCTATGCATCAAGGGGATATAGTAGGACTTTCCCATCACTTACTAAGTCCAATTCATTCCACATATGAAAAAGGTGAAACATAACATAATCATTTGTATTAAAACTAGCATATGAAATGCCAATACTTTAACCATAAACCATAAATGGTATAAAAATAGAACATCCACAGTCAAACATATCATAACTCATTCAATACAATATGGATGATTTTATTTTAATAAATCAACCATAATCAAGAATAATATCTAGTAAAGGATGTTGACATAGTTGAAAATGATCAGTAAAAACCCTTTGAGAGAAATATCACTTTTTCATGAAATAATTTAAAAGTTACACAATCTATAAAGTAATTCATTTAAAATATATTTTTGAATCAAATTTTCACATACCAATTTGAAACATTTTATGATAATTAACAATTTAAAACAATCATTTCCATATAAATAAATCCCTAAAATCATTTTGAAAACTTGGACATTAATTAAATATATTTAGAAAAGTAAATATTTAAAACACTTAAAATGATGATATAGTTAAAGAGTATCTTCCATAAAACCTTTAAATAATGCTTTTGAAAACATTTTTATGAAACATGGAAATGGATGATAAATATTTCCCAGTAAATACTTACACATAAACAATCTTGGATAATAATGAGATTGAGGAATTAACCCTTACCTTGTACTTTACTTTGGTTGAGGGTACGTTTAACCTCTCGTATAATGACCATAGTGTGTTATTAAATTATAAAATAAAAATATTCATATTTATGATATCATACATGATTCATGTATGACTTTATACTACCCATTTAATAATAATTTCTATGTTAAAGTAACATTTCGGGTAATTATCTCTTTCTTTATTGTACGTGTTTTAATTTGTTATTCTTGATCATATCACTTATATAATTATTTAATTACTTCCAAAATATGAAAAATTATTTATATATAATATATATTAAGAATATAAATATGTATAATATATTTATATATGAAATGGAATACACCTTTTATGGAGATGGTAGGTCGTACGTACGCATACACGATATTTCTGTTTTCATATCGTATTGAATGGAAGTTAGTGAATGAGATATATGTAAATAAATATATATATATATATATATATATATTTACTGTAGCATTATTATGTCATATATTACATACTTATTAATAATATGTTTTTTTATAATCATTGTTTAATGGAGAACGTGTAAATGAATCTCATCGCGTCATGGAGACGGTAAGTCGTACATACGCAAGAGCGACGATATCATTACCTTAATGATAAAATGGTATAGAATTGGATGGTATATTAATTATAAAAAAACATTATCATGTTATGTTAATTATTTATATACATTATACTCATCATTATATCTATCCAAATAACATAATGTTGAATAAAAAATTACACCACGACGTGGAGACGGTAAGCCGTACGTACGCACGCATGGTGAATTTTTCATTCATAGGATAGATAGAATAATGAATATGGTTATAACATATTTATAATGACATCTCGTAATGTAGAAGGTACTGTATTTATTATTTTATTATGTAAATAATAAATAAAGAGTAAGTAGAAGTAAAAAAGAACTTTGGAAGAAGTGATAAAATAATTACCTCTTCTTCGGGTGCTTCCATTTGATTTGAACAAAATGGATTTATAGGTTGGATTTATCATAAAATTAAGCACTCTAGGTTGAAGTCAAGGTATTTTGGAGGATATTTGTGTAGGGTTTGTCCGTTTCAAATGTCTTTTGAGGTGTGAATTTAAGATAAGGGGAAGTACCCTTTTATAAGAGAGGTGAAGGGCACTTTAGGAAAAGTTTGAAATATTAATTTATTATAAAATTATTTTCGGTTTATAATTGTTAAAAATGGATTTATTTCGAGTATAAGGTGGTTATTGGTCTAAATCCTCTCAAAAAATAGGTTTTAGAAAAGTTTAGGTCACCATAATAGCTTTATCTTTTAGATTTAACTCTTAGTTAAATAGTTTAACTTTTACCATGTATTATTGTATTTTTATAATACATGGTTGATATAGTTACTATAAAATGACAAGATAAACTCAAGTGGTTCATTAATGATATATATAATTATCTAAGTCCTTTGTCTGAATCTTAGATTTTTAGGAATATCATATCATTTAATAAAATAGTATTTGTTTTAAACACTCATTTGTGTCAATTTTGACACTATTTAGTATTTGTTTTTTTTAAAGTCATAAAAACTTGATTACTTCAAAAAAATTATCAACCCTAACATGTCATATGAACCTATAAAATTCATTGATGGTATCAAAATATTCAATTTACATTTATTTTAATATTTATAATATCAATTATTTTAATCTTTCATTAATAAGGTAATTACTGCATCATTATTGCATCATAAATAAATTTAATTATTTAATGTCTAAAATTTTTAAATAAAATAAAATTATGTAGTAAATATTTTATATTTAAAATTAATATTTATAGTTTCTTTTTTCTTATGTATAACCTTATATTAAAAATGGTTTAGTTATTAAAATTTGAATTTAACACTTCTAACTCTTCTTTAAATAAAATATAATAAATGTCATAATCTAACCCAAATGGATCAAAAAGGATATTATTTTTTTCCTAAGGTTGATTTTTTTTGAAAAAAACTTATCCAAAAGAATTAGTACATGTGTTGTGTTAATTTTATATTATTGTAATATTATTTTTTTATTTAATTACCCTACTTACTTTTAATTGTGGTAAAAAAATCAAAAGTACCTATTCACAAAAAAATTATTTTCATCCTATTGAACCACATTTTACTTAATGATGAAAACCATGTCTGTTAAATTTTTGAAATTCAATTCAAAAAAGTGGTAAAATTAAGTTTTATGTAAATTTTCAAATGTCTCTAGAAGGTTGGTAAAATACGTTAAAAAGTTCAATAAACTTTATATATCTAATATTATTATAAAATGAATCCAATGAATTAAATTATAATAATATATTTATTATATATCTATTTTTAATTTAAGATCAATTTCAATTAAAAATAATTATTTAAATGAAAAGTTCAGTTTTTATGTACTATGTAGTATTTTTCACTATTCATCAAAATTGAATGTTTTCAAAAAAAATCCAAAAAATCAACCTAACCTAATTTTTATATTCCGAATTAAAAAATGAATTTTATCTTACCAAATTCAATTTTTAAGAGTGTTTAAAATTAATTTTATTATTGTTCACAAAAGAACATAAAAAGTAGTTCGTTTAAGAAAATAGTTTTTCTAAATATATATCTATTTTAACAAAACATATACATTTCATTAAAAATATGTTTTATTTATGTGAAAACATTATAAATAACATTTAAAATTTATTTTTTTACTATTCATATCAAAATATTTAATTGATAACTAATTATATCATTTAAATAATTATAATACTAATGTGTTGTTTTGTAGAAACTCAATCTTATGTATAACGCAAGCCAAGTAGGTGTTGTGTACAATATAGGCTATTAAATTACATTAAAGAGATAACGTACTATGAAATATTGGGTTGTTACACCTTGTGTAACTTGTAAACAAAGGAAAAATAGCATCCCATCAATCATTGACATTTCAAACTCACTTTTCATTAATTTAGAAAACTGTCTGCATTGTGCTTCATCTGATCCACCAAATATTATGTCATCGACATAAACCAACACCATTATCCTTTGATTATTTTCATTATTGACATAGATATTGTAATTAACTCCACCACACTAAAAACTGAGATTCTTCAAATACTGATATGGTCTTGAATACCATGCCCTTGATGCTTACTTCAACCCATATAGCACCTTATTCATCTGTCAAACTTCGTTCTCATCTTCATGAATGAGAAAACCATCTGGATTATCAATATACACTTCTTCTTCCAGGAACCCCAATCAAAAATTCAGACTTGACATCCATCTAGGAAACTTTGAATTTATGTTTCACTACAATGGCCAAAAATAATCGGATTGTCTCTATCCTTGCAACAAGTACAAATATCTCATCGACATCGATACCCTCAATCTGGGAGGAACCTTCTCACACTAGTAGTGCTTTTTCGAATCATTGTTTCATATTGTTATGAAAGACCCATTTATTCCAGAAGACATTCTTATCTGTTGGCCTCAAAACAATCTCCCATGTTTTATTCTTCTCAATCTGTTCTATCTCATCATTCATTTCCTAAACTCAGTTTTCATCTCCAGCTGCATCAGAAAAATCTTTAGGCTCTACTTGGGATAGGAAAGATTCTTACTACTATGTCTTCATTTTTCTTGTTTTAATAAGCATTGTATTATCACCAATGATATATTTCCTATCAATTTTATCTTGACTCTTTGGATTCATCATAGATACATACTTGATGTATTCTTTTTCATCATTAGTGTCTTCTTATGAGTCAGGATCTTCTACTTCTTCTCCCCGTATGATGCTTTCCTAGTCATCACTTTTATCAGGAAAGTGTTCACTGTGTTGTTGAATATTCTCTTCATTTTACACTATAGTGACATCATTGATCTCAACTACTTTTCCCAGCCTCTTATTAAAGCATTTATAAGCATTGCATTTTCCTGATTAGCCAAGGAATGTCCCCTCATCTCCATGTGACTCAAATTTCCAATGTTTTTCATTATTGTGAATAAAGAAATTACTTCCAAATATTTTGAAGTATTTTAATGTTGGCTTATTTTCATTCCACATCTCATACAGAGTCTTTCCTTCCTTCGAACACAATGGAGCCCTGTTAGAGATGTGAATTGATGTCAAGACTGCCTCCTTCCAAAAGTTCTCTGGTAGGTCTTTTTTGATGAGCATCATTCTGTCCATATTGTTGATGATCTGATTTGTCATCTCAACCACTACATTATGTTGAGGAATTATAACTAAAGAAAATTGATGCCTTATACTTTGTTTCTTGAGATAGTCCTCTACTTTACTGTTTGTGAATTCCATCCCATTATCAGTATGAAACTTCATAATTTTGTGTTTAGGAATCCTTTTTCATTCCCTCTAATATTGTTTTATGCAACTTAACACATTAGACTTTTGGGAAATGATAAATACACATTAAATTCTACTATAATCATCAATGAATATAACATAATATTTATTTCCATCAATGTCTCTTGGTGAGATAGTCCCAAAAACATCACCATGCACCAATTCAAGTATTATTGTTGACTTATGTTCCTTTTCCTTGTATGTCTTTCTAATGATCTTCCCTTGTTAAAATATATCTAATGTATGAGTGTGATCATGTGATAATTTAGGGAGGTCTCTAGCTGCATCACACTTTTCCAAATCTTCTAGGGATGGTTAACATAGATAACCAAGTCGTTTATGACATAACTTGTTTTCTTCTTCTCTAGATAAAAGAAACATATCTTCTTCCCCACTTATAATGTGTAGATTTCTCTTTTTTCTTTTTACCTATAGAAAAACTTCATTATATCTTCCTTTGGTGGTACACATTTTATTAGTAAATCTTATAGAATTCCCTAAGTCACATAGTTGACTGATGCTAAGCAATTTGTGACTAATACCTTCTATTACAAAGACATCATCACGTCTCATTTCTTTTCCCCCAAACCTCTCCTTCCCTGAGCCAATTATCTTCAGGCCTTCATCATTTCCAAATTTGAAAACTCCTTATTTATTATATTTTATTCCTATAACAAGATCCTTATTGCATTTCATGTGGGATTTGCACCCACTATCAAGGATCTATACACTAGAATGATATGATACTTTAATGACAATTTCAGCAACCACAACCTTCTCACATATCTTTTTCTTAATCCATGTTTTTGACTTCATACTCGGTATATATTGGATATTTTGATCTTCCTTGGAGTATGATGGATCAGCTTCATCCTGTAGAGCTTCAAATCAATTTTTTATTTTCATATCACTTGTTGGTTCTTTGATTTTCTATTTGCGGACACTTTGGTTTTGTTTTGGCACATTACCTTGAATGGTTGATTTACAATATCTAGCCATGTGTCCAAATCCTCTACACCAAAAGCAATGTCCCTTGAAATATATTCTAGAGTATCGAGATATGTTTGGCTTCCATTGTTGTTCTTGTGCCCTTCTATATCTCTTAAATATAGAACACACATTTTGTGAATGTCTCATCTTTCCACAGTAATAGAAAGTGATGTAGGGTTAATTCTTGTATGTCACTTCTATACTTATGGTTGTCCCTTGGGTTCTCTCCATCTTCTAATTCTACTACGTACCCAAATCAATCTTTAGTATCAAAGAATATGTTTGCGGTCTGACTTCAACCATGACTTATTTTTGTTTATGATCATGCCCCATATTATCCTTATCATTTAGATTCGTTTGTTTCTTCGATTTTTTTAGATCTCTATGCTCTACTTTCAACTTTTCCATCTTCTGAGTGATCTGCTTTTCCGATGTCATATTGGGAGTCATGATTTTTTCTTGATCCTTAACTTTCCATCATAGACCGACAACATCTTCTTAAAATTCTTTAATGTGTTTTATTTGATCTTTCACTGTGTTATTTAAACCATCAATCTCCCTTCTCTGTTCTTAAACCTTGAGTTTGTTCTCAATAACTGTTTGTGAGTCCACTAGAAATTAAGACTTTATCTTCTCAATTTCTTCCATTAAATCATAATTATCATCATCATATGGTTGTATATGGAGTTTGGCATTATGAACCACTTTATTGTATTTCTTTGTTTTGGATCTCCAAACATCTATCTCCTCACAAGATGCTTTTAGTTTAGCCTCCATATCAATTAATCCATCAATTTCTTCCTAAACAATGTTGGTTTCTTCCCTTTTCTGAGCACTACCGACAACCTCCACCATAGTATTTTCTCCACGATCTTTGCAGTTTTCTATATATTCAACCTTTTCAACCTCTGATTCATCTAAACGGTCACATTATTGTGAAATAAGATTCTTTTTCATGAAGAAATATCTGTTAAAATTTTTCTTTCATTTCACGTAGGCTGAAGACTTCTTCATAGGTATTTCAAATTCATCCTCATCATCTTCTTACATATTTTTGGGACATCTTGATACAAGTTGAAAAACATTTCCACATCTAAAGAAATCAAGAGGAAGTTTCTCCTTGAACTTTCCTTTTCCTCTTTATTGATTTGAATAAAGGAATGACATCACCTCATCTGTATCTTCTTATTTCTGAGAATCTTAAATAGTGATATTCAACATGGCCTTGAATGCCAACTCTTTAGATTTCCCATTTCCCGCATCGTTGTTATCATCATTTCTCATTTCATATGCCACAAGGGAACTATGAATGTTCTCTAGTGTTAGATCTTTTGGATCTCTATATTCAAATACTAAAACATTCAGATTGAACCGAGGTGGAAGTTTCTTAAAGATACGCTTCACAATATTTATATCTTCAATAACATCTCCAAGACCACGCATGTCTTCCACTATAATATTTACCCTATCAAAGAATTCATCAACTGACTCATTTGGGTTCATTTTTAGATCTTCATACTTGTTCCACAGAACATGCAGCTTTGCCTCTGACCTTTGAATCACATTCATATATATTCAATAGATTTTTCTACATTGTATGTGATGTTTTAAATGACATCACCTTCGTATATATTGAATTACATAGGGATCCCCCTAAATAATTGATTTATTTGGAGTTAATATCGATTTCCATTCTTTCAGCATCTGATAAAGAACCACTATTGATATTGGATGAAATACCATGCATCATTGTTTTAAATACAATCATTCCTAAGGATCATAAGTATTATTTCAACTAATTCTTCCATAGTTGAAAATTATTCCCATTGAATATCAGAATCCCTTTGTTATTGATCACCTCTATATAGAGATAAATACGGATATTAACCTCTCCCTATGATACCAACTGTTAGGTCCACTAGGTCAAATCCTCTAAGAGGGGGGTGAATCAGGGTATGATAGATTAAAACAACTAAACCTTTTTATCTTATTTAATTTTTAAATGAAACTCGCTTCTCTCTCTTTCTCATAGAAAGGTATGAAAAGAAATTAAATCATGCACAAGACACAATGATTTTACTTGGTTCACCCTCACTAGGCTACGTCTAAGGAGCATACAACGATGATGTGCTGATGTAACCAATACACTAAAAGTGCACTATCATTTACAATGTTTGAAGTGGACTCACTATCCCTCCTCATTTACAACCAATCACAATTTTAAAGCTCACTACTCTCTCAACTGAAGTGTGATCACTGCTTCTTCATAAGATATACTCACATTTTATATACTTGTAGGTCCCTTCATTATCTCAAATGAATGCATCATCCACTGTATGTAGATGCTCTAATGATATACCACTTTCATCCACTAATGAATACCACTTTACCACAAGTTTACTGGGATACTCCAAATCTTTTGTGAAACCCTTATTGGGCCTTACATGGAAAACCTCCTCTTACATGCAACTTCAATCTTATGTGCAACTACAATATTACACTCAACTTCCTTAGCTTGCATGCAACTTCAATTATTTCACACAACACACTTTGCACAAAATTCTTACGTGGTCTGGATCTCAGATTCTATCTAAGTGTTTAGCTACCTAGAATGATGGTCGTTACCTCTTATTTATAGGCATAACTGACCCATGTGCGGAAGATCTATAGTGTCACACATGATTCCCTCTATGCACGAAAAACCCAATTTGACATCGCATTAGGCGTGCAAGTTTCTTTCACACAACCTCATCTTTCTCACACATTTCCCAATATATTTCAAACTCCATGCATTTTCCATATTTCAACATTTTGATACTGAAACATTCCTTGCGTTAAAGTTTCCATACTATCTTCTATCTTTCATGCAACTTTTCCAAAAACACCTTTCTCTATTTTCCCGATTTTGAGGCCCAAAAATTTTCCAAACACTGGAAAATGGTGCCACCTTATATCTATAATTTTTTACTACCTCTGGATCATCCATTCTAATTTCATGGTTATTTGTCAAAAAATATTGTCAATGATACCTTTAGAACCACACAACTGACCTTGGAAACCCTCTTTATCAACAAACACAATCAACCCAAAAATGATTCAATGTTACCTTGATGGATTGTTTCCCAACAATCTACACCATTGGGTTTGTGGAAAACTCTTTCATAAAATGATACCACATTATAGAATCAACCATCATCTACCACCATTCACGTCATGCAATTAAGATAGTGATCAAAAATTTACTCAACACATACTCTAAGCCCACATGAGCAATGCTTGGCATGAGAAACATAAGTATAATGAAAAGTTCTTCAATGAATCACTTCATTCCTGACACTAATTCTTGAAACCAAACAACTAATTTCATCACGAACCTTAGCTGTTGTGATATATAAACTTTGATCGATCATGTATAGCATCATCAAATTTAATACTCCCCATTTCTTATTTCTCCCCTTATCTCTCTACTCCAACTATCACAGCTTATCCCTGTGTCTTGAATAATACATTTTCTCCTATTTAATAGTACAACTTCTCCCCATTTTTCAATGAACTCAAAGGTCACTCCTTTATAGACTATAATAGGGTAAAAACACACAGATCAATACATTAGGGAAAAACACACCATACCTTGGGGAGAGGGGGGTCTCACATCCACACTTTTTCAAGTACATAGAGTCGACTAAACTCTCAAATACAGTCTATGCCTCTCAAAAAGTTATTTGGGTAAGGCCTTTTTCATAATCTCTATAACCAATAGTTTTATAGGAACATACTCCAACTTCACAAGACCTTGCTCCACCTTCTCCTTTTTATAATGATATTTTATTTCAATGCACTTTGTCCTTGAGTGATGGACTAGATTTTTTTTAAGATTGATATCACTTGAATTATCATAATGGATTTTGATCAGAGACTTCACTTCAACTCCCATATCATCAAACTACTGCTCCATCTACAATAACTGCATGCAAGACTGAGTGGTCGCAATATACTCAGTTTCTGTAGTTCTTAATGAAATGAAATATCTTTTCTTGCTTATTCAATCAATACACACTCTTCCAAGATATAAATCACCACTTGACATTAATTTCCTATCATCTGTTGATCTTCCTCAATATGCATATGTATATCCCAATAACTCTTTTCGATATTTTTCATTATACATCAAGCTGAAGTCAATTGTGATCTTGATATAATAAATATTCCTTTCACTACAATCATGTGGATTTTCTTGGGATTTCTATGATACCACGCTTCTTGACATGTGTCAAACACAATATATGGTTGTGTTTTTGTTAATTATAATAGGATTCCAATGATCTTTCTATATTCTGTGAAATTATCCATTTTTCCTTCATCATCGCTTGATAGTTTCATCTGGGTATCCACCAGAGTCCTCATCTCCTTGGAATTTTCCATTCCAAATATTCTCAAAATCACCTTGGAATATTTATATTGTGAAATAAATGTGCCATTCTATCCTTGTGTTACATGTAAACCAAAAAAGATGTCAGTTTACTGATCATTGACATTTCAAACTCACTTTTCATGAATTTGGAAAACTGTCTGCATTGTTCTTCATATGATCCACCAAATATTATGTCATCAATATAAACCAACACCATTATCCTTTGATTAATTTCATTATTGACATAGAGATTGTAATCAAATTTACAATGCTAAAAACTGAGCATCTTCAAATATAGATATAGTCTTGAATGCCATGATCTTGGTGCTTTCTTTAACCCATATAGCTCCTTCTTCAGCTGACAAACTTTGTTCTCATCTTCATAACTAAGAAAAGCATCTAGTTTATCAATATACACTTCTTATTCCAGAACCCCATTAAAAATGCGGACTTGACATCCATCTGGAAAACTTTTGAATTTTTGTTTCACTACAATGGGAAAGAATAATATGATTGTCTCTGACCTTGTAATAGGTGAAAATGTGTCATCGATATTGATACCATCAATTTGGGAGTAACCTTTTCAAACTCGTCGTTCTTTATTTCAAACCACTGTTCCATCTTCATTCATCCTTCTACAAAAGACCCATTAAGTCCTAGTGAAATTATTATTTATTGTCCTTGAAAACATCTCCCATGTTTGATTCTTCTCAATCTGGTCTAGCTCATCATTCATTGCCTGAACCCAGTTTTTATCTCCAACTATATCAGTAATACATTTAAACTCTACTGAGATAGGAAAGATTCCTACTATAATGACTTCATTTTTCTTTTTAGAATAGGACCTGTATGATCGCCAATGATATTTTTCCTATCAATTTCATCTTGAATCTTTGACTTCATTGTAGATACATACTTGATGTCTTTTTTTCATCATCACTATGTTCTTCTGAATCAGCATCTGACACTTATGCTCCCCCTGTGTTTCTTTCCTCCTCATCACTTTCATCATGAATTTGTTCACTATTTTGTTTAATATTCTATTCATTTTCCACTACAATGAAATAATTTCTCTCAACTAATTTTCCCAGTCTCTTATTAAAGAATTTATATGATTTTATTTTTCCTTAGTAGACGAGGAATATCCCTACATATCTACGTGACTCAAATTTCTTGTGTTTTTTTATTGAGAATAAATCACTTACTTACAAAGATTCAGAAGTATTTTAATGTTTGACTCTTTCTAATTAAAATATTATAAAGAGTCTTTCCTTTATTTGAACACAATAGAGCCCTGTTAGAGATATAAACTAATGTTAAGACTGCCTCCTTTCAAAATTTCTTTGGTAGGTCTTTTTCAATAAGCATCATTCTGGTAATATTGTTGATGATATGATTTCTCCTCTCAACCACTCCATTATACTGAGGAATTCTCACTGAAGTAAATGGATGCCTTATCCTTTGTATCTCGAGATATTCCTCCACATTACTGTTTTTGAATTCCATACCATTGTTAGTATGAAACTTCATAATTTTCTGTCCAAGCATCATTTTATATTCCCTCTGATACTCTTTTATGAAACTAAACACATTGGATTTGTGGGAAATGAAAAATACTTATTCCATTCTTCTATAATTTCCAATGAACATAACATAATATTTATTCCCATCAATGGATCTTGGTGAGATAGGTCCACAAACATCAGTATTCACCAATTCAAGTACTCTTTTTAACTTTTTTCCTTTTCCTTTTACATCTTTCTAATGATCTTCCCTTGTTGAAATGCATCACACGTATGGGTGTGATCACATGATAGCTTTGGGAGGTCTTTAGCTACATCACACTTAACTAGATATTCTAGGTATGGTTGACATAGATGACCAAGTATTTATGCCATAACTTTTTTTCTTTCTATCTGGATGAAAGTCACATATCTTCTTCCCCACTTATATGGTATAGATTTCCCTTTGTCCTTTTTCCTTGTAGAAAAACAGCACCAACTCTTCCTTTGACGATACACATCATTTTAGCAAATCTTATAGAATTCCTTGAGTCACATATTTGACTAATGCTATGAATGTTGTGACTAAGACCATCTACTACTAAGATATCAGCATGTCTCATTTCTTTTCCCCCAAACATGGCCTTCCCCAAGACAATTATCTTCAGGGCTTCATCATTTCCAAATTTGAAAACTCTTTATTTTTCATATTTTATTCCTGTAACAATATCCTTATTACCTTTCATATAGAATGTCCACCCACTGTTAAGGATCCATACACCAGAACAATCTAATTATTTAAGGGAAATTTTAGCAACCACTGCCTTTTCATATCTCTTCTTCTTGATCCATTTTTTTGACTTCATACTTGATATATATTTTAAATATTTATCTTTCTAGGAGTATGATAGACCAGATTCATCCTATAGAGCTTCAAATCAATTTTTCATTTTTATCTCACCTGTTGGTTCTTCGATTTGCTGCTTACGACCACTTTGGTTCTATTTTGGTACATTCCCTTAAATGGTTGACGTACAATATCTAGATATGTTTCCAAATCCTCCACACCAAAATAAATGACCCTCAAAACATATTTTAGAGTATTGGGCTATGTTTGGATGCCACTATTTTTCTTATTCCCTTTGATATCTCCTATCTATAGAACACACATTTTGTGAATGTTCTATATTTCCACAGAAACAGCACCTGGTGTAGGGTGAATTCTTGTGTGTCACTTCTGTATTTATGGTTGTACCTTGGGTTCTCTACATCTTATGATTCTACTCTATACCCAAATCAATATTCAGTCTCAAAACATATGCTTGTAGTCTGACTTCAACCATGATTAATTTATATTTATGATCAAGGCCTATACGAGTCTTATCATTTAGATTTGTCTATTTCTTCTATTTTTATGGACCTCTATGCTCTAATTCCAACTTTTCCATCTTTTGAGTGATCTAATTTTCCGATATCATATTGGTAGTCAAGAGTTTTTCTTGATCCTTAACTTTACATCACAGACCGAAAACTTCCTCTTCAAGTTCTTTAATGCTTATTATTTGATCTTTCACTATGTTATTTAAACCAACAATCTCCCTTATTTGTTCTTCAACTTTAATTTTTTTCTCACTAACTATTTGTGAGTCCACTGGCAATGAAGACTTGAGCTTCTAAATTTCTTTCATTAAATCAGACTTCTCTTCATCTTGCTGCTACATGTAGAGTTTGGAATCCTGAATGACTTTGTTGGATTTCTTCATTTTTCCTCTCCAAACATCAATCTCCTCAAGTGATTCTTCTATTTAAGCCTCCATATAAAATCATCATTCAATTTCTTCCTAATCAATGTTTGTTTCTTCCCTTTTTTGAGAAATATCAACAATCGCCGCCATAGTTTCTTCTCCATGATCTTTGTAGTTTTCTATATCTTCAACATTTTCAACCTATGATTCATCTCAACTGTCATGTTCTTTTGAAAGAAGATTCTTTTTCTGGAAAAATTTCTCTTAAAATTTTTCTTTCCTTTCAAATAAGTCGAATACCTATTCATAGAGATTTAAAATTTATCCTAATCATATTCATGGAGCTTCTTGGGGAACCTTGATGCAAGATTGACAACCTTTCCACATCTAAATCAAGCAAGTGGAAGTTTCCCCTTTAAAATTATTTTTCCTCTTTGTAGATTTGAAGAAAGGAATGAAATCACCTCATCTGAATATTTTTATTCCTGAGAATCTTCAATAGTGAGATTCTCCATGGCCTTGAATGCCACCTATTTAGATTTCCCCTTTCTACAGCATCGTTATCATCATTTCTCATTTCATATTCCACAAGGGTACTATGCAAGTTATCTAGTGTCAGCTCTTTCGGATCTCTATTTTCCAATACTGAAACTTTTAAATTAAACTAAGGTGTAATTTTACTCAAGATAAACTTTACAACCATTATATCTTCAATAAATTCTACAAGACCTCACATGTCTTCCACTACAATATTTACCCTGTCAAAGAATGCATCAATAGACTCATTTGGGTCCATTATTAGATCTTCATGCTTGTTCCATAGAACCTTCATCTTTTCCTATCTGACCTTTGAATCACCTTCATATATATTCAACAGCATTTACCACATGGCATTTAATGATTTACATGACATCACCTTCATATATATTTCATTATATAGGTCTCCCCCTAAAGCATTTATTACTTTTGTGTTAACATCCAATTCCCTTATTTTATTTATTGATAAAGCGCCACTATTGATATCGGTAGGAATACCATGCATCACTATTGTAAAGACATTCATTCCTATGATTCGGAAGTAGTGTTGCATCTGATTCTTCCATAGCTGAAAATTATTTCCGTTAAATATTGGAATCCATTTGTGATTGATGACCTCCATAGAGAGATAAATAATGATATTAACATTTCCCTATGATACCAATTATTAGATCTACTAGGTCAAATACCCTGAGAGGGGGGCTGAATCAGGGTATTACATATTAAAACAACTACCACTTTTGATCTTGTTTCATTGTTAAATGAAAATATCTTCTCCCTCTTTCCCATAGAAAGGTATGAGAAAAAATTAAATCATGCACAAGACACTACAATTTTACTTGGTTCACCCTCACTGGGCTACGTCCAAGGAGAATGCAATAGTGATGTGCCAATGTACCCAATCCACTAAAATCACACAACTACTTACAATGTTTGGTGTGGACTCACTGTCCCTCCTAGTTTACAACCAATCACAATTTAAAATCTCAATGTTCTCTCAACTGAAGTGTTCTCACTACTTCTTCATAAGATCCAACCATAGTTTATAAACTTGTAGGTCCCTTTATTATCTCAAATTAATGCATCCTCTACTATATGTATATGCTCTATTGATGTACCACTTTCATCCACTAATGAATACCTCTTTATCATAGATGTACTGGGAAACTCCAAATATTTATTGAAACCCTTACTGTGCATTATGTGCAAGTTTTATGCCTTGTATACAAAACCTCCTCTTATGTGAAACTTCAATCTTACGCATAACTCCAATATTATGTGCAACTTTCTTAGCTTTCATGTAACTCCAATTCTTTCTCGCAACTCCCATTGCATGAAATTATTATGTGATCTGGAGCTCTGATTATCTCTAAATGTTTAGCTACCTAAAATTAGGGGTCACCACTATTTTATTTCCACCTTCGAACCCTACATGGAAGATTAAAACCAATGTACAACATTACCTTTATGCTTGTAAAACCTATTTTGACATAGCATTGGGAGAGAAAGTTTCTTTCACACACATTTCCAAATCATTAGTTCACTTCATACCATTTCCATATTTTGACATTCTAATCCTGAAACATGCATTGCTGTCGATTTTTCATACCATCTTCAATAGTGTGCACAAATTCCTTTTCCAAAAAACACCTTTATCCATTTTCCCAATTTTAAGGCCCAAAAATTTGGCAAACCCTAGAAAACAGTGTCACCTTGTATCTGTTCTTTTTGTACCACCTCTAGATCATCCATTTTTTCATAGTTATTTATCAAAATAGATTGTCAAAAATTCCTATGGAAACACACAACTGACCATGTAAACCCTATTTTTCAATAAATACAATCAACCCAAAAATTCTTCAATGTTACCTTGAGGGATTTTTTCCCAACAGAATGTTCAATTGGTTTCCAAGTGGATCCTCTATCCCACTTATAAAAGGAAACATCATCTCCTCTACACTCCACACATAAAGAACTTTTTGGATTAGAAAATCCATATATAAATCCATTACTTACTTACCTTAACATCTTCTAGAGGAATTGGTTTTATTAGGAAACCATTATAAGAAGTATTTTTTTGGAAAACCAAAATATTTTTTCCAAAGAAGAAGTATCGTTCTTAACCAAAGGCTTTTATTTTATTTCTTATTCCATCTAATTAAAATATTATTAAAACATGAAGATATTATAACATAGGTTTAAACCATATACATATATATTTTTATATTAATGGAATAACTTAAAACCATATCATCTTCCATAAAATGGGAAACAAAATTGTCGATCATGTGCATGGGAGACTACCGCCTTGTGAGCTAATGTAATTCATTTTTCATCACCACCTCTCACATCATGATTTAATGATTGATTTAAAATATTTATATGATATTTATAAAATAATTACACTTATAAAATTATAATATAACGTCTACCTCCCTACCTTCTAATACGTTGAAAAATGATAACGTCACTCGTGCATACATGTGGACTACTGCCTCCAACAAGCAATGTGATACATTTTTTTCATTTTATATTGAAATGGATAATAATAAGGATATATTAAATTAAAATATATTATATATTTCATATAAAATTTATTCTTTAATTTTTAATTATAATTTACATTTCTTTCATTACATCTGTCCAAAAATTTGAAATAGTGTTCATGCATACGTACGACCTATCGTCTCCATAACCAGTGTAAATTATTTTTCTATCTATAATTAATATAAATGATACTAAATATGTATATAATTATATTATATAATATTTATATAATGATTATGATCTATTATGTGGTGTAACCATAATCAATGTATAATGAGAAACACTACAGAACCAAAACTTACATGAAAAATAAAGAAGTTATCACTCAGAATTGTGATTTTAATAAATAATTATTAATAAATAGGTGGGAAATGGTTATAAGTAAATAATATATTTTATTAAGGGTTTTTAATATATTTATAAAAATATATACTTATAATATAGTATTTAGTAACTTGTAAGAAGGATGTCAGGCCTGAGTTATGGGATTTTCCTCTCACTTTTATTTTTGTGAGAAAGACATCATATTCACCACTTTATTAATTTATTTTATATATATTATTCTAATAAATTTATATTATGATTAGTAATATAGTAATTATAGGTATTCACATATCCATATTAGGTTAAATATTTTCATTAGGTTTTTATTTTAATTTTACCAAAGTGGTAATGGTTTTATGTTATAATCTCATTGTTTATTGGGATTGATTATATTATGTTTTTGATGATGAATTATTGTGGTCTATATCTAAATATACTCATTAAATTTATTCTCCTATGGTAATTTCTAGAAAATACATGTATTCCTTCCATTTTCCTCCTTTTAAGAAAAAAGATCACAAAATAATGTATTTAAGGGAAATCAACTCTCTTACTCTCTTTGGTCAGGAATAAATTATCTTCCATGTCCGTGTTTTCTAAATATGTTTTAAATAATGTTTTAGTACATCCCAATGATTTATTAAATACATTTTTACCCTTGTTTTATTTATTGTTCTAAATTTTTTTAAAGGAGTCTTCATTTAATTTTCCAAATGAGGTACTTTTTTAATTTTCTATAATAATGTGAAAAGAATGCTTTATTTTAACTTATATGGTGTGAGAATAATTTCACACAATCATGAACACTCAATTATTTGAAGATTCCATTGTAATAATCCAAATTTATTTACAAATAAAAACATTTTATTAATATTTGGTTATATTTTTAGTTTTAAAAAGTTTATTTTCAAAGTGGAAAGTATATTTTCCTCAAGAATGATTTAATGAAATTTTTAAGGAATTTGTATCCATCCATGATAAAACACTTTAATTTTTATTAAGGTTTATTGGGTATATGATCCAATGGTAACATCTTTATTATATCTCTGGATGGTTTATTATTATGATTATTATTTTTTTATGAAAACATTTATTTTCCATGGGTTATGCTATGATGGATTGATGAAATTTTTATCAAACATAATTTCTTTAAAAGGATTGTGAAACAAATATATGATGAATGTTTGATGATTTTATGGAAAAAATATGCATGGTTTTAATTATGTGAAAAGTTGGCCCAAAATTATATATCCCCCTATTGCATTGGGTAAGGTTTTATATCCCATGATATAACTATGGGAAACAAGTCAATGTGTTTGATACGCTATGGGAAACAAGTAAATTTTATTGATTCGTTATGGGAAACAATTTTTTTCATATTCCACCTAGGGAAACATGTGTTGATATGTGATCAATTATGATTTTATAGTCTCAGTAGTTAATATTTACATATGATATGGTTTCTATACAAATTATGGTTCCTAACTTATATTACATAAAATTATGTTTCATGATTTATTTATAATAATTTCTCACAACTATGATTCATGTATTTTGAAATGATAATGTTTTATTCCATGACTCATGATTAAGTTTTATGATAGATTATGTGTGTACTTTGTATGTTATATTCAAGATATTATACACTTATTCTTATCTTATTGTTTCATATGATCATAGATTGATATCTCCCATGTTTTCCCTTACTAATAATATCGATTCACAATTTCTTTTGTTTCCTTTCTCAAAGTAATGAATAATGGTTTTATGTACGTTATGTCTATGGAGATTACTAAATTTGAAGACCTCTTTAATAGATATTGAAGATCTTTCATAAAATGATAAGACTTTTTTCTATTATTTAAAGTCACTAATCCTTTACGGTCCTTGGTTGAGTATTTATTAAATTTATTGAATATTAATCTAAAAAGATGTAATATTTATGAATAAAAAACTTTGGTTATTATAAATACCATCTCAAGTCCATCTATATGAAACTCAATAAAAAAACCAACGATCAAGATAATTTTCATCGTGCTTTGGTGTAAATCACTAAAAACCATAACACAAATTGAATAAAACCATCATCTAATGGATAGGTTCATGAATGAAGCAATACTAAGGGAGAGATAGACCCGGATTTAATGTGACATTAGAAAAATAAATATCCCCTCTCAAGGGGACATAAATGGATGTGTTCATCATTTAATCCATCCCATACTGCTCCATTAGGAAAAAAGAAAGGGGGGATGATACTCTTATTTTAATTAATAAATTTTATGAGACCACATTCATGGTTTTAAAATGTGGTTTATTCCATGAACCAATAACACAGGAGACCCCCACCCCTTTGCCTCAGAATATCATGTCTAGAGCCCTATTTTGAGGTGTGGATGGACTACAAAGGTTCATTCATACATCTCATTCACACAAAATATCATATGAAATTCTTATAAACACCTCGGGCATACAATGAACCATACACGATGTCCAATAACACCTTTTATGTACATTAAAACACTCAAAATATCATTTTAAGTCTTGGTTCTTGGAATGACCATCCACAAAATAAAAAAATAAAACACCCATCTAATTTTGTAATCTGTCAAACAATGGATATTAAAATTTTTTATTTGATTTATAAATGTTTATTTATAGTTCAAAGACGCCAACATTTTATAAAATTCATATTATAATTTAGAGTAATTTATATTTTAAATACTTAATTGAGAAGATGGTTTTTGGTTAACAAACTTTATACAGCTTGATTCAAATTATATTCCAATGATGATTTTACTTTTTTAAAAACTACATCATCAAAATATTATATCAATTACTTCATAATAAAACACTATGCATAATGGGAATTACATTTTCAAATAAAAATAAAAAATATATCATAATGTTATTTTATTATAAAATATGTTAATTAATTTTTTAGAAGGATAATATTTTCTAATAAAATATTTTCATAAAATATGATAAACCCCATTTAGAAAGTAAATGATCTATATTGTAATTAAAAGTTCATGATAAGGTATTATTTTAGTTTAAAAATTTTATTTAACCATTCATTGCATGTTCTATATAATATTTTGTATGTAATTACATTCAATATGTTACATATTTGTGAATTTATGAGAATGTATGATCTATCATAATCAATTTATTATAACTACTTAATTACTTTGATGATATTAAAAAATTAAAATAGTTATAAAACTATATATATAAAAATAACTATGAATATATTAAAGTATATACAAGTATACATTAAATGAATGAAAAAATGGAATTGAGAAAACATGTAGTCTAGTGGTAGGTGATTCACCCCTATCCCTTTTTTAGTGTGGGTTTTAACCACATGGCCTAACCAACCACAATTTTCTTTCACATGACCATTGGGTTTCCCATTTTCTAATAAAACATGTTAATAAAAAAACTTCCTTCATACTATAAAAATATATAATACAAAAACATCAATTATAAATATGGGTATAAATGTTTGGTTCATATTATTATATATAAATAAATTAATTTATAATTTCAATTTATATTTTTGAAAAATAAAATTAATAATAATATTCATTTTAAATCTAGGATATTATAGTGATGAAGTGAAACTTTTATTAGTGGGGAGGAGTGACATTTTTCTATATACCCATTACTTAATGACTAAGGAATGTTAATTTTTATTGAATATAGATAAAATGTGAAAAAAATACTAGATATAAGTTAATGGGGTAAATAATTCCCTCATACACTCATTTAGGGATAATTTTTCATGATATTTTAGGTTGATACCCCTTAGTTAAATCCATTTATCTCAATTTACCTTAACCGTGGTTGCCCAATTTTTACCTCAGTATCTTATTTTTCAATCAAAAATTAAAATTGACCTTATAATCAAATTTAAACATTCTTATTTCAAATATGAAATACATTTTATTAGATTCAATTTCTAATATTGATTAAAAAAATATGTTAATATTAGTATAAATATCAAATTAAAATAATTTTTTATAGAAATGTATTTTTAAGTATAAAATGGAATTATTCTTCTTACTTAAGATTTTATAACCATTAGATAAATTTTAATTTATATGGTTGTATATATTATCAATAAAATTCATTAAACTCATTATTGAGTAGCGATTAATTTAATTAATTTAGATAAAAATATATTACGCCTAAAAAAGCATCGAAAAAACTAACTCTTTTAAAATTAAATTATTTTACTCATAATTTATGAAAATTTATTATCAAATTGATATTAATTATATTTTATCAATAAATTTGTATAAAAATAGGCATTTCCTTTCTAATTAAATTTATTCTTTAGAAGTAAATTTTATAAAAAATGAAAAATGTTTAAAAATAAACACACTAATGAATGTCTGTATATTTCATTTATTAAATTAATAATCACATGTGTATATCATCCCAACATCTATTTTCTAAACCCCTAAAGATCTTGGAGTATGATAAGAAATAGAGGTAGTTATTTTTGGTGACTCGATCATGGATCATGTAGTGATTTCCATGATCTTGAACTTCTCTCATAGACGATTTCACTCAATTAATACTTGTTGAAAATATTATTGGGTTTGGTTTAGGGTAATCCCTAGTGATTATACTTCTTTTCTAAGCTCAAACAAATTTCCTCATAAGGAATACTTCTACTACTTGATTTCATTACTTCTACTTTCTATATATATTTTATAATGTGGTTACATCTATTTATACACAAAAATTAAATAGTTATGTTATAAAATAACATTTTAACTGAAGATTAATCTTTAATTATTATTACATCCAATTATGGTGTCAATGGTCATATAATCCCAACATACCTAAAATCACAGCATTCATATAAGCCCAATGACCATATATATAATGTCTATATTACATTACCATATATAACCTTAAATGTATCACTAAAAACATTAATTTAATTAATTTAATTCACTCTTGAAATGATTTTTATATTTTTAATATTTTTAATTATTTTCATTATTATAATTAGTGGTATGGACTTAAAAAAACTATAATGATGCATATTTCATGTGTCACGACCCATCCTCGGGGCCCGTGCCGTGACTACCCCAAGCCCGCCTTCCATAGGCCAGGGGCTGGCGACTAGCACCAAGGCGTAAATCCCGGTAAAAAGGGAAGGCATTGCCTTTGTAAAGTAAACAAACACCACAGAGTAGGCAAACGGAAAGTAAACACTAAGAAAAAGCAGAGTACAACTGAAAGTGCGGAAAAGTAAAAGGGCCAGTATACAAACTCAAACTGAAAGTAAAGCCGCTACGCCGAGCTGTCCACTGGAAATCCCACCTGAAGGGTGGGTACAGATAGCTCCACTGCTCCTCAGGTCCCGCCGTCTGCCACGGATCCTACCTGAAGGGTAGGTACAGATAGCCTCCACAACGCTCTCGCCCGTCAACCTCCTCCGAGTGTCGTCTCACCGTGAAGTCCACCTCCGGATACTGACTCGTCGTGTAGTCCACCTCTGGGTACCGTCCAGTCCTCGAACACTCGGCCTCCTTCAGCACTGTCTGTCGTCTGCAACCAACACAACGAGGTGCGGGCATAGCCCGTGCAGGGGTGAGTATAACGATACTCAGTAGGGACCCCGAGACCGTCAAGGTCTCACTAAAATCAACAAGGATAACCACAAAGAAGATCTCAATAGAAAACCTCTTCTTATGTATATTCCCATACATATACCTAAGTTATCAAGTAACTCATCTCAATCACGAGGAAACATAAGGATTATGAAATCAACAGATAACCACTACCCAAGTATATGCCCATACATATACCTAAGTTATCAAGTAACCCATCTCAATCAAGAGGAAACTCAAAGGTCATTGACTCAGCTCAAACCAGGATTTTCATTATCGAAACCGTAACTGCTGAAGAGATCCGTCTCTGGAGTGTACAGTGGTCCTGTCACGACTCCGAGGTACTGCTTACTAACCTAAGACTGCTGAGGTACTCCTCCTGTCGAGTACTGCGGGTTTGCGGCCAACTACCGGGCGCTCCGTCCGCTGAGGGTCTGTCGCCAAATACCGGGTGCTCACCCAAATAGCCTACAGAGGTACTCCTCCAGTCGAGATCTCCGAGGTTCAATAGACCTTTCTAGGTCCACAGCAGGGTAGGCGAGGTGGTTTATCACTTGACCCATCCACCTCAGTTGCACCAGGTGCACGATAACTTTCACGTAACTCAATTGAGGAGATACGTGCTTGATCCTTCACACATCATCGACCTCAGGGAGTTAGACGTCGATGATAGAGCGAAATGCACATAGGTTCCAGTGGGGATCAAGGATAGACAGGAGCAGATCCTATGAGGATGATAGATTCCTTGGGTGCACTTCCTTCGATAGTACAGGAACCACCAGGTGAGCACATGGGAGCGGAAGGCTCAGATGCGTACTCTGTACCGCTTTTGTGACCCTAGTTTTTGATGAAGCTTTACGGGGACGTAAAGCCCTAAGGTGAGAGTAATGTAAAGACCCGTAAAATTCAAGGGAATTTGTTTCTTAATTTTCTTTGGAATTTTACAAGAGCGTGGTTTCTGACGGCACCTGATTCTGAGGCCTGGTGTGCCCGGAATCAATTTCCGAAGTTGGGCTCGGGTACGTTCAGTGAACGAACGAGCGGGAATTTCTAACTTTTGAACCGGTGCCCGGAATCGAATTCTGAGGGCACCGATGAAACCATAGCGCCGGTAAACGCTTAGGAACTCCTGTTCTGGAGTTGCGTTCTTACGAGTGTTGATAATAAAAATTGTGGATGTTTACTTTGTAATTACACTACAATTTTTATTATTTTACTCTAAGTGTTATCTCTTGTTGGAAGTTGGGTAACCACCCAACCTCCCTTGGGAGGTTATGAGGGTGGTGGGGCCTACACGAACCCCACCTCTTCATATCCTCTAAAACCCCTCAACTCCCTCATAAGTTATGATATCTTAAGTTATAACTTTAGACTTAAATAAGGTGAGTTGTGTGTGTGTTTTGAATTTCAAACTCTTGAAATTCTAGTGTGTTGTTGTGTTAATAAAATAAGATAGTCTTATTTTTTTTTGGTGTTTGGTTTTGTCTCCTTGAGAGAGTTGGGAAGGTTCTTCTTGTTTCTTAATCTTCTTCAACCTCGACGAAGAACACGAAGAACGCCGTTCTTCAACGAAGAACTTCTTCGCCGAAGAACACGGTCCTTCCGCGACGCCGTATCCGTGACGTGACTTTCTTCTTCCGCGTCATCTCTTCCGCGACGGTTTTCCGCGACGAACGCCATCGACAACGACTCTTCCTCCAACGTCAAAGGAATCGACACCGATATTCCACGACTACGTCAACGTGCGACTATCAAGGTAGGGGTTTTTATATATGATTGAATTCGTTTTATTGATTCTTCATATCTAAAATTCATGATGATGATGACCAAATGAACATGGACATCGTCCCGCACATAAACCATTCTCCTTTTTCTTTTTATTCTTCACGTGTTCTTCGTACGTTCTTCAATGCCAAATATTTATTGACGCTGGAAACACGAAGTTTTGTTGAGCGCAATATATGGATGTGAAGCCCTCGACGCAAGGATCACAATTATGTGATCGTTTAATTTTTCGGGCTTGGAACGAAGCCGCAATGGCTCGCGGAAGGAGGCGTCTAAATATTTATTGACGCTGGAAACTCAATGTTTCCCTGAGCGCGACATACCGACACGAAGATCTCGACCCGAGGATCATGAATATGCATTCGTATCTTTTTTCTGAGTTAAATCGAAGTCGGAATGGAGTGCGGAAGGCGGAGGCCGTTGGTGCAGGTCGTGGGGAGAAGTCGTGTGAGGAAGCAGGTGATGCGGGAGCGGGCTCATCAGGGTTTACGGTGAAGACAGCAGCGGCGCGGCAGGCTGAAGGCAGCCGCGACGGTTCTGGCGAATACAGCGGGTGCGAGAGGCAGTTCTGGCAAATACAGCGGGTGCGAGAGGTTGGCCGCTGGGGTTCGGAGGAGAGGCTGCGTGAAATTGTGATTGAATAAGTTATTAGATTGGAGAGAGAGAGTTTTGGGAAATAAAATAAAGAGACAAAAAGGGATAAGGGAGAGGTGTTTGATTTTTGCGCACAAGGGGGAAAAGGAACGTGTTTTGATTGTTTTTTTTTGGAGTTAAGAAAGATATAATTAAATAAACAATTAATAATAACAATAAAATATTGTTATTATTACTTTTGTTGATAAAACACCTTTTCGCCAGCAACTCCTTCGTGCGACCTCAGTTTCACGAATCGTTTGCGGCAGTGTGACCCTGACTTCGAGACGGAATTTATGAGTCCAATATTGGATGTCTTTTTCGGGTTTTTGGGTCTGGTACCCGAAGCGCTCGGAAAAATAATAGATTTAATATTATTATTAAATCTTCGACCCACCATAACTCATACGTGCGACGTCCGATTGGCTTGCCGTCAGTGGCGATATAATCCCGTCATTAATACGATCGATTCAAGTCTAATGTTGGATACTAAATTCTAGTTCGTGGTGCGGGGCCACGAAACACCGAATAATAATAATATTATTATTATTACGAGATCATGTATCGGACATATCTCTCTCATACGGTATCAGAATGAAGAACCGTCTGTGACGTTGTGACACTGGAATTACGACAGATGTTTCAAGACTAATTTTCGATATTTAAGTCGAGGTTGATGCATGGGCCCCACGAGGCCCGGTTCGCGCATGATGCGGTGAAATGCAACTTTTTCACCGGCTATCCGTTTGGGACCAATGGGTAGTCCATCTCGTGTGTTTTTCCGTATGGATCGCAATGGTGTGACTGGTTTGGTTAACCGGTGTCATTTGAAGTATGACTGGGTTGGATCGAACATGAATCCAACCGGGCCCTCGGAGCGGAAACGCTTATAACTTGAGCTCTGGACGTCCGATTAACGTGTCGTCAGCTTTGTTGTGTTCCTCTTAGTGAGACGGATCTTTTGGCATACTCCGCCCGAGGTTTTGACGCAGGTGGAGTACGGTCGGGTTGGTTTTGCCTTAAAAACCAACCGGGCCCCGGGGACGAAAATGCCAATAACTCTCAGACCGGGCGTCCGATCGACGCACCTTCTGTTGCGTTGAGTTCCTGTTGACGATACGGAACTTTTGGCATCCTTCGCCCGAGTTTTGGATACAGTTGGTAGTGGCCGGGTTGGATCGCACCCGAAATCCATCCGGGCCCCTGGAACGGGAAAGCTGATATCTTTCAGACAGGACGTCCGTTTGACGAACCGTCAGCGGCGTTGGTGACTACGTTGAGTAACGGTCCCTTTGAGTATACCCTATGGGAGTTCAGGGTACAGTTGAGATACGGCCGGGATTGGTTCGCACACGAAACCAACCGGGCCCCTGGGACGAAAAGGCTAATAATTCACAGACCGGGCGTCCGATCGACGCGCCGTCTGTTGCGTTGAGACCCCTGTGAGGAGACGGTCCTTTGAGATACTTCTCTGTGGGACCTTGTGATACTTGGAGTATCGAACAGTAGCTCGTGGAGCAGACCCTCCCGGAGATGAGCGTGCGGAGTACGGAGACCGTGTAGCCGGCTGAGACCTGACGACTGCTTGACCGACTTGACTTGGAGTGAGTCGACTAACCCAGTGGACGGAGCGCCCGGTATTTGGCGGCAGACCCACGGCGGACGGAGCGCCTGGTAGTTGGCAGCAAACCCGCGGTACTCGACTGGAGGAGTACCTCTGTAGGCTATTTGGGTGAGCACCCGGTATTTGGCGACAGACCCTCAGCGGACGGAGCGCCCGGTAGTTGGCCGCAAACCCGCAGTACTCGACAGGAGGAGTACCTCAGCAGTCTTAGGTTAGTAAGCAGTACCTCGGAGTCGTGACAGGACCACTGTACACTCCAGAGACGGATCTCTTCAGCAGTTACGGTTTCGATAATGAAAATCCTGGTTTGAGCTGAGTCAATGACCTTTGAGTTTCCTCTTGATTGAGATGGGTTACTTGATAACTTAGGTATATGTATGGGCATATACTTGGGTAGTGGTTATCTGTTGATTTCATAATCCTTATGTTTCCTCGTGATTGAGATGAGTTACTTGATAACTTAGGTATATGTATGGGAATATACATAAGAAGAGGTTTTCTATTGAGATCTTCTTTGTGGTTATCCTTGTTGATTTTAGTGAGACCTTGACGGTCTCGGGGTCCCTACTGAGTATCGTTATACTCACCCCTGCACGGGCTATGCCCGCACCTCGTTGTGTTGGTTGCAGACGACAGACAGTGCTGAAGGAGGCCGAGTGTTCGAGGACTGGACGGTACCCAGAGGTGGACTACACGACGAGTCAGTATCCGGAGGTGGACTTCACGGTGAGACGACACTCGGAGGAGGTTGACGGGCGAGAGCGTTGTGGAGGATATCTGTACCTACCCTTCAGGTAGGATCCGTGGCAGACGGCGGGACCTGAGGAGCAGTGGAGCTATCTGTACCCACCCTTCAGGTGGGATTTCCAGTGGACAGCTCGGCGTAGCGGCTTTACCTTTCAGTTTTAGTTTTTCCTTTCAGTTGTACTTTACAGTTGGGCTTGTATTTCCGGCCCCCTTTACTTTCAACACCTTTTTTTGTACTCATTTTTACTTAGTATATTACTTCCGCTTGTACTCTGTGTGTTTGTTTACTTTTATAAAGGCAATGTCTTCCCAGTTATCGAAATTTATGCCTTTGGTGCTAGTCGCCAGCCCCTGGCCTATGGAAGGCGGGCTTGGGGTAGTCACAACACGGGCCCCGAGGATGGGTCGTGACATCATGTTCATGGTATTTTTATTCATTTTTTATTTTATTAAACTTTTATTATTCTTTATTATGTTTTTTATTTTATAATCCTAATGTATTAATGTTTATATTGATTTTTAAATTTTTTTAAAAAAATAAAATATATCATTTTTCATTTTAGTCTTTTGTTACGTGTGAAGTTTCTATGTGGATTGTGTGATGCTAGTATTTTATTTATTATCAATGTATGATATAGAAGTCAATGTGTGAGGATATAAACACTTAAAGGGTAATGAATAATGGAGTAAACTACCATTTTGAAAGGGCTAATTATTATATTGGAAATTAAAAGGAAGAAATATTGGCTACGTTGGAATATCTATCATGACAGGTTCTAAGGGAATCCCATAAATTAGATGATTATTGAACTATAACTCATGTTAAAGACATGAGAATGTGATGGTAGAGTGGAGATTCTATTAAAATAATCCCATAATAGGGGAGGTTTCAATCTATAACATTCCAATATTTTATTATATATTTATCTTTAAATATGTTGGAGAACATCAATATCTAACTTTACAAGCAACATTTAGTTTAAACGAAACAAGATATAATATTGGAATATTATTATTAAATGTGTCAATTGTTATATAGTTATTGAATTTATGGGTATGTATAGTAATATATTAATTTTTATAAATTATTTTTTACACATTTATGAATTGAATTCATTTCTCATCAATTGGTTATAAATGAAAATAAAATCATTTAAAAACAAAAATGAATTTTTTTTTCAAAAAACAATTATGAAAAAAATGTGTGATTATATTAACAAATTAAATTGATCAATATTGATGATTTATTTTAAATAAATGTGTAGATAATATATTCAATCAAATATTTTAAAATTCATTATGTGGTTATTACAATGTAAGTAATTATAATAAATTCATATTTATGCTTAAAAATGTATTTGTCTAAAAATGGGTTTCTTTGCGTTTTTCACACTTATTATAAAATGAATTTATTCCAAAAATAGGAATTGAATTTGTTAAAGTGATTTTAAACTTTTTAATTATTATTTATAACTTTTTTTCAGTAAGACACTTTTTGTTTTGTTCATTATGAATAATAACTGAGGACAAAATTCAATTCTACAGTAATGGTTAAAAATGTTAACGAGGGGTTGATCTAAAGAGGTAATGGTTAAAATAACCATAAAATGTTTCTAAATAATATTGGATAAATTTATTTAAATCTTATAAAATACAATAGTCTAACTTTATCCATTTTTGAGTCACCTTCCAATGAAAACAACTTTACTGTATTTTAATATTCTTCATAATTATAATTATTTTACTCCCCTCACTTATAACAAAGACCCTCATATCCATTATTTTCCAGACAACATAATCCCATTAGTTTCACCAAACACTGAAAAATACACACTATACATTATTATACAATAATTTCAGGTGTTTTTATTCCTGAGAGACCCATCTATAAACCTTGTGATGCTTTTTAGTGGATGATACCTGAAGAAGTGGTATATGTTCTCACTAAACGTTTTCATGTTTCATTCTTCTTAAACAACCTAAAAAAGTTCTATAACTATATTCACATGATTGAATAATTATATCTACTAAATTTAGATCTTTTTGTGTTAATTTAATATCCATTTTTAATCTCTTTCAAATATGATGGAAAATAATAATGTCTCTCAAAATACCTTGTGGACTACCACCTCCTAAAAGAGACATGCTTCGTTTTTTCATTTCTTATTTACATTGTTGATCATAATCATTGATTTAAGGAATATATGAGATATTAATTATATATTTATAATTCATTAAATTTGATTTATTATTTTCCTTTATTTTGTTCAATCTGTCAAATTGTGTAAACAATATTTGTGCATACATACAAACTAATGTCTCCATGAAGTCATGTAATTAATTTTTAATCACCAATTTTATGAATAGTCATAAACGTGACTAGAATGAATTAATTTTAAAAATATTAATATATTAATATTTTGTATATGGTGAAACCATTACCAAGGTACAAGTAAAAGAACCATCAAACCAATATATGCATGAAAAAAGGACATGTTATTCCAGAATTTTCATTTCAATAAAGATTTAATAGTAAAAGGATAATTGAAATTCATAAGGGAGTGATACATAGAATGTTATATATTAATATGGTTTTATAATGTATTTATAATAAATATATATTTATTATCTTGGATTTTTGAACACATACAAAGCAGGACAGGACTTGAGGTAAGGGTTTATGTTACAATCTCATTTCATTTCGAGATTATCTATGTTAAATTTCCATTGAGGGAAACTTTATGGTTATTATATTTTAAACCCCATAAATATTATTATCTTATGGTTATATCCTGGGTTTTATTTTTTCCCCTTCATTCTTATCTCTTTGGGACATTAAAAATTTTATAAAATTATTCTATGAAAAGTTAACTTTATTTCTTATTTGGTCGAAGAACATTTTCTTCGATGTCCATGTACCTTAAAATGTTTTCAAGAATATTAATTTTGAATGTAAAATGATTAAGTAATTCCATTTTCAACAAATATTTACCTTTTTAGGATTTAAAAAGAATATTGTTTTCACTTTTTTAATGAGATACTTTTTTACTTTTTACCAAAATTGTGAAAGGAAACATTTTTTGATGTTTTCAACATAAATGGATTTTTTAAATTTCATGGAAATTAATGTATTTGATGTTAACATTAATAGTTTCCATGAATATTTTTAAAGAAATTTATTTTCTCAATATATTTTATAAAAATTTATAGATACAAAAAGAAAATATTATTTTCTCTTGTTTTCAATGAAACATTCAAATGCACTTTTAAAGTTATTTTTCATTGATGTCAATATCCATTGATATTTCTTATGAATTTCCAGGTATATGATCTAATAATATAGTCCATGTTTACTATAAGGATGACTTATGAATATGTGATGATAAATTTGTTTTCAAACCCTTTTCTTTTCCATGGGTTATGTAATGATGAATCGATGAATGTTTTTATGAACTTGTGGCACACATATGTATGGTTTTAATTATAATATGGTTTATTTGTTAAATCCATCCAATTAATTGGGTAATTTTTGATATATCATGAGATGATATAGAATATAATATTGATTGAACAAAGTTTAGTAAGGTAATCTAACCATAATAACGATCTTGGGAGTGAACCATGACTAAGGAAAAGATGGAATGGGGAGTGAACCCAATCCACTATGGAACTTTTTCCACTATCACAGTCATGGTAGTAATCCTTTAATAATGAAATTATTTTCTATGCCAATTTTTATTCCAAAAAAATAAAATTTTATTTTACTATGCTTATGATATACTCTCATGGATCATGATTGACTTATGACATTTCCTTATCCATATGACTCATGCATTTTTAAATGGTAAATAATTAGGACACAACTCATGATTTATGTTTTGGGACTAATTGGGTATTAAAATTATAAGTTATAATCATGATCGCATACCCTTATACAGATATTATTCTTTCATATTATTATCAATTGATATCTCCCATTTTTATCCTTATTGATAATATGAATTTTCACTTTATTATGTTTCCATTTTCCCCATGTTATGAAGAACTGTTTAGAGTAATAAATGTATGATAAGGTTACTGTGGGAGAATAAAATTAGGGGATATATTGAATATCATTTATTAAATAAGTTATTTTTTTATTTAGTCTCTAAATAAAGTAAACCCATATGGTCTCTAAAAATGTATTATTATGAAATTCATTGAATATTCATATATAATGATGATATATTTATGTATGTTATACTTAGATTGTAACATCCAAGCCAAGAATCTACTAAACAATGCCCCTAGCTGGTGGGTCATGTGTCCTCAAATATGTATCCATATACACCAGAGGCTACTGACTAACACAAAGGGTCTATTATGGGATAGTTTGAAGACTATACCCTCATGATAAAAGTGTGACATAGTGGTATAATATCATCAGTAAACAATGGAATTAGTAAATAAAAAAGATAGAATAATAACATCCAGGATAGTAATAGATAAACAATACCAAAGGGAATCACATATAAAAATGATGTGTCATGTCATGTCTCTTCAAATCAAGAAAATAGATATATATAGATCTAATATAATACTTATGTAAACAGGTACAAATAACTAGAAAGACATATCCTAGATAGAATCATGACACTAGCTCGGTCATGTGCTCTCCCAATCCTATGCATAAAAAAATCAAGCATCATACATTGGTCACTTTCCCCAGTGCATACCTGAATCCAGGAATTCTTTCTGGGTACCCTCCAGCGGCTCAAACAGGATGTGAGATAACACTTAGTAGGTCACCACCAACATTATCTAAAACAAGTCCATTCTATGTGATATAAATATAATTACTATGTAATATATATCATAGGTAAAATAGTAATGTAAATAAACTGTGATCCTATCTTGGAAAACACATATCACTAAAAATAATAATCAAGATCCCATAATTGACTGTAGCTATAAGCATAAATTAACAGGTGTGATCTGTGTTGTCTAACAACTATAAACTAATACTTATACCAAAGTTGTGTATGCATAGTAAAATATCCACCATGTCCATTCTATATAACCAAGTGGAAATATCCACAATGGTCATGCCTTATAAGCCAGTGCCTAACCATGAAGGACCGGATATAATGAGTATAAGACCATGGAATCCTCATAGAGTCCCAATATAATATCTATTGAAACTCTGTAAAAAAATTGGTGGATTACAAGGATCATTCTAATATACCATGTCCAATGTGATTCTATTAAAGATGGATCCAAGGGGTAGCAAGGACTATGGAATCTTATAGAATCAGGATCGAAAGAGAAAATAGGTCCAAGGAATATACTACCATAAACAAGATCCATAGAGTATAAATTAACATGTCATCCTATGGAATTAAGATCTAAGGATATCTTCCAAGTAATCCAATTCCATAATCAATTCATCATCTCAATTCATTCATAATTTATTAACCATTCACATTTCATGCGTTCATCCAACTAATTTACACAATTGCTATAAAATCCACTTAAACAATCAACTGATTGAACATCTTGTAATCGCAAGGCATTGAAGTATAACCTTATCCTAATCATTTATTCAGATCTCATTAAATTTATCAAGGATTCAAAAATAAGTTGTGATGTCACACACACTAAGCATGATGGTATAAAATAGGTCAGATACAAAATCACACCCCATGGGTGGCCTAGGTTAGGGCTAATAACCTCCAACAATGAAAAAGGTTCTAGCGGGCCACCTAAACAGATTCCAATTCATTTAAAAAATTCATTCAATTCATTTTAGGGGAAACTCTAGAAATATTGGAATGTGGCACAAGTGAAATTAGTCGTATAAAAACCAAAATTTAAGGGACATGTATAGGCCACCTACTGTGGGTCCATAGTAGAAAAATACTCTTATATAGACCTCTAATTCATTCTAGATCAGAAGAAAAATGAATAAAAGATAAAAACCATGGGAATGGTTCATTTTATCTTGCATATAAAAATTAAATTAATATAAATGAGAATGAGGAATGTCACAAGAGGAATTAAGAACTTACCGAAACATATACAATGAGACAGACGACTCTAAAATCAGATATCTTACAGAGGAACCAGATCAAATCCTAACCTTAGGCTTAAAAATATCATTAATTAGGAGAAGTAAATATCTTTTATCTGTATAAATTAATGATAAATAAAGGGTTCTAAGTTTTAATCTCATTATGATAAAAAATAGTAAATTATCCCAAAACATAAGGTCTTACCTTTTGGTTTCATAGTTTTCCAAACATTTCACCAATAATGAACCCTTCTCTACCTCAAGTGGTACCTCTCAAGGTCATGGAACACAATTAAAAAATCATATTCCAAATATGTACCAAACCTCTACAAAATATTGTTGATCCCCTTCACGGGAGTGTGCCCCTGGTTAAATGGTTTCTTCAAACCGTCTGGTTGTTGACAAATTCCTAGACCACCTCGCATAGTTTCACAAAACCATGCATATTGGGTTATATGGTTTGTAATGACCATGGAACCCATATAACTTTTCCAAAAACCGAGACTCTGAGATCCGAACAAGACATAGACACCCACCAAAACTTCTATTATCTCAATAGACACACACTTTAGATGAAAACCAAGGAATTAAACTAAAATTAAAAAAATAGATATACACCTCAGAGGAAAAAATGGGATCTTATAGTATTCCCCCATTAAAGAAATTCTCCCTCAAGTTAAATTTCCAAGGGTGGAAAATAATTTCCTAATAATAACTACATCCACTAAGCATGCACATCATCCTCTAGATCCCAAGTATCATCTTGTAAATAGTCATGTTGAGATAGACATACTAGAGAAAATTAAAAGCCTTAAATAATATTTTTTCTCTTATAAATGATATGAATAGGATCCTACTCAAAGGATGAATCAACCTGTAGCTCAACCCCATACTACTAGAGAGTGTGAGATGGTTCTGAGTGATAATGGTTTGCATGTGAAACATAAAAGATAGCGTACCTGGATTGTTACCTCTATGGTAATGAAAACTAATAGGCTATGATCCTGACTCTCTTCTAAATCTTTAATGACCTGACATATCACAATGAAATCCTACCCTGTCTACTAATATTCTTGTGTCCTAACCTTGGAGAGATATGTAACATGACTCAATCCATGACCTCAAACTCGAGAGGTCGTTAATAGCGATCATCATAACATATTTGTATAGATTGTGCAGTATTCATCTACTTCCTGATCAACTAGACCAACTCAGAAGTATCCTAAATGATATTATGTATGATAAATTCATCATCAACATCCTCCAACCATCATAGGGGTGATCGACATGGACTACCATACAAAGCCTCATATGTGTCATCTTTATAATCTCCTAGTATCTATTATTCTAGGATAAATCAATTAAGGGTATATCCCTCTCCCAAGATCCCCCAAAGATAACGATTCATGATCTGAGAATGTCCTCAATCACCTGTGTTGTGTTCTCTAACTGTACATCATTATGAGGGTGGTATGACATGCTCATAAGCACCTATGTATCCAACACCCTCTACAAACTCTTCCAGAATCGAGATTTTAACTGAGTGTACCTATCTAAAACAACAGTCTATGTAACCCCATGAAGGTACATAATCTCGTGGATATAAAATATTTTAATATTATCTAATAATAATTTATCCCTAATTTAAAGTAATTGATTGACCATCATGATCCTGTCCACAAAACCCATATAGAATACTACCTCAAGGTGACATCTGCAATAGGATCACGAAATCCATCACAACATCATCTCACATCCACCCTTGATTAGGTAAATAATGAAAAATCCTATATAGTCACTGATGTTATACCTTCACTTGCTGATAGGTGGAATACCTCGTAATAAAAATAGATACCTCACATTTCATTCTTGTCCACTAATACTAGCGACATAAATCCGGATACATCTTGGTAACACCAGGATGCACTGCCCAAACTGAGGCATGAATATATCACATCATATCATCATGTATTTCATCTAGAACCCAAATGTGACCATGAATACAAAATATTTTATCCTCTCCCATATTCCAACAAGGATTTATGTCCTCACCTGTAATACTCTCCCATAGGAATAGTCCCTCGACATTAGATAAGTATATCATCCTCACTCTATATAAAATAGTGTATGAAACTCCCTAGGTTGAGATGAAAGTATTATCCTAACCATCCTACACCTCTAAATACATATCATAGAAAAAATTCATAAGATACATCTCATTTTTGGCCTCTTGAAATACCTATATTTGATTCATCCTTGTCAGTGAATTTGCAACAACATTTCCCTTTCCAAGCATATATGCAAGATCAAAGATAAAATACATTAGGTACTCAACCCACCTTATCTACCTCAAATTCAAACCACACAATGTAAATATGTACATGATTAATTTGGGGTCCATGTTTCCCACAAAATGATCTACCAAAAAATAGTTCCTCTAATAGTTAAAATCATGAACAATTGTAGCTAACTCATGATCATATGTCAGGTAATTCTTATCATGTGAACTCAGCTAATGGGACCCATTCACTATAATTCTATACCCCTTCATTAGATCTTCCCCTAGTCCAATACCATATGCATCTATATATATAGTGTATCTTCTTCCTAGCTTTGGAAGAATTAAAATAGGCACTGATGTCAGTCTCCCTTTTAGCTCCTAAAAGGTTATTTAACAGTTATATGACCATACAAATTTCACACCATTATTAGTCAATATCAAATGAGGTTCTTATAAGAAATAGAAGCACTATATGAAATTCATTTAATGTCCACCTATCCCCAGGAGACTTCTTATATAAAACACCTTCTTGGGATATTTCAAGGAAAATATAGCAATCGACTTCTCTGGGTGAACTAATACTCTTGTCTCTAAGATAATATTACTAAGGATGTGAATCTTATCCTTCTAGAAGTGGAACTTTATAATATAAGCTTATAAATGATGCTTTATTAGTATATCCAAAATTATCTCAAGATATTTTGAAAGGTTGTGTCGATTTCTATAATACACCAATATATCATCCACAAACAACACCACAAATGAATCTAGATGAGGATGGAAAAATTGATTCATCAAAGCCATGAAAATTGATGGAACATTCATAAAACATAACAAAATAACCAAATAATCATATATTCCATAACTAAAATAAAAAAATTTATAAGATATGTATTTGGTTCACACTTGTACTTGGTAATAACCCAAGGATAGATAAATCATTGAGAAACCACAAGCTCCTTGGAGATGGTGGAAGAAATCCAATATCTTCGGTAAGGGATACCGATTCTTAACCATTAAATAGTTCAACTATCATCAATCCACACATATCCTAAGGGTTTCATTAACCTTTTTCACAAAAGGACCGAAGAACCCAATGAAGAAATTCTAGTTCATATAAACTCCTTTTCCTATAAGTTCTCTTGTTGTCTCATTATCTCCTACAGCTCTATATAGCCATCCTATGAGGAGAAATGGATATCAGTACAACTCTTGGAACTAGTTTGATGGAGAAATAAACCACTATATCAGGATGTAAAAAATGAATTTTTTCTACGAAAATGTCCCTAAAATGATAAACCACATGAGGAAATTCTTCCTAACATGTTCCCTGGTCATCTAAATACAAACTAGTAGTTTGGGTTGTAATCCTACCCATCCCTTGATGCTCTAGATCATGTTGGATTCCCTGGACATCCCATTCATCCTTATAAATAAAAACTCCATCCCATGGTGATGTAAAGGTCACCCTTTAGAAATAGAATTCTACAAAAGGGTGATAGTAAACAATATATTACATCCTGAGTATGACGTCAAACCTATTCATCTCATGGAAAGATACCATATTAAGTGACACCAACCTATATCAAGTGGGAACTCTAGGAACTAGTGTGTACCAATTGTTTAGATCCATAACAGAGTATCAACAGTCATATAACCATCAGAAAACATAACAAAGATCCCATGGATCACAACCATAGGTATATATATAAATTTATGTGATTCACATGTATAGAAAATGGAATATACTAGAGTAGAGGATACTAAGATCGTACCTCTCACCATAGATAACTCGGTGATCTACTGCTCAGGGCTAGGCTATACAGAATATATTTGGCTTAAACTATAGCCCTTTGAAACAACATCACTACTCGGAGTATCCCCACTCTACTGTCTAGTAACAACTGGTTCTTGTATGCCTCAACCATGACCCGCACCTCATCCGAAATGACCACTACTCCAGCTCCCAGCTTAATATGGAGCTATGAATCTCTCTCTTGAACCTAGATTATAATATGATACACTTCAATTGAGTATTGGACGGAAAGTCTTGCAGCAATGTTGTACATGGATTATCCTTCCATATTCTAATCACTTGAATGGGTCTCTTTCACACTTATTCATCAAATACCCTTATCTACCACAGTAATGATAGTAAAAAAATCTACCATCACTAATATCCCAGATAGTACTCCCCTTATGAGAAGCCTAAAAATAATGCTTCCAGCCACTATAAGCTGAACCACTGGGCTGAGATACTGCATTTCCCTACTCTATTCTCCTAGAATCCCTCATTTTCCCCTCAATAATGATCCCATGATTCACTATCTCAATAATAGTAGTCAACCAAAACAGATTTATCTATGATCGAATGGAATCTCTGAGACCTTCCATGAAGTGTATCACCCTCGATGGCTCATCAGCAAGGTATATCAGTGAAAAACAATAAAGATCTATAATGTTTGTTGAATAATACATAACAGGAATCACACCCTACTCAGAATGCATAAAATCACTGTCTTTTTTAGCTCTCAGGGACATAGGAAAGAAAAGGTTTTAAAACCTGGACTGGAAACCTCTCTAAACCATTACATTAAATGTATTACCCTGGTTCAAAACATCCCACTAGCGCTTAGTTATTCCCCAAAGAATATATGACGCAAGATTCACTCTCCTCTCAGGATGTGTCTCTAAATTCCCAAAAAGAATAAATATAGTCTCAATCTTTATATCATCATTCTATGCACCACCATCCCATGAAAACATGGTAGGATACTACTTTTAAAATACACACTTCAACTCTTCCATAAATGTTGTAGGATGTGGTGCTCCCTAAACCGTCTAGATGAAACTCTATAAACCCCTCATGAAACTTTGCATCATCACCCATATCTAGTATGACTAATTTTTCCTCAATGGGAACTACAATAGTATCTTCTGGTATTTCATGTCCCACAACCTCCAAAGCATGGTCATCACCACCCCTTGGGAGTATGACTGGACGTCATCAGTGTGGGGTTTCTCTACAATTCCAAACACATGCCTTAGATAATATTGATAATGATAAGATCACATTTTAAACTAAAGGATAGGTTGAAGCCTTCATAAAAACAAGTCACACCCATCTATCTACTCCAAATTCAGGACTATGTAATTGGACCTACCATTAAAAGAACCTGATACACTACCTACTGCCCACTCTAAGGATGGTTCAATGAAAAGTTCTCTGTTTCAAAATCTCCATTTCGTTTTAGATTCACATTTATATCACTATTCACCTAAAATGGTTGAACCAAATGGGTTACCACTTTCAATCTATAAGGTCCCATACACATCATGAACTAATTCTTGGAATCCACTTAATCCATAACATGAGAAGTTCTAGTCTATGTGACCAATAGTCCATGACTCAACATCCAATAAATGTATTCTTATGGTGACTGGTGTATCTTATATTGGAAAACACTTTTTAGGTTATGGTAGGAACTCTATGTACCAACTATGTTTCTCAATTACTGACACATATCATTTAAAATATATCAATTTTATCATACAAGTTACATATAACAATTTCATTCATTCAAAAAAACAATCATATGTGTCATGGCATAATGTATGTCATGTGAATTATTACAAGTTCCTTAAATAATGAATGAGATGATACAACCTTATCTAATCAAGTCATAATAAAATAAAATCCTCAATAACAACAATAATAACATAAAAAATCAAGTGAATCACCCAATGGTGGGATCAAATCAACTGTAATAGGAAAAATATATAAAAAATAATTTTCATTATAGGAAATTTGGCTTTTCCTGTACATGGGTTAGCTATGATCAAGCACAACTCATTGCCAAATTCATTCATAATCATTTTCCATTGTCTCAAAATAGTAAAACCAAAAAATATTAATGATCTAATACCACTTTGTAATATCCCATCCTGGAATCCACTAAATGGTTCCCCATGTCGTTGGGTAATACAACCTCAAGAACACCTCCCTATATGCTAGAGGTTGCCGAGTAGCTGTGAGGGTATATGCTGGGATAGTGGGGATACTACACCCTCATGATCAAAGTGTAACACTATGGTATAATATCAAAAATAAATAGAGGAAGCAGTAAATAAACAAGATAGAATAATAATATATAATAAAGTGATAACTAAACAATGAAAAAGGGAATCTCATATAAGAAATGATGTGTCATGTCATGCATTTACAATGTAAGATAACATGTATATAGAAATCCATTACAATACATATAAAGAAAGGTAAAAAAATATGAGAAATAACTAACCCAACTAGAATCACAAGGCTATATAGTTCATATGTTCCCCTACTCTTAAGCATAGAAAAATAAAGAATCATACAATGAGTACTTTACCTGGTCCCTACCTACATCAAAGAAGTTTTTCTAGGTACCGAATGGTCTCCCAAATAGGGTATCAGATAACAGTCAGTAGGCACCACCAAAAGTTCCTATAACAAGTCCATTCTATGAGATATAAAAAAATATGTTTCCAATAAATACAGAGGTAAAATAGTAATATAAATAAAGTGTGATCCTATACTTCTAAACATGGCCCCCTAAAAACAGTATTCAAGATCCCATAAACAAGGGGAACTCTAAGAATAAGTAAATAGGTGTCATCTATATTTTCTAACAACTATAAAATGATACCCTTACTAGGGATATCGATTTATAGAAAAATATTCACCATGACCACACCATATAATTAAGTGTTAATATCTACAACAGTCACTTCATGTAATCTAGTGTCAGACCATGATGGTCTTGATACATATTATAGAAGACCAAGTAATCCTATTTGTGTCCTAGTATAATCTCGATGGGATCTTAGTAAATACCTAGTTAGAGTCCAAGGAACATGTCAATATACCATGTCCAGTGTGAGTCCAAGCAAGTTGGATCTAAGAGGTAGTAAGCCTCATGGAATCATGCTGAATTAAGATCCAAGGAGTGAATCGGTCCAAGGCCTCCACTACATTAAGCAAGACCCATAGAGAATAAATTTCCATGAACTCCTATGGAATAATGATCCAAGGAGCTGTCCAAGGAATCCACATCCATAATCAATTCATTCATTATTTCATATCCATTCACATTCCTTAAGTTCATCAAAATCATTTCCTCAATTTATATAAAATATACTTAAACAATCAACCAAATAAAAAACATGTGATCAAATGGAAAGTAGTCATAAACTTATCCTAATCATTCATTCAAGTCTCATTCCATTTATCGAGTCTCATAAAACAAGTGGTGAGTTCACACACACCCAGTGGGTCATATAAAATATGGTAGATTTAAAGTCACACCCCATGGGTTTCCTAGGATACGACAAAAAACATCCAACAATCACAAATTTGATTGTGGTAAACATAAATATGTTATAATTAATTTAATCAAAGAATTTGATTAATTTTAGGTTCAAATATATATGTTTTTATGTGTATCATACTTGGAACTAGCTATATAAAGAAATTAACTTTAAAGAAAAGGTATAGACCACTTACCCTAGGTCTGTAGTAGAACACTCATCCAGTATCATCCTTTGATTCTATCAGGATAGGAAGAGAACAAAACCCTGAAAATAGGTCATATTATCTTGCACTTAAATAACTCCATCAATACAAAGGAAACAAGTAACGACATAAGAGGAATGAAGGACTTACCAGCATATATCTAATAAGGAAAACATATCTCAAATTAGGCATTGTGAGGAGGAACCAAATTAAACCCTACCATTAGGCATGAAAATGGAATTAAACATGAGAAGGAACTCTCCTCTGTCTGATGGAATTAAAGTAGAAATAAGGGTGTTTTTTTGTTTTGAACATATTAATGGGAAATTGACTATTCTCCCAAAAACACTAGGTCTCAAGGTTTGGCTACATTACTATCCAACCAATGTGCCAACTGTGCTCTCTTCTCTTCCTTGAAGGAGACCTCTCATGGTCATGGTGCATGGTTAGACAAATCATGCACTAACTATTCTCTAATCCTTTACTAAACACTCTAGAGCCCCTAAATATGCATGAACATCTAGAATCATGGTTTCCTCAAACCATTACCCTCTTGATATAGGTTATGACCATCTCAGACGGTTTCACTAAACCGTGTGGCATTGGTTTCACGGTTTTCACTAACCATGACGCCCAACTGACTTTTCTAAAAACTAGGTCTCCAAGCTCCGAACAAGCTTCAGACACCCCAAAAACTCATGTGTTCTCATTAGACACTAACAATAGGTAAAAAACAATTAGATAAAGTAAAGTTAGAAAATGTTTTGTACCTCATATGAAAGAATGGGTTCTTACATAGGTCACATATATTTGTATTATTGGATAGTTTAGTTATTTTTAGAGATTGGAATATAAATAATATGATGATATAACATAAAACAAACTATGAAAAATTGAAACTACACTAGAGTGAACCTAATAGTTTCATAGGTTCATAAGAAGGTGAAATAATTTAAGAAATATAAAGAATTATTTTCATGATTATATTATTTTTCAATATATCTATACCATATTAATGATTACATTATGATTTTTGGTTCTATAAAATGGATGTAAATTAGTTTATTTTTGTTAATAATAAATTTCATGAATAATTCAATGATTATCCTCTTGAAAATTCGAATGATGTGGGAGTCAGAATTAAAAATATTATTGTTATGATCATGCAACTCTCTCAATCCAATACATATACAGATATTACAAATGAGAAAAGTAGGGACCAATTCACCATTGAGTCTTATATGAGGAAACAAACACCTTATATCAATGGGTCCCAGGATCCACTTGTTTCTAAGTAATGGATCAGTACCACTAAAATGAAATTTTCTATTCTATAGTGCTCAAAGAATGATATTTTTTCCTATTAATGTATCATTAGGAAATAAAAGAAGACCAATGGTGGGATTTTATTATTAATAGGAGGAAATTTAAATAAATTGAATCTATAGAATTGGTTGATTTTAATAGGGTATTTTTAAGTAAATAATTTCCCTGAGATCTTTACATGAATATGGAAAGGTAATTCCTTTCACTAAACCAAAATAATGATGAATCAATTAGTATATATGTGTAAAAGTTTACAAGAATTATGAGGAATACTTATTGTTTTATTAAAAACCCCAAAAGAAACATTTATTAATTTTTAAATGGCCTAAAATCAATTCTTATAAAGTAACTATCCATAAGGTATTTCAATAATAATGAATAAATAATTCAGTGTTCTCTAAATGTAGAAATATAGAGAAGATATTCCCATAATTTTCCTATTTTTTATAATAAGAGAAATATAGAGTTTTATATAAATTTTAATAATAAAACTCATAGTGGAAAGAAAGTTAATCTTCATTTATATCAAAAGTGTAGAAAGAAGAAAGGGAGAAATTTCCTCCAAGGTACTGGAAATTGATTCAAGTGTGGAAAATAAGTTCATTGAAAAGGGAATGTTAGAGATATATAAAGAGGAAAGATAATGAAAACATCAATAGAATGCTCAGTTTACTATATTAATTACACTACAATGATACAATTTCATGGAGTATGGGAATTATACCAACTAGTGCCAAAATCCAAGGATTAATGATGAAAATTAGTATCAACAACCTCTTAATCCCAGAGATAATGGGAAATATCATTTGATTATATCCACTAATATTAGTTATGAGAATAAAGTGGTCAATGGTATACATATCAAACACTCTAGAACTTTATATTCCTTATTTAGTTCAGGTTCTTCCCACTCTTATACATCTGAAGAAATTGGTAAGTTTATAAAATCATCACCTCTATGATTGTATGTTGAGTTATTAGTAAAAAATCCTTAAGGTAATATGATCACATCCTAAGTGTATAGCTCAAATATGATATAAGTTTGTTGGAATGTTCTTCCTATAAATATAATGATTCTCCATATAGTTGAATTTTATGTTTCTTGGGCATGGGTTGGATTTCTATATATACAGCCCATATCAATTACCAATTAAGGGAAGTCACATTTTGTATTTGGAATCAACCTATGATCTTATTTTGTGGAGAGGATGAATATGAACATATAACTAATATTTATTTCAATTTATGGGTCTTAAAACATATTCATGAGGGTTATTTATGTCAAATGGTTTGGGAGAAACACAATATTTTACATATTCCTAGTATTCAGGAATATGTTTATATATTTACTAAAGGCATTCTTGGTATTCCCACAAACCCTTAAGTCATGTTTTTAGTAGAACTCATACACAAATTTCAAATAATCTATATATAATGAAGCCAATTTTGTTGTAGGAATTGAATAAGAAGCTCTTTGATAATTTTTAAAATAGATTCATACACATGATTGTGTCGTTGTGTGGTTTACATAATCTTCTTGTTATAAAGAAATATAAGTTAAATCATCTTTCCATTGAATATTGAGAATAGAATAAGATCCCCATCATGAATAAGTATCATCTAACCCATATCGATAGATTTTTTGATCAACTATGTCATGATCAATACATTTCAAGATTGATCATTATTATAGATATCATCAATTGGGGGTCAATAAGTAGGACATACCAATGAAAACCTTTTATATGAGGTATGGTCATTATTAATTTATTATGAAGTCTTTTGGTCTTATGAATCCCCCTGTTATCTTCATGTATTTATTGAATGAAATCATTAGAGATTATATTGATCTATTTTTTGTAGTATTTATAAGTGATATTATTATATATTCCAAGAGAACTTACAGAAAGAAGAATATTTTAGGATTGTACTGAAGACCCTATAGAATTAGAAGTTATATTCTAAATTTATGAATTTTTTCTATGATAGGTCTCATTGAGTCAAATAATCTCTAGAGATGGTATATTGGTGTATCATTAAAAGATAGAAGTTACTGAGAAATTTTCGAGACCAACCATGGTGAATGAGATCTATAGTTTTCTTATGTTTGATAGATACTATCAGTTTAGGTTGATATATTTCTCATAGTTATCTAATCTAATAACCATGTTGACATGGAAGGGAGACAAGTTCCTTTGGAATGGTGAATGTGAGGAAAATTTCATGGTGATGAAGAAAAGTTTGGTTTATGCACTTGTGTTCACACATCCCTATATTGGAGAAGGTTTTTTGATCTACAGTAACATATCAAAGAAGGCACTAGGATTAATCCTCGCATAAAATTACATGGTGATTGTTTGTGAATCACGTAAAATGAAAATTCATGAGCAATATTACCCAACTCGTGATTTAGAGTTGGAAGTAGAATTTTTTTCATTAAAAATATAGAGGCATTATATTTATATTAAAAAATGTGACATTTATATTGATAATAAAATCTTTATGTACATATTATCATAAAAATAGATAAATATATGCAGAAGGAGATGGTTATAGTTGATTAAAGATTGTTACTTCTCAGTAAATTTCCATCCTTGGAAGGAAAAAAGGTGGATGATTCCCAAAGTCAGAAGGAACATGCTAGATTATCCATGATGATGATTTAAAGAGACCTAATACATACATATTTATAGAATATAGATCTTATAATCATGATTAATGGGGACATGTCATATCTTTCTTAGAGGAATTTTCAACCATCAATCCATGTGAGGATTAAATATTCATAGATGGAAGACGTGCAACTATAGAAGAAAGTGATGAATAATCATGACATAAACCATGATTATGATGGAATTATGAGTTTTATAAATAGAGTATGTGTCCCTTAAATATTGTAATAAAAAAATGATCTATTATATTAAGCTAATAGTTCATTATTCTCTATCCATCTTGGAATTATTTTGATATATATATATATATATATATATGAAAGAGTGGTTTTAGTGGGAAAACATGAAAAGGGATATTGCATAGTATGTATCCCAATGGTAGGTAAGTTATAATTTTAAGGCTATGGGAATGAATTCTAAGGGTATCTTATATCAATTACCCACATTAAAATAGAAATGGTAAAACATCAATATGGATTTCATTGTGTGACTCCCCAATACATTTAAAGGAAGCAAATCTATTAGGGTTATAGTAAATCTCCATAAAAAATTAAAACATTACATTTATATCATAGAATATTTATCTCTTGATCAAATCACCATGTTATATATTATGGAATTGGTATGGTTTCATGGAGTACCACTCTCAATCATATCTGGTTGTGATCAAATGTTTACATCGATGTTCTATAGAATTATTCTATATGATTTTAATATAGTGTTAAACATTAGAAATGCATATCATTCTTGAAATATTGTTAGTCTAATAGAACTATTAAAACACTAGAAGATATGTTCAGAACATTTTCAATGGATTTTAGAGTTTTGTATAAATATCTTTCCCTATTCAGGTTTTACTATAGTAGTATATTTCACTCGAGAATTCAAATGGCTCATTTTGAAGCCTTATGTGGAAATAAGTGTAGAGAACCAATGTGTTGGGATGAATTTTTTAATTGAAAACTATTAATACCTATGATAGGTGAGGAAATTGCAGATTAAGTTAAATTGATTCAGAATCACATCAAGATAGCTTAGATTTGATATAAAACTTATGCTAATAATCATCGGCAAGATCTATAATTTTATCTTAGTGAAATGGTATTCCTACAAACACCTCCTGGAAAAAGGATCATGAGATTTGAAAAGAAGGGAATTATATCCCTAGATATATCATTCCAATAAAAATTATCAATTATATCCAGATGGTCTCTTATCATTTGGTGCATTCACTGAATCTATCTCAAGTACACAATGTATTCCAGGTATCTCTTCGTATGATGTAAATATGTGTTCCTTCACATATACTTAACTTTGAGGTCTTGCCACTAGAGAATTATCTCTATTTTGAATAAAAACTAGTGGAGATTATGTATTTAAGAGATAATGTTTTTTATGAACATGACCACTCATAGAGTCAAGATTTTATGGAGAAACCAAAAATTTAAGGAAGTTGTGTGGGAACCCAATGATGGGGTGAGGATGAATTATCCTCTGTCATTTTTTTCAAGGTGATGAAATTTCAGGTGTTAAATTACTATAAGGGGGTATAATTTAACACCCTATGATTTTCTGACATACTACTCTTTACATATGTTTTTTGTCTTTCATATCTTTCTTTATATGCAACAAAGAGTTCAATCGAACCATTATATACAATTGAAGTATTATTATTAAAAGTGTTAGTAATTTCTTAGACATTGGAAAAGAGGGTATAAATAATACTAGAAAGAATTAGGAAGATTCTTTTTTACACATGTATAAAGTGTGTTTGTTATTTAAAAATTGGCTTTGAAATGAAAATAAAAGAAACTAAAAGTAAAAAAAGATGTTTTTCTTTAAAACTATTTTTATACGGGAAATGTGTTTTCATCATAATAAGTAAAATTAATCACTATTTCTGAATAATTTTAATAATATTTGTAGATAAAATATTTAATAAATTATTTTAACATTCATTCAACAGTTATTGCTGTGAAAGGAATTAGAATACATTTAGTTTTATCCTTAACCTTCATTTTTTATATAAACAAGTTTTCTTGTGTTTTTATGCTTATTTGAAAATTAATTTCTAAAAAATTTAGTAATTGAATTTGATAAAAAAAATTATATATTTGGAATCATCATGTCCAAATTTGATAATGATTCCACTTTCATTTTTTATCATTATGAATAGTAAGAAAGGTTAAAATTCATTACTATAGTTAATGAATGGGCCACCAGAATGTGGAGAAGGCTTTAAGGGAAGTTTGGGGAGCTCCATCACCATTCTCTATGCATTGCGGGTCATGGGGATATCAGTTATTGGAATCAGAACTAGGAATTTATAATGTTGGGTTTCCCGATATGTCCCACTCCAAATATTTATTTCAAGCAGGAAAGTAATTACCCACTGCTCATCCAAGATACTCTCTCTCTCTCTCTGAAGTAATGTGATGTGTATGTTAGTATTCTGCTCAATGAAGAGGATGATAGATTGGTGTTCACTTGTTCCCCATAAAGATATTTTAACTGCAAATCATACCATTCTCTTCATCACAATCTTGTATTTAGTGATTTGGGGGGGGATTCTTTGTAGTTCGAATATCCCTGTAAAATTTGTGTATTTGGTCTGGCACATGAGTCATCAGGAAATTTCTACCAACTTTGAGGTTCAACAGAGATTCATCCCTATCACTTCCAAATGTCCCTAATTCTTGAGGCCAATTTTTGATTCAATGGCTCATCACTTTCTTCATGGGGAGTGGAGATCACTACCTAGATGAGTTTGGGTGTGTTTTTTGGCTTTAGAGGTCAACACAATACCATGGAAGATTTACTACAGATATCATTTAACAGTATGGGTTAGAATAAAAATGAATATAAGGAGAGTTTGATTTTTCATGTATCAAGGTGTTGGATGATCTGGAAGGCACAAAATATATCCAAGTATGTGGGTGCTCGGAGTTCCCATCTTGCTCTGCTGTTGAAATCTAGTAGCATACCTGTGGAGATTGGTCTTTTATTAAAAAATTGGGAGCATGCTCCATCATTGAGGATACTGTGTCATGGTATTAATCATGGATTTATGTCTCAATGGGTACTCTCACAGGGAAAATGGGTGAAATGGAATCCACCTCAGGTTAGCTTAAAGCTTTACCCTAATGGTTCTATCTTGAATGGGTATTCTAAGGTTGGAGGTGTGGCCCATGACAATAAGAGATATGTGGTACTTTCTTTTTCTTCTGATTATGGTCATGGATACTCTCTAATGGTTGATTCCAAGTCTATGCTTAGTAGCATGGAAATTTTTAAGGCACAAACACTAGAGCTATAGGTTGTTGCGACAGATTCATTAATCATCTATAATTTTATCCACATGAAGGTGGATACCCCATGGAGTATAAGTTATATCATTCAGAGCATTAACTCTCTCCTAAGGTTTCAGGGAAAGGTTAGTCATACATGGAGTTAAGTCAATAAGGTTGCAGACTTCCTTGCCTCTAGGAATATTTAGAGTTGGAATATCACTGTATTTTCTTGTCTGGGTTCACTTCTTCCTGAATTTGTGAATATTGTAAGTGGTGATGCTATCGAATTAAATTTTTATCACCCCCTTGATAGAATTTCCTTGTACTTTTTTTGTTATTTAATAAAAATATTTACAATGAGGCATTACTACAGTATTAAGTAAAAGGGTTAATGATGGGTTAAACTAAATATATAAGGGTTAAAATGACCTAAAAACTATTTTAATCCTATTTTCTAATAGTATTTATATTCTATATCATATTTAATTTTAACTTGACACAATTCTAAACCACCTACATATGATAGTGACATTAATATATTTTAATATTCTTAAAAATTAAAAATGTGTCACTCCCCTAAATTATAGAAGTGTACCTCATATCCTCTCTTCTCTACACCACTTGATCCCTATAACTCAACCATGATATTCCAAAATAGTCAAGAAATATACTTATCCGGTACATTGAGGTTTTTTAATCCCAATAGACACATCCAATATTCCTTAATATTCATTTCGAATGAGTATACAAGAATAAGATGTATATGTTCTTGCCGATATTTTTCATGATTCCTTCATCATAATCCTCCTCCATATGTTATACTAAAATATTAAATAAGGTAATATGTATCATTAATATAATAATATATTATTATGATAATTTTATAGAGATTTTCTATCTCCTTCACATCCATTAGAAAATTATTATATCGCTTGTGTGTATATGGTGACTACCCCCTTCATGAAGAAACATCAATCATTTTTCATTTCATATTTACATAGATGGTTTTGAGGATATATTTAATGAATATATGTGAAATTAATGATATAGTTATGATTATTTAATTTTAAATTATTATTTAAATTTCATTGAATCAATACATTGAAATGTGGAAACATTATATGTGTGTACATATGGGCTACCATCTCCATAATGCGATGTAATTCATTTTTCATCAGTGATTTGTATGAATTGTTATAAAATTTTATATAATGAGTAAATATTATAAGTATTAAATTATTAATATTCTATAGATAATTAATCCATGGCCACATTTCAAGGATTGGAGCCATCGAATTGAAGCATGCATGGAAAACAGAACAGTTTTCACCCAAATGTTCATTTGGGTGAACAGCTATTAATAAAATGAAAATTAGAAATTATAATGTGATGATAAGTAGTATGTTATAAATGAATATAGTTTTTTAATATATTTATAATAAATTTATATTTATTATAAAATACTTTTTATTGTGTATGAAACCATAGGAGACTTAATGTAAGGGTTTCTGTTACAATATCAATTCTCTTCGTAAGTATCTTTGTTAAATTCACATTAAGGGAAATTATGTAAAAATTATATATTAAACCCCATATATATTATTATATTATAATTATTTATGGGGTTTTCAATATTTTTGTTCATTATCCTCCATTTGGTACATATAATTACTGAGAAACAATTATTCAAAAAATCAAACATTGTTTCCTCTTAGGTCTATAAATTTTTTATTCCCTGAAAATGTTTTATAAAATGGTTTCAATAATGTTATTTTATATGATCAAAACACTTTTTAATGTAATAATAAAAAATATTTTACATTGTTTTGAATGTTTTAAAATAAATCACAATGTCATTTTCAAAATTAGAAACTTTTGGACCTTTTACCAAAATTTGAAAGGAATATTTTTTAAATTTTTAACACAAAAATGTATTTTCCCACCTTCCTAAACTTTTTTAAATTTAATATTTATTTAAATATGTAATGTAGAGGAATTTCTATGTAATTTTTTTAAAAATTATATGGAATTATTTCAAGACCACATGCTTTAACGGTGTGTGATTCTGAGGCCCCGTGAGACCAGAACGTAATTTTGAATATTTTTTAAGTTTTCTTAAGTAAACGTGCAAGCGGGGTTTTATAACATTTAAATTGGTGATCTGATTAAAAATATGAGGGAATCGTTGAACTTGGAATGCTGGGATTCACCTAGAAAGTATTTAACTTTGACTGTCGAAGGTCGATCGAGAATGATAGTTTTCGTGCTTTTCAAAAAATAATAAAATAACTTAAAAGGTTTTTTTCCTTCCTTCACCATTGAGTGGTAGATGGAGGTGTTGCGGTGCTACGAAGAGGTGCATTAAATGAAGTTAATTAATGGCTCATTTTTGTGCAGCATAATGATGCATTAATTGAAGCATAACAGATACATTGTTTCATAAATGAAACAGCGTAACGACATGACGTCGTAGCGTAACAAAAACGATGTGATGTGTTTTCTTTTAATGGGTTAATGAGTTAGAGAGTTGAGAATCAAAGGGTGGATTTTTATCTGGTGAACTAATGTCTAGAACTCTCTCCAATGATGAATGAAAAATGTTGGTGGATCATTAACAACTTCGACACATCTTGAAGAACAGGACCAGTGAGTGACGAATGCCTTTGACCTCTTGAATATTTGCGGGCAGACCGCTTCAACGCAGAACTTCTTCGAGGTAGGGGTTTAATTGTTTTTAGTTTTCCCATTATTTTTATAAAACAATGAACTCGGATCAACACATGAATAGGTTGATATGCGGATTGTGTTTTCTTGAGGAAGGGTGTTTTTCATGGGGTTTTTACACCGGGATTGATGATTATCCGATAGAATTGTGATCCAGAGCCTCCCCTATTTTTAAAATTCTAAAGAGGAGGGCGCGGGCTGACACAAATAAGTCCTAAACCCCTCCTCCTTGTGCATTCTTCATGTTCGAGCATTCAAATTGGAATTAATGCAAATTCGAGGCCTTCGTAGGGAAGGAGACACCCCTACTGAGTATTTTGTTACTCACCCCAGCACGGGTTTCGCCCACACGTGTTGTGTCTAGTGCAGATGACTCATGCCTTGATGGAGGACTTGGTGGCCCAAGAACCGGTGGTCCCAGTGAGATCAGTTAGGTGGGGCATACTTCTATAGTTTCCAATGGATACTCTACATTTACCCATTTAGTGGTGTTTCCAGCGGATGACTTTTAGAATTTTCCTTGTACTAACCTGTTTTCAGTTTATCTTTGGTTCTATTTGTATTTTGTCCTATATTACCTACAGTTATACTTTTCCTCAGTGGTTTTTTAGTGGTAATAATGTTTACTTTTCTAGCTTTTAGATGTGGTTTTGTGTGCGTGTGTATAGGTACTCAGGAAAATTCCTCTCACTTGCAGGTTAATGCCTTCGGTGGTAGTCGCCAACCCCTGGCCTTCGGGAGGCAGGATTGGGGTATGTCACAGCACGGTCCCTAGGGGAAAGGTCATGAAAAAGTGGTATTAAAGGTGGTCAGTTATACCTCAAAGACCAAGAGTATTTTGTTTTGTTTTTTGGGGCAACAATGTTGAATATTTTGAGTTTTAATTTTAGATTCGGGGAGTCCAGTGTTGGTGCGGCGGCCTACGTATCCATACAACAGGACCCTGAATTTATCTTTTTGGCTCTACACATGAAAACACTTGTTGCATAAGTGTATCCTTATGATCTTCTTGAATAAGAGTCATATCATCAGGTATAAGCTTCTAATTTTGGTACATAACGATGAATTTTAGGATTCCTCCATGCAGAAAGCCAGCTAGGCTTCCGATATGTGATCGTGTGGACTGCATGCCTGCGACAAGGCGTCGGTTTAGGGACCAGTGCTAGATATGGCCCCACCAGGTGGTGCACCGGTGATTCCACCACCCATTGATCAGTAGTTACATTCATCATTTCTGGTATAGGACATATGCAGACTCAGTTCCTTGGATGAGTTTCATAGATAGAGACCTCCCAGGTTCAGGGGAGAGATAGATCCTCAGGACGTTGAGGACTGGATAGAGGCAGTGATGTGGGTCTTCCTCTTAGTGAGTAAACCGCTTGAAAAGATGACAATATTGGATGAAATCCTTATGTAGGTATCGACAGGGAGATGGTGGAGCTTGACCATCCAGACACATGATGAGGTGACCCTCACCTAGACAGACTTCAAGCAGCTTTTCCGAGAGGAGTTTTTTCCTGCGACTTTGCGCTCTGTGCGCATACAGGAGATGATTCACCTACAAAAGGGTATCATGTCAGTGGTTCAGTCCCTATTTTTAATATTTATTCCATATTTTTATATTTATTCCACTTTCATTTCTTTATTATTCATTTTAACTTTGGTTAAAAATACAATTTCCACTACATGAGTTAAAACTAGATTAATGGGATAAAAATAAAAATATAAGGGCTAAAATGAACTAAAAACTTGTCTCAAGAATCTTTTATGGTAATATTTAGACCCTATATCATCTAATATTATAATATTTTTCATTTTGGAGATATATATCATGAGTAATATGTTAATAAATTGTAATCTTTTAAAAAATTCCAAGTGTGTCCTCTCAGTTACTTATGAAATGACACAACATCTCCAATATTCTCCACACTTAAAGATATTCCTATATCAACCAATACCAACCCAAATATTTTCCTAACATACCTTACCATGTTCCAAAGTTATTTTATTGATCATAATACCATAAAAAGAAGGATTTATGTATAAACCCAAGGAGGTTTCCCGGAGAAGCGGTATAGTTCTTAACTGAGTGTTTTCTTTTTATTTCATTTTTACCTCCATAAAATATCCTGTAAAAATTATGATATAATTACATAAATATATATCATATAATGAAGTGATATTATTTTTATGGTATAATAATTTCTCATATACTTATCCATCTAATTGAAACTGAATACATCTTTCATGATTACGTGCGAACTACTCCCTCACAGAGATGATGTATTTCATTTTTCATCACCACCTATTATAGTTATCCAAAATTATGGATAAAAATGAAATAATATTATATATATATATGATATTCATGACATAAATATTATCATGATTATATCATTTATCATTTATCTTCCCACCCTTCCACCCATTAAAAAATGATAATGTTGCTCGTGTGTACGTGTGGACGACCGCCTCCATGAAGCAATTTCATATATTTTTCAAGCACTCTTTTAAATAATGAATATAAATGTATATATAATAAATATATATAATATTTATATCAATATAAAAAAATTTAATATGATTTAAACATGATAATTATTCAAGGACCAAAACTATTGGACCTAAAGATACATGAAAAATGAAATAGTGAAAACTAGAAAACAATGTTTTAATTAAAAAATTATTAATAAACTAGTGTTGAAATATTATAATTGTATCATATATGATTTCATAACCATTTATAATGTTTTATATATAATTATAATAAATTTAAATTTATTATATAGGATTTTAATAGCACTTAGAAATCATGTTGGACCTATAATAAGTTTTTTTGGGTATTTGGAATATGTGTTACCTATTTATGTAAGATGTCATGGAACAAGGCCATGATGATAAGATTATGATGTAAGATATTATATGTTCTATCATTATAAAACTAGTTATTATTATCCATGTTATTATTTATTTTGTTATGTCATCCATGGACTTATTCCCCTTTTATGAAAATAGATATATGGTAAATTTGATAATTATTTTTTGTTCCATATTATATATGCTTGAATTATCCTATGATAGATTATGTTGTACACTTTCCCTTAATATGAATATAATCTCACACTTTATTATATTTTCCTTTCTCTATATTACTAATATGGGGTCTCTAAATGATTTATATGATTTACTATAAGCAATTATAAAGTTCCCACTATATTTTTTTGTTATAGTTCATTCTTCTAAATGTAATGTGAGAATAATGTATATATCTCATATCCCAAGACTAATAAACTATCCAATCCTTCAGGGTGTGATACCATGTATTTTTTAATAGTATATTGATATAACTACTAGATCTTGGTAACTATATACAAGATGTTACAATTCAAATCAAAGAAAGTTTAGTATATTCCTTGGGAACAATATTTAGTAAAATATAGATTAGTGAACATAACCCTATGATTGACTCTAAAGATAAATCTATGTATTGGATAATATCATAAATTTTTGGTAAAGTATACATTTTTTGGTTTTCCTAGAAAATACACTCATGTCTAGATACTGGTAAGTGGATTTGGTTATGGAATAAATGCATCTAGGGGTAACAACATTAAAGGTGTGGATTGGGTCCTAACTTAATCATCCATGGGATTTATGAGTGTTCCTAAAACAATACACCTATATATACACTCCTAGTGGATATTAATTGGCTGATTTACATAATATTTTCAAAATGTTATGATATATTTCAAAATATTTTTATGATTTGATGATATTTTCAAAGATATCGATCCTATGATTCTGAGATTATCGATGTATAAATTTTTGTTTTATGTTAAGAGTTTAACTATTTAGAATCATATATAATTATTTAAATTTCATAATTTTATGAGGTAATTTTTTATATTCCATTATTTATAAATAGATCCAATAGAAAGGAATGTAATATGTATCAATTAATTTAATCTATATGGGGATCAACCTCAAAGGAAAGAAAATAGATATAGAGTTGGATCTAGAGCTAAAAAATTATAACTACATTGGGGAAGTTAACTCTGGTTATTACTAATATCCTTCCCCGTATGGAGCATCCTACTGAACCCCAAAATTTTAAAATAATGTCGGGCCATTTATTGCAACAACATCCTCCATCATTTAATAGGACAAATAAACCCTTAGTTGCTGAGAAATGGATTAGGTTTCTGGGGAATATTTTTCTTGATTTGGGAAGTAGTGAAATGGAGAAAGTTATCATGGAATCTTATCATCTTAAATGATATATTGATTAAAAGTGGTAATTTATCCCGAAAACTAAGGATTTGATGGAAATAAATAGTATGGTATATAATACGTTTATGTATATATTCTTCAAAAAATTATTTCCTCACGAGAAATGAGCTGATACAGAGCAAGAATTCCTCAATATATGAAAAAATCAAGGAGAAAGTTCTTCTGAATATAAATATAACTTACAAGATTTTAAAATCATTGTCACGACCCATCCCCCGGGGCCCGTGTCATGACTACCCCAAGCCTGCCTTCCATAGTCCAGGGGCTAGCGACTAGCACCGAAGGCGTATTCCCTAAAACTGGGAAGGAATTGCCTTTATAACCAATAACACACACAACCAAGCACACAGCAAGATATGAACTCAAGTAAAATGAATAGAAAATAGAGTGAGTGCAGTATGAAAAAGGGGCCAGAATACAAGCTCAACTGAAAAGTATAAGGAAAACTGGAAAGTAGAAGACTGCTGATAGGTGAAAAGTAGCTCCTGGATCGTCCACCAGGGATCCTACCTAAAGGGTAGGTACAGATCATGAATGGCCATCTCTGCGGTTCACCTCATCTAATGTCCACCTCTGAGCTACCTCCAGTCCTGTTACTCTCAGCCTCGATCAGCGTAGTCCGTTATTTTCACCAAACACGATGAGGTGTGAGCATAGACCATGTAGGGGTGAGTATAATGATACTCAGTAGGGACCCCGAGACCCTCAAGGTCTCACAAAATCCACAAAGGATAAACTAAAAAGCATGTAAACAATGGTCAACCCCACTTAGGTATATGCCCATACATATACCTAAGTTATCAAGTACACTCATCTCAATCATGAGGAAACACAAGGTCCAACTCAAAATCCCAAAGATCAATTGTTCCACAAAGGAAGAAATACCATGAAGGTAAGTACCACATAGGTACGCCACACTAAAGAATACCACCAAGGTATTACCACGAAGGAAATTACCACACAGGTATAGACTCAGCTCACACTGTGTATAACATAGGTACAATATTAGAGATGATTAGATGTAACTATTGAATCATCTTACTATATTAAGAGGCAGACCCACGGAGGATCCTAAATCATCATCAGACCCACAGAGGATCAAAGTACGTCATCAGACCCACACAGGATCCTAGTACCTCGTCAGACCCACACAGGATCCTAGTACATCATTAGAACCACACAGGATCCTAGTACCTCATCAGTACATCGTCAAACCCACACAGGATCCTAGTATGTTGTTAGTACATCGTCAGACCCACACAATATCCTAGTACATCGTCAATACGTCGTCAGACCCACATAGGATGCTAGTACATTTTCGGTATGTCTTCAGACCCACACAAGATCCTAGTACATTGTCAGCACGTATTCAGACCCACATAGGATCCTATTACGTTGTCAGTATGTTGTCAGACCCACATAGGATCCTAGTACATTGTCACAGCCAACTACAGGGTTCCTGCACTAAGCTCACTTGTCTCCGGGAGGGTCCGCTCCACCAGCCACTGGTCGATACTCCAATGTCCATGAATTCCCATGAAAAAGAATCTCAAATGACCTCCACATCATAGGGGTATCAACCAAACAGATGGTGCGTCAATCAGATGCTCGGTCTGTGAGTTATTAGCCTTTTAGTCCTGAGGGCCTGGTTGGATTCGTGCTCAATCCAACCTGACTGTACTCCATCTTTATCCAAATCTCAAGTGGGGCATACCAAAGGTACTATCTCTCTCTAAGGTTTCCAGTGCCACTGACGGTTCGTTAAACGGATGCCCGGTGCCAAAGTTATGGCCGATATAGCAAAAATGGGTCGAAGTTGGCCCGGGTCTGGTCTGATACGGTCGGACCGACCCAACCCGACCTGGCCTGCAGGGTCCGTCCCATGTTGGTCGGCCTAGAGGCCGCGGAGGCCACGAGGGGCCGCGGAGGCCATGGGGGTTGTGAGGCCGTGGGGGCCGCGAGGCGGCGGAGGCCTCGGGCGGCGCGGGGCTGCGAAGGTCGTGGGACGGTGGAGGTCGTGGGGGTCGCGGAGGCCACGGGCGGGATAGGTCACGGAGCCTATGGGACAGCGGAGGCCATGGGGGCCACGGAGGCCATGGGGTAGCTGAGGCCGTGGGAGGTGCGAAGACCGCAGGGTGGGGGAGACCGCGGGCAGTGCGGGGTGTGGGGGCCGCGAGCGGCGCGGGGCGTGAAGGCCGCAGGCGGCACAGGATGCAGAGGCCGCAGGACGGAAGAGGCCACGGGGAAGTGCAAGGGTTGTGGTGCAGAGGTCCGCCGCAGATGGCTAGATGGATAGTCATCCTCTCCACACAGTACAGTCATGTGTCGCGCCTTCATCGGTGGCCAGTTCAGCCGGCAGCTCTCCGTTCGCTTCCTTTGTCATGACCGGCCGTTGTTCCGGCCGCGGTTCTCGAGTTCCATCTATGCCAAATTATAGCATCGGTCGTTGTCACCATTGTGAAGAACACACAAAAGAACCATCAGATTTTCGGAGGGGTTGGGCCATGTTTGTTTGGCCCGTACCCTTCGTGTTAGGGAAATAGCAAGCAGCTCAAGGGAGATGATTCAATGTGAGAGGTAAATTAACATTGATCAATTTAAAACACACCCCTACCTTGTTCGTTTGTTGTCTTCGATTGAATATGTCCTGAGGAAGAAGTCGAATTCGTATGTCGGCATTCTTCATTGGAGAAGCGTTCTTCATTAGAGAAGAATAATTCCTCTAAAAGCTCTCCTCTTCCAATCCTTTCTCCCAATTCCACCCAAAAAGAAAAAGTATCCAATATGTTGTGTTTCAAAATTTTAATTTTTGGCACAAAATTAAATTGACATCATTAAATACGATGTGGTTGGCACCATTAAAGTGGGAGGATACCAAAGGTTATCTCCCATTAAAGGGGAGTTCAAGATTTATCTCCTTATTAAATGAGTTTAGGAGGTTTGGGTGGACCCCACCCTTAAATTTAAGTTGGGAGGTTTTGGGCTCGGTGGTCCCCACCTCCACAACCTTCACATGGGAGGTTTCAACAAAAAAATAAAAATGTTAACATTTTTATTTTATTCATTCTTTCATGAAAACACAAAAACTAAATTTCACTCTCGACCTACTACAGTCGAGGTGAAGGTCTCCTTAAGTGAATACTGGCGCTGTGAGTTCAACAGTGCCCTTGGATTTCAATTCCGACCACCAGTTCAAAAGTTAGAAAAACTCGCTCGTACGTCTATTGAACGTACCTGAAAAAAAGTTTAAAAATTAATTTCGGGAAAACCGGGCCTCAGAATCACGCGCTTTCAATTTTTGCTGACTTGTAAAATTACCATATATTTAGAAAAAATTACATGGAAATTACGGGTCTCTATATTCTCCCCACCTCAGGGCTTTACATCCCCGAAAGCTACATCTAAAAAACTAGGAAAAAAGTGGGGGTACTGAGCACGAATCTGAGCCTCCCACTCCCAAGTTATCTCCTAGAGGTTCTTGTGCTGCCAGCGAATGCGCACCATAGGTATTGACCTCCCATGAAGGACCTGCTCTTATCGATACTCAATTTCCACTGGAACCTCCGAAAATGTCACCCTATCGTCGATGTCCAGCTCTCTGCGGTCGATTATGTGAGAAGGTTCGTGCACTTATCTCCTCAACTAGGATACGTAGATGACGTCGTGCACCCGGTGCAACTGAGGGGGAAGTGCTAGGTGGTAAGCCACCTCACCAACTCTGCTGAGGACCTGAAAGGGTCCGATAAACCTCAGAGATTACTTTCCACCTCAGCCAAATATCCACAAACCTCATCGAGGTGAGACCCATAAAAAAGATGTGGTCTCCAACCTCAAACTCCAGAGGTCTCCATCTCTTGTCGGCATAATACTTCTGTCTTCTCTGTGCAGTCTTCATCCTCTCTTGGATGATCTGCACTTTCTATGTGGTAACTCGTACCATCTCTAGTCCCACTAGTACTAACTCCCCTGGGTCAATCCATCACAAAGGTGGTCTGCAAGGTCACCCATATAACACCTCAAAAGGTGCCATCCCAATGGTGGAGTGATAGATATTGTTGTATGAAAACTCCACCAAAGTCAAGTGATCCTCCCATTTGCGACCGAAGTCAATTATGTAAGCACGTAGCATGTCCTCGAGGTTCTGAATGGTCTGCTCAGTCTGTCCATCCGTCTGAGGATGGAAGGCGGTGCTCAAATGAAGTTGTGTCCCAAAATCCTCCTGCAAACCCTTCCATAACCAGGAAGTGAAGCGTATATCACAATCAGAGGCAATCGTCAGGGGTACTCCTTGTAGCTGCACAATCTCCTGCACATAGAGGCGTCCCAAGCTCTCTACTAAACCCTTCTCTCTGATCTGTAGGAAATGTGCCGACTTGGTGAGTCGATCGACGATCACCCAGATAGATTCATAACCTCTGGATGTACGTGGAATTACATTCATGAATTCCATGTTTATCCCATCCCACTTCCACTCTGGGACCTCTAAAGGCTGAACCAAGCATGATGGTACCTGATTCTCTGCCTTCACTTGCTGACAAGTGAGGCACTGAGAGACAAACTCTGTTACTGCCTTCTTCATTCGCAGCCACCAGTGCTGTTGTTGGAGGTCCTGGTACATCTTCGCCACTCCTGGATGTACCACTAGAGGAGATGTGTGAAAATACCTCAACACTTCCTCCTGAAGCAACACAAGTACCATATTACATCCACTGAAGAGGATGACGTGCTCCCCACCTTCAGAAAATCCATCAGGTGCCTGTCCTATGGATATCTGAGCATGGAGAGCCTCACAGTCAGCGTCCCCACACTGCGCATCCCTGACTCACTGAATAAGTGGGGGAGTGACTGTAAGAGACTGAAGGAAAACTGCTTCATCTTGATCCACAAAGGATATCTACAAAGCGGTCAGCTGCTTTGTCACCTAACCTAGTAGTTGTATACCAGACCTCCTGCTAAGTGCATCTGCTACAAAGTTACCCTTCCTAGGAGTATAGACTATATCAAATTCATAGTCCTGGAGGAACTCAATCCAACATCGCTATCTTAGGTTTAGGTCCTTCTGAGAGAAGATATACCTGAGACTCTTGTGATCTGAGTAGACTGTAAAATGCTCGCCCATCAAGTAATGTCTCCACATCTTCAAGGCGAAGAACACTGCTACTAACTCCAGGTCATGGGTAGCGTAGTTCTTCTCATGTTTTCTTAGCTGTTGAGAACCATATGTGATCATGGCTCTCTCCTGCATCAGGACACATCCGAGCCTATTCCCTGATGCATCACAGTAGACTACGTACCCAACACCCTCCTCTGGAAGCCTCTAGATGGGGGCACTCGTCAGTCTCTACCTTAGCTCCTGAAAACTCCGTTGGCATCTCTCCAACCACACAAATGGTTGCCCCTTCTTCGTCAATGCTGATAGTGGTGCTGCAACTCTGGAGAAATCTGGCACAAATCTCTGGTAGTATTAGGCCAAACCTAGGAAACTTCGTACCTCCGTCACACTCCTAGGTGGCTCCCAAGCAAGTACTGCCTCAATCTTCGCTGGATCCACTACAACTCTTGTCTCTGAGATGAAATTTTCCAGAAAGTGAACCTATCAGATCCAGAACTAGCACTTCTAGAGCATACCATTAAGCTGGTGATCTCGGAGTGTGTCTCATACTACCAGCAAATGATAGGCATGCTCCTCCTCAATAGCTGAGTAGATCAGAATGTCATCGATGAAGACTACTACAAAGTGATCAAGGTATGGCTATAATATCCAGTTCATGAGTCCCATGAACACTACTAGAGTGTTGTTCATGCTGAATGGCATAACCAAGAACTTGTAGTGGCCATACCGACATATGGAATTCTTCTTCTGCAAATCCTTGTCTCTCACTCTAAGCTGGTGATAGCTTGATCTGAGGTATATCTTCAAGAACCACTAAGATCCCTTCATATGGTCAAAGAGGTATTCAATCCTCAGGAGTGGGTACTTGTTCTTCACGGTCACCTGGTTCAGGCACCGATAGTCAACACAAAGCCTCAAACTCCATTTCTCCTTCTTGGCAAACAAAATCGGGGCTACCCAAGGTGAAACACTGGGCCGGATGAATCCCTTCCCCTGTAAGTCCTCCAGCTGTACCTGAAGCTCATGAAGCTCCATGGGAGCCATCCGATATGATGGTGTAGATATTAGTGTCTTCATGGGGTACAATTCAACATAAAATTCTACCTCTCTATGAGGAGGTAGACCCAGAACATCACCAGGGAAGACATACGCATATTGTTCCACCACTACAGGATAGCTCGGACTCTCCACATCAACTGCTCTGAGGGTAAGGCTAGCCAACTGATGAGTGATCAGCTACACTCTCCTCTGGGTAAGTCCATCATGTTCTACAAAGGTTCCCTTCTCACTGGTGAAGTTAAAACTAGTCCCATCCGTGCGAACACACCACACTTTGTGGCTAATACAGTCAATCTGAGCATGGACTGTAGATAACCAGTCCATATCCAGGATGACGTTGTAAGGCCTCGACGCCGCTACTAGGAGATACCAGTCAAAGCTCTCACATCCTAGAGTAAGCTCACACTACCAGAACTAGTGATTAATCATCAAATCCTCTCCTGTAGAAGTCTCTATCCATAAGGATTGAGCCAACGGCTACATCTAAATATCTGAGCTTCAAACGAGGGTAGTGGAAATAAAAGAATGACTGGAACTTGTGTCTATAAGTACTACAGATAAGGTGTAATAGATAGAGATCGTACCTCATATCATCTCTGGAGCGTCGTGATCATAGGCCTCAGCTGCCTGGAGTTGAGCTGGCCCCTATCCACCTGCGCCCTGTGGTCAGGGTGGACCACCTGGTGGTGGTGGCGGTAACAACTCGAATCGTTGCCCAGTGCCAGCTGCATGGCCAGCTCCTCTGCCACGCCCACCTTCTCCCAGCAGACCACCTTGATCGAACCTTTGTCTCTTCCTGGGAGTTCCTTCAACCATCTTCTGATCATCCGCACAGCGACTCAGATAGTCACGAGCCATGTGACTCTGCCCGCCACATGTGAAACACTACATGTTCCTCGCATGACTGGATATGTCTCTTATTCCCTGCACAACTGACCCTGAGTCATGCGGTCGTCCACCTGTAGGTTTGGTCCTCTTGAAACTCTGTGACATCTGCCTACTGTCAGCTGCAGAAGACTCCGCTATGTGACGACTGGTGGTGGGTCTTGCTGTTGGTGACTTCTCGGCAAGAAAACTCTCTACTAAAAGGGCTCGCTCTAACACCCCTGCCTGGTTTGGGATGCTGAGAGAAATCATCGAAGCTCTGATATCTTGCCTGAGCCCCTGATTAAAGGTCTGGGACCTAAGGAATGGGTCTCATACTATATCAGTGGAGTAGCGTGGAGGTCAGTGAACCTTTCTGAGTACTGAGCCACAGTCATGCTGCCTTGCTGCAGATGAAGAAGCTCCTATATGTGCACTCTACAAAGAGTCGCAGGGACAAACTCTGCCCGAAACCGGTTCTCTAAGTCTACCTAGAGAAGCGTCACCTCATCGTGAACTTGGAGCATCAAGATCCACCATCTACCTACTTATTCCTATAGAAGACTGATTTCAAGGATCTCCATGAGATCAGCTAGTGTCCCTACCAGTTGGAAGACTCTCACTACAACCTCCAGCCAATCCTTAATTGTTTGTGGGTCCATCTCTCCCCTGAACCTGGGTGGCCTCTGGCACTGGAACTCGTGCAATCTGCTCAAGCGGCATGAACCCTCTACTGCTGGGGCTGGTGGCATCAGTGGGACAATGAGTAATGGTATTGTTGGTGCCTCCATTGGTGCCTCTACTGGAAAAGGGCCATGCACTGAGGCCTCATCACTCGGTGGGCTATCAGTGCGTACAATATCCGTAACCCCACCTGGCTGTCTGCGTGGTGGCATCCTGAAAATAAAAAATCACTCCATGGTTAATAAGTTATACCTAGGGATTTGACTCAAGAGATCACAAAGAAAACTCTTGAAAACACACAAGCAATCAGTGTTTTTTTGCATTGAGTCAGAAATCAGAAGTCAGGGTCCTGGTGTAAGGATATGTCGGCCGCCGCACCAACACTGGACTCCCCGAACTGAAAACCAAACTCAGAACACTTAACATTATTTCTCCACACAGAAATGATCAGATTCATATGTTCTACGGTATAACTGAATCCTATGATACCAAATTTTATGACCTGTCCCTCAGGGCCCGTGTTGTGACTTACCCCAAGCCCGCCTTCCATAGTCTAGGGGTTGGCGACTAGCACCGAAGGCATATTCCCTAAAACTGGGAAGGCATTGCCTTTATAACTTGTAACACACACAACCAAAAACACAGTAAGATACGAACTCAATTAAACTGAATAGAAAACAGAATGATTACAATAAGAAAAAGGGGCCAGAATACAAGCCCAACTAGAAAGTACAAGGAAACTGGAAAGTACCAGACAACTGATAGGTGAAAAGCATCTCCTGGATCGTCCACCACAGATCCTACCTGAAGGGTAGGTACAACTCACGAACGGTCATCTCTGTGGTTCGCCTCGTCTAACGTCCACCTACGAGCTACCTCCAATCCTGGTACTCTCAGACTCGATCAACATTGTTCGTCATCTGCACCAAACACAATGAGGTGTGGGCATAACCCGTGCAGGGGTGTGTATAATGATACTCAGTAGGGACCCTGAGACCTTCAAGATCTCACAAAATCCACAAAGGATAAACCAAAAAGCATGTAAAAAATAGTCAACCCCACTTAGGTATATGATCATACATATACCTAAGTTATCAAGTATAATCATCTCAATCATGAGGAAACACAAGGTCCAACTCAAAATCCCAAAGCTCAACTGTTCCACAAAGGAAGGAATACCATGAAGGTAAGTACCACATAGGTACGCCACACTGAAGAATACCACCAAGGTATTAACACGAAGGAAAGTACCACACAGGTACATACTTATCTCACACCAGGTATAACATAGGTACAGTAGTAGAGATTATTAGATGTAACTACTGAATCATCTTACTCTATTAAGAGGCAGACATACGGAGGATCCTAAATCATCATCAGAACCACGGAGGATCAAAGTACGTTTTCAGACCCACACTGGATCCTAGTACCTCATCAGACCCACACTGGATCCTAGTACATCATCAGACCCACACAGGATCCTAGTACCTCATCAGTACGTCATCATACCCACACAGGATCCTAGTACATCGTCAGTATGTCGTTAGACCCACACAGGATCCTATTACATTGTCAGTACGTCGTTAGACCCAAAGAGGATCCTAGTACATTTTCAGGACATCATCAGGTCCAAAAAAGATCCTAGTACATTTTCATCACATCGTTAGACCCACACAGTATCCAAGTACATTTTCAGTACATCTTCAAACCCACACAAAATCCTAGTACATCATCACAGTCAGCTACAGGGTTCCCGCACTAATCTCACTTGTCTTCAGGAGGGTCTGCTCCACAAGCCACTAGTCGATACTCCAAATGCCACTAAGTACCAATAATAAGTATCTCAAAGTACCTCCATGTCATAAGGGTATCAACTCAATAGACGGTGCCTCAATCAGATGCTCGGTCTCTGAGTTATTTGCCTTTTAGTCCCGAGGGCCTGGTTGGATTCATGCTCGATCCAACCTGACCATGCCCCGTATTTATAAAAATATCAATTGGGGTATACCAAAGGTACAGTCTTGCACCAAGGTTTCCATCACCACTGACAGTTCGTCAAACGGATGCTCGGTGCCAAAGTTATGGTCGATAGAGCGAAAATGGGTCGAAGTTGGACCGGGTCTGGTCTGACCCGATCGAACCAACCCAGCCCGCTAGGTCCGCCCCGGCCCGCGCTGGGCGGCCCAGTGGCCACAGAGGCCGCGAGGGGTCGCGGAGGTCGCGGGGTACGCAAGGACGCGGGGGTCGAAGAGGCCGCTAGGACCGCGAGGCCGCGGGAGCCGCGGCAGCTGTTGGGACCGCGGAGGCCGCGGGCACCGCGAGGCCATGGGGGCCACAGAGGTCGCGGAGGCCATGGGGGCTGCGAAGTAGTGGAGGTCACGGGTAGCGCAGGGCCATGTAAGACACAGAACGGCAGATACTGTGGGGGTCGCAGAGGCCGGGGGCGGCATGGGGCGTGGAGGTCATGGGACGGCGGAGGCCGTGGGGGCCGTGGATGCCGCGGGGCGGCAGAGGCCGCAGGCAGTGTGGGGTACGGAGGATACGGATGGCATGGGGCACGGAGGTCGCAGGACGGGGGAGGCCATGGTGCTTCGCGAGGTTCACGGTGTGGAGGTCTGCCTCAGTGGGCTGGATAGCCATCCGTCCCCTCCGCGTGACACGGTCACGAGGCGGTCTGTCATCGGCAGCCAGTTCGGTCGGCCGCTCTCCATTCGTTGCCTTCATCGCAACCAGCAGTGGTGCCAACCGCGGTCCTCGAGTTCCACCGATTCCAAATTCTGGAATCGGTTGTCGTAACCATCGCGAAAAAAACCTAAAAGAACCACAAGATTTGCGGAGGGTTCGGGCCATGCTTGTTTGGCCCGTACCCTCCGCATTAGTGCGGTAGCAAGCAGCTCAAAGGAGATGATTCAATGTGAGAGAGAAATTAACATTTATCAATTTAAAACACACCCCTACCTCATTCGTTTGTTGTCTTCGATTGAAGACATCCCACGTTGGAGGATTTCCTGAGGAAGAAGTCGAAGTCATACGTCGGCATTCTTCGTTGGAGAAGCATTCTTCGTTGGAGAAGAAGAATTCCTCCAAAAGCTCTCCTCTTCCAATCCTTTCTCCCAATTCCACTCAAAAAGAAAAGGTAGCCAATATGTTGTTTTTCAAAAATTTAATTATTGGCACAAAATTAAATTTACGTCATTAATTACAATGTGGTTGGAACCATTAAATTGGGAGGATACCAAAGGTTATCTCCCATTAAAGGGGATTTCAAGAGTCATCCCCATATTAAAGAAGTATTTTAGGGGGTTCCGGTGGACTCCACCCTTAAATTCAAATTGGGAGGTTTTGGGCTCGGTGGTCCCCACCTCCATAACCTTCACATGGGAGGATTCAGCAAAAAAAATAAAAATGTTAACATTTTTATTTTATTCATTCTTTCACAAAAACACAAAAACTAACTTTCACTCTCGACCTACTGCAGTCGAGGTCAAGGTCTCCTTAAGCGAATACAGGCACTGCAAGTTCAACGGTGCCCTCAGATTTCAATTCTGGGCACCAGTTAAAAAGTTAGAAAAACCCTCTCGTACATTTACTGAACGTACTCGAAAAAAAGTTCAGAAATTCATTCCGGTCACACCGGGCCTCGAAATCACATGATTTCAATTTTCACAGACTCGTAAAATTATCATATATTTAAAAAAAATGGTAATTATGGGTCTTTATATTCTCCCCTCCTCAGGGGTCTATGTCCCCAAAAGCTACATCTCAAAAACTAGTAAAAAAGTGGGGGTACTGATCACGAATATGATCTTCCCACTCTCATGTGCTCTACTGGAGGTTCTCGTGCTGTCAGTGAACGCACACTAGAGGTATCGACATCTCATGAAGGACCTGCTCCTGTCGATCCTTAATTTCCACTGGAACCTCTGGAAATTTCACCCCATCGTCGATTTCCAGCTTTCCATGGTCGATGATGTGAGAAGGATCATGCATGAATCTCCTCATCTGGGATACGTGGAAGATGTCATGCACCCGGTGTAACTAAGGGGGAAGTGCTAGGTGGTAAGCCACCTCTCCAACTCTGCTGAGGACCTGAAAGGGTCTGATAAACCTTGGAGATAACTTGATTCCAAGTCACTCTAGATCCTTCTCCTTCTAAAAACATCATGATTAATCAAGAAATTTATGGGTACAGAAAACAACTTCACCCTCATACGGAATTTCAATGATATTATCTTCCATGTTAAAAGAAAGGTAATATGTTTTCCCTAACTTTTGAATAAGAATTTATCACTCCCACCTTCATTAAAAAAACTTACTGACTCATAAAATTCTACAAGCAACTCTGTAAAAACTGAATCCTATCCTTTCGGTTTGGCTACGCACAATCTTTACCATCCATTCAGTTTGATATTTTTCATAATGAGATAATCATACTTTTCAAATAACTTAGGATCTACTAACCTCTCTCTATAAATATTCCATTTTGAAATTTCCTTAACTGATGACATTTTCTTCTAAGAAGATGCTTCCAAAGACATCCAAAGTTAAGAAAAACTAGGAAATTGAAACGACCCTTAACTAGAGAGGCAGAGCTTAGGCACGCAAAATCTTGAAAATTGATGTGGGACAAAGAATAGGGGTCCTTTATATAGGCTTTTATGTGAAGGTTCATATTCCCAGATTGATTCAATGGTTGAAAAAGTTCGATAATATCTGACAGTTGAGATAAAATATGAAGAATGATTTGGTAGGTTCCAATCTTTTGAGGTTTTTAAGGTAGAAATATGGATTTAAGGAAAGTGAATCCAAAAAAAATCTTAAGCAAGATGAAAATACCAATAAGTAAAATTTTTAATTACAAAAACTTAAGTGAGGAAACATACCTTCTGGATTTCTAGGAAAATTATCTATAATGAGGAAAATTATTCTTCAAGAACTTTAGATTCCCAAAAACATTCTTAAAGAAGGAAAATTTTTGATTCCATGATTTTGGGTTCCAAAAAAAATTGATTAAGGAAAATTTGATTAAGAAAAATTTTGATTACAAAATATTCTATTTATGAAAAATTTTGATTACAAAAAATTTTGATTACGAAAAAAAATTTGATTATGAAAAATTTTGATTACGAAAAAAAATTTGATTATGAAGAATTTTGATTATGAAAAATTTTGATTAATCAATAAAATGTACTCCCCCTTTGAAAATGTGTTTCTTAATGTAAAGAGATAGGTTTCAAAAAAAGTTAATAAGGAAGATTACCTTATAGTTATCATTCCTATCTTTTGTTTAATGTATTCTAATCTATCGGAGGGTAAAGATTTTGTAAAAATATTAGCAGGTTGATCTTGCGTTCCAATAAACTGAATAATGATATCTCCTTTAAGTGTGTGATCCCAAATAAAGTGATGCCTAATATCTATGTGTTTTTAAAGGTAGTGATGTGAAGGGTTTTTTTTAGGTAAATGGAACTAGTATTATCACACAATATCTGTGTTTTGGTAAAACTTATGTCATAATTTGTGAGTGTGTGTTGCATCCACAACACTTGAGCATAGAAACTTCCAACTCTTACATATTCAACTTCAGTAGTGGAAATTACTATTGGGTGTTGCTTCTTTTATGACTAAGAAACTAATTAATCTTCTAATAAATGAAATTTTCCAGATGTATTTTTCTTATACATTCTAAATCCACCAAAATCAACATCTTAAAAAAAATTAAAACAAAATCATTTCCAGAAGTATAGAAGAGTCTTAAATCCATGGTTCCCTTTAAATAGCGAAAAATTATTTTCACTACTTTTAAATGAGATTCCTTTGGATTCGATTCATATCTTGCACATAAGAATACTGAAAACATTAAATCTAAATGACTAGTTGTCAAGTATAGTAAACTTCCTATCATACCTCTGAAAGATGTTTGATTTACTGGTTTCCCAGCTTCATCAAGATCAAGATAATTTGATGTACTGATCAGAGTAATTATTATTTTAGTTTTTTCATATCCATAATTTTTAATAAAATATTTAATATACTTATGTTGACATATTTAAGTTCCTTATGGTTTTTGAGAAATTTGAAAACCTAGGAAAAATGTTAACCCACCCATCATACTCATTTCAAACTCATATTTCATTATATTTAAAAATGAATCCATTAAAGATTAATGAGTTGAACCAAATATAATGTCATCAACATAAATTTGAACAATCAAAACATTTTTCTTGTCTTTTTTTATAAAAATAGTTGGATCAGCAGTTCCCTTAATAAAATTGTTTTGTAACAAAAATCATGTATGCTTATCATACCAGGATCTAGGGGCTTGTTTAAGTCCATATAAAGATTTGGTAAGTTTGAAAACATGATCATGATGTTTTCTATCTTCAAAACTAGGAGGTTGTTCAACATAAACTTCCTCTTGAACATATCCGTTAAGAAAAGCACATTTTATATCCATTTGAAAAAGTTTTAAATTAAATAATGATACAAAGGCAAGTAAAATGTGAATAGATTCAATTCTTGCTACAGGAGAATAGGTTTCTTCATACTCTATTCCTTCTTGTTGATTATAGCCTTTAGCAACTAATGTTGCTTTATTTCTTACTATGATTCCATTTTCATCACACTAATACAAATACATAATATTTTCCTCTGATACTTTCAGTTTTTGTTGGACCAAAAAGATCAATATGCACTAACTGTAATTCATTAGATGTTGAGACTTCACCAATTGATTTGAAACTTGATTTATGTTTCTTGTCAAATTGAAAAGGATCATAAACTTTTGAAAAATCAAATCTAAGCTTCAGTAGGTCCTTAACAAGTCTTTTCTTCAAGAGTATACATAGGTTACTAAGGTTACAGTGTCCTAACCTTCTATTCCATAACCAATCTTGATCATCCATTTCACTAAGGCAAGGTAGATATTGGCTCCTAAGGTCTTCTATGTTTAGTGTGTATACATTCTCTTACTTATGGGAAGAAAGAATAAACTCTTCCTTGGAATTGTGTACTAATCATTTATCATTCCTAGAATTCACAAGGAAACCTTCATCACATAATTGACTTAGGCTAATGAGGTTGTTATTAAGACCCTTAAGAAATAAAACATTTGTAATCAAAGATTTTCTAAGAAGAATAATGTTACCTATACCAACAATTTCTCCATGAGCATTATCTCCAAAAGTTACTTTTCCTCCTTTCGTCTTGATAATATTTTCAAAGAAGTTTTTTTTACCAGTCATATTTCGGGAACATCCACTATCCATGTACCATGTATTGATTTTGGTACAATCTTTATTTTCATGAAAATAAAAGTGTTAGACTTTCAGAATCCAAACATTCTTGGATCCAGAAATTTCAGAAAGTAAGATTTTAGGAATCCACATTTTCTTAGAAAAATAAAATTTATAAAAACCTAAATATTGGGTTTTGTTTAAAGAACAATTTTTCTCCCAATGTCCATCACAATTACATTTAGTACAAAATAGAGCACTTTGGGGAACGAAATAATTATTACTAAAAATAGGTTTCGAATGAGTATAACCAAATACAGAATTATTCCTTAGAGGGTGAATTTGAGAATACATCTTGTCAAAATTTTCCTTACTAGAGGTAATGTTTGACAGAAATTTCCTTAAAGAAAATATTTCTGACTATAGTTTAATAACAAAGTACTTATCTTCAAAAATATTAGTTTTGGAAAAAGATTTAGTCTCTAAAATATTTTTATTAGAAATTGCATTTTCAGGATCCTTAGAAAGTTTATTCTTCTTAGAATTAACTTCCTCAAGGTTTTTAGACACACTCTCAAAATCAAAAATTTTCTGATCAAGATATTTAGAAAGATCTGATACTTCTTTAGTTAAAATAGAATTTATAGAATTTTCTTTCTCTAAATTTTTTTAATCTTACAATTTTCATTCTCAAGAAGTTTAGAAAATCTAGAAACTTCTTCAAATGTAGGTAAAGAGTTGTCTTTATTAGAAGAATATTCTTCATCTTAAGACTCATAATATTTATCATTTTTATAAGTTTCATTCAAAGATATATTAGTAATAGATTCAGTATTGTGTACCTTGTCCATTAGACAATGATTTTCAATGGGTAGTTTGGATAGTAAACCAAGATTATTTTGTCCAGAAGATTCATACTCTAAGGATTCATTAGATGAGTCACCTCCATTGGCACTCCAAGTATCATTGGCCTTCATGACATTCTTAGCCTTAGTCTTGGAATACTTATTTCTATTTCTATCAGAATGTTTTTCTTTCCTGCCTTTTCTCTTAAGCATAGGAAAATTTGGCCTGATATGTCTAGCCCATTTACATTCATAACAAGTGACTTATGAATCTTTCTTATCCTTTCTATCTTTATTCTTATATCTTTACTGAAAATATTTCTTCCCCAATATCTTGTTCATCCTTCGATCAAGATTAGGTAGCTCATTTTTAGAATGTTCAGTTTCACTAGATTCAGATAGAACAGTTACTTTCTTAGACTTAGATCTTGTAACCCTTTTAGGAGTCTTGACTTTAGTAGTATTAAAGGATACACTTCCATTACCATTATTCTTTTTGTTAAAGTCAGCATCTCTCTTCATTCTAGTCTCATGTTGTATAAGAGTTCCAAAAAATTTATCAAGAGTAATTTGAGAAACTTTCATGTTCTCATTAATAATAGTCCTTTTTTATTCCCACTCATTTTTCATAATATTAATTATATTTTCCAGAAGATATTAATCATCAAGAACTTTCTCTCCTATAGATTGTAGACTATTGAAAATGGTCATAAATCTTTATTGCACTTTTCAAATAGGTTCTCCATAAGGAAATAGAAATCCCTAATATTCTGCTCTAAGTATAGCTCTTCTAGTCTCTATTACTTTTGAAGTCCCAAAATGTGTAACCTCAAGTTTCTTCTAAATGCAGTTTACAGGTTCAAAATAAGAAATTTTAATACATATATTCCTGTTCATATAACACAATAAAGTATTTCATACCTTATAATTTAATTGATATTCTGATTTTTCATGGTTGGTAAATGTTTTGACTTCCTTGTCAGGAATTTTTTAATCACCAGTAAGCATAAAAAAATTATCTACTCCAGTGTTAATGAAAAAAGTATTCATTCAATCTCTCCAATACTCAAAATCATTTTCATAAAAATAGGTGGTTGGTAGGATTTAGATTTTCAATAGAACCAATATTCATTCATGACATTCTATAAGAAAATATCCTTCCACAAATCTTGTAAGTAGAAAAAGTTTGTAAATAAATATAAAAATATCCAAGCATAATTTAACAAAGAAAAGTTAAGCAACAAAATTTAGAACAAGGAAAAATTTGATCAAGAAAACTTATATGTTAGTATAAGTATTTCATAGATCTCCTTTAATACCAATTTTAGGATCGAAATAGTGTATGAAGATGCTCAATTACAAGAGGGGGTATGAATTGTAAGTTTCAAAAAAAATCATTTTTAACCTTAAGGAAAACTATGGTTAACAAAGTTAAACAAGGTAAATTCACAAACCCTAAAATATTTCTATAAGACAAACTTGCTAGGTTTTGGATATATGGTTCCAGAAATGAAACTTAAGGATAGTTTCCAAGGAAAATATTCTACATTAAAGTGTATAGAATCTTACTTATTAGAGTATAAAAAATTACAATAAAGTATATGAAAAGTATACTTTCTTATTTTAACAAAATGAAGTGGAAATAAACTTGAAACAAAAAAAGTAACGAGTAGGAAATATTTTAACCCAAAGAGTAGGGTATCCAACAACTTTGGATAAAGGTCCCTTGATTTATACTTTAAATAAAGTCTATATTACCCACACCAGGTTAAGCCCTTGATATGAATATTGGAATTAGTCATGTTATCCCCACAATCCCTCGATCTTTAAGGTAGTCGGCACCTCTGTCTTCCTATCCCCGGAAGCCCTCGATTGTACTCAGCAACAATCAGAGTCACATAAAGCAAGCTAAACAAGATGTTCATATATGCACAAATCATGATAGTCTTTATCTCTATAAATCACTTCACATCATGTAATATCTAGGTTGATCAATAGATAATGAGCTTGTTCAAATGAGATCCTATTTAATGGCACATTTCCAACAGTCGGCTCCCTCCTCCAATGGTCATATTTTTCCATGATTCTTGAAGGGACCTATACACATGTCACTCAACCAACCGTTAGTTATAAATAGATTTCATGACATCATTTCATAATAATAGTATGAGTTAGTAAAATGAAATTACTTAACCAAATATATTTTTCAGAGTCTAAGGAAAAAATAATGTTCAGAGTCTAACCATATAAACAATCAGAATCTATAAGACATGAGAATTAGGATTCTATTTTTCAAAGAATTCAGAATCTAAATTCTATATAATCTAGAGTCTGAATTCTAATGAATTATGAATCCAAATTTTGAGGAATTATGAGTCTAATTTCTGAGGAATTCAGATTCTGAATTCTAAAGAATTCAGAGTCTAAATTTTAGATAATTCTAAATCTGAATTTTAGAGAATTTAGAGTCTGAATTTTATAAAATTAAGAACCTGAATTTCAGAGAATTTGGAACCTAAATTTCAAAGAATTCAGAATCTCAATTTCAGAGAATTCAGAACCTGGATTTCAGTGAATTCAGAGTCTGAATTTCAAAGAATTAGGAATCTTATTTTTAGAGAATTTGGAGTCTGAATTTCAGAGAATTTGGAACCTGAATTTAAGATAATTCAGAGTCTATATTTTAGAGAATTTAGAATCTAAATTTCAAAGAATTTGGAATATTATTTTCAAATAATTAAGAGTCTGAATTTCAGAGAATTCAGAACCTGAATTTCATAGAATTCGAAACTTGAATTTCATAGAATTCAGAGTCTGAATTTCAGATAATTCAGAATCTGAATTTCAGAGAATTCATAACCTGAAAAAAAAAAATACTCTATATCTAATGAATTATGATATTCTGAGGTTTTAGATATGAATCTGAATTTTAGACTTATAAATAAAAATATTTTGATTTAGAGAGATTATAAAATGAGATAATGAAAATAGGGAAAAGGATAAAAATTTCCTTATAGAAGGGAAACTTTCCTTGAGAAAATAAGGGTTATATGATTTTCCTTAAGATAAAGTGTTTGTGATTTTCAAAAGATAGAAGAATGGAAAATTAATAAGGAAACCCCATTGACTCAACACTTTGGGAATTGGAATGTAAGAATATGTCACAAAGTAAGTCATGAGATGGTGAGTTTATAGCTAAAGATCAAAATGAAATCAACCAAGTTGTAGTGTTTTTCTTTTGACCATTCTTAGAGTAGGCTGGAAAAAATAAGCTCGTGATGATTGATTGAGAAAGATGAGATGAGTATGAAGAGTAAAATGATGATAGGTACTCGATTCAACATTGTGAGTCTAAAATATCAATATTTAGCTGATACAAATAGAATGATAAAAAAATAAATGGAACTACTATTAATCTAAAGTAGATAGTATTTTTAGGAAGAAATGAAAACTGGGAACATGGAGACTCATCCACATGCATTTTTCATGAGTAATAATAGAGGGGAACTCTTGGTATTAAAAATGTGAAAGTAATTATTTAGATAAAAAGAGAATATTGAGTGCAAGTGGGAAACCATGTTTAAAAAATAAAAGAGGATCATTAGAACTGAATAATTTAGAGGATATTTTATATTTCATAATTAGAGGATAATACTCTAGTGACTTATATAAAAAAGGAAAAATAGTAAAAATAGTGAGAGTAGTTTGAGAAATTTGATTTTAGATCTTTTCCTCTATAATAAAAATTATTGAAAATCACTCTATAAGAAGAATATGAGTATTTCAATCCTTTTTTGAAGGTAAAAATATCTTTGATATTTAAGATAAATGAGGAGAATATGTCATCCATTGTACTAATAAAATATGAGTGTATTTAGAAAAATAATAGAAAATAATTGAGGAGAGACCAGTATATTATGAATGGTTGTTATCATTTTACATTGATCCTTTCAATGAAAAAAATAAAATAATATCCAAAAATTATTATATGGGATTTTTTATTTAGGATTTTGTTTTTTAATTCAATGATCATATTTGGAAGAACTGGGAATTGAGTATATTATTATATTTGAGGTTGCCTGTGCCTTTTACAGAAGATAGTCATGCAGTCGAAGATAATGGGGTTTGATGAAGGAGATAATTATTTGTGGGTATTGAAACATACCTTGAAAACATGTGATCTAAATGAGTAGAATAAGGAAGATCTAAAGTGAAATTGGTGGGATGATTTTATAATGAAAAGTGATTGGATTTTGCATAGATTACTAGTGTAATATAGTGATCTCACACTTTTATAAATGGTGTACATGGTTTTAGAAGGATACCTAGTCAACACCACTTGTATTAATGATAATATTTTTGTGGATAATCTTAGAAATGGTTATCCCAATCATGGATAGAATTAGGATTCTTAGGAGGGGATGAACCTCATAAAAATATTTCAGTTATTTACTACATCATCTGAATTGTGTATTGGTGTATGATTAGTCAAACAACCCATGATTCAATAGTCTTAACTTATATGATAAGTTAAATTACCAAGGGGTTGTCTAATTTTAAAAGGAAAATTTGAAATTTTCTAAATCAGATAACACTCCATTCCCCCCCCCCCACCCCCACCCTCGGTGTTTTGGATGGGTCCACTAGGAATCTCATTTCCTATCAGATCATAGGTTCTCTAAGATTTGGATATAGTGTTCTATCAAAACTGTAATCATATGCAAAAGGTTTCATCTAATTATATTTCAATATTTCATAGTTTTTCATAATTTTATATATAGTGTAAATATTGTAAGTGTTATTATAAGAACGTAAAATATAGGAATCTATACCAAGTTCTTTTGTTACTAAAAAATAGATTTGGAAAATATTCTGAGAAACATGAAACATAAATATTAAATAAAGCTAAGAAAAAAATGAAAATGTGAAAGAATATAAACCATTTTCTTAAGGTATTAAAAGTGTTAAAAGTCATGATAAATCTATTGATTATTATTCCTCTGGTGAAACAAGTTCATGATATGTGAATGAATGCATTGAATTTTATAAATACATCTATCTTTAGGTTATGTATTATATAAAAAAATTTCTAATTAAATAAGTAACATATATATTCAAATTTATCAAGGGACATTAGGATGAAAAGTTATAGGAGGAAGAATAAGGTGACACTATGAAGTTGAAATTAGTAGATAATATGAGTTGTAACAAAACTCTAAAAAATATTGTGAAATTTAAATAAGAAACTAAAAATATTTTAAATGAAAAAAATTTAATGACTGATGAAGGTTTTAAAATATATTAATATGACGAATATTTGTTTTGGAATGTTTTTAAGGAGGTGTTCCATGAATTTTTATGATTCATAATGTCTCTATAGATGTCAAAAGTGAGCAATAAGAAGTAATGTAAAAAAGGATAAAGGAGTTGGAATGTTCTTTATGAGAGAAAAATATGATGCATGAGGATAAAGTATGAAAATGATTATTATATGGGAATATTGATTGAAATGAAACTAAGACAAAAATAATGGACTCAATGTAAAAAATATAGAGTTGGATGTAAGACTGAGGAATGTGGAAGATAAGAAAATTATGAATTTCCAGTTTATTGGGATGAAAAGTGTTTCCAGTAATTTTATTGAGATATGTATTTACACATAGGTTGATCCTGCTAGTATCAAATAGATATTGAGATCATATAGATAATATTACACCTCATACTAATTTAAAAAGGTATTTCACAATAAAAGAGATTTACTTTTTTATAAATCTATTATTTCAAAAAGTGTTGTAAAAAGTTTTAATTTTATAAAAATGTGGATGAGTAAAAATTAGTGTAAACTCACCAATAAGTCAAGGGTATATCTGATCATGTCCATGTAAAGTTACTCCCCAATTTAAGCATAAAATTTTGGGGTTTCAATAATTAAATAGCATGTCATGTTGTGAAAACTACACCTATAGTGAAAAATAACATGGTGTATTTATATATAATGGTGATATTGGGGATTTGGACATATATACATGTATTTTTTGTACAATATTCCAGTATTTTCATATATATAGTCCCTGAATATAGTTTATAAAACTAAAACAATGATAAACCTTGTTATACTAAATTTGAAAACACAAAAATGGAAAATTTATCCATAAAGAATTGATTTTAATATATATTTTTTTTGATACATTGGTGTTCATTCCTAGTAGTAATACTAGGAAAAACTTGGTTGATATCATTCTTATACTAATGATAACAATCGATCAACAGATATTATGAATAAAGTAAAGTAAGAAAGTGTTTCTTCCATAATTTGTAAATTTCTCAAGAAATTTGGTGATATATTTATATCTAAGAAAGAAATAAAGAGTAATTCTTATAATAATATCTAAATCACTTGTAAAAGATGTTTTTATTGTGGAGAAATAGGTTTCTTTAGGTAACATTTTAAGATAGCCATTAATTTCAATGCAATTATGTAAGTTAGAAATAAAAAAGGATTTAATCCAAGGGAGATATTCTTGGAACGGATAAATGGTTGAAAATCATTACAAAAAAAGTGAATAAGATACCCATAAAGGTGAAGAAAAATGATGATGAATGTGTGGGTGGAAGGTAAAATCCAAAAAGATGTTAGGATATCGTATGTACGACTATTTTCCCTCTTCAAAATGAGCTAAAAAGAGATAATGGGAAAGCACTATTATCTCCCTATATATAAAAGGTTGTTGGGAAGAGGGAGTCCATGAAAAATTAGAATCATGAGAATGATCAAAAAGTTATATTAAAAACATGGAATAAATATTTAGAAGAGACTATAAGATCTTGGAAATCTAAAAAGAATCAAATATCTCTAGTTGTTCACAAAAATAATATCATTCCTTCAATGTAGGATGATAAAACAAAAAATATATCCTAGTTCCCATAGATGTTCAGATACAAAAGGTTAACAAAAATTAAATCATGAATAGTTATATACATTTAATACATTCATGAAAATTATTTTCTATTTTTATAAATATTTCTCATCCCTATTGTTATAGAAAATAAGTTGACAGAGGATCCACCATGTACACAAGCCTTCGGTTGTTGTGCTCCAAATATGGGAATTGAAGGTGATGAAGTGTGGATAGAAACCCTTGAGGGAGAACTTACAAAATAAAAAAACTATCATATTTTTATGATATTCTTCTTGAATCTAGAATCTAGGTTTCCATAATAAATATTGATTTTTGAGGTATAGTTCACACTATCTTAATTCCATTATGATATTTGATTATTCTTATCATAAAGGGGGGAGTGATTTAAAAGAAAAATTCATTGAAAAGTGTCTTCCACAAGAGTTTTTTTAATGAATTTGTTAATATTTATATAGGATCAAATTTTATTGAAAATATGATTATACAGTCCCATTACAAGTGAAATACAATGTTGTTATCACATATATAAAATTACTAGACAATATTTTTTTAAGTAGGCCACTCTTGTTTTCTACAAAGGGTTATCCCATATAGACTTAGTGTTGATGGGTTGATGGAAAATTTCTTAATAAAGTGTGATGAAACCCTTTTATCATTGATCTAATGGGGAGAACCATTTCCATTTTTTATATTCATTGTCAACAATGGGGAGTAGAAAAACATTAATTTGATGTGTATAAGTTTTATTAACAATAAATACAAATTGGGAGATTTAATTTAACTTATGGATATGTGATTCTAGTTTTTTTTGTTATTATGTTATAGGGTAGTCAATGTTTGAGGCTACCCTTGTGTGGAAGGAAAGGAAGAATGGAGTGGTCTGCCATTAGTAAAGGACCCATTACTATGTTGGAAATGAAAATGAAGAACTATTGGATTCCATTGAACATAAATATAGATATATTATAAGTTAATAATATAAATATAATTATTTGTGAACTTGAAATCATGTTGAAGACATGTTCACCTAATTTTAGAGTGAATTTGTTTTCTACAACAATCCCATAAGAGAGGAAGTTTCTTGAAATAGTGAATTGATTAAAGGATTAGTTATTGTTAGTGTTGAAATATAGTTTAATATGAGTGATTGAATGCCCAAGATATTAAAGGAACCATATGTGGATTAATGGATGAGTTTTTGAGAAGGATGAGGTTTATAGTGATCAGTATACTATATCTAGACAAAAAAAATTGGTACATATTTTTTTAGATGTTTCAATTAGGTTTAATGTTTTGGAGGAAGAAATAAGAAATTAAATGAACCATACTTGGAGTTTTTATCATTATTTTTATTGAAAATAATGTGAAAATTCCATGGATGATATTTTTATAGTGTGGTGGAATCCATATAGTAGGTACGAGTCATTCTTAATTTATCTGAGAAATTATTTTTTGGATTTAAAATTGAAATTTTGATAAGGAAACTGATCATAAGTACATTAAAACTAATTATATATCATATAAAGATTATTTTAATCTATTGAGATATACTATATGTATTCATAACATGAATTCACCCAACTTAAGACTTTTCACTAATAATAAGCCTCTTTTGCTAAGCATAAGCCTTTGAGATTCAAGTATAAGATTATAAGCATATAATTTTGAGAAAATCATCTAAATTCACTCCTAACCATTATACATTGAATGAGAATATTTATTATACAGTGAGAATAAAAAACTATGATCATAATTCTTCAATAATCCCTAACATATTTATTTCATACTTTGTGGAATTTTAAAATTAGTGTTGGGCAAAGATTATGATTTATAGACTTAATATATCTATAATTAATATAAAATTCAGATGATGCATGGTCATATTCACAAATATTAAAATATTAAAAATAAAATTTTCTTTAATATCAACTATGTTTGATGAGATGAGATGAGTTAAATGGGGTACTGTAAGAATATTTATTCAAGATGAAATATATGGAATTTTTAGAAAATGTCACTTGAGAATGAGATAGTTTTAGAGTTTTTATTGAGTGATATCCAAACTGTAGGAATATATTAATAGAATGAAACCACAACATAATGAATTTTATGTGTCCATTTTTCTAGTCATTTCATAAAATAATTCAACTTGTGAGAAACTACCAGTCATGCAACACTATAGAAAAAGTCATGGTGTTGTGAGATTAAGGATTAAGATCAAAATAGAATTTACCACAATTTTTTTATCTAACCATTTTTAGAGAAGGCTAAAGAAAATTTTATCTGTCTCATTAACTAAGAATGATTAAATATGTATGGATAAAAAAATTATGAGACATACTTTATCCCACTAGAAGAGTCTAGAAGATATGAATTTATCCAAGACTAAAATATTTAGATAAAAAAGGAATCCCTTGTATTATATATATGAAAATTGTTTTATGAAAAATAACAATGAAGAATAAGGAAACTCATAGAGATATATTTTAAATGATAAATAAGATATCATCCCACCTATTATTATATTATAGAAAATCTTTTTTGAGAGATAAATAGAATATTGAGATCATGGGGGGACCACATATAAAAGTAAATGAGGATCATGGGTAAAAAATGATTTGGGGGTTATTCTATTTTTAATATATTGAATATGATATTCAGGTTACCTATATATAAAAGAAAATAGAATAATGAGATTGATGGTATTTTGAGAAACTATGTCTGAAGTCTTGTATTATGTTGTGAAAGATATTAAAGTGAACTCTTAATGAAGAAAATGATTATTTAATTCCAGTGTTAAAGATGAGTAACTATTGGGTAAAAAAATGATGAATAATATGATTCAAACCATTATTAAAATATTATATGATTGATTCAAAGTATCAATAAGAATACTAAATGTAGCACCTAAGATTTTATTATAGTAATTAATCTTTTCTTCCAAAAGAAAAAAATAGTATAATTCACATAGATTTATTAAAAAATGTGACTAAAACCTAAATTCTCATATTTTATAAATTAAATTTGGAAAAACTAATTTCATTTCAAAATTTTGAATATTAAAATTTCCTTATAGTTAATTTTTTAGATTTTTCATAAATAGTTAAATTTTTATTGAATAGTCAAAATACTAATTTTATAGAAACTCTCACTTTTATGACGTTTTATGATAAAATAATTACTTAAAATCTTAGTAAACCCTTTTTATAGAACAATTATATAATAGATAAGTAGTATAATTAATATAAAATATAATATTGACCATATATATATATATTTAGAATTTTGGAAATCTAAATAATGTTTGTGGCCAAATAAAAACTATTTTTAGCTCATTTCTATCAAAAATTTATATAAAAAGTTTTTTTCTATTTTGAATTTTTTTAATGAAAATAATTACTCTTTTTAAAACAATCATTTTTCTAAACCCCATATTTCGTCAGGTTTTTCAGGATTTTTTTTAATTAATTTATACAACTTATTGAAATTCAATTAAATAAAATGGATACTATATTTTTAATATTCATTCCATAATTTTATATTGAGGCCACAGTAATTTTTTCATAATTCATAATAACATTGGTTAAAATTTTAATTTCCACTACAAGAGTTAAAATTGGATTAAAGGGATAAAAATAAAATGATAAGGGCTAAAATGACCTAAAAACTTGTCTAAAGAAGATTTTTTGGTAATATTTTGACCCTATATCATCTCCTCGTATAATATTTTTCATTATGTAGATATATATCTTGAGTAATACGTTAATAAATTGTAATCTTTTGACAAATTCCAAGTTTGTCCTCTCACTCACTTATGAAATGACACGACATCTCCTATATTCTCCACACTTAAATATATTTCTATATCAACCAATACCAACCCTAATCCTTTCCAAACTTCCCTTCCCATGTTCCAAAGTTCTTTTTTTTGTCATAATACCATCATAAGAAGGATTTATGTATAAACGCAAGGTGTTTTCCTAAATAAGCGGTATAGTTCTTAACTGAGTGTTTTCTTTTTATTTCATTTTTACCTCCATCAAATATCTTGCAAAAATTATGATATAATTACATAAATATATATAATATAATGAAGTGTTATTATTTTTATTGTATAATAATTTCTCATATACTTATCCATATAATTGAAACCAAATACATCTTTCATGCATACGTGCGAACTACTCCCTCACAGAGATGTTGTATTTTATTTTGCATCACCACCTATTATGGTTATCCAAAATTATGGATACAAATGAAATAAAATTATATATATATGATATTTATGAAATAAATATGATCATGATTATATCATTTATCATTTATCTTCTCACCCTTCCACCCATTCAAAAAATTATAATGTTTCTCGTGTGTACGTGTGGACTACCACCTCTATGAAGAAATTTGATATATTTTTCAAGCACTACTTTAAATAATGAACTTAAATGTGTATATAATGAATATATATGATATTTATATCAATATTAAAAAATTTAATATTATTTAAACATGATAATTATTCAAGGAACAAAACTATTGGACCTAAATATACATGAAAATGAAATAGTGAAAACTCGAAAACAATGTTTTAATTAAAAAATTATTAACAAACTAGTGTTGAAATATTACAATTGGATCGTATACGATTTCATAACCATTTATACAGTTATATATATATATATATATATAATTATAATAAATTTAAATTTATTATATAGGAGTTTAACAGAACTTAGAAATCATGTCGGACCTATATTAAGTTTTTTTGGGTATTTGGAATATGTGTTACCTATTTATCTAAGATGTCATGGAAGAAGGTATTTACAGTAAGATTATGATGTATGATATTTTTTTGTTCTATCATTATAAAACTAGTTACTATTATCCATGTGATTATTTATTTTTTTATGTCATCCACGGACTTATTCCCCTTTTATGATAATAGATATATGGTAAATTTGATAATTATTTTTTGTTCCATATTATGCATGATTTAATTATCCTATGATAGATTTTTTTGTACACTTTCCCTTAATATGAATATAATGTCACACTTTATTATGTTTTCCTTTACCTATATTACTAATATGGGGTCTTTGAATGATTTATATGATTTAATATAAGAAATAATAAATTTCCCAATGGATTTTTTTGTTATAGTTCATTCTTCTAAATGTAATGTGAGAATAATGTATATATCTCATATCCCAAGACTAATAAACTATCCAAACATTTAGGGTGTGATGCCCTATATTTTTTAATAGTATAGTAATATAACTTCTAGATCTTGGTAACTAGAGTCAAGATGTTACAATTCATATCAAATAAAGTTTAGTATATTCCTTGGGAACAATATTTAGTAAAATATATATTAGTGAACATAACCCTATGATTGGATCTGAAGATAAATATATGTATTGGATAATATCATAAAGTTTTAGTAAAGTATATATTTTTTGGTTTTCCTATAAAATACATTCATGTCTAGATACTGGTAAGTGGATTTGGATATGGAATAAATGCATCTAGGGGTAACAATATGAAACATGTGGATTGGGTACTCACATAATCATCAATGAGAATTATGAGTGTGCCTAAAACATTACACATATATAGACACTCCTAGTGGATATTAATTGTCTTATTTGTATAATATTTTCAAAATATTATGATAAATTTTAAAATATTTTTATGATTTGAGGATATTTTCAAAGATATTGATCCTATGATTCTGATATTAGCTATGTGTAAATTTTTATTTTATGTTAAGTGTTTAACTGTTTAGAATAATATATAATTATTTAAATTTCATAATTTTATGAGGTAATTTTTTATATTCCATTATTTATAAATATATCCTATAGGAAGGAATGTAAGATGTATAAATTCATGTAATATATATGGGGATTTACCTCGAAGAAAATAAAATAGATATAGAGTTGGATCTAGAGCTAAAACATTATAACTGCATTGAGGAAGTTGACTCTAGTTATTACTAATATCCTTCCCCGTATAGAGATTCCTATTAAACCCCAAAATCTTAAAATAATTTTGGACCATTTCATGTAACAGCAGCCTCCATCATTCAATGGGACAACTAAACCCTTAGTTGCTGAGAAATGGATCAGGTTTCTGTGGAATATTTTTCTTGATTTGGTAAGTAGTGAAATGGATAAAGTTATCATGGAATCTTATCATCTTAAAGGATATATTGATCAATAGTGGTCATTAATCCAAAAAACTAAGGATTTTGTGGAAATGAATAATATGGTATAAAATACTTTTAAGTAGATATTTTTCAAAAAATAATTTCCTCACTAGAAATGAGCTGATACAGAGCAAGAATTCATCAATATATGGAAAAATCAAGGAGAAATTTTTTATAAATATAAATATAACTTACAATATTATAAAATCATGTTGAGAATTATGTACATAATCAAAGTAGTAATATTAATCCTTTATTTTATGGTATAAATCCTATCCTTAAAATGGAATTAGTATTTTAGACATTTTTAGTATATGAGGACATAGTATAATGTGTCACTAATAAAGAGAAAAAATTATATAAGACATATGTTTTTTAGAGAAAACAAGAAAACAATTGAGTGTATGGTAATACTAAAAAAGGGAAAATAAAAAAAAAATTAAGGGAGGGGTGTAATTTCCAACTTGTAATAATTTTGGAAAGAATACCATGGAACATGCTTGTTGGAAATGGTAGTTGACTACATATTTAGAGGGGAAGGACAACAGTCCTATGATTAAAAGGGATAACAATGGGATTTCAATATTCAATTATTCAAATTTAAGGATATAAGGAACTATTTTGATATATTACCTATGATTCAAGGGAATTTTCCATAGAAAATTCCTGGCTTATGTGAGCACTGCTGCTAATGTTAAATATCCTAAAGATGTAGTGGTAGGTACATTGATCATAGAATCAAATTTTTCCAATTATATACTTGATTGTAGATCTTTTAGCTATTTTATATCTTTAATTTTTTAATAAAAATTATATATTTATCTATCTCTATAATAATATAATTTTTAATCAAGAATCATATTTGAAATCTTATTACAATAAGGATATGTCAGTCAGTTCCAATTATGACCCATAGACTTACCTTTTTTCTAACATGGTCATAATATATATGGTTGAATTTTATATAATCACTAGTATGGATTTGAATCAAACTATAATGTGGAAATATTTTTTTTAAAGTAGGAGATTACAATTACTAATGGATATAGAATACATCATATTAATAAAGGATATTACTTCATCTAAATCAATTCTGAATCCACTTCCAGTAGCTCTCCTTAAATAAATTCTTAGAGAATAAGAGTAGTTACAACATATTAATAGAAAATTCATCCATATAATTTAGGATGTATCTATTATGTAGTAATGAATTGATGTATATTTTTAAGAACTTATTAGATATCCACCAGAGCCTGAAGTGGAGTTTTTCATTGATCGCAACCCTGATGAAAAAAATATATCTAAGACTACCTATAGGATGGATATTGTTGAATTAAAGTAATTAAAGAAACAATTTCAGGACTTATATATTGTTGGATTTATACTCCTTAGTGTTTCACAATGGATATCCCTTATTGTTTTTTTAATGATAATTTGGGTCTGTGAGGTTTTTCAATGATTAGAAGGAAATAAATTTCATTATTTAAAGAAATATATTCATCTCAACCACATGATGACTTATTTTACTAACTTCTAGGAGAAAATATTTTTTAAATATTGATCTTCATTTTTGGTATCATCAATTGTGAATAAAAAGGAGGATATTATATAGAATACATTTCATATGAGGTATAGAGATTAAGAATTTACATTAATTCATTTTGGATTAACTAATGACACCTCTATTTTTATTAATCTAATGAATAGATCATTCATGTATTATTTTTATAATTTCATTATAGTATTTTTTGATAATATATTGATATAATCAAATTTCTATGATAAGAATAAGATTTATGTGTGAATCATTCTTAATACTCTTAAAGAAATGGACTTATATGGAAAATTTATCAAATGTGAATTGTGACTTCAGTAAGTTTCTTTTCTTATCCATATTATCTCTAATGTTGGAATATGATTTGATCCTTCAACGAAAAAGGTATTCAATTAATGAAAAATTACAATGAATATAACTAATGTACATTTTTTACTAGGATTAACAGGTTACTATCAATGATTAATTAAAAAAATTATCAATTAGCTAACCCATTAACCAAGTTATAATGTTAAGGGGTTACGTTCATACGGTCAGAAGAATATAAGGAATGTATTTTTCAATCAAAGTGGAGATTTATCAATACACTGATATTTAATTCACCATTGTGAAGGGGTGTATTTTTTATATATAGTGATGCATCAATGAATAGAATTGGATGTTTCCTTATGTATAATTCTAAAGTAATTTCCTATGAATCAAGGAATTTAAATATTCATGAACAAAATTATCCAAACCATGATCTTTATTTGGTTTCTGTAGTCATTTCATTCGGTAAATTGAGACATTACCTTTATGGTAAAAAATTTTAAATATATAAAGATCATAAATTTTTTGAATATATATTCCCACATAAAGGTACCCACATAAGGCATAGGTAATGGTTATAATTACTAAGGGATTATGATTTATCAATACACTACCACCTTGGGAAGGAAAATAAAGTGTCATATGTGTTGAGTTGGAAAGATCATAGAGTTTTGACTAAGATGAGGATGGGAAATTATCTTATATTCAAGGATTTAGTAAATCTGGATATGGTATTCATTAAGGAAGGGGGGCATGAAATATATTAAAACTGATTTCTAAAACACATATATTAGAAAAAATGAAATGTTCTCTTCTTGATGATAATAGTATTCCAAATAAAGTTAGTTTCATGAATGATGGAATGATAGAAGACATCATCTATGAATATGTTATATTGAAATTTTAAAATAGGTTCTATTCTCTATCCATACCTGAGATGAAGAGATAATTATTCAATGAATTATATAGCCCAAATTTCTTTATACACAATGGTAGCACCAAAATGTATAAGTATTCAAATGAGAATTTTTCATGGGATGTTATGAAATATAAAAATGAAGACATTTTATAATGATTCTTGATTTATCAATATGTAAATTATAAGAGACAACATCATAAAGGAGTCATGTAACCTATATACATTCTTATGTGAAAATGATATGTTATTACTAAGGAATTCATCACCAAATTTCCAACTACTCTGAGAAAGAATGATTCCATATGGGCTATTTTTGATCATCTTACATTGTTAGAATATTTATACACAATAAGTGAAGATACACCGCTTGATAATCTTGAGGTTATATAAGTAAATAAATTTGTGATACATCATGGTAAACCACTTTCAATTGTATCTGATCATGATCCATAGTTTATATATAAATTCTAGAAGATTATTCAGAATTATCTTGACACTGAGACATATTTCAACACAACCTATCATCCTAAAACTATGGGTTAGTCTAAAAGGTATATTAAAATATTTTAGGACATGTTGAGTTCACTATCACTTGAATTTCATGGTCCGGAGTATCATTATCTACCTTTGGTGGAATTCACATATAATAATATCTTTCATCAAAGAATTTTACTGGAAACATATGAGGCATTGTATAGAAAGAGGTTTCGTACTCCAACTTGTTGGGATAATGTTAGTGAAATGAATATTGTAGGTTATGATAATATTAAGGATTATATAGTTAAAGGGAATACTATTCAAAATCATATTATTACACCCTAATGTAAACAAAATTTCTTATCACTAATCAAGGTAAGGATTTAAAAATTTATGTGAGAGATCATGTTTTCTAAAAGTGTCTCCATTGAAATGTGTTATAATGTTTGGAATGAAATGGAAACTAAGTCCTATATACATAGAGATGTTTGAAATTATGGAATGAATTGGAGCTATAGCTTACCATTTGGAAATTCCAACTATCCTATATAAATTTCAAGATGTGTTCCATATCTCTTTATTAAGTAAGTAAATGATAATACCAATCCGTTTTCTCAACTATGAGAAAATTTAATTGAAAATAGATTTATCTTACTATGTAAAGCCTATCTAAATTATTGACACTAGAGAATAAGTTTCATGTATTCAGATTAGATGAATAATAAAGGTACGTTGAAAAATATCATATGATAGAAGAGGCAGTATGGGAACTTGAATAAATCATGATGAAGAACTACCCACATCTATTCATTAGTAAATATTCTAGAAATTTAAAGGATGAAATTTTTGAAGTGGATAAGAATGAAACACTTGAGATTCAATAATAGTAAGCAAATTATCTTAACAAAATAATTCTATAATGAATATAGATTAAAGTATAAATTTTAAAATTTTAAAAATTTAATTTGAATAAATTGATTTTATATTTTAATTCACCAATTAAAAAATTTATTATAGTGATTTTTTTTTGATTTTTCAGAAATATTTTATTTTTGAGTGAATAGTGAAAAATATAGATTTTACATAGTAAATTTTATGTTTTATAATGATATAATAATAAAATATATTTCTATAAAAACATTTTTTTCTAGAATAAATATATTTTAAAGAATTAATATAATTTATATAAGAATATAATGTTGAAAATTGAATTATATGCTTAACATTTTGGAAATATAAATATTGTTTTTATTCAAATAAAAATTATTTTTAGTTCTCTTGTCATAATCAAGAATATACAGTGTTACTTTAGGAGGTGGTTTGTTTTGAAATAAAAATATTTCTCATATTATTTAACATAATTTAATTAATTCCACTTGAAATAAATTATACCATATTTTTCTGTAAAATCATTTGTATGCTTAAAACAAAAAAATCCTAAATATTGTTTTTCTTCAAAAAAACCATTTTTAGTTATTTTCTAATAATCAAGTATATACAAGTTTACTTTATGTGGTTTTTTGGTTTGAAATAAAAATAATTATAATATTAATTAACATAATTTAATTAATTCCACATGAAACAACAATATACCTTATTTTTCTATAAAAATAGTAGTATGCTTAATACAAAACAAATTCGAAAAACTATTTTTCATATCATTTAATGGTATTTTTTAAATTATTTTCTTCTAATTATAGAAATTAAATTTTATAAAATTAATTCTATATTTTTAATCATAATTTCAAAAATTGGTAAGGCTTTCACTTTAATTTTTGGTCATTATGATTAATAACATTGGTAAAGAAAGTCAGTTGTCATGGTAAGAGTTTAAACCAAAATGATAAGGGTTTAAATTAAATAAAAATATTTATAAATCCAATTGGATGGTCATACATAGAACCTATATCATTTAATATTAAAATATTTGTTTTTTGGAACTATTTTTTTTGGGTAATTCATTCATATATTTTAATCATTTAAAAAATTTCAATTGTGACCTCTCCCTCACTTATAAAAGTACATGACCTTTCATATCTTATCCACATTTAAAGATCCTACTATATTTGTAAGTAAATATAAAAATAATTTACTAACGTCTCTATAAATGTCTTATAGGTCTTGGTTTGATTAAAATATCATCATAAGGAGGCTTTAGGTATAAACCTAAGGAGTTTTTCTGAAGAAGAGGTATAAATCTTAACCGACTTTTTTCTTTTTATTTCTTCTTTTACATCACTCAAAACTCTTGTAACTATTGTGATATAATAATATAATTATCTACCATATTCTATAATTTTATTATGTTTATGGTATAATTATTTTTCATCTTCTTATCCATCTAATGAAAAATGATAAAACCCTTCGTTCAAACATGTGAACTTTCGCCTTGTGATGATGATGTATTTCATTTTTCATAACTGCCTCTTATCATCGGTCATAATGATAGATCGAAATGATATAATATTATTTTTATGATATTTATAAAATAATTATATTCATGTAACTATAATATATAATTTATCTTTTTAAAAAAATTATTACAGAACCATGATAAAGTTGTAATGACTGAAACTACCAAATAGAAACTTACTTGAAAAACAAAATATTTAATACTCATAAATGATGATTTTAATAAACAAATTATTAATAAATCGGTGTTTAAATTCCCTAAGTGGGTCAGATACGATATTATATGATATTATATGGTTTTATATAAATATACAATACAAGAGGATAAAATCACTTACAAAGTATGTTGAGCCTAATGTACGGGTTTATTTCACAACATCATATTTATTTAGGATTTTTTATGTTTATTTATCCATTTGAGTAATTATAAAAAATTTATATCTAAAACCTAATAAATTTTCATATCATATAATTTTTTTGGAAAATTAAAAAATTTCAATTAATTTTCCTCTCTCTAAGTTCTAAAAATCCCAAATGAATGTTTGTAAGTAAAATCAAGGTTGTTTTTACATTCAGTCGGGAATATTTTTTTTCATGTTGAAATATTATTTAAAATTAATTCATTAATGTTTTTAGTAATATACCATGATTTATTAAATTCATTTTTCCACATTTTTCACTTTAAAAAAAATTAAAATGATTCTTCTTATCATCTTCCAAACAAGTATCATTTAACTAAAGGTGTGAAATAAATTTTTTAACTCTTACTGCATAAATGAATTTTTCCATCATAATGATTATTATTTTATTGAGTATTCTTTTACAGTATTCCATGGTTCATTTAAAATAAAAAAAATATTTCATAAATTTTTATTTTTTTATATATGTTATTTCAAAATAGAAATAGAATTTTCCTCATGAAATATTCAACAGATATTTTTAAAGTATTTTAATATATGTCAAAAATCAATTGATGAATATTATGATTTAATGGGGATATAATCTATTATTACCATATTTAATATTACTCTGTATGGATTATGATTGTATTACCCTATTTTTTACTATTTAGAATATTAACATTTCATTTTTTTGTTTTTTAATAAGAATATTTATGTTGATTATTTATTGAATTTTTATTCATTTATTTTATATAATTAATAAATTGGACTTAGTAAGTTATAAGAAGGGAATATTATTAACCCTAAATACATCATTATTTCTCATGAGACAAACTAGTTTGTGTATTTGTTATACATCTTACCTATTTTTTCTATGTGTCCTTGGAATATGGACTTAATGTCATATTATGATGTTCAAAATTATGAATTCTATCATAATGAAGCTAGTTTTGTTATCCATGTGATTATTTATATTATAGTTTCATATATTGATATATTACCCTTTTATCATATTAGTTTTATTATATATTTGATTATTGTTTATCTCTTCCATATTATTCATTCATTATGTATCCATGAATAGATTCCATTATACAATTTCACTTACTGAGCATCTAATATTACTCTTTATTAGATTTTCCATTCTTTAGGATACCAAGAAGGGGTCTATGAATGATTTTAATGATTTAAAATAATAAATAATAAATTTCTCACTATAATTATTAATTTATTTTCCATGATTTTAGATGTGATTTCTGAATAATGTAAGTATCCATTCTCCCAAGACTACTTAATTATTCAATACTTTGTTATTTAATCGATTGTATTTTCTACCAATTTATTAAATTAACCTCTAACTTATAGTTGTCAGAGTCGGAGTGTTATAATAAGGAAAAATTTAGTAGATTATAACTAGCTATGAATGATTAATATCATATGGTGTCAAGCCTTTCTTTGAGTAAAAAGTGAGAACATGCTGAAAATATTTTATGGGTTGTGTTCTTAAGGAGTGAGTTTGATATGTCAGTGAAAAATTTTCAAATAACTAGGAACTATGAAAAATACAAGAGATGATGTTGCATTTGTTTGTTTTTTAAGTAAATAAGGCTTTCAAATGCTCTATATTTTGAGTAAGGATATCATTTTTGGTGTAGAGACATCCCTAGACAACATGTGATATACTTCAAGAGAAGAAGGAAGAGATGAATAGAACTTGATGGGATGTCACTATAAAGAAGATTAGTATAATAATATATATATCATTAGTTTAATATAGAGATATTTAACCTCTATAAATTTTCTTCTTGGATTCAGGATGATATTTCCCCAACTCTAATTATATTGATGATAAGATTATAGATGAGCATTTTTGCATGGACATCCCAAGCATAAAAAGAAGTGGAATTGTCTTGAGTGTCCAAACCTTTTAAAAATAACCATCTTAGATACTGATATATCTTTATCATATATAAGTTTATTATTGGTTAAATAACACTGTATATAATAGTCTTAATTGACATCAGAGGTTTTAGTCCATAGGATACAATAATGGTTTAAACAAGAATTTGGAATTTAGTAAAATTTGATAACATTGGATTCATACTCCCCCACCCCTATCAGGTGTGTCTGGACATTTCAAAGTGGATCAAAATACACTAAAAAAATATTTAAAGTTAAATACATACTATAATCATGAGGTGTTATAGGCTCACCTTTTTCAAGGGTAGGTGGTATATCTCTTTGTTCCGCCTGGATGATACCATTTGGATAGAAATTGAGGATCCTATTTCTAACAATTAACCATTATTGGTGTAGTTATCCATTAATTATATGAAATTTGATTAGGTGAACTATTGATCCTCATAAAAATAGTGTCTCTTTTTGTGGGATAGTTCTTGTGGTATCATTTAGTGGGATAGTTCCCATGGTCTCATTTGATGGTATCATACTCATGGTCTCATTTGGTGGGATGGTTCCTATTATCCTAATGATGGATATATAAAGTATATGAGAGTTTTTATTGGTTTTGTAATTATTTGGGACTCTTCTTGTACTTTAACTTGATATTGTGTATTCCATTGGATCATTGGAGGATGGGAATTAAAATGTTTCCCAGTTTGAGTTTCAAATAAAATTGGGGTCATGACTGGTTTATTATGACATGACTTGATAATGTCATTTTCATGATTGACTAGTGTTTAGATCACTTAGTCATCAAACATATATATAATATTATATGGGTCATTTTCCCATTACTCTTCATCTTAGAGGATAATTAATAAAAAACATATCAAAAATTCCATGGGATAGTCTAATGGTGCTTGAACATCACTGACTATATTTTGTAGTAGATCTTTGAACATGAGAAATCCTTGATCATTTGACCCAATATGCTATGATATGGGTAATAATTTGGGTGATCATTCTACCATGCTTCATTTTTGGTTCTAGGTTTTAGAAATATGATCAGGTTTTTATCTAAGAAATTGATAAAGTACTATAAAACATGATCATTATTAGAGGAATAAAAAAAATTCTTCTTATTTTCAAATTTATATCCCCTAAACCTTATTTGGTGTAGTATGAAAACTATTATTTTTACATTATCTAGATTTATTATCTATGATTGTGGTTCTTATTGTGGATTATAATTGGTTCTTTGAATGGAATACTTCAGATGTTGCGTTATATTCATAAAATTTCATAACCCAATAATACACTTCTAGATGATAAGTGTAGTTAAAAACCATCTTGTAGTTTATATACACATATCAACTAATTTTTATTATGGAATATGAATTTACAAGGACTATTTAAAGACATTTTATATTATAATTAAATTCATGAATCAGTCATTCTCTTTCTACTTTCTATTTTAGAGGTAAGGGATTATTATTTATTTTATTATAGATGTTAATTGGTATATGAATTGTTAATGGGGATCATTATAGTTTTAAATAGACCCTTACCTTAAAATTAAATTTTTTATTAAAAATAAAGAAATCCTGACTGAAGGTCAAAAGAAAGAAAACAAAAACTATAATATGGGACCTTCCTAAAATATATGATCAATCAGAGTCTAGCTACCTATTTCTGTTCTATGTTTCTCAACATCTAGTCACACTTGGAAGAAAAATATGTGAGATAGTTATAGAGATCTCCTATTCTATAAAATGACTAAAATTTGGGATTTTTTATGTTAGGTGAATGAGTTTTCAAATAAACCCACATGAGATATGGATTTATCTACAATTTTATCATTATACATCAACATTTTTTATAATCCAGGTATGAAATAAAAGTATCCAATAATTCCAGGATCACCACTACCTGAGATAGACTTGGGAAACTTTCTAGATCTATATAATAAACTTTACCTACTGGTGAGAACTATTAATAATTACTATGGAATAAAATTAAATTTCTTTGATAATATGATCTCAAATTTATGAGGTGGATTGATTCTATCAGTTTGGTTCAAGCTATCTCCTCCCGATGAAATGATTTAATTAAAGGAATTATGGATTCTCTACCCTAAATATCAGACTCAGTGGTTATATATCCCCATATAAATTCATCATTAATATACTCATAAATCTCTATATTTTCCTCATATTGATAAACTTTTTATTCTACAGAGACAGTCTCACCATCTTTGAGTGGTAGGTGGGAAGTAGATATGCCCACCACTTTTTATATTCTTTAGAACTAGCCCACTGAGTGGTTAGTAGTGGGAAAATATGAAGGTATCCAAAATCATGTTCTTATATTTTATGTCATTTAGGTAATGATTCTTCATAAAGAACCACATGAGTACAATTATCTATGTATGACTCCTCTTTTCCATGGTCTTTGATAGTATTATGTTCTATATAATTAGTTAAGTCAATAATAATTATATTTACCAATTTCAAACATGTAGCAGGAAAAAAATTCTTCCTTGTGGAAGTAATATTCATAATATTAGTATATTTCTACCCAATTGATGATAATAGAGATTATTTTGGAGGTATAAAATCCCCCATCCCAATTATTTAGTGTTTCCCCTGGGATGATGTTGTTGTAGGGATAAGTCTTCTTGCATGGGAGGCCCGTATTTTTTATGTTCTTGATACTGAAGTATATCACCATGAGGTCTTCCATGGAAGTGAATTTTCTTCCTCATTGGTGACAACTATAGTCTTAAATTATCATATTGATGAATTATAAAGACTTTATATGATTGTGATATGAAATTTTTCCCATTTTATTATTGAGATATATTAATGGGACTTAGAGATATTTTCCACAACTAGATCATAGACCCACATTCAAGTTTCATTTATTGGATACACCCAGTGGGTTATTCTTATAGATTCCTTTATCTAGATAATTATGGATAGGGTAGTTTAATCTATATATTATTTCATAGTTTTGTTCAACCATCATTGATAATGACCACGGTGAATAGGATCCCTCCTAGGAAGAACATGGTCAATTTCTTGAATGTGGTGTATTCCCTCATACATATCACTAATATAAGGAAGGTCTAAATTATCTTTAATATGGGATAGACTCTTGATGAAATATTATGTTGAGATAGGGACCATATGACCCTAATGATTTAAAGTCATGGTGTTTCATTTTATTCCTTAAACAACACCAAATTAGATAGAGAAATCACCAATGTTTGAATTATCCCTTCATGGATGAACACTAGAACCATTTCTTTCACCATCAGGAACCCTAGATATTGGATTGGTGATAGAACACATCAGTTTCTTAAAGATGAGGATAATGTAGCAATGGAATTAGTATAGGATAAATGCTCTATCTGCTAGTGGTTCATGGAAACCCTCATTGAAATATAATTATCCCTAGGTAGGCTAGTGATCCAAATCCCTTACGGTATGTTCCTAGAAGCTACTATTTAGATTTTAAAGAAAAAATTAAAAACCCATTTTTTAGTTTTTAAAAATAGATTCCATGATCAAAAAACTTATTTATTAAGTAAAGGGTACATGTCAGGTTTAGAATTATGTTTTTAAGAGATTCTTTTTCCGTGAAATCTCATTTTGGTTGTTTCAGGTCACATGCGGATATCTCTATTTCCAATAACGGGAAACATCTCAATCACTTAGGGTTGTGAAGGTAGAACATTTTATTGATTGATAAGATGGGAGGTAAAATAATCCCTTAAGGGTTATTATTTCCCTGTATGAGTCTCTCTTATAGATTTAATGCATATTTTTGAAATCCTTCATAGTGAAAATACCAGTGAAATTAATTAAATGAAAACCCTCATATAAGAGTACACCATAAAATAGAATTATAATGTAACTCATTTTATCAATGTATTAGTTATTGTATAGTATAAATCAATATATAATGTAACTAAATAATTAATTTCTAACCATGGAAGATTTGGGATCATGTGAAATGATATAGGAGGTATTGTGGAGTTTTTATCGAGTCTGTGAAAGGGGATTATTTCAAATACCCATGAACAGACCGAGAACCCATGTATTTTTTATCCATTTTATAAGAAACATCATAATTTTTAAGGTCATATGACAAGGAACAAAGTGGTGAATTTTAGGATCATTAATCCATGATTACTACCAATTAGTGTTGAGTCATGTAAAGTGGACTAATAGGACTATGTTATCTAGAAATGGTTTGGTGTGGGACTTACATAAAAGTGGAAATTTCTAGTTTACTCTAGGTAGTGATATAGTGGAGTGGATTTTTACGAATCCATTATGAGTTCTAAATTCATGAAATTTAAGTAAAAAAAGTGGAAAATCTCAACTTTAGGTAATTAGGGAAACCAATAGGATAATCTTGAGTCAATGCATATAATAAAACCATGATGAAAATCTAAACAAAATTCATATGAGGAAACCAATAGAAATATATCGAATAAAAGAATATGTGCAAACTAAAAGGAGTGTCGTGAATCAAAGAATATTTATGAATCCAAGTTTAAAATATAAACTCAGTTGATATGGGGACCATGAATTATCTCTCAACTAAAATTGGGGTGTGATATGTATAATGACCCAAATCCTCTATGATCTATTAATAAATTTTCATGATGTGACTCTTGATTTTTATGGGGGATTATAATGGAAGTGGTGGTATTGGGTAAAATTTATGAGATATTATCCCATAATATATCCCAACTAAGGGTTTAGGGGCAAATCCCCCATGTTATGGACCACTTTCCACCCAGGTAGGTGACCTAGGAAAATTATATCACGGGTAGGTTACATTGGCTAATGAATCATCAAGATAAGTGACCTAGGAAGAATAAAACATAGGTATCTATTACCTAGGTGTATTTTATTTAGAAATTAGGTTCTTAGGTTCTTCATTACATAGTTATTTGGTACCCATGTGGTCAGTTCCATGGTTTTTGATGCCTCGATGACAAACACCCCTGATGTGGATCCAATTTAGAGGGCCTAAAACTAAAAATTTATCTCCCTTATCCATCAAATTTAATTCAAAAATCACTTAAATGATGGTTTTTTTCACTCATGTGTTTTAGTTATTAGTTCTTTAATAATTACTCACTTGTAAATTTCCTCTCAAAATGGGACTTCTTTTTCCTTTAAAGGTAATCCCGGTTCAGGGAACCAAATCATTGGTGGTAATGACTTGTAACTACTAATATCATCTGAGTATGGGATTGGGAACATGTGGAAGGGTGAAAAGAAAGGGAAATTAGGATTAGAACATGGTAATGGGTAGTAATATATGGCATTCATGTCTTGGTATTTTTATTTAGGGTGCATGAGGTCAGGGCATGCATATCCTGGTGTGTGAGGCTGAGTGACTAACTAGGGAATATAAAAACTATTTTGAGAAAAAACTAAATAAGATTTTTTTAAAATAATTCTATAATAAAATGACCAAAACATTATATATAAATTTGTGTTTTTACTCCAAAACCTATGAAATCAATGCATGTCGAACCACCTAAAATTTCAAGTATAGATATTTACCATAATAGGAGTTTTTCAACACTACAAGAATATTAATATTCTTCTAGAGACAAGAAAATAATTTTATCCAATAATAGATGAAACTCATAGCCTATAACAAGTAGGGTGTGTCTCAACACAATGTTAATAGATTAAGAATAATTTTTTAATGGTATCTACCCCTTGGTGTTTGTGATGTAATGTAATTCAAGGAGATCCCATATTTCTCTTCTTCATCAATCATGTCATTCCTTCATCCTCAGGTCAACTCATATCATCTGAGTGAGGATCACCATATAGAAATTGATATAAAGTGTAGGGATCATATTTCCAAGGTTCAAAAAGTATCATTATTCACATTAAAAATTATTTAAATAAATGATATACATTTTCATCTATGTTTATCCTCATATGATGTTTTAATATGAAATACTTTTTTGATCACCACATGAGGTATTAAGATGAAATGATATTTTTTTATTGAAAAAAAATAGTTAATTAATTTATAATGAAGTTTAAAATTCACAAGAAAAATATGAGAATTATTTTTATGTGGGGTTTTAACCCCTATAAAATATTTTAAAAATTTTGGATGATTTTTAGGGGTACCTCTATCAGTGTAGAATATTTTTAATGATTTATTAAAATTAAATAATAAATCATTAAATGAATCATAACCTAATTAACCATTTATATTATTACATTAAGGATAGTTTTTGGAATCAATTTTATATTGGAGGATTTATTTTCCATGGACATTCACTAAATATTCGAAGGGCTTATTTAGAGACTGACAGGGTATCACAATACTGTTTGGTTATTTTCCTAATGAATCATTTATGGAATGAAATTATGTATTAAATTTATGATATGTATTGTTCAAATATGTCCTAAAATTTTCATTGAGTTTTTTTAAATTTCATCATATATCTAATTTCACAACAAATTAACATTTTAATTTCATGAATTCTAGGGAATCATAGTGATATATTTTAGAGAAAACAATTACTACATTTTTTAAGAGGATATGATGTGGTAATTATGATAAACCCTTAAATATCCATATTCATTGTGATTAAAATAATATAACTCCCTTGGATTCATTAAAACATAGTGAATTAATTTTAAGAAAAAATAGATATAATTTATTTTCTAATTTTGATAATATATTGATAACATCTTTAAATGAGTGATTCATTTATCCTACCATGTATAACTAGAAATATCTTTCCATTAAAATATGATACATTTAAGATCAATTCAATTTTAATTTTGGTTTAGAAGAAATATTAGTGAGAGGTTTATATCATTATAAAATTATATCCAAATTTTTTCTTACCAAATGAATGCATTATAAAGAACAGTGTTTGGATCTAGAATCATGTGATCAAAATCTAACACCCCATAAATACTAGTGAAAAATGTAAATAATCAATTATCATTAAAACCCCACATGTGTATGGTATATGGTTGAATATGTGAGGCTTGTTATGGGATGTTAGTGTCATAAAATCTAAGATCAGATGGATCTAGGATAGCTACATGGACCTATTCTTTGTTGTGTTATGGGGGAATCACTCATCCATTTAATCATTAGATCAAACGACATATAATGGGGACATGTATTCAAAAAAGGATGTAGGGAGTGATATATATGACACTACCTCAATGAATCTCAACCTTTTAATCTTTATAATAGACATATATTGGTAAAACATATATTTAGAAACGTGGAGGTATTGTGGTAAAGGTTGGTCCATCCATTCTCTATGTTATAGTAATGTTTAGTCCATTCGATTTATAGATCATATGGGAAAGTCTACATGTGGTGAGGAAATGGTGGGGGTTTACATTTAAATCACGTGGAGGTTCTATGTGGAACCCCTATTAGTAGATACCTTTTAGTGAATGTGGTGTGTGTGGAAGGTCTAAATTAGACACCAAATGTTTCATTAGACTCCTAAAATCCCATACTTAATAGATAAAAGTTTTAGTCATTTAATGTTTTTTCAATAGGTGATTTATGATATATATGATTTTATTATTTTGAATATTATTCTTATAAATATAAAAAATTTGATATTTATTATGTTTATGAGTGGTATGAACATAGTGGATTGTGACATACAAGGTTAGGATTCCTCATTACATAAGTTGAAAAAATGATATACTAAAATTATTGAATAATAATAATAAATAAATAATATTTTATTGGAAAATATTGGGGAGATTTGATTAGTCAATTTATTATGGAATAACACTTGAAAGGTCAACTTCTAGACTAGGATGTCGGTATTTATTTAGAGAACATGAAAATATTATTATATTTTAATAATATTAATATATGGGAAATACTACTAAGTCTAACCAGAGGAGAATAGAGTACTCACTATGATGAGTTACATAATCTCAAAACATGGTGATTGGTATATTTTTATAACCTAATTATTATTATAAGTGGTTTATATCAAGATTATAAAATCATTAAATTTCATAACTTATCCTTATAAAATATTTTTAAAATTCAATTAAATTATAAAATCATCATGAATTATTGAATTTTAGTCTAATTTTTTATATAAAACTTTATGATATAATTATGGTATGAATGTAAGGGTATCACATTATGTTTTTAGAATATTATCAATATAATTCAAGAATTATGAATTATATTGTATGAAAACTACTTTAACAAGATAGTGGTGCTTGAGATAACGTGTTAATTGTCAGTTATGAACTCAATAAGTTTGATATGGATGATATGAAATTTTTATTTATATGATTCATAATATTTATTATAAACATGAGGAAAGGATATATTATTTCAATGGTTTATTCTAGATGTACTGATTATTGTTGTATGTTTTTAAGAGAAATAAAGTGATAACACATTACTGATGCAAAAATGTTTCCCTTAATGATGAAGTTCTATCATGAACTAGACTAGAAGTTCCCAACTGATGAAATTGTCAATAGGAATAGAATAAGTAATGATATAATAGACATCAAAATATTATGTGGTGAAATATTTATGAAAAAAAATTATTACCCTAGAAATAACTCAGGAAGATAATGGTACTACCTTAAGTTATATATAAAGATACAAGCATATCTTACAAAGAGGAAAGAAATATTGATCATGCTATAATGTGGATACATGAATAATTAAATAATATTCCTTCCTATATTATTTAATTATCATTCATTTTATATGGATTTAGAGTGTGGGAATCCATTGTGGATTTCATAGTATCATGTTTGCTATATGGGATTTCTAGTATGACTCATAAAGAGATCCCAAATTTTGATTTCTATGAATATTATGAGACATATTTTTTGGTATTATGTATCACGTTACTGATGAAAAAAAATGTATATGAGATACTATTGTCGATCTCATATTCACTCAACCTCTAATTCAGGATTAAGTGTTTGTAACCTTACATTTATCACCCATTAATCTAAGTAAACAAATGTAATGAATTATATGTGTATTTTCCTCTAATAAACCACTTCTATTGGAAGAGATAAATCATATATTTCATGAAGATTAGTGAATAGGATTCATTCCTAAAACATCACTTTTATATGATATGTGGTGATGGATTATTCCTCTAGCATCCCTTATATGAGAATGTAATGGATGGAAATTCACCTAAGTGGATACTCTCTTTCTCTCTGAAAAATATAGGATAGAGGTGGATGATATCATAACATTTATAATATATTATATTGCATATAGTTTTAGGATTTAAGATAAATAGATATACAACCATATCCTAGGTGATTTTTATTTCCTCTAGTATATGTGCATAGAATATTATCCATGGATATATGTATTAAAAAGGACCCTCTTGATCAGTGTGAATATACTAAGAGGGGGTGAAATGGATAATTCACTTTCCTTTTTATGTTAAATTAAAAATAAATATATACAGATTTATAATAGGATAATGGTTACATACACCAAATAAAAAACATAGCATGACCAATAAATTTTTACAAGGTCCATCACTCAAAACAAGTGGCTAATGTAGTGGCTCGGTATTGGTAGATCAATAAGAGGGTATGGGGGTGAATCAATGATCATTTTTTCCTTTTATGAATATTTATTTTCAATTTAACATTTGTAGCTATTTGATTTTTTGATCCACTCCTTTTGTTGTCTCTCAGCCTTAATTGATCATGTGAAATGTAAAAGGAACATGACATAAGGATATAATTTTTTCCCCTAAAAGCCTAAACATTTCCAAGTTCCACTTTTCTAAGACTAGGTTTCTCTAATATGAATCAAATTCAGTACAGATAAAATATATCTTTCAAAAATCATGATGTATAATATCGTGAAATACTTAGTAGAAAATCTTGAAAAATGTCTGGTTTTCAAATGATCACTGCAAATGCCTCCGATTGGGTTTGTTATAGTGGAATTCCGCCTATTGAGCCCATATCTAGTAAGGCATATATTTTCTACCTCCTATTTTGTATTTTCATATAGCCTCTTGATATTTCTTCAATGTTTATCCAATACTCCACCTTAAATATTTCTTTGATCACACTGTCTTCTAGTGCAATGTGTTTTGACCTTATTCTGCCTCAAGTCTTCTCATCATGTTCTCCAGATAGATTGCTATATCTTTCTAACTATCACTCTGACAATTAATTTATTTATATACTCCTCTCTTATTACTTATTTTTTCTTCCTTCGACACAATGGTTCTACTAGATTCTTCTATTTGTCTCCTCTGATACACAACAAGTCTTCTTATTTTGTTAAAAAGTATCAGGATTAAAACCTCTCATATCCATGTCCTAAAATTATATATTCACATAATTATTCTATAATATTATTCCCATTTATAATAAAATAAAATCCATCATTTGTAACAGTAATCATTATCCCTTTTCAAAATATAGATCTTTTCTAGTTTCTAGAATCATCTCAAGATCTAAATATCACAAATCACTTAAATGGTACAGAATTATGGGTATATTATAAATAAAATATATCACCCTTAATATAATATTTTGATTCATTTGAATTGAATTAATTTATATCCTCCACTAAAATGGTCACAAAAACTTTCCATATCATATCACTTAAAATCATGGAAGTGATAAATATGATTTTCTCCATTTAAAATTCAGTCAATATCCTCATGTTTCCTTATTAATATCTTCTAAAAATTTATTCATAATTTAAATCATATTAAACATCATAAAAATTTTCATAATATCATGTACTACATTGTGTAACTATATCTTACATTATTGATATTTCATCTAATCATCCATCACCTTCCTCAGTTGTCCTCCTTTTATTTCATTTTGGATCACGATCACATGCTTGATCATGATGCTTTAAATCCATGAAGTATAGTTCACCCTAAATAATATAATTTTGTTCATTCAATTAAATATTTAATATTATATAAAATTCATTTCATTACACTTAAATAGGTTATAGATTTCATATATGACTGTTATATAGCCTTAAAACATTCTGAGTCACCTATAAACATGTCTCGTCTCCATTTCTCATCTTGATTTGATCTTTCCTTTCCATGGATGAAGGTGAGATTATCAAAATTATTAGAAATAAATCAAAAATACTTTTAGGTTTTTATGATTTTTAGATCATATTATAATAACTTTTACATAAACCCAAATCATCTCATTATTAAGATAATTAAATTTGAAAACTTTAATTTTTTATACATCAAAATAACATATTTTTCCTAAGTATTTCATGACACCTACATAGATCATATATGACACCTGTAGAGATTTATTCACATATACATATAACATTATGACACTTATTCATATAAAATAACACCTATTCTAAATATAAATTCTTGTACATTGAGTATAAACCCACATATAATGCCTTCCATTAACGAAAACGATGTTTCCAATGACACATGTGATGGTCCTTATTTGCACATAATTTTTTAGTCCTTTGTGAAATTTTCATACCAAAATAGGATATTTCATACCTCACCCAATTTATTCTTAGACTACCTAAATTCATATCCAGTCACATCAAAACACTTCAAACATGCTCTAAAAATAAACCAAATGTGTTCTTTTACCTGATACATTAGTTAGAATTCATTGTTCACCATGGATTTTATATTCATCTTCCCTACCATATTATCATATAATATTCGATATCCACTTATGATTGTAGCTTTAGAAAAAATTATGTTTACTTTTCAATTTATAATGGAACTGTCTCCAACATCAGCCTCTGAAATTCCATATAAATACTGACAACATCATTCTCACAGCAACCTTACTTATTGATAACAAATATAAGATTCCTTTATGGGAACTTCAATATCTCAATTTTTATTTGTTGTAAATTTAATCACTATTATATATCAATATTTTTTCATCAACCTTTTTCTTCTCCCCGTTGTTGATAATAAATTCAAAGGCCATGTATTGGGTTATGCCTCACTCGTTGACTCCTTATTCTCCTTGAGAAAAGGATTTTCCAAAACAGATTCTTCTTCCTATTTAAATCTAAATTATAGTATTATTGTATTGATAAAGAATAATGGAACCACACATAACTTGGAAAAGATCCTATGTTTAATATAATCTATGAATTCTTAGGAAAACCTAATGTAGAAAATAAGTGATTCTTCATCGATAAAATAAGACTTCCCATTAATATTACAACATGTGATACCATAACCAAAAAAACAAAATATAGGGGATGTTTAGTATAATTTTTCACGACCTGTCCCCCGGGGCCCGTGTCGTGACTACCCCAAGCCCGCCTTCCATAGGCAAGGGGCTGGTGACTAGCACCAAAGGCATATTCCCAAAAATTGGGAAGGTATTTCCTTTATAACATGTAAACACATGCAACCAAACACACAAAAAGATACGAACACAAGACAACTGTATAGCCAAAAGTGTGTTGAAATTAAAAGGGTCCATAATACAAGACCAACAGTAAAGGTACAAGTACAAACAAAAAACAATACAACTGAAGGGAAAGAAAGAAAAGCAGCTACTAGATTGTCCTCCGTGGATCCTACCTGAAGTGTAGGTACAGATTTCCTCCTCAGCACTCCATGTTTGTATGTCTCCCCCGCATACCGACGCACCGTAAGGTCCACCTCCAGGAACCATCCAGTCCTGGTACTCACATCCTCAGTCAGCATTGTCCATCATCTGCATCCAACGCAACAAGGTGCGGGCATAGCCCATGTAGGGGTGAGTATAATGATACTCAATAGGGACCCTGAGACCCTCAAGGTCTCACAAAATCCACCAAGGATAAACCACAAAGTATGAAATCAACAGATAACCCCACTTAGGTATATGCCCATACATATACCTAAGTTATCAATTAATCTATCTCAATCATGAGAAAAACACAGAGATACTGACTTAGCTCAAACCATGATTTTATTCTAGGGGTAGTATCAAGTAACATCCTCAGTCACATTGTCGAAACCTCAGTTGTTGGAGAACTCCTCCTCTATTGAGTATATTGGGCCTTCCACAACACCAAGATCGCTTCCCACTAAGCTTGTATTGCTGAGGTACTCCTCCTGTCAAGTACCATGGATCTGCCGCGTCACCAAGCGTACTCCCCACCATTGGTATCCCGCGTCACCAAGTGCGCTCCCCCTCATATCCTGATGAGGTACTCCTCTTGTCGAGTACAGTGGGTCTACCGCGACACTAAGGCGCTCTCCACTGTGGGTCTTCTGCGACACCAAGGTGCTCCCCACTGGGCTAGTAGAGTCACTCTGAGAGTCGTAATGGTCAGCAGTCATCAGGTCTCAGCAAACTAATAGGTCTCCGCACTATGATCGCTCATCTCCAGGAGGATCTACGCCACAAGCTTCTGGTCGATACTCAAACTATCATGAAGTCCCGCAAATAAGTATCCCAAACGTCTGCCACATCATAGAGGTCTCGACGTAACAGACGGCGCGTCAATCGGACGCTCGGTCTGTGAGTTATTAGCCATTTAGTCTTGGGGGCCCAATTGGATTCGTACTCGATCCAACCCAACCATTTCTCATCTCAATCCAAAACTTAGTGGAATATACTCAAAGGGACCATCATGCTCCAAGATTTCTAGCGTCGCAGACGGTTCTTCAAACGGATGTCCAGTGCCAAAGATATGGCCAAAAGAAATCAAAGGGTCGTAGTGGGCATGGGTCCGGTCTAACCCGGTCGGATCGACCCAGCCCGACCTGGCATGGGTCGACCCGGTTCAGGTTGACCCGGCCCATTGGGTTCGTCCTGGCCCATTGGGCCCAGCCTAGCAAGCTGCGAGGGGCCGCGGAGAGTCGTGAGGGTGCGGACCAGCCGCGAAGGTGCGGACCGGCTGCAGGTCGGCGCGAGGATGGTTTTTCCAGGAGGACGCCATGTGGGAGGCTCAGCTCGGGGTATGGGGCCGGTTCGGCTTGGAGGGCCGCAGGGGTGCGGCTCGAAGCGGCTCGGCCCGGAGGTCGGGATGGCGCTTCAGGGTCCGGTTCAGCCAGCGGGTGGTGCGACCGGGGTCGGTTCGGCTGGGAGGCCGGAGCGGCCGGGGTGGCTCGGTCGGCGGATGGCGTAGCCAAGGCGGCTCGGCCGGGAGGTCAGGGTGGCCGAGGTCCAGTTCAGTCGGGAGGCCGGGGCACAACGCGGTCGGGGCGTGGAGCGGTCGGGGCGCGGGGCGGTCGGGGCGCGGCGCATCCGAGGCGCGGCGCGGCTCGGGGCTGGTTCCGCTGGTGATGGCGCGGGGTCGGTTCGGCCGGAGCACCATGGTGGCGGTGGGGGTCGCAGAGGCCGCGGGTTGCGGTGTTGTTGCCTTTGTTGCCTTCATCTCCTTCCTCCGTTTCGAAGAACACTTCAAATCAACACAAGGGTTATGGAGAGTACGGGCCATGTTAGTTTGGCCTGCACTCTCCGCATTAGAGCGGTAACAAGATGTTTTCAAGAATAAAGAACATCAAACCCTACCGCAAATATTCTTCCTAACCCGCAAAAGAAAATAGAAGGGGTGTACTTGTGAAGTGATAAACATACATCATTAAACCCTTACCTTGTTCGTTGTTGGTTGAAATTGGCGTGAGAAGGTGGACATCGATTCATTGTAGACGAACATGCCCTACATCAAAGGAAGTTCTGAAGAAGAAGGTAGAAGTCGAGATCGTTCTTTGTAGTCTAAGTCATTCCTCGTCGGCGTTCTTCGTTGGTGGAGCGTTCTTCGTTGGAGAGGATAATCCTTCAAGCTCTCTCCCAAATTTCTAATGTCACTCCTTTCCCCAAATCCACCGCGAAGGAAAATAAATAGCCAACATAAAATTAATTTATAGGATTTAATTTTATGTTGACACATAAAATTAATTAATAGCATTTAATTTTATGTTGAAACATAAAATTAATTGATAGCCTGTAATTCTATGTTGACACATAAAATTAATTGATAGCATTTAATTTTATGTTGACAAATAAAATTAATTGAGAGAGTTGAGAGGTTTAAGTCTTAAGTGGTCCCCACCATAATAAATCTAGAAGTGGAAGTTTAGTTCCAGTGGACCACACCCCTGAATATCCACATGGGAGGGTTGTTACAACAAAATAAAATAAAATGTGTGTTTATTATATTTTATTATTTCCACGAAAAACCCAAAAACTAACTTTCACCCTCGACCAACTTTCGTCAAGGTGAAAGTCTTCTTAAGAGAATATCGGCGATGCGAGTTCAACGGTGCCCTTGGATTTCAATTCCAAGCACCGGTTCAAAAGTTATAAAAACCTGCTCGTATGTTTACTGAAGGTACCCGAAGAAAAGTTTAGAAATCGATTCTGGGCACACCGGGACTCAAAATCACGCGCCGTCAATTTTCGCGGACTCGTAAAATTCCCATATTTAAAAAAAATTATATGGAAATTCTGGGTCTTTACATTCTCCCCACCTCAGGGATCTACGTCCCCATAATCCACAAGTTCAAACTAGGTAAACAAGTGGGGGTACTGAGCACGCATCTGAGCCTCCCGCTCCCATTTGCTCTCCTGGAGGTTCCTGTGCTGCCAGCGAACGCGCACCAGGGGTATCGACCATCCATGAAGGACCCGCTCCTGTCGATCCTCAATCTCAACTGAAACCTCCGTAAAATTAACCCCATCGTCGACATCCAGCTCGCCATGGTTGATGATGTGAGAAGGGTCATGCACGTATCTCCTCAGCTGGGATACATGGAAGAATTATTGTACCCGGTGCAACTGAGGTGGAAGAGCTAAGCGGTATGCCACCTCGTCAACTCTGCTAAGGACCAGGAATGGTCTGATAAACCTCGGAGATAACTTTCCACCTCGGCCAAATCTCTACAATCCTCGTCGAGGTGAGACCCGTAGAAAGACGTGGTCACCATACTCGAACTCTAGAGGTCTCTGTCTCCTATCAGTATACGACTTCTTCCTACTCTGTGTAGTCTTCATCCACTCCTGGATGATCTTCACCTTCTCTATGGTAGCCCGTACCATCTCTGGTCCCACGATTGCTGACTTCCCTGGGTCATTCCAGCACAAAGGTGATCTGTAGGGTCACCCGTATAATGCCTCAAAGGGTGTTATCCCAATGGTGGAGTGATAACTGTTGTTGTATGAAAATTCCACCAAAGGAAATTGATACTCCCAACTGAGACTGAAGTTGAGGACACAAGCACGGATCATATCCTCGAGGGTCTAAATGGTTCACTCATTCTGACCATCCGCCTGAGGATGGAAGGCGGTGCTCAAATTAAGTTGCGTCCTGAAATCCTCCTACAACCCCTTCCATAGCTAGGATGTAAAACATGCATCATGATAAGAGACAATAGTCTAGGGTACTCCATGTAGCCGCACAATCTCCTACACATAAGGGAATCCCAAGCTCTCTACTGAACCCTTCTCTCTGATCGGTAGGAAGTGCGCTGACTTAGTTAGTCGGTCGACGATCACCCATATCGAGTCATGACTCCTGGATGTATATGGAAGTCCTGTCATGAAGTACATCGATATCCCATCCCACTTCCACTCTGGGACCTCTAAAGGCTAAACCAAACCTACTAGTACCTGATTCTCCGCCTTCACTTGCTGAAAAGTGAGGCATCGAGAGAAACACTCTATGACTTATTTCTTCATTCCTGGCCACCAGTATTGTCTCCAAAGGTCCTGATACATCTTTTCCACTCATGGGTGTACCACTAGAGGGAATGTTTGGAACTCCCTCCACACTTCCTCTTAAAGTGACACGGGTACCATGGTATGTCCTCTGAAGAGAATGGCGTTCTACCCACCTTCATAAAATCCATCAGGTGCCTACGCTATGGATATCTAAGCATGTCGAGCCTTACAGTCAGCGTCCCCACGTTGTGCCTCTCTGACTCACTGAAGAAGTGGGGGAGTGACTGTAAGAGACTAAAGGAAGGATTCTCCATCTCTATTCACAAAGAATGTCTGTAAAGCAGCCAGCTGCTCTGTCACCTCACCTAGCAGTTGTATACCAGATCTCCTGCTGAGTGCATCTGTGACAACGTTCCCCTTCCCAGGAGTATAGACTATCTCAAAGTCATAATCCTGGAGGAACTCAAGACAACGTCATTGTCTCAGGTTCAGGTCCTTCTGAGAGAATATATACCTGAGACTCTTGTGATCAGAGTACATTGTAAAGTGCTCGCCCATCATATAGTTCTGCCACGTCTTCAAGGCGAAGACCACTACTACTAATTCCAAGTCATCGGTAGCATAGTTCTTCTCGTGTTATCTCAGCTGTCGAGAACCATAAGAGATCACCACTCACTCTTGAATCAGGAAACATCTGAGTTTGGTCCCTGATACGTCGCAGTAAAATACGTACCGTACGCCCTCATCTAGAAGCCTCAAGATGGGGGCACTATTCAGCCTTTGCCTCAGCTCCTGAAAGCTCTGTTGGAATCTCTCCGACCATACAAAGGGTTTCCCCTTCTTCTTCAAGGCTGAAAGTGGTGCTTCAACTCTGTATAAATCTCCCACAAATCTCTAGTAGTATCCATCCAAACCTAAGAAACTATGTACCTCCATCACACTCCTGGGTGGCTCCCAAGAAAGTACTGCTTCGATCTTCACTGGATCCACTGCAACTCTATCCTCTGAGATGACATGTCTGAGAAAGTGAACCTATCGGATCCAGAATTGGAACTTCGAGAGATTACCATAAAGATGGTGCTCTCGGAGTGTGTCAAGTACTACCCGCAAATGATAAGCATGCTCCTCCTTAGTATTTGAGTAGCTCATAATGTCTTCAATGAAGACTACGACAAAGCGATCAAGGTATGGCTGAAAGATCCTATTCATGAGTCTCATAAACACTGCTGGAGTGTTGGTCACGCCGAATGGAATAACCAAGAACTCGTAATGGTCGTACTGACATTTGAAATTCGTCTTCTGTAAATCTTTCTCTGGCACTCTGAGATAGTGATAGCCTGATCTGAGGTCTATCTTCGAGAACCATCGTTCTCCTTTCAGATGATCAAAGAGGTTGTCAATCCTCGGGAGTGGGTACTTGTTCTTCACGGTCACCCGGATCAAGCGTCGATAGTCAACACAAATCCTCAAGCTCCCATCCACCTTCTTGGCGAACAGAATCGGGGATTCCTAGGGTGAAACACTGGCTGGATGAATCCCTTCCCCTATAAGTCCTCCAGTTGTACCCGAAGCTCACAAAGTTCTGTAGGAGCCATCCGATATGCTGGTGTAGATATCGGTGTCATCCTGGGTACAAGTCTTTGTAAAATTCCACCTCTATGTGAGGAGGTAGACCTGAAACATCATCAGGGAAGACATCCACGTGCTGGTCCACCACTATAGGATAGCTCGGACTCTCCACATCAACAGCTCTGAGGGTAAGGCTAGCCAACTGATGAGTGATCAGCTGCACTCTCCTCTGGGTAAGTCCATCCTGCGCTGCAAAGGCTCCCTTCTTGACGGTGAAGGTAAACTTGGTCCCATCTGTGCGTACACACCGCACTTTGAACCTAATACAGTCAATCTGAGCATGGACTGTAGATAACCATTCCATACCCAAGATGGCATCGTAAGGCCTCGACGCCGCTACTAGGAGATCCCAGTCGAATCTCTCGCCTCCTAGAGTAAGCTCGCACTGTCGGCACCAGTGTGTAATTGTCGAATCTGCTCCCATAGGAGTATCTAGCCATAAGGATTGAACCAACAGCTCTGTTGGAATCTCTGATGTCCAAATGAGGGAAATGGAAATAAAATAATGACTGAAACCTGTGTCTATAAGTACTACAGTTATGGTGGAATAGACACAAACCATACCTCGTATCATCTTCGGAGCATCATGATCATAGGACTCAGCTACCTGGAGCTGAGCTCGCCCCTCTCCACCTACTCCCTATGGTCGGTGTGGACCTCCTAGTGGTGGTGGTGGTAACATCTCTAATCATCGCCCACCACCAGTTGCACGACCAGCTCCTCTGCCACGTCCACCTACTCCCTTCGGACCGCCTCAATCGAATCTTTGTCTCTGCCTGGGCGGTCCTTCGACCATATACTGATCATCCGTACGATGGTTTAGATAGTCATGAGCCATGTGACCATGCCCACTGCATGCGTAACACTACTCGCTCCTGGAATGTCTGTCTCTGCCTCAGGTTCCTTGCACAACTGATCTTGAATCATGCGGTTGTCCACCTAAAGGTCTAGTCCACTTGGACCTCTGTGATGTATGTCTGCTGCCAGCTGTAGAAGACTCCACTATGTGACGAATTGTGGTGGGTCTCACTACAGTGGACTACTCAGCGAGAAAAATCTCCACCAAGAGGTCTCTCTCTAACACCCCCACCTGCATCGGGATGCTGAGTGAGATCATTGAAGCCCTGATCTCCCGCCTGAGTCCCTGCTCGAAGGTTCGGGCCCTGAAAAATAGGTCTCACGCCATATTTGTGGAGTAACATGAGAGGTCAGTGAACCTCACTGAAAAATGAGCTACATTCATGTTTCCCTACTGTAGATGAAGTAACTCATGAATGCACACTACGCGAAGAGTTGCTGGAACAAACTCTGCTCGAAATAGGCTCTCGAAGTCTGCCCAGAGAAGCATCACCTCATCACGAACCTGAAGCATCAAGATCCACCATCTTCCTATTACAGCCTGTAGAAGGCTGGTGGGAAGGATCACCATGAGATCAGCTGGTGTCCCTATGAGTCGGAAGACTCTCACCACAGCCTTCAGTCAATCCTCATCCGCTTGTGGGTCCGTCTCTCCCTTGAACCTGGATGGCCTCTGGCACTGGAACTCGTGCAATGCGCTCAAGCAGCATGCACTCTCTACTACTGAGGCTGGTGGCATCGGTGGCCCAATGGGTAATGGTACTGCTGGTGCCTCTGTTGGTGCCTCTACGGGAAGAGGACCCTTCACTGAAGCCTCGTCGCTTAGTGGGATATCAGTGCAAACAACTCTCAGAACTCTAGCTGGCTATCTGCATGGAGGTATACTGAAAATAAACAGGTGCACCATAGTAAAAAGTTATACCTAGTGAGCTGACTCAAAGAGTTAAGAAATAAAAATCTTGGAAACACACACGAAATCAGTGTTTTCATGCACTGAGTCGAAAAACATAAGTCAGGGTCTTGGTGTATGGATACGTCGGCTGCCGCCCCAACACTGGCCTCCCTGAACTGAAAGCCACACTCATTACCCTTAATACCATTACTTCATAGAAAATATCAGAGTCCTAAGTTCTGTGGTAGGACCGACTCCTTTGATACCAATTTTTCACGACCCGTCCCCCGGGACCCATGTCGCGACTACCCCAAGCCCGTCTTCCATAGGCTAGGGGCTGGAGACTAGCACCAAATTCGTATTCCTGAAAACTGGGAAGGCATCTCCTTTATAACCTATAAACACACGCAACCAAACACACATCAAGATACGAACGCAAGACAACTATATAGCCAAAAGAGTGCTGAAAGTAAAAGGGGCCGAAATACAAGCCCAACAGTAAAGGTAAAAGTACAACTAAAGGGAAAGAAAGAAAATCATCTACTGGGTCATCCTCTGGGGATCCTACCTGAAGGGTAGGTACAGATCGCCTCCTCAGCACTCCACGTTCGACCATCTCCACCACTTACCGACATATTGTATGGTCCACCTATGGGCACCGTCCTATCCTGGTACTCTCAGCCTCAGTCAGCATTGTCGTCATTTGCATCCAACACAACAAGGTGCAGGCATAGCCCGTGTAGGGGTGAGTATAACGATACTCAGTAGGGACCCTGATACCCTCAAGGTCTCACAAAATCCACCAAGGATAAACCACAAAGTATGAAATCAACATATAACCACACTTAGGTATATACCTATACATATACCTAAGTTATCAAGTAATTCATCTCAATCATGAGGAAAACACAGAGATACTGACTCAGCTCAAACCAAGATTTTTTTCTAGGGGTAGAATCAAGTAACATCCCCAGTCACATTTTTAAAACCTCGGCTGTTGGAGAACTCCTCCTCTATCGAGTACAATGGGCATGTCGTGACACCAAGCGTGCTTCCCACTAACCTTGGACTTCTGAGGTACTCCTCATGTTGAGTACCGTGGATCTTCCGCGTCACCAAGCATGCTCCCCACTGTGGGTTTGCCGCATCACCAAGCGCGCTCCCCCTCGTAGCCTACTGAGGTACTCCTCCGGTTGAGTACAATGGGTATGTTGTGACACCAAGGAGCTCCCCATTATGGGTCTTCTGTGACACTAAGGTGCTCCCCACTAGGCTAGTAGAGTCACTCTAAGTCATAACGGTCAGCAGTCGGCATGTCTCAGCCAGCTACTAGGTCTTCGCACTATGCTCCCTCGTCTCTGGGAGGATCCTCTCCACAAGCTACTAGTTGATACTCCAACTGTCAAGAAGTCCCACAAATAAGTATCTCAAAGGTCTCCCATGTCATAGGGGTCTCAACGTAACAGACGACGCGTCAATCGGACGCCCGGTCTGTGAGTTATTAGCCATTTAGTCCAGGGGGCCCGGTTGGATTCATACTCGATCCAACCCGACCATTTCTCATCTCAATAAAAAACTCAGTGGAATATACTCAAAGGTACCTTCATGCTCTAAGATTTCCAGCACCACTGACGGTTCTTCAAATGGACGTCTGGTGCCAAAGATATGGTCAAAAGAAAGAAAATGGTCATAGAGGGCCCGGGTCCGGTCCGACCCAGTCGGACCGACCTGGCCCAACCTGGCATGGGTCGACCCGGTTTAGTTCGACCTGGTCTGAACCGTTGGTTCTAGCCTGGCCCGGACCACTGGGCCCAGCCCAGCAAGCCGCGAGGGGCCGCGGAGAGCTGTGAGGGCGCGGATCATCCGTAAAGGCGTGAACCAGTCGCGGGTCAACGTGTGGGCGGTTTGGCCTGGAGGGCGCTGCGTGGGTGGCTCGTCCCGGGGTGCAGGGCCGGTTTGGATCAGAGGGCCATGGGGGCATGGCTCAGCCCGGATGCCGGGGTGGTGCGGTTGGGGCCAGTTCGGCCAGCGGGTGGCGCGACTGGGGATGGTTCGGCTGGGAGGCTGGAGTGGTCGGAGTGGCTCGGCCGGCGGATGGTGCGGCCAAGGTGGCTCGGCCGGGAGTCTCGGGTGTCCAGGGGCTGGTTTGGTCGGGAGGTTGGGGTGCGGCATGGCCGGGGTGCGGCACAGCTCGGGGCAGGTTCGGTCGGCGGTGGCGAGGGGCCGGTTCGACCGGAGCGTCGCGGGGGCAACGAGGGTCACGGAGGCCGCGAGTAGTGGCGCCATTTCATTCGTCGCCTTCCTCCATTTCGAAGAACACCGCAAATCAACACAAGGGTTGAGAAGAGGATGGGTCATGTTAGTTCGGTCCGCACTCTCCGTAATAGAGCAGTAGCAAGAGGTTCTTAAGAATGAATCACATCAAACCCTCCCACAAATATTCTTCCCAACCCGCAAAAAAAATCTAAGGGGTGTACTTGTGAAGTGATAAACATACAGCATTAAACCCCTACCTTGTTATTTATTGGTTGACATTGGCACGAGAAGGTGGATGTCGATTTGTTGTATATGAACACATCCTATGTCAAAGGAAGTTCCAAGGAATAAGGACAAAGTCGAGGTCGTTCTTCGTAGTCGAAGGCGTTCCTCGTCGGCGTTCTTCGTCGGTGGAGAATTCTTCGTCGCAAAGGATAATCCTTCTATCTCTCTCCCAAATTTCTAATGCCAATCCTTTCCCCAAATCCACCCTGAAGGAAAATAAATATCCAACATAAAATTAATTGATAGGATTCAATTTTATGTTGACACATAAAATTAATTGATAGAATTTAATTTTATGTTGACACATAAAATTAATTGATATAATTTAAATTTTTTTATGCATAAAATTAATTGATAGCCTTTAATTTTATGTTGACACGTAAAAATTAAATGATAGCATTTAATTTTATGTTGACACATAAAATTAATTAAGGGATTTGAGAGGTTTAAGTCTTAGGTGGTCCACCCCACAATAAATCTAGAAGAGGAGGTTTAGTTCTGGTGGACCCCACCCCTAAACATCCACAAGGGAGGGTGGTTACAACAAAATAAAATAAAACGTGTGTTTATTTTATTTTATTATTTCCACAAAAAAAACCAAAAACAAACTTTCACCCTCGATCAACTGTCGTCGAGGTGAAATCCTTCTTAAGTGAATATCGGCACTGCGAGTTCAACGGTGCCCTCAGATTTCAATTTCGACCACCAGTTCAAAAGTTATAAAAACCTACTTTTACTTTTACTAAATGTACTCGAAGAAAAGTTCAGAAATTGATTCCGGGAACACCAGGCCTTAGAATCACGCGCCTTCAATTTTCGTGGACTCATAAAATTCCCATATTTAAAAAAATTACATGGAAATTCTGGGTCTTTACATATTTATAATTAAATTAAATCTATACACTAAAATAAATAAAAAAATAGTAAATTTCAATTTCAAGACAGTTTAATCCCCCTTTCACTTCTCAAAAAAATCAACCAACACTCCCCCTTTGTAAACATATTTGATAAAATATGAATATGGGTAAATATTACAATCAAAATACCTCAAAATTCAATTATTTATAGGTATTTAAAAAAATTACTTAATGAAGGTTTATATTTTTATAACTCATTTTCATATTTTCTCATCCTCAATCTATGCAATACACATTCCATTATCATGGTAATGGATATGTTCCATTAATAATGTGGGAGACATTTTTATATTATAATGAATGAGAGGTAGTTAGATGATAGTTATTCCATTAATATAATAAAATTTATGTATAGTTATGGTAATATTTTTATTGTATTAATATATTTAGAATATATTTTTTAAAGGTATAAAATGAAAATAACTTAAAAGAACACGGTTGATATAGTTTTCTCTTCCTTTGGATGTCCTCTTTGACACTCTACTTGGGGTTAGAGAATGGGATTTTTGTGAGACCAAAACCTATATAACATGGATAATGGAGTTAGGGATGTATTTTTGTAGATTTTAAAATAAATAAAAAGCTTCTGGTGTGAGGATAATTTGGGTTATTTTTATAATGGTATGTGATGGGAAATTTTGAAAAAAAATTACATTTTTCTTTTTGTTCAAGACTACCAATAATGATGATTATTGTCTCTATAAAAATTAATTAATGTATGTGAGTTTGGGATAATGGTTTCTTACATCATCTAATATTAAATTAATCATGTATTTATTTTATAATGTTAAATATCATATTTTTTCTATATTTTATTATACACTAAAAATTAAACTTTTTCTAAAAAATACCAAAATAATACCCTAAGATAATTTAGAAATTATAATTCCATAAATTATATAAATTTTATCAAAATAAATTCCTCAACATGAGACAATTAATTTTTAAATAAAATACATAAATAATTAAATATACTAATTCTTTTAGGACATTGTCAAATCTATCTCCTTTCAAAAAATTAATTATGATTTAACAAATTATTATTATTATTTATGATAATATATAGTTTTTTTAATTATAAAAATATAATTCTAGTAAATTTCTATAAATTTATCATAAAATTGTATTTAAAATAAAATATATATGTTTTCCAAAAAATAAAATTATGTATTTTATGTTGAATATTAATTTTATAGTATTTATATTCTATTAATTTTATTAATTTTATTTCATTAGATACCCAAATACTTTTTTAATATTCCAATGGTTGAGTTAAAGGTTTGGTTACTTTTCCTAATAGCCATTTTACTATTCAAACATCCAAATTATCCATGGACATATTGGTTTTATACTCCCTATAAATACCTATTAATTAATTATTTCATCATTCATTATAATTCCTCTCATGGTTTTATATTATTTGTCTTCAAAATATTTATTATGTTACAATTATATTATCATTTATTTGTTTTATATTATTGGTTTTTTTTATTTTTTATAGTTTATTTTGAAATTATAATTTTTCATGGATGTATAAATGGTCTAAATTTTCAAATTCTAATTTTTTAAGGTTTATTAACATATTATATTACTATAATTTTTTATATTTATCCTACAAATGTAATGTTATAAATTAATATAATAAGGTTTTGTTTATTTTTATTATGTGGTGCATTTTTTTATACTTTATTCATAAATATTATATTTTTTGAGAAGAAATTTTATATATAAAAATGTTTATGGAATTACATTCTTCACTAATCAAAAATTTATTCCTTGAAATTTCATTTCACACACTAAGATAAAAACAGGTGAGGGTACTTCTATTTAATTGCTTCATCAGGTTATCATGTTTCTTATTTATACATTTGGTTTCTCTAAATTTCATTGACAATGTGAGTTTTCATATTGCGTAGAACTATATCACAAGGATCTGAGATCTTTATTAGATTATCCTTATAAGATATATCATCCTCTAGTTATACAAATGTATTATTTAGGACATGTGAAGGATCGGGTACATACTTTATAGGGATATGTGGAATGCATCATGCACTTGAGTTAGGTTTGATGGGAGTACTTATCAATGGGCCACAGCTCTGATGAGATTAATAACCTTGAAGGAGGAAACGTATATGGGACTTAAAAATACATTATTCCAAAACCTCATGACTCTATTTCTTGGAGATATACAAACGAAATACATGATCTATAACTTTTAACTCCATGTCCCATCAATAATTTTCAACATAGTTCATCTATCTACTTTTTGCTACTCTGAAGTGTTTTTAAATGGATTTGGCCTCCTATTCCATTTTTTCAACATCATTGGCCCCAAATATCCTACATTCTCTAAATTCTTGTTAACATGTTTGAGTTCTACATTTCTTTCAAAAGTGGGCTTCATAAGGATCCATATAGGTAATTGAGTGGAAGATATTGTTGTATGAGAACTCAAACAGTAGAATATATTGACCCTAACCTCCATTAAAGTTCATATAGATATATCTTAGAATATTCTCAAGTGTATGGATTTTTATTCTAAATTGGAAATCAGTCTAGGGGTGATATGCGATAATGAAGTTTAACTATACTATTCAGTCATATAGAATACATTTTTAGAACATTGAGGTGAGCCTAATATATTGATCAGATACAATCAATAGTGGTGTTCCATGTAGCCTTCCCATTTATCTTATGTATATCATTAAAATTTGATCAAGTGAAAATTTCTCTTAAATGGAGATGAAGTGAAAAGTCTTTGTAATATGATCCACTACAACCCATATGGTTTTATTTCTTTTGGATATGTTTAGAAGACCTATTACAAAATTCATGGTATTATTCTCCCATTTCCATGTAGTTATTCATTATATTTGAATCATCCCCTTGAACATTTTACTTTCTTCCATCACTTGATGGAATTAAAATATCTTATATTTTTATTAAAAAATATCCTTCTTTATATTTTCCCACTATTAGTGCTCTCTGATATCTCTTTACATTTTAATTCTCCCATGGTGGATAAAAATGTTGAGCTATAAAAATCATTAAATAGAACATTCTCTATCACAAGATTTAATAGAAAAAATATCATGGTCTCAAATTTCAAAAATACATTATCAATGTTGAACTATATGGTTTTCCCCATTCATATAGGATCCACCTAATTTTTCACCTCTATATCCTCCCTCTAATATTCCTTTCTATTATTTATAATGGGTGGTTAAGTAATCATTTTAGGAATGTAATTTTTGATTATTTCCTTTATGATTCCTATGTCAATGATTTTCATTTAAAAGAATATTTAATCCTTATAAACCACCATCATATATAAGGTAATATGAAGTTTTTTTCCTAAATAATATACCACATTATTTGCATTATATGGACTTTAATGGATTAATCATTCAAAGTCCTTGGATAAAAACTAGCAATCTTCATTGCCACATATTTATCTCCTTCTGTGTGAATATATACTTCATGATAACATAATCCATATATATTCCACACTTCTATCCATAGAGATAATTCCTCTATATCTTTAATGAGAATATTATTAAATCAAACACCAGATCATGTATCAGATAGTTTTACTTATAGATCCTTAATTATCTTAATGTATTAGCTATAATTTTATCATTTTTTCATGAGTAAACAACTCAAGATCTTTATTGATGCATCATTGTACATCATAATTCCTTCTTTGTTTAATATTAGTGTGAGTAAAAGTGCATTAATTAAACTATTATTAAACTCCTTGAATCTTTCTTCTTATTAATTAGTCTATAAAAGCATTACTCTATTTTTAGTTTTATTGTTTAGTAGTTTTCAAAATCAAGAGTATTTCCTAAAAAATAATTTATAATAGAAATATAATTTGATAAAAATATAGATATCCATTATAGATATTGGTTTGGGAAATTTATAATCCACCTTTTTCGTTAAGGGATCCACAAATTTCCCCTTTATTGTGATATCATTCCCCATGAATTTTACTTTCTATATCCAGAACTCACATCTACTATAAATTTCATAAAACTTCTCCTTTTTGATATTATTTAGAATAGGACTCAAATTATACTCATGGTCCTCCTTACCTTTAATGTATTTAACAATATAATATATATAGTATGCTATAAATTTTTTGAGGTAATCATTGAATACTCTATTTACTATGTCCATGGATATTTTATTAGATCATTGATTTTGAAGGGTGTCACTATAAACTCATATTGTGAATACCTTTTATGATAGTCATTCTACAAAATATAAACATTGTTCACATTTAATAGGAGTTATCCTAACTATATATCCACCTTAAATGTGTATTTAGGTTTATGTAGTAAATTAAAAAAATCATCAATACATGGTATGTGATACTTGTTCTTTATCATGATATTATTGAGCTCAAAATAATCAATGTACAGGTGAATTGACCCATCCCTCTTTTTGACATGGAGTATTGGAAAATCCCAATGTGAAGTATTTGGAATTATCAAGCCCTTGTCAATATTCTCGTGAAGTTTTTTCTTTAGTTGTTATAGTTTAATATAGCCCATTATATTGGGACTCTTGCATATAGGCAAAGCTCAGGGTATAAGTTTAATTGATAAATAAACCTATCAATTAGTAATAAGACTAGAAAATCTTTGATAAATACATAAATATATTCCATCACTATGAGAATTTCATTAATAATGATCCTCTCAATTGATAAATAACTTTAGCTAGATATTCTTAGTAATAGGGAGACAATATTCATGCTTAAGGATGATTTTATAAAGTATATGAATCATCCACCTAAAAATTGTATAGAATCATGGGATGGAATAGACTATGGGAATTTATCTCCCTCTCTTTGTAGTTGATGTTGGCCCTATATATATGCAACTAATCCATGCCCAATATAGAATATAATTCCACTAGAGGGAATAAAATAATGTTTTCTGAGAGATTATTCCCAAAAATCTCAATTGAGGAAGAGTTATTTAATTGAGATGAAACAATTTAATAAATTTTTGTTTTCACCAATAAATGAACTATAGCACCCCATCCTAAACCACCAATTACAAATAGAAGTTCCACATGTCCTCATGCATACCCCTCTATATGAAAGGGGATTCTAACTAGTAGTGAGGGTATTAGTTCATCAATGGGGAGACTATAACCTTAGCATCATGTAATTTCACGAATAATAATATATAATAATATAATAAAATAGAATAATCAGAGTAAACATGTGGAAACTATATAGAGGGCATACTAATAATACAATAAATACATGATCTCCCAAAGTCAAAATCTAAACTAGAGTAAATCTATGGTAGGTAATAAATAAATAAAACTATAGTAATCCTTTGGAGTCTATAATGGTTCCACTCCATACTCAAAACTCCTCTCCTCAGATATCAACCATGATTTTCTTTCCCTTATACTAATCCATATATGTGAATCTCTCATGCACATTAATATTCATGTATGGGGTGTGTGTAAAAAACCCTAATAGGAAACTACCACTACATTATTAACAAATTTGTACATGTATAATAGGTGTATCCTATAGTAACCCAAGATTTTCATACATATATATTAAAACATTATAGATGAACATTCCTTGTATTAAAAAATCATATGTCTGGGGATTGTGAAGGTATAGTGCCATTGGAAACATATAAACATAAGAAATCGGTACATGAGAGTTCTACAATGTCTCTCACTTATTTCATCATATCTAGTACCCTTCTTAGACACGTCATACATAATACTTATCATCAAAACCTGTGGAAATTTAACATAATAAAGAGATATCTTAGAATCTCATCAAGGTTAAACAAGGTAGATATCAATATATGATGATCATATGGGTATAAGAACATGAGAATAACATTTTAAAACTATACCCTTCATATCATAGATCATAAATGTGAGTCATGGCATAAATATTAGTAATTCATAAGATATTAATCATAATAAAATCAAATAATATGACCCATGAGATCTTAAAATTGGCCTAATATATGTATTTGTGGTATACAAATAACTATATAAAATCTATTTTCAAGAATATCCACCATGAAATTCATAAAATTATAACCTTACAATAAACACCCATGAACCTATTCATCCTTGGTATAACCTCCTATATACCCCATTTTAGTCTTGGGATAACCACCCATGTACTCTCTTCCAAGATTTGGATAACCTCCCATGCACCCTTTGAGATTATATAACATTAATCATTACCTAATGTATTAGTGGGAAATATAGGTCAAAACCTTCACACAATGAAAATCATACACATTTGTTCCCAAATATAATAAATAATTCATCATATCATTACCCATAAAAATAAATCAGTTGCATAAAACATTTCATCATAACATAACCCTTGGAAAACAAACTAATTTCATAATAATTTCAACATTTCATCATAGCATGTCCAATGTAAAAAAAACAGGTTTCATAAACATCTTATCATCATAAAAATAGAACATTCATGGAATGAATAAGAATTGTATCCTTGTATTATATCTCTAGTAAATAATAACTTACATAAAATTATGTCATCTTAAATGGAAAATTATTTTTAAAGATCACGTGGATCATTTATTGGAGAAAATATCCTTTCCACTTTTAAAAACACATTATAAACATAAAAAATTAAAATATGTTTCTTTAAAAATAAACTTGGAAAAATATAAAGGAATATTTAATGATAAATTTAAATGTTTATTGAGTAAAATAACCTTTTAAATTTGAACAATTATTATTAAAACATAAAACATTTTTAAAATATATTTCTTTGAAAATAACTTTGGAACTTATAAAGGATGCTTTAAAATCATTTAACACATTTCATGAAGAAAATAAAATTTCTTTGAAAATAAATTTTAAAAACTAAAAATTCACAAAACATTTTGTAAATACTTTTATTTAAAAATTAACATTTAAAATTTTAAATTATCCTTTAACACATTAATTTTTCATAATAACGGGAAATGTTATAAATGTTAAAACAAAGAATCCTTTAACATTTTCAGTAAAATACATATTGGAATTTTTTGGAAAATGAAAAAAAGATTCATTTTAAAACACTTTTAAAAAAATTAAAACAAGGTAATATTACTTTAAAAATCCCACATGTAAGAAAAAAAGGGTTTTTAACCGAAGAGATAAATTATGTCCCCTTTCATTAAAAACCCCATTTGGAATAATGAGTAAAAAAAGATATTAAAATGAATTTAAAAAATTCCTTCTAAATAAATAACCAGTGGAGAAACAAATCATTAGTTTATTGAGAGATAGATCATATTAATTCCTCATCGGAAGCATAAACATAACCAATCCCGATAAATAATGAGGTTGAATTGTAAAGGACTTACCACTTTGGTATCTATGAATCTTAATCCTAATTAATGAATAATATTAAATGAAATATAAAATATCATGATAATAAGTAAATTCATGATATTACATGTCAAAGGGTCTATATATACACCTCATAAAAGAATATCAGTACATAAGATACTGTTTGTCCCAAATAATTCAAATTGAGAAAAAATCCCCTAGTGCTTTGGAAATATATTGAATCGTAATCCCCAATAAATCATAAAATCAAATGAAATATTAAATATCAATAAAATATTTAGATTCATGATATAACATGTAAAATGTCAAGTTTATACACCACACAAAGTAAATGAGTGGTGAATTCAGCACAAGTCTCACAAAAATATAAGTGAGACTTAAAATCCCTTACCTTAAATATCGACTTCGATAATTCACATTAAAAACTATTATCTGATAAATTTATGTTTATTAAATAAATATTACATAACCATACTCATATTTATAAAACAATATATGATATAATTTTTAGCTTTTATTTTCCATTTGTTAACAATTCCTTTTTAAAATCATGTTTCATGTAATAACTATTTTTTTCATATATGTTTTGATTTATAATTTATAGTATTATTAATTTGATAATGGTTACATAATATCCTAAATTTTAACTATGGCATAAATTTCATATATATTTGGTATATAATTATTTATATTAGTCCACAAAAATTAGAGATATAAAATTAAATACACCATTCATGGAGATCTAAGTTCATACGTACGCATGAATGATGTTTCCATTTTTCTAATTATTGAATTAAAATAAAGATAAACTATATATTACCTTTATAGAATAATTTTTATATCATATATATCATAAATATTAATTATTTTTATCCTTATTGCCTTCCATACAAATTGTTTGTGGAAAACAATTCACATCACTTTGCGAGGCGGTAGTCTATCGTACACATGAGTATCATTATTTTATCCCCCCAAAAATTAAAGTAATATGTATAATCCCATCCTAATTTACACTAAAAATTACCTAATATGGTTGGCCACAAGACCTCAAGTATACCTCCCTGAATGCTAGAATCTTCTAAATAGTAGTGAGGCCCTAGGTTATGATCATGGGAAGACTATGCCCATAGATCATAGTATGCACTATGGTAAACAATAGATAATAAATACTAAAATCATAAATAGAAATAGAGAGAAACATAAATATTATAATAATAATAATAATAGTCCATGCGATTAGTGAATAACTTTTAGAATAATAATAAAATAATAGATACAAATGATGGTAATGATATGTCATACGTATATACAAAATGTGAGTATAGGGAGCTTAGGAGATAGGCGTATACTGCATTCTATACAAAAAGACAAATAGACCAAAAAACTGCTACAATTATCATCTCAAGAATAGGCCCATTCCTTTTCCCCAATATCCATCCAAAATCTATAAATCATTCATGCATCAGAAGTCGCATGATTCCCTTTATCCATACCCATAATCATAAAATCTTCTTGGGTGCCAAGGGTGGCCCAAGTAGGGTGTAAGATAAAATCATACTAGGACTCTACCCATGGATTCTAGAAAAATATATTTTATATAATAAATAACTGAAAGTGTGAAATAATAATAAATGTGGGGAAGGTAAGTAATTAAATAATACATACATATTCTGGGTTCCTAAGAAGACACCTAACTGATATCACCTGCTTCGACCTAAGATAGTTGTCTGAATGAGGTACATGTTCAAGTCATAAGTGTATACAAGGTCCATTATAAATAGAGAAACTAAGGAAGGAATACCCCCAATCTTATTCTTTGTCTTAGGGTATCATTTTCATGTCATCATAAAATCATGTCCGAAATATAAATGAGAACATCACATATGTCACATGAAATTAATCCGTCAAATCTATGGTGGGGTCCCAATCCCATCCAAGGTGATCTAGGAAGAATCACAATGGTCACTACAGGTGTCTCTGATAGAACCAATACTACTGATTCCATCCAAGGAAACCCATATATAGATCCCTTATATCACTCATGGCATGGTGACTCTGAGTCTATGCCATGTATCTCACATAGGGGGTTAGGAATCACCCGAGGCATGGTGTAGCCATCATGACAATGGGTCTATCCTCAGTTTCTCCCCTAGGTAACTAGTGTCACTCATGAATATATGGAATTATCCTAGAGAACCCTTACATGGAACACCAATTATCACACTCTGTGCATCAATTAGATCCTACCAATCATAGAAAGTCCATCCCTAGAATCTTTAAATTGGGACCCATGGTCTCTCCTGGCCCATAGAAGGTGAACATAAAAAAACAAGGTATATATCACAAGGCATAACATTCATAATCACATTCTGTCAACTAAACATCTTAATGGAACATTCCAGTTAATCTAACCAAACTATACAATTAAGGGCTACCAATTATGGCACAATTATGTGGAAAAGGCACAAGGAATCAATGTGAGTAAGGAATGGGAAACAATTCATATCCTATAGGTAATCACATGCCATCGATGGAATTTAGAAAATTGCTCAAGGAATATTGAAGAAAACATGAAATATGGAATTAAGAATAATCATTGAGGATACCATGCATGCATGTGTTGAAACAATTATAATAAATGAAATTAAAGGATGTATCATTTAAGTTGAATCATAAAGCATTAGGATCTAATTATAAGGTGTCAGGAATCAAGCCCAAAGTCCACTATCATGGTTTACCATTTGTTTAAACTCAAATTATAGATAATTTCATGGGTGATAATAGTCCATATAAAGAGTTCACACCCAAAGGGGTGGCCCACAATATAGAATTCGACCACTGATGGCTTCTATTGTGGGTTAGGGTCATGATAGACATGAGGAACCCATCAATTCAATTTATTTGTCATGTTTAACACATCACTGGAGTGGTTTAGAGTGAGGCACAACAGTGTGTTATTTGAAGTGTTATGAAATGAATGAGAAATACCTAAAACACATACCTTGATGTATGTAGTAATGCTCCACTCATCAATTTTCAAAGCTTGAAATAGACTAGGATGATAGAAATCGAAGGATTCATCCAAGGCCCTGAAAATAGGGGAAAATAAGTTGCACCTAAATAGCGCAATGGATGGGAGATGAACCTTGAAATAGAATAGTGTGTAAAAAAGAGATTATCGATAAATTTTGTTGCTTCTGACTGTGAAGGATTCATACACTAGTGGATGAACATATCCCAAACCCTATAAAGAGGGAGGAGGAGAGCCCACACACCAAGGGAGAGGAGGAAACCCACTGAATAGGTATAGGATAAAGAATGAGGTATTTTAAAATCATTAAAGAGGGGTATTTTTTGAAATTCACCTAAAAAACAAGGTTATATAGTTTGGCTGCATGGTTGGAAAAACTATACACCAACAGTGTTCTAAGACACTTATTTAAGAGGGCACCATGCATGGTTAGGCACACGGATTATCTAATGGTGTGAAAACCATGATAAATTTCAATGCCCAAGACCTTCTCTTGGCCACATGGTAATTTACCTATAGTCTCATGGTTTTAAAAAAACTATGCAACCCCTTTTACCCCACTATCAAAAATATCACGGTTTAGTGAAACCGTGTAGGCTAGGATGCCTGGTTTCTTATGAAAATTTTCCCCAATCATTACTTTAATTTTTGGGGATCTAGGCTCCAAATGAGCCTTGAGTTCACTTGAAACATATGTGAACCTTTTAGGAATGATTTTTATGGTATTTTAAAGGAATTAGATCAAAAACATAATGGTTTATAATTTTGATAAAATAAAGGACATTACAACCTCCCCTATATAAGACAACTCATCCATGAGTTTCCCTTACTAGGGTGGTACAATTCCATCTGAGAATAGTTCCATCTACTATGCACATACATATGCATCCTGCTCTTAGGTATTTTCCTGAACATTTCTGTGCTACCATATAACTCAAACTAGAGGAACTAACCTACCTTAAAGAGCCTTCATGATCTGATCAATGATGTGTATCAGATGATCCTCAAAGGAATAATTTTCCTCCATCTCGATATCCTTGGGGTTAAAAAAATGAGACAGTTTGAGTTGTCACCATCGAAGCTATGATATGTGGAATACATCATGCATGGAATAGTACCTCATAGGTTACATCAACTGATAGGATACCATCCCTACTCTCCACACTATCTCAAAAGGTCTTAAAGATCTAGGCTATAACTTTCTCTACATCCTGATGTATCTCTGACCTAGTCTTGGTGATACATATAGGAGGACTAGATTTCCCACCTAGAACTAAAAAGGTCTATGATGATGATTGATATAAGACTTCTACCTAGACTGAGTTGTAGCCACATGCTTCTAAATTATATGGACTGGATCTAATGTCTCCTACACAATACAAGGATCCAGTAGAGTTACCTCACCTACCCCAAACCAGCACAAAGTTGAATGGAATGTCCTACCTTAAATAGCCTCATATAGAGTCGTATTAATTGTTTCCTGAAAGATGTTGTTGTAGTCAAAGTATAATAGAGGAAAAAAATTAATAAACCTCCATAATCAAGGATATGGTATTGTAGAATATCCTCTAACACTTGTATTATCCTTTCAGAAAGTCTGTCAGTCTACGGGTGCTATATCATGATCAAGAGAACTTTTGAACCTAATTCCTTTTGCAACCCTTTCTATAATAGTGATGTGAACCATTCATATTGATCCAAAATAATAGAATAGGGAACACCATGAAGTCATGCTATCTCACAGTTGTAAAGCCTTCCTAACTCATCAATAAAGAAGATTTCTTGAATCGGTAAAAAGTGTGCAACCTAGTTCAGCCTATTGATGATCACCCATATAACATCAATACCTTGAGGTGATCTTAGTAAGCCTATCATGAACTCCATAGTGACTTACTTCCATTTCCACTCTAGAATAGAGAGGGTTTGTAGAAGCCACATAGTTCACTGGTTCCCTACCTTCTCCTACTGAAATGTGGAGAATGAGTGATAAATCCTATTATCAACCTCTTCATGCATGGACACCAATAGTTATAGATAATGTTTCAATACATCTTAGTGAGACTAGGATTAACTTATTATACATAGGCAAGTGATTCCCTCATCAGATATTAACATATATAAGAATTCACTCATACATTTCCACAAAAGAGTAGAGTTTCACTACCATCAACAACCCAAAAAGTAGGTGTTTTTTCTCCTGTGATGCTCTCCCTTAAGACAAAACCCTTGGAATATAATAATTACCTCATCTGAACCTGCTCCAACTAAAAGGATTTCACCGCTAGAGCTGATATAACTGGTTTACCATTTTGTTTCTAAACCTCAAGTTGCATCTCAGAGTATAGATCCATCAACTTCCACTCATTTTTGGCCTCCTTAATGACATGCGTCAGAGTCTTTAGGTTTAATGAATCATCTATGAATTTTCCATTTTTGAGTGTGTAATTAAGATCAATTTGAATGGAATGTAGGTATTCTTCCCACCTATGCTATTGAAGATTAAAGTCTCACTATTTGTATATGTATTTGAGACATTTATGATCTGTGTAGAAAAATAATCTCTCACCCAATAGGTAATTCCTCCAATAGTATAGAGCTTGAACCACAACTTCTAGACTGAGGTTGTGCATCAGGTAATTCAACTCATGTAGCCTTAGCTGGCGGGACCCATATGACATGAACCAATTGTATTTCATTATAACTACACCATGAAAAATTACTATAGCATCACAAAAGACCATATAAATCCTACCCAGCTCTTCCATAATCTAGATCAATGCTGAGGTGAGTATTCACTTAAACTCCTAAAAAGTTTTCTGACAATATTGAGACTGTAGAAAATGAACACCCTTATTATTCATAGTTATAAGAGGTGTTTCTAAGTGATATAGGTCCATAATAAATTTCTTATAATAGATAGCTAGATCCAAGATGTTATGTATGTCAAATACGTTATTGTACTACTCCTAGGAAACCATGGAACTCACCTTATCTGGGTAAACATATACAACTACCTCTGATATGATATGACCCAAGAATTGAACCTTACTGATCTAATAGAGGAATCTACTAAGCTTCATATATATATGGTTCTCTCTTAATTCACTCAGTATGATCTCAAGATGGTTGGCATGGTCATGTCTAGTGTGCGAGTACACTAAGAAGTTATCTATAGAGACCACCACAAAGGAATCAACATACGGGCAGAAAAATAGATTCATCAAATCCATGAATACTTTCATCATGTTCATCAGACTGAAAGACATAAACAAATACTCGTAGAGGCCATACATACTACAAAATATTATAAGTGGTGTATATGATGTCCCCACATGAATAGGATGGTATACCGGCGTTAAATCGATCTCATAGAAAATATTTTCTCCTCAGAGCTGGTCAAATTGGTCATGTATATGAGGTATTGGATACCAATTATCCATCATAAGCTGCTTCAATCTGTGATTATCCATGTACAATATGGGGGTACTATCCACCTTCTTGGAAAAAAGGACTGGTTAACCCCATGGCAATGTCCTAGGATATATGAAACACTTAGCCTCTAGATATTTAAGCTTCTTATTTAGTTCTTGTGGATTTTTAGGTTCCATCCTATACGTAGGAATGGACATTGGTGATGCACATGGTACTAGATCTATGGTGAAATAAACATATCTCTTAGGAGGTAATCCAGAGAAATAATTAGGGAAGAAATACCTAAAATGATCCACTATCATAGGGAACTCTACAGACTGCATTCCCTAATCACTCATAAAGAGACTAGCCAGTTGGGTTGTCACTTTGACAAGAACTATTCACTTCAGTCCTACTCGATCTTCCTGGATATCCCATTTTCCCTTGGGGACTTACATGTTTCCCTCAAGTGTTTTTAAAGACTCTCATTGGTGATAGAAATCCATGTGGTCCAGATAAGGCACAAGCTAGTCCATACTAAAAATGACATCGAAGTCTGTCATCTCAAGGATGAAGAAATGCCAAAACCTATTTCAAAGGGGAACCCCTGACACTAGCGTATGCCTTCAGTTATGACCCCTAACAGTGTTTTGAGAGACATAATTCCATATAATTACTCAATTAAAAGACCAAGGCTTCCCACAATTTCAACCGATATGAATGGTTGTGATGCACGTGTATCAAAAAGGGAAAAATTAAAGTATATGTCACTAGAATAGTACATCTAATCATAGATTTACTAGGAATTTTATCCTTGGGTATAGGATGCACTACATAAATATGGCCTAAAACATGTCCCTAATTTTATGCCTGACTAGAGTGAGAAGATCCACTCTACTAACGTTAAAGATCTATGGCTTGACTGCCTTAGCTCTATCCAGTACCACCTCGGGATGATTGGCCAGTAGAATACAAAATAATAGCATTTCATGGAGTTGTATATCTTGTAACTAAAATAGTTTATTTTATGGATCCCCTATCAATAGATTCTGGAGGAAAACAATGGGATAAATGTTGATAGTGAGCCATCCTTCTACAAACTTGTCACTCGATTCAGTTTCTTGTGCACTGGGGCTTCTTATGTACCAGTCTGCTAAAATGGTGTACACTATAGAGTTGTCAGTGTCTGTCACTAGGATGTTACCAACCCAATATGAACCCTTAAAAAATCACTTCCTTCTTCCAAAAGAACCATCACCCTGTCGTGGAACTGAACCTCTTTAGATCACATTTTCAGCTTCTCTGAGATTCCTTTCTATAATTTGGGACTGGTTCACTATCTCTAAAAATCTAGTCAAACAAAATATGTTCACCTGTGAGCAGACAAAATAACCAAGCCTATCTTCAAAACACCTTTCAGTCATAAAATCATTGATGTCCAGAGATGGAGAAAAACAATGGATCTTGGTGAAGTGAACAGAGTACTCAAGCATGGTCATAGTACACTATTTGTAATGACCCAAACTCTTATAAATGATGTTTCCCTTTACTATTTAATTATATTTCTTATTATATAATATGGTTATAGGAAAAACATTCACTTTATTGATTATATATTTTTATTTAAAAAACTATTAATAATATTAATGTTGTTAATATAGCTATTGAACAGTGATTGCATGATTGGTATAAATATAGGGATTTTAACAAATCCAATTGACTCAAAAAAGGGAAGTAATGGCCTCAACCAGTAGAATTGTTCCTTATGAATCCCATTTATCAGAGCTTCCAATGGAGATAGCATCTATAGGATTTTACCTTGACCAATCCCAAGCTTAAATATAATAACTTAAGCCTGAGATAAACTATTTATGGGATAAGTTCAAGCTCATCGAGATCACGGACCAATCCATGTTTTCTGAACTGCCCCATAAAAGTATCAATGTCGCGCACCTTACTCTTAGGGTGTACTTGGTGTATTAAAGGTATGTGTATTAAGAACATAATAATATGAATATATATATTGTATAGAATAATTAATTTATTTTCATTTTTATTGTTACTTTAAAAATGATTTTGATTTTGATTCAATTAAACACAAATTGTATTTTCGAGTAATATTCAAATTCAATTAAGGGATTTATTTTGAGGAATTAATGGATTTTTTTTAAATAAATAGTATTTTAATAAAATTTTATGATTAAATATGTTTTATTAATTATAAATGGTCATATAATTATTGGGTAGTTAAATGTACTTTTTATTTGGGTTCAAAAACTGTTATTTCCAAAAACCTGTCATTTTCAATAAATATTGGTTATTATTTTTAAAAGTGAAAATAAAAATATTTAGAAAATTATTTATATAAAATGAATATTATTTTTGGAATTAGAATTTCAAAAATATCCAACAATGAGTTTTTCATAATTTTCTGAGATAGTCGAATTTTCGAGTAAAAATTAAATACCATATAAATATATTGTTTGTATTATGACATCATAATGACTGAAAATGTTGTAATGAATACTATAATTAGTATCCTCATCCAAATATATTTTTTCACCTTAAAATAATGTTATTTTATGATTATTTTATTAATTTTATAATGCCTTTATGAATCCTCCAAAATATATAATATATTTTATGATTTTAAATTCATTTATTTAAAAGAGTAACTCACCTCCACATAAGAAAGGGTAATATTTTAATATTTTTTACCCTTTAGCTAATAAAATAATAAAAATCTGAACCTTTTTAACAACACATGCTAAGGTTTTTGTTTTGAATATTTTATTATATCTAGTCCAAAACCTATGTTTGGGAAATATTAAAGAATTTCCCTCTCATTTCCTATATAAACTCACCCATGCACCCACTTATCATTAGTAAAAATAATTAAAGAATGCCCATACTCTATAATATTCTCTCTATAATCCTCCCAAGGCACCCCAATCTCTCAAGAATCCCCTTTTCAAGCTTTTGGATCCACACATTCAAGTAATGGTTCTTTCCTTTCTCATCTTTATCCAAGTTTCTTTATCTTTTTATGACCTTTTATTTTCAATTATTAATGATGGGGTATGTTTTCACACCTCCCCCATAATACCCTTATTGTGTTTAAATGATGAGATACCCCTTTATATCTCATTAATCCCTACCATGTACACCCATTAACATTCTAAAAATTCATAAGCATCCTTTCCTTTTTCTTTTTATTCAAGCTTATTTATTATCGCATGCCTTCTTTTTCTAATTATAACTACCTGGAAATGTCCAAAAATGTCCCTATTACTGTACAATTCATGTCCAAATGATGATATACCCATTTTTCTCTCATCAACCTATTTTATGAATTTTTAAGTGACTCTGTTATGCTGCCGAATTTTCACTCTGATTTTCAATGCCAAACCAATTGTGTAATGAATGTTGCACCCATTTCCTATCAAGGGTGTTAAATTTTATGAACATATACCTTTTGATTTTGGAATTACATATATTTATTACACACTCATTAATTTTGGAATAAATTATAATGATGAATGAATCTATGTTTTATGATCTATGCAGCACACTTAAGCATGAGAATGAAATGAAAGTGATGGGTGTGCCCATAATTATATAATGATCCAACGAATTGGGTAATGTTTAGTATCATGATACATAAGGTTGGGGCATGGGTGTACCTGATTCCTTCATGGGAACTTTTCCACCATCAATTTTTGGTGGTTTATCCTTGACCTATGTTTATGATACAGTGCTTTAAGTTTCTTCCACATTTCCTATGTTATGATTATCATGCTAAATCAAGCTTTATTATTCATATTCCTTTATGCCTCATTGATATGTCTTGTATAACATGTATTTTTATCGCCATGTTATTACATGTTTATTCCCTTACTAGGATTTATGGATCACCCCTTTCTTATGTATTTCCCAAGGTTATCTAATACAATTTTAATCTCAAGCATGTTAAATAAGTTTAAAATAAATATGGTGTAATTCATGTTTAAAGTTGTAATGAAATATACCTAATTCCCAAATAAACTATAATTCTTGATCTTTTGGGATGTATTAAGTGTAATTTTATGTAATTAAATCATGTATTAATGTGTAATAAAGAGAATATTTGTTATAGTTGGTATCAGATGAAAATTTTAGTTATTATTGGGATTAGGATTTGAAAACTCTAGAAAAATCCTTAGAGATAAGACTAAGTATAGGAATAAATCCCTAAAAAATTTTGTGGGTATAGAGTAAGTTATTTATCAAGAAAATACATCAATTTCTAGATACTACATGTGGATGTGGTTCTATCACAGATGTACCTAGGGGTAACAAATCCAACAAGGTGTCCTGGGCCTGACTTGGGGTAATCTAGTACATGAAAATGGGCCTTACATTGCACCTGGTTTGACACTCCCGAGGGATACAATTTGGTAAATTCATAAGCTTAGTACGAACCATTATTAAATGAATAAAAAATTCCCATAAGAATATGTTATGAAATATATTATGGATAATATATATATAATCCTGGAAATTCATAAGTTAAGGAAATACATGTAATTTATAAGTTATACCTTTAATTTCATTAGATTCTCCTTAATGTGTCTAATAGTTTGAAAACACTCTTCCCTAATTTTTCTTTTAATATAGATAATGGCTAGAAATAGAAGGAATCGAAAAAATAATCAATATGAAGGGAAATGTGAGGACTGTCCCAATGAGATAACTAAACTAATGGGATCAGAAATCATGAACTTCATGCTAACTAAGGTTTTGGATAGAAACATAGATCAGGAGGAGCATCCAAATCCCCCCAAAAGAGAACAAGCTGCAATCAAGAGCCTCATGAGACAAAGTAATCCCACTTTTAATGGATCATCTGGTCCCTTAATCACTGAATAATGGATCAACTCCATTGAGAATATCATCTCCATCCTTCAATGATCCGAAATAGAGAAGGTTCTTTTTGAAGTTTATCCTATGGAGGTTGAAGCTGATCAATGGTCGAAATTGATCAAAAATATTAAGTCTAAAGAAGATATTGAGGCAATGGGATGGAAGGATTTTCAGAAAAAAAAAATCAATAAATATTTTCCCTGCACCCTATGACTTAAAATGGAAAGGGATTTTCTTTCCCTCAAGAAAAAAGATGATGAATCTATTGGGGCGTACGAGGCAAACTTCACAAATCTTACATGATACGCCTCCAGATTTTTTGTAACCTCTGAGTGCAAGGTTTACTAATTATTTGGTGGGATAAATCCAAGCCTACGTAAATACCTAACGATCCATGACTTTGATCTCTATGAAGAAATTTTCTGATATCCCCTCAAAGTCAAAATGGTGATCGATTAATCTCAGGGGTATCATAAGGATAACAAATAGAAATTTGATATCAATTCTAGAGGTCTGATATAGAAATATAATGGTACCAAGAAATTTCAACATCCCATTTTCTAAAGATACGTAAATAAGAACCCTGGAAATTTCTTAAAGGGGACAAGGAAATTCTTTAGGTGTGGGATGGAAGGGCACCTAGCCAACGATTTCCGGTAGAAAAAACATTGTACTGCAATGGAAAAAATGAATTCTATAGTCAACCCTTAGCATATTTTCCATTGCTAAAACTACAAGGTACCATGGTATTTTTCAAACCAATGCACTAATTCAAGGGTTTTCAAAGACAATAAACAACATCCAAAGAATAAAGGGAGATATTTTTCCATCACAGTTACCAAAGTGGATCCTGACAATGAGGTGGTGTTAGGTACTCTAGTTATTCATTCAATAATAGTGAGCATATGTTTTTATTTTGGTTCTAAATAATTCCTTCACATCCCAAATGTTTAGTAGAACTATTCAAACACTATCAAAAATCATGGAAGTGGGGTTATCAGTGAATATGGTAGATGGGGAAATTATTTAATCCCAAGAATATAACTCCTCCCTATCACAAGTTATGGGATAAAATTCCTAAAAAACCTTGTCATACTCCCTTTGGTGCAATTTGATGCAATTATTAGTGTGGATTGGATTTCTCTATATAGATCCAACATAAATTACCGAGAGAAGGAAATCACTCTTCATATTGTAAATCAACCCTTGATTTTGTACAAATGCAAGGAGGAGGATGAATATTATTTTTCCCCATCATCTCAAGCATGGATATTATTTCCATATGACAAAGTGTATCTAGCTCAAATGATTGAGTCTAAGGAAAGAATCATCCATGAAGACATTCCCATTATGAGGGAATACGCTGATGTGTTTCCCAAGGAATTTCCTTTTCTTCCTCATAGCTGAGATGTTTAATTTTCAATCAAGATTATACCTTGGGTGCTACCATTATCCAAGACTCTGCATAGAATGAATATTGTGGAACTTGAGGAACTCAATAAAAAACTATAGGAGAATTTGGATAAAGGTTCTTATGCCCATGTGCTTCACCATGGGGTGCACTGGTCCTCTTTGTTAAGAAGAATGATGGTTCAATGCGCCTTTGCATTGATTATCATGAGCTCAATAAGACCATGATAAAGGACAAGTATCCTCTTCCATGGATTGATGAATTATTCGATCAACTGCAAGGAGCACAATACTTTTCCAAGGTGGATCTGTGGTCAGGATATTACCAAGTTATGGTGAAGAAGTAGGGTATCCCCAAGAATGTTTTTCATACAAGTTACGGGAACTATGAATTCATAGTAATGACATTACGACTCACTAATGATCCAGAAATATTTATGGAATTATTGAATAGAGTATTTAGATATTACCTCAACAAATTTGTGTTATTATTTATAAATGATATTCTAATATACTCTAAAATTAAGGAGAAGCATGAGGATCATTTTATTATTGTGCTAAAAACCTTGTGAAAGGAAAAGGATTATTCCAAGTACATCAAATTTGAGTTCTAGTTGAAAGAAGTATCTTTCTAAGGGCATATCATTACAATCAATGAGATATCTATAGACCCTTTGAAAATAGAAGTAGTTGAAGTATGGAAGAGGACAATATCTATGATAGATATATATACTTTACTTAGGTTAGCTAGGTATTATCGTCTATTTTTGATAAATTTATCATGCTTGTAAAACCATCTCACCAAACTAACTTGGAAAGGAGACAAGTTTTCTTGGAATGATGAATGTGAATAAAGCTTCAAGGAGTTGAAAATGAGTCTTATTGTTGCACCTATGATCACACTACCCATATGTGGAGAGCTTTTCATGGTATTCATTGATGCTTCAAATAAGGGATTAAGCTATGTGTTGATGAAAAAAATTCAAATTCATTGGCTATGCTTCAAAGCAGTAGAAAGTTCATGAACAAAACTACACAAAACATGATCTAGAGTTGGCTGTAGTTATTTTTTATTTAAATTTTTTTTTGACATTATCTCTTTGGGGAGAATTTAGAAATATATATGGATCAAAAGAGTCTCATGTTTATATTCACACAAAAAGAGATGAATTTTCACCAACAAAGATGGTTAGAGTTGATCAAAGATAATTATTGCTCAATCCACTGTCATCCTAAGAAGGAAAATAAAGTGGAAGATGCTCTTAATAGAAAGGATCCAGAAATTCTATCATTGATGAGAATTGATAAGGATTTGATCCTCTTAGATTTTTAAAGGATGTACATGGGAATCATAAAGGAAGGAATGTTGTCAATCCTTTCACAAATGATTGCTTAACCATCTCTTCTCGAGAGATTAAAGGATGCTCAAAGAGTGATGTGGTAATTCAGAATAAAGTGAAAGTTATAAGTAAAGGGAAATCATCAGAGTTCAATTTTAATGATGAATGTGTTGTGAGATTTGGGTCAAGACTATGTGTACCATCAATTAATGGATTAAAGAAGGAGTTATTGGATGATTCACAAAACTCATCCTTCTCCATCCACCCTGGAATCACAAAGATATATCGATATATCTAATAACACTATTGGTGGGACAATATGAAGAAGGATATTGCATAATATACATCAAGATTTCTTGTATGTGACCAGTGAAATCAGAATGGAAAAAATCAAAGGGGATGATGCAACCATTACCCATACCTACATGGAAATGTGAAAACATCACCATGGAAATTATCACTAATATTCCAAAGACATAAAGAGGGAATAATGTTATATGGGTTGTGGTGGATCATCTTAAAAAGACTTCACACTTCATTTTGATATGAGAGGAATTCTCACTAGATATACTTGAAAATATAAACATTAGGGAAGTGGTCAGGATTAATGGAGTACCACTATCAATTTTATCTGATCGAGATCCAAGATTCACCTCCAAGTTCTGGAAAAGTCGTCATAATGATCTAAACACAGAGTTGAACTTTACCTCAGCTTATCACCCAAAAACTGATGGTTAATCAAAGAATACTATCTAGACACTTAAGGACTTATTGAGAGCATGATCAATTGACTTCAAAGGAGGATGGGATCAACATATTCTTTTGGTCGATTTCTCTTACAATAACATTTTCTACTTGAGCATAAAAATGTATCTTTATGAATACCTTTATAGGAAGAGGTATAGGACACCTACATGCTATGATGGAGTTGGGGAATGAAAATTTCTAGGTCCTTAAATTGTTGAGGAAATGGTTGAAAACGTTAAGATTATTCAGCAGCACATCAAGGATACTTAGAGTCGACAAAAGAGATATGCTAGCAATCATCGACAAGACCTGGAGTTTGATGTTGGAGACATGGTAATCCTGTGAATATATCCATGGAAGAAAGTGATGATATTTGGGAAGATGGGGAATCTTAGTCCAAGATACATCGGCACCTTTGAGATCCTTGATCACATAGAAGTAGGGGCCTATCTACTTGCACTCCCACCTAACCTATATCAATTCCAAGATGTATTGAATGTATCACTCTTGAGGAAGTAGATACATGAACCCTCACATGTACTCAATATATAGGTAATACCATTGGATAATGATATTTCCTATGAAGAGTATCCAGTGAAGATCTTAGATCATAGAGACAAATTTCTACGGAATAAGGCAATGCACCTGGTCAAAGTGTTGTAGAGAAACCACAAGTTAGAAGAAGAAACCTGGGAACCATAGGAGGTGATGAAATAGAGTTAAAATCATCTGTTTTAATGTGGTAAATGACAATTTTTAGGGTGAAACTTCATAAGGGGGAATATTGTAATGACCCGAACTTTTATAAATGAAGTTTCCCTTTTTGGTTTAATTAAATGTATTATAATGTGATATGTATATAGAAAACACATTCAATTTCATGGTTATATATTTGGATTTAAAATACCATTAATAGTATTAACATTGTTAATATATACATTGAATAGGGATCACATGATTAGTATAAATAAAGGGATTTTAAAAAATCCAATTGACTCTGATAAAGGAAGTGATGGCCTCAACCAATAGAGTTGTGACCTATAAAGCCCATTTATCAGAGATTCTGAGGGAGATAGAATCTATAGGATTTTACTTTGACCAATCCCATGCTGAGATCCAACAACTTAATCATGAGTGAAATCTTTTACGGGAGAAGTTCAAACTCAACGAGATCATGGTCCAAACCATGTCCGCTGAATGACCCCATGAAAATATCACTTTCGCATACCATACTCTTAGGGAATACGCCAGTGTAATGAAGGGATATGTATCAAGACCTTAATAATATGAATATGTATATTTTATAGAATAATGAATTTATTTACATTTTTATTGTTACTTTATGTAGGATTTTTATTTTGATTCAATTAAACACAAATTGTATTTTAGGTAATATTTAAATTCAATTAAGGGATTTATTTTGAGGAATTAATGGATTTTTTAAAAACAAATAGTATTTTAATAAAATTTTATTATTAAATATGTTTTATTAATTATAAATAGTCATATAATTTTTATGAAGTGAAATGTACTTTTTATTTGGGTTTAAAAATTGTTATTGCCAAAAACCCATCATTTTCAATAAATGTCAGTTATTATTTTTAATAGTGAAAATACACATATTTAGAAAATTATTAAGATAAAATGAATATTTTTTTTTAATCATAATTTCAAAATTATCCAATGGTTAATATTTCATAATTTTCTGAGATATTCTAATTTTTGGGTAAAAATTAAATACCGTTTAAATATACGGTGTGTTTTATGACATCATAATGACCCAAAATGATGTAATAAATATTATAATAGGTATACTTAGCCAAATATACGTTTTTCACTTAAAATAATTTGATTTTATTTTTATTTGATTAATTTTATAATGTCTTTATGAATCCTCCAAAATATATAATATATTTTATTATTTTAAATTCATTTCTTTAAAAGAGTGACTCAGCTCCACATAAGGAAGGGTAATATTTTAATATTTTAGGAAATTTTCCTAATAAAATAATAAAATCCTCCTCGATTTGGAGAAACCCATGGTAAGTTTTTTGGTTTTTAATATTTTATTATATAGAGTCTAAAACCTATGTTTGTGAAATATTAAATAATTCCCCTCTAATTTTCTATATAAACCCATCCAAGAAACCACTTCTATTTTTTAAAAATTCTTATATAATGTCCTTAATCTTTCCTAACCTCTATAGAATCCTCACAAAGTCACCCTAAGCTCTCAATAAGTCCTTTTTCAATCTTTTGGAGCCACACATTCAAGTAAGGTTTCCTTCCTTCCCCATCTTTATCCAAGTTTCTTTATCTTGTTAAGACCATTTATTTTCAATTAATAATGATGGGGTATGTGTTTTCACCTCTCCCATATTGACCTTATTATTTATAAATGATTAGAGACCCCTTTATCTCCCATTAATCCCCCTCATGTACACCTATTATCATGATGAAATTTCATAAGTATCCTTTCCGTTCTCTTTTTATTCAAACGTATTTATTATCGTATGCCTTATTTTTATAATTACAACTGTTTGGAAATATCCTTCCATGTCCTTATTACTATCCACTTCAATTAAAAATTATTAGAGACCCATTTCAATCTCATCAACCCATTTTATTAATTTTTAATTGAAGTCGTTATACTGTTCAAATTTCACTGCGATTTTCCATGCCAAACCAATTGTGTAGTGAATGTCGTACCCATTTACTATCAAGGGTGTTCACTTTTATGAACATATGAATTTTTTATTAGTGACTTACATGTATTTATTCCACACTCCTTGATCATGTAATAAATTATGATGATGAATGAATCAATGTTTTATGATCTATGTGGCACACTTAAGCATGTGAATGAAATGAAAGTGATGGGTGCGCCTGGAATTATATATCACTCCAATGCATTGGGAAATGTTTAGTATCATGATATTTCATGTTGCGACATGGGTTTACTATATTATTTTATGTTACTTTTTCCAACATTAAGTCCTGGTGGTTTATCCTTGACCTATGTTTATGGTGCAGTGTTTTAAGTTGTTGCCACATTTCCCGTGTTATGATTATCATGCTATATCATTCCTTATTATTCATGTTCGCTTATATTGATATGTATTTTCTAATATTTATTATTATCTAAATGTTATTTCATGTCTATTACCTTATATTTATTTATGTCTCACCACTTTATTATGTATTTCTTTATGTTATCCGATGCAGTGTTAAGCTCAATCATGTTAAAGAAGTTTTCAATAATGATGTTTTAATTCATGTTTAAAGTTGTAATGAAATGTACCTAATTCCAAAAGACACTATAATTCTTGTTATTTCATGTTTTATGAATCTTATTTTTATGTAATTAATTTATTAATTTTTAATAAAGAGAAGAGTTATTATGTTATTGAACATGCATGAACTCATTGGTGTGATCTGCCCTTAAATTCTATAGGAAGAAGTGATCATAAAAGTCCATCTAGAAGTCTACCCAAAACATACCCCTGATGATGCTCAGCTTGAGATATGATGTCCCACCAATGATTGGAAGAATCACATAACATGTAATTAGTGATCTTGATGATTTTCTCAAGGCATCTCAAGATGGTCAAAGATCAATACTATAGCCTATAACAATGACTCTTAAGCATGAGGTCCACCATCCCCTAATAATGTGGGAGAATTATTCTATGGGAAGTCTTGATTCAGTTCGATAATTATAAGAGTGGGATAGGGAGGACTGTGAATAGATTTCATAAATAACAGAAAGCTATCATGAAATTGGGCATTGGTGCCATGTGGAAGATCAACAGGAGGTGCCTCAGGTGGAACTATATGAGGTATCACAAGTGTCTCAAGGACCACCACCTATAAAGTGTTCTCATCAGCACTTTAATTGTGTACAACATGAGTAATTCATGGTGTAATATCTCTACAATTTCCAATCACACACCTCAATCAATATTCATAACTGATAGGGAAAATAGATAAAGAAAATGATAAAAAAGGGTATGTACAAAACCCCCATTGAACACAATAGAACTGACAGCCATCTCCTAGATATATGCTTAGATAAGTATTAAAATATCTCAAAATATACTAGGAGACACTTAATACTACTCATTATGATTTTTGAATCATGGTCAACTCCACACATTCTTATATAATGTGGTAATATCATTTTCACTCATTTATGTACCAAAATTTCCTTTAAATGTTGAATTAGGTGGATCACCATCCGGATTTATAAGGGTTGATACACCTTATAAATTGAAATTGGGAATATAATTAATCCAAAACATAACATGTTCCTACAATTCAATTTGTAACATTTCTATAAATCTAACAAAGCAAGAACTATAAGAAAAAATAACCAAGGCACACAAAGCAATCACGTGCAAATAGTAAATGCATGTTGAAAAGAAAATATGGAATGTCATAATGCATGAAATTTTATGTCCTACTATGACTAGTATGATTTATTAATTAATATTCCATCATCTCATTAGACTTAAGTAATATAAATCATAATTTCAATAATACCAATATAATTACATCTTAACATAGGTAGGTCTCCCAACGGTGAATTTGTATCAACTATAAATGGAAAATCAATAATTGAAATTTCCCATCCCAAGTAATTTGGGTTTCCCCTATACATGGGTAATCTAAATCAAAGAACAGGTTAAATTCTAAATTCCAATGTCCTAGTCCTTTTTCTAAACTCAATCAGTTAGAAAAAGGAAAATAAACTCTATGATACCACTTTTTAGCATCCTTCCTTTAGTTCCACTAAATTGTACCCAAAGAAGGTGGGCCAAAAGACCTAAAGTGGGCCTCCATGAATTCAAGAGGCTACTAAATAGTAGCGAGGGACTATGGTGTGATAGTGGGGAAAAAATTCCCTTATAGATCATAGTATGCATAGTTTTAAATGATAGATAATAAATAGTGTAAGTATAAATAGAAACAGATAGAAGCGGAAAAAAGCCTAATAATTATAATATTAGTCCATGCAAGATAAGTTAACAACTAGATGAATTATAATAAAATAATAGAAAAAAATGATGGTAATTATATGTTATATGTCTATACAAAATTTGATTATAGGGAGTACGAGAGACAGGCATGTACTGCATGCTATAAAAAAAATTCCAAAAACTCAAATACTACTACAACAAACATCTAGAGAATAGGCTCAGTACACTACCCCAATATCCATTTTAAAGTTGTAAATTAGTCATGAAATGGAAGCCACATTCTTCTCTTTATCCATACCTATGATAATAAAATTTTCTTGGGTGTAAAGGGAAGCTCAAGAAGGGTGTGGTATACAATCTCAGTGGGCCACCACCCACAGTGTTTAGGAAAATCCATTTTTTGAAATAAATAACTGACAATGTTTCATAATAATAAATACATGGAAGGTAAATAATTAAATAATAAATACCACGTACTAGTATCCTAAGAAGACACTCGATCGATACCACCTTCTTTGGGGTAATTTGGATGTCTAAATGAGGAACCTATTCAAGTCATAAGTGTATACAAGGGTAAAAGTAAATAGAGAAACAAAGAAAGGAATACCCCCATGAATTTTCTTTTTCTTGGGGTCTCATTATCACATCATCATAAAATAATGTAACAAATATAAATGAGAACATCACATATTTTACAAGAAATTAATCTGTGAAATACATGGTGGAGTCTCGATCCCATCTAAGGTGATATAAGAAGTATCCCAAGGGTATCTATAGGTGTCTCTAATATAACCAATGCTACTGATTTCAGCCATGGAAACCCATATAGGAGTCCCTTATATCACACTTGGCATGGTGACTCTGATTCAGTACCAAGTATCTCACATAGGGGGCCGAGTGTCACCCGAGTCATGGCGTAGCCATCTTGCTAATGGTTCTGTCATCAGTTTCTCCCCTAGGGAACTGATTTCACTCACAAGTATATAGAAATAGCCTAGATATATTTTTCATGAAAATACAATGCATCACTCAAGTGTGTCAAGTAGATCCAACTAAGCATGGTGAGTCCATCCATGGGGTCCTTAAATCAGGACCCATGTTCTATCTTAGCTCGTAGAAGGTGAACATGGAAACCAAGGCATATATCACAAGGCATAGCATCCATATTAAAATTTGATCAAATAAACATCTCAAATCCACATACCAATTATGCTAACCAAACTATACAATTATGGTCAACAAATTGTGGCACAATAATGTGAAAAAATCACAAGTAATCAATGTGAGTAAGGAAAAAAAAGAAACAATGCATATCCTATATGTAATCACATTCCATCAATGGAATTTAGAAAAAGGATCTTGGCATAAGGCACAAAACTTAACATACAAAATTAAGTGTAATAATTGAGGCTACAAAACATGCATGTGTGGAAACAAGTACAATAAATGAAATGAAATCTTCTATATTTTTAAGTGAAGTATCAAGCGTATTCATCCAATTATAAGTTGTGAGGCATCAATACCAAAGGATACTCTCATGGTTCACCATTCATTTAAACTGAAATTAGAAATTAAGGAATGGTAAAATGTTCTATATAAAGATGGAGCACCCAAAGGGGTAGCCTAAAATGAGGAAACCAACCACATATGGTTTTCTTCATGGGGTAGGGTAATAATAGAGATGAGGAACCCATAAATTCAATTTATTGTTCATTTTTAAGTCATATTTGGAAGATTCTGATGAGTAGAACTATGGTGTGTTATTTAAAATGCGATGAAATGAATGGGAAAATCCTCAACCACCAACCTCAATGTAGTAGTGCTCCACTCGCCATTTTTTAGAGTTTTAAATGGACTAGAACAGTAGATATAAAAGTATTATACTAACACCTTGAAATTTAGAAGAAAAAAAGACAAAACTAAATAGTGTAATAGATTGAAGAGGAATAATTAAATAGAAGAGTACAGAAGGAAGATATTACCAAGGGTTTTCTATTTCTTCTGATGGTGAAGGATTCAGACCCTAGTAGAGGAATGTAGAAAAATCCCTATGAATATAGAGGATAAGTTATCACTCACCAAGGGGAGTATGAGACCCACTAGAGTGGAAGAGGAGAAATAAAGAGGTAGTTTAAAATCATTAACGAGGGGTGTCTTGGGAAATCCACCTCAAAAAACAATGGCACGGGGATTGGCAGCATAGTTGGAAAAATAGTGTACCAACCATGAGCCAAGTCGCTACTATAAGATGAAACCCCACATGGTTAGGCACATGTTTTATCTATCTATGTTCAAACCTTTCTAAATTCTACTTCCCAAGTCCTACAGTTGGCCATATGGGTGTGTGCCTGGGGTGCAAACTGTGCAGCCCCCTACACCCCACTGTTTGCAACTACACGGTTTAGGGAATCCATGTGGGCTAGGAGGTATGATCTCTCATAACTATATATCACAATATTTTCCTTAATTATCGGGGATCTAGGATTTTTAATGATCCCTGGGCTCACCCACGACCTCCTCGAACCTTTTAGGCATCATGTTTAGGGCCATTTAAAGGACTTTGAAACAAAAAATTAACAGTCTGTACCTTTGAGAAAATAAAGGATGCTACATAATAAGGTATATTTTATAACATATATAAGTATTTATAATTATTTTAAAAATATCATATATATTATTTGGTTATGTCTTTATTACCATTTATGAAAAATAATAATGGAAAAACATATCACATCGGTTTGCGAAGCGGTAATCTGTCGTACACACAAGCAACATTATTGTCTTCCAACATGTTGGAAGGTATGAATGTAGGTGTGATATTATAATTATAGTAGTTTAATAATTTAATATATATATTATATAAACATGATATCCATAATTATATCCATTCATGAAAGGTTGTGATGTAAAACAAATAACATCGGTTTCTTAAGGCGGTAGTAAACCGTACACACGATCAAAAATTCCATTTCCCATTTGATGAAAGTGGAGATGGATAAAGGTTATTTCAATAACATAATAAAATCTCAGTATATGGAATATTTTTTTTCATATACCTTCATAGTTGAATAATATTAAATTATGTCAAAGAATAAATAAAAAAATGTAAGTTTATGAATTTTACCTCTTCTTCGGAAAGCCTCGTTATGTTTACATATAAAGCCTTCATAGGAGGGATTGATAAGAAAAATTAGTCCTATAGGATTAGGTTAGGGATTTAAATATAATATTTATATAGGTCCAGTATAAACCAAATGGGTTTATAATTATTAATAGGAGAGGAGAGGTAGTGTCCTTTTATAAGTGGAGGAGAGGACACATATGGACTTTTTTAAAGGAATAAAATATTCCTACATTTTTCAGTTGCTAAAACGCTCCAAAATGGGTCATTATCAAGATTTATAGGTTTAAAGGCTAATAAATACCCCTAAAATGGGTTTTTATAAATTTAATGTCATTTATAAACATTATTTTCTTAGTTTAACCGCTGGTTAGAACATTTTTACCATAATCACGGTAATTAAGTTTTATTTTTTAAACTATTTATTATGATCAAAAATTAAGTTGAACATATTAGATAATATAAATTATGATGGATAAAAATATTGAATCCATTTTTCTAAATCCAATTCGCATAATTTTCATAATTTAATTTAAACTAAAACATGTAGATGCGTTGAATAAACAACTTTTTCAAGGAATATCTTTTAAAAGATTAAAATGATTTTATATCATAATTAAATATGAAATTCATTTCAATGACCTAAAGTGGTTAAATTATAATATTATTGAATTAATTTTTATTTAAAAACAATTTTTAATATAATTTAACCTTTTAAATAATTTAAATGAAAATTTATTTTTTGATAAAAATCAATATTTTTATTATTCAACATAAAATAAATCTTCTTAGAAAACACTAAAAAGGTAACCCAAATAAAATTTCTACATGTAGATTTCAAAAATAATTTTTTTTTCAAATAAATTTTCTAAAAAATGAAAAAATTGATTTTAAATTATGTACACAAAAATCAACTACGTTACCTTTTAGAAAAATATTGTTTTTTCAAAAATAGTTATTTTTATTTAAAATGGTTATTATTATTTTATAATAAATATATAATCATTGCATTTATTTTGTAAATGTTTAATCTATATAATTTTTAAAAAATAAATAGTTTTACTCATACCCACCAACTTAACGACTCTATTATAATCGTCGTTTTTAAATAATAATATTTTATTAGAGTCTCGTGTTTTATTTAAACCTAGTGTTACATGTTATGTAAGATACAAAAGAAATTAAATTTATTTTAAATATATATATTTATCAAATTATTTTGGTTTTACATTATACCCCCCCCCAAATAAATTTCTCCCTCAAAATTCATCACTTCTTACAAACAGTTGAGGATTTGTTTCCCTTATTGTATCCTCAGGTTCTCACATTGTTTCCTCAAGATAGAGGTTTCACAATAAATCTTTAACCAGGTGAGTTGTCTTATTTTTTTGGACTTTCTATGTAAGATCCCAAATCTCCACTAGTTTTTCCTCATTATAATGATCAAGTTCCAATAGTATGACCTCTGAGTTTATTACAAGTAACATATCTAGTATGGAATTCCTTTGGAGAGAAACATAGAATACATCGTGAACCTAAAAGAGTTTTGGTGGAAGCACCAGGATATGATCTACTATGTAAATACCATGTCCCCAGTATCCCAGAGTTGGTGATTATATTATTACATTGTCTCTGTATACAAGAAATCTAATCCTGAAGGAATAAATAATTTAGTAAACTTGGTAAACTAGACACATACTTGAAATTCTCATTACATTTCAAAAAATATAATAAAACATAGTATTTTATTTGAGAATTACATTATTCCACTTAGAATATACCTACATATCAATCATAGAACATTTTTTGGTATCTTGGGGAAAATAAAACCTAAGAAATAGATGAGATCAGGTTATTATTAAGGGTACGTGTACATCAGAAGCTATCATGAATAAATAAGTATAATCAATATGTCAAGTTAAATAACAGAAACACATTCCCTTAAAAAATTCCATGAGGAGGTATGTCAAACCACACTGGGTGGATTATCCTTACTACTGACATTGATGAATTTGAGGTAGGAAGTTCCTTAACTTCTTGGGCTCGTGCTTACACTTATTTCCTTGATGGATATTTTTGCTTACATTTTGATTAAATGTTATTGATTTTGATCTCTTGTGAGTGTCTATGTAGCCCATAAAAAACTATTTTGATTCAATGAGTGATATCAGTGTATCTTTTATCCCTGATTACATGATGTTGTGTTTGCTTCTATATTCTCATATCGATATACTATTACTACTTGTGTGCTCGCCCTATATATATATATTACCATGCCTTGTTGGTTGTTATTGGTATTTAGGAAAGGTGGACTATTGTGAAATATTTATTCCCTAGTGGGGGATAATTCTTGAATGAAACTATAGTGATGATGGACCTAAGTATAGGGTGGAGGTATGAGGATGCCATTTCATCGTGTCGATAGTGTGATCGAGGATGCATTGATTCCAAGTGACATGCGCCATGAGATATCATATTCGATGTGAGTACTAGTTATTCTCATCTTGAAGATCTGGATGACATGGTCCACTTAAGGGATATATGAAGCCAAGTATCACCTCCATGACACCGTGAGGATTCCATACAAGGGATACTTTGTTTCTTCTCACTCATTCATATGTCTTCAGGAATGGAGTTGAAGTTGGTATAGTCGAGGGTTTTGGAATCTTGGTTAGCGCACAACCTTTTGGTTTTGGGTTATATATTTATGGGATTCTTGAATTTATTATTATCATGGTACACACATGTATACTTGATCACATCAAGTTAAAGACTCATTGGTGGTGTCCTACTGAATCTTGTACTCACACCCTACTCAGGAATTTTGATACACTTGTAGATTTTAGGAGAGTCATGTTGAAGAGAAAGGGCTCTTTGGTGGATGGCTTAGTGGATGGGTAATGGAGCTAGGAAAGACCATGATATAAAATGGAGGACCCAACAGTTCTTATATTTATCATTTTTTTCTTCTTTCTTGATAGGATTTCCATATTAGAAGATTCTTTTATTTGAATGACTTGTATGCCATTTATTTTCTACTTGATTACTATGATTATTTATTATATTATTATTATTTATTATAGATCATATGTTGTGATACTAAGGGCTTAGTCACCCTAATGATGGACTTAGACTCTCATTTATATTTGGAATCCTCTTGTGTACAGGGAGGATCGCATGAGGTTATGTGGAATTTCGACTCTAACCCAGTGTTTGGGTTATATTGTTACAAAATTGTATTATAGCCAAGTTTCGATCTTGGAACCTGTGTATTAATTAAATATTTTTTTTCTACAGGATGTTCATCTTCCCCAATAAGGGGTATCCACCATTAACACCACAGATAGATTTCAAATATTTGAATTTGAGCATTTTGATCGCATTAAAATTTAGAAAAAACTTAAATTTGAAAATTAAACAACCATGAAGTGTTTTTTTAGTATTTAATAGATTAAAAATGGATGTTTAATGCTTCCATTTTGGTAAAACCCAAAACTTGTTTAGATGGATATAAAAATTTTCCCCTCCTTATTTTTTCAATGATGATCAGAGACATATCCTCCTATGTGGTGAATTAGTATGACTTCAGTTTTCCAAGAACCGCATGTGATGGTGGTGGTCTTCTTCCTCCCTCAATCGTCCACAACACCATGCTTTTAGGTTATTTCTTCTTTCATTTTTTATTTGTTTATATATATATGTGTGTGTGTGTGTGTTTATAATCACACTATGAAAATAAAGATATTTTATTAAATATAAAATTATCAAAAGTGATATATATATATATATATATTGATAATAAAATTTATAGAATTATTGATAATTCATTTAAAATTATAAAAATCCAATTCCTTGATAATCAAAATGTTAATTTTAAAATAAATTATCAAAATATATGTGTGTGTGTGTGTATTTATAATCACATTAAGGATAATTTTATTTAAAAAAATTAATAATGTGAAATTTCAAAGGATAAATTATTGAATATGCAAACAATAATTACCTTTTTTTTCAAAGAATTGTTATGTGATAATATCATGGATAATTTATAGAAAATATCAAAATATAATTATAAAATTATAATATAAAGTAAATTATCAAAATATAACAATAAAAGGATAATTTATAAGAAATTATCAAAAGATAATTATAGAAGGATAATTGGTATTAAATTATCAAAAGATAATTATAGATGATAATTTATAATAAATTATCAAGATATAATTATTCTTGAAGGAGAATACTTAAAGCATATGCTTTGACCAAATTTATAATTTGTAAATTATTTAGGAGATAGAAAATATCATCACGCGTGATATTTTAATGATAATTTGAAAATTATCTAGGAGAGATAATGTATCATCGCATGTGATATTTTATTTCATTTTGAAATAAAATAAATTTTTTTGGTTCTAGGAAGCCTTAATGAAGTTCAAAAATTGTTGTGTTGAAGTTTATGATAATAAGGTTGTGAGGAGGTGTATCAAACCACATATGGTGTTTTATCCTTGTTACTGACATTGACAAACTTAAGGTAGGGATTTCCTTGCCATTTTGGGCTCTCATTTACACTGTTGCCTTGATGGTTATTTTTGCTAACATTTTTATTGATCGTCTTGATTGTGATCATATGTGAGTGTGGGTGTCTGTATCCCATTAAAAATATTTTGATTCCTTGAGTCATATCAGTGTATCTTTTATCTAGGATCACATGTTGGTGTGTATTCTTGTATATACTCATGTTGATATACTATGCTTACTTGTGTGCTTGACCTATATATGAATTACTATGCCTTGTTAGTTTTTATTGGTATTTGAGATTGGTGGACCATTGTAACATATTTATTCCCAGGTGGGGGAGAACACTTTATTAAAACCATAGTGATGGGAGACCTGAGCATAGGTTGGAGGTAAGAGAACTTTATGGCATCGTACTGAGGGTGTGCTCGATGATGCCTTGATGACAAGTAACATTCACCATGAGATAGCCTAGTCTATGTGAGTACTAGTTATTCTCATCTAGTGGATCCATGTGACATGGTACACTTGGGGAATAGATAACATCGAGTATCACCTCCACAACACCATGAGTGTGTCATAAAAGGGCTGGTTTGTTTCTTCCGACTCAATCAGATATCTTCTGGCATATATCTAAAGTAGGTATAGCATAGGGTTTTAGAAGATTAGTTAGACGCTACAACTCGGTTTTAGATTGTATGTGTATGTGTTTCCTACATTTATTATTATCATGATAAACACTGGTATACATGATCACATTAGGTTAAGTATTCATTGGTGGTGTCCTACTGAGTCTTTTACTCACATCCTACTAGGGAATTTTGATGTGCTTTTAGATTTCATGAGAGACCCGGTGAAGGGAAAGGGACCTGTGGTGGATGGATGAGTAGGTGGAGTAAGAAGATGGGGGAGACCAGGACAGACATTGGAGGACCCTGAAATTATTTAATTTATCATCAGTTTTCTTATTTCTAGATAGGCTTTCCACGCTGGAAGCTACTTTTATTTTCATGACATGTATGTCATTTATTTTCCTCATGATTACTCTGATTATTTATTATATTTTCACTATTTATTATATATCTTATTATGTGATATGAAGGGTATAGTCTCCCTAATGAAGGAATTAGACCATCAGTGCTAGTTGGTAGACTCTTGAGTATGGGGAGGTGTGCATGAGGTTGTGTGAAATTTTTCCTCAGACCCAGCGGTTTGGGTTGGGATGTTATATATACTCATTGTTCTTAAGGGAAAAAAATCCTATGAAAATATCCTTAAAATCCTTTCATTCATTGTTTTCTATTTCTTTTCCATACTTAGTGTTTTGAATCAATGTCCACCATTGATCTGTATCCTCTGAGAGATTACAAACTTCCATGAAAAACTTCTCAACTTCATTACATCCCAAATTGATAAATATGTTCTCTATGGAACTTGTCTATTTCTTAACAAAAATTAATTTTTAGTTCCATTTAATGTTTGAGTTTGTGGACTCATGAAGTAGTCTAGCATTTTTGCACGGTGTTTTTCATTAGCAGGCTACCCAATATGGGCAAGAATATTACTCATAATCTAATTCAATATCCCCAATGTAGATATAAATTTTTAAACTCTAGTTGTATCTCAATCTCTTTTTATTTCTCTAGATCCAACTTAATTATCTTTCCTAGGAGGGAAATCCATACATGGGTTATGTGCATTTATATAGTTCTCATTCATTCCACTATGATTGATTTATAGATAATGGAATTCACTATATTAGATCATAATATTATGAATCATAATGTATAATTTTTAAAATATTTAAACACTTAATATTAATTGAAAATTTTACGTATAACATATATCATAATCCTATGCTTGGTTACTTTGAGATTATTCCCAAAGGTCATCATAGGGATATGTTTTCTAATCAAATTTTTCCAAAATCTGGTTCCCAAGGTTTCAACTAAGTGTGATCTAATACCAACTGTAATGACCTGAACCCTTATAGCCCAGAGTCAATGGTTACATTATTACATTGGAACAAGATACAATAAATCATATCCCAAAGGATTGAATAGTTTAGTATTCCTGGTAAACAAGATACATACATGAATTTATAATTATATTTCAAAACAAAAAATACAACATAGTATTTTCTTTGATAACACCAATTTTTCCTTTAGAATATCCATATATTTCAGTCATAAAACACATCCTAGTATCCTTGGGAAAATAACATATAAGAGATTAGTGATCTAAGATACTCAGTAAAGGTAAGTATACAATGGAATATAACATGAATAAATAATCATAATTAATATGTAAAGGTAAACAGCTTAAACACATGCCCATTAAATAATAACATCAGCATAATATTGCAGGAATAAAGGTGATAAAATAAATAAATATAAATAATCACATGACCTTGTAACATATCCATAGGTATGATAACAAATTTAATAATCAGATGGATATCAATAAAAGATTTTATAATGATATATTTCATAATTCCAAACACCTGAAACATACCACTGAGGCCACAACCAAGACATATAAAAATACCATCAAGGACTTGTGCCATGACATTTGATTAAATGTGTAATTCCTCAGCCAAAACTAAATAAATTTTGTCTCATGAGACCTACTGATGAATCAAAGGGATATAGTGAGCCCTTACCTTCACTTAATAAATCCAATGATTTCCTCGTATGAATAAATAATACAACTGAATCAATATTCCATTACAAAATCAATAATTGTTTGTATTAGAAGAACTATATATATGAAATGTAAAAACTTTCCCAAGTAAAACTAATCATAAACCATTTAAAGAAATATGATAAATGGTATAATTAGAGTACATCCTCTAAATAAGATTCAATAAAGAATTTTTATAGGGATTAAAATACTTTAAATATATTTCTAGTGTATTTTGTGAGTAAAATAACCTTTTTTACTTTGAAAAAGAAATTAAAATCTAAAAATTAACAAAATAATAAAGAAATAATTTTATTTTAATTAAGAAATAAACTTTCAAAGTAATATTTAAATCTTTGAGTTTTATTGAGTGTAGAGGTTTTTTTCATTCAATATAAGTTAACAAAAAAACATTCCATTAACACTTCTTTAAGAAATATGAAAAATTACCTTTTCAGAAAATGTCCTGAATTTTAATTTTAATAAATTTTGTAAAAATACAAACATGTGTAAAAAATACATTAATAATTAATTTTATAATAATAAAAACATTTTCTAAAACATTTTCTTAAAACATGGAGATAGAAGAGAAACATTCTGAGACTTAAAAATAATCTCAAATAATGATGAGATTTTGAAATAAACACTTACCACATGGGTATCTTTTGAATCATACTCTCCATTAAATAAGTGATTTCAAATGAAATTTTAAATAACATGAATACATAGTGTTTCATGATATAATATATCAAAGGGTTTGTATATGCACCACAAAAAATAAATAACTGCTAAATATGGAATATGTATTACATAAATAAAAGTGAGATGAGAAACCATTACCTTAGGTCCGACTTGAATTGTAAGTGATTTTAAACACCTATATAATAATTCTAGATTTATTATAATTATATATAAATTTATATAATATCATATATGATCCATTTTTAACATTTTATTACTTGTTTGTTAATAGTCATTTTACAATTATCATTAATTCAGTTATTAACTGCTTTATGTTTCATGTATGTTTTTATATGGTAGTTCATATCCTTTTAATTTTATTATGGTTACATCATATTCATAATATTATTTATGCTATAAATATTATATATATTTAATATATAGATATTTAGAGTCATCCATTAAATATATAGATAGAAAAATGAATTACATTGTTCACGGTGACGGTAGGCCATATGTACACATGAACGATGTTATTTTTTTTTATGGATGGAATGAAAGAAAGTTAAAAAAATAATTAAACTTTGTAAAATATTTATTATTTAATTTATATAATATATACTAATTATTTTAATAATTATACAAATCTAAAAAAAATTTCTATTAAAAACGAATTACACCGCTATGTGGAGATGGTAAGCCATACATATGCATGAGTGATGGTTTCACTTTCCATAGGATAGAAACGAGATGTAATAATGGTTTTCCCATGACCATAAGAACATATCATTATTTTTATGATAATATAGTTACTATTTTATGATGGGTACAACACATTAAGAGGATTTAGAATAATAAATAAACATGAAATAATTAGTAAAGACGGTTACCTTTTCTTTAGTGGACTCCCTTTAGATCTCTTCTTATATGACCTATGATTTATATTCTGGAAGGAATATAACCAAAATAAAATGGATTAATATTTTTAGTAAGTAAATGGTATGGTTTTGGTTAAGCTATATGGATTAAAGTTATGTAAATAAGTTAGAAAGGAGGTTCCCTTTTATAATTGATGCGAGGGGCATCTTTGGAATTTCTTAAAATATTAAATTAATATAAGTTATTTATCAAGTAAAAAATGGATCCAAATTGATATAATTCCAATAAAAGGTGAATATAAGTCTAAATAATTTCATATAATAAAATTTTTACATGGTTTGGATATGAATTTACCCTTATCGTTTTTTAACACCTTGTTAACCCTTTTGAAAATTATTATACTATTAAACTTTTCTTACTCTCTAAGAGCTAATAATGTCACAATAAAATGAAAATAGACACATAACTAGACCACGTTATATTTAAATATAAATATCTAATTAATTTGGTATAATATAATATTTTTAATAATTTTATATCATTTAATAAAATATTATTAATTATAAAATATCAATAATGTCAGTTTTTAGAACCATTCATTACATTAAATTTAATAATATCAATAAATAACATATAATTAAAATAAAATATTTTATTATATCCAAAAGATTTACTATAATATATTAAATCCATGTATCACATTATTTATCTCAAATTATATTACGTTTAATATTTTAAATATCATTTTTTTATTTTTCTATTAATTGAATAATTACTACATCATCATTGTATAGGCATTTAAGGTAATTAGATGCTCACTAAAATTAAAAAAAATACCAATATTAATATAAATATTTTTTATTTCAAATTACTACTTATATTTGCACATACATTTTAGATAAATCCATATTAAAAATATTATATTTATTAAAAACAAGAGTGTGGCATGTTTGACTTTTCTTGAAAAAAAATACAATAAAGGTCATAATCACATCCAAATGGCCATAAAATGCCATATAACATAATATTGGATGCCTATGGAATAAATTAACCAATAAAATAAATTTAATTAATATGTTAGGGTCAATTTATAATCCTTGTCATTTTATTATTTAACTTTAATTACTTGATTTTCTCTTTACCGTGGTAACAAAAATTACCAATGTTATTATTCATATTAAACAAAAATAAAAGTGACCTATTTAATAAACTCGGACCTACTGATTCTAAATATTTAATCCATTTTAAAAAATTCAATACATATATTAATGATAATTTAATTTAATATTAAAACAAAAAATGCAATAAAAACCTGTTTTTTTTAGAAAAAAGAATTTTTAGTATAAAAATGTTTTACACTAAATTATATAATAAAAATGATTCAAATGAACTTAATTGGATTATTAATTATATTTATTAATTAAATTTATTTATAAACCATTTTAAATTTCTTAAATGTTCGAAATAAATAAAAAATCTATTTTCAATAAAAGGATTTATTTTTCAGTATTAGATGTAAAATCATTCTTTTCAAAAAAAAAGACCAAAAATTAACCCTAAGATAATTTTGATGTATTGATTTTAAAATTGTTATTATTTTTTAAAATATAATTTATATATTTTAAAGAAGTTAATTACAAATTTTTTTCACAAAAATAAATAAAAAAAATTTTGAAGAAAATATATTTATGAAGCATAAAATAAATTTACTAAAAATGAGTGGTTTTTTCATAAGAATTAATAAATTAATTTTAATTGATTAGGTACTTTATATATATATATATATATATCATTATTCATTTAATAATATTCATACCATCCAATTTAATGGCTATGTTATAATGGTCACATTTAAATAATAATATTTTTTAGTTTGTTTAAGCAGGGTGTTGAGTCTTGTATAAGTTATAGAACATAGTGTTATTTTAAAATATTAGGGTGTTACATACTATCCTAATATGATCAATAATTTAAAAGGAACTGTTATACATAGGTCTTATATTTCTTTTGTATCATAATCTCAATTTCATCCTTTAGTTGTTCTTCAATAAATTTCCACTTCATATCTTACTCCAAGAAATGAGGATGAATTTTCTATGCCTAATGTACCAACGAACCACAAGATCCCAAATATAATAATAATTCATTATTCTCTCTCTAGTTATAATCAAAATAAAATGGTTAGTACAAGTTATCCAATATGAATAAATCGGCATATAGTGAAGTAATACATGAATCTCTAAAACCTCATTCAAATTCAACTTAAACAAATCCTTAAATGGTGAACCTTATGTATGGAGATCCTAATTTTTTTTAAATGACTATTACATCAATTTAATGTTAAAAAAATAACAGTTATACATTTAGGGATCAAAAGGTTTTTTATCTTGAGATAATCATGCTTATACATCACTTGTACATAATAAAATATAAAAATTTATTTAAAGCCTTCTTCTTGATCCTTTGAAAATACCACATTCTATTTATTACATATAGTCACCTCATGATATTAATCAAGAAAGGGGTGAGCTAAAATCCTAGTAAGAGGAGGAATAAAGGACATAAATCAATAAAACATGGATGAGTATAATCATCATCATCACATTATAAGCATAGGATCATTATCATAATCAAGACAGAAACATTTGATAATGACATGGAAAGTGGAAATGCATAAAAATGAAACATTTTTTCATAGAGGTCAAATACCCCACATATTTTTGATCAAATATAACATCATGTTTTCACATAACATATGTGCATAATCATAAAATCATCATTCTAAACCAATCCTGCATCATGTTCATGCATAATACACATAATCTCGTGAGATACATCACATTAACTAATGCATTATAGGGATATATAATTACAATCCCACCTACCACATCATAATATTTATATACTCATTCTTTCCATTAATTGGATTACATACTATTATAGGATAACTGCCCATCAACCCAAATTCTCATTCAACATAGGGAGGTTGAGGATATACTTGAGAGGATCAATACAAGAGACCAAATGGACTTCCTGATTATGAAATTAATGCCTCAGATTTTACACTATGATGATGAGCATGAGGTAGTTCTTCTCGATGCTAAAATACCAGGTCGTCACACCTAACATTGTTTGGAAGAGGTATTAAACATTTTTTTTAATTACATGCATCATTTTTCTATGCGATGAGAGAATAAAAAATATCTTCATGGTAGACACATATATGATAAGTGGGTTTCTTTATACTAGAGACATCAAGACTGGTGGTTGCAATAGGTACTAATTTATATTCTAAAAAAATTCTTGTAAATATGCATCCAATGGATAGGTGAATCCCTTCTTCATTAACTTAGTGAAGGGGGGAAATTTTCCATCCATGTTGGATATGATATGATGAATTTAAGCATGGTTCCCCCAAATCACACTCAATTATTTAATATTTTGAGGAGGTTTCATTTACATAATTTCACTAGTCATATATGGATCAAATTCTATTCCATTGTGGAATACCAAAAAGATAAGTAATTTCTCTGACATTGCTTCGAATTCACAGTTAAGAGGGTTTTTCTTCAATATATGATAATAAAATTTGTTGAATATTGTTTTAAGGTCAGTTAGGTGATCTAAACACTATTGATATTTAACCAACAGTTCATCGATATATCATTCCATGATTTTTTCTAAGAACGAATTAAAGATACGATGCATGGTGCATTGATAAGTATTGATTGATTTCATTAATCTGAAGTGAATTAACTGAAAGAAAAATATCACTTGGAATGAACTGAAGGTGATGGATTCCTCATCCTTAGGGGCCATTTTGAATTAGTTATATCTTGAGTATCCAGCCATGAATTAATGGGATTTTAAGCTAGAGGTTTCATAAATAAAAATTTCTATTATTAGTATAGGGAAACCATCCATTGGGAACTGTCGATTGAGGTCCCTAAAATAGATGAAAACCATGATCTTGCCATTCTTATTCTCATTGGGAATTATATTATAAATCCATTTTGGTTGATTCATCTCTAAAAAAATCTTTTATCATTTTGACAACTTTAGACTCTACGTTGGTAGCATGATAGGGGTGCATTCTCCTTTTTTCATACATCAAACCTCAATGGTCATCGGGTAGGCCGAGTTGATGAGTATCCCCATCTGGTTTCATCTCAAGAGTATATTTATAATTCCAAAAGAATATGTATCATTGATTATTTATAAATGATATATATAACTCTTGTTCCAAGAGATACATTGAGGCACTAATTTGTGTAATTTAAATATATTCTTATCTTATAAGATTCGCCTTCTAATGCTCATCGCTGGTGGTGGATATTTCTCCCTAAAATGTGGGAGTGGATTTCCTAAGGTTACCCTCTTCTTATTCCATATTTGTTTCTATTGGTTCATCTATAGATGTGGTGAATAATTCATAGGAATCTGTGTCACTATCAATATAAGAGAAGCCATGAGAAGGTACATTGATAACTTTAACTGCCATAGTCATCGCAGAGTCATTCTTGGGATGGTTGTCTTCTATTATACTTCTATCAAGGGTAGGTGAGATATGGTAATCCTGATTTACATAGAATAACTTGTGGGTATTTTAAATTTCTAACAATGGAACAATAAAATTATCTGATCCAAATAGAGAATTATTCTGAAATCCCTTTGACGAATCCACTTTAGCTGATGCTATTGATATCACACAGATTTGGGCTAGTGAAGTTAGTGATCTACAAAATCTCACTATGATTGAATCTTATTCCTTGATCAGGTTTATAAGTAGCACATAATCACTATCGATCCTAGGGATTCGTATGAGTTGTATCCAAGCCATTGGTTGTGGAAACCAATATATTATCATCCACCATTGGTTGGTTTCCTTGCCTCTTGTAGAAACTTTCCTCAGTATATATAGATTTATAAGAATAAAAGGGGGAATTGTCACCATGTAGTATACCTAAATTTAAATTATTGGAGAATCTGAAACACTGATGAAATGTTGAATACATTATATTCTCAGCAGAACATTTTATGTTGTGTCTTGTTAGATAACCTTGATCTTAGCATTTTATTTCAGAACCCTAGACTGATCCTTTATTTTGATCATTCTGATAGGACTTTTATCACTATTATCATACCCTTTAATGGTTTACTTCATTAATGACAAGTCCCCCTTGTTCTATCCCAAGAATTGGATGTCTATATTGGGATGAGGTTGATCCCATAACTAGTATGAACCATTTCCCTTCAAATATTGATATTCTCAAGTTTTTTAAAAACATATATGGGTATAATATTTCTGTGGAAGAGCTATTACTGAACCTATTCTATGAATAAGCTGATCGAATGATATTATGATTTCATAGTCTCCACTCGGTAAACCTTTTCCACAACAACTTCTATCTCAAACTCATAAGAATCCAAAGGGATCTGAAGGGCCTTGATGAGTGCATAATTTATTTTGAAATATGGAGAGAATATAGGATTGAGAGTTTGTTTGGGACTACCTCCAACAATTTTAGAATTTCATATTCATATGTCAGTGTTCTGTGTTTCCCAAGGTGGGGATTCTCCTTTTCATATGAGTTAGGAGCTGAGAATTTTTTGGTAATAGGTTTTTGTAATTTGGAAAAAGTCAAGGGAGAATCCATTATAAGGGGAATTATTCATATTGGACTACCCTTTGTTTCAACTAGTCAGACAACTGCAACCCTGCCATTTGTTTGATTAGATTTATTGGGAATGATCGACCACTGGGAGGTGCTACAATATCCCCATGTTTTTGTTATTATTTATGATGATCTCATCAATTTATATGTCTTCTGTATGGTTGTGATTGAAATATTGGGTTCAATCATGCCTGCATCTTCCCCTGTACCCTCGGTTTTGGAGTCCTTAGCCTCCCACTCCCCTGTTAGGTATGGGTAACACATACTAATAAGTGTATTCATCGTCAAAGAATGGATCTATTAAGTGAATGAAATTAATAGTACTAGGGATATGGCCTTCATCAAATGAGGATTTTATTTGGTGGGGTGGTTCCCATTATACCATTTTTTGGTTCAGTTCCCATTGTAAAATTTGGTGGGTTTGTGCACGTTTTACCATTTGGTGGGGTCAGTTCTAGTTCTACCATTTGGCATATTGGTTTCCATTATTTGGATGCTGAAGGGATGAAATCTACAAGAGTTGGAGTTTTTGTAGGAATTTTATATGACTCTTTATCTTGTGTATTTTACTATTTTTGAGGATTATGTTCACCTCTAGGAGGAATATTCAATGACTCCTCCCTAGGTGTTGGGATTGTTATCGGTTTTTGAAGATTTTCTCTCAGGGTTCCATGATATTCATGAACTTTCTCTCATGTCATAAAATTATCGAACATATTTCCACACCTAGATGGAACTTCTTTCCAATCACCCTCTTCTTCTGGTTGTGTGATGGTTACATAGTACAAATGTTCTAGGTACTTCCATAGTATCACCTATACAGAATCAATCATGCTCTAGAGGAAATAATTGAAGACAAAGTATTCATGTATAGTGTGGCCTAGACTCCTATGGAAATGAATGTAGTCAATATTGTAAGGGAGGTTTACACCATGGGGTTTTCTAGTATTCAATAGATTCAAGAGGTTATTTTCCATGTAATCATGTAAATAACTAAGGAAATGTTCATTATGTAAGGAATGCACTTTTTTCATTCTTTCCTCAAATCATGGGGGACTCTGATCTCTTTTTACTTCCAGTTGAGGGTGATTTGATACTGATTCTTAGAGGGAGGAGTCGAATGATACACGGCCTACCTAGGTTCATTATTGGGAACTGATATTGGTTTGAGGTTAATGGTAGTAGTCTCTACCTTAATAGTACCTTTTCCCTTTTTCATGGTAATGGGACAAGATTTGGCCTAGGTTTGATATATGGAATCTTCAGAGCATTTTTTCGTCTCTATAAATTTGTGTAATATTATTAGATACTTCATTAGGATCAAGGTTTTTTTCATCTTTCCTTGAATATTCTTAGCCCAAATTTCCCTCAATTACTCTTACGATAGTGAGACACTAAGTACTAAGGTTAAACCTTTCCATATGGTGATAAAGACAAAAATACACATTGTAACTCTATTTACAATTTATGAGGTCAATAATTGTTTCTTTACTTAATGTCATGATAAACTGAAAAATGAATAATGAAAAAGGTATTCCTAACCTAGAATGATCCTACTGGAAGGATGCTGTATGAAATGAAAGTTGTCCCTACCAGAATACCTATTAAATATGCCAGTTTAGTTGCCTCTTGCTGGTCTCAAGGTCCCGTCATCAGGATGCATCGGGACATAAAATGTGTGATATATTATTATGTATTTCCTACACAATCAAAGGTTGATAATATTGGATTTTTTAGATTGGTTGTCAGAAAAGTATCATCAAACCATTCAGGTTTTGGCTTCTTTTTGGGCGACACGAGGGTTGGATCTCCCTTCCCCGACTTTCATTCAAGTAGCTAGGTATTCAATGGCATTGAATAGTTCTATGTATATCTTTATCTAGATGTAATCCCTTATACAGGTGTGGGATAGGTTTGATAAGGTGGTCCCACATTCATATCTTGCTGATTCTTGATCCATTCTAGGATTGAAACATCACTCTAATAGGGGAGGTTTCATCGCTATAATGGAGGAAAATCATGATCATCCTTAACTTCCTCATTTATATAGACCAATTTTTTGGATTCAGTGTTATCCTAATGCACAAATATTTCCCTTGAAGGAGGATTATCTCTCTCCCAGTGTATCAAAAAATGGATATTCTTTTCTTCTTTCAAACAAGACCCAAAGGAAATATTTTCCCTTTGTAGTTCCACATTGATTTGTCTAGGATTATGTATCTCATTATCATATTATGTCATTCGTTCCTCAATGGAGGGGATTTAAGATCCTTTGGTTGTTGAGTGGAATGTAAAAATACATTTCCCATTATCCTTGGCATAGTTTTACAAGGGAGGTGAAAACTCATCATTCTGAGGTTCCAGGTTCAAGCTCCTTCACAGATTCAGTGTATGTGACACCTCAGTGTTTTCATCCAGGTTGCCTCCATCTTGGGGAATGGTTTCCATATTTTACCCTAATTAATTTACATATTAGTCCACATAAATTTATGGATTTGGGGTAATTAAATTCATATATTTGTACAAGAAAAGATAGTCACCCCATCATTGAAAAAATTGATATGAAGCTTTATGCAACTTCTCCCCCCTTAGAGAGGTATGTGGGGGTCCTACTACTAGACTTTGAACTTTATGGTTCATTTAACTTATGAAATCTATGGGTTTTGGTTTTTATTGAATAAATTTCCCCTAGTCTTGACCTATTAATAGTGACTTTGAGGGGATTTCCAATCATTCTTGATGAATAGTTTCCATATGAAAGGGGTTTGTCTCACAATGGGAGGATAAGTGGGGATGTTGGTCATTGTTATTTACCTCCCAACCTAGAGAAGACCAATTCCCAATAAGATAATTATAAAAATAGAGAACCCTATAGGATAGGGTTTATTAGGTTCCATCATTTTATCTTTATGATCCTATTTTTGTGGATATTTAAACCCAAAGTGTAGAAAATGATATATATAAATTCCCTTAACCCTATGGGATGGGATTGGTGTGGAGCCACTATCAATTTATTTTGGAACCTCTTAGGGTTCAATTAACCTATGGGTGGAGATAGTGGAAAAAATTATGCCATACCTGTGGGATGGCTTCACTTTTGGATGGTTGCAACAACATATTCTATTGTGACCAATCTGATTTTGTGTGATCTGACTCGTGCATGGTTTGGGTGTAATGTTTACTTGTGATGGTAGCCACTTTATATGGGAGTTTTTTAGGTGTTCCATGACATTGAATTTTATGATTGATATGTGTTACCATTTTATAGATAGGCCCAATGTAGGATTTTATTGGTGGCCTCTCTCTCCATTCACGACATCTCTGTATCTTCAAAACAAATGAGCTTTCATATATTAACCAACTAGATCTGGAAGTACTTGGTCCCATAATCTCTCTTATAGATATAAAACTATAGAATTTTTTACCTGGGGAGAACTACAATTGTAGGTACACGGTGAAGTAAAATTCCCCAAACACACTCCTTCCTCAGATACAGATTTCTGATGAGGCTTTAAAGGTCAATTTCCCAAGATTTGTGGTGCTATGGAAGCAAGTGTGCTGTAAAAAATAACTGTACCTTTATGGTCTTGGGTCATGGTCTATAGAGACATTGTACAAGTCCATATAACAACAAAGTATGTTTATGGTCTAAAGGTGACCCTCATATCCTAGATACAAGAGGTTTCTAGCCTTTAACCACTAAATATTTTAGCATATGGTATAATGAATGTAGGGACCACATGCCTTTTTTAGTTCATCTGAGACATCATAATCAAAAATATCTATAGACCAAAACATAGTTGGGAGTTTGTTTTTGGATAAATCCCACCATATATTCATGTCTTCTTTTTTATTATTAGATTCATATTCCTCCACCTAGTTAATGCACAGATATCGCTTCTCAAGGTCACCTACTGACCGAGGAAATATATTTCCAAAAACTAATGGAGAATTATATAATGTTGACCAAAATATTTCAAGAAACTCACTATATGATGGTGTCTAGGTTTTTAAAACCTCCCTAAATGAAATTTTTTGTGTAAGGGGATGATTTCCTTTCTCTGGTGAGATATTAATATAAGGAGGTTGTCCAAAGAGGATGTAAAGTGTATAGATCATGTAATATATATCATTAATACTTTAAGGAGGAATGTAAAGGTTTTCTTATACTTCTACTTTGGGTGAAGAGTACATGTCGTATAGCCTCAAGGACACTGGAATTGAGCATAATAGGGATATGAGCCGCATCTAATGACTTGGCTAGAATATTCCAGTCTTCCTTAGGAGTTGATCTGGAATATGAAATTTCTATAGGGAGGTCACCAAAATATTTTGATAACCATATAGTAATGTAGGTATATGATCCTTATATTGAGAAGCGTCATGAATATTCCAATATGATTCTGTATCATTAGTGGGGATAAGATCCTACCTTTGGGTAGTTTCTAGAATATTTCAATCAACCATGATTGAAGTTGGGGTATGAGCCTGATTAAAATGTAAATTTCCTATAATAATATGTAAAAATACCTATAAAATTTGATAAGGGATATGATCTTACTCCTATACATCCTTTTTATGGTGTTGGTGCAGTTGTTCATTGGGGGAAGTAGGGATATGATCTTGGATTTCGTGAGATACTATAATATTCTAAATAGATTCATCGGTAGGTTTATGAGCCTTCCCAGAGATGATTACCATATTTAAATGAGGAACCTTAGTTGGATCAGTGGTGTGATCCTACAACCTTGAATTTGGAATATACCTCTATCTCTCTTTGAATGGAATGTGCACCTATCCTGAGGCATGTGGCATACTACGTTGTTGAGCCCAAGTTGGAACATGACTATGACCCCAATATTTTGAATTTCCCTTTATCAGAATATGTTGAAAATCTTATTAGATATGAGAAAGAATGTGTTCCTACATTGGAGTAGCCACCTGTACATGCTGATCATGGAGGTGTACTTCTCTGGTTGTTATGATAGGGATATGTGCATGTCCCTATATCTATTCTACCACTAGAATATATTGAGGGATATCTTCAATCATTTCTATAATGTAGTGACTCTATAGAGGAGTATGTGAATGAATATAAGATTTCAAATTATCCAAAATATACTAGTATATGAATTCAATTGAAGTAGGGATCTTATGCAATTGAAATATACCAATGGGTTTCTTGCATGGGGTGGGGAAATGTTCATCCCCCATGCATACTGCTTGAATATGATAAAAAATTTGACCTAGGTGTGTAGGGTTATGAGCCTATTCACTGACCTCCATTGGACTATATCGGTGGGATTCATCAGTGGAGGTAGGGATATGATCATTCTCCCTTTGGTATTCAACATTCAAAGCATGGAGAGATCTCCTTGGTTATCAGGTCTGAATTTCTATGGAAGTGACCTATCAAGTAGTTCCCTCGATAGGTGATTAAGTGGAATTTTTGGGATGAAAATTTTGATAGTTATTGGTAGGATCCCTCCTAAGCATATCCTAAACTATGATGGAGCCATAGTCAAATCCATGATTAACCTTTTAAAGGTAATAAAGGTGTTGGTTGTCACTCTTCGGTGATAAGCTCCCCAAGTAGTTGATTTTTATGATGGGTGTTGATTGATTTATTACAGCATTCCTTGAATGAGATAGGCTTGTAGGTTTCAGCATCTTAAGACCTCTTTAAGAATCCCCAAGGGTTAGGATCATTCCATGTCGATGGTATTCTAAGACCATCACATTTTCCACCTGATGTTGAGGATGTTGGGTGCATAATTTTATTTTATGATCCACAGAGAATATTGAAATTTCTATGGTTATAGAATATTCTCTTAATTATTACATGTTCTCATTCCAAAGTGATGCTTGTGAGGGCAGTATCTATAGCCACATAGAAAACAAGGAAAAAAGACTCTATTCAGTGAATCATTGCAAATATGAAACATCTTGAATTATATATGCATGGGTAACACATGTTTTCTCTCTTACAATTAGTTTGGCATTTAGTTATGAAGAAATGGATTATCTCATAGGAACCCCAATTATGTTTTATTTTTTTAAAGTTTCACATCGGGTTTACCATTTTTGTTTTCATTAATGATGGGAAAATATTCTCTGACCTGGATGAACTAGTTTTGTTTTGTAACTGAAATATTTACATCAGGATCGCCATTTTTGTTTCCACTAAATGTTGGATCAAAATGGATGTAATAAAAAACACCCAATTATGGGTGCTTTAGAGTGGTCCTAGAATCATTTAAATCGATTTCGTCATCTTTGTTTCTAATAAAAACACCCAATAGCTCTCGCATCCATCACAGGACTACTTTCCACATGTTGGTGGTCATTTTGGGATACAAACCCAATAACACTGAATATATTACATTATTCTAGAGGATAAAAATTGGGTCTCATCACACCATATTTTGGGGGGACTACTTCCCATTCTGGGACTCTTTTATAGATTTTTTATTTCTTCATGACACTTTCCCAAATCCTGCTATGGGACTAGTTATTATAATAAAACAATCAGGTTTTGAACCCTTGTACATGAGAGATAGTGTTTTATTTACCACCCAATATTTATATTTGATAGGTTCAATATTTATTTCTAGTTAGATCTTAGAAATGAGGAATTTATTCTACTTTAAAGTAGTGTAACTAGGAACTCTAGAGTTATACTATCATTCAGTAAGTAAATTGGTGTTCTACAGTTGGGATTGAACCACCATGGTGCACCATATGTATCTTGTGAGAAAAATAATAAAAACCCATGTAGTTAATTTAAGAACATGTTGTAAAATTTAGAGTCATGCAGAAATGATGTACATGAGGGAATTTAAGCAGTGGTTATGGAGCTCGAGCCTTAAAAAGGTGTCTTGTGTATCCTATATTATTAACAAGAATCACAGTCTTCATATTTCTATTATTATCCCCATATAAACACCAAAGTTTTGGATTCATTTGTATCATGTTGTTGAAATGATCACCATGAATCTCCAAGATGACGCGATTCATGATCAGTGTGATAAACAAGATATAGTATAAGATAAAACATTTTTTAATCAAGGAAAACTTAGTTTGTACGGGGATAATACACTAACGTTTCATATATAGTTGAGAGGGGATTACACTATGAGTTCACCCTTATTTTTTGGGGTACATTATGCTAGTGTATAATTGTTTAAAAACCATAAGATCGTGTGATTCATGATCATTGTGAGAAACAAGTGATAACAAGTGTTAAAGAACACTTGGTATGGTTGTGGGGCTTCAGTGTTGAAGAAACCACGATGGAATGTTTCAATACGGAGATTGGGCATTAGGAATGTTTCCTACATATCCTAATTTTGATAGGAATCATAGTATTCATAATTAACATTACCCACAACCCAGTGATGGGTGTGGTAAGATGGTAGAACCATAGAAAGAAGGTCCCATGAGATGGAATAGATAGGATTCCAAGGGGCTTATGCCAAGGTGGATACTCAATGCATCCAAACATTATACTTTAAAGGATAAAGGGTGGTGTCCTTGAGAAGTATCCTAGAAACATGAGGTTTTTATGGTGCTAATATGGTTTTATAGGAGTGAAACCATTAGAACATCATGTCCATATGACTTGAAGGTACTTATTTGAGGGGGGGATACTAGAAAAGGATGACATGTCTGAGGTTATCTGTCTAACATGTATAAGGATATCTATCTAAGAAGGAGAACATGGATGAGAATTTATACCCAACACATTTGGGGATGCATATCTATCAAGGTTGACATGTCTGAATATGTCTGCCTAATATATCTAAGGATGTCTATCCGATAAGGCTGACATGTAATTTTTTCAATAAGAACATATTTGGGGATGTCTACCTTAAATTTCCAAAGGGTGTTTCATGGTCTTATTGGAATGTATAAGGACCATCTCATAATCTAACTAACGTATCCATATGAATTCTCATAAACTTTCCGAAATGTTTTGGTATGTTTGTAAGAATCGGTTGACATGTTTAAAAGGTTGTCATGTGATCTGTCTAACAAGTCCAAAGAGTGTCGTGTGATCTACATGGCATGTTTAGGAATCATAGTGTGATTAATGAATAGGTCACACTTGGATCATGACCCCTTCACTTGAAAATATCTTCACATAAGGATTCCAAATTTTTTATCACTTTCTTAGATAAATGCATCAATTTTTTTCAGGAACATTCCTACTAGGGCATCACATGATCAGACCAACACGTCGAAGAATCTTCGTATGACCCTTCTGACATACCATAGATCCTTCACGCAATCATTAAACTGATTATTTAGATCCTATGACACTTCTACCCATATATTAAGTCATGAACCAGGCTTACCAGGTGGAAGACTCTTTTAACATAACAGTTCTTTTCTCCAGAATGTCTTCTCTCATCTTCACTCATCATGTATCCCTTTTTTAATACATGGGGAGGGGGATTTTATTGGCATCACTAACCTAAATATATGCCTCTCCGTACATTTATTAAATTGAAAATATTGTCTTAAGTAAGTGGAGGGATCATCACATCATGCACTTCATGTGATCTAGTTTCTAGTCATTAATGATGTCTTTGTTCAATCACATCATAAACTGAGGCCACATAATCACTCCTACATTGGATTACTTATTCAACATTTTGCTTTTCTAAGGGATTATATATGATAAAATGGACATGTTGAATGGCCTTCATGTTATTATTCCATATGTCAAAAGGACTTCATGATAACCAAGTTTGACATGTCTAGGAGTATCAACAAGATCAAGGAAGACTTACCTGAAGGGATCCACTGACCATAAGTGGAACACATGGAGTGAAAAACTACTTTACATGAAAAAAATAAAACTTATAATTTCATGAAGATTATTAATTTTTCATATTTTTACTTATAACCCCTATAATATTATCCCATTAATTTTCCCTTATATTGTGTCATGATCATAGGGACATGTTACAAGGCCTCTGCCTAATGAATATGATGCACCATAAGACTTCCACATGACAAAGTCGACATATCGCCAGAGGTTTTTTCATGACCTATAACTGAACTTGTTAACCACATAATATTTTTTATGAAACTAAGTGATACTACCTTCTACATTAACCTTATTCCTTTTCAAATTTTTATTTTATGAATAGATTTAGTGATTTTCTAGCACAGGCCAGATGTCATGTCTGCAGATCAAAGGGACTCATCTAGGGGGGTTCACCTTATCAAATGAGGTATCTGATGGTGGTTTGTTTGGTAAAAGGGGATCATTAGAGGTTATTTTAATGATAATTAATTTATCACATGAAGTACAAGACCCTATCTCATGATGTTCCTAAGGTCATATGATCACGAGTCTTATTTGGGATCACACAACCCATGTGACCCAACCGACTCTTCTCTATACAGCCACGTTTCTTCCTTATATTCCTTTATAGGAAAAAAATTTCTATATTTTTGGTATTTATCCATCCCTTTAATTTTATATGTATGTTCAATGGGAATCAAAAGAATCTAATATTTGATAGAAAAGTTATGCTAACAATCATCAGTGTGATCTAGAATTTGAAATTGGTAAGAAGTTTTTTTCTATAAATTTTCCCATGGAATATGGTAATGAGATCAAAAAATATGGTAAAGTTTAGTCATAGGTATGTTCTCCATTTAGGGACTCTTGATCAAGTAGGGGTGATAGATTATTTCTTTTCACTCCAACCAAACCTCTTATGTTCATGATGTGTTTCATGTATATCTCCTAAGGAAGAATATGCATGATGTTTCACATGTACTGAACTCAGAGGTCATACCACTAGATTAATATATTCCTTTTGAGGAACAACCAGTGGAGATTCGGGATAGTATAGAGAGTATCATGAAAAAAACACTAGCCTGGTCAATATTTTATGGCCAAACCACCAATTTGAGTAAGTTACATGGGAACATCAGGATATTATGAGGCAGTAGTATCCTTAGTCATTTGTATCAGAGTAAATGAATTTTGAGAAAAAATTTAATTTTAATAGGGTTTAATTTAAAAACATAATTTTTTTTTGAAATATTTTTTTTCAAATAAATTTAATTTATTTTTAGCATGTGTTACATGCAACCCTGAGTTTAAATGAATCGTGTTATACTAAAAAAATATTATTTTTAATGTGATAGTTATAAATTAGCTATTAAGATGGAGAGTATGAATAATACTAACTAATTATAATAATTATATGGTTTACACATACATAAAATAAATAAATTATATTTTAATTTATTTTAAATTAAAATAAAAAAACATTTGAAAGTAAAAAAATGTTATTCTGAAAAAATTGTTTTTATGCACAAATTGTTTTTTATTAACTTATTAAATTAAATTAATAAATATTGATGAATTATTTTAATTAAATTTATATATTATATTCAATAAAATGTTTTATCAATCATCAAATACTTTTTCTATGCATGAGATAAGAATATATCCATTTTTATTCTTACAAATATATTTTTTTCAAAAAGGGGTTATCTCATTTTTTACACAATTATTTTAAAATAATTTTTTTTTAATTTAGAAACTTTATTTGAAAAAATAAAATTCATTATTTAAATTAAATTTAAAAATTATCATCGACTTGATTTTTAAAAAATTTCTAAAAAGATCAGTTTTTCAATAAATAGTGAAAAATACTGATTTTTATTAAAAACTTATTTTTTTGTTTAAAGAATTTACAAAGTTCCATATTGTTTTAAAATAGTTTAAAACTAAAATTAGTTGCATTATTTTATTATTATTCCAATTTAGGCCAATTTAATCAATTTTATATTCAATTTTTATATGAAAACTTTTTTTACTAATGAAAACCTTTTCACAGGAAACCCGTTTTTTCATCACCTCTCCAAGTTTAATATTAAATTAAATTCTTCCACTTAAGTGAAATGAGTTTTTTAAAATGAATTATATGTTTATAATAATAAAAATTAATAATATATAATAATTATAACATAGTTTTTTTATAATTAATAGTATAAATATTAAAACATAATTAGCATGGTTAAGGTTTAAATGGGTTTACCAGGGGTTAAACCAAAATATAAGGAAATTTTTTACAATTAAAATTATCTAAATCCTATTTTATATCTATATTTAGACCTTATACAATTAAAAATTTGAATATATGGTCATTCAAAATCATTTTTCTTGGTAATTTATTTATCCTTTAGTGTTCTTTTTGGGAAATTTCCATGTGGTTTCCAAGTGGATCCCCTCCCCCACTTATAAATGGTAACCCCTATCATATCCTATCTACACACAAAGAACCTTTTGTTTTATCTAATAACTATCAAAATTCCTTCCTTCCTTCCCTTACCTTGTCTTATAGTCCTTGGTTTTATTTTTAAACCTTCCAAAGACGTCTTTTGGGGTAAACATAAAGTGGTTGTCTAAAAAAGAGGTATCATTCCCAACCGAGTGTTTTTTTTTACATATCCTTTAATTATTATTAATCCATGATGATATAATAACATTTTATCACCCCATTTTCAAGTAATTAACCATTTATTTTTGTATTTATATTACATGAAGTTACTACGTTATGTTTGATATGGTTTGGAGGAGCTTTGACATGTTTTTAGGGATTTCATGGAGGTTCATTATTTGAGTATGGTTAGTAGAAACCATGAAACACCTTTAAAAATCCATGATTTTAGAAATAGTGGGAACTAGTTAGGTGCACAGTTGGTTCATGGTTTGGAAAAAACATATAGCCACCCGGGAGAAGATGTGCAAAGTGGAACAGAGGGACTGAACATAGTTGGTACACAGCTTTTCAAGCTGATTGAGACAACCATGAAAGGTATGTTTGGAGGTAGTGACTATTGGGTAGTTTTTCTAACTATGTACCTAAACTGTAAAAAATTAAAAATTATATTGTGATTTTTTCGATTTAATCTAGTTAAGCCTTTAAACCCATATTTTTCCCTAAACGGCCTCAAACTTGAATTATAATTCCTCCCAATGTTATGGATACCCTTCCTCTTGATCTTAGTATAATTCTTTGGTGAATCTCAGTGTGTTGGAGGCTGTATCCCTTTGTAATTGTTCATTCTTAGTGGTTTCCTTATCTTTCTTCTTATTCCCTCTCTTGGATTCATGGATCTACTCTTTTGGGGATAGATCAATTGTTTTATACCAATAATGATGATATTTTATTGTTTTTTTTAAAGGGTACAAGATCTAAAGTGGGTTTTGGAAGATCTAATCCAATCTTTTGGAGTTCTTGGACCATTATTCATTTTCACCTAAGTTGTGATGCATGTGGATTCACTCTTGACACCTCTTGATTAGAACTAGAAGGCTTGATTACAAATTAATTACATTTATTTAATTGAATTGTGAAATTGATGTGAGAATCTTGATAAAACCCCTCTTTAGTGATGGTATGTGAAATTGTGAAAATTTGTTGTTTATGGAAAATGAAATTGGTTTTATAATTTTAAAATGAAGATTTAAACATTTTGGTGTGGTTTTGATGCATAGAAAATTGGTTGGAAATTTTTTTTCAACAAAAGGGAGGTTTTATTGAAATAGTTTGTCACAGTTGGTTTGGTATGGGTTTTGGCATATATGGGTGGCATGTGTTCATGTGAATCTAAGACGGATAAGGGAATGAAGTTCCCCCCATCAAATTAATGGGATGGATAAGGGTGTGAAGTTCCACATCAAAATGGTTGACCATGTGAAAACATAGTGAAAGTATGACTCACCACTCATGAGTATAGTTAGGTCCATGGTTGAATGCATGTGTAGATTTTTTGATGCATGGAATTATAATGGGTATGTCAAAATGGTATTTTAGAAATGGTTTTAAAGACTGGTTTGGTTTCTTTCCTTGTAAAATTTATTGGTTGGAAAAATATTTTTGGATTTTATATAAACAATTTTAAATTGTTTTAAAATATTTTATATAAATGTTATAACTTGTTCTATCCTAGTGGCATGAGTAGAGAAGTCATTTGGGGAAATACTACTGAGTTTTATACTCACCCCATTCTTGGGTAATTCAATGATATTGCATATATTTTTTATTGATACACAGGTAAAGGAAAGGTATCCCAGTTCTTTATTGATGTATCATGATACCTTGGGCTTGGATTGTTGAGTTAGAGCTTAGAGTTGTTGGGGGTTTCTAGGTTGGTTTATTTTTGTGTCTTTGGGTCTATTTAGTCTTGGTTTTCTCTTTATTCTTAGAAATAGTTTTGTTTGGTTTCTGCTTTGTACTTTGATATTTCTATTGGTTTACTTAATATTGAGTTATATTACATTTTACTCATGAATCATATAGTGGTTTGTTTGGTTATGAGTTTGTTTGTTTAGTTGATTTAATTTCAAAAGGTGAAATCTTCCCATAGTTGTTATAAAGCCCTCGTCATTCATTACCAGCATTTGGTGTATTGGTAATGTCACCTAAGTCCCAGTAACACCTATACCTCTTCCCAATCAAGTGGGTGAGGGGAAAGGTGTTAGAAATGGTATCATTATTGGCCAGACATTTCCTTTTGGGATAATTGGGAGTAGTTTGGTTGGTTTGGGAGTTACTAAACCATTCAATTTTAGTCCTTGAATTAGGATGGTTGCATGGAGTAGGATCATTGTAACTTTAAATGAAGAGCATAATGAGCCATATCTAACCAATTTATCTTGAACTTAAACTTACCATAGAGCTTGCGTACATAATCATTTGAGACACTTTTAGGAGTTGTTACCTCATTGTCATGGGTTTAGATAATTAGAAGAGAATGACATGCATTGTCAGAAATAAATTCCCATTAGGAGTATATAATTCATTTTGAGTAATGATTTATGATTTGGTGAAAAGGATTTGAATTTTTAGAAAGGTTGAGAATGGAGTAATTTTAAAAGAATATGGTGGAATTGTCAAAATGATTTTGAAATGGAGAATGTTAAAATTTGGAAAGACTTGTTTTGAAATGTTTGATATAGTAAATTTGAAATTGCTAAGCCTTATATTTCTAGAGAGTGAGACCAAATGAAGTTTTCATGTGGTTATAGAAAATGAAACTTGGTAGGCATTGTAGACACTAACTATAGAAAACTGTTGAAAATTTGGTTGCAGCTAAGCCATAGGTGAACCAACACATAGTTCATAATATTGTCTAAAATTTTAGAACTATGGATAGAGGGAACCTAAGGGATAAACTGAGGAAATTTTATTATTCTATTCAGTTCTAGAAGTAGAATCCACACATCTTTCAAGGTTATTAATAACTAGAAAAGGAATATGTTTGGTTAAATAGGATGAAAAAAATCTTCAATTCCCAAGTCACACCATTTGAGCTAAATCTGAAGTTGTCTACATACATGCTAGAAGATCTAGCATGCTGATGGTGGGATTTAGTAGTTATTTTTAAAATAGACTGAGTCCTTTCATGGGATTATTTTGATGAATTATTGAACAAAAAATTCAATCCTCATACATTTAGAATATCTTTAATGACTTAATTTTTATCTTAAAGCAATAAAACCTCATAGTGATTGAGTATGAAGCTAAATTCATGAACATATTCCACTTTACACTTGAATTTATTACAAGTGCATCCTCGAAGGAATTAATTTCTGAATCAGGGTTTAGGCATTAAATTTTATATAATATTTATGTAATTTTTATAATAGATTATACAAAGATGTTAAATAGAGTGATGGTGGAAAGAAGATACATGTCAAGAACTATAGGTTGAGAAACCATGTTCATACCTATAGGAAATGGTGGGAACACTAATTATGGAAATAAGAGAAAGAGGGAAACTTTTTTCCAAGGATGTGTTATGACTTAAACTCAGATGACTGGATTAGTGAATCTTCCTCCTAAACCAAGGAGATAACCTATATGTTTTCAATGTGGTTATTTGGATCACATGAAGTAATATTTTCTAGAAGTAGTGAGAGAATGTCACAATTGAAACCATATGGGGAATATTCAATTCTATTATCACAATTCTACAAGGTCAGGTGCTAGGGACACATATCATGATTCACAGACATCATATGCCTTGACAGTATGAGGTAAGTAGAGGAATTATTGTCAGAATACTTGATGAATCCATGGTTATTATAGGAATACCATGACTCCTCAAGAATTTAAATCTCAATAGGGGAATAAAGAACTAAATTCAGTGAGTAATAAATTGTATGGAGCTGAGTAAGTGATTATGGATAATCAATATGGACCATCAATGATGATAGGTACAATTATTTTGATTTATATCATTATGAAATCTTTGTTTGATAGGGGTACATCCCATTCATTTTTTTCTTCCCATGTTGTTTATCTTCTGGGTATGTATGTTGAGATGATGCCTTCTATTTTGAAACATCAAACCAAAGAGAATGTCAAGACTTTATGTGAAAATCATGTTCTATAAATATTGATGGATGTGAATTTATATGGGATTTCATTTTTATTAAGATGGATTTGTATGATATTATACAATGTTTGGATGGGTTGAAAATGTTCAAGGCTTGTATCAACTATTATAATTGAAGGGTTAGTTTTACAAATGAGGATGGCATCGAGCATCTCTTTATAGGATATCGGAATGTAAAGGTAGGTGTGGTAGGATTATTGGTACTAGTAGTTAGAACTAGCTCATACCAGTTGGCATATTTAACCATGGAATATGTGGATGAGAATGATAATAACAGTTTTCTATAAATTTTTTATTAGTTCTAAGATATTTTTTCCAATAATTTCTCTGGGTTTCAACCCATAAGAGAAGTGGATTTTATAATCAATATCTTACTGGGGACCAATCCCATATCACATTCATCTGATTAGATGGAACCAACAGAATTACATTAATTTAAAATCTAATTTGGAGAGTTAGAAAAACAAAGGGTTCATTCATCCTATTACATCTCTATGGGAAGTACCATTTTTGTTTGTGAAAAAGGAGGATGTGAATCTTTATCTTTGTATAGATTATGATAATCTTAATTGAGTTGTGATAAATGGTCAATATCTTCTTTCAAGGATTGATTATCTACTCTATCAATTTAATGGATTCTAGTGGTTCTCTAAAAATTACTTGCATTTAGGGTATAACCAATTAAGGGTTCAAAAGGAGGATATTGTGAAAATATATTTTAGAAGTAGATATCGTCATTACAAGTATGTTGTTATAAATTTATTCTTACAAATGTCCCACCTATATTTATGGAACTGATGAATCATATATTTCAATGGAATTTGGATTATTTTATGGTTTTGTTTATGGATGACATGTTTTTGTATTTAGGAAAAAGGGATGAACATTAGAAAAACTTGGCGATAGTGTTGGGAATTTTGTGGGACCATCGTTTGTATTCCAAACATTTATAGTGTGATTTTTGAATATAAGTGGTATGTTTCCCTCACAATGTAATATATAAAGAAGGTGTTTCTATGGATTTAGAAAAGATAGAGGTGATCTATTGGAAACTTCCAAAGAATGTATTTGAGATATGTATTTTCCTTGGTCTAGTTGGTTATTATCAATAATGTTTTCTTGACTTTTCAAAACTAGCTTCACAAATGACATCATGGACATGGAAAGGTGTTCCATTTAATTAGAATGATGAATGCCAGAATTTATTTCAAGAGTTGAAATTTATCCATACATTATAACAGATCATGATATTTCTAAATTAGGAAAATGGTATGTGGTGTATTTTGATACTTTGGGATCTGGTTGGGGGTGTGTTCTCATGCATATAAATCATTTTGATGCTTATGGATCATGAAATTTATGATTTCATTAGACTATCTACCCAAACAATGATTAGGAATTAGTTTTTTTATTCCATTCATTGAACACTTAGTGTCATTACATATTTGGTTAGAGATTCATGGTGTTTATGGTTCATAAGAGTCTGAAACACATTTTCTCACAAAGAGATTTTAATATGAGAAAATGAATATGGATAGAGTATCTACAAATGTTTGAATTTAATTTAATGTATACACTGAGTAAATTAAATATTATGGAAGATGTATTAAGTAGGAATTCATATAGTGAGATGTCTAAAGAGAATTCAGATCAATGGTAGTTTATGTTAGTGTTAGTTAACATGCACTTGGATATTGAAGATTGGGGTAGTGTTCATTACGGTTTCTTTTGTCCCTGATTTGGTTGAGATAGTAGAAGATTCATGGACATATGATTCTGAATTTATTTCTATGAGGATAAATTTAAATGGTAGGGAGACCATTGAAGGATGAAATTTGGATTGAATATCAGTTTTTAGGTTTAGAGATAGGATGGTCATACCTATGGCTTGGAAAAAATAACTCCTTCATGATTACCACCATCTGAGATGGGTTTTTCATCATAGAATACAAAAATGTATAAGACCTTGAAAGAACAATTTTGGTGGGTTGGAATGAAAATAATAGTGGTTGAGTTAGTTATGAGACACCTCATGTGTCAGCAGGTTAAGGTCGAGCACTAGCGGCCAGTGGGTATGTTTCAGTCTTTACCTATTCTTATTTTGAAAAGGTAGGAGATAGCTATGGATTTTTTGAAAGGTCTCCCAAGGACAGTTTGAAACACAAATACATATAGGTGATATTGGATCAAATCACAATTTAGACTCATCTCATCCTTATTCATGAGTCTCATACAGTGGAGGAATTGTCTAAAATCTATATCTGATAAGAGATATAGTGGTACGGTGTGCCAGTTTCAATAGTATTAGACTGAGATCTGAGATTTATATCTCATTTTTGAAAATCCTTACAGTAATCCCTTTGGAATTAGTTGACCATGATTATGGTGTATCATCCTCATATGGATGAACAATATGAAAGGATGATACAAACATTGGAAGTCATGATTTGGGATTTTGTAATTCATTTTGGTGGCTCATGGGAGGAGCACATACTATTAGTGGACTTCTTGTATAACAATAGTTATCAGGACTCAATACATATGGCTCCTTTTGAATCATTGTATGTGATTCCTTATCATTCTCCACTTTTTTGTTTGGAAACAAGTGTAGATTCATTGTTTGGACCAAGCCTTGTCCAATAGACAACGGAGAATCTTAAGTTGATCAAGAAGAGAATAGAGATGACTTAGAGTCATCATAAATCATATGTAGATAAAATTCGATGACCATTTTCATTTTAGGTGAGTGATCATGTGTTCTTGAGAATCTCTCCAAGGCTTCAACATCGTCATTTTTTGGAAGCAGGGAAAGTTAACTCTGTGATACATAGGCCCATTTAAGATACAAGAATGGGTTAGTGATGTAGCTTATCAGTTGGCTTTTCCAAAAAGGTTTAGTTCAGTTCATAATTTGTTTTATGTATCTCAGTTGTTTAAGTATCAACCTAATATAGACCATGTGATTTGATGGTACCACATTGACCTAGATTCAAATTCACCTTTGGTTAAATGTTTGTATGGATTGTGGATAGGCAATAGAAATTATTGTGTGGGAAAATCATCAGTCTACTGTGGGTTTTATAGAAATATAGACAGATTTAGGAAGAAACATGGGAATTTGAGAATGGAAGTTTGAGAAATGGCCCATACTCTTTCTTAAAAATGGTGGTTTTCAACTTTTTAATGAAGGAAGTGACAGTGTTGTGGAGAATATAGCACCCCCAATTTTATGTAATTAACCCTTTGTTTATGTATTTTCATTATATAAAGTTATTTGGTTATTTTTGGGAAGGATTGAAGGAGTTTTAACAAGTTTTAGGGCCTTTTATGGAGGTTCAAAGCTTGAGAATTGTTAGTAGAAGTCATGTAACACCTCTAAGAAACTATGCTTGAGGTAACAGTGGGGACAGGATAGGCACACAGTTGGTGCATGTTTTGGCCAAACTATGTGGCCACCCAGTACAAGCCTTGTAATGTGTAATAGAGATACTGGGTACATTTTTCACATGATTGGCCTAACCTTGTGAGAAAAAAATGTGATTTGTATTTGGAGGTAGTGGATAGTGTACAGTTTGTGCATGATTTTCCTAACTATGCACCTAAACCATGAAACATTAAAAATTAGATCTAGAATTTGTGTGTCTGATCTATTTTATCATTTAAGCCCCTTATTTTTTCCCAAATAGACCCCAACTTGAATTACTCTCCCTCCCAAGGCTATGGAGACCCTTACACTTCATCCAGGAGTGATCTATTAGCAAATCTTGGTGTGTTAGTGGATAAATTCCATGGTAAGTGTTCATTCTTGGTGGTTTTCCTTAGTTTCATTCTTCTTACCTCTCTTGGATTCATGGATCTAGACCATTGGGAATAGATCCATGTTTTTTTATTCTAATCATGATGAGATATAGGTTTTTTAGGAAAAATGAACAATATCTAAGGTGTATTTTGGAATATATAATCCAATTTTTTGGAGTCCGTCGACCATTATTTTTTTTCCTATGTTGGTAGGTTGGTGGCTTCACTCTCGACTCCTCCTAGTTATAACTATAAGTCTTGATTTAAAATTAATTGAACTACTTGAATTGAATTGTGATATTTATGTGGAAATATTGATAGAAATCCCATTTACATATGGTTTGTGAATTTGTTAAAATTGGTTATTTTTGGAAAGTGAAATTGGTTTCATAATATTAAAATTATGATTTTAAAATTGTGGTTTGGTTTTGATTCATGAAAAATTGGTTGGAAAATTATTTCAATAAAATGTTGGTTTTATTGAAATGGTTTGGCCAGATTTTTTGTCATGGGTTTTGGAATATATGGGAGGCATTTGTTTATATGCATTTGGGATGGATAAGGGAGTGAACTTCCCCATCCAAAGAATGGTACATTTATAGGTGTAAATGTCTCCCTTCAAAATGGTTCACCAATTGACATATTGGTGAAAGGGTGACTCACCAAACATTAGTATATGTATTTAAATGGTTTCATGCATGTTTCTATGTGTGTATGTGTGGAATTAGAATGGATATTCAAAAATGGGATTTGGGAAATGGTTTTAAAGACTTATTTGGTTGCTTTCCTTGGAAAATTTCTTGTTTTTAAAAACTCTTTAGTTGGAAAACTATTTTTCCTTTTATATAAATTAATTTAAATTCTTTTAAAATATTTTATATAAATTTTATAACTTGTTCTATTCTAGTTTCTTGAGTAGGGAAGTCATGTGGGGAAATCCTACTAAGTTTTATACTCACCCTTTTCTTGGGAACATTGGTGTGTTTGTAGATATTGTTTATCGATATACATGATAAATAATGATATCCTAGTTATTTAGTGATGCATCATAATACCATGGGCATGTATTGTTTATTTGGATCTTGGAGCTTGTTGTTAGTTTCCAAATTGGTGTTGTTTTTTGTCTTTGGGTCATGTCAGTCTTGGTTTTTTCTTTGAATATTGATATTGTTTGGTTTGGTTTCCACATTGTACTCTGAAATTGTTTTTGATGTAGTTAATCTTGATTTGTATTACATTTTACTCATGAATCATATAGTGTTTTGTTTGATTATTAGTATATTGGTTTAGTTGTTTTATTTTTAAAGGGTAAATTTTCCCTCAATTATTATAAAGCCATTTCCATTCATTTCTAGCTTTTGGTATCTTAAGGATGCCACTCAAGGCCCAGTAACACCTCTACCACTTCCTATGAAAATGGGTGAGGGGTGGGATGTTACAAACATAATTATCTCTAACATAATTAAATATAATTATTTTAATGTAAAAACCTAAACTCATCCCCTCTTCCATGGGTAATGAAACTATCGATCGTGTGTATGGAGGACTACCATCTCGCTAGCCAACGTAAATCGTTATCCATCACCACCACTCACAAAAAGATATAATGATTAATTTAAGGTATTTATATGATATTTATTAAAAAATTAATCTTCTTGAATTATAATATCACATCTACCATCTTACCTTATAATCCATTGAAAAATGATAATGTTGCTCATCTTTATATGTGGACTACCACCTCCATGAAGCGATGTGATATGTTTCTCATTTTATTTTGAAAATGATATTAATAATGATAAATTTAAGGAATATATATATAATATAATATATAAAATTATACTATAAATTTGAAAAATTATTATCCTTTCTTTCATTCTATCTGTTGAAAAAAAATGGAAACAGTGTTCATGCATACATACAACCCACCATCTCTATTAATGGTGTAATTAATTTTGTATCTCTAACTCATATGTTTCACACCATAAGATTTTAAAAGAAGAAAACTTTGTTAGATAGTAATGATGACATGAAATGTTAATCTTTGAATCAAATGTAACACCTTGAGACTTTATTATATATTTCATTTTAAATAAATTTAATCTTTTCTACTACTTGAGATTCATGAAACACCAAGTTTAAACAAAACGTGTTGCTATATTAAAATATTATTATCTAAACATGGCCATTATAACCAAGAAATTAAGTTTTTAGGTAGAATTATGAAAAATTAATTATTAAAATTAAATGGCTTAAACATATATAAAATAAATTCAATGGTCATCCATTTATTATAAATAATATAAGAACCATTTGAAAGTAAAAAAATATATTTTTTGAAAACTATTTTTTTTCTAAATTGTGGTTTAGTTGCACTTTGCGGACAAAATTTAAAATTACTTTTTACCAATTTTATAAAATTTATTTTACAAAATTAAATTCATTTTTTAAATTATAATATCAAAATTATATTGGTGTGAATTTTTGGTATTTCTCTGAAAAGTTTAAATTTTCAATGAATAATGAAAAATACTGATTTTTATTAAAAACATCATTTCCGTTAAAAACATTTACAATACCCATTTTATTTTAATTTGGTTTTAAATATAAAATTATTCAAATTATGTATTTATTAAACTAAATTAGGTCATTAGAATCAATTTCACATTTATTTTTTGTATAAAAACTTTTAAAACATTTGAAAGTCCTTCTTTTGGAAAACTATTTTTTCGACACGACTATGGGTTTAATTTTAAATTAAATTCCACAGCTTATGTGATTTTAATTTTGAAAATTCGATTCCATATTTTGAATTATAATAATTTATATTATATATTAATTTCAAATTAATTTTTTACCATAATTAATAGTGAAAACAATAAAAATTATTTATCTCTGTTAAGGTATAAATTTGTTTAACGAGGTTTAATGTTAAAAGATAAGGGTTTAAAATGACCCGAAACATGTATAATTACTATTTTATGTTAATATTTTGACCTTATATATTATAAGGTTCTAAAATGATCCATTTTTTAGAATTTTTTAATTAATAAAATGTTTGTGGAATTCTTTCTATTCAAACATTCCAATTTTTTCCTCTCCGTTGTTTATAAAAGGTAACCCCATCTCCTATCCTTTTCACACTTACAAAACCCATTGGTTCAACCAATAACATACCAAATAACTTCCTCAATTCCCTAAAATCATCAGATAATCCTTTTCTTGATCATAGATACAACTTAAGAAGGCTTTTGGTCCAAATCAAAATAAGTTGTCTGAAGAAGAGGTAACATCATTAACCGAGGATTTTATTTTATTTATTCTTCCACCTCATTAAAATATTATTAAACCATGATGATATAAAACCCTCTATATATTACATATAATTATATGTTTTTATATTATGTTAATGAACTACATCTATCTCCTTTTCCCTTAAATGGGAAATGAATATTTTGATCGTGTGTACGGTGGACTACTGTCTTACTAACCTACATAATTCATTTTCCATCACCACTTATTACAGGTGGATATAATGAAGTATATAATGATTATATATGATATATATGATAAAATTATAATCATTTAATTATAATATCAAATATAACATCTTATTTTAAATTTTATAGGGAATGTGACAATGTTGTTCATGTAAACAGCGGACTGCCGCCTCACGAAGCGATGTGATTCGTTTTTCACTTGTGATTTACATGGAAGAAAATAAAGATTAATTTTATATTGATATATTATATTAATTAAATATTAATAATTATGGAATATAAATATATCATATACTTTTCTACCTTATAATCCATTGAATCAATGATAGTGACGTTTGTGTGTACGACAGACTACCTCCTCACGAAGTGATGTGATTCGTTTTTCACTAACACTTTACATAGAAGGTAATAATGGATAAATTTAATTAATATAAATGATATAGATGAAATTATATTTATTATTTAACATTTATATAAAATCCACTTCCTTTCCCATTCATTCGTTAAGGAAATGATAATGTTTCTTGTGCGTACGTACGACCTACCATCTCCATGAAGCGATGTGATTCATTCTCCATGTTCAAAATTAAATAATGATTATAAAAAAATTTCTTATGGAAAAAAATTATATTTATAACATTAATATATTTTTATAGATGATGCAATTGTAACCTATATTTGATATCCAGAAATTTCATGATAAAACATGCTTGAGAAAACATGGTAATTAACACTTGAAATAATGGTGATGTTAGCCAAAAATCCCTCATGATGGTGCTTTTGGGTTGATTGTGTTTATAAAAAATGTTTGAAGTTGTTTAAAAATTATGGTTGTCAAAGAAGTTATGAATAGTTATCACAATGCACATAGTTTACTTTGAAAATTGCGATGAGTCACAAAAATCATTGGAATACAACAGCATTGAAAATCATAATATTGTGCGTGATTGACTTTGAGTCTAAGGAGAAGCGCGAGTGCTAAATTGGTCTTCCAATGTGATCACATGTGAAACTCATAGTTGTATTTGGCACTCACAGTGGGTCATGAAAATTATTGGAATACAATAACATTGTAAATATCACGATTATGCATGATTGAATTTGATTCTCATGGTGAGATCTCATGAAATGCACATGATTGTATTTCGATCTCACAGAGAGGTATTATGTAGCACTCATGACTGTATCTGGATCTCACAGAGGGGTCTTGAGTAGCACTCATGATTTTCCCCAAATCTCTCACCCATATCTTTCACAAATCATGAATATGACTCACGCTTGAGTTCGAATAATGAATGAGGGTTTGCGGAGTGCGAATGGTGACAAGCTGAAGGGATTTCGTGAGATGTGGCAGACATGTCACTAGGGAATCGTAGGGTGTGTCGCATGTCTTTTAGTGATTGCACACACCTATTTAATCCTCTCTTGTTATCTCTGTTTTGTTACTTTTCAAATTTTAGAGATCATGCGAGTTAGCATAAGTAATATTAAGGATATTTACTCTATTTTTTAATGTTGCCTTGCGTGACCAATATGGTTCATATGGAGAGTGTGCAAGCATGGAGTTAAAAATATATTTGTCTATCCATAATGTGTCATGGAGTTTTCTAGACATACTTGAGGGATTCTATGCAACAATGGTGACAAGTTGGAGGGAATTTGCAATACAAGGTTGACATGTCGTTGAGGAATTGTGCCCAGATCTCATGCAAAGCATGAGAAAATCACACACCCGGATCTTGCGGAGATCATGATTCCAATTAGGTGGATGGTTTTCCATGATTTTTGGAATTAAGGAAATAGAAACTCACCTATAAATAACCCAAGACCCATACTTAAAGATTGATAAAGTTTTTATTAAAATAATGATCTGAAGCTCATCCAGAGAAGAGACTCATGGTAAGATCTCGCGACAAAGGTTCACAGAGAAGGAGAGTATGAGATTGGCATCTTATAGGTGTTGCGCATGATATGAAAAAGGTATTGTGCAAAGGGAACTCATGACAAGTTTTTTTTTCATGACCTGAATATGGTCTTACATAAATAATGAAATAGGAGTCACGAAAGAAGACTCGCGAAGGTAGACTCGCAAAAGAGGACTCGTGACAGCAGACTTGTAGAAGAGACTTGCGTAGAGTGGGACTCATGAAAAGTGTGATTAGGGGTTCACACCAAGGTTTTGTGCAAGGTTTCATTGTAACACCCCAAGCTTCCATGGTACGTTTCCCTTTGAATAATGCAATAGCTTGCATTGTACGCAACTTTGAGATTCTAACACACCGTGACCAATCAAACTAGCCGTTATGAATAGTAATACCCACTTTTTAAAATTTTATAAATTTTATGTTTCAAAATGGACTTCATTTTTGGATTTGGAATATCAAAATTATCCTAGGGTGAAATTTTGGTATTTTTCTGAAAACTTTCAATTTTTGATGAATAGTGAAAAACACTGAGTTATAGTTTAAAACCGAATTTTTATTTAAATAATTATTTATTTTATTTAAATTTAATTAAGGTCAAAATAGATACATAATACCTATATAAGCTTAACTTAATTAATTGGAGTTATTTTAGAATAATTTTATATATATAAAAATTTTATTGAACTTTTCACCGTCTTTTACCCACCTCCTAGGAGAATTTTCAAATTCACATAAAACTTAATTTTTCTGCTTCTGTGAGTGGAATTTCGAAAATCCGAGAGACACGGTTAATATCAAGGAGTAAAATTTCATTCAATAAGATAAAAATAATTTTTGGTGAATAGTAACTTTTTACTTTTATTTACCACAGTTAAATGTAAATAGGGTAATTAAGGGTAAAAATGATATTATTGTTACCCTAACACATGTCCCAATTCTATTGGATAAGTATAATTCGATAAAAAACAACCTTATTAATAAAATATGAACCTCTTTGGTCCACTTGGATTAGATTAGGACATTTATTATTATTTAATTCAAAGAAGAGTTAAAAGAGTTAAAATCAAAGTTCAATAACTAAAACATTTTTAATATAGGGTTATACATAAGATAAATTCGATTATAAATATTAATTAGAAATATAAAACGATTTCCTACATAATGGTATTTTATTTATAATTTTTAGACCTTAAATAATTTAATTTATTTATGACACAATGATGATGCAGTAATTACCTTATTAGTGAAATATTAAAATAATTGATATTATAAATACCCAAATAAATGTAAATTGAGACTTTTTATGAATTACACTAATTTTATAGGTTAATATGACATATTATGGTTGGTTAGATTTTTTTTTTTCTAAGTAATAATGCTGTTATGAATTTAGAAAAAACAAAATACCAAATAGTGTCAAAATTGACATTAAATAGTTTTTAAAACAAATATTATATTATTAATTGATATTCAATTCCTAAAAACCTAAGGTTAGACCAAGAGACTTATATAATGATATATGTATCATTAATGAACCACTAGGGGTTCGATTGTCAGTTTATAGTAAGTTTATTAACCATATAATATAAAAATACAAAGAGACATGGTAAATGTGAAACTAATTAACTAAGAGTTAAAACTAAAAGATAAGGTTAATATAGTGACCCAAATCTGTCTAAAACTTATTGGTTGAGTGTTTTTCGACATATCCCCACCTTAAAATTTAAATAATCCACTTTTGAGCCATTATAAACCGAATATGAATTTATTATAAAATAATATTTCTAGCTTTTCCTAAGGTGCCCCTCACCCCTCTTATAAAAAGGAACTCCCCCTTATCTCTAATTCACACCTTAAAATCTTTTTTGGCTCGGCCAACCCCTGCCCAAATATTCTCTCAATTTCCCTAAATTCAACCTAAAGGCCTTAGTTTGATCAGAAAGCCAACCTAAGGAGACCTTTTGATCAAATCAAAAGGAAGAACCCGAAGAAGAGGTAATGTTTTCACCACCCTCTTTCAAGTTCCTTTCTTCTTCCACTTCTTCTTTATTTGTTATTTCCATTCTAAAATAATAACTCCAGTATATTCTATATACTATGATGTTATTATAAATATGGTACAACCATATTCATTATTCGATCCATCCCTTGAATGACATGTCCCCATACGTGCGTACATACGGATTACCGTCTCCACGTCGTTGTGTAATTGTTATTCAATACATTATTATTTGGATGGGTATAATAATGATGTGTAATTCATTTAAATAATAAATATAACATTTTAATTATTATTTATATATTATATACCACCCAATTATATATTATTTTAATATCAAAAGAATGATATTGTTGCTCGTGCGTACGTACGGACTACCGTCTCCACAAACGCGATGAGATTCATTCCCCGTCATATCCATTCAAGACTAATTTTCATTTGATGATTAAAAATAATTTTTAAGTACTTGATATCATTCTGGATATGAATACGATACAAAATATGGATAACAAACACGGCTTATTTAACAAAACATATAAAATAAAACGAGTAAGTGAACACCCGAAATGACGATAATACTAAAATATTATTAACAAAGCAATATTGAAAGATCATATATGATATCATATTTATGTATATGATTATTTTATAATTTAATAACAATGATTTAACTATTATACATGAGGTTAACCTACCCTCGACCAAGTAAAATTACAAGGTAAGGGTTAATTTCACAATCTCTTCATTATCTGAGGTTGTTTATACGTAATTATCTACTGGGACCTCTTTATCATCCAAATTCATGTTTCTTAAAAATGTATTTCAAAAAATTCTTACTATTTTACAGAATATGTGTTAAATTCATTTTTACCCTTTTTTTACTTTTTATAAAAAGTTTATAAAGGAATCTTTCTGTCGTTTTCCAAACAAGGTCTTTTTTAACCTTTTCAACAGAATTAAGGTAAGAATGTGTTTTTTAAGTTATACGGCAGGTGAGGATATTTTCCACCATTATAAAATCCTAAAATCTTCCCTTAAAATCTTATAATAATATTTTGAAAGTAAATGATTTATTTTATAATTATGTTACTTTTAAATGATTTCAAAAAAAGTGATATTTATCTCAAATAGTTTTGATTTCATCTATGTCAACATCCTTTGATAGATTTTAAGCTTATTTGAAGTTGATTTATTATGATACAAAACTTCCATATAGTATTGAAGGTTTTGTGATATGTTTGACTATGGATTTTTTATTTTTATACCATTCATGGTTTATAGAGAAAGTATTGACATTTCATATGCTAGTTTTAATACAAATGTTTATGTTATGTTTAAACATGTTCATATGAGGAATGAATTGGACTTAATAAGTGATGGGTGGAGCCTGCTATAGCTCCTAGATACATCGGTAGGTCTCATGAGACAAACTAGTGTCTTTGCACAAGGCCTTGGAAAAACCTTATTTATAGTCTTGGCACAAGGCCTTGACAATGTTGTTATGATAGTCTGGAATTATGTATTCCATCATTATGAAAGTGGTTATTGATATTGAATGTGATTATTTGACTAATAGAATATTCATGTGAATAAGTAAATGGAATTATTTCATTTTATATTTTCCATATTATTCTAAAGTTCAAGTTTAAAAGGATTTTGTTTTAGTTATAAATTTCCTTAAATGTTTATGTTTATTTATGAAAGTTTTCGCTATATTGTTATCCTTACTGAGCATCTGAGCTCACCCCTTTCAATGTTTTAATTTTTCCCAGGATGTGAAGAAGTATTTTATGAATGACCTATAGGGAATGTATGACGGGATATTAAGACAAGATGTTGTTGTAGTTTTTTTCACTTTATGATGTAATGTAAGACTTATGAATATATCTAGTGTTTCCAATGCTACTAAACTAATCGGTCTTTCGAGACCTGATCTTTTGTGATCATGCCAATGATACGTAATAATGCACCGAATCTGGGTAACTGGGGTTGGGGCATTACAGATGGTATCAGAGGAATTTTAGTAAAAACCTTTGAAGCTAGATTTAGATAAACTCTGATTAGAGCACATATCCCTAAGATAGACTTTAAGGATTAGTATATAAGAACTTCCTAGAATTTTGGTATTGTAGAGATTTTGTGAGTTTTTTGAGAAATATATCCTTTTCTAGATACGAGCAGGTAGAGGCGGATCTGGCACAGATGTACCTAGGGGTAAAACCTGAAAACACCGCTTTGAGCGAGACTCGAACGGGAACTGGTGCACGACAACGGGCCTTACTGCACTCTTAGTTACGACACTCCTAGGGGATATGCTCGGGATAATTCTCATTTTCTTTACAAACCATTATGAAGGGTTTATGAGTATATAATTCCTCAAAGAAAACATTTTTATGATTATGGATTATATCCATAAACTGTTCAATTTATGTTAAGTGTTTTACAAGTTTGGAATTATGTATTTTGATTGATAAACTAATCTAGTTTATGTCATTATTTAGAAATGGCGCCTAGTGGAAGGAATGGAAATCGTATCAATGCACGCACTCCATGTTGGGATTTCCCTCCTACTCAAGATAATTATAGTGGATCTGGTGATACAACTGGTGCTGATCAGCTAATCACCATATTGGGACAACTCACTCAGGTTATGAATAATAACCTTACCCATATGGAGCACACTGATCTGCGGCGTAGAGGATCAATGTTAGATCGCTTCATGAGGCAACAGCCACCAACATTCAATGGTCATACAAATCCATTGGTAGCTGAGCAATGGATAAGTTCCCTAGAGAAAATATTTTAGGCTTTGGGGAGTAGTGAAAGGGAAAAAGTTGTCATGGCAGTTCACCGCCTCACTGGAGATGATGATCAATGGTGGTCATTGATTCAAAACATGAAGGAAGATGCTGAAGTATCAAATATGGAATGGAGGGAGTTTAAAGATCTTTTCTTGGAAAAATACTTTCCTCGTGACCATCGAGCAGATATGGAAAGTCAATTTCTAAGTCTGAGTCAAAAGGAGTATGAGAATGTCGCAAAGTATGAGGCTAACTTTACAAGGTTAGCGAGGCATGCTATAGATTATATACGTAACCCAAGAAGTAATATTTATCGTTTCTTTGATGGGTTAAAACCGTTTCTCCTTCGAGCATTAGTCTCACAATCCTTCTTGTCGTATGAAGATATTGTCTCATGTGCTATCAAGATAGAAAAATAATTCTCTAAGTCTTATGACTTTAAATCAAAGTAAGAGAAGAAGAGATCTTTTGATCAATCTGGAAATGGAAATAAGGGGAAGAAGGGAAAAGTTGAATATCCATCCTGCAGTAAATGTGGAAAGAAACACCCCGGTACTTGCTTAAAAGGAATGGGAGTCTGTTACAAGTGTGGTGAAAAGGCCACCAAGCTCGTGATTGCAATGGGAAGAAAGAAGCTACCGATGTTTAATGCTACAATTGCAGGGAGATGGGACATTATGCAAATGAATGTCCTAAGAATCAGGGAAACTTACCTTATAAAAGGCCAAGGGATGAAGGCCAATCTTATGCTATCACTACTGCTGAGGTAGAAGCTCCGAAAGACGTGGTGACAGGTAATTTAATGGTTTCCTCAAGTTTAGCCGATGCTTTATTTGATTCTGGATCATCACATTGTTTCATATCTTCCCAGTTTGCTAAGAAAATTAGACATTTCCAATTTGATTTAACAAGGGATTTGTCAGTTAAAATTCCTAAGGGAAGTATCATCGCAACAACATTTTGTGAATTTGTTCCCACTAGAGCGTATAAATGTTCTTTATCTGCTGATCTCATTGTCATACCTATGATTGAGTTTGATATAATCCTCGGTATGGATTGGATTTCGGACCATGATGCAAATATTTATTGTAAGAAGAAGGAGGTTACGATTTTTTATGATGATGATAAGGAACACCTTATCTTTAGAGAAGAATCGTCACCACCTAATTCTTATCTAGATCCACCCCCAGTAGCTCAACTAAATTCAATTATTGGGGAGGAAGAGAATGAAATGACTATGGGTGAGGAAAGGAATGTTCAAATAGAGTATGTACCTATTGTGAGAGAATATGTTGATGTGTTTCCAGAAGATTTACCTGGACATCCTCCGGAATGAGAAATTGAGTTTTCTATTGATTTAATTCCTGGTTCAAGGCTCATATCTAAGACCCCTTATATAATGGCCATTGTGGAATTAGTAGAACTAAATAAACAACTAGAGGAATTGAGTAATAAGGGATTTATTCGCCCTAGTGTTTCTCCATGGGGAACCACTGTCCTTTTGTTAAGAAGAAAGATGGATCTATGATGTTATGTATCGACTACAGGGAGATCAATGTTATAACAATAAAGAACAAGTATCCTCTACCTCACATTGATGATTTATTTGACCAAATGCATGGAGCTCAATACTTTTCAAAGATTTACCTTCGATCTAGATATCATCAGTTGTGTGTGAATAAGGAAGACATTCCAAAGATAGCATTTTGAACCAGGTACGAGCATTACAAGTTTATAGTAATGCCTTTTAGGCTGACTAATGCACCCTCTGTTTTCATGGATCTAATGAACAGAGTTTTCAAGTAATATCTTGATGACTTTGTAGTGGTATTTATTGATGATATCTTTCTATAATCCAAAATATATGAAGATCATGAAAATCACTTGCGCATTATATTGAAGACTTTGATAAGACATGAATTATATGGGAAGTTTAGTATGTGTGAATTCTGGCTTCAGAAGATTTCTTTTCTTGGTCATGTTTTCTCTAAGGATGGAATCTCTGTTGATCCTTCTAATACAAGAGAAATCCAAGAATGGCCAACACCGATGAGTATAACTGAGGTACGCAGTTTTATTGGTTTAGTAGGTTATTATCGACATTTCGTCAAGAATTTTTCCCGATTGGCTAAGCCATTAACAAAGCTCACACGTAAAGGGGTTAAATTTGTTTGGGAAAAAGAGTGTGAATAATGTTTCGAAGAACTGAATAAAATATTAGTCAATACTCCTATATTGACTCTACCATCGATTAATGATGGGTTTGTTATTTATAGTGATGCATCGAAGAAATGACTTGGTTGTGTCCTTATACAGAATGATAGGGTTATTGCCTATGCATCACGACAGCTGAAAATTCATGAGAAGAACTATCCTACTCATGATCTTGAGTTAGCAGCTGTAATATTTAGTTTGAATATTTGGAGACACTATCTCTATAGTGAGAAATATGAGATTTATACTGATCACACGAGTTTGAAGTATATTTTCTCACAGAAAGAACTCAACATGAGTCAAAGGAGATGGCTTGAACTACTCAAGGATTATGATTGCACAATACACTACCACACGGGGAAGGAAAATAAGGTGGCAGATGCTTTGAGCAGAAAGGATCATGGATTTTTGAACAAGATAAGAGTTTAGAGGGATCCTATTTTCATGGATCTAGTAAAGATGGATATGGGAATCACCATGGAAGGTGAAACATCAATACTTTTTCAAATGGTTTCCAAACCATCTTTACTAGAAAGGATAAAGAGTTCTTAGACTGATGATGAAGAGTATCAAAAGAAGATTAAAGCTGTGAATGATGGGATATTGAGTGACTTTGTGTATGAAGATAGAATTTTGAAATTTTGGAGGAGACTTTGTGTTCCCAATATACCTGATCTAAAAAGGGAATTCTTGGATGATGCTCATAGTTCCAATTTCTTTATACACCCTGGGAGCACCAAGATGTATAGATATTTGAAGGAACATTTTTGGTGGGACAACATGAAGAGGGAGATTGCTGATTTTGTGCCAAGATGTATGGTTTGTCAATAAGTGAAAGTTGGAAGGTAATATCCTGGAGGAGTCATGCAACCTCTTCCCATACCGGAGTGGAAATGGGATAATATTACGATGGACTTTGTCATGGGACTACCAAAGACTCCTAGAAGGAATGATGAAATATGGGTCTGTGTTGATCGTCTTACCAAGTCAGCACATTTTCTTTCTATAAGAGAAGATCTACCACTTGAACGTCTAGAAATTCTATATATTAATGAAGTTGTGAGACTTCATGGAGTACCCCTATCGATTGTTTCTGATCGTGATCCCCATTTTACTTCAAGATTCTGGAAAAGTATTCAGAAATCCCTGGATACTGAACTTTGTTTGAGCATTGTATACCACCCTCAAATAGATGGACAATCAGAATGAACTATTCAAACCTTAGAAGACATGTTGAGATCTTTCTCACTTGACTTTCAGGGTATGTGGGATCAATATTTACCTCTGGTAGAATTTTCCTATAACAATAGATTTCATTCAAGTATTCATATGGAACCATATGAAGCGTTATATGGAAAGAGATGTCGCACACCAACCTGTTGGGATGATGTTGGTGAAATAAAACTCGTAGGCCCAGAACTGGTGGAGGAAACGATGGAAAAGGTGAAGGTAATCTAAAACCACATCAAAGTAGCTCAAAGTAGGCAGAAGAGTTATGTCGATAACTGAAGGAAGGATTTGTAATTTCAGGTAGGAGATCATGTTTTCTTGAAGGTATCTCCATGGAAGGGAGTTATATGTTTTAGTAAGAAAGGTAAATTGAGTCCTAGATACATCGGACCTTTCGAAATTCTAGAACAAATTGGGGCTGTAGATTATCATTTGGCAATGCCTCCAAATCTCTCCAAAGTTCACGATGTGTTCCACGTATCACTATTGAAAAAATACATGTATGACCCAACGCATGTACTCACCTATGAGGAAGTATAACTAGAACCTGATCTACCTTATTGTGAAAATCCCGTCAGGATTCTTGATACCAGAGAACAAGTGTTGAGAAACCGGACGACTCCTCTGGTAAAAGTTCTATGGAGAAACCATAAGATGAAAGAGGCAATGTGGGAACCTGAGGAACTTATGATGAAGAACCACCCTAGTCTTTTCATGTGGTAGTATTCTAGAAATTTCGAGGATGAAATTATTTGAAGGAGGGGAGAATGTAACACCCCAAGCTTCCATGGTACGTTTCCCTTTGAATAATGCAATAGCTTTCATTGTACACAACTTCGAGATTCTAACACACCGTGACCAATAAAACTAGCTGTTATAAATATTAATACCCACTTTTTCAAATTTTATAAATTTTATCTTTCAAAATGGACTTCATTTTTGGATTCAGAATATCGAAATTTTCCTAGGGTAAAATTTTGGTATTTTTCTGAAAACATTCAATTTTTAATGAATAGAGAAAAACACTGAGTTATAGTTTAAAACTGAATTTTTATTTAAATAATTATTTATTTTATTTGAATTTAATTAAGGTAAAAATAGATACATAATACCTATATAAGTTTAATGTAATTCATTGGAGTTAGTTTAGAATAAGTTTAGATATATAAAAATTTTATTGAACTTTCCACCGTCTTTTACCCACCTCCTAGGAGAATTTGCAAATTCACATAAAACTTAATTTTTCCGCTTCTGTGAGTGGAATTTCGAAAATCCAAGATACACGGTTAATATAAAGGAGTAAAATGTCATTCAATAAGATAAACATAATTTTTGGCGAATAGTAACTTTTTACTTTTATTTACCACGGTTAAATGTAAATAGGGTAATTAAGGGTAAAAATGATATTATTATTACCCTAAAACATATCCTAATTCTATTGGCTAAGTATAATTGGACCAAAAACAACCTTAGGAATAAAATATGAACCTCTTTTTTCCACTTTTATTAGATTAGGACATTTATTATTATTTAATTCAAAGAAGAGTTAAAAGAGTTAAAATCAAAGTTCAATAACTAAAACATTTTTAATATAGTGTTATACATAAGATAAAATCAATTATAAATATTCATTAGAAATCTAAAACGATTTCCTAAATAATTTTATTTTATTTATAATTTTTAGACATTAAATAATTTAATTTATTTATGACACAATGATGATGCAGCCATTACCTTGTTAGTGAAATATTAAAATAATTGATATTATAAATACCCAAATAAATGTAATTTGAGAATTTTTATGAATTACACAAAACTTATAGGTTAATATGACATATTAGGGTTGGTTAGATGAATTTTTTTAGAAGTAATAATTCTGTTATGAATTTATAAAAAATAAGATACCAAATAGTTTCAAAATTGACTTTAAATAGTTTTTAAAACAAATATTATATTATTAATTGATATTCAATTCCTAAAAATATAATGTTCAGACAAAATACTTATATAATGATAGGTGTATCATTAATGAACCACTTGGGGTTCTCTTGTAAGTTTATAGTAAGTTTATTAACCATATAATATAAAAATATAAAGAGACATGGTAAATGTGAAACAAATTAACTAAGAGTTAAAACTAAAAGATAAGGTTAATATAGTGGCCCAAACCTGTCTAAAACCTATTTGTTGAGTGGTTTTCAACCTATAACCACCTTAAACTTTAAATAATCCACTTTGGAGACATTAGAAACCGAATATGAATTTATTATAAAATAATATTTCTAGCTTTTCCTAAGGTGCCCCTCACCCCTCTTATAAAAGGGCACTCCCCCGTCTCGCTAATTAACACCTTCAAAGCCTTTTGGATCGGCCAAACCCTACCCAAATATTCTCTCAGATTCCCTCAATTCAACCTATAGGCCTTAGTTAGATCAGAAAGCTAACCTAAGGAGCCCTTTTGATCAAATCAAAAGTAAGAACCCGAAGAAGAGGTAATGTTTTCACCGCCCTCTTTTAAGTTCCTTTCTTCTTCCACTTCTTCTTTATTTGTTATTTACATTATAAAATAATAAATCCAGTATCTTCTATATATTTTGATGTTATTATAAATATGGTACAACCATATTCAGTATTCTATCCATCCATTTAATGACATGTCACCATACATGCGTACGTACGGCTTACCGTCTCCACATCGTGGTGTAATTGTTATTCAATACATTATTATTTGGATGGGTATAATAATGATGTGTAATTCATGTAAATAATAAATATAACATGGTAATTATTCTTTATATATGATATACCACCTAATTATATATTATTTTAATATCAAAAGAATGATATTGTCGCTCGTGCGTACATACGGACTACCATCTCCACGAATGTGATGAGATTCATTCCCCATCGTTTCCATTCAAGAAAAATTTTCACTTGATGATTAAAAATAATGTTTAAGGACTTGATATAATTATAGATATGAATAAGATACAACCTATGGATAACAAACACAGATTATGTAACAAAACATATAAAAGTAAGTGATTAAGTGAACACCCGAAACGACGATAATACTAAAATATTATTAACAAATAAATATTAAAAGATCATATATGATTCATATTTATGTATATGATTCTTGTATAATTTAATAGAAATTATTTAACTATTATATAGGAGTTTAACCTACCCTCAACCAAGGAAAATTACAAGGTAAGGGTTTATTTCACAATTTCTTCATTATCCGAGGTTGTTTATACGTAATTATCTACTGGGACCTCTTTATCATCCACATCCATGTTTCTTTAAAATTTATTTCAAAACATTCTTAATATTTTACAGAATATGGGTTAAAGTCATTTATACCCTTTTTTAACTTTTTATAAGAATTTTATAAAGTAATCTTTACGTCGTTTTTCAAACAAGGTCATTTTTAACCTTTTCGACAGAATTAAGGTAAGAATTTTTTTTAACTTATACGGTGGATGCGGCTATTTTCCGCCATTATAAAATCGTTGAAGCTTCCCTTACAAGATTATAAGAATATTTTGAAAGTAAATGTTTTATTTTATAATTATGTTACTTTTAAATGATTTCAAAAAAAGAGATATTTATCTCAAATAGTTTTGATTTCATCTATGTCAACATCCTTTGATAGATTTTAAGCTTATTTGAAGTTGATTTATTATGATACAAAACTTCCATATAGTATTGAAGATTTTGTGATATGTTTGAATGTGGATGTTTTATTTTTATACCATTCATGGTTTATGGAGAAAGTATTGACATTTTTTATGCTAGTTTTAATACGAATGTTTATGTTATGTTTAAACTTGTTCATATGAGGAATGCATTGGACTTAATAAGTAATGGGTGGAGCCCGCTCTAGCTCCTCGATGCATCGGTAGGTCTCATGAGACAAACTAGTGTCTTGTCACAAGGCCTTGGAAAAACCTTATTTGTATCATTGGCACAAGTCCTTGACTATGTGGTTATGATAGTCTGGAATTATGCATTCCATAATTATGAAAGTGTTTATTGATATTGCATGTGATTATTTGAATAGTAGAATATCCATATGAATAAGTAAATGGAATTATTTTATTTTATATTTTCCATATTATGATGAAGTTAAAGTTTAAAAGGATTTTGTTTTAGTTATACATTGCCTTAAATGTTTATGTTTATTTATGAAAGTTTCCGCTATATTGTTATCCTTACTGAGCATCTGAGCTCACCCCTTTCAATGTTTTAATTTTTCCCAGAATGTGAAGAAGTATTTTTATGAATGACCTGAAGGGAATGTATGAGGGGATATGAAGACAAGATGTTGTTGTAGTTTTTTTCACTTTATGATGTAATGTAAGACTTATGAATATATCTAGTTTTTCCAAGGCTACTAAACTAATCGGTCTTTCGAGACTTGATCTTTTGTGATCATGATAATGATACTTAATAATGCACTGACTCTGGGTAACTGGGTTCGGGACGTTACATTTATAGGTTCGTTCAAGGCACTAGGGTTTCACCCAAGGTTCCATGGGTTTGTGAAAGGTGTCAGGGGTTCGTGCTAGGGGACGTGTATAAAGTGGGACTCGTGCAATACACTAGGGGTTCGCATCAAGTGACTCATGAAAGGTGGGGATCGTGCAAGGCACTAGGGGTTCATGCCAAGATATTTCATAAGTGGTTATGTTCCAGTGTCTCGCATAGGGGTATCATAATATAATATTTAACATGGAGATATGTGCTCACACTACCATGTGAATAGTATCATTTCCATATCTGAATTCTGAAGTAGAAGAAGAAGATAGAGGATTTGAACCATTCGACAATACATACAAAAGGAGTTTATTCACTAGTATATTAAAAATAGTTAAAGGAAGACATGTAATCACTTGAATATCATGCCAAAGCAGAGTTAATTTCTATGTATACAATAAGGAGAAGTCTGTTCAGGTTTTCTGTAAAGTTGAAGTGTTGCATCCTAGGGTTTTCACAAAAATTGAAAGAGAAACCTAGAAAGAGATTCAACAGAGAATCTACCTAAAGTTTAGGATGCATTCATTAGAAATAATTAGGGGAATTATAAGTCCATAAACTATGAGTGGATACTTTTTAGAGTAGTGATAAAAGGAAGAGGAAGATGGTGATCCTTTCCACCGGTAATAATCCAGAGAAAGAGACGTAGGGAGTGACCCTTTGGAAAGTAGTGAGATAACCCTAAACATTGTTAAGGTGGTGAGCCTGGGAATAGAAGTGATCTAGACCAAACATCATTATTTTAAGTTATCCTTAGTGAATTTGGTATAATTGGCGCATTTTCGTTGTATGCTCCTTGGATGTAGCCCAATGAGGGTGAACCAAGTAAAGCCCACAGTGTCTCGTGCATGATTTCATTTCTGTTCATATATTACTATGAGAGGAAGAGAGAAGAGTGATTTGTTTAATAATGAAATAATATCTAAAGGGGTATTTGTTTTAATATGTCATACCCTTATTCACCCCCCCCCCTCTCAGAGTATTTAACCTAATTAGGCTAACAAGTGATAATGAAATATTGTTAACAAATAGGTGATAAGGTGTTATAAAATAGATAAAAATATTATAATTATTATTATTAATATGATTTTTTTAATATGTTGATAACATGTAAAAAAACCACCATAATATTGGTTAAAGAGTTATCAAATAAATATAAGCATGAGGTAAGGGGTTTCTTAACTCAATTTCTATTCATTGGGTTATACATCTAAATCATTGATTATATTTTTCCAAGATTATGTGTGAAATGATATTTGATTATATTATGTTTTTTTTACACTTTTTGTTATGTGGAGATATATTTTTTATTCATAATCACCTCATGTATTCACACTCTCCCTAATGATATGAACTTCTAAAGGTTTTCCATCTCAAAACTTCCTTCTTTGAGATGTATATCCTTTTATACAGTTAATTTCTTACATATGGTGTATATACTTCCCTATTACATATTATATAAATAATTTATCAAAATTAATAATATTTAAAGTTATAAATTCATATATTTCATTAATATGATGTTATGATTCAAATTTTAATAAAGTGGTAAGGGTTTATGTTTCAATCTCATTTTAGTCAGGATTTCTTATGATTGAATTCCCATCAAAATAAATTATTTGATAATTATCTAATAAACCATTTTAATTTTAATATTCTCTATTTATTCACTATGTTTTCATGAAATAGTACCATTTTCCACCCTTTGGTACTTTAAATTCGTGATAAATTTTTTTTAAGAAAATCATACTTCATTTCTCTCTATGGTCGAAAATCATTTTTCTTCCAAATCCATGTTTTAAAAAATATTTTCCTATGATGGTTGAAAGTCATTTTTACCCTTAATTAGGTTATTAAATAAATTATAAAATTAATCTTCCTATCATTTTTATAAAAATTTATTTTTTGAATTTTCAAATAGAAATTTTAATGGAATTTTTTAAACATATTTGACATGAATGGAACTTTTCCACCATCATGACCACTCAATGTTTTAAATATTCCTTTTTTAAGTTTCAAAGGTTATTTTCCAAAAAAAATATGTAATTTTTTATAATGTTTTATATTTTAAATAAGTGTTTTCAAAATTTAAAGGATATTTTCCTCAAGAAATTTTCAAAGTGATATTTTAGAATTATTTTCCATCAAATATGAAGTCCTTAGATGTTACTCAAAGTGAAAAAGTTACTTTCCTCAATAATGTTTTTAATATTTTTAAATGTATTTTCATCAATGAAAATATCCTTTTATATTTTTTATTTCTTATAAATGATGTATATATGTCTCTCAAATATATACCTATTTCATTCTCTCTTCCTTTGGTTGGGTAATACATGACTTATGATCATCTATCAAATGCCTAAATTATGAAATTTTCTCAATCTCCTCTCACTGCGTATGTTAAAAAAACATTCCTTTTGTCATTTAGTAAAAAACTTAATAAAAAAAAAGATTCCTTTTGAAAACTGTTGAATGAAATTAAAATTAAAAGGGGTTTATTATATACTATATAAAATAAGGTCGTATATAAATCAAAATATGCCTCGGTGAAAGGAGATTGAGATGAAGTCCCTTACCTTGAATCTGACTTGTCTCATTCATTCTTTAATTTCATTAATAATAAACTTAGGTTAATTTATAATTGCTTTAAAACCTTTTTAAAGTTTATTATTAATTTTATATCACTTATTACCATGTTATAACAATTATTTAATTATTTGAGTACATATCAGACATTTTGTCGATGTTCGGTACTTAAGTCAAAAATGAACTTGTTTTGATGCAAATTATCCATGTGTTCATAATTCCATTATCTCCAGAATATTATTAATGATTTAAATATCATATATATATAGTATATATGTATTTATAATAGTCCATAACATTTGGAGATAATAAATAAAATGCACCGTTCATGGATATGGTAGGTCATACGTACTCATAAACGCTACTTTCATTTCTTTGTCATATTAAAAGAATAAAAACTAAATGATACATAGGTATATTGTAATTCCAGTATAATATCTATGTTATATGTGTTACATAATTTCATTAGCTTCATCCCTTATATGTTCCATGTATGGCATGAATGAGTCATATCACTTTGACGGGGTGGTAGTCCACACTTCCTCAAATGAAATTATCATATTTACACATTATGAAAAGAATAAAGGTATGTTTTAAATAAAAATTAAAAAACCATAGAGAAAATATAAATATAATATATACATACAGTTCCATCACAATGTCCACCATGATATGTGATAGGAAAAAATTGAACAATCATCGTTTCATGAGGCAGTAATTTGCCGTACACAGAAACAGTATGTTCTATATCCATTAGATGAAGGTGTGTGTAAGTTTAATTATAACCCTTATAATAAAAACATACTAGTATATTTAGGATACTATTTTTTCTATAAAATAATGTAATAAAAATAGGTTAGGGTGTTGGAAAATTAAAATAAATGAAAGGAGCTTGATAGAAGGCATTACCTCTAAATCGGGTAACTCCTTTTGATTTGAGCCAAAAGGATTTATTTAATTGCATTATTCCCAAGTTAAGTATTTTAGGGGGAATTGATGAATGTTGAGAGATTATTTCAGGAGAATTTTGAGAATAAAAAGGGATTTATATGTGTTATTAAGTGTGTAGAGGTGGTGGCCTTTTATAAGAGGGAGGAGGGGAACTTTAGGAAAGTCTTGAAATATTATTTTATTATAAATTTATTTTCGGATTATAATAGTTCCAAAGTGATAAATTTAGAGTATAATATGAGTATGGTTCTAAATTATATCAACCAATAGGTTTTAGAAAAGTTTAGGTTACAAATTTAACCATATCTTTTGGCTTTAACCCTTAGTTAAATAAATTAACTCTTACCATGTCTTCTTTTATTTTTACAAAATATGGTTAATATGGTTACTATAAAATTCCAAGAGAACCTCAAGTGGATAATTAATGAAATTTTTAAAATTATATATGTCATTTTTCCTGATATCAAATTTTTTTTACTATTATATCATTTAATAAAATAGTATTTGTTTTAACAACTCATTTATATCAATTTTGACACTATTTATTAATTGATTTTTTCTAAAGTCATAACAACTTGATTAATTTGAAAAAACTAAATTAAATCAAAGATAAAATGTAATAACCATCCATAAAATTATTTTATGGCATCAAAATGTTCAAATTACATTTATTTTAATATTTATAATATCATTTATTTGAATCTTTCATTAATAAGGTAATCACTGCATCATCATTGTGTCATAAATAAATTTATTTATTTAATATCTAAAAATTATAAATTAAATACCATGATTTAGGAAATATTTTTATCTTTATAATGAAACTTTATAGTCAAATATATAAATTATATAACCCCACCTTAAAATTGTTTTAGTAAAAAGATACATGTTTGTGTTATATTTCTCTTTACTTTAAATTAATTATTATAACATGTCACTATCACACCCAAGTGACTTCATGGGGCCCTAAAATCAACCCAAGGATGATAATAGTTGTCCATGTCTCATAAAATAGTATTAGGTCACGTGTTAGGGTAGTTTTATATTGTTATTATTATTTTACCCTTATTTACCTGATTTACCCTTTAACCATGGTAAATAAAAGTAATTACTGAAGTTACTATTCATAATGTCCAAAAATAAAAGGTAACTATTTATACAATTTAGACATTATGATTCCAAATATGGAATCCATTTTTAAAAATTCAAAACATATAATTAGTAGAAATTAATTTAAAATTAATTCCTCTTGTCAAAACCAGAAAACAAGTTTTTAAGAAGTAAAAACAATCAAAACATTAACATGCGTTTATGTCCAATTTCAATGTGAAATTACTTCTAATGAACAAAATTTTATTAAATGATAAAAACTTAATCCGATTACACTTTAAAACCAATTGAAATAACAATATAAATATATAAATAAATTATATGAAAATGTAGTTTTTGAATTAAAATGCATCATTTTTCACTATTCATTAAAATATGGATTTTATCAGAAAAATACTAAAATTTCAAACAAAGTAAATTTTTATGTAAATATTATAAATAAGAAGTTTATTATGTCAAATAGAACATATAAAAGTGAAAAAACTATATTTAAAAATGGTTTTCAATCAAAAGGCAGTAAAATGACCTTTTAAAAATATTAGATATTTTATACTTAAAATTGGATTCATTCTCATTTTAAGGCTCTAAAATTTATTAGATAAATTTAAAAACATTTAACAAATATGTTTAATAATTTTTTAGTTAGTTCTGTTCATTTCCTCTAATACAATGGATAGGCATTAACTACTATTTAAAATAATATTATTATTCTTGTATTATTTTTCAGTATAACTCAGTATTGTGTACAACGTAAGATTTCGGAGAAACCCGTTGTTGTGTGTCAGGTATGCTATCGTACATAGTATCCCCTTTAAAATAAAATTAATATTAAATTTAAAAATATTAATAGATATGAAAATGTATTATTCTATAAATGCATGGGATGTTACATTAAGAACCTAGTATTTCAAAGACACTAGACCATTATGATCCCTGTGTTGTAATTATAGGATACTTATGTTTAATAATTATGTAATATTATGTTTAAAATACTTAGTTCTCTATATTTAGTACCATAGTAAAGGTTTAGTTATCCTTTTAAATAAGGATAAGAAAAAAATAGTGATAATCCTAGGATATTTCTAAGGATTATTCTAAGGACAATCATAAGAACAAAAAATTATCCCAGAATCTTGGTGAAGTATAGAGAAAGTGGTTTGGGTTAATTACATCCATTTATGGATACTACAAGTGGATATGGTTCTAGAATAGATATACCTAGGTGGAATAACTCTAGAAAAAAGGTGTGTTGGGCTTAACTCGATCATTACCTGGTATAGGATAATGGGACTTAATACACACCTAGTTTGAAAAACCTAGAGAATATTATTGGGTAATTCATAGACTCTTTATGAATCATCATGATGTATTTGAATATATGATGATCATGGATTACCTTGGTTAAACCTAATGTGTCATATATTGAAATGAATATGTCATGATTTAGACATATTATAAATATTTGTTCATGGTAATGCTATTTCCCACTATGAATATTCTTTCTCACACTATGATTTATGGTTTTAGTCAATAGAGGGAACCGGAATGAATCAAGTTGATATTGAATGTGATAAATAGTGTTTTGATGAGAAACCAAGTTGGATGATGACTAGGATGAATGAAATTATGATTATTCATAATTAGTTATCATGATATATGATTAACAACTTTCACCTTAACTAACTCTAAAACATACCAAAGAATACAAGGATAAAGTTCTATGAGAATTAGGGTGTTAGAGACAATAGAGGAAATATTATTAAGTTTTATATATGTAGAAAATGTGGGAATAAGAACTCAAGGGAATGTCTCAAATGATTGAGAAGATATTTTATGTGTGTAGAAGAAGGGAATAAATTAATTTTCAATGAAAAATGAAACATTTAGTTAACATAATGGATGAGTATAATGGTTTCCCTAAGACAGAATTAATGGTTGAATGTTTTAAATGTGGAAATAATTGGCATTATGTAAATCTATTTTCTAGGGGGGATATAAAGAAAATGATCAACAAGGTCGTACAAGTAAAGGTTCTGTTGTTGAAGATGAAGAGACTACAAATGACATATGAAAGTAACGAGGTATTAATAAATAAGGTGATAAATCCAAGTTAATGGTTTGATAATGAAGTTTAATGATTAAAATGGTTATTTAATTTAATTTAATAATTATTTGAATCTAGAAATATATATATATAAGGGTTGTTCTGTAAAAAAATTCATTAATTATTTTTAATAAGGTGTTGAATGGTACTAATGACCTAAAAAAAATTTTTAATGGTATGGTGATACTCTATTGAAGAAGAAAAATAATTGAGGAAAAGATAATCATGGATATTTTCTTGATGTTGAGGTAATTAGTTGAATTTTTAAAAAATAATGAGATTTATAGAAAACCTTACTAGTTAAATAAAGTGATTTGATGGCCAATGTTATTTTTGAATATGATCGTAATATTAATTATAATATTATAGGATGATGGATAATTATGAATATAAATATAACACATCATTTTCTATAGTTTTATAAAAAGGTCAACCGACAAGTTGTGGACAACTCATCACATACAGCAAGGCTATAGGGCTTGAAATCACAACTGAAGGGAAATAAGGGCATAGCGCCTACCAATGGCCTACCTTATATACTAGCTAGAATAAAACTTTTTTTATTTTATGGTTTAATGGTTAGATATTATATTTATTTTGGCATATTATAGGATCAATTCATTTTATTTTGGAGTGACTAATGATATTTCAGGTGATGTTTCATTTTTTTGAAGTATATATAACCTTTGAGTTTAACAAAAAGTATTATTTGGGGAAAATGTTATTTTTTTGGAGATGTAAGTTGAATGTGTATGAGATAACCTTTGAGGTTAAAGCCTTATTTCATGTTTAGGTAATTGAGGTTATTTTAGATATAGGGTTACTTATTGAAGGAATAATATATGTTAAACATTTGGTTTTATTGTTGAATTTTGGAGAATAATATATTCATATTCATTTTTAGAATATCTTAACTCGTTCTAACTATTTTGGTTTTAATAATGATAGTAGGAAGTAATTATTACTCTTTTATAGATCTTATGATTTGTTAAAAGTTAATTTTATTACTTCAGGCTTAAAAAAATTCACATTGGATATTCAATCCCTCATAGTAAGAGGTAACATAGATATTTATTGAATCATAATGAAAGGATGAAAATGTTCATATTAGATAAAAATATATTAAGAATATTTTTTCCATTCATTATATTTTTAGAAAAATAACTCCTCAAATACAAGAAAAGGATCTTGAAACAATAATTTTACTTTATTAAATTCATATATAATGAATCTATGGTATTTTTATTCATAAAAAAATTGGGGTTTTGTGGTTTTTGAAATTCTCAAAATAATTAACTTTCTTATGATAAATGATCACTGGAACTCTCTATAATTATTTATGTATTTCTTCTATATAAATATTTTAACTTCCCACCAATGTTCTCCAACTTAGAACCCTAGTTGTGTGTTATTCGAGATGAAATTTATGTTTCCATTTCCCTATTTCTAAGTGTAAATTTTATTAAACATTTTCTTAATGTGGGTTTTCCATAAATCATTTTTCAAATGTAAAACCCTTGATTAGTAAACACATGTTCAAATTACAAGGATTCAATTTATTTAAGTGGGGTAGAATGTAACTCCTTGAGATTTTAAAAGAAGAAAATTATATTCTATAGTGTATTAGATGTGAAACACAAATATTATAAGATAATGTAACACCCTGAGACTTTATGATATATTTATTTTTAAATAAATTCAATCTATTAGATATATTGTGATGCATGCAACACCGGGTTCAAACAAAACGTGATACTCTATTAAAATATGATCATCTAAACATGGTAATTATAGAATAGCCTTTAAATTGGTGGGTATGAATAAGAATAAATAAATTATGAAAATTATATTGTGTAAAATATATAAAATAAATTGAATTTTTATCCACTAATTATAAATAAAATAAAAAACCATTTGAAAGAAAGATAAATTCTTTCTGAAAAAATGTATTTTACTAAATGGTAGTTTAGTCATGATTTCCACACATAATTAAAAATTAATTTTTATCACATTTAGAACATTTATTTTAAAAAAATAACTTCATTTTTGAAGTTAACATATAAAAATTAACTAAGGTTTTATTTTTTGTATTTTTCTGGAAAGTTTCATTTTTCAATAAATAATGAAAAATACTATTTTTATTAAAAACTATTTTTTAAAAGAATTTAGAAGAAAAAAATTATTTTAGTGAGGTTTTAAAAGTAAAATTAGTTAAATTTTATATTTATTAATCTAAATTATTTCATTTTAATCATATTCTTATTTAATTTTGATATAAAAACTTTTTAAACTTTTGAATGATTTTATTTTGGAAAATTGTTTTTTTACACAACTATGGGATTAATTTAAAAATAAATTCTTATAATTATGTTATTATAATTTGTAAAAATATATTCCATGTTTTTAATCAGAATAATATATATTATATAATATATTCAACTTAATTTTTGACTATAATAAATAATGAAAAAAGTAAAAAATATTTATTGGGGTTAAGGAAAAAATAGATTTATTGAGGGTTAAACATAAAAGATAAGGGTAAAAATGACCAAGAACTTGAATAATTAATCTTTTATGGTCATATTTCGACCTTATATATTCTAAGTATCTAAGATTTTTTATTTTGGAGCCTTTTTTAATGATAAAAATGCAGGTGTAATTCTTTCTTTCCAAATATTCTAAGTGTGCCCTCTCCCCCACATATAAAAGGCCACCACGTATCCTCTCTTTTTCACACTACCAAAACCCATTAATTCATCCAAGACCTACAAAAATAATTTAATTACTTCCTTAAATGCATCCTATAATCCTTTTTTCTCATAAATCCATCCTATGAAGGATTTTGGTGCACACCAAAAGAAGGAATCTGAAGAAGAGGTAACGTCTTTAACCAATAATTTTATTTTATTTCTTATTCCAGAACCTTAATATATTATAAAACCATTATGATATAATAACCTTATTATAATCCATATACTAAGATGTTTTTTTATTTTCATGAGCTAAACCCTTCTACTCCTCCCTTAAATGGGAAATGAAACTCTTGATCGTGTGTACGGAGGATTACCGCCTCACGAATCGATGTAATTCATTTTCCATAACCACATATTATGAATGGATATAATGATGCATATAATGATTATATATGATATATATATGATTTAATTATACTTTTTGAATTATAATATAACATATACATTTTTACTTTTCATTTTTTTGGGAATAAAATAATACTACTCATGTGTACAGTGGACTACGGCCTAGCAAAGTGATGTGATTCGTTTTTCACATATACTTTACATAGAGGGTAATAAGGATAAATATGAAGTTTATATATGATATTCATGAAATATTAATCATTTTTTAAAATAAATATATCATATAATTTCTTACCTTACCATCCATTGAATAAATGATAACGTCGTTCGTGAGTATGGCGGACTACCGCCTCATGAAGTGATGTGACTCATTCTTTACTAATGCATTAAATGAAATGTAATAAATGATAAATTTAATGAATATATGTGATGTATATGAAATGATATTGATTCTATAAAGTTAATATACAATCCAATTCCTTTCCCTTTGAACCATTAAGAAAATAATAATGTCGGTCGGGCGTACATACGACCTTCCGTCTCCACAATGCGATGTGATTTATTATCCATGTTCAAAATAAAATGATGAATATAAATATGTAAATAATAAAAAAAATGATATTTATATCATTGAAATAATTCTATATATGATTTAACTATATCCTATGTTTGATATATAGAACATTCTTGATAAAATATGAATGATAAAATAAGACAATTAACACCCAAAACAATAGTTGTAATAAAACTTATTAATGAACGAGTGATAAGATGTTATAAAAGGGATCAAATATGATAATATAAATAATAATATGACTCTATTATTAGTTAATTATATGTTTAAAAACACTATAAATGAGCTTAATTATTACTTAACTAATTTTAATCATGATTTAAGGGATTTTCTTAACTCGTTTTCCATTCATTGGGTTATACGTCTACTTCGTTGATTATATCTTCCAAGATTATGTGTGAAATGAAATTTTATTAGCTTATATTTTATTTACATGTTTATTTTATTGTATCTATATTTTTTACACATATTCACATCATGGATTAACTCTCACATCAATGATAAAAACTCTATAAGGTTTTCTATCTCAAAACATCTTGTTTTGAGATGCATGTTCTTTTATACACCAAATTTCATTCATATGGTGTATATACATCCACTTTACATATTATATCATGAATAATTCATACTTCATGATATTTAAATTTACAAATTGATCTATTTAATTCATGGGATTTTATGATTCAAAAGTTACCGAAGTATTAATGGTTTATGTTTTAATATCATTTTATTCAGGATTGCTTATGCTTGAATTTATATTAAAGGAAATTATTTGATCATTGTATAATAAACTATTTTCATTTTATTATACTTTGTTTATTAAAAAAAATTCAAGTAATAGTTCTATTTTTACTCCATTTGGTACTTGAAATTATTGACAAAATGTTCATTAGAGTATCCTACTTCATTTCTATCTTTGGTCGAATATCATTTATATTCCAAATCCATGTTTCTATAAATATATTCAAAATTGTTTTATATGATGCTTTAAATTCAAGTATACCATTAATTTTATTCCTAATAAATATTTTAAAAATAAATATTCCTTTATTTTTTTCAAACAAGGTACCTTTTCAATTTTCTTATAAAAATAGAAAAGGAATATTTATTTTTAACATATTCAGCATGATCATAACTTTTATGCCATCATGACTACTCAATGATTTAAAGATTCCCTTTTTATGTTTCAAAGGTTAATTTCAAAAAATTGTTTTATTTAGTGTTTGAGAAAGTTTTATATTTCAAACAATGATTTTCAAAATGGAATTGGTATTTTCCTCATGTGATGTTAAAAGTGATCTTTCAAAATCATTTTAAATATAATATGACATCCTTAGATGTTACTCTAAGTGAAAAAGATATTTACCTCAAGAATGTTTTTAATATTTTTAAAATTATTTTCATCAATTATTATAACCATTAAATTTTTTGATTTATTATAAATGATGAATATATTTCTCTCACATATATAACTAGTTTATTTTCTCTTCCTTTAAATGGGTAATACATTCTTTATGATCATTTTTCAAATCCTTAATTATGAAATTTCCTTTTATTATGATATGAAGAAACATTATGCATCCCATTTTATTTCCATTGGTAATTATTATGTTATTCATTATGATTGATTTCATTTATGTGGCATAAATAGATCATGAACATGTTATGATGGGTACACCCACATAGTGCTCCAACACATTGGGTAATGTTATAGTCTCATGAGTCATCATGTATGGGATTATGGAGTAAATACAATCCATTATAGTACTTTTTCCACCATATGATATTTTCTATATAGTTAGCCTTGGCTCATGTTTATTCCATGTCTTATGTTTCTCTCATATTTCTTATGATTCCATGAACTTATGATACCATTTTATTTATGTTATGATTCCATGTGATTACTCATGTGAATTATCTTTTATGATATCAAGTCATACATTTGACTCTCATGTTATGATTCCTTATCATATTTATTCCCTTTCTGGGACTTTCAACACACCCCTTTGTTTATGTATTCCTGAGGTTATCCCATGTATATTTAGGAGGTAAAATTTATATTAGGAGATCACTATAGAATATATAATAATTTCTACATGTTTTATGTATTATGAACCTTGTCTTCTAGAGACACTAAGACCTTATAATACATGTGTTGTAATTATTAGATATTTATGTTTAAGAATATTGTAATATTATGGGTAAAAGGCTTTGGACTTTATATATAGATTAATATAAATATTTATATAATGAATGTATGTGATACTTATATAATTATTAAAATTATATACATGACGAAGTCATGATCAATGTAAATGGACCAGAATTACCAGACCAAAACATACATGAAAATTGAATCAGTTATCATATGGAATAGTAATTTAAAAAATAAATAAATGGAGAGTAAAATTATATAAGTAAATAGCATATAGTATGATATATAAGAGTATGGTTCTAGAATATATTTATAATGAATCCATATTTATTATATAGGAAGCTCAAACATGTAAAAAAGAAGTCGGTCTTGAGGTAAGGTATTTTCATTGCACTTTTATTTTTGTGAGACACATGCCATATTCACCACTTGTTTCATTTATGTGGTGAAAATAATACCCATGAATTTCTTTTTTATTCTTATTATCAAACTTATATGGATTTAAATATTCATATAATTTTATTTCTTTCATGGGTATTATGATTCAAAACATATCTAAGTGGTAAGGGATTTATGTTACATCCTGATTGTTTATCGGGGTTGCATTTTATTATGGTTAAAATAATGAAATTTTTTTATCTGCCTCTCTATAATCTCATAAAATACTATGGTTATTTTATTGGAATATTTTTTACTTCCCTTTTCCCAATATTTTAGAATTATAGATACTAAAAAAAGTTTTTTAATGGAAATCAAATTTAATTCTCTCTTCGGTCAAAAATCCATCCTCTTCCATGTCCATGTTTTCTAAAAATGTTTTCAAGAATATATTTACTAATCTGCAATGATAGAATAAATAAATTTTTAACCTTTTTGGAAATTTAAAAATATAATTTAAAGTGAATCGTCTTGTCATTTTCCAAATGAGTTCATTTTTTAATTTTTTTAAAAGAGTAAAAGAAATGTTTTTTAACTTATACAGAACATAACAAATTTGTTATAGTTATGAATGCTTAATTAATTCAATATTCCTTTTCAGGTTTCCATGTTTTTCAAAGAAAAATTTTCCATTAATATTTGGATTATTATTAGATGTTAAATAATTTATTTCAAATTGGAAGGGATATTTTCCTCAAGAATGTTTTAGTGATCTTTTAATTGTATTTTTATTCATTAATAACAGGAAAATCAAATGATTATTATAATTTACAAAGGATATGATCTAATGATACCATATTTTTCCTTTATATATTTGTTTAATCATTGTAATGATGTGATTTTAATAAAACCCATTCATTTTACATGCATTATTCTATGATGGATTGGTGAAATTTTTTATGAAACTCTATTTATTTTCATGGGTTATGGTATGATGATATGATGAATATTTACTAATTTTATGTCACAAATCTATATGATTTATATTATGTGATGGGTGGTCCAGGGATTATATATCTCTAAAATTTATCAGGTAATATATTATATCTCATTAGATAATTATGGGAATCAAGTCGATATGATTGATCCACTATGGGAAACAAGTTGTTGTTCTTGATCTATTATGAGAAACAAGTTGACGGGCTTGATCTACTATGGTGAATAGATGTTTATGTTAGATATATTATGATTTTATGGTGTTTTTAGTCAACCTTGAAATATGAAATAGTTCTATAATCATGATGGTTCCACACTTATATCACATGAACATATGATTCATGATTGATTTATAATGATTTTTCACTATTTTGATTCATGTATTTTAAAATGATAATGTTTTGGTCCATGAATCATTTTTACAGTCCATGATATACTGAGTATGAACATCGTAAGTTATATTCATGACCTAATAATATAATGTTTATCTTATGATTTTATATAATCATCAATTGATATCTCCCATGTTTACCCTTACTGATAATATGAGCTCAAACTTTATTCTATTTCCTTTCCCTAGGTTATGAATAAAGGTTTTTAAGTAGGGTATGTATATGAATAGTATGGAGTGGGAATATATTTGTGGGATATGTTAAGGATCAATCATGAAATAATCATATTATATATCTAGTCTCCAAATAAACTAAACCTTTACAGTCTTCAGTTTATTATTTGTGAAATGTATTGAATATTCATCTAAAAAGGTATAATATTTATATATATAAAAACTGAGGGCATTATATCCAACTCATAGGAAGTTTTTGACAAAGTCATTGGTTTTTATTGGATGTATTCTTGTAAAATATAGATGATTTTCTTTCATGATGGTTAATTTGGTACACTTTATTGGGATGAAAGAAGAATGTTATTGAGATAAAAAAATTATAACCTAATAAAGGCTCACACACTCAAATATTGATACCTAGAATGTCCTAAATCTTAATGATTAGGCTTTTATATAATATAATTCGGTGGTATATTGTTTAAGATTTTCATCTTAGTTTTCCCTTGAGTAGGATATCTTATTACGAGAGACATATTTTTTATTATGTTCACTTTAGATTGTTGAGTGTTTTATAGTAGTTCGGGTTGTGTTCCTTATAACTCAAGGTATAAAATTTATTAGGAATTCGTTATAGAGGATTAATTATTTACGGATAGAATATAGATGAATGTGTTGATTGAGATGTTTGTGATTTATTGATTTTAAATTTAAAAAAATATGGTGGGGAGGATGAAAGAGTATCGGTATTCACCCTAAGATGACTTTGCATTTTCTCAGAATATGATGCATATATAGTTTCATGGGATCGTTAGAACTAATGTTAAATAATTGGTGTGCATTCAAGGCTCATTTGATCACCACATCATTTTTTAAACTAAAATATTATTTTTTTTATCAAAAATATAAAAAAATCCTTAATAATAGAGTTTCAAATTGAGAAATGGACTATTTCATTAAATTCAGAGTGGGGTTTTTACCTTAGGGTAGTAAATTTTAAATTTTTTGTTGATGTTTAGTTTTTTGGTTCATCGATGGTGAAATGTTTTTTTGATTTATTAAAATTAATTAATTAATAATTAAATTACATATAGATTAATTCACCCATTTGTATTCATACTTTGGATAGAATTAAAAGATACTATGGTGATGCTCCATATAATTAGTTAATTTTCCACATATATTTTCATGTTATTTGTTGAGAAATTTTATGTTGAAAATTCGTTTTAATGATGATTTTTAATATTTATTGAATTTGAGTGAAAATATATATTAATTGTTAAATCTATATAAAACTTGAATTTTTTATTATTAAGTGATGAATTTTTATAAATTTTAATTATTTATTATTTTATGATCATCATTTTTAAAGTTGGTATTTTAATTGATTTTATATTCTAGAAATTCATTTGATTTTAATGTTTAATGTTTTATTGAGAATTTTATTTGTTTATGAATTTTTAATATTATTTGTGTTGGGGATGATACTTTCCCAATGGATTAATCTTTCATATGAATGGTAAGTAGATAATTATGAATAATTTTTAATTTAATGCATATATATAACACTAAAAAAGATTTCAGGGTGCCTATGTGAGAATAAATCAAGGTATATTGAATCTTTGTGAGATTAATTTTAGAATTTCTGTGGGATACCTTAGATTAATTGGTAGTGACATGGGATAAATTAGAGAAAACTATGACTCACATGATCATGTTTGATTAAACTGAGACATAAAAGATATATATAAATAATATTCATGGATAGGAAGATACGTGATAATATCATTTTTGAGTGAGTCTCTATGTTAAAGTAACTCAATCCCATAGGGGTTATGATAGATTTGAATTTTATGATTGTATCGCTATATAAGATTAATCCATATACCTCATGTAATAATTTCTAGTTAATCCAAAAATTAATATAATAATAAACTTCTATTCTATTAGAGAAACTATAATTACAAGCAGTCATTAAAGCTATATAAGAATAACTCTAGGGAGTTGTGTCACTACATAGAATAATCCAACTAGGAACTTTCTATGTTGGAATAAATAAAGAATCAATGATTTATATCATATTTAATCATGATTTTATGAGGCATAAAATGATTAAATGGGTATGGTAAACCCTATTCTCTACTTTACCTCAAAGTGTATTATCTTGAAAATAAATAAAAATATAATTTCGAATGAGGGAAGCTAAGATGAATCCATTTAAGTGATATTCAGGTGTATTTAATCAAGGCCAAAAACTTGTGTTTCTGATGTGTAATCACATGGGGGAAGTTTAATTGGTTAGGAATTGAAGCTAAAATCACTATAATATATACAATAATGAATCTAAAAACAATTGTAATTTCTTCCATGTGGATTGAGCTGTGTATTAGTTAGTATTTAAAATAATTTACTATTTTCATGTTTTAAATTAAAGGTTGTGTTGACCATATGATTCATTACTCATTATCTCAAGGATTTTGTTTCTCTTGTTTCCTCTATAAAAACTATTTATTCTAAGATAAAATTGTAGTGCTTTCTCATCGCCATAATATATATTGTTTTGTGATTCTCAAATTTCCATGGTGATGGAACCCTGAACACATATGTACATTCTAGGAATTTTTGTGGGAGTTAAATTGATTTTTTTTATTGTTTATTACCTTTATCTATATACTATTTCTTCTTTTCATAATTAACTCTTCTCTTACCCATCATTTACACAGTCCATAATATAATGGAGTTAGACTATGCATGTGATGTTTGGTGACAATATTATAAATCAAAATTTAGGAATATTTATTGTACACAAAAGTTTTTTATGTAGGATTTTAATAAATTGAACAAGAGTGATGATAGAATAACCGTATCAGGTCTACTATTGAATAAAAATAATTGTAATAAACTTTTATATAAATAACAATGATAAGTTTCCATTGTTAACTCATAAGAACAATATTTCTTTTACTAACTTCATTTTTTAATTTCATTGTATTTGATTATTTTTTCATTATATTAATCTACATACACACACAGATGAATTTTTTTCAAAACCCAAACTATTTTAAATATTTTAGTATATTTTAGTGTTATAATAACATTGAAAATAGAAATTCAGTGTTGTAAGTGGTCTCCATGAGAGATAATCCCTAGGTTCTTCCATTATATTACATTTTTATATAAATAATAAATTAATTGAAAGGGATTAATGATATATCTCTACATCATTTTTTTTTGTTATTTCTTAGGAAGTTTGGTTCTTACTTCACTTGGGCTGATTTATTAGAAGAAAGTGACTCACCGGAAGTGGGACTGTCTTTCAAAGATGTGCTGATTAGAGACATGGACCAAGATCAAAATGAGACAGAATCTGTGGACAGTAAAATAGATATAGAGCTTCTAGCACAAACTGAGGCTGATGAAAGAATTAGGCAGGAGAAAACTACTTTTTCTTCAAAATGTAGAAAAGTGAAACACATGTTAGAGACAGCAACCTCAAGCAAGGTCAAGAATAAAAACACAAACAAGGAATCTAAGGAAGTGACTTCTGAAAATGGAAATTCAAAGGTATCCTGCCCTACCAAGTCCAAGGAAGATGATATTGTTATCCCTTCAATGGATTTCCAGTAAACACAAGGTGCGACCTCAAAAAAATCTTGTCTACTGAAACCTTCTCCTACAGTGGGAAGTGGAGTTAAAAAGTTTCCGGCAACTGATAGGGGGTTGCATGTTCCTATAAATATGAAAGTTTCGAGTTTGAGCATCAACCCTCCTATGGTGGGAAGTGAAGTTAATCACTCTACTGCTGAATTTGGACCCAAACTGGTGCCCAGCCCTCGCCCTGAAAGTACTCTTACTGGAAATTCCATAGGAGTTCATGGCATGAATGTTCAACCCACTTGTGTGGCATCTAAGTTTCCCATTGATGAGCAATTAATGGAGAAGTTTAAGATACCCAGCACAAGGGAAGGGGTCATTCCTACCCAAAATCATCCATCTCAGAGTGGAAAGAAACTGAGGCTGATAATCCATCTTGATTCTTATATGATGAAAGAGTCATCTTCTGCTCAAGAGGAGGAAAATTATGCTCTAAAAAGGTCCTCTACCAGACTCCATCTCTATTTTGGGTGTTTCCAAGCCAATTGGAAATATACACAATGTGACGGTGTCAACCACAATGCCTCCTCCAGAAAAAGAGGCACATACACCTATGAAGAATGCTGAACTATTGAGATCAAAGGCTACTACCTCTCTTACAAGAAGTGCCCCGCCTCAAGCATTGAGGACCCGAACAAACAGAAATGTTGGTACTCATAACACTTTTGAAATGCTTTCCTCACTTAGCAGTGATGATGATGGAAATCAAAGTGATAGAGTGAATAAATATGAAACCATAAAGACTGATGTTGTTGTAGAGAACCTTGATGATGCTAATGGTGAAGGTTCATGGATACAAGCCAGGACCGGGAGGAGAGGTCAGAACTCCCACGATAGGGTTGGAAGACTTCCTTTTAATAGTATGAATACCTGTTCTAAAATGGTTTGATGTCCTTTTAGGTATTTTGTTCTTGTATATCCTCTGAACTTTATTCTTTTTCTTTATAATTTAAATAATGTATCCTTTGTTCCCTTAAAAAAATTGAACAAAAAATAATATGGGAAAATGATTTTCAAAATCATAACAATTTTCAAAATTCAAATACTTTTCAAAATAAACACGTTTTTCAAGACCATAATTTTTTTTAAAATGTATATCATTTTCCAAATCCAAATAATTTTAAAATACTAAAACCAATGGGATATAATAATATAATTTCAGAAAAATCTCCACAATATTTAAAATAAGTTAAATAAATTGATGAAATAAATAAAGATATTATATTTTAAAAATGATAATATAATCCAATGTAAAGGAGATCATGTGGCTTCCAAATGTTTTTGTTGCTCAAATAAAAAGATGGAGTTATATGATCATATCTTTCTAGTATTAAAATGGGTGTGTTCAAATTGTAAAATAAATGGTAATTTCATGTATATTTATATTTTTTATGTTTCTCTTAGGTAGTTCTTGGCTACATGGTTCCGTAGTGTAGATAATGCATCAATAGAATAGTTATCTCATAGTATAGTTTAAATAGATGGTTATTGCATCCTCTAGATGGAATGTAAAGAGGCCAAACACTAGGGATTTTGGTGAAATTTTTATGTACCTTAAAGATTAAATCCTTTCAATGATTTATTATATGTCATCCAATTGTATAGATAGAAATTGGGTTCCTACCATCTGTAACCTTCACATATAATTTTCATAGACCCCAGCTATTGGTATTGGTGTAGTATAGGTCCATTAGGTTTCCTAGAAAGTTTGAAGTGAATGATTTAAATTTAATATTCATAGAAAATGTTCTAAAAGTATAATTTATATGGATAGTATCATTCATGAAGTTAAGGGATGATTTTTCATGGTGTTCGACACCTATTACAAGTAGGGGAACTCTCATATCATAGTAATACTAGCCATATTTAGTAAGTTACACATATAGACACTTTACAACATCTCACAATACTTTATGGAATTCAATTATACCTGAATAGTTAAATGTTTGTTTATATTCTCCCTATCCACCAATACATTTCTTATTTCACCAAGGAATAATAAATTTAATTGATTATGATGTGCAGATTATTCACACTTGGCATGAGGTAAACAAGGAGACTGATCTCTTAGCTTCTAAAGGTGTCCCAGATAAATCTTTTTATCAGTTTACTAAAATATGATCCCTCTCCAAGACTTTATTAGCATTGTTATAGGGGATTCCATAGAAACCACTATTTTAGACCTCCATAAACTCTAAACTAATTCATTTTCTCTTAATTAAATATTTAAATTAATATAATAAAAAAATAAAGAAATTGAAATTTTTTCCACTTATATTAAATAAATTAAAGCTCAGTGAGAGGTTAAGGAAAACAATCTTCTGCTACCCACATATTACATTGGTTATCATTTTGAGGATGTGATAATGGATAAATTAGACTCTATTTTTTTATATCATATCAATGAAATTTCATCATAGAATATTTTATAGAGGATGTGAGTGAGGGAGGTCAGAATATTTAGATAATTATATGGATGAGTTTGCTGATAAGTAAATTCCTAGTGATATCTCTAATTTTAATGATGAAAAATTAGAAAATTTATACCATAAATTGGGTAATTTTAGAGACAAACTTTTGTTATTTGGTTTTTAAGATAACCTGGAAAAAGGTAAATTTCTACCACTCATTTCTTAAATTTTCCCAAAGGTTTTTTATAAATAAGAGGATCCTACAAAGGAATAAGATTGGGGATATATTTCTTTAGTGGATTAAAATTTATTTAACTTTTTAAAGATAAAATTTACAAAAAATAATCCTTTTCAAGTAATGTTAAATCATAAAATGTTTGGATTTTCTTGGAGAGGGAAGAGGAAGAAGAGAGGGGGGTTTATTTCAAAAAAAGGATGGAGGAATTGTTAGTGCCCGCCACTGAAAATATCCTTTGTTATGCTTTTGAGGAGAATTAAATTTTGGAAAATGAGTTGAAAAGAGTAGTTTTGTCTATATTTTATTCAATTTGGTTAAAATAATTTGAAGATAAATTGAAAACAACATCCACCTATGGTGAAAATATGGAAAAATCAAAAAATTAATGATAATAGGCTTTGAATGATGACAAAAAAGAACACATCTAATAAAAGGTGGTTTTTTTATGAAGTGGTTTTCTCACCTATTGTGGGACTATGTGAGGAACTCCCTAGTCATATTGAAGATCAAATTGAGGAATAAATTCAAGATAATAATAATTAAGGAAAATAATTATCTATTTTATAGGATGTAAAAGTAATAGAGCTCGCGAAGCATAATGAGGATTCAATGTAAGAAGAATTTGATAATAAATATGTTAATGATAAATATAAGTTAATTGGGTATTGAACTAGTATAGAAAAGGATAGTTGTTCCAATCATAATTTCATATATGAATCCATGTTTCAATTTGAAATTCAATATAATCCACCTCCTGGAATATAATTCCAACTACTAGTGGACAGTATAATTTAAATTTTTAAAGGTGGGAAGTACCTATAAAATTAAATCCTACCTCCATATGTTTTGAAGTTCATCAATAAAAATTATAATAGATTTATGAAACCATATAAGAGGTCTTCCAAATCTAGTGTCTAAGGAAAATAATTTATATAAGAACATATTGGTGGTTTTTTAGAAAGGAACAAAATCCCCTATCATATTGGGGGGAAATTCTTCCATTATCTAGATATTGATAGTATAAATATAGTAACCCTTGGGGATTTCATCCAAATATTATCTTTCTTTTATTTTTACATATCATTAATTATTTTAGTTTTATTATAAAATTTTTTTCATATTTTTCTATGTAGAAAATAAATATAATTATAGTGAGATACTCCACTCAAGATCCATTTTTTCTTGTGATCACTTGGAATAAAACACTCAAAAAAATTATTCTAGTTCACCATTTGAGAGATAAAATCAATATTCTCTCCATGTTTTCAGTTTAGAAACATAAATTTTTATACATCCCCCCAATTTCCATTCATTTTTTAGTTTCTTACCATATGATAAATTATAAGTATGAGGAAAGGGTTTTTATTTGATAAATTTCTTATTACTCGAATTTTATTTCTAAAAATATCTATTTTTAGTGTTGATTTAGAATTGATATCATGATAAATTTATAATATATGTGTTTTATTAATCCTTAAATTTATTTTATTTTTTTAACATTTAATTAAAATCATGTGTGTTCATAATGGAATTTTTTTATTTCATGTTAGAATTCAGAATATACTAGTTGATTTGTCATTAAAATAGGTATTATGCGTGATTTATTTATAGTTTGTTTAAAATAAATTTTAAGCATGGTTATTTTATTTAATTATCACCCTAAAAACCAATTGGCATATTGTTTCTAATGAGAAAAACATTTTTTTTGTTTTGATCATTATTGGGACCCATACTGCATGCTATTTTCAATTGTTAAATTTTTAATATTATTTAGAACATGAAATAAATAATCCACATTATGATCAACATTTAGGAAAATGTTGAAATAAACTATGTTAGAATGGTATTTAATTTGATCTATTTTTAAATTCATTAATATACACATCAATTTTCAATGAAAGTTCTCCAAAATTACTAGTTTATTGTCATGTTTTTATTTCTTAGATAATTGAGGGTATTTTTCCAAAATTAAAATATATTTTTATTTATTTAATTAGTTGATAAATTAATTTTTCTCATTTTAATTATTCTGATGAAATCTTTTTTGTTACTCACATGAAAATTCATTCTTTATGTAAATTTTAGATAATAATCTACATTTTTAATTGAATTTGGTATCCATGCATTGTATTAAGATTTTAAATTCTATATTTAAGTAGACTGAAAATAAACACATAATCAATGGTTGTATTATATACTTATTTTAAGTTTTTAGGTGATTTAAATTATTTATGTTATTATTTATTGTTTTTATAGACTCATCCATTAATTTTTTTTGTTTCTAAATAATTAATCATGTTGAGCTTCTAATTATGCATAATTAGTATTTTTGTATCTTCCATTAAGAAAAAGAGAATGTTTCTAAAAACCTCAAATCTATTAACCTAGAGCCCATGTTCACTTTATTGCATTTGAATAGATACAATGGTTGTAATCTCAAATTTATGATTATTTTTGTATAATTAGAGAACCAGATACATGCATGATACTCATTTTACATCGGGAATAAAATATAAAACATATAAAAATAAAATGCTCAGCATCCTTGAAACTAATTCAAAGAATTATTCTTCATATCTATGGGAAAGAAAAATAAATAAGGATTTTATCAACTTCATAGTATGAATTATATATATTATAATATATCATGATTAGATGAGTCATAATCAACATGGAAAGGTAAGTAACTGAAAACACATTCCATTTAATTAATAACATGAGAATGAAATGAATCCATAGATAATATCGATGGAAAAAATCATGGATAAAAATAACTAAATTATCATTAAAATAAATACATAATATTGTAAATCATGACCTCAGACATCATAATATCTATATAGTCATGATCTTGTTCCAATATAGATTAAAACTGTGCACAAAAACTCATTTAATTTGGCTATCTAATTTGTCTTATGAGACCTTTAGATACATAGAGGAGCTATATAATCTCATGATCTACCCATCACTATAGGTCCAGTTAATTACTCAGATATTAAATGATCAATTTAATTCATGAAACACATTTCTTTTCAATATTTATTTGTATTAACTAAAAAAATAAAAATTATCAATATTTTCCCAGTCAATCAAATAATTTTCAAAGTAAAACACTGTATATAAAAATGATATAGGGTTTAAAAAATAATAATATTCATGATAATTAAATGGATATTTAAGGTAAATAAAATATATAATGCTAAAAGGGAAGTGAATGTTTCATAATAAGTATAAAAAAACCAAAATTAATAACATATAAGAGTTGACCATAGATTCATAGGAAGTCTAGGTTTTATAATAAAATTGCATCCTTTGGAGATATAAAGAAATGTAAGTTAAGTAATAAAATAATATTTCATTTAATAGTTTTATTTGTAAAAACATTGAAAATTTGTAGAAAAAGTTAAATTTCATAAAACAATTATGGCGCCAGGCATTTTCATTGTCACCGTATATGTTAAAAAACATTACTATTGAATTTTTTGTAATGAAATTCATGAACATTCCTTTAGAAAAAAAAATTACTTTAAAACCCTTTTAAAATTTCAAATGTTACTTTAAAATTCCTTAATAAATCATTTTATTAAATAAATCAACTTTTTTACAATAATTTTGAAAATAATAGAAATTGAAGAAAAATATATCTGATTAAAAGGGAATTAAAATAGGTTTCTTTTAGAAATTTATTTTATTGATTAAATTACCAAAGAGGGGAATATTTGGAAGAAAATATTTAAAATAAAAATATATATATAGTAGATGATAAAATTATTATAACTTATGAAGGATAAATGATAATATTCCTTTAATGAAAATTAAACAATAGCAAAAGGAATTGAGATTGAAAAATAAATTCTTACCTCTTTGGTAGATTTTAAATTGTTACCCCTTTAAAGAATTGATTTTAATTGAAACACTAATCACCAAAAATAATTAGTTATTAATGATAAATACATCAAATTGATATTGTATACACCACATCAAAGTGGATAGGTTCATAATTACAAATATGTCTCAATAGAGAGTAAATTGAGACGAATTCCCTTACCTCACACTTCCTATTAGTTTAACATGATTTAACATCATGTATAATTTTTTTAATAATTTAATTTATTTATAAAATAACCATATTAATATTTATAATATCATATATGATCCTATCATGACATATTACTCTTGTTTATTAATAATGAATCATTATTACCATTGTTTTGGGTGTTAACTGCTTCATTTTCCCATGCATGTTTTGATGTGGAAGTTTCAGTTATTGTGCCTAAGATACAAATACATAATATTTCTAGAATTATATTAATGTTATAAATATCACATTTATTCATTAGGTAAATTTTTATAAACATTCTTAAATTTTGGTCATGGAAAATGAATCGTATCGCTTCATGGAGATAGTATGTCGTACGTATACACGAGTGATGATATCATTCCCTTAATGGATGAAAGGTTAATAAAGTGGATGATATATTAATTTTATAGAATAAATATCATGTCATAATTATAATATATATATATATATATATTCATTATTTCCATCATTATTACTATCCATGTCACAACCCGACCAACTGGGGTCCGATCCGTAACTATCCCAATCCCACCTCTAATAGGTTGGGGGATGGCAGCTAGTGCTAAGAAGGAATATCACATGCATGGGAGGAATTATCCTTATATATATGTACATAATCCCACATATCCATACCCATAAAATTATTAAATTTAAATGAAATAAAACAACGCTTGAAAACATATATAATACCACAATCAGAGTATGACATAAAGTACTTGAAATCATAAAAAGGGGTCAAATACAAGCCTACCTAACATTGTAAAGTAACTTCCAACTAGATCACAATTAGAGGACTATTATTAGATGAAACATTAGTATACACCTTGGACTATCTATCCCGACTAAGCTCCAAATTCTCTTGGTCCTCTAAAGACTCTGTGAAATGTTTTGTTGTCAACATATTACACGACATGTGCGGGTAGAGCTCATGAAGGTATGATTATAACATTACCCAATAGGACACCTAGGAATAACCAAGTATAATGCTTCAAGTGCAATCAGGTCATCATAGTATATGTCAATAAAACTATGATATATATAATAAAACATTCCGATATAATCATAAAAGACTTCAGGCCTCAATGATCTCAAATACTGGCAGCCATAGTTCTAGTGCAAGGTTTCAAGTTAATACTCATCCAGGAGTCCTCACTCCATGATCCATTCCATACATGATGGAACTAAACCAATAGATATGTCTCATTGGGTATTTATAAGTATATGGCACATCCCTGTCATCCCATAGGTCATACTCATCAGGTCCAGCTGAGAAGAATCGCATGAGAAACTAATAGGGTTCATCTAAGTTACACACTCCATTGGACTAATACCCCATTGGAAATATAGATATCAATATAAAGATAGGGTTTCAACACCTAGGGGTCACTAGGGGGAACCATACCCTACTAGAAACAACCTCCTAGATAGGTTAACGATGCCCTTGTAAATATTGGTCATGCCAATTGCAACAAACCCCAACTAAGGAAACATGAAGGGAATTAAAATCACTCTAGGCCTCTTGAATGGATACATGCTCTAAGTCAATGATGTGTCTATTGAAGCAGACTAAGGAAAATTGCTCCAGAATAAGGGATGTCACCCACACTACACTGATCATCATGAAGTTTTAGAGGGGAAACCCTCTATGATGGGAATGTGATGTTGCACTAAACCCTTATAGTAATGGACCAAGGGAACACACTTAATCGATACTAGTATAAGGATACTCACAAAATCTTGCTAAGAAGCTGAGTTGAGAAGTAAGAGGAATCAAACATGTCCTCAAAGGATCCACATAACTACCCATTTCACTTTATCACATGGCATGTTCTTTTCCACATTACATGGAATATCCCAAGGGTACCCGGTTTGTGGAAATAGGTTTGGAACTCAGCGTGATATTCTTCTCATGCTCAGTGTTTGATTCCATGTACTCTTGGATGTGTTTATGTACCCTTCATGGTACACTCCAACCTGCAAGTTAAGTTTTACATTCCATGTGATCGATATCACATTCCATGTAATATTTATCTTCTCCACAGAACCCTATCACCACATTAGGTGTCCCACACATTGTGTAATTCTGGATTAGACACTATATAACCCTATATTTCATAGAACCTATGATTATTCCTCTCCATACACTTATTCCACCATCGGCTCTGATTCTAATGTTGATCTCACCTAGAGATCATGGATCTAGTCCAACCAATCCTCGTCATCTCCTGATCATTAGAAATTGTACCTCAATCTTCACATAAGTTAACTATTATTCTACACCATCAATGAACACTTAAAATGTGTAGAACGGGTATCTCAAAACCCATCCCCAATAAATAATCCTTTATAGCATCTTGATCTCATCATCGATCTAATCCTGGATTTGAGGTATCAATCCATTACGCCAAAAACAGGCGCACAATGATATAATTCTCAGGTATTCATCAAACCAATAGTAAAATTAGACACAATTGATGAATTTACAATGAAAAGTGAGATAAAAACAATAAAAAAGTGGGATAAACCTCATCCATGTTGGGGTTGGTCGCAATCTATTTTTGTTAGAAGAAAGAATGAAGATCCAAAACAAATAAAAAATTTATCCCAAATATCCCTATAGAATAATACTACACCCAAAATATGATCAAAACATGAATAAATTATTTAGTTGATTGATTAATTTTCATAATATGATTAATAAAATAGGTATCAACCCAAATAAAAAAATTCCTACCTCGATTTGGACTAATCACAGAAGAAGAATTATCACACGTCATTATTGTTGTCGAGGTCCACAAGTTGTGTGGGTGCACAATCCTTGATCTGACCTTGATCTAATGTCATATTCCAATGATCCTCCAATGGATCCTCTCCAATGACTCTTCTAAATCCCTAGGTTATAAAGATAACCCTGGGTATTAGACATATCCATGATTAAATAGAGGATTCTAGGTTATTGTGTCGAAATAAAGAATTAGATTAATTAAAATTATTTATTTTATTATTTGAAACCATGATAGCACTTTACTAAAACACCTGAAACTAAAGAATATTATATCATGCCTATGGTAGAACCTAAAATGAACTCAAAGGTGGTCTCATATTTTTTATATGAGACTCTGTTTCAGAGTTATTACACTTTTTCATAGAAACATCACACACGTGATATTAATATATATATATATATATATAATATTTCAAATATCAATTTCGAGCTCACTGGGACTCAGAATATCAATCTGTCTTAGCGTCTGGCTCCAAAAATATTTCTAGAAATATTCCAAATTATTACATTGAAAAAACTGGGCGAATAAGTTATTCTACCCTTCAATTCTTTTCTTCCTTGAAAATAACAATCTAAGAAAAAAGGTGGGGACCCTAATATCCCAACTCAGTATCCCAATCCAACAAGATCTCTCAATATTTTCCTATAATGTCAACAAATGTGTACCGTAGAAAAACACTTTCTCATGAAGTGTATTTCTATACCGGTTCTCAGTAATGTTTTCTCCTTGAATAATTAAACTCCACTTTCAGGTCCCAACCTACCAAGTTCGATATCATACAATGAGTTGTGTAGATACCACCTTAGTTTTGACCTACAGAGAACACCAAGAAACCATAACTATTATGTACATGGGGTTAATAGGTACACTGCCTCGATAAATTGTCATAGTGATAGGAAAAATAAAGGTCCAAGGAACCCCGAAGATAGCCTACTACCCTGGTTAAAACTCCATAGCTCTCTAAATCCAAATACTTACACAGTTAGAACATAAATAACTCATGATGTTTTTGATGGTCCACATCCTCCATTGAATGAATAGTACTATTTAGAACCATCACTAGAACTAAAACTGGGACCTAAGTGATATTACCCATTGGATCCAAATAGTGTATCAGTGTCCTACAAGGTATCTCATACATGGCCTCAAGAAGGATCTACTCTGGTAGTGGAGTGGTAATCACTATGATACCCAAACTCCATTTATGGTAGATGATCCTCCTAGCTATGGCCCAAAACCAATATGATAAACCAAAGCATGTTTACCAGAACCAATAAGGTTCAAGGGTAACACATTTTTCTCAATTGAAACTAAGTCCCCAAAGACTTCCTACATCCTCTCCCCAATATTTTCATGAAGTAAGCATCACAGTCTATAATGATGGTAAATTGAATTCAATGAAGTTGGAATACCTCATTAACTTAGATATGTCTCATAATCTCTAAAAAACTTTTTTAACCATCACCTATAAATAGGGGAAACAATAAGTTTTTAACTCGAAAACTTGATGCAACTCTCCTAGATTTCCAATTGAAGCTAATAAATCTTGGTACGACCTCACCTCCACTAAATGTATTGTTAATGGAAAATAACATCCTTGGAAACTCATTTCTCATCCTGATCGGAATCACCATCCATCCCTATAAAAAAATAATTGTATTCCCTCCATTATGGAATCCATTTGGAACATATTCAGTGGAAATATATCCATGTAACAACTCACAGTTGATATCCATGATTTTTACCTACATATCTTTCTGAAGAAGAAAACAATAAAAACTATCAATTGGAGGTAAAAACACCACCTTTGGGTTTCTCATGTGCTCCAACTTGGACACTCATCTTACATTGATTTAAATGAATAATAATACTACAAAATGATCCAAGAAGGGTTATAGATCAAATCCTTACGTCTCACGATTTTTATGTGGTGTATATCCCACCAAGGGCATCATCACTAACTCAAAACAACCATAGTGTATTTGGAAAGACACTTCTAGTATATCATAATCCAAAACCATATTTTGTGATAAAATGTATTCATATAAAACTCTATGAATCTCTTTGCACTAAGAAACTGGTTGAATAACTCAAAAATTCTCGAGGGTGGGTACTCTTCCTCAAATAACCTGGTTCAAGTGACACCAATTCAAAACCAACCTCATGAACTCATAAACCTTTTGGATGAACAACATAGGTATTCCCAAGAAAACACATTGGGTCTTATGAATCCCATTTTATGCATACTCCTCCAACTACACCTATATATATCACAAATACATAGGGACATCTGATTTTCTAGCACAGATATCGGGTCATCCCTGGTGCAAGTCCATACAGAAAAAAATATTGTTGGGAAGGTAAACCTGGAATGTCCTCAAGATGGATTCACTCATCCTCATCCACTGTTATAGGAAACTGATATCTCAAAGCATCTGTTAATCCATAGGTATCACTAGGCAACAAATAAGAATTCTATTATAACCTCCTACACATGAGCTCATCTATTTGTACCTAGAATCACTTCATATCAAATGAGGAAAACATTATCCCAACTGACAATAATCACTAATACTCTTACTGGTAGAAAAAACTGATCATAGATGGTGGGGAACTAGTACATACTAAGGAAAACATCATAGGGACTCACTATCACAATGATGATATCCCATGTGAGGCTCTCTATCCTCTAAGAATCGGATAACAATGTTGGTAGAAGCATTAAATAATTGGTCCTCTCTACAAGATCCTCAAAAATAAGGTTTAATAAAATAAGATACACTAGTAGCACTTGGTCTTTGTTGTCCCATAGATACTGTTGGAAACTATCTTTGACTATAGTGGTTTTAATTATCACAAATCATGTCATATATTAACATATATCTTACCTCATGACAGATCCAAAATTATGTCAAATAATTATCTTAAATATCATATCATTTAAATCATATAACTATTTATGTGTGTTTAAGTATAAAAAATATTATAACTGATTATCTATGTGTGTTTATGGGTATTAACACTCTCTGAATTTCCTAAACTGTGAAAGAGACAGAACATCTAAAATTATCTAAGTATGAGCCACTAACACCGACAGACATATGACTCGCTGTCATACAGTTCAAACAGGCATATGTTCTAAGTATGTGAAGTTGGAACCATTATAAGGACTCACCATTGAATATGAATCACCAACACAGATGACTCACCGATTCATATGACTCACCGACACAGACAAATCTCTATCACATATGACTCACCGATGCAGAAGACTCACTGATTCATATGACTCACCGATGCAGATGACTCATCGATGCATATGACTCACCAACGCATACGACCTACTGTCAGTCCAAGTGACCAACCATTTCATGGTGATATCAATTTAAGGACTCACCATCAATTGAAATGAGTCACCAATAGATCAACTCTCTCACCAACAGAAGGTGACACCAACAGAAGGAGACACCGACAGAAGGAGACACTAACAAAAGGAAGGACTCACCATTAAAAAAAGTTACTGATATAATGAGTCACCGATGTATGGAAATACTGACAGAATGAGATACTGATGGGTTGAGTCACCAACAGAATGAGACAGTGATAGAAGGAGATGCCAATAGATGAGTCACCGATAAATTGTTTAAATCTTCATTTATTAAGATTATTTCTAACGGTCATATTTGTGCCATTTAATGATACTGACATATTTTATAATATTTTGTAGGGATTTTAGCAGACGGTATGAGGTATGATAAACCTATGCACGTGGAAAGAACATGCTCTTTGTAGGCCCACAAAAATAAGAAGTATTTTTAAAATAGAGAAGACTTGCAGAGAATTGGAGAAGCGGTGCATGCCTGTGAGAGAGAGACATACTGAAGAACATCTGCAACTCTCATGCAAACATTTTAAACTCAAGAAAAAAAAGAAGAACACGCAAGGAAATCCCAGTTGAGATGAACATCAAATTGACAAACCACTTCATCATATCAAAGAAGGAGAAGAATATACCTGCAAACCATACTTGTACCTGAAATCCAGAATACGGAACTCTGTTTTGTGTCAAATTCCAGAAGAATATTAAGACTTTATCTCAACTACATATGAAGAGTTGAGATCTGCATCTCAAGACACATAGAGCCTTCTAAACCCTTTCTTATATTTGTTTGCTCTATTGTGTGAATTTTTACATACTTTTGAGCAGTGTGTGTATCTGTCTGTTAAGAACACACTCTCCTGTATCAAACTAAAGGATACAAGATATCATTTCAATCATACTTTTTTACACTTGCTACTCCCATAGATAAGTGTGGAAGAGATCCTTGTGTTACCTGGTAGTTTGTACCCATGAAGAACTGTGGTAGAGGTCTTGTGACCTGGACAACCTATGTCCTATTGTGAACCCCATTCCTGAGTGTGGATCAAACTATTTATTAATTTAAACTTCTTGGTGGTAGGTTATCACCAAGTGGAGATGATTAAGTCTCTACTTGATATTGAACCTCTTGTTTTATTTTCGATGTGTTTTTACCTTTTATGTTTACTCTGTTTTATCACATATTTCATAAAACTAAATTGAACTCTGATAGATATTCTTAACAAGTGTTTATAACATTATTGACTTATTAGGTTTGTTTCAATGTTTGTATTAATTATAAAATTGATACAACTAAGAACTAATCAATCTTTTGAGAAATTAATCAAACAGTCAAGCTCTTATAAATACACTACTGGCTAACTGGGCAATTGGTTTTTAAATATTGAGGGAACTTCAAATTATACCTTTTTAAAAAAAATTATAGATACTCAATTCACCCCCCCTCTTGAGTACTCTACTCTAACCAACATTTGGTATCAGTGGTTTTAAGAATTTTCAGTTTTCAAAGATTTTTTAAAAATTTTCAACTGTGATTTTAGTTGTATTTCAAAGATCTTAAATTTTATTTTAATACTAAATTTTTATCTCTTTAAAATCTTGTTCTGAACTTTTATTATGGATAATAGGCTGGAAGGTGTTGCTACCAACAGAACTCCATTATTCAATAGAACAAATTATGCATAATGGAAAATTATAATGAAAATGCACTTAGAAATTATGGGTTTTGAAATTTGGTATTTAATTGTAGATGAATATAATATTCCTATTATTGCTAGAACTAATTGAGATGATCCAACTAAGAATTATTATAACAATAATTGCAAATCCATGAATGCCTTATACTATTATTTAGGAGATGAGTAATTTAATATAATTTATTCATGTAAAATAGCCCATGAAATTTTGGATACTTTGTCTGTTTCACATGAAGTAACTTCTAGTGTTAAGAAAATGAGACTTAACACATATACTATTAAATATGAAAATTTTAAGATGAAGCATAATGAGCCTATTTTTGACATGTATCTTAGGTTTAATGAAATTGTGAACACTATGATCTCTCTAGGAAGAGATATTACTACCAAAGAACAAATTATGAGGATTCTCATATGCTTACCTGATATATGGAGAGGAACTTCTATCTTAATTAGAGAATCATGTGACATCAGCAAACTCCCTGTCAAAGAACTCGTTGGGAAACTGATGATGTATAAGGAAGAGCTGAAAGTCAACAAAGAAGAATAGGATAGACCTAAGAGAAAATTTGTATCCTTTAAGACTACTACCTCTAATAATAAAGAAAAGTAGAATGTGATAGCCTCTGTTGAAAGATCCATTAATGATGAATCAACATCAGATACTGATGAAGAGATGGCTTAGCTGGCCAAATGATTCAAGAAATTCTATAGGAAGAAGAAGTTCTCCAGGAAGCCAAATTATAAAGGAAGATGTGATAATAAGGGAAATTGGAAAAAGGACTGGAAAATAAATGAAAAATTAGAGGAGATTTTCTACTATGAATGTAAGAGGAGAGGACATGTAAAATATTACTATCCAAAATTAAAATTCAAAAAGAAGTATGAAAACAAAGAAAAGAAGTATAAGAAATCTATGAAGGCCACCTAGAGTGCCTCTGAGGATAGTTATAGTGAATCAGTATCATCTCATGATGAGAAAGATGACACGGAAAATATGTGTTTTATAACAAACACATTTGAGGTAAGCTTATATTATTTTGTACATAATTATTATTATTCTGAAAATGAAAGTGATTCTGAAAATATGACTAGTGAATAATTATTTGAATATTGTAACATGATGGAAGAGACATGAAATGAACTAAAAATGAATATAAATATTTAACGAAATGGCATGCTCTTACTATAACTATTAAGCCTGAACTTACTACTGAATAGGAAAAGAATTCTCAACTGCTCAAAGAAAACAATGAATTAAAATTTTATAATGACTAATTGAAGAGAGATCTGGAAAATTTTACCAATGGGAAAAATACCCTTACTCAAATTATTGGTAAACAGATAGCTCCTAAGTACAACTTTGGTATTGGATATCATCCTAGATAGAGAAACCTATCTAAAACACATTTTGTAACTAAATCTGAAAAATCTGTTTTTCTATCTAAAAATCAAAATTATGATGCTAGTTTGAGTTCTAGAAAATATTCTACAACCTCTAGTTTTTCAGGACCAAATAGATTCTATTTATCAAATATGTTACATAATGCTTATAGGAAACCCATAAGGAAAATGTGGGTACCTAAATAATTTATTACTAATGTCATTATACCCAAACAAGTCTGGGTACCAAAATCTATTTTTATTTGATTATTTTGTAGTAAACCTATCTGAAGATCTCCTGTAAAATATTATGGTACTTGGTAAGTGGATGTTTAATACATATGAAAAGAGACTATTCAATCTTTAAGAACTTAATCAACATTGATGGTGGATATGTCACCTTTGGGGACAATGATAAAGGAAAATTTATTGGATTAGGCCAGATTGGTAACTTTAACTCAGTTTTAATTTCTAAAGTACTATTTTTTTTATGGATTTAAATATAATTTTCTTATTATTTCACAATTGTGTGATGATGGATTTAATGTTAAATTTTAAAATGATTCTTGTAATGTTTTTAACTCTAAAAAAAATTAGTATTTTCTGCTTTTAGAAATGAAAATATTTATGTTGTTAACTTAGATTATTTAGTTTCTCAAAATTTTTCTTATTTAAGTGTATTTTACAAAGAGTCTTGGATTTTTCATAGAAGACTAGGACACTGTAATATACACTCTCTTAGTAAGATTACCAGAAAATTACTAGTCAAGGATCTACCCAAACTTGAGTTTCTAAATGAAAAAGTCTGTAATCCTTGTCAAAGGGGTAAACAGCACAAGATATCTTTCAAATTAAAGAAATAATTTTAAACTTATCAACCTTTAGAGTTGGTTCACATGGACTTGTTTGAACCCTCTCAAGTTTCTAGTTTAAATGGGAATCACTATGTTTATGTTCTTGTAGATGACTATTCTAGGTATGCTTGGACTTATTTCTTAAATCACTAAATTGAATCATGTACTTACTTCACCAAGTATGTTAAAAGAGTGGAAAACCTAAGTGTAATTAGAATAAAATCCTCAAGAAGTGATCATGGTTGTGAGTTTGAAAATCAAGACTTTGAATCTTTTTTCTCACATAATAGATATAGTCATAACTTCTCTGCACCTAGGATACCTCAACAAAATGGAGTTGTGGAAATAAGAAATAGAACCTTACAATATATAGCCCAAAAAATTCATAATGAATATGAATTTCCTATTTAATTTTGGGTTGAGGCTATGAATACATATTGGTACATAATTAATAGAGTCTTAATAAGACCTATTCTCAAGAAAACTCCTTATGAGTTGTGGAAAAATAGAAAACTCAAAGTTAGTTACTTCAAAGTTTTTGGTTGAAAAGTCTATATCCTTAATAAAAATGAAAATATTGATAAATTTGCATCCAAGAGTGATGAAGGAATATTCTTGGGTTACTCAACCTCTAGTAAATCCTATAGAGTCTTTAGCAAAAGAAAAAAAATGTGTGGAAGAATCTATACATGTCAAATTTGATAAAATAGATACACATGAACCTAAGACCTCCCTACACAACCTTGAAGATGATATGTGAAACCGGGACATAAATGCAAAATCATCTAATCCTCTTGTTAAGAAATCTGTTAAATCAAACAGTTCTGGAAATTCTTCAGAATCTAAACATGATAAACCCGAATCGGTAGATGAACCTGAAATTACTAGCCCCTCCTTTTCCAGACCAACTAGAACCCTCAAGAATCATCCTTTAGATGTTGTTGTTGGAGACTTAGATAAAGGTACACAAACTAGAGATTATCTTAGAAATCAAGTTGAACATCAAGATTTCTTGTCGCAGCTTGAACCGAAAAACATCAATGATGCAATTAAAGATAAATTTTGGGTGATGGTTTTGTAAGAAGAACTTAATAAAATTGAAAGAAATAAAGTTTGGAAACTTGTGGATAAACCCAAAGACACCTTGACCATAGGAACTAAGTGGGTTTTTAGGAACAAAGTAGATGAAGCAGGTAACATAGTTTGAAACAAAGCTATATTGTTTGCACAAGGTTATAGTCAAGAAGAAGGAATTGACTATGAAGAAACCTTTGCACTAGTAGTTATACTTGAATCCATCATAATATTGTTTTCTTATGTTGCCCATATTAATTTTAAACTTTAACAAATGGATGTTAAAAGTGCATTCCTAAATGGATATATAGTTGAGGATGTTTTTGTTGAAAAACCCCCTGGTTTTACAAACCCTCATTTTCAAAATCATGTTTTCAAATTAACAAAAGCTTTATATGGTTTAAAACAAGATCCAAGAGCTTGGTATGATAGACTAAGTACTTTTCTCATTACAAAAGGTTTTACAAAAGGAATTTCTGATCCTACTCTATTTATAAAAATAATTTCCAAAGATGTTTTAGTAGTTAAAATTTATGTAGATGATATTATTTTTGGATCCTAAAGAAATTATTTATGTATTTATTTTTCTAAAATGATGTAGAGTGAATTTGAAATGAGTTTGATGGGTGAACTCAAATTCTTTCTTGGATTTCAGATTTTTCAAAATAAATAATGTATCATTCTAAATCAAAGTAAATACACAAAATATATTTTAAATATATTCGGATTTGATATCATTAAAAGTAGTGACACTCCAATGAGTACAAATTGTAAGTTGGATCTTGATGAAGATGGTAAATATGTTGATCAAACCACTTAAAAAGGAATGATTAGAATTTTTCTCTACTTGACTGCTAGTAGGCCAGATATAATGTTTAGTGTGTGTATGTGTGCCCATTTTCAAGCTAATCCCAAATAATCTCACTTAAATATTGTTAAAATAATTTTCAAATACCTCAAACATACTATAAATTTAGGTTTGTTTTACCCTAAAGGATAGTAATTTGATATAGTGATTTATTCTGATGCAGATTTTTGTGAATGCAAGTTAGATAGAAAGAGCACCACTTTTTGGTAAAGTATTTGGTTTCATGGTGTAGTAAGAAACAAAATTATATTGAATTATATACTACCAAAGATTAATACATAGTTGCTGGTAGCTGTTGTGCTCGGATTTTGTGGATGAAACACACTCTACTAGACTGTGGATATCAATTTAGACATATACCTATAAATTGTGACAATAAAAGTGCTATTAACATTTTTAAGAACCCGGTTTCTCATTCTATAACAAAAAAATATTGATGTAAGACATCACTTTTTGAGATATAATTATCAAAAGGGTGATATCACTTTAGAATTTATTGGCACTAGATATCATCTTGATTACATATTCACTAAGTCGTTGAACTCTGAAATAATGAATTACATCAGACATGAGATAGGAATGATCAATTAGTAAGACCTTATGTTGCTATTACTTTGATCTATTTATGTGAATTTTTCATGCCGACACCATTATCACACCGACACTGTTGTCATTCCGACATTGTTGTCATGCCGACATCGTTGTCACACCGACACTGTTGTCATGCCGACACCGTTGTCATGCCTACATCGTTGTCATACTAACACCATTGTCATGTCGACACTAATGCCTTGTCATGATTACACCATTAGTATTATGAAAAATCTGTCATGCTGACACTGATGACTCATTGTTTCTATACATTTTATGTTTTTATCCAAATGAAATTGTTTCATTAATTTTATTGAACCCGGTTCATGTTTTCACGATTGTGTAATTTCAAAATCCCTAAATGATATAAATTTGAATAAATCCAATCTACTTATTTACTGATACACTCTCTTAGGTGATTCTCTCTCTCTTTACCCCCAACCTTTAATCTTATGACCTCCATACTAAACTGATTGGAATAGCACATGTGAAGAAAGCACTTGAAGATTGTGAGTCTCGTGCTTCTAAGAAATTGAAAGGTGAATCAAGAAAATCCTTAACTCCTATAAATATAGGTCTATAAAAATGTTTTGTAACCTCAGAGAAAGAAGTGCAAGCTGAATGGATCATAGAGAGAAAGTCATTATTGTTAAAGGTGCTTCAAGATCAAGGATGGATTTATTGGTTCGCAAACAATGACAGAGTCTTCTACCTGAAGCTGGTGCATGAATTTTACAAGAATATGGAACTTCTGTTGGAAGGAATTGATGTCACCTGGGTTAAGTCGATAGTAAAAGGGAAGAGAATATATTTCTCTTCAAGAAATTGGGATGAGTTTCTTAAGGTTCCTCATAAAGTAATATTTGATTATTATCAAGGTACTTCTCCACCCGAAAGTGAATTATTTTCCTATGAGACAGCTCTAAAAGAGATAACTAGAAATGAGGAACATAGGAGAACCATTGAATTAGAGATAAATGGTGAGTGTATAATTTTATTTAAGTTTATTCAGCACCATATTTTTTCCAGGAAAAGGGACTTTGCTTCTCTCAAGTATCAGGATGTATTCTTGGTGTATTTTCTACAGAAATGAGTTAAATGGAATCTATGCAGATATCTGATGGTGCACATAAATGAGATGATAAAACCTGGTTGTAATTCAAATTCCCTATTCTACTCCAAAATTATTTTAGTAATTCTAAGGGATAAAGGATGTGTAAGTGAGGCTGGTGATGTTGTAGTAACTAAATGTAGTAGAATCTTCTTAAGTTATGACATTTGTAAGAGAATGAAAATTAACTAGAACCCATGGAGGAAGGAATGGGTTAGTGATGAAGATAGACTATATGAAAAGTTCAACCCTATAGATCATCTAGTTAGACCAAGGAATCTAGTGGATCCTTGCCTCAGTCCAGATAATCAAGTAATATATTCTTCATATGAGGATGAAGAGCCTACTACTCCTGTCAGAGATGTAAGATCACCAATTGATGATATAAGTGACCCAGACACAGCTGGACCAATAAAAAGAGTTTTCATTGGACCTCTAAGTCCACCTTTGTACTTACCTTCTCATAAACCTATTCTCTAATATACTGTAAGTGAAGAAACAGAAGTGAAGGGAAGTGTAGAATATGTCAGTGAATCTAGTGAATAAGAATATGAAGAAGAGGAAGCCGGTAGTGGTGAAATTGGTTCAAAATCAAGTAGGGAAGAAGAATATGAGAAAGTTAATGATAAAATTGGTGATGAAAAGGATGAAGATGGTGATAATGAAGAAAGTAGTGAAAGTGGCAGTGATAGTGATTCTGATCATCCTGATGGGAATCCAGATGTTGTTAGTATAGAGATTGTTATAGCTAATGCTAGTGTATCTATTGAGGGTTCAGTTCAAGAAGAAAATGTTGATCCATCATAGATTATTACTCAAGCTGTATATACTAGAAAAAGAACTCTACATAAGGAGAAGCAACCTAGAAAATAATCATTAAGTGAGGGGGAGAAAACATCCAAGAAGACTGAAACTTAGGGGGAGCCTCAAGAAAGAATAGCTCAAGCTAATGAAAAGCATCAAATTGGAAGAGTAAGTCTAGATACTCTTAATCCTCTAGATTCTGATATAATGGATGAATGGGTGAGGAATCCTATATATGTGGAACTGGGATTAGATTATGAAGATTCATATGATGAAGTCTTTTCACTTACTGTAAGGGAACCAGTGGCTGAGACCTCTTCTAGTGACTATGACACTAAGTCTGATTTTGAAAACTTCAAGTAAGACATATGTTCATCAGTAAGACACTCAGTGAAATCTCAGATGAGATATGAGATTGATGAATCCACGAGAGAGAACACTAATATGAATAATAATTTGAAAGATATATGGTCTATGGTTTAAGGTATAAATAAAGCCAAAACTTATAGTTCTATTCCTTCCTCAACAAGTGTATCTCAATCTGATTCTGCTTCAGTTTCCAAGATGGTAATAAAGGAAATTCAACCAAATTTTATTACCACTACTGAAACAATTGTGGTAAACAACACTAAGCTTGGGAATAATATGAAGAAGTTAATCACTGGCATCAATTCTTTAACCACTAAGTACAGAAATACAATGGAAGGTGTCATGAAAGGACTTGAGAACCTTGTTTCTCATTCTAAAGTGCTTGATTTTTTCAAACTGAGAAAAGAAGTTAAGGAACTTTCCTTCTATTATCTTGCTTCAAGCTCTACTCCACCTGTTTAGCCTTCATAATTTGTGGATCTTGCTACTGTCGGTTCAGTTTTGAAATAAGTGTTGCAAACCTTAATTTCTAGTATTTCCAAGGTTGAGGAAAATTCAGATGAGTTACATGACCATGTGAATTATTATACAAGGAGTGCTTCACAGACTCGGGAAGAGCTGACTAATAGGATTAATGAGTTTTTCTCTAAATTCATTACAAAGTATCAAATGAAAAATATGTTTAAGTATCGGGCCTCCAATATTAATCTTCCTCCAGTGAAAAAGGTTTTTAAGGACCATATTCAGAAGTTGAGAGAATTCACTCCCTTGTTATACATGTTCATAGAAAACAAAGATGATTTTGAAAAGGCAGTGAAATATGGTGGTGAAATAATTGAAGATTTTATCAAGCTGTTAAAACCATATCTCTATGTCCAAAGTGAAGCCATTGTGGTGACTCCTACTGCACCACTTGGCCCTGATAGTTTAGTGCCTTCTCAAGCTCATATGTCAGTTTCTCAAGATTTATCTCAGATCAGACCCATCATTATAAAGCCTGTTCAGCCTCAGCTTGTTTCTTATAAAAGACTTTCCCTAGCTTCTACAGTTCCTGAAGGAGTGCCTTTGCCTCCTCTAAAAATCCATTCAAACCCTCCTACTTCTCAGCCTAACCCTTCTTCTGGACCATCCCTTGATCCTTTTAATAAGGGGAAGGAACCCCCTAAACCTAACAAGTAGTGTGGAGTAATTATTTTTGATATGGAATAGTGCTTGTACTTTTGGTATTTTAGTATAATTTTCTTATGAATGAAATTTCATTGTTTCTTCTTTTCTATTTTTAGTTTTTTTACCTTCCACTTTTTGCAAATCCCAAAAGGGGGAGAACATTACTAAGGCATTATAAATGACATAATTATTTTTGGTGATCCTATTCTTCTTTAATCATTCTCTATTGGTGCTTAATAATTTCATGATTTGTGGTCATAAAAAAAGGAGAGATTGTTGGCCCATAGATATTGTTGACCACTATCTCTGACTATAATGGTTTTAATTATCCCAAATCATGTCATATATTAACATATATCTTACCTCATGGAAGATCCTAAATTATGTCAAAGAATTATCTTGAATATCATATCATTTCAATCATATAACTATTTATGTGTGTTCAATTCTAAACAAGATTATAACTGATTATCTATGTATGTTTAGGGGTATTAACACTCTATGACTTTTCTAAACTCTGATACAGACATAACATCTAAAATTATATAAGTATTAGTCACTGACACCGACAGACATATGACTCCTTATCAGACAATTCAAATAGGCATATGTTCTAATTATGTGAAGCTGACACTGTTAGAAGGACTCACTGTTGCATATAACTCACCAAAAAAAATGACTCGCTCATGTATATGACTCACCGATGCAGACGACTCACTGTTGCATATGACTCACCAATGCAGATGACTCACTGATGCATATGAATCACTGACACTGATGACTCACTGATGCATATGACTCACCAATGTAGACAACCTACCATTAGTCCAAGTGACCTACCATTGCATGGTGCTACCGACGTAAAGACTCACCGTCAGTTGAAATGAGTCACCAATAGATCAATTGTCTCACTCACAGAAGGAGACACCGATAGAAAGAGACACTGATAGAAGGAGACGCCGACAGAAGGAAGGACTATCCATTGAAACAAGTTACCAATGTAATGAGTCACCGACATATGGAAAGACCGATAGAATGAAATATCGATGGGTTGAGTCACCAACAGAAGGAGACACCGACAGAACGAGACACCAACAGATGAGTCGCCAATAGACTTTTTAAATCTACATTTATTAATATTATTTCTAACAGTCATATTTGTGTTATTTAATGATACTGTCATATTTTATCATATTTTTTAGGACTTTTAGCAGATAGAACAAGGTATGATGAACCTATGCATGTGGAAAGAACATTCTCTTTGTCGGCCCTCAAAAATAAGAAGTATTTTTAAAAGAGATAATACATACAGAGAACTGGAGAAGCGGTTAATGCTTGCAAGAGAGAGAAATACTAACAAACATATGTAACTCTCATGCAGCCACTGTAAACTCAAGAACAAAAATAAGAACACACAAGGCAATCCCAACTGAGATGAACATTGAATTGAAAAACTACATCATCATATCAAAGAAGGATAAGAATATACCAGCAGAACCATACTTGTACCTAGAAGCTAGAATACAGCACTCTGTTTTTGTGTCAACTTTTAGAAAAAGACTTAGACTTCATATCATCTACATCTGAAGAGTCAAGAGATTCATCTCAAGACACATCGAGCCTTATAAATCCTTTCTCATATTTTTTTGCTCTGTTGTGTGCATTTTTACATACTTTTGAGTAGTGTGTATCTTTCTATTAAGAACACACTGTCTCCTATATCAAACTGAATGATACCAAACATCCTTCTAATCATACTTTATTACAATTATTACTCCCATGGATAAGTGTGGAATAGGTCCTTGGAAGACCTGGTAGTTTGTATCCATGAAGAACTATGGTAGAGGTCTTGTGACCTGGATAGCATGTGTTCTATTGTAAACCCCGATCAAAAATGTGGATCAAACTATTTATTAATTTAAATTTCTTGGTGGTAGGTGATCATCAAGTGGATAGGATTAAGTCTCTACTTTATATTGAACCTAATTTTTATTTCTACCATGTTTTTCCCTTTTAGTTTTACTCTATTTTATCACATATTTCATAAAACTAAATTGAAATCTGATAGTTAGTCTTAGCAAGTGTTTATAAAAGTATTGACTTATTAGGTTAGTTTCAAAGGTTTTCTTAATTATAAAATTAATAAAACCAATAACTAATCAATATTTTGAGAAATTAATCAAATGGTCAAGATCTTATAAATTCACTAATGGCTAACTAGGTAATTGATTTTTAAATATTGGGGGAACTTCAAATTATACCTTTTTAATAGAAATTTTTATAGATACTCAATTCACCCCCCTCTTGAGTACTCTACTCTGACCAATAGTCTTAAATAGGGGATAAACTCTAGGTTGAGTGTATTTTGAAACTGTGTGAAAATTGAAACTTGGGAAGTGAGGACACACACCATACCTTGAACTGCACTCGAAACCAGTGCAATCTCCTACTACTTGGAACTCATTATTTCTCTTTTCTACTTGTTTACCAAAATTGGGGATTTCTCTAACACCATAGAATAATATAAAACCTCTGGCACACAAATCAAAGGAACCCATCCACCACACCTCAACATTATCCATTTTTGGCAGTATTTCCTCACTCTCACGGTTTTGGATCACATCACAAGAACACGTCTTGGTGGGGGAATTTTACCTATTCCTTGAATGTCCAAATTCTTTCCAAAAATTACTAACATCAGGCTCTACTAATTACATGTGTCTCCTTATAAAATAAATTGAATCAAGGAGTCAAAATAGTGGATTGTACCTATGTCAAATTATAATAAAAAATGTGTATATGGGACACAAAGTGTACCTTGAAACACTTCGAGAGCCTCCAGGTAATGAACCTACATCACCCAACACATTCCAAGATTTAAACCATCAGCTTCTTGATCCTTGATTAGTCCACCTAGGGGGTTGATGGTATCATTATAGTAATGTTCATGACACATCCTATATCTAATCTAGTTCCTCCATCATGTCTGTCACCCTGTGGACATCCTAGATCCAGTCACTACCTCTACCTAGGTAGTTCATTGATCGTCTCTTTAACTACAACATAATGGGATGGACAATCCCGCATGAGATGTCATCTCCCATTATAATCATATAAATTTTTCATCCATGTAGAACTAATTTTCCCTTGATATCTATGATAAGAAATCATGTTTCATGAATTAAATTGTATACATTCTATTGGTAGGTAATAGTAACCTAGAATTCTAGGTGATCTCTGCCTTAGAATCTCACAATATGAACTCGAATCATGTGCATCATCATCCATAACCAAAATATATGTTCAAGACTCATTCTGGTATGATTCAACCACCTAGACCACTAGATTTGGGTCTAAGAACTAATTAATTGGAGAATGTTCTGCCTTCTGACCATCCTAAAGAAAGACAACCACGTGAATTAACCACTTCATGGAGGACTCATCGCTCATCTGGTCAAAGTCTTGACTATTGTAAGAACATGGTTCTTATATTTGAGGTATGGGATTCTTCTTTTCTCTTTTCCTTAAGTGTTTTTGAGAAAATATGGGAAATGGGGGAAAATAATAAATTTTGGAACTACACGCCGTGTACTTTTCCACAGGCCGTGTACTTTTGGCTGTGTGGGATGAGTACACGGGGCGTGTAGCCATGTCAGTGAAGAAGGGTGTAGGAACCGACCACACACCGTGTAGTGGTCCTTTACACACCGTGTAGTCAGTCGGCAGGCCAAAATAGTAAGGTGGTGGAGCAGCCGATAGCTGGGCGACAGTACACACCGTGTAGTCGGGAGTACATGTCGTGTAATCATGTCGACGGATGAACAGTGTGGTGGTGCCTCCATAGGAACAGTTAAATGAAGGAAGTACATGTTGTGTACTCGGAAGTACACGTCGTGTAATTTGTTTTTTTTCGCTTAAATCTACAGTATCCTCCCCTATTTATAGGGAAGGTTTGGAACCGGAGGAAGGAGCTAGGGAGGAAGGCCGGATCTTTGTGGATCAACCGATCGAGATTCGGGAATCCGATTCCGCTTCAGAAGATCTCGTTGGAACCGCACGGGTAAGCCCTCTCTTCTCCTGGCGCGGTTCTTACCAATTCTTCCCCTAACAGAAGTTATTTATGTTTGAGTGGGTTTTCTTCTTTGTCATATCTACGCCATTCTTGGGTGTTTCTGGAATCAACGTTCGGGTATATCGCTCGTTGGCGTATAAGGTAGGTGGCTTGGTGTTTGTTTTTCCAACTGTCATGTATTTTTTACGTTTTTATGCCATGAGCCCATGTTGGGGTGTCGTGTGGCTGAGGCCATTGCTATATTAAATACCTAGAATTGAATATGTGATTTAATTGTGATATTAAAATGCTGGTTGGGATTGTTTCTTGGATCTGGAACCACCCCGGGGGTGTGTTCCACTGTTTAGCCATTTGGCCAGGATACCCGAGGGTATGCCTTTAAAGTAGTAATTTTAGAATTGCCTTAAGAGGAATTTCTGGTTTACTGCTTGTTTGCCTATTGGGCATGGCCCAGTTACCTGCTTTGCTTGAGGGCGTTGTTGTGATTAGCCTGAGGGCGTGACTGTATTAGCCTGAGGGTAACATACTATTTCGCATGTGGGAAACCTTTAGTGCCTGAGGGATTGAATTTTGTGCCTGAGGGCGACACTTTGTATGCCTGAGGTCAATTTCTATTACGCCTGAGGGATATACATGCGGGTTGGATTCTGATTACCTGAGGGTAAGGTTTTGTTTGTCTGAGTACGTTGACTGTTTACTTAGAAATGCACTGTGGTGATTTCTTATATTAAATGGATTAAATGAATATTAAAATGGAAATATAACTGGTTAATTTGGTTACTTTTTAGTACTGCTTACTTTATTGCATTTTACTACTGCACATTGTTGTTACATGCTTACACGCAGTTGGGCACAGGCCTTTGGTGGGTGCCTATTGAGACATATTTCTCACACCTTGTTTGGGTCATTCTTTTCGGCCCAAACAGATTACGTTTCTGCAGGTGTGGATAGGGGAAAGAGTCCCTATACAGGTACTTGAATGTTGTTGTGGAGTAGGAGGGCATGGGACCGAGCCTAGGCTCGTGATGCCGCTACCAGATGTTTTTCTTTGTTCCATTATACTCTGTATTTTATTGTACTGTACTGATGTATAACATGTTCTGGCTATTTTCATAGAATAGAGACATGTTGCATCATATCTATATATATCTGGTTGGTTATCTTTTATTGCACTTGTTTAATTTAAATGTGAATGGTTTACTGCTTCCGCTGTTTTTTTATGTTTTATTTCAATTCTGATGCGCTACACTTTGACAAATGAAGGCATAGTTTCCCCACTATCAGACCCGGGCCCTCGCTACCAGTCAGCAGCCTCTGGCGTTTGGGGAAATGCGCTTGAGGTCACGTGGCGAACCAGGTTCGGGGCACCCGTTGAGTGGCACCCAGGTCCAGGACGTTACAAAGTGGTATCAGAGGGGTTCTTTTCTTTGAATTGCTATTTGGAGTCGTAGTCATGGATAGGACGAACGATAGTTGGTAATAAGCTATGCCCGAGCATAGCTAACCCGTGTACAGGGAAAATCCAATTTACCTCGTGTTGCAATTTTACTGATTTTGAAAATTTTACAGTTGACTTGTTTTCACCGTTGGGTGACGCACTTGGATTATGCTGTTATATTTTATCTATGGGTTATATTTAGATGAAACCCAGTGAGATGAGGGTATGTCATCTCATGCATCATATAGGCACATGATAGAAATCACATGTCATGCATAGTTTCCATGCCATGTAGGTGCATTAGAAATTTAATGTTGTTGTGATAGTTGTTGTGCTAGAAAAGCATGTTCTTGTGATAGCTTCTTGATAAATACCTGCTATGTGATAGGGTATTTTCTTGTGTGATCCTGTTTATAGAATGGACGCCAAACTTTGGTTTTTGGGGAGTATGGGCCCCCATTGACAGGAATTTGGTGGACCATTAGTTGTTTATTTTGTTATAACACATATAAGATGTCAAACTTTGATTCATGGGGAGTATGGGCCCCCACAGGTTGGAATTTTACACTTAGGTAATGGTTTCGGTATTTTATGGGTTCTGGAGAAGTTTCTGAGGCATACTGTCCGGAAACCCAGTATACACGCCGTGTAGTATCTTATACATGCCGTGTATGTTCTTCTGTTTGGGAAGAAAAATAAAATTTTTGAGTACACGCCGTGTATCCTGAATACACGTCGTGTAGTCTCTTCCTGTGTCAAAAATCGTGTGGCGGTGACACGGGGAAGGGAAGATCTTGGGTAAAACACTCTGTGTGCCGAATGTACACGCCGTGTAGTGTTGACCCGGAGTCCGGCCGTGTAACTAACAACACGGGTCGGTGAACTCTTTGACAGAACACGTCATGTTAATGATGAACACGCCGTGTAGTGTGACCTGGGGACTTAGCCGTGTAACTAACAACACGGGCCGGTGTCACCTCTCCTTGAACACGCCATGTACCTGTGGGACATGCCATGTAGTCTTGTCCGAGGACAGACCGTGTGGTGTTAGCCGTGTGGCTGAGAAACGGGGTGAAGTACACGCCGTGTACGGGTGTAACACGCTGTGTAGTGTCAAGCCGAGTAGTCAGCCATGTCACAGACGACACGGGCAGTTGGAAAATAACACCATACACGCCGTGTAGATATTATACACGCCGTGTAGTTTTTGTTCAACGGACGACGTGTGGCTTAGCTGTGTAGAAGGACCCAGGCAGGGGAAGATAAGTCAAGTACACGCCGTGTAGTCAGTATACACGTTGTGTAGTCTTGTTTTTCAAATTTTGAAATGCCTTCTTCCTCTTGTTCCCTTTGTGGTTCATTTTCTTTCAGTATTGATAAATCTTGAATCTAAGGCGTGTTTTTTACCTTGTAGTGTCATGCCGCCTAGACGTCCACGAGTTGTTCTCCAAGAGAGAAGCGATGACTATACTCTAGAGATGGTAGGCCATGGGCTACCAGTTGATCCTACAGCAGAGCCAGATGTGGTGCCAGCCGTTATACCGGACACAGGCGCAAAGGCGGAGTTCCGTGAAGGCTTCATGTGGTTCATGCAGACCTTTCAGGGAGCACCGCCGGCTGCCACATCTATGGCCGAGCTGACACGTATCTTCCAATAGAAACATCCTCCTACGTTCTCAGAGGATGGTGGACCACAGGCTGCGGAGTCTTGGATGGGGTCGATGCAGACTATTTTTGAGCATCTTGATATGCCTTCAGGGCAGAGTTTCAAGCTCGTGACTTACATGTTGCACGATTCCACCAAGAGGTTATGGGATTTTATCACCCAGTCAGAGCATCACAGGGACATGACGTGGGAAGATTTCCAGGCAGTCTTCTATGACTTCTTTTTCATAGAGACACTGAGGAAAGATAGAGCTCGAGAGTACATGAATCTACAGAATGTCACTATGTCAGTGATAGACTATTCTGCTCGTTTCACCGAGCTTCAGATTTTTGCACCCGTGATGGTGGGTGATGAGATGTTGAGAGCCAGACGTTTTGAGGATGGCCTTTGATATGACATCTGAACACTGGTGAATGTTTTCAGGTTGCATTCAGTAAACTCTATTGTGAACCAGGCGCTGATTACAGAGTGGAACCTGCGGGAATCTAGTGGTGTGGGCCAGGACGGTTCAGCACCAGTTACTGGTACTATTTCTACTGGAAAGAGGAAGAGACAGATGGACTTCTCTCAGGGTGGCAGTACCAGCCAGGCAGCTTCTTCAGGTGGCCCGATCAGGTACTACCAGTGTGGTATAGAGGGGCATAAGAGGCCGTAGTGTCCACGAGACCCAGTGGAGTGTTGAGCTTGCAGAAATATGGGTCATATGCAGCGTTTTTGCAGGGCGTTTCCACCTATGGCTAGTGAGAGGGGTTCTGTGCAGACTCCGCATGCGAGAGCAGGACCAGTGGCTTCTTACCAGTTAGGGAACTGGAATACATCAGGGCGTGTAGGAAAAGATGGTGGTCATGGCCGTAGTAGCCAGACAACAGGATCTTAGAGGCAGCAGGGCGGGACAGCTCAGGGTATCCAGGCTGTGTCGCAGGGTCGTGGCACTGGGCAGGTATATGTAGTGAAACAGACCCAGCAGGAGCAGGATCTCGGACTTTCCACAGTCATAGGTACTATTCTAGTAGCTTTTGTCTTATTTTCAGTACTTTTAGATACGGGTTCTACACATAGTTTCATATATATACCCGTTGTGGAGAGCCTTGCGCTCAGTGTTTCTTCTTCTGATATCATAACGCTAGACACTCCTTTGGGAACTAGAACGGCTGGTGTGCGTCAGTGCAAGGAGTGACCCCTTGAGGTTGGTGGGTGTCTCTTTCTTTGGGACCTCTATGTCTTGGAGATGACGAGCTATGATGTCATTCTCGGGATGGACTGGTTGGTTCCCTTTCAATCCTTTGTGGATTTCTATTGTCGCAGGGTGCGTTTCACGTCACCAGAGGGCGGAGAGTTTCTATACAATGGCGAATGGGATGTTCAGACGAGTCGAGCTGGACCAGAGCATCATGGGCGAGGTGGAGTCACAGCCCAGATTGCGAGCTTATATCTGGATGATCAGGGCACTTATCAGATAGATTTCCCTCTAGTGTTTGATCGTTTCAGGGATTTCTTTCTGGATGACTTTTCAGGTCTACCTCTAGTGTGATAGGTGGATTTCTCTATCGATCTAGTACTAGGAGCAGCACCGATGTCCATTCCTCCTTATAGGATGGCTACACCTGAGCTACAGGAGCTCAAGAGGAAGTTAGAGGAGTTACAAGCGAAGGGTTTTATCTGACCCAGTACTTCTCCATGGGGTTCTCCAGTCCTTTTTGTGAAGAAGTCGGACGGTACCCTTAGACTTTGCATGGATTATCAGAAGATGAACCAGTTGACGCTTAAGAACTGATATCCCTTGCCAAGGATTTATGATCTGTTTGATCAGCTTCGTGGAGAATGAGTGTTCTCGAAGATTGACTTGAGATCAGGATATCATTAGCTGCGTGTGAGACCATCGGATATACCACTTACAGCTTTTCAGAGCAGATATGGTCTATACGAGTATTTGGTTATGCTGTTCGGACTCACGAACGCGCCAGCAGTTTTCGTGGCTCTAATGAATCGTGTGTTCCATCCATATCTTGATTCTTTTGTGGTAGTATTCATGGACGAAATCTTGGTATACTCTCACACTCTACATGACCATGCCACCCATCTTGAGATCATATTGAGTACACTGATAGAGCATCGTCTATATGCTAAGCTCTCGAAGTTCCACTTTTGGATGGACCAGATTCACTTCCTGGGTCACATTATCTCAGAGGCAGGAGTCGCAGTGGACCCAGAGAAGGTGAGAGCAGTAGTTTCCTGGGAGAAGCCTAAGAACATGTTTGAGATACAAAGTTTCTTGGGGATGGCTGGTTACTACAGACGTTTCATACAGGACTTCTCCCGCTTATAAGCGCCGTTGATGGGTCTGACTAAGAAGGGTGTGAAGTTTGTTTGATCAGAAGCTTGCGAGGCAGCTTTTCAGGTCCTGAAAGGAAGGTTGACATCAGCACCAATCCTGATACTCCCAGAGTAGGGGAAGATCTATACAGTTTACTATGATGCATCAGAGATTGGGATGGGAGCAGTGTTGATGCAAGGCGACTGAGTTGTTGCATACGGGTCTCAGCAATTGAGGCCACATGAGAGTAATTACCCGATGCATGATCTCGAGTTGGCTGCAGTTGTGCATGTGTTGCGCTGTTGGAGACATTATCTATTGGGAGAGCATTTTGTGGTTTTCACCAACCACAAAAGCCTCAAGTATATCTTTACCCAGCGTGACTTGAATTTGAGGCAGAGAAGGTGGGTTGAGTACCTACAGTCCTTCGATTTTGAGCTTGCCTACACACCTGGTAAGGGCAATGCAGTAGCTGATGCACTGAGCAGGAAGACTCAGATACAGGCAGTGCAGGAGGCCAGTGGTGAGTGGGAGCTTATGGCTTTGTTCTCTGAGATGCATCTGGAGGTGCATGACAGTCAGGGGAAAACTTATCTTTCAACTTTAGCTGTGACATATACCCTCCTGGAAAGAGTGAGGATGAGGCAATTATCAGATCCAGAAGGCCTAGTTCTACGGGATTTGGTGGGAAGTGAGGACCCTCCTCCTGGTTGGACAGTAGGCGATGATGAGATCCTGCATTTCCATGGACGAGTATGGGTTCCAGGGGATACACATGAGGAGATGATGTGGGAGTTTCATGCTTCTGCTTGGGCAGTTCATCCCGGGGTTACCAAGATGTACCATGACTTGAGGCGTCAGTACTGGTGGCCGAGTATGAAGAGAGAGATAGCTTGTTTTGTTACGAGGTGTTCCACCTGTCAGTAGGTGAAGGCGGAGCATCAGAGACCAGATGGACTGTTATAGTATTTACCTATTCCTGAGTGGAAATGGGATGATGTCGTGATGGACTTCGTGAAAGGGTTGCCGAGGTCACCTCGTGGGAATGACGTTGTGTGGGTTGTTGTGGACAGACTCATGAAGGTATCTCACTTCTTACCAATCAAGGAGACCTTTGGTGTTGATGAGCTCGGAAGGATATATATCTGAGAGATCGTACGTCTTCATGGGGTCCATCGTTCTATTATTTTAGATAGGGATGTCTGCTTTACATCTTGTTTCTAGAAAAGTTTTCAGAGGGATCTGGGTACACAAGTGCATCTGAGCACAGCATACCACCCTCAGACCGATGGCCAGTCAGAGCGTATGATACAGGTGTTATAGGACATGTTGCGTGCATGCGTCCTAAACTTTGGGGGCTCTTTGGAGAAGCATATACCCCTAGTCGAGTTTTCCTATAACAATAGTTTTCAAGCGACTATCAAGATGGCACCATACGAGGCTTTATATGGTAGGCCATTTCGTTCACCTTTGTGCTAGTTAGAGGCGGGTGAGGCAGATTTAATGGGATCACAACTCGTGTAGGAGACTTCTGAGTGGGTCCAGTTAATTCAGAAGTGGATGGCTACCACGCAGTCTCGTCAGAAGTCTTATGTTGATTGCCACAGACGACCTTTGGAGTTCGTGGTCGGGGATCAGGTTTTCTTGCATGTTTTGCCGAGGCTGGGACACAAGAGGATCAGGAGATAGGGTAATATTTCACCGAGGTATGTGGGGCCATTTGAGATTCTGGAGAGAGTCGTGTTGGTTTCCTATCGGTTGCGGTTACCACAGCGGTACTGATACCTGCACGACGTCTTCCAGGTGTCTCAGGTGCGTCGCTATCATTCAGACCCGTCTCACGTCTTTCAACCTGAGGAGGTTGAGCTGGAAGCAGATGCGTCCTTTGAGGAGCATCCGATCCGTATCGTTGACAGGAGCATGGAGGTTCTCCGAGGCCGGTTAGTTCCTCTCGTACGGGTGCTATGGCAGCATGACCGAGTGTAGGACGAAACTTGGGAGCGGGAAACTGATGTACGTGCTCAGTGGCCAGAGTTGTTCTGAGCTATATCTTCACCACCCTTGTAAGGTAAATTCAGGGATGAATTTATATAAGGGGGGAAGTTTATAAGAACCCGGTTCTTATATTTGAGGTATGGGCTTCTTCTTTTCTCTTTTCCTTAAGTGTTTTTGAGAAAATATAGAAAATGGGGAAAAATCCTAAATTTTGGAACTACACGTCATGTAATTTTCCACACGCCGTGTACTTTTGGCCATGTGGGATGAGTACACGGGGAGTGTAGCCATGTCGGCAACGAAGGGTGTAGGAACTGACTACACGCCGTGTAGTGGTCCTTTACACGCTGTGTAGTCTGTCAGCAGGCCAAAACAGTAAGGCGGTGGAGCAGCCGACAGCTGGGCGACAGTACACACCGTGTAGTCGGGAAAACATGTCGTGTACTCATGTCAATGGATGAACAGTGTGGCGGTGCCACCAGAGGAACAGTTAAATGAAGGAAGTACACACCGTGTACTCGGAAGTACACACCGTGTACTCGGAAGTACACACCGTGTACTCGGAAGTACACACCGTGTACTTTTTTTTCACTTAAATCGGAAGTAGCCTCCCCTGTTCACAGGGAAGGTTTAGAACCAGAGGAAGGAGCTTGGGATTAAGGCTGGATCTTCATGGATCAACCGATCGAGCGTCGGGAATCCGATTTCGCTTCAGACGATCTCGTTGGAACCGCACAGGTAAGTCCTCTCTTATCCTAGTGTGGTTCTTACCAATTCTTCCCCTAACGGAATTTATTTATGTTTGAGCGGGTTTTCTTCTTCGTCAGATCTACGTCATTCTTGGGCGTTTCTGGAATCAATGTTTGGGTATATCGCTTGTTGGCATATAAGGTAGGTGGCTTGGTGATTGTTTTTCCAACTGTCATGTATTTTGTGCGTTTTTGTGCCACGATCCCATGTTGGGGTGTCAGGTGGATGAGGCCATTTCTATATTAAATACCTAGAATTTAATAGGTGATTTAATTGTGATATTAAAATGCTGGTTGGGGTCATTGCTTGGATCCGGAACCACCCCGGGGGTGTGTTCCACTGTTTAGCCATTTGGCCAGGATACCCGAGGGTATGCCTTTAAAGTAGTAATTGTAGAATTGCCTTGAGAGTAATTTCTGGTTTACTGCTTGTTTACCTATTGGGCATGGCCCAGTTACCTTCTTAGCCTGAGAGCATTGTTTTGATTAGCCTGAGGGCGTGACTGTATTAGCCTGAGGGCAACATACTATTTCTCCTGGGGGAAACCTTTCGTGCCTGAGGGCGTGACTTTTGTGCCTGAGGGAGAAACTTCGTATTCATGAGGGAAATTTCTGTTACACCTGATGGCTATACCTGTGGGTTGGATTCTGATTACCTGAGGGTAAGGTTTTTTTTGTCTGAGGACGTTGACTGTTTACTTATAAATGCACTGTGGTGATTTCTTGTATTAAATGGATTAAATGAATATTAAAATGGAAATATAACTGGTTAAGTTGGTTACTTTTTAGTACTGCTTACTTTATTGCATTTTACTACTGCACACTGTTGTTGCATGCTTACATGTAGTTGGGCGCGGGCCTTTGGTGGGTGTCTACTAAGACATATTTCTCACACCCTATTTGGTTCATGCTTTTCGGCCCAAACAGATTACGTTTCTGCACGTGTGGATAGGGGCAAGAGTCCCTATACAGGTACTTGACTGTTTCTATGGAGTAGGAGGGCATGGGACCGAGTCTAGGCTCACGATGCCACTTCCAGATGTTTTTCTTTGTTCCACTGTACTCTGTATTTTGTTGTACTGTACTGATGTATAACATGTTATGACTATTTTCATAGAATAGAGACATGTTGAATCATATCTATATATATCTGGTTGGTTATCTTTTACTGCACTTGTTTACTTTAAATGTGCATGGTTTACTGCTTCCTCTGTTTTTGTATATTTTATTTCAATTCCGTTGCACTACACTTTGAAAAATGAGGGTATAGTTTCCCCACTATTAGACATGGGCCCTCACTGCTAGTCGGCAGCCTCTAGCGTTTGGGGAAATGTGCTTGAGGTCACGTGGCGAACCGGGTTCGGGGCACCCGTTGAGTGGCACCCGGGTCCGGGACGTTACAACTATGCTACAGAAACCTCACTGGCTATCATCATGAATACATCCTGAAAAAAGAAAATATGTACCAAGGTCAATGAGTATATCTGGTGAGATGACTCAAGAAGGACATGGAAACCACAACTCATTCCTATATGATGCATGTACAAATTTTTCCCCTGTAACTAGTGCCTACATGTACTGATCCAAAATATGGTTATCAAGATCTTGGTGAATGGTTATATTAGTCATCACACCAACAATGGACACCCTGCCCTTATATCCAAACTCAAAACATTTTAACATTGTCTCCATTGTGCCAAAACAAAACCTCACATCGAGAGAAAAGAAACTCCAAACCCTGGTCCTAAACTCTGGTAGTGCCATAACACTTTATGCTAGGTAGATCTTCTAATACCATTCTTCCATAAAATGACCTACCAATATCTGACTTGCAACTACTCCAAGACATCCTCTAATTGGATAGGGGCTAGTGACTAGCACCAAGAAGGCATATCACACACATGGGAGGCATTATCCTAAAGTACCTATACACACTCACATATCTCCAAGACCATACAATGATAAAATATAAATGACTGATATAAATTCATTAATAAATCTATAATCAAACAATCAATGTATGAAATAAAGTACCGAAAAGCATAAAAAAGGGCCAAATGCAAGCCCACCCAAAACTGGAAAGTAAATTTTGACCTGCTAAAAAGGAGGGGACTATTGTAAAATGAAACATCAGTATACACCTCAATATTTCAAGAACAACTAAGCTCCACCTACTCCATGTCCTCTAAGGACTTCGTAAAAAGGTTATTCGTCTGCATAAGACACAACATGTGTGGCTAGATCCCATTTATGGGTGACTATGACAATACCAAATATGACACTAAAACGTCAACAATCATAAATAATCAAGAGTTATCATCTCATCGTAGGATATGAATATCATAATATGAGACATAAAATAAAACATCTAGATAAAATCATAAAATACTCCAAGTCTCAGAGGTTATAATCACTGTTATCCATAATTCCACTGTGAGGTTTCTAGGTAACCCTTATCCAAGGGACCTCACTCCATGAGGCCTTCCATCCCTAATGGTACTCAACTGACATATATGACTCATGAGGTATCACTAAGTTGATAGATCATCCCTGTCATCCCATATGTCACACTTGTCTATTATAGACAAGAATAAGTACATAGAAAACATAGTGTTGATCTGAGATACACACTCCATGTACACAATACTTCATCAGAGAGTTCAGATCTTGATACACATATAGGGGGCTATTACCTAGGGATCATATGGGGGACACCAAAACCTATTAAAAACATCCCCCTGGACAGGGTAATGATTCCTGTGTAAATATTACTCACTCAAATTCCGATAAATCCCATCTAAGGAAACATGAAGGAAATGAGAATCACTTCGAGCATCTCGAAGGGATTCATACTCCAAGCTACTGAGGTATCTCTCAAACTAGACTGAGGAAAATCACTCTAGAATAAGGGATCTCACCAACACTAAACTGATCATCATGAATTAGTAGAGGTGGAAATCTATATGAAGAGAGTGTGGTGTCACATTGAACCCTCCTGGGAATGGGACAAGGGAAAACACTCAGTTGATACTGATCCAAGGAAGCTCACACAAACTTGCTAAGAAGATGGTATGAGAAGTAACAGGAATCTAAACTATCCTCAAAGGAGTACATGGTGTCTCACTAGGGGTATACTGCATGTATCACAAATCTTGACACTTAATGTGTTTCTCACTAACATAGAATTTGATTTTCCACATTACATGGCATGTCCCAAGGGTGCATAGCATGTAGAGATTGGTTTGGAACTCAGTGTGTCATTCTCCTATGTCTGGGTCTTAGTAGAGGGTGTATCTGAGCTTGTGTACTCCTAGACGTGTCCATGTACTTTCCAAGGTACACGCTGAGAATATACATAAGGGTCACACACTGTGTGATATCTTGTTTCTCCATGGAACCCTAGCTCCACATAAGGGGTCCCACGTGGAATGTAATTCCATACCACACATCGTGTAACCCATGATTTCATAAAACCCATGGTTATTCATCTGCATATTACCATGCCTCCATCGCCTCTGATTCTACTACGGATCTCACCCAGAGATCACAGATCTGGTATAACCCAAACTCACCATTGCTTGATCATTGGAAACCATGACACAATCCACTCGAAAATCAACCATCATGATTCCGTATCACCGTAAACCAAAAAAAAATATAATGTGTATCCCAAAAACCATCCATAATCAATCATCCATCATATCCACTTGATCCCATTGTCTATATAAATATGGATTTTTAGTATCAATCTGTTTTTCAATGAAAAGGGTGTGCAACGATTGATTTATTGGGTATTAGTCAAACCACCAGTAAAATGAGACGCTGATGATGGATGCACGAAGGACGGTGGGAGAAAACAAATAAACACAAAATTTGAATAAAAATTTTCCATGTTTGGGTTGGCTATGATCTCTTTACATTAGAATAAAGAATGAAGATCGAAAATAAATATGTAATTTCTCCCAAAAATCCATGAAAAATAAAACTACACCCACAATACATTCAAACCATGAATAAATTCATTAGTTGATCAATTTGAATTATTACTTGGAATAATAAAATGGGGATAAACCCAAATCAAAAAACATGATACCTTGATTTGGATCAGTCATTAACAGAGAAAAATCACATGTTGTTGTCATTGTTGAGATCTAAAATCTATATTGGAAAAATATCCTCGATCTTACCTCTATCTAATTTCATCTTCCAATGATCCTCTAATGTATCCTCTCCAATGAATTCTCTCACTCCAAATCCCTTTTTTTATTTTCTGAATAAACCACTTTTAGGACAAGTGGGAACCTCACATTCAAATTCAAACATAGCAAACCATCCCAAAAATAGAAGTCACAGTTTGAACATATGATAATAAAGGAGAACAGCCTCGAACCGCCTTTGAAGATTCAAAATTCAAATTGAAACTTTCAAACAGAGAACATCGCACCGCCTCGGTAAACAGAACCTCAAACGTTGCGAGTAGCATGAACCTTGAACTGTGAAAGAAATAGGAGCACCCATCTCATCACCACCTCAACATAGCTACAGGTCGTGGGCCGGAATCAGTACCTCTAGGATAGAATCAACATCACCCTTGTTGTACCTCGACGTCGGAAGAAGTTCCCACATACAACACCGAATGAACCTAGAAAAGGGAGAAGACAACCGCAGTCATGCCTCTTGGATCCCCCACCCACTCACACAAACACATCCCAAAGCCACCACAGAATCCATCTCACCCATCCGACCTGGAAAGGATTAAAGAAAATGGAAGCCAGAGTAGCATGAGAGCGGACAAGATCTTCACAGTGAGCCACGATGAAGCCAGCGCCATAAATCCCACATACAATAGCATCCTAGGTTAAGTGGATAACCCTAGGGATTAGACACATACATGTTTAAATAAAGGATTCTATGTCACTGTGTAAATTAATTAAATTTATTTATTTTATTATTTGATATTGTGAGAGCACTTTAACAAAACATCTGATGTCGAAAAAGATTATGTCACACCTGGGGTAAAACCTGCATTCTGAACTCAAATTCAGTCTCATATTTCTGATTTGAGATTCTTTATCAGAGTTATTCCACTTTTTTAAAGAAATAGCATGCCCGATATATTAATATATTTAATATATTTCAAATATGAATTCTGTACTCAATGGGCCTCTAAATCACATGTCGTCTCAGCGTGTAGATCCATAAATATTCTTAAAAAATTCCAAAGTCATACATGTAAAAAATCGTGACACTAAAATCTATGTAATTAGGTGATGGAAAATAAATTACATCAGTTTGTGAGGTGGTAGTCTTTCATACACATAAACGATGGGTTTTTCTATTTGATGGAGAATGAGATGGATAAATATTATTAAATCAACAAAATAACATATAATTATATGGTTTGAAATTATTTTATTATATTTTAATTATTATCAGATAATTCAAGGTGGTAAAGAATGAGTAAAAAATAAAGATATTAGTCAATATAATTACCTTCACTTAGAAGAATATCCGTTGGATCTCTTATTAAGGACCATATAGATAGTCTTTTGGGATGTCTAGAATCTATAAAATGTGTTGAAGGATGTTGCGGAGATATTTTGTTAGTTTTTGGTTGAGATATATTTCTTGAGATGTGTTAATAAGTGATGGGTGAAGTTTCACTTTTATAAATGAGGTGACTAGAACACTTATAATTTTTCAATTTTTTTCAATAATGTCATGTCACTTGGAAATATAGATCACAAATGGATCACATTCAAAGGGGATGAGTATAATGTAACATCCCCAAATGATAAAAGGGTTAAAAGACTAAATGATATGACTCATGTCAACAAGGTGCACCTTCCTTTTCGGGAGCCTATCTGATTAGAACTCCACAGTTAAGCGTGTTTGGCCTGCAGTAGTAATCAGGATGGGTGACTTTTTGGGAAGTTCCCCAGGGTGTGTGTGAGTGAGGACAAAGCACACTGGAAAGGACATGTGTTGGCCTGTGGGGACTATCATTAGTCAGATGACCCGTTTAGGCACGTGGGTGGACCCTGGGGTGGTCCCCATGTGTCTGCGGGGCAACTGGTGGTACCTGGTGGGCTAGGACCCGACGGCCATGTTAAGGCGGGGTGACTGTGTTGTCACCGGGCCCGGTTGTCACATTTGGTATCAAAGGAGGAACCCAGCCTTAAGTGCGCGGTGCACTGCCTGGGTTGTGATGTAGGGCCCACAACGAGGGCATTGTGCTCTAAAGGGGGGGTGATTGTAACATCCCCAAATGATAAAAGGGTTAAAAGACTAAATGATATGACTCATGTCAACAAGGTGCACCTTCCTTTTCGGGAGCCTATCTGATTAGAACTCCACAGTTAAGCGTGCTTGGCCTGGAGTAGTAATCAGGATGGGTGACCTTCTGGAAAGTTCCCCAGGGTGTGTGCGAGTGAGGACAAAGCACACTGGAAAGGACATGTGTTGTCCTGTGGGGACTATCATTAGTCAGATGACCCGTTTAGGCACGTGGGTGGACCCTGGGGTGGGCCCCATGTGTCTGCGGGGCAACTGGTGGTACCTGGTGGGCTAGGACCCGACGTCCATGTTAAGGCGGGGTGACTGTGCTGTCACCGGGCCCGGTTGTCACATATAATGTCTAAATAAAACTGACCAATGGGTATTAAGAAATTTTTAATCCATTATGACTCTTAACTTTTTAGATTAACCCCTGGTAAACCTATTTTATCCTTAACCTTGATAATTATTTTTACTATTTTTACTATTCATTATGGAAAAAATAAGTTCATATCATTAAATAATATTATTTATTCTTATTCCAAATATGGAGTCCATTTTACCAAATTCAATTCATATAAGTGGTAGGATTTGATTTAAAAATAAACCTAAAAAATATGTCGAAAAATGGTTTTTCTAGAAAAGATTTTTTAAATAATGATATAATGTTATATTAACTATATGAATAGTAATAATAATTATATGGATTTAAATTCAGATAGTTAGATGTATAATATTTATATTTCATTTCAATCATTCATAATTATAATTATTTAATTAATTTAAATGGATATATATTATTCCTTTTATATCTAAAACATTTTTCTAAAAAATAATTTTTTGAATAATATCACCTTTACCTACAAATGATCTTACCTTTATTTCTATCAAATTTATAGTTAATAAATTTTTAATTATACATATTATTACAAATTATTATTAATAAAATGAGGACTAGTTAAATACTACATTTTCGAATTTTCAATTCTTTATAAAATCTTATTTTTAAAGGAAATTGTCAAAAATTCATTCTAGGGTTATTTTGGCCAAGTAAGTTCCCTATAGATATTATTCCTATGAAATTAGAATTTTTTGGAATGAAATTTTAACATGTTCATTTTTTATAAGTTTATTAAAATATAATGTTCAATTACTTTAATCAAGGCTTGGGTGTTACATTCTTCACTCCTACAGAAATTTCATACTTAAAATTTTTATGGATATTACTTTATAAAAAATGAGGGTGGTTATAATTCATAACATCCTCTTGTTCCCACATTGCTTCCTCTATTTTATGATTTACCCAAAGTACCTTTACTAGTTTTTTAATTTTATTCCTTAATAGTTTCTCTCTATTTTTAAGAATACGGATAGTCTCTTCATAGTAAGATTTATCAGGATCCAATTCTATTTCTTTAGAGTTATACACATGAAATAGGTCTGATATGTAAATAAATAACAATGATATATGTCACACATCATATACCTTCGACAATATTGGTAGAATTTCCAATTGATAATCCAATGCTCCAATTATTTTTGGGATTTCAAAAGGTTTGATATACCTAGGGCTCAATTTACATTTATTATTGAACCTTATTACACCCTTTAAGGGAGATACTTTCAAGTAAATGTGATCTCTCATTTGAAATTCCAAACCATTCCTCTTCTTATTGGAATAATTATTTTTCATACATTTTTCTACTTTAATATGACCATAAATAGTCTTTACATTTTTTATTATCTCCTCCATAATTTTTGGGCCGACATGTTTCCTATCACTAACTTCATCCCAACAAGTTGGAGTATGATATATTTTTCAATATAATGCTTCATACATTTCTATTAGAATACTTTAATGTAAACTATTGTTGTAGGTATACTCTACCAATGGAAAATAATAATCCCACATACCTTGAAATTCAAGTGAACATTACCTTAACATTCCTTATAATGATTGAATGGTCCTTTTAGACAGACCATCAGTTTGAGGATGGTAGGTAGTGCTCAAATAAATCTTAGTATCAAATGCCTTTTGAATACTCTTCTGTAATTTCAATGTAAATCCTAGGTCATTATCTGAATCAATTGAAATAGGTGAATTGTTATCTCTTTATAATTTATTAATATGGAGTAGTTCAAGGTTCTCAAGAGGTAAGTATTCTATTATAGTAAGGAAATGTACAAATTTGGTTAGGTGATCAACAATAACCCCTATTGCATCATTATTTCTAAAATTCTTAGGTAGTCTTGTGAAAATGTCTATATTAATTTCTTCCCATTTACAAAAACTAATAGATAGAGGTTTCACAGCTCCTCTATAATTATATCTCTCAACCTTCACCTATTGAAAAACAAAGAATCTTGATATATAATCAGTAATTTCCCACTTCATGTTATCCCATCAAAAATATTCCCTCAAGTCCCTATACATTATGGGGCTACCATGGTGTATAGAGAAATTATAGGGATAAGCATCATATTATAACTACCTTTTTATCTCATTTATAGATGGAACACATATTATCCTTCCAAATTTTAGAATTCCATCTTCAAAAATGAAGTCTTCCAAATCCCCATCATTCATGACATTAATTTTCTTCTAAAAATTCTCATCATCCAATTGAGAACTTTTTAACTTTTCCAATAAATATGGTTTCACACTCATTTGAAAAATGAGTGATGTATCCCCTTCTATAATAATTCCCATATCCATCATTAATATAGACATTAATATAGTATCCCTTCCAATCCTCATTTCAATCATAACACTATGATCATTCCTACTCAATGCATCTGCTACCCTATTTTCCTTCCTTTGGAGAATAGTATATTGAGAAATCATAATCTTTGAGTTGCTCAAGCCATCACATTTTCCTTATATTGATAACTTTTTTTAAAAATATATACTTTAGGCTCTTATTGCCTCTATAAATTTTACATATTTAACCATATAGATAATGACTCCATGAATTCAAGAAATTATTACGGATTTTAATTCAATATCATGGGTTGGATAGTTCTATTCATGTGTCTTTAAATTACTTGATTCATATGAAATAATGTTATAATTTTTCATAAGGTAACATCTAATTCTCTTATTTTATGCATCATTATATATTAAAAAACCATAATTTTAGGGATAAATAGTCAAAATTGTAGCACTAACTAATATCCTCATCAATTATTCAAAATTTTATTCAAGTTACTTTGTCCATATGAACTTAACTCATTTACGTGTAATCTTGGTTAATGGGTTATACAATCAGGAAAATTATTGAATAAATAACAAATAGTAACATTCCAAACCAATGAAACTTTGTGCCTCCATTATGTTCATTGGTATAGGTCATTCCTTCACTGTATTTTTCATAAAAAGTATAAGTGAGATTCCATCCTTGGAGAAAAATGGCCAAGGAAAAAACTTCCTAAAGTCATAATTTACACTTTATAAATTTCTCATATAACTCTTTTCTTATAAGAGTCTCAAGAGTAATCAAAAATTGATTATCATGGTCCTAATATAACTTAGAATGCACCAATATATCGTCAATGAATACCATAATCAAATTATCAATATATTCAGTGAATAATCTATTCATTAAATCCATAAAAACCAATCATTAATTAGTCAATCCAAATGTCATTACTGTAGACTTGTAATGTCCATAAATCATTTGGAATGCAATATTTTGAATGTCTTCTATTTTAACTTGAAATTGATTATACCCATAATAGAGGTATGTATTTTGAAAATATTGAGATATGTGAACCTAAAAAAAATAATTCATCAATGAGAGGTAGAGGATACTTGTTCTTTATCATAATAGAATTCATTTCCTTATAATCAATTCTCATCATCATGGATCCATAATTATTCTTCATGAAGAGAATAGGGGAAACCCATGGTGAAACACTAGGGTGAATAATTCCCTTATCACAAAACTCATATAGTTGCTTCTTAAAATACACTATTTCCATAGTGTTAATTCAATAGGGATTCCTTGATATTGGTCTTGTATCAAGTATTAAATCAATTGAAAACTTAACTTCACAATCTGGTGTATTTCCATATAAATTCTCATGAAATACATCAATGTATTCATGTACAATTGGTACGTACTCAATTTTAATATTAAATTTTAAATCCATAGATTTTGTTTTTTCTACTTCCCCAAGAATATCATTCAAAAGAGCTACTGGTGGTGGATCTATACATGACTCGAATGATGATTTTTCCACTCTAAAGGTAAGTAATTTCAAATATTCATCATGAATCATAATTTCTATTTCATTACAGTAAATTATTTCATAATATTATGAAAACCAATCCATAATAAAGATTATATTTAAGTTACCCATAGGTATGATAATTATGTCGAAAAATAGAGCATATTTATGTGTTATAATGCGAACTTCCTAACAAATCCTTATCATGGTGACATTTACACTAGTAATTTTGACTGCCAACTCCATTATTATGATGATATAAAAATATCTAATTTTTATGTAATACATGTAAGATATAAAGAGTGAGAAGATACAGAATCAAATTAAGCATTGGCTAAATTTGAGGCTATGATTAAAGCACCTAATATCACATCATTGGGAACTTTTACCTTAGTTGTAGTGATCACATAAACTTGGTCTTCTCCCCTTTTCCTACTCTACAATATGATCCCTTGATTCTTGGGGAATTGGTGTGAATAATTTCCCATTTCTCTATAGTTGAATCATTATAAATCATTGATTTGTTTTCCCCTTACATTAATTATCTAAATGACCCTTATCATCATACTTGTGCCAAACTTCCATACCCTTCAAAATTTTTGCAGGATGTTTCTTCCCAAAAAAATTTCATGGTATAAATTAATTCGTTTTCTTGTTCTTCTTTGATGTATACCCTTTTTCATGGTGTTCATCTGACCTCTTTATCTCTTGATTCCCCTTGAATATATAGGATCTAGAAAATTCTTTCTCTATTTTGATGGTGTATAAAAATATTTCATCATATTATTAAAAATTTTGAGAAAAAAGTACCCTATGGAGACATGGTTTAATCCCTTCAAGAAAATGGTCAATATTTTATTCAATTTTTTTATGTAATCTGTAGAATACTAGGATAGTATTGCAAATATAGCCTCATACTTTGTAATACTTTCTTCTTCCTTTTTCTTTAAGATATGGAACTTTTTTTATTTTAGTTTATTTCTCACAAGGGAAATATTTATCAAATAATATTTATTTAAAAGAAATCTATTCCATGGGTTCTATTTATTCTTCATCTCATGTATTACAGATCAACTACCACCATTAATTAATATCACCATTGATACAATATATTGTATGTATAAAATTTTCTTTTCATCACATCCCAAGGACATAAATATCTTTTCAATGGACTTAATCTATTACTTAGCTGCCACTGGATTAATATTACCACTAAATAATGGGGGATTATTCCACATAAAGTGATCCAAAATAATAGAATCATACTATGTATCAATAGGTTTCTCCATTGGGGAAAGGTTATTTTTTATAATATAATTTATCTTCCTTAAAATAGGCATTATCTACTTAGTTCCAATACCAGTTGTATTGGATTAATCAGTAGAGAAATTTATATATTGACCACAAGTGTTGACACCATTATTTCTTCTAGGTTATATTTCTACACAATGGAATATACTGTATTATCTCATGACATTATGAATTTCAAATCATAACATATAATTCTGAATCTGGTGTAACATAAATCAAAAATTTATCCATTGTTAATATCGGAATTATAAATATGGCTTCTTTGGGAATATCTTTAAATCATAAAAATATTTTCAAATCCATTATCATGGTTTGTATAGAAAATTTGAACTATCTAAATCATACCCCGGGGTGTGTCAAATGAGGTTTACAGTAATGCATTTAGTTTTTCACCAGGTGATGATCGAGTAAAAACCCAAAGGGATATTTTTTGGAGTTATTACCCATAGGTACAACTATTACAGAACCACATCAACTTATAGTATCCATAAAGTGATGTATTGCAAGGTAAAATAACATAACCTCTAACTTAAAAAAATATTTATGCTGTTATTCTACAATTTTAAAAAACCAAAATTTCTATAATAGTGTAATGTTTACTAATCTATGTTTTCTAAATCTAGTTCTCATGGTTTCTATTGAACTTCCTATAATACCAAATGTAATAACCCTGACACTAGTAACCCAGAGGAGGTGTTCACTTTAATACATTAGTATAGATATAAAGATTTTAATACTGAAGTAGTGATGAGTTTAGTAGTATTGTATAATCAAAAAAATACATGATACCCATTTTACATTGGTAATATAATATAGAACATAAAAATATTATTCTCAGCATCCTTGAAACTCATTCAATGAAATCTTATTTATATCCTTAGGAAAAGAAAAAAATAATGGTGGGCTCAAATACTCAGTAAGGGTTATGTACAAGGAAATACATCATGATTAGATAAGGAATAATTATTATGGCATGGTAAATGACTAAAAACACATTCTATTTAATCAATAACTTGATAATGAAATGAATCGATGGATAATATCAATGAAAAAAACTCGATTATGAGAATAACCAAATTATTAATGAATTAAATTCTTAATATTTGAATTCATGATATCAGATATTATAATATGTATATTATTAATAAATTTTTCCAAGAGAGTTTAAAACAATTGGAAATTGCTATTTAATTTGGCCAGGTATTTTTTTCTCATGCTACCTTTTGATTCATTGATGGGTTATATAATTTCCGGCCCTACCCATCACTTAATTTCAAATTAATTCCTTATATATCAAATAATCGATTAAATTTATGAAAAATATTTATTATCAATTATTATCTGTATTGAGTAAAGAATATGAATTATCAATATTTCCTCATTCAATGAAATATATTCTAAAGTAAAAAACAATATATAAAAAATGATATATAGTTTAAGAAATAAACATATCAAGGATAAATAATATGTATATTTAAGGGAAATTTAATCTCTAATGATAAAAATAAAGTTAATATTTTAAAATAAATATAAAGAAAAAAAACTAATATGTGATGAGAGTTAATCATAGAACCATGGGAAGTCTGGGTTTTGTAATAAAATCATGTCCTTTGTAGAAATAATGAAAATGAAAGTAAAATATTAAAATAATATTTAATTTAAGATAATTCTTTATCAATCCATTTAAATCATGTAGAAGAATCTAAATTTCATAAAAAGTTTATGGTGTTGGGAAATTCCATTATCTTTGTATACATTAAAAAAACATTCATTTTATCCTTTTTTATATAAAGTCAAAAACATAATTTTCAAAAAAACAATGGAAATGTTCCTTTAAATCTCATTTTTAAATTTACATATAACTTCAAATATTCATAATAAATAATTTTAGTTTTAAAACAATTTTGAAAAACATGGACATGGATGAAAAATATATCCGATTAAAAGACAAATTAAATCAATTTTACTTTTAAAATTTTCATCGCTTAATTCAAGTACCAAATTGAAGAAAATTTGTAAGAAAATATTGAGACTCCTTAAATATGAATTGAATAAGAAAATTATTGTATCTTATAAAGGATAAATTATAATATTCATTTATTGAAAATATAATTAATTCCAAAAAAAAGTGATGTTGCAAAATAGAATTTTACCTCTTTGGTACTTTTAAATTGTAACCCTTTGAAATATTTGAATTGAATTGAAATGTTAATAATAATTAATAAACATTTATTCATGTTAGATACATAAAATTATTAGTATATTCACCACATAAAAGTTAATAGGTGCATAATAACTAATATGTATCAATGGATTGTAAATTGAGATAAAATTCATTACCTCACGCTTCCCTTTAGTTTAAAATTATTTAACCACCTATATAATGATTTTAAGAATAAAAATAATTTATAACATAAAAATATTCATATTTATAATATCATATATGATCCTCTTATAACATATTACCACCCATTAATTAATAATATTTCATTATTACCTTTGTTTTTTTTGGGTAATTGGTTCATTTTCTCATGCTTGTTTTTTCATAGAAGTTCCAATTATTGTGGATAGGATATAGATAAATCATATACAAAATGATATCAATGTTATAAATATTACATTTATTCATTGGGTTACCCTTTATAGTCATTATTTATAATTTTACATGGAAAATTAATTGCATCACTTCATGGAAACGCTAGGTTATACGTACACATAAACAATGATATCATTCTATAGTGGGTGAAAGGGTAAGGAAGTAGATGAAATATTAGTTTTAAAATATAAATATCATGTCATAAGTATCATAAATAAATTTATATATTCATTATTTATATAATAATGACTATCCATATAATTCAGTGATGGAAAATAGTTACATTGGTTCGTGAGGCGGTAGTACGTCATACATGTGAGCGATGATTTTATTGTTCTTTTCATATTGAATGGGATGGATAAATATAATTTCACAAACATAATAACTTATCATTATATGGTAGGTACAGGTTTTATTATTCTATAATTGTTAATATTTAATTGAATATGGTACAGTAATAATTAAAAATAGAAAGAGCTACTAAAGATAATTATCTCCACCTATAAGAACCTCCTTTGGCTCTCTTATTAAGGAAGCTATGGTTGGTATTTTAGGAGGAAAAGCACCTGTATAATGTGGATAATGTTGTTTTGGGGATATTTTGGTGTGTTTTATGATATATATAGCTTGATAGGTTTGAATAATTAATAGGAGGAGGTGCCCTTTTAAAATTGAGGTGAGTGGCATAGTTATAATTTTTCAAAGTTTTTCAAGCATTTCAATAATGTCATGTCACATTCTTTTAAATATGGCTAAAAAGGGGTCATATTCTAAGGGGATAAGGATAATTTCTAAATATAACAAAAAAAATTATTTTATCATGTTTTTAGGTCATTTTTACCCTTACCATTATAGATTATTCCCCCAGTAAACATGTTTTAACCTTTACTATGGAAATTAGTTTTTACTATTTTTAATATTCATTGTGACCAAAAATCATGTCAAAATTATTAAATATTATTAAATAATATATTTCAAAATATTTAATCCATTTAATCAAATTCAATTCATAGAAGTGGAAGAATATAATTTAAAAAATAAACCCAAAAAACAAGTCAAAAAATGATTTTTCAGGAAATGCATTTTTCATACTTAATATGATGTTATATTAACTATATAACTAGTAATAATATTTATATGTATTTAAATTAATATACATAGATATATAATATATAATTTTTTTTTAAATCATTCATCATTAAATATTAATTTAATTAATTTAAATAGATAGACATTATTCATTTTTAAACAAAAAATTGTTGTCTAAAAAAATAGTTTTCTAAAAAAAATACCATATTTTACCTCAAAATTATCTTATAATTATTTATATAAATTTATATTTAATAAATTTTTAATTATAAATATTATTATAAATTATTATAAATAAATTTATGAATATTTAAATACAAAATTTTTTATTTTTCATTAAAGCTTATTTCTAAAAAAAATTCCAAAATTTCATTTTAGGAATATTTTGACAAAGTAAGTTCAAAATAAATATTAACCCTATTAAATTATAATTTTTTCACATAAAAACTAAAATTTGAATTGTTTTATTATTTTATTGAAGTATAATTTTCACTTACTATAATTGAGGACTAGGTATTACAAAGCTTGAATGAATATTTTAACATATAATGGAGATTTTTCAATAAAATTTTTGAACATTAAATTTGATCGTCAATTTTAAAATAAAATTTTAATTTTTAAAAAAAATTATTTTGGGGGAGTGATAATTATTTTTTATTTAGTTTATTTCAAGGAGAGAGAAAAAATTGTAACTACCTCAGTACGTGTATAATTTTCCAACCTCTTTTAAGATGAATTTTCATTAAGTTGTGTATTCTAGATTTATTATTTGAGAATAATAAATTTTTTAATGTGGGGGAATTTGAAGTCTTGATTTTATTTTATTTTTTCACATATATTTTAATATTATTTGTTGGTAAATTTGGTGTTGAAAATATGTTTTTATAATGATTTATAATATCTCTTAAATTTTAGTGAAAATATATATTCAATAATAAATAAGTTGAAGACATGAATTTTTTGTTATTAAGTGATGAAATGTTTTTATTTTCAATTCATTATTATTTTTTAAACATAATTTTTTTTTGTGATTTTAACTGATTTTATATTCTATAATTTCATGTTCTTTTAATGTTCAATATTTCATTTATAATTTGGTTTTATTTTTAATTTTCAATATTGAATGTGTTTAGAATGATATTATTTATAAGGTTTTAATATTATATATGAAAGTAAAGTAGTTATATATAAATAAATAGGATTTTCAAGTAGCTACATAACATTACACTAGATCTAATGGTGCTTAAGAATTAATAAATAAAGGAATATTGAAGCTGACAAAGATTGCTTTTAGAATTCATGTGGGATATATAAGACAAACTAGTTGTAGCATGGGCTATGTAAGAGTATAAGACAGCTCAAAAGATCTCATATAACTAAAATAAGATCTAGAATCTACATAATAATAGTCTATATGGCTATGAATATATGTTATAGTAGTATTTCCATTATGAGCTAATATTCCTGACGAACTCTATCTTATAGCTGTAATGTAATAGTGGCATTTCTAAGCTATCCTACTATGTAATAGTAAGACAACTACCTCAAATAAAAAAATTTGGTTGATTCAAGATTTCACATAAGAATAAACTTTGAGTAAATCAATGTAATTTGAATTACAAGAAACATTTAAAGCTATATTAGAATAACTATTAGAAAGCAGTGTAAAAAATTAATAGTAACCCAACTGGTAACTAAATAAATTAGTATAAATAAAACAAAAATGGGTTCTTAAAGATTGAATCATGGGTTAAATATTATTAAAATGATTCAACAAGCATGGTGAACCCTATTTTCTCAAAACTCATAATCAAAAGAAGCAGAACTATAGATCGATGATGTTGTAAACAATGAAGTTAAGATAAAGCTTTCTAAGTGTTGTTTTAGTGAATTGAATTAGGGTAGAAAATAAATCTAGGTGCTAGTGATATGGAATAACATAGATGATGATTCTTAATTTAGGAAATGAATAAAAAACTAGAATTTAAACAACATTAAATGAAAAAAAAATATGTAGAAATACTACCGCATAGAGCGATCTGGAAATCAGTAAGTGTTTTTTATGATTTCTTGTTTTATTTTTTATATAAATAGTTTTGATAATTATATGATTCATTCATCATCCTCTCTAGGGATATGTTTCTCTCATTTTCTCTAATTGAAAAAAAATCTTCATTCTATGATGAAAGTGTTGTGTTATGTTGTTTTCTTACTTTGTTTTGTGTTTTTCTTCTCAAATATTCATGATGATAGAGATATGATCTCTTCTACGTGTTTAAGGGAGGTAACACAAAATTATTTGAATTTTAAATTTTTTTTATTTCTTTTTATTAATTTCTTTCTAAAAATTGTGATGGTAGTTATATTAATTTTTTATGAGGTTTATTCCTTGTATTTGTATACTATTTTCATCTTTTTCTTGATCAATTATTCACCTGTACATAATTTACATAGTCCATCATATATTGGAGTTTGGAAATGTAGGTTTTTTATTATTATATAGATATAAATCCAAATTTAAAAGGACGATTTCCTAAATTCTATAGGTTTTGGTGTATAATTTTCATATTTTGAATAAGATAGATAATAAAAAATGGTATTGACTCTCTCATTTGATGAAAATAATTTTAACATGATTCTCTTTACAGAGAAATGATAAAATCCACCATAAAATTATATGGAAAAATATTTTTCTTATTAATTTTATTATGTCATTAAATTTCATTTAAACATGTTTTCATTACATTCACCTATATACATATACATATGCATTTTATTTTCAAAACCCCTATAGTTTAGTGTAATTTAGTATATTTTAGTACAATAATAATTATATAAATAGAAATTATGTACTTTAAGTGGAATCAATGAGAGATCAACCCTATGTTGTGAAATTATATTGAATGGTTAGGTAAAGTGTTGTCAAAAGTAACCGAGTGAGTCGCATAAGAAAATGCATATCAAGAAACCAAACAAATTCATTCATTATGTTTTGATTGTTTTTTAGGTGTCATTTTTTGTGTTCTCGAGAAGTAGTAAATGAGGAGGATGAAAGGCTGAAAGAGTTGAAGAATGGGTTGGGAGATATGGTATTCAAAGCCATGGCAGCAGCTTTGACAGAGATTAATGAATACAATCCGAGCAGGAGGTACGTCATCAAGGAACTTTGGAACCACAATGATATGAGGAAGGCTAGTTTGAAAGAGGGAGTCCAATCCATCGTCAAGAGATGAAAGGAAATCAAGCATCTGAGGATGGATTAAATAAAGGTAGTGAAGGTTAGTTGTACTAGAGTATTGAAGTATTAACAATGATTATGATTTTTTAATCCATAATCATAATCAAAGAACAATATTAAACAATACATCATTGTTACTCACATTGCAAAGGTTGCATGACCTCCATCAAAAATATAATTCACTTTCCACCACAACATACCACCAACCACAATGTAATCTCAGCAAACACTTTTTCATTTAACCGGCTTGAATTTATGAATTCATTTATAGTAAAAATTACCGCAATCATAAATATAATATAATAGTGCTAAGAAACACTAAATTTTCTAATATTTCACACAAGTTTAACTTAACACATTTAATAATTCTTGCATGCAGTATATCATCATCTCATTATTCAATAATATATTCAGCATGTAAAATTATATTCAGATTTATATTCAAATTGTGTATGAACAACAAAAAATAATCAAATGAAAGAGAATATTCAGGAACCACCATAAAATTCTATCATTTTATGACATAGGAACAAATTTCATCTATTCATTCTACTAAATCACATATGCAACACTAATCATCCAATATTAATTAAACAAAAATCTGCACCTACCATTCTATGAAATTATATGAAGATGATTTGCTCAATATATACACATATATTCGTGATTCTTCTTATTGTCTTAATTTTTTTTTCATCTCCATGTGCATTTCATACTGTGGAAACAATATTCAAACAATGACAATCCAAACTATCAAAAAGGTAATAAGAAAATATAACAGAAACATCAAAAAATCACCATCAATTATAACAACGAATGAAGTTGCAGTTCGCAATGGTCTCGTATGAAGCTGGAATGAATTTACAGAGTAGGGGTGACGTTGTGTATTAAGTGTGAGGGAGAGAGAGAGATGAAATGCAGGGTTCGTCATGGTTAAGAACATCACAAAAACTCAAATCACAGAACTCAAAAAATCAAACAATGAGAGAGAGAAAGGAGAAAATCGCATACCTTGGATTCTAGCCTTGATTCGTCCGAGATAACGTAGAGGGGTAGCGCCAGCATAAGGGGAGTTTCATGAGAGCTTAAGAATCGCGACTAAATGATTCAGGATTAAGGTTCTTTTAATTAGATTGAGGACACTTTTATCAGCGCTTTCAAAAAAGTGTTGATAAGGAGTCCTTTTATCAGCGCTAAATTAATAATGATAAAGATGACTTTTATCAGCGCTTTTTTAGCGCTGATAAAGTTCGATCTTTATCAACGCTAAAAAAGCGCTGATAAAAATAAATAAATATTTATTTATAATTATTTATTTAGAATTGTAAAAACATTTATATCATTATATATATTTATATAATTATATATATATTTAATAAATATATATAAATACAATTATAGTAAATATATTCATTATTTTAATATATTTATTATAATTTTATAATTATAAATATATTTATATATTTATATATATTTATATAATTATATGTATTTATATAATTATATGTATATATTTATATATTTATATATATAATTATATCCATTATTTAAATATATTTATTATAATTTTATAATTATTTAAATATATAATTATTTATTTATAAATATATGAATAATACTTAATATCTATATATTTATATAATTATATATATATATATATATATATAACTCTCAGGATGTAGCTTAGTGGTAGCCACCCCTGTGGGTCTCAACGAGGTCTCAAGTTCGAGTCTTGCCAAATACATCCTTGCATTGTATGTTGTCAATTTTTCTTTGTAATGTAGCCCCCTTCCCCGAATAAACCGAGCAACTCATATATATATATATATATATAGTATAAATGTAAATATAAATATAGTATATTCATTATTTAAATAAATTTATAATTATTTATTTATAATTATATAAATACCTTTTTAAAAAATAATATTTATTTATTTATAATAATTATAAATATACAAATTTATAAATTTAGTAAATATACATTTATAAATATATTTATTTATACAAATATATTTTTAACATTATTAATGAATATATAATCTTAAATACATGCGTTTTAAAAATGAGTGAAATTAAAAAGTTAAAAACGACTACAATTTAAAAATATTGAAAAAATGGATAAGTTTTATTAAATAAATATAAATTATTAAAAAATATGGATATATATATTAAAGTAGATATGGATACATATTGAAAATACCAAAACATGGTAAATAAATATATATAAATAAATAGTAGAGAATTGTTAAATTAAAAAACAAAATAAAAATAGAAAATATTAAAAATGAACAAATAATACCTAACCGTAATGATGTTAAAATTAAATACATAAAATTGATTGATTAATAACATAATATATTAAATGTATCATGTTATAATGAAATTCTAAAATATACTAAAATTTGAATAAGTTACACAAATATTAGGTGTATGTGTTTCTATATAACATTTCATTAATTGTGTAAATATTTGTGTGTGTGCATTGTATATAAAAATACATTAATTACGCATATGTATGTGAAATCAATATAACACATGTTTGATATATGTTAAATTGAAAAATAAAAAAACATTAAAATTGAATAAGACATTAATATATTTTTAATTATTACACTTTATTCATTTTCTATATATTTATATTTAATATATATTATTAATTACTATTTATAATATATATATATATTATAATAATTCATTTTTATTAATGATTGTTTCATTAATAAATTTTTAAATAATTTTGTAATTTATTCATTTTGAATTTTTTTTGTTTAATTATTACAATTTATTCATTTTATATATCTATATTTAATATATACTATTTATTAATGTTTATAATCCATATATATGTATATTAAATTTATTCATTTTTATCAATAATTATTTAATAAATAAAATGTTTAATATTTTTCTTAATTTACACTTTTTTAATTTTTATTTGTTTATTTCATTTTATTCATTTTACATATCTACATATTTAATATATATTATTTATTAATTTTTATAATTTATATATACGTATATTCAATTTATTCATTTTTATCAATGATTATTTAATAAATAAAATGTTTAAATTTTTTCTTAATTTACTCTTTTTTAATTTTTATTTGTTTATTTCATTTTATTCATTTTATTCATTTTATTCACTTTACATATCTACATATTTAATATATATTATTTATTAATTTTTATAATTTATATATATGCATATTCAATTTATTCATTTTTATCAATAATTATTTAATTAATAAAACTGTTAATATTTTTAAAAAAAAATATTTGCTTAATTATTTCATTTTATTCTGAATCTTTATCAGCGCTAAAAATAAAGTGCTAATAAAGGGTGCATTTTATCAGCGCTGTATAAAAACACTGATAAATATCACCTTTATCAGCGGGTTTTTTCTAGTGCTGATAAAGACCAACGTTGTTAAATGTTTGTTTTGTAGTAGTGAATTAAATTACAAAGAATTTAGTTCTATATTGCTAAGTTCAATAAGTTCACCATTGTTTGAAGACCAAAATACACCTCTCTTTCCTTCCAAAACTCAATTCTGCATAAAATTCTAGATTTGAAGTGACTAAAAATCACACTGATAGAATGAGGGAAGAGGCACTACGGGAAAAAGGGCTTTTTGCGACGAGGGTAACGACCCGTCGCAAATAACCAACTATTTGCGACGAGATTTCGTCTCCCGTTGCAAATAGTTTTGCGCGGATAGTGCGTCAAACCGCGCAAAGGTTATTTGCGGCGGTTTATAACTTTTTGCGACGAGACACCTTTTGCGACGAGCCCCGTCGCAAATAACCGGCGGCGGTTTATAGCCTTTTGCGACGGGATGTCCTCTCGTCGCAAAAGGTGTGTCGGCAGAGACTATTTACGACGGGTCTCGTCGCAAATAACTTTTTAACCGCCGACAGTTATTAATGCGGGCGTAGGTATTTGCGACGGGTTCGGTCGCAAAAGATACTATTTGCGACGGGTATCCAGTCGCAAATAATCTCGTCGCAAATAATCTACCCTATATACACCCCATCCGTTTTCCCTCTCATTCCTCTCAAATTTTAGATCCTTTTTCTCTCTAAACTCGGATTTTAGAGAGAGAATTTTTCTAAGTTTATTTTTTTGTTGACGAAGAAGTTGTGAAGCCATCTGCATCAATAGAAAATCAGTCTTAAAGGTATTTATGTTTTTTTAATTTATTATTTATTTCATTTTTTATGTTAATTTTTTTATTGTTGATTAGTTGTAAATAAATTAAATTTAAATTGTTTTGTCATTAGTATTTATTTGTACTAATAAATTGAAATTTTTAGTTTTAATTTTTAATAATTAGTAGTAATTGTTAATTATTAACGATAATTAGTAATGTATATAAATAATTTGTAGTAATTGATAATAATTGGTAATAAATATCAATAAATAGTAATAAATAGAAATAATTAGAAATAATTAGAAATAATTAGTAATAATTATGAATAATTAGGAATAAATATTAATAATTAGTAATGATTAGGAATAATTAGGAATAATTAGCAATAATTAGGAATAATTAGCAATAATTAGTAATAATTAGCAATAAATAGCAATAAATAGAAATAATTAATAATAATTAGTAATAAATTGTAATAATTAGTAATAAATTGTAACAATTAGTAATAAATACTAATAATTAGTAATAAATACTAATAATTACTAATAATTAATAATAAATACTAATAATTAGCAACAAATACTAATAATTAGGAATAATTAGCAATAATTAGAAATAATTAGCAATAATTAGAAATAAATAGTAATAATTAGCAATAATTAGCAATAATTAGCAATAATTGGGAATAATTAGCAATAAATAGCAATAATTAGCAATAAATAGCAATAATTAGTAATAAATAACAATAAATAGAAAAAAATAGGAATAATTAGTAATAAATAGGAATAATTAGTAATAATTAGGAATAATTAGTAATAAATTGTAATAAATTGTAATAGTTAGTAATAAATTATAATAATTAGTAATAAATTGTAATAATTAGTAATAATTACTAATAATTAGTAATAATTAGTAATAAATACTAATAATTACTAATAAATACTAATAATTAGCAATAATTAGCAATAACTAGGACTAATTAGAAAAAATTAGCAATAAATAGAAAAAATAGCAATAATTAGGAATAATTAGAAATAATTAGCAATAAATAGAAATAAATAACAATAATCAGCAATAAATAGCAATAATTAGTAATAAATGGAAATAAATATTAATAAATATGAATAATTAGTAATAATTATGAATAATTAGTAATAATTAAGAATAATTACGAATAATTAGGAATAAATACTTATAATTAGTAATACTTACTAATAATTAGTAATAATTAACAATAATTAGGAATAATTAGCAATAATTAGGAATAATTAGCAATAATTAATAATAATTAGCAATAATTAGTAATAATTAGCAATAATTAGCAATAATTAATAATAATTAGTAATAAATTGCAATAATTAGTAATAAATTGTAATAATTAGTAATAAATTGTAATAATTAGTAATAAATTGTAATAATTAGTAATAAATACTAATAATTAGTAATAACTACTAATAAATACTAATAATTAGCAATAAATACTAATAATTAGCAATAAATAGCAATAACTAGGAATAATTAGCAATAGTTATAAATAAATAGTAATAATTAGCAATAATTAGTAATAATTAGCAATAATTAGCAATAATTAGCAATAATTAGCAATAATTAGCAATAATTATCAATAATTAGCAATAATTAGTAATAATTAGCAATAATTAGCAATAATTAGAAATAAATAGCAATAATTCGCAATAATTAGGAATAATTAACAGTAATTAGCAATAATTTGTAATAAATAGCAATAATTTGTAATAAATAGCAATAATTAGTAATAAATAGCAATAAATATTAATAAATAGGAATAATTAGTAATAATCAGGAATAATTAATAATAATTAGGAATAATTAGTAATAAATATGAATAATTAGTAATAATTAAGAATAAATACTAATAATTATTAATATTTACTAATAATTAGGAATAAATACTAATATTTAGTAATATTTAGCAATAATTAGTAATAATTAGCAATAATTAGGAATAATTAGGAATAATTAGGAATAATTAGCAATAATTAGTAATAATTAGCTATAATTAGTAATAATTACTAATAAATACTAATAATTAGGAATAATTAGAAAACATTAGGAATAATTAGCAACAATTGGCAATAATTAGCAATAATTAGCAATAAATATGAATAAATTGTAATAATTAGCAATAATTAGGAATAATTAGGAATAATTAGAACTAATTAGCAATAATTAGAAATAAATAGCAATAAATAGCAATAATTAGGAATAATTAGCAATAATTAGGAATAATTAGCAATAATTAGGAATAATTAGTAATAAATAGGAATAAATTGTAATAATTAGTAATAAATTATAATAATTAGTAATAATTATTAATAAATAGTAATAAATAGTAATTATAATTATATCTAATTATTACTAATCAAAAAATTATATTATCAATATTTATGAAAAAACAATATTAAAATTATTAAAATAATAAAAAATTTATAAAATATTAAAATTATCAATATTCGCAACAGGCTTTGCTCTATTCTTAAAATGTTCAAATCTCAAAGGGTCGCCAATTGTTAGGTCATGCACAATAAAAATTTTGTGTCAGTCATGTCCAATGTAAACTCTATAATTGTCCTTGCTTGGTTGATCACCTTACAAGTAGCGTTGCAATAAGACAACTCAAGTCATGCCCTTCTCATCTATAAGAATTATCCCACATGACCCTTTATATAGACCATTCTTCCTTGAAAATTTAAGGGAAAGATATTGATGTCCCCTCAAATTTTTAAGGAAGAATGGTCTATGTAAAGGGAGCGAGATGATTCTTAGAGACGAGAACGACATTACTTTGGTCGTCTTATTGCAACACTACTTGTGAGGTGATCAACCATGCAAGGAAAATTATAGAGTTTTCATTGGACATGGCTGACACAAACTTTTTATTCTGCATGACCTGGCAATTGGTGACCCTTTGAGATTTGAACATGTTAAGAATAGAGCAAAGCATGTTGCGAATATTGATAATTTTAATATTTTATATTTTTTTTATTTTAATAATATTAATATTGTTTTTTCATAAATATTGATAATATAATTTTTTTATTAGTAATAATTAGATATAATTATAATTAGTAAATGAAAACTGCTTGGATAATGAAGGGAAAATTTGTAATCATCTCCAGAACGATGATTACCAAATTTCCTTTCATTATTCAAGCAGTTTTCATTTTGCTAAGTATTGCTAAGTATTTCTAAATTAGTAATAATTAGCAATAAATAGTAATAAATATTAATAATTAGTTAGGAACAATTAGAAAGAAATTTTAATAAATTTTAATAAATTCTAAGAACCTAACACAATTTCCAGTGGATTGACGACACTCATTTTGCTCGATGACTTTTCACTTTCAACTCTCACCGACTCAAAACAATATGAAAAATGTGCTGCTAGATAAGCATATTCAATCTCTTATACACGAGATTGGATATGCATTCATATGATCATATTTTTTATAATGTTTTCATATGATGACAGTTGGAATAAGATGATTCATCGACGAAAAGGGGGCTCTTTTGTCCGATGGCTCATTTACTTGCATCTTTATCACACTGAAATCACAATGAAGAATTTGGTCGGAGGTACGTATATTTATTCTCGTGCATTATCTTTTTTTTCAGATAGTATTTTTATAATTTCAAATTATTCAAAAACAGTGATGATTTTATATTTTGTAGAAAAATATGGAACAAGGAAGTCGACATTAGTCATTATTAGATGACCGCGCTTGGATAAATCAACACAAAAATCCAAATGGTTCTGGTTTAAATCCTGTATATACTGAGGGTGTTGAAGCTTTCTTATCATTTGCATCATCAAAACCATAATATGTTTTAGAAGGCACAATTAAGTATCCTTGTAAAAAATGTGCTCTGAGAACGTTTGACACATTTGACAAGGTTGGGGAACATCTCTTGCGGTTTGGTTTTTAACCAGATTATGTTTTTTGGTATCAACATGGTGAACGCAGTTCCAGAGAAGATACTAATAACTTGATTTCAGATCCATCACAATTCCAAAATTTAGTACATGATGTTGCAGGTCCATCTGTTCAACAAACTGAAACTCACAATGATATTGATTTAACTCCTGAGTTGGCATCATCTGAATTTTATGAGTTGTTGAGGTCTGCTGAGGATGCATTATATCCTGGTTGCAAGATAAGCAAATTAGAAGCGGTTGCAAAATTTATGGCTATTAAATCAGAAAATGCAATGTCAAACAACTGTTTTGGTCAGATATTTTCTTTGGTTAAAACATTGTTATGTGCACACTGGTTGGGTGGTGGATTTCAGAGGAGGTCTTCATTGGGTTGGCCGAACTGGGGGAGACAGGTGGTGGTGCATCGAGCTGGTAGTCGTACATTCAGTACGCATAGAGAGCATCTGATAAGTATTTTTTTTAAATATTTTATATAACTTCAAATATAAATAGTTTATTTTATATTCATATAGGCAGTCGAGCATCCCGATGTTACAGAGTTCAATGTTTATCGGAGGATGTACAGTGATCCAGCCACCGGAGAGATTAGAGGTGATCACCAGCGTCAGATTGTGGTTAGTCTTATTTTTTTCAGTTTGACAATTAACTGCATATAATATTTTTACAATTTTAATTTCAAATTGGAATTGAAGGAGCCATATGAGGCTGCGAATTCTCAGACACATGATGAGGGTCAGGACGAGGTGACTGATCAGACCAGTGCCCACCATTTCGACGAAGCGACATGGATGCAGGCGACTCAGTATGACTTTGAGAAGGGCCGAGTAGTTGGTATCAGCTCTCATGTGACTCTTGGTACTTGTTATGATACTGCTGCGATGTCGGCGTCCAGCTCGAGAGGAGCTCGTGGAGATGCATCATCTTCTGGCTCACAGTATCAGGAGCAGTTCCGAGCTCAGAATGACCTTATAGAGAGTTTGCAGAAGCAGCAAGAATAGATAGGTTAGCAGCAGCAGCAGCACGAGGAGGAGATGCGTCGATGACAGCTGCATCAGCAGCAGCACGAGGTTGAGATGCATTGATGGCAGCAGCAACATCACGAGAAAATGGAGTACATGTGTCGTCTGACTCGTATTTTAGGGATGAAGTTTCCTCCACCAGCTCCTTCAGCTCCTCCACCTCCTCCAGAAGACGACCCCCTCCAGTGATTTTTTTTATGTCAAAAACATTTGAATTTAAATTTGTTGTAATATAAACTATTTACGGTTTCTGTCTTTTATATCGGTGTGATTATTACATAATTTAATTTTTAATATTTTATGATTTTTTTTTGTGAATATTGAGAAATTTAATATTTTTTATTTTTTTATTATTTTAATAATATTAATATTATTGTTTCATTAATCATAATTTTATTAAATATATTTTTCCAGTATTATATTTTTTAATATTTGTTTATTTTAATAATAATAATATTATTATTATTATTTTTGATTTTTTTATTTTTATTTTTTTGTGAATATTGAGAATTTTAATATTTTTTATTTTTTTATTATTTTAATAATATTAAAATTAATTTTTCAATAATCATAATAATATTTTATGATTTTTTTTATATTTTTTTGTGAATATTGAGAATTTTAATATTTTTTATTTTTTTTATTATTTTAATAATATTAAAATTAATTTTTCAATAATCAAAATTTTATTAATTTTTTTTAAATTATTTTATTATTTGCGACGGGATCTGTTGCGACGGGATCCCGTCGCAAATAGTCTAAATATTTTTTTCTTAAAAAAGGTATTTGCGACGGTATTAGGGGCCCGTCGCAAATAGTCTGAATAAATATTTTCAAAAAGCATTTGTGACGGGATTACGGGCCCGTCAGAAAAGAGTATTTGTGACGGGTTCGTCGCAAAAGAACTTATATATAAGTAAGTATATAATCGAAGACTTATTTGCGACGGCGTTTTCTGCAACGGGCTATTTGTGACGGGGCCCCGTCGATAAAACTTATTTGCGACGGGGCTCGTCACTAAATTTTATTTGCGACGGGATCCCGTCGCAAATACCTTGAATTCTAGTAGTGAGGGAAAAAATATTATTGCTGTTGGAATTTTCCAAGTGTGGACTACCCAAAAAATAAAGAGGTGTTTAGAGGTGAATCTTTGCAAGGATAGTGAGGATACATTGTTGATGAAAACTATTTTCATTCATTTTACTTCACTTTAGATCTCATTCCTCTGATCTCTACCTCTTGTGTTTTTTATATTTAAAACCTAACAACCCTGCCACAAAAAAACCATGTAAAAGTCATCATGATTGGAGCATTTATGACTTTTTGAAGTGGAGATACTAGGAAAGCAGCATGCCAATGGAAATCATACACATTCTTAAGACTGAGAAAAGCTCTATTTAAAATCATTAAGTGAGGAGTGATACATTTTTTGGGAGATAGATACAAAATGTACATGGAGATTAACATGAGATTGAATAGACATTTATGATTAGTGGGGAAAGAGAGAATTAAGATCCATGTACGAGGCATGATATTTCTTTGGTTGTTTGAATTAAGTAGTGTTGCCATTAATGTCTTGAGAAGTCTAAATTAGCCTCAGTATAGATGATTGCCCACGAGTGTAAGTGTGGGGGGGTATGTAGAGCTAATATTTTCATTATTTTCACTATGTATTTTAATGATCTAAATTTCTCAATTTTATCATTTTATGGGTAATTGTCTCATTTTCGGGTTTTAGGAACAATTTGGATTTTATTGTGAAAATTGCTTAATTCTTGATTTTTAAGTGTTTTTATTTGTTTTTTGAATTGGTTGTAAAGGTGTAATTTTGATTTGGGTTTTTGTTGTGAGAAGCCTTTTTTGAAGAGCTATGAATAGTTTTGGCTAAGTATTGTAATGCATAAGGTTTTCCCGGCACAACATGGTTTATACATATCATATTTTTGGAAATCGGTAGAAAAATGGCCAAGTATTGGATGTGTCAGTGACACGTAGCATATTTTGATGTCGTGTGACATATTTTCCTTTACAAAATTAAATAGAAAAGTCATCCGTAGCATATTTGGACAATACGTAACATATTTTTGGAAATAAGCGGAAGAATGGAAAAGTCTTAGGGTGTGTGTCACGACCCGTCCTCGGGACCCGTGTCGTGACTACCCCAAGCCCGCCTCCCATAGGCCAGGGGCTGACGACTAGCACCAAGGCGTAAATCCCGACAAAAGGGGAAGGTATTGCCTTTATAAAGTAAACAAACACCACCGAGTAAACAAGCATGAGTAAACACTAAGTAAAACTGGGTACAAAAGTAATGCGAAAAAGTAAGTGGGCCAGAATACAAACCCAAACTGAAAGTAAAGTACAACTGGAAAGAAACTACAGCAACTGAAAGTAAAGCAGCAACGTCGAGCCGTCCACCGGAAGTCCCACCTGAAGGGTGGGTACAGATAGCCTCCTCAGCCCCTCGGGTCCAGCCATCCGCTCCATGTACGTTCCGCCCAGTGGTCCACCTCCAGGTACCGACTCGCTCCACAAGCCTTAACCACGATCAGCGTTGTCCGTCGTCTGCATCCAACACAACGTAGTGTGGGTATATCCCATGCAGGGATGAGTATACGCTACTTAGTAGGGACCCCAAGACCCCTAAAGGTCTCCCAGAATCCACAAAGGAAAGATACAATCACGAAGTAACATCCAACACTACTTAGGCATATGCCCATACATATACCTAAGTCATCAATTCCAGTTTGGATCCAACACCTGAGCCCAAGTTCGATCACATCCACACAGGATAGTACAACCCAAACCACACAGGATGACACAACCCAATCCACATAGGAAAGCAAGTCGATCATATCGAAGATATTGATTGAATGTCAAGACTCAGCTCACACAGGTATACTTCTTCGTAAGGTGATAGAGATGATCATATATATCCACTGATTCATCTATGCTGGGACCCACGTAGGATACTAAACCAGCTAAGCTGTCGGACCCACATAGGATACAGACCGACTACTCTGCCAGACCCACGTAGGATAGCAAGAACAGAGTCAAACACTGCCAGACCCACGTAGGATACAAGAACATTAGTCATCGTCGTCGAACCCACTGAGTATTTCAGTACGGTCTTCATCGATGTCGAACCCACGTAGGATTTCAGTGCAGTCTTCATCGTCGTCGAACCCACGGAGGATTTCAGTACGGTCTTCATCGTTGCCGAACCCACGTAGGATTTTAGTGCAGTCTTCATCACCGTCAAACCCACAAAGGATTTCAGTACGGTCTTCATCGCTGCTGAACCCACATAGAATTTCAGTGCAGTCTTCATCGTCGTCAAACCCACAAAGGATTTCAGTACGGTCTTCATCGCTGCCGAACCCACGTAGGATTTCAGTGCAGTCTTCATCGCAGTCGCAACCAGCTCTAGGGTTCTCACATACAGCATGCTCGATTCTAGGAGGGTCTGCTCCATGAGACAAGGGGTTCGATACATCAACCGACATGTAGTCCGGAGTTGATGTATCTCAAGGTTCCGTCTCGACAAGAGGAACTCAACGTGACAGACGATGCGTCAATCGGACGCCCGGTCTGAGAGTTATTGATTTTTTTGTTCGAGGGGCCCAGTTGCTTTTTAAGTCAAAACCTCGAGTGTAGTAAGCCAAAAGGTCCGTCTCACTAAGAGGAATCCAACAAAGTCGACGGCACGTCAATTGGACGTCCGGAGCTCAAGTTATAAGTGTTTCCGCTCCGAGGGCCCGGTTGGTTTCGTGTTCGAACCAACCCGGCCATACACAAAGTTCTCCGAAACCTTGAGTGTAATATACCGAAACGACCGCCTCGATCCAAGGATCGCATCGCAACTGACGGTGCGTCGATCGGAGGTCCTTAGCCCAAGATATGGGCAAAAGAACGAACCTGTCTGGTTTTAGGGGGTTTTGGGCTCGGACCGACCCGGCCCGAGACCCCATGGGTCGTCCCGAACCAGATCGACCCGACCCGGGTCCGGCCCATTAGGGAGCGGCCCGACCGATGTGGTCCGACCCAACATGGTCGGTCCGACCCGGCCTGGGCGGTCCGGCCCGGTGCGGCTGGTCCAGCCTAGGCGGCCGGTTGGCCTGGCGCGGGCACGACTTGCAGGTGGCCAGCTCGGTGCTGGCCGAGCTGAGCGGAAAGTGGGGGCGGATTCCCCCTTGATTGAACCCCCCCCCCCCCCATGTGGGTCCGCTCCTTGCCAGCTGGGGGTTACGACCCCCGGTCTCCCCCTGAAACGGTCGGCCTGGTCCGGCCGACCGGTGCTGCCGCCGTGGGACCGTCGTGGTCCCGCCCTTCGAGGTGCCAGCGGCCGGCGGTTCCGTCCGCCCCGCCTTGCACCGTTGTGACTTTGAGTCGCGGCCTTAACAGGCGACCCAAATAGAAGTCGATGAACGGTAAATAAATAATTCACGGGCAAAAACAATTAACCCATACCTCAAAGTGTCGTCGAACGAAGGTTCGTCACGGGAAATAATCGTCGCAGAAGACGGCATCGCGGAACAAGGTTCCGTAAGCGTCGTCGGCGTCGCGAAGAAGAGGATCGTCGGCGTCGAGGTACATGGCGTTGCGTCGTCGACCTCCGGGGAACTAGCATTCTTCGTCGTCTTCCATCGGAGGCCGGCGTTCTTCGTCGTTCTTCGCGTTCTCCAACGAAGAAGATGAAGATTCGAAGGCTTTGAGCAAATCCTCTCCCAATCCTTCTCGCACAACGAAACTAACCCTTTATGAAATAAGACTTTGTCTTATTTAATTAACACACACAAGCCAACGTTCAATTTGAAATTCGAAATGAATTCCCGAATTAATTACATTGAATAACTTAATCAATTAATTAATTAAGAGAGTTGACTTTTCATTAAAGGGGGGTGCAGGTGAGTTACAAAATTAACGGGGGTTCGTGGAAGTTGAATAGGTGGGTCTCGTGTGGGCCCCACCCCACTAATATCCTACCTAGTGGAGTAGGATATTGTGGGTCCCACTCCAACCACCAAGCTTAGGTTTTAACTACTTAGAAATAAAAATAAAATTGGTTGCACAAATTTTATTTTATTCATTACTTAACCCATTATTTTAATAACCACACTCGAGCAAACGCAACTCCAGAAAAGGTGTTCCTAAGCAATTACCGGTGTTGCGGTTTCATCGGTGCCCTCAGATTTTGATTCCGAGCACCGGTTCAAAAGTTAGAAAAATCTGCTCGCTCGTTCACTGAATGTACCCGAACTAAACTTCAGAAATTGATTCCGGGCACACCGGGCCTCAGAATCAGGTGCCGTCAGAAACAAAATTCTTGTAAAATACCAAAGAAAATTAAGAAAAAAAATTCATTTGAAATTTATGGGTCTTTATATTACTCTCACCTCAGGGCTTTACGTCCCCGTAAAGATACATCACAAACTAGGGAAACAAATGAGGGTACTGAGCACGTATCTGAGCCTCCCGCTCTGAAGTGCTCTCCTAGAGGTTCTCGTGCTGCCATCTGATGTGCACTAGAGGAATCGACCGCCCACGTAGGACCCACTCCTGTTGATCCTTGATCTCCACCGGGACCTCCGCAAAAGTCGCCCCAACGTCAATGTCCAACTCCCCATGGTCGATGATATGTGTCGGGTCGTGCACGTACCTCCTCAGCTGAGATACGTGAAAGACGTCGTGCACCCGGTGCAACTGAGGTGGATGGGTCAAGCGGTAAACCACCTCGCTTACACTGTTGAGGACCTAGAAGGGTTCGATGAAGCGCAGAGATAACTTGTCGCCCTGACCAAAACTCTGTAATCTACGTCGTGGTGAGACCCGTAGGAAAATGTGGTCGCCATCCTCGAACTCTAGTGGTCTCCACCTCCTGTCAGCATAAGTCTTTTGTTGGCTCTGAGCTGTCCTCATCCACTCCTAGATGACTTGGACCTTCTCTGGTCCTACAAGAGCTGCTAAGATTTCTTCTTTGCCGATAAAAGAAATCTGGTCTCATCCCCTGGATGAACCATGTTCTTTGCCTAATACAGTCAATCCCGACATGGATTATACTAATACATACCAAGGATGAAGTCGTAAGGCCTTGATGCTACTACCAAGAGATTCACCCGTTACTCTCGCCTCCAAGGGTTGAGTCACACTGTCGGCATCAGTGTGTGGTCACTGGGTCTCCTCCAGTAGGTATCTCAAAAGTGAGGGTCAAGTCAACAGTTTTAAACCGGAACCTCTTAGTATCAACTACATAAAAAGGACAGGGAACAAAACATCACAAGAACAAGTGTCTTTTATTACTGCAACTCACGGTACAAAGACACATAACATCAACAAATCTAGAAGCAACATGAATAAAAGTCCTCATGTCTTGAGCTAGTCCCACTCCTGTCCATCTGCTCCCAGAGCTTCATGGTCGTAAGCCTCAGCTGCCTGTAGCTGAGCTCTCCCCTATCCACCCGTTCCCTGCGATCGGGGTGGTCTTCCTGGTGGTGGTGGTGGTGGGGCCTCAAAGCGTCGCCCACCACCCGTTGCTCGGCCAGTTCCTCTGCCTCGTCCGCCTGCTCCCTGTGGACCACCATGGTCAAACCTCTGCCTGGGAGGTCCCTCTACTGCCTGTTGCTCATCAGTAGGACAAGTCGGGCAGTCTCGAGCCATGTGACCCTGCCCGCCGCATGCATAGCACAGCCTGCTCCTCTTGTAGCTGGCTCTCCTTCGTGTGCCCCGCACAACCAAATCGGCATCCTGAGATTGCTCGTCTGATGGTCTGGCCCATTTGGACCTATGCGTTATCTGTCTACTGCCAACTGCAGAAGACTTCGCTACGGATCGTCCTGCGGAGGGTCCCGCTGCTGGTGACTGCTTGGCGAGAAAACTCTCTACTATAAGGGCTCTCTCCAACACCCATACCTGCATCGGAATGTTGAGGGAGATCATCGAAGCCCTGATCTCATGCCTCAGTCCCTGCTCGAAGGTCTGGGCCCAGAAGAACGGGTCCTGTACCATATCTGTGGAGTAGCGCGAGAGATCAGTAAACCTCGCCGAGTACTGGGCCACGGTCATGCTGCCCTGTCGTAGCTGTAGTAACTCCTGAATGTGCACCGCACGGAGGGTGGCTGGGACGAACTCCGAGCGGAAGAGGCTCTCAAAGTCCGTCCAAATGAGTGATGTCTCGCCGCGCACCTGGAGCATCAGGCTCCACCATCTGCTTGTTTCCGCGTGCAGGAGACTCGCTGCAAGGATCACCATGAGGTCAGCTGGTGTTCCCACTAATCTGAAAACTCGAACAACAGCCTCCAGCCAATCCTCAACCGCCTGAGGGTCCGTCTCCCCGCGGAACCTGGGCGGTCTCTGACGCTGGAACTCTTGTAGTGCACTAAGGCGACGTGCACTCTCAGCAGCTGTGGTTGGTGGCATCGGTGGCTCAGCGGGTAGAGGTACCACCGGTGCCTCCACTGAAAAAGGGCCCTGCACCGAGGCCTCGTCGCTCGGTGGGCTGCTGTCTCGTACAAAGCTCTGAACCCTAGCTGGCTGCCATCGTGGGGTCATCCTGAAAAGAAACAGGTGCGCCGCGGTCAAAACAGTATACCTGGTGAGCTGACATAAAGTAATCACAAAGAAAACTTTTGAAACACACATGCAATCAGTGTTTTCGTGTACTGAGTCGGAAATCAGAAGTCAGGGTCCTGGTGTACGGATACGTCGGTCGCCGCACCAACACTGGACTCCCTGGACTGATAACCACACTTAATACCCTTAACACTATTTCTTCACATAGAAGAAAGATCAGAGTCCCGAGTTCTGCGGTAGAACCGAACTCCTCTGATACCAATTTGTCACGACCCATCCTCGGGACCCGTGTCGTGACTACCCCAAGCCCGCCTCCCATAGGCCAGGGGCTGGCGACTAGCACCAAGGCGTAAATACCGACAAAAGGGGAAGACATTGCCTTTATAAAGTAAACAAACACCACAGAGTAAGCAAGCAGAAGTAAACACTAAGTAAAACTGGGTACAAAAGTAATGTGGAAAAGTAAGTGGGCCAGAATACAAACCCAAACTGAAAGTAAAGTACAACTGGAAAGAAAGTACAACAACTGAAAGTAAAGCAGCAATGTCGAGCCGTCCACTGGAAGTTCCACATGAAGGGTGGGTACAGATAGCCTCCTCAGCCCCTCGGGTCCAGCCGTCCGCTCCGTGTACGTTCCATCCAGTGGTCCACCTTCAGGTACTGACTTGCTCCACAAGCCTCAACCACAATCAATGTTGTTCGTCGTCTGCATCCAACACAACGTAGTATGGGCATAGCCCATGCAGGGGTGAGTATACGCTACTCAGTAGGGACCCCGAGACCCCCGAAGGTCTCCCAGAATCCATAAAGGATAATCCACAAAGGAAAGATACAGTCACGAAGTAACATCCAACACTACTTAGGTATATGCTCATACATATACCTAAGTCATCAATTCCAGTTCGGCTCCAACACTCGAGCCCAAGTTCGATCACGTCCACACAGGATAGTACAACCCAAACCACACAGGATAACACAACCCAATCCACATAGGAAAGCAAGTCAATCATATCGAAGATATTGATTGAATGTCGAAACTCAGCTCACACAGGTATACTTCTTCGTAAGGTGATAGAGATGATCAGATATAGTCATTGATTCATCTATGCTGGGACCCACGTAGGATACTAAACTAGTTAAGCTGCCGGACCCACATAGGATACAGACCAGCTACTCTGCCAGACCCACGTAGGATAGCAAGAACAGAGTCAAACACTGCCAGACCCACGTAGGATACAAGAACAGTAGTTATCGTCGTCAAACTCACGGAGGATTTCAGTACGGTCTTCATCGCTGCCGAACCCACGTAGGAATTCAGTGCAGTCTTCATCGTCGTCGAACCCATGGAGGATTTCAGTACGGTCTTCATCGCTGCCGAACCCACGTAGGATTTTAGTGCAGTCTTCATCGCCGTCGAACCCACAGAGGATTTTAGTACGGTCTTCATCGCCGCCGAACCCACGTAGGATTTCAGTGCAGTCTTCATCGCCGTCGAACCCACAGAGGATTTCAGTACGGTCTTCATCGCTACCGAACCCACGTAGGATTTCAGTGCAGTCTTCATCACCGTCGAACCCACAGAGGATTTCAGTACGGTCTTCATCGCTTCCGAACCCACGTAGGATTTCAGTGTCGTCTTCATCGCAGTCGCAACCAGCTCTAGGGTTCCCGCACACAACATGCTCGATTCCGGAAGGGTCCGCTCCACGAGCCAAGGGGGTCGATACATCAACAGACACGTAGTCCGGAGTTGATGTATCCCAAGGTTCCGTCCCGACAAGATGAACTCAACGTGACAGACGGCGCGTCAATCGGACGCTCGGTCTGAGAGTTATTGACTTTTTCGTTCCAGGGCCCCGGTTGGTTTTTAAGTCAAAACCAACCCGATTGCACTCCAACTGCATCCAAAACTCGAGTAGAGTAAGCCAAATGGTCTGTCTCACTGAGAGGAATCCAAAAAAGTCAACGACACGTCAATCGGACGTTCGGAGCTCAAGTTATAAGTGTTTCCGCTCCGAGGGCCCGGTTGGTTTCGTGTTCGAACCAACCCGTCCGTACCCAAAGTTCTCTGAAACCTTGAGTGTAATATACAGAAACGACCGTTTCGATCCAAGGATCGCATCGCAACTGACGGTGATTCGATCGGAGGTCTATAGCCCAAGATATGAGTAAAAGAACGAACCTGTCCGGTTTTAGGGGGTTTGGGGCCCGGACCGACCCGGCCTGAGACCCCCTGGGTCGGCCCGAACCGGGCCGACCCGACCCGGGTCCGGGTCCGGCCCATTAGGGCGCGGCCCGGCCCAACCTGGGCAGTCCGGCCTGGGCGGCCGGTTGGCCTGGCGCGGGCGCGGCTCGCGGGTGGCCAGCTCGGTGCTGGCCGAGCTGAGCGGAGAGGGGAGGCGGCTGCCCCCCTTGATTGAAACCCCCCCCCCCACGTGGGGCCGCTCCTTCTTGCCAGTCGGGGGTTACGACCCCCGGTCTCCCCCTGAAACGGCTGACCCGGTCCGGCTGGCCGGTGCTGCCGCCGCGGTCCCGCCCTCCGAGGTGCCGGCGGCCGGCGGTTCCGGCCGCCCCGCCTTGCACCGTCGCGGCTTTATTCAACCTCAACGGCGTCGCGCGACGGCGCCGCGCTTCTTCGCCCGTTCTTCATTGTTTCTGCGCGGTGTCGTTGCACCGTGATGTCTTTACTCGTACCGTAACAAGTACAATCATCAAAGGGGGAGGAGGGTCGGTCGTGTTCGTGCAGTCCGACCTCCTCCCGTTATTACGATAACAGGCGGCCCAAATAGAAGTTGATGAACGACAAAGAAATAATTCACAGGCAAAAACAATTAACCCCTATCTCAAAGTGTCGTCGAACGAAGGTTCGTCGCGGGAAATAATCGTCGCGGAAGACAGCGTCGCGGAACAAGGTTCCGTAAGTGTCGTCGGCGTCGCGAAGAAGAGGATCGTCGGCATCACGGTACACGGCGTCGCGTCGTCAATCTCCGGGGAACTAGCGTTCTTCGTCGTCTTCCATCGGAGGTCAGCGTTCTTCGTCATTCTTCGCGTTCTCCAACGAATAAGATGAAGATTCGAAGGCTTTGAGCAAATCCTCTCCCAATCCTTCTCGCACAACGAAACTAACCCTTCATGAAATAAGACTTTGTCTTATTGAATTAATACACACAAGCCAACGTTCAATTTGAAATTCGAAATGAATTCCCGAATTAATTACATTGAATAACTTAATCAAATAATTAATTAAGAGATTTGAGTTTTCATTAAAGGGGGGTGCGGGTGAGTTACAAAATTAATGGGGGTTCATGGAAGTTGAATAGGTGGGTCTCGTGTGGGCCTCATCCCACTAATATCCTACCTAGTGGAGTAGGATATTGTGGGTCTCACTCCAACCACCAAGCTTAGGTTTTAAATACTTAGAAATAAAAATAAAATTGGTTGCATAAATTTTATTTTATTCATTGCTTAACCCATTATTTTAATAACCACACCCGAGCAAACGCAACTCCATAAAAGGTGTTCCTAAGCAATTATCGGCGCTGCGATTTCATCGGTGCCCTCGGATTTCGATTCCGAGCACCGGTTCAAAAGTTAGAAAAACCTGCGCGCTTGTTCACTGAACGTACCCGAGCTAAACTTCGGAAATTGATTCCGGGCACACCGGGCCTCGGAATCAGGTGCCGTCAGAAACAACATTCTTGTAAAATACCAAAAAAAATTAAGAAAAAAAATTCCTTTGAAATTTACGGGTCTTTACAGTGTGCAACATTTTTACAATGCATGTATAGCATATTTTCCTGGTGTAGCATATTTTTTCTCATGCATAACATATTTTCAAGAGGCATAAAGGAGATGCGTAAGATTTTTGGTAATATATAATATATTTCCCTTTAATGATGTAGCATACGTAAGGTTTTTTTGGACTTGTGTAAGTTTTTTTACATTGTAAACATTTCAACTAAGCGCACAAAGTTTTATACTTTGTGAAATCACATAATTAGAAGCTATACATCGTGAAGAGATTTTAATGAAATTCGGTGCTACTGCCAAATTCAAAGGAACCACACCATGGAGAATTTCGTTGCATCGTGGCATGCACTCTGACACTTTTGACTATTAAAATACTTCCAACGCATTTTGTTGATTGAGAAGAAGGAAACAATATGAAGGGATATTTAAAAGGAAGTCAACTAGAGATCAAGGAAGATCTTGAAGGCTTCAAAACTGGAGGAAAATATAGAAGCCTTGTTGCCCATGAGGTGACATCCAACTACTTGATCCAACCTCACGTGGAGCAATCTCATGCACACGTTGAAGTCCCTATTGCTTGTTTGTATATTTATCTCCTCCGTTGTAGGGGAATTTGTTTATTTTAGATCAGTTTTTAGTCGACAATAGGGTAGGGATTTACTTTTATGTTTTCTATCATATTTCCTTTCATTGTGTAGTTCCATTCTATGTTTTGATAAAATGTTTCATGTTTCTCTCTCCTCTCTCATTTCCCTCATTTTTCTTTTTTCATTGTGATCTACAACACTCATGATGGTGAATGACTAACCCGATTGATCTCTTGGTGGATGAAACCAGTGTTGACTTCAATCTTTGCAAATTCATGCTTAATGTTTCTTATCTGCTTAGGGTCATTCCAATGATGATTGGTAGTGGGGAAAGGTGACAGGGTGTCCTCACAGTGGTTGTCTTAGGTCTAACTTCTTCCTTTGCACTGTTTTCCCTCTCTTCCACAATCATTAGTGCATATGATGGAGCCTTGATAATTTAGTGTTGAATTGGTGTGATTACATACCGGGAATGTGAGTTGGGGGTGCTCTTAATTGAGGAGCCCTTTAACTTACTAACCATGGAGGAGATGGATGTGCAGTGTATTTGATGATTGTTAGGTGCATTGTATATTCACAACCGAGGCATAAGGGGATGACCACACATACGATTGATTGTGATCATTGAGTGGGTGTGAGATTAACAATGAGGCAATGAATGTTCACTATTGAGTAATTCGTATGGGAGTGTTTCCCTTTTTAATAACTTCATTTTTTTTGCATTTGCATTGCATGTTTACTTTTCTGTTTTGCATTTCAACTTCCAAACCCTACTCCATTTTTCTTTCATAGTATATACAAACACCAAGACAAATGTTTGAGATAGTTAGTGATGGATTAGACAACCAAATACTTCTCAAGAGAGAAAATCCTTGTCAATCACTGTGTTTTACTATGAGAAATATAAATAATATTTTGTACCACCCCACGACAAGTGTGTTACACATTTGTTCAGACGTGCGGGGTGCTAAGAGCATCATCGAAACACCACATTGCATGATTGTGCACGTGTATATGTTGAGGTGCATGATCTCTCACGTTATTTTTCTCTTTTTATCGTTTTAAATAATAATAAGTGTTTACCTAAAAAAGGGGACCCAACTTCATCCCACTTTTCAATGCGATATTCTAACCCGTCTTCCACTTTAAAAAACAATTTTTAAATATTTTAAAAACTTTAAAAATCCAGTATAATGTGTGTATGGGAGACTCAACCTCCCTACCTTTGGGTTCCAAAGGTGTGTGTGAATCAACAGGTCAAAACACTATGCCTATTATAATCACGTAATATGTGTAAATATATATTTATTTTAAAAAAATCAATATATATATATATATATATATATATTTAAATAAAATAAACCTGGCTGGTCCAAGGGCGAGCCACAACACTATGCGGCCCGACCCAACTCGAACAGTGCTCCACAACCTAGAGAATTCCAGTTCAAGCTTGACCCGATTGATCTGAGATAAATCGAGAGAGACCGTTTTTATGTCATTTTATCATCTCTGATAACCTAAGGTTCCAATAGAATTTTTTAGACAAGTACTACAAAACTTTGATTTCAATGGAGCTTGTAACCCAAATTCCATTCAAACAATCAAAGTTTTAGTGTAACATGACCTAAAAAATCACAATGCCTCGAGGAATTATGGTCCCATTTTTACACCCTTAACCCATTGTTAGTTTTCATTAAAAAAATCAAAAAACATTTATTTAATTTATTTTTTATCGGTCCACGGGTATATAAATTATCGTCCGGCTCGGTCCACGGTTTTTATAATCTTCTACGTTCGGCTGGTGGGATTCTAATTTTCAACCACGCGGGACAGCGCGATTGCAGCGAACGCTCTAACATTTTATCAGACCTTCAGTGGCCCATTTGGTACAATGACAATCCTAATCATCACGGCGTTCAACGCGCGTGGCGGTTGACACTCATTCCGATCATCCGACTCCCGCGTGCGGGTCGGCTTCTACGTGTCCGAATCGCCGAAGTGATAACCCTAACTACCTCCACATTCCCTCCCGCCCCACTCACTGTAACGCACACGTACACTTTGCTTTCCTTTCACTCTCGGTGGGGAAGGAGGGAGGGAGAGTTCAGGAACAGCTTCATCGTTCCACAATTACCCGGTCTACTCAGCCATTCCACTGATCCCTGCGTAGTTTCATTTATCTACTCCAATCATAAGCCAGGGTGCACACGGCATTGTTCGTGTTTACCGTAAATCTGTACCCCCTAGGGCATCTGCTTTGCCAGCTTGGTCAATCCTTCAGCTACACTAATTCCTTTCGTGGGTCGGTGACGCTGGTATATACTCTTACATGCTTTAGACGCCTCTTCTGATTCTGCACTCTTCTTCCTGGCCCCATTTGCGAACGACGATTACTTTGGGATCACTCTGATTGGTTTGTTATTCCTGGAATCAGAATTATTCTCCTCCTGACCTGAAGTTTGATGCCGACTGACTGATGCAAACAGGTTCCTTGCTTATCGGATCAAATCTGGTTGGTAGTTTGGTACATTTTTGGGGCAATGACATCGAAGGACTAAAACAGGCTCTTAATTCCAGTAAAGGACCTGCTCATTTTTAGACCAAAGTAGGATCTCATTTAATATGAAAATTTATAATATTTTTGGTCCTTTATAGGTATTTTCTGATTTTTTGGTCCCAAACTGAAATTAACTGTCTGTTTTGGTCATAAATCGTCATTTTCTTTACATTTGTTAGCTTTGGATAATTACTGCAACTTCCGAAGTGGATCCAAGCCTTAATTTCTAGATATTCAATTGAAGTTTTGATTCTGTTCAGAGTGAGGTTTACTCTGGACTAATTGTACTTCGGCGTGATTCAAATTGCTTCGCTGGTTCAATATGCACCCTCCCTTTTCTCCTTTAAATGGACAGACTCTTTTATTGCTTGCATTGTATTTGTTATTAATATGTTTTTCAGTTTGGTGATTGCCGTTCCTTTTGATTAACAGGGTCCGTGGGCTTGGTTTTTTGGTATTATAAATTGATAAAAATGAGGGCTGGTGAGATTTGGTGTGTCATTCTGACACTATACGGCCTCTTGATTATAGCGGAGGGGGACATTTTTATTGTAACCATGGAAGGAGATCCGGTCATTAGTTACGAAGGAGGTATTGATGGCTTCGAAGCCACTGCTGTAGATTCAGATGAGCGGTTTGATGTAACCAGGTATGGTTGATTTTTTTACTCTTTATCTGTTCGTTCTGGATTTGTATCCCTATCAATAAGAAAATGCCGCAAATCCACGGCATGATTAATACCATCTTTTAATCAACGGCCTGCACTCTGAAGCTTTCTGGGTCATTTCCTGGTGCAGCAGCCTGTGATCTCTCATTGGATCATGGGATTCTATTTCCTGACCAATGCACATATTGCTTTATCATGGGAAATTTTTAATTGATCATTTACTGCTAATAGTGATGGTTTACCTAGTCACCCATGGCTGTTGTCAGAGTTTTATCATGCCTTTTTCATGCAGTAGCCCTTCCTACACAGTAGTTTGTACTCTCAAGGGCATGCATAATTCTGAGAGGGTTGCATGCCATTGATATACCTAGTTCAAGTAGCTAGAAAGGATGGTATACGCCTTTTGGTTTGCTGGACTGTGAATAAACTTCTTTTTTATCCCAAAATATTTAGTTTTTTAAGTGCTTTTTTTGTTAAAATGTTAGAAGGGACATTAGGAAGATGGTCAAAATTAAAGATAATGTGATTAGATTTGTTTTAAATTGAAAAATACACAAGGAATATTCATTTGATTGACAAAGCTTACATGCATGTGTTACCGGCTCCCTCCAATTTAGATTCCAATCCCACCCTTGTATTTTTGCTTGCGTCAATGCCTTCATTGCACAGTCAATAATTTCATGTGCTCATTTAATGCCGGTAAATCATTTAAACAGTGATTTATACGTTTGGGAGCATGATGCTCGAAATGCTTTCCTGACCAATGCACATATTGCTTTATCATGGGAAATTTTTAATTGATCATTTACTGCTAATAGTGATGGTTTACCTAGCCACCCATGGCTGTTGTCAGAGTTTTATCATTCCTTTTTCATGCAGTAGCCCTTCCTACACAGTAGTTCGTACTCTCAAGGGCATGCATAATTCTGAGAGGGTTGCATGCCATTGATATACCAAGTTCAAGTAGCTAGAAAGGATCGTATACGCCTTTTGGTTTGCTGGACTGTGAATAAACTTCTTTTTTATCCCAAAATATTTAGTTTTTTAAGTGCTTTTTTTGTTAAAATGTTAGAAGGGACATTAGGAAGATGGTCAAAATTAAAGATAATGTGATTAGATTTGTTTTAAATTGAAAAATACACAAGGAAGATTCATTTGATTGACAAAGCTTACATGCATGTGTTACCGGCTCCCTTCAATTTATATTCCAATCCCACCCTTGTATTTTTGCTTGCGTCAATGCCTTCATTGCACGGTCGATAATTTCATGTGCTCATTTAATGCCGGTAAATCATTTAAACAGTAATTTATACGTTTGGGAGCATGATGCTCGAAATGCTTTTGCTGCTTCGGATCTATAGGATGGAGAATTTCACACCAATGGACACCGGTGCCTTTGATGAGTAGCTCTAGTACCATGTAGCAAAATTAGATTAAGAGCCTGTTTGTTTTAAGATTTTTTTGGGGCTAAAAGCATTTTTTTCAAAAAAAAAAAAAATCACTTCTTGGAATTTTAGTATGTTTGTTTCCAATTTTTAAGCTAAAACATGCAGACTTTAAAATAAGCTAGGAGAGGGAGAGAGACAGGAAGTGGTTAGCTCTAGCAGTTAGGGACAATCATATTTATATTAGATACACCGACTTTGTTGAGAAGTTCTTCAGCCTGTATTTGGAATTGCTTACAAAAAAGTGATTATAACACTTGTTACTTATAATAAATGTTTGGAACAATATTTTTCTACCACTTACATGGGTGACTTTTTTTTAGGAATCAAGTACTAGTCCCTTTCCAAAAGTGGAGCCAACATCACTTATTTTTTAGAAGTGCTTATCATAAATGATAATTGTTAGGTCCACTAGGCTGGATACCCTGAGAGGGGGGAGGGTGAATCAGGGTATGACTAATTAAAAATTAATGCCCGTTCTGATCTTGTTTCGCTGTTAAGCAAAACACTCTTCTCTCTTTTCCCTGTTGCACGATATAAACAGAATGTAAAGAAAGCACAGGACACAGCAATTTTACTTGGTTCACCGCTAAGGGCTACGTCCAAGGAGCATACGCCGACAGGTTGCCGGTCGTACCAAATTCCACTAATCTTCACTAGCTGTGGATTACAAGGTTCGGGCTAGATCACTTCTATGCCCAGGCTCACTGCCTTTACAATGTTTAGGGTCAGCTCACTGCTTTCCCAAGGGTCACTCCCTGTTTTTCTCTCTCTCTGGCTCACTGCCGGTGGAGAGGATCACCTTCTTCCTCTTCCTGAGCTCACTGCTCTTGGATGGAATCCATTCATAGTTTATAGACCTGTAGGTCTCTTCATTTTCCTGAAAGAATGCATCTTCTCTTGTATGTAGATGCTCTGATGAAGTTTAACTTTCACCCGTTGATGAATATCTCTTTGCACCGAAGGTATCGGGCAAACTTCCAGCTTCCACACAGTCTGAAAATCACTGCGGGAACAAAACCTTGCTTGGCGCGCAAGTCAACCTCGGCGCGCAAGTATCGGCGCGCAAGTCACAACGGGCGCGCAAGTCTTCCTCTGACACTTGCGCGACACAAGCTTCCTCAACTCTAAACTTGCGCGACTCTCTTCCCTTTACGCCCAAACCACCATTGGTGCGCAACTGCAAACCGGCGCGCAACTTCTAACACCGGCGCACAACTTCAACCACTGGCGCGCAAGTCCCACCTGCGCGACCACACACACCACTTGCGCGACCACCACACCTGCGCGACGGGAGCTCTCGTCTTGAACTCCGGTGATAAATGAGGAGGGGTGGTCCGGTATTTATAGGCAATCTGACCACCCTGCGCGACGGCGCGCAAGTCACCTGCGCGACCCAATTTCGGCGCGCAAGTCTCCTCTCCTTTAGACACTTGCGCGACCAACTCCCAAACTTGCGCGAACCTATTTCCTTAGCCATATTTTGATCTTCTGATCTTGAAAAACATGTGGCGCGCAAGTTTCCTGTACACCATGTTCGCGGCGCGCAAGTCCCTTTGCCAAAAACACTTTTCTTCATTTGCCGATTTTCAGGCCCAAAAATTTGGCAAACACTGGAAAACGGCGCCACCTTGTATCTGTTCTTTTGTACCGCCTCCAGATCATCCATTCCATTTATCGACGTTCTTGAATCAAACATGGATCGTTGAACTCAGCTCTTGAACTCGACATTCAACCATGAAATCCTCTTTGTCAACAATCACAACTTAGATGTCCACTTTGTCAACAAACACAATCACCTCAAAAAGGCTTCAATGATACCTTGAGGGATTTTTGCCCAACAATCTCCCCCTTTGGGTTTGTTGACAACTCTTCCAAACAAAGAAACGTTATTGATTCTTCAACCTCCATTCGCCTCATTGCGATTCTGATAGCGACCAAGGATTTACTCAACACATACTCTAAGCCCACATGAGCAATGCTCGGCGTGAGAAACAAGAGTAAATGAAAAGTTCATCAATGAATCACTTTGTCTCTGACATCCACTGTTGACACCAAACACTGTCCAACACCACTCTTCTGCTTTTATCACGATCCTCAGCTGTCGTGATATCTATTCTTTGATCGATCACTTCTAGCATCGTCAGATTTAATACGCTCCCCCTTTCTGCTCACAGCTTCAACACCTCTTTAGCCATATTTCCTGTGTTGTCCAAGCTAAGCTCTGGCTAAGCACGTTCAACTAGCTTCAACTCCCCCTATCTGGCTGCTCCACCTATCAGCGTCTCCCCATATCATTTATGAATCTCCGCACTGTCTCCCCCTTGAACAACCACTATTTTCTCCCCCTTTGTCAACGAACCCAAAGGTCACGCCTTTGTAGTCTGTAACATAGTAGAGAACACATTAGCACAGTAGGGAAAACACAGCATACCTCGGGGAGAGGGGGAGGTCCCGTGTCCACACTATTTCAAGTGCGGGGAATCGACTGAACTCCCAGAGCTAGTCGATGCCTCTCAAAAGCTTCCTTGGGTAAGGCCTTTGTCAGAATGTCTGCAACCTGTAGCTCTGTAGGCACATACTCCAACTTCACGATGCCCTGCTCAACCTTCTCCTTGATGAAATGATACTTGATCTCAATGTGCTTTGTCCTGGAATGATGGACATGATTTTTGCTAAGATTTATAGCACTTGAGTTGTCACACTGGATTCCGATCGGAGACTTCACTTCAACTCCCATATCTTCAAGCTGCTGCTTCATCCACAATAACTGTGTGCATGCTTGAGTGGCCGCTATATACTCAGCTTCTGCGGTGCTCAATGAAATGCAATCTTGTTTCTTGCTTAGCCAAGAAATACACAATCCACCAAGATAGAATGCACCACCTGACGTTGATTTTCTATCATCTGCTGAACCGGCCCAGTCTGCATCAGTATATCCCAATAACTCTGTCTGAGATTTGTCGTTGTATGTCAAACCGAAGTCCACCGTGCCCTTGATATACCGAAGTATTCTTTTCACTGCAAGCATGTGACTTTCCTTGGGATTACATTGATATCTCGCTGCTTGGCATGTGGCGAAAACAATATCAGGCCTTGTTGCGGTTAAGTACAACAGACTTCCAATGATTTGCCTGTATTCTGTGATATTAACTGCCTTGCCATCCTCATCTTTTGATAATTTCATCCGGGTAGCAACCGGAGTCTTCATTTCCTTGGAATTATCCATTCCAAACCTTCTTAGAACTTCCTTGGCATATTTGGATTGAGAAATGAAAGTTCCATTCCTTCCTTGTGTCACCTGTAGACCAAGGAAAAACGTTAGCTCTCCAATCATTGACATTTCAAACTCATTTTTCATGAATTCAGAAAATTGTCTGCACTGAGCTTCATCTGATCCGCCAAAAATTATGTCATCGACATACACCAGCACCATCATCCTTTGATTACTGTCATTGCTGAAATAGAGATTGTAATCAACTCCTCCACGCTGAAAACCAAGCTTCTTCAAGTACTGATCAAGCCTTGAGTACCATGCCCTTGGTGCTTGTTTCAGCCCATACAATGCCTTCTTCAGCCTGCAAACTTTGTTCTCATCCTCATGAATGAGAAAACCATCTGGCTGCTCAATATACACCTCCTCTTCCAGAACCCCATTCAAGAATGCGGATTTGACATCCATCTGGAACACTTTGAACTTTCTTTGCACTGCTATGGCCAAAAATAATCTGATTGTCTCCAGCCTTGCAACCGGTGCAAATGTCTCATCAACATCTATTCCCTCTATCTGGGAGTATCCCTTGCACACTAGTCGTGCTTTGTTCCGAATCACTATGCCATCTTCATTCATCTTGTTGCGATAGACCCATTTAGTCCCGATGACATTCTTGTCTGCTGGCCTCGAAACAATCTCCCATGTCTGGTTCTTCTCAATTTGATCAAGCTCTTCGTTCATGGCCTGAACCCAGTTTTCATCTTCAGCAGCATCAGAAAAACATTTCGGCTCCACTTGAGACAAAAACGATGCTTGCTGTGATGATTTCATTCTTCGAGTCTGAACTGGAGCTGTTTGATCACCAATGATATTCTGCCTATCAATTTCAGCTCGACTCTTTGGCTTTCTCACGGACACCGACTTGACACTTTCCTCTTCATCATCAGTATCTTCTTCTGAGTCAGCTTCTGCCACTTCTGCTCCCCCTGGGTTGCTTACCTCATCATCACTTTCATCCAGGAACTGTTCACTGGATCGTTGAGTATTCTGCTCATTTTCAACTATAGTGACATCATTGCTTTCAATGATTTTTCCCAGCCTTTTGTTGAAACATTTATACGCTTTGCTTTTCCCGGAATAGCCAAGGAATATCCCTTCATCTCCTCGTGCCTCAAATTTCCTATGATGTTCTTTGTTGAGAATGAAACACTTACTTCCAAAGATTCGAAAGTACTTCAACGTTGGCTTCTTTCCGTACCACAGTTCATAAGGAGTCTTCCCTTGCTTCGGACATAACAGGGACCTGTTTGAAACATAGACCGATGTCAGAACAGCTTCCTTCCAAAATTTCTCTGGCAGGTCCTTATCAATAAGCATTGTTCTGGCCATGTTGTTGATGATCCGATTTCTCCTTTCAACTACTCCATTCTGTTGGAGAGTTCTTACTGATGAAACTTGATGCCTTATCCCATGTTTCTCGAGATAGTTTTCAACCTGACTGTTTGTAAATTCCGTACCGTTATCAGTACGAAACTTCAGAATTTTCTGCCCAAGCATCTTTTCTGATTCCCTCCTGTACTGCTTTATGCAACTGAATACCTCTGTCTTATGGGTTATGATGAATACCCAGGCCATTCTGCTATAGTCATCAATGAAAAGTACATAGTACCTTTGCCCATTTATAGCTCGTGGTGAGATAGGTCCACATACATCAGCATGCACCAGTTCGAGCACTCTAGTTGATTTCTGTTCCTTTGGCCTGTATGTCTTTCTGATGATTTTCCCTTGTTGACAAGCATCACACGTATGAGTGCGATCACGTGATAGTTTGGGAAAGTCTCTAGCAGCATCACATTTAACGAGATCCTCCATAGATGGTTGGCATAGATGACCAAGTCGCTTATGCCACAGCTGGTTTTCTTCCTCTCTGGATAAAAGACAAGTATCTTCTTCCCCACTTACAAGATAGAGATTTCCCTTTGACCTTTTTCCCTGCAGAACAGCTGCTCCATCTTTTCCTTTCACAACACACATCTTCTTGGTAAATTGGATAGAGTGCTCAGAGTCACATAGTTGACTGACACTGAGTAGATTATGACTGAGACCCTCTACTACCAAGACATCAGCACGTCTCATCTCTTTGCCCCCAAACTTGGCTTTCCCTGAGCCAACAATCTTCAGGCCTTCATCATTTCCAAATTTGACAACTCCTTCTTTGTCATATTTGATGCCTGTAACAAGATCCTTATTACCCGTCATGTGGGATGTGCAACCACTATCAAGGATCCAAACACCAGATCGATCTGATGCTTTAAGGGCAATCTCCGCCACCACAGCCTTCTCATTTTTCTTCTTCTTGGTCCATACTTTTTCTTTCACACTCGGCATGGATTGAGGCTTCTGTTCTTTCTCAGAGTATGATGGACCACCCTCATCTTGCAGAGCTGCAAATCTGTTCTGAACTTTTAACTCACTTGTTGGTTTATTGATCTGCTGCTTGCGAACATTTTGATTATTCTTTGACACATTTCTCTGAATGATTGATGTGCAATACCTAGCCATGTGTCCAAATCCTCCGCACCAAAAACAGTGTCCTTCAAAATGTGTTCTGGAAAACCGTTCACTGTTTGGCTGCCATCTCTGCTCATGTTCCCTTCTGTATCTCTTGGCTATGGAACACACAAACTGTGAATGTCCCATTTTCCCACAGCAATAACACCTGATATAGGATGCATTCCCTCGTGATATTTCAGCACTGTGATTTCCCCTTTGGGATCTCTGAATATTCTGATTCTGTTTTGTTCCCAAATCAACCTTCACTTTCGGGATGAGTGCTTGCGGTCTGACTGCAATTGTCGCCAATTTTTGTTCTTGACTAAGCCCAGAAACGACCTTAACATCTGAGCTCAATTGCTGTTTCTTTCCTACTGAACTGCTAGGCTCCGCTTTCATCTTCTCTGTCTTCTGAATAGCCTGCTTTTTGGATATCACATTGGGGGTCAAGAGTTTACCTTGATCCTTGAGTTTTTGTCGCAGACTGACCACTTCTTCTTCAAGCTCTTTGATACATCTAACCTGCTCCTTTCCTGTGTTTGTCAGACAATCAATTTCCTTCTTTTGTTCCTCAATTTTAAGCTTATACTCAACAATATTTTCTGAGCTCTCTGGTGTTGAGGATTTTAGTCTTTCAATTTCTTCTAACAGCTCAGACTTTTCTTCATCCTGTTGTTGCATGTAGAGTTTGGCATCACGAACCACTTTATTGGCTTTCTTCGTTTTGGCTCTCCAAACATCTATCTCCTCAAGAGCTGCTTCCAATTCGGCTTCCATATCAATTCTCCCTTCAATTTCTTCTTCTTCTTTAGCATCAGCTTCTTCTCCCTTTTGAGAACTACCGACAATTGCCACCAAGGCATTTACCCCACGATCTCTGCAATTTTCTATTTCCTCAACTTCTTCATCCTCAGACTCATCTGAACTTTCAAATTCTTGTGAGAGAAGATTCTTTTTCTTGAAGAAATTTCTCTTGAATTGTTTCTTCCCTTTCACAAAAGCTGAAGACTTATTTTTGGGAATTTCAACGTCATCATCATCATCATCTTGAAACTTCTTGGGGCATCTTGCCGCAAGATGACCAACCTTTCCACATCTAAAGCATGCTAGTGGAAGTTTACCTTTAAACTTTCCTCTTCCTCTTTGTAGATTCGAAGAAAGGAATGACATCACCTCATCTGTCTCTTCTTCTTCATTAGAATCTTCAATGGTGAGCTTCTTCATGGCCTTAAATGCCACCTCTTTAGACTTCCCCTTTTCCACAGCCTCATTATCATCGTTCCTCATTTCATATGCAACCAAGGTGCTGTGCAAATTGTCCAATGTCAGCTCTTTTGGATCTTTATCTTCTAGTACTGAAACTTTCGGATTGAACCGAGGTGGAAGTTTCCTCAAGATGCGCTTTACAATCTTTATGTCTTCAATGACTTCTCCAAGACCTCGCATATCTTCCACAACAATGTTTACCCTATCAAAGAATGCATCAACAGACTCATTCGGGTTCATTTTCAGATCTTCATATTTGTTCCACAACACCTGCAGCTTTGCCTCTCTGACTTTTGTGTCCCCTTCATATATATTCAAAAGCTTTTCCCACATGGAATGTGACGTTTTGCATGACATCACCTTTGTGTAGATGGGATTGGAAAGGGCTCCCCCTAAGGCATTGATTGCTTTGGAATCAGCATCCAACTCTCTATGCTCAGCTTCTGATAAGGCGCCACTATTAATATCAGCTGTGATACCATGCATAGCTGCTGAAAACACATCCATTCCCAAGGATCGGAAATAGTGTTGCATCCGATTCTTCCATATCTGAAAATTATATCCGTCGAAGATCGGAATCCCTTTATGATTGGTTACCTCCATTGAGAGAAGAACAACTTTCAACCTTTACCTCTGATACCACTTGTTAGGTCCACTAGGCTGGATACCCTGAGAGGGGGGGGGGGTGAATCAGGGTATGACTAATTAAAAATTAATGCCCGTTCTGATCTTGTTTCGCTGTTAAGCAAAACACTCTTCTCTCTTTTCCCTGTTGCACGATATAAACAGAATGTAAAGAAAGCACAGGACACAACAATTTTACTTGGTTCACCGCTAAGGGCTACGTCCAAGGAGCATACGCCGACAGGTTGCCGGTCGTACCAAATTCCACTAATCTTCACTAGCTGTGGATTACAAGGTTCGGGCTAGATCACTTCTATGCCCAGGCTCACTGCCTTTACAATGTTTAGGGTCAGCTCACTGCTTTCCCAATGGTCACTCCCTGTTTCTCTCTCTCTCTGGCTCACTGCCGGTGGAGAGGATCACCTTCTTCCTCTTCCTGAGCTCACTGCTCTTGGATGGAATCCATTCATAGTTTATAGACCTGTAGGTCTCTTCATTTTCCTGAAAGAATGCATCTTCTCTTGTATGTAGATGCTCTGATGAAGTTTAACTTTCACCCGTTGATGAATATCTCTTTGCACCGAAGGTATCGGGCAAACTTCCAGCTTCCACACAGTCTGAAAATCACTGCGGGAACAAAACCTTGCTTGGCGCGCAAGTCAACCTCAGCGCGCAAGTATCGGCGCGCAAGTCACAACGGGCGCGCAAGTCTTCCTCTGACACTTGCGCGACACAAGCTTCCTCAACTCTAAACTTGCGCGACTCTCTTCCCTTTACGCCCAAACCACCATTGGTGCGCAACTGCAAACCGGCGCGCAACTTCTAACACCGGCGCACAACTTCAACCACTGGCGCGCAAGTCCCACCTGCGCGACCACACACACCACTTGCGCGACCACCACACCTGCGCGACGGGAGCTCTCGTCTTGAACTCCGGTGATAAATGAGGAGGGGTGGTCCGGTATTTATAGGCAATCTGACCACCCTGCGCGACGGCGCGCAAGTCACCTGCGCGACCCAATTTCGGCGCGCAAGTCTCCTCTCCTTTAGACACTTGCGCGACCAACTCCCAAACTTGCGCGAACCTATTTCCTTAGCCATATTTTGATCTTCTGATCTTGAAAAACATGTGGCGCGCAAGTTTCCTGTACACCATGTTCGCGGCGCGCAAGTCCCTTTGCCAAAAACACTTTTCTTCATTTGCCGATTTTCAGGCCCAAAAATTTGGCAAACACTGGAAAACGGCGCCACCTTGTATCTGTTCTTTTGTACCGCCTCCAGATCATCCATTCCATTTATCGACGTTCTTGAATCAAACATGGATCGTTGAACTCAGCTCTTGAACTCGACATTCAACCATGAAATCCTCTTTGTCAACAATCACAACTTAGATGTCCACTTTGTCAACAAACACAATCACCTCAAAAAGGCTTCAATGATACCTTGAGGGATTTTTGCCCAACAATAATTAATGCAAACATTTTTTTCTAAGTACAGTTGAACGTGATTTTTAAGGCTACGTTTGGTACAAAGTCGATATTCATATGGAATTGTAAGAGATGTGGGTGAGAGAATGGGAAATGTATTGGAGAGTCAATGGTATGTTTGGTATGCATGAAAAAGATGCAGCACAAACGGAAGTAAACTCGATCTTTTCACAAGGAATCGATGGAGAACACAATAATAGAGAATTTCTCTGAAAACTTGAATTAATAATACTCAATAATCTATTTGTACAATGGTCGTCTTGGATATTTATAACTAATCCCATGACTAATAAAAGGGAATGTACATGAAAGCTTGGTCAAAGGAGAATAAAGACTAGAAAAATGAAATTAAATAAAAACCTAGTTAAATGGAAATAAAAGAAAATGGAAAAAGTAAAACAGAAAGCTAAAAAAATTAAATAAAAGGAAAAGGAAAATTTAAATGAAAAGTCAACAAAATTAAATAAAAGAAAATAGTTAGAAAAATAAATAAATAAAATTAGAACTGAAATGATGCTGCATCAGTCACCTCCACTTGAAAAGGACTCGCCCTCAAGTCCTGTTAGATAAAGACGATCATCTGGGTAGAATGAAAAGATGTGGTGATGCATGTTTTGTAGCAGAAGCAACCTTGAAGTAAGCTTGTCGGGTGTTTTAACATAGAACCTTCGACCCCTGTTCCATGTCGGCTGTTAGGATATAATAGTTCCAATGATGGTCAGTGTTTGAGTCAAAGCTCTCGCCTTCATCAAATATCCATTGCTTCAAAATTCCTTGAATAACAATGATGTTTTAGAGGCCGTGCTCTTTGCTTACATTTATGGATCCAGTGATTCATGTTTGTTGTTAATGCTACAAAGGCCCGTTTGGTCACACTTTGTGATTGACTGCATGAGGATTGAGTTTGACTCAGAGAGCTGCTCTAAAAGTGTTTTAGAGTTTGTCTAAAAGAGTTTTTGGATGAGATTTTCATAAGGTATTGCATACGATGTAATATAAGGTGAGATTAATGATAACTTTCCAAAAGTATTTTGGAAGATGTCTAAAAGAGTTTTGGATATAATCTCACGAGTTATCGTATATGATACAATATAAGGGTGAAATAACACGCAAGTCTTTTAGGCTTTAGTGGAAGTGGAAGATTGGAGTAGATATGCCTTAAAGCCCCTATACAAATGATGTATTATGGCTATATCTTAGGTGGCGATTGGGCATTTTGTAAGGCATGAAATGGAGATTTCATGCCGCTGCTTTATCCAATCGTATTGTACGATTGGGTGATATCATACAGAGTATTATTATGAGTATAATCGTAAGGTACGGTATACACTAACATCCTGTGATCCCGGAAGCCGAATGATAATAGTTATCATTTGAGAGTCAACCACGCCGACTATCATAAATGAACTATTTCATATGATGAAACCGTCGGGAGTTTATTATATTTGTAAGAATGGAGGAGAGTTGACCCAATACCCAATATGCCTCTTAAGAGAGGCCTTGGTGTTCATTTATAATGAATAATATTCGATCTGGGACTCACAACAACATTTCCCCTCAAGCTAGGTGTACCTAGCTTGGATACATAATAAAACAAAAAGAAACATCCCGTGACACCCCTCTCAAGTTGGATATACCCAGCTTGATTACAGAACAATACGAAAAAAAATTCATCCGTGATCACAACGTCCTCTCAAGATGAAAATGATGCCACTGAAAAAAAAAAGATATGCCAAATAAAAAACAATCCCTATCATGTGAAGCCAGCGGGAATAACTGGAAATGGAATGCATCGGCAGGAAGCCGGATTGAGCCTCGACAGGAATAGTCGGGTTAGGAGCACACAACGGGACATTGTTCGGATGTCTAGCAGGAGCACCCAAATTGCATCAATGGGCGGAGGAGAGGGCTGGACACAACTTTCGATGAAACCTGCGTAGCAAGGGTGAGACAATGGAAGTCGCGTGTAGGGGCCGCGACAGATTCGTCCAGCAGGAGGCGGAGGCGGAGGTGCGCTTGGAGGAGCCCCACCTGGGTGATGCGCCCTGGCTGGATGCGCACACTACTTGGGTGGAAGCACAGTCTGTGTGCGGAGGAGCAGGAGCTGAGGAAAAACACCGTCGGGAATCGACAGATCACGCCTTAGTCCGTCCAGATCTGGAACGAAGATCGAGGAAGGATGCCGACATTAGGAGGCGCGATTTGGAAGCGGAGGGGCGCAGTATGGAAGGAGGCACGCGGTAGGGGATGACGACGAGGAAGGGGAGGGACGTGCGCGCGTAGCAGTGGAATTGTGATTGCGGCATGTGACGAGAGGTGAGCGTCATCGAGTTGGGTGGGTGGCGGCGCGCCGTTGAGGGTTGTTTTGACTGTTGGGAAGACGCCGAGAATAGAGGGGCTAACGACAGGGGAGGGATGTGCCACCGACAAAGGACGACGACGGGAGGGATGCACGACAGGGGGATGATGTGGACCAGAGGCGCCGATAGGGGGTGGATGACTGTGACGGTGGCCAAGGGCCTGGGGCCGCCGTCCCCGAGGTGGGGGGGGGGAATCCCTAGGAAAATCCTAGGCGGTGAGAGGATAGACGAGAGGGAGGGTTTTGGGTTGCTCTGATACCATATATTAAAATGGAGAGTTGACCCAATGCCCAAGATGCCTCCTAAGAGAGGCCTTGGTGTTTATTCATAATGGATAATAAGGATAACAATATATACCTAATATCTGATGTGGGACCCACAACCTTTAATGGTATTTATGCAACGGGTGCATGAATTGGCCAAGTGGCATTTACTCATGCGTTATAATGCAAGAGTAAATGCATGTTCACTTGAGGAGCGTCCTCGAGGGCTTTATAAAGGGATTCACCATGAGATGGTGAATGGGTATGCTTGCCCGAGCCTTGGTTGAAGCACTCCTTTCCATAACTCTCTTCTTCTTCCACCTTTACCCAACGAGGCGTTGACGCACCATGGTGAGAAGATGAATCCCACCGAACGTTGGGTGATTCTTTCAGCTCGTGGATATCACCAGAGGAGGGATGTCGTTCATCCGCCACTCTAGTGATCTTCGTCAATGTAACAACCCAAACTGTTATAAGTAAAATTCCCCTTTTGATTCAATTAAATGTCCTATTAAGTAATGTTGGAGTCTGTGTCTCACATCAGACGTGAGTGTTTTGTTATCTTTATATTTTCCTATAAATAAATTCTAAGGCCTCCCTTAAAGAGGCATCTTGGGTATTGAGTCCACCTCTTTTATCATTCTACATGGTATCAGAGCGGGTTCTCTAACCCTAGCCCACCCTCCCCTCTCTATTTTCTCTCAGAGAAAACCTACGTGTTTCCCCCCAAGGGGGGCGGCGACCTTCCATGGCTCGGGAGCCCTAATCTGCCGTCACCCCTCCCTCCGCCTCCTGCCACTCCCGTCCGCTGTACTCCGCTCAGGCGTGCCCGTCTCGCCGGCTTCCTTGTTCGGGCTTCCCCCTTCCTGTGCAACTCCTCCGCAGAGCCCCATCGTTGGCACGCCCGTGCAGAGCCCGTCGTCGGTTCCCCTCCCGCGCCGTCGTGTCGTCTGCCTCTGAGCTTGCGGTCGTTCGAGCTTCGCTCGCCTTGTCGCCGGCCCACCTGTGCGACAGTCCTGACCTCATCCCGCCCGCACTGCTGCCTTCCCAGCAGATGCGTTGCACCCTCCCGGTCACCCTTTTTAGGATGTCGACCTCCTCTTGCGACACCCTTTCGCCGTTGGCTCCCTCTGGCGAATCCTCCCCTCCTCTGTGCAACGTCTGACCTCGACACCACTGTTCCTCAAAACTGAACTCCTCCATCCTGCAGCGCCAACTCCCTTCCCGCGCGTTGATTTTTTTTCTCCTCCGATGCGCCCTGTCGCCGGCCGCTCCCTGTGCGACGGCTCCTGCGCCCCGTTGTTGGCCGTTCCTTGCACCGCCATTTTTCAACAGTCGTAACGCCCTTCTTGCATGGCCTCCTGCGACGGCTCGCTTCTCCAATAGATCGTCGTTGATCTTCAGCGCTCATAGGATGGATCTCCCCTGCCTATGCGGCTTTCCCGGCGCTTCGAAGGCCGGCCCCGCCTGTGCGGCTTTCCCGGCGCTCCGTCAACCGGCCCCACCTGTGCGGCTTTCCCGGCACTCCGACAACCTGCCCCGCCAGCGCGGTTCCTCTGCTGCGTCTCGACGACTTGTCGCACCATTGATGTAATCCGGCTATTTCAATGGCATCTTCCATCATCCATCATTTTCATCTCGAGGGGGAGCTGCGATCGCAGATGATTTATTTTTTGTTTCGTTTTGTTTTGTAATCAAGCTGAGTATGTCCAGCTTGAGGGTGAGTGTTTGCAGTGTTTCTTGTTTTCTTTGTTTTTTTTGCTTTGGTCTGTTTTTCTTTATGCATCCAAGCTAGGTAGACCTAGCTTGAGGTGCAGTGTTGGAGTTTGCGTCGCACATCGGACATGAGTGTTTTGTCATTTTTATATTTTCCTATAAATAAACTCCAAGGCCTCCCTTAGAGAGACATCTTGGGTATTGGGCCCACCTCTCTTATCATTCTACAAGTACTAAGGTTATAGAAAACACACACATTTCTTTTGTTATATTATATCCAATTGGATTTAAATGACCGTTAAGTATCTTTACCGTTGATAATATAGCCGTTGAATAGTGATCACATGACTAGTATAAATATAGGGTTTTAACAAACCCAATTGACACAGACAAAAGAAGCGATGACCTCAACCAGTAGGATCGTACGCTATGAAGCCCATTTATCGAAGCTTTCGAGGAAGATAACATTTTTGGGCTTTACCCTAGACCAAACCCAAGCTGAGATCCAACAACTTAAGCATGATCAAAATTGTTTACGGGAGAAGTTCAAGCTCATCGAGATCACGGCTCAAACCATATTTGCCGAACCGCCCCATGAAAGTCCTACCATCGCGCACCTTACTCTTAGGGCGTTTGGTAGTGTATTAAAGGGATACGTATCAAGACCCTAACAAAATGAGTATGTACATTATTTTGTATAAAATAATAAATATATTTTAATCTTATTATTGTTACTTTGTAAATGATTTTTATTTTGATATAATAAAACACAAATTGTATTTTTGGTTAATATTCAAATTCAATTAATGAATTTATGAATTAATGGATTTTTGATATAGATAACATTTTAATGGAATATTATTATTAAATAATGTTTATCAAATATAAATGATACATATAATTTTTATGAAGTCGAATGTAATTTTTATTAGGGTTTGAAAACTGTTAATGTCAAAAAACCCGTCATTTTCAATAAATGTCGGTCAGTATTTTAAAAGTGAAAATTCACATATTTAGATAAAATGAATACTATTTTTGGAATCAAAACGTCGAAATTATCCAACGGTGAATTTTTCATAATTTTCAAAGACTGTTGAATTTTCGGGTAAAAATTAAATACCGTATAAATATACTTTATGTTTTATGACATCATAATGACCCAAATGTGATGTAATAAGTAATATAAATGGGATCCATGACCAAATATATATTTTTTCTTTAAAATAATATGATTTTAAGTTTATTTCATTTATTTTATAAAGCCATTATGAATCTTCCAAAAACATGTACTATATTTTAAGGTTTTAAAATATTTTTTTTAAGAGTGTGACTCACCTCCACATCATCAATGGTGATATTTTATTAAGTTTGGCCCTTGACCTTATAAAATAATGTAAACCACTTCCATTTGGTAGAAACCATGGGTAAAAACAAAGAGATGGTTTGTGATTTTGAATATTTTATTATGTAGAGTTGAAAACCTAAATAATAAAGAAATCTCTCTCCTTTTCTATATATACCCTCTCAATCTCCCATTTCTCTTCACTCAAAACTCCTTGGAGCACATCCATACTCTGCCCTCCACTCTCTAGAGTCATCCCAAGGCGCCTCAAACTCTCAAGAGGTCCTTCCATAGCCTTTGGAGTCACACATTCAAGTAATAGATCTCCCACTCTCCTCTTTTATCAAGCTTTCCTTTTATTCTCTGTCTTAATTTTCATTTGCTTATGTTGGGATATGTTCCTCCATATCCCCTTTACTGTCCATTTGATGTATAAATGACGAGAGCCCCTTTCACTCTCATTTAGCCATCATATGAACCTTTATGTACATTCGTTACTATGCTGAAATTTCATAAGGGATTCTCACCTTCTCTTTATTAAAGATTCTTTATGAACTTGTGCATTCTATTTCCATTTCCTAATGTTGGGACATGTCTTTCCATGTCTCTCTTACTGCCCATTTGATGTCCAAATGATGATAGATCATTTTCGCTCTCATCAACCATTTTTATGAATTTTTATGTAACGTCTTTATGCTGCCGAAATTTCACCGTGATTTTTCATACCCAAACTATTGTCTAGTGAATACCATACCCATTTTTTCTATCAAGGGTATTCACCTTTATGCACATATATTTATTGATCGGGAACTTGCAAGTATATATTCTATATTCCTTGATCGTGAAATAAATTTTTATGATGAATGAATCCATGTTGTATGATCTTTGTGACACACTTTAGCATGATAATGAAATGATTATGATGGATGCGTCCAAATAGTGCTCTAATGCATTGGGTATTGTTTAGTATCATGATACGTCATGTTGGGATAGAGTTGTACCTGATTCTTTTATTAGACTTTGTCCACAATGAGGTCTTGGCGGATTTAGCCTTGATCTAAGTTTATGATTCAGTGTTTCAAGTTGCCACATTTCCCATATTATGATTATCATGCTATATCATGTCTTATTATTCATGTATCTTTTATGTTTCATTAATATGCCTATTGTTTAACATGTATTATTTTCTTTATGTTATGTCTTGTTTATTCTCTTACTGGGTTTTATAGCTCACCCCTTTCTTATGTTTGTCCCCAGGTAATCCCGTGCAGTTTTAAATGCCATGGATTTTAGAAGCATGTTAATGATGTTTTTAATAATGTTTTTAATAATGTTTTGTATCCTATGTTCAAGATGTTACGTCATGTGCCTAATTTTCAAAGACACAAACTTCTCGATCTTTTAGGTTGTATTAAGTGTAATTTTATGTAATGAATCATGTATTAATATGTAACAAGGAGCAGAGTTGTTATAATCAAGCACACGGGATGAAGATAATTTCAGCGGCCAACTTCGGTGAAAGTTACACGAGTTTCTTCATTTATAGTTTGCATGATTTCTTTTATCTTGCATGGCCGTTCTTCGAAACCCCAATAGTATTTATTGTTTTTTATTATTTTTTCCTTTTGACAGAAGGGGTTTTGGGTATATATACCCCCTGAAGGACCACTTGTAAATATTTATCGAATATTATTGAATTTTGAGTCCTCAGTTGGCAGCGGTCGTGTGTTATTGAGTTTCTTTATCCAAGAGGCCCTGTGTTATTGTGTTTCATTATCCAAGAGGTCCTTGTAGTAAGGCTTCTTCTTTCACCATTCCTCTATTTTCATCCTTCGTTTTCCACGCTACATAAGTTGATGTCAGAGTGAGGACTTTCCTCACGCGCCGCCACTGATCGGCAATTATCCCCTATCCCTTTATCAGTTCTAAACCTTCCCCACATCACCCTTCACATCTCACTGCTCTGCCATCCATACCACCGAGCAATGAATCATGTTGACTAGTGAGTGAGGGGTTGAAGATTCTCATCGCTATAATTTATTTTGAACTCGCTGTTGGGTTAATAAGAAAGCAATGGAGGTGATTGTTGGCAGGGGATGTCAGGAGAACTTGATCTCCAAAGAAATAATAGGATGATTCCACCTTGAAACGACACCCCATCCTTCACCCTATAAAGTTGAATGGATCAAATATGCGGGATACGTCAAAATCATCGAGCAATGCAACGTTTCCTTCTCCATCAGCTGCTCATGTCATATGTGATTCGGTAGACATGGATGCATGTCAGCTATTGCTAGGACGCCCCTGACAATTCAACAATGACGCTTGCTACAATGGTCATGCCAACATGATCAAATTCACAAAAGATCGGGTTAAATTTACTTTGTGCCTCCTTCCATGGAAGCATGTGACCAACTGTGGCCGATCCTCTGCCACACCTACAACGCCGTGCCAACTGCACCACCACCACCAGCCACAGTCCCCTCTCCCTATGGCCGAACCAGTTGGGAGCATCGCTGATGTCCATGCTCTATCTGATGGCGGTGATACCCATGCATCACTGGCAGAAGGTAATTCCAATGCACCAGTGGAAGGAGCCGCTGCCCGTGCACCCCATCACGACGTTGCTGTCCCCGTTTGCGAAAGATATGTTGTATGTACTCCATCGGCAGAGAATGGTGAATTCAGAATCTAAATCAAAAGCAGAAACTGTAGAGGTGCTCCATCTGACTGGACAGGAGCACGGTCCTAAGCATGAACCTCCCGAGAGCTACCACAACACCACCAACTTTGCGCTCTCAGTATTTCCCCACCACAATCACTACAGGTAGCACCGTACCCACTGTCGTTACCAACACTAGAGCAGCAACTGTTGCACCAACTATGGATCACAAAACATGTGACCAAACATATCTGGGGACTGCTGCCCATCTCCCTTTGAGCAAAGCTACCATTTATGTTCCCCAACTGTGGGATGCCCAAGCTGTGGCCGAACCCCCTGGGGGCAACACTGCTACCATGAAGACTCCTGGGAGCAACACTACTGCCCACACACCATCTTCCAGCGCTGCTGCCTTTACCTTACCATCCAGGATTATTTTGGATATAAAATCAAGAGAAGGAGGTGACTACCAAAATTACAATTCTCATTATAGCCGGTCAACTCCAACCAAGCATGGAATACAACCGCCACTGTGAAACGAGGATTGGCGGATCCACGACAACATGTCCAACACAGTTTTTTCATGGTCGCCTTTGTTACAAAACATGTCACACCACATTTATCCATTCTACCCAGATGGCATGCTCTATCCAAGAAAAACTCGAGGGCGAGTTCCTTTCAAGCTGGGGTGAATGATGTAGTACCGGACCCGGGCAACCTAGGCGCTCCATGCCAAACATGCATGTGATCTATCTTGACTTTTTTTGTGTGTTTTTGTTGAACCCGGTTAATTGTATTTCCGGGTAAAGGGTATTTCCGAGCCCCATATCGGATTATTCCAACTTATAATTCTTTTCATCCATTTATAAAAGAATGTCTCCACCTCTCCTTGAGGTAAGGAAAATTCACTGTTCTACATGGTATCAGAGGAAAACTCCCGATAAATTTTTCCCCATCCGCCGCCCTCATTCTCCCCGACGGAACCCTCCCGCCGCCTCCCTGTGTGGCTTCTCGGCCCACCTCCCTCGACGAGTTCCCGGTTCGCCTCCCTCGGTGACTTCCCGGCCCGCCTCCCTCGACTTCTTCCTAGCCCGCCTCCCTCCGCGGTCTCCCGGCCCCGCCTCCTTCGGCGACTTCCCGGCCCGCCTCCCTCTGCGGTCTCCCGATCCCGCCTCCCTCCGCGGTATCTCGGCCCCGCCTCCCTCTGCGGCCTCCCGGTCCCGCCTCCCTCCGCGGTATCTCGGCCCCGCCTCCCTCCGCGGCCTCCCGGCCCCGCCTCCCGCTGCGGCTTCCCAGCCCCGCCTCCCTCCAGCGATCAGAGGTCCTCTCGCCGACCAGCCTCCCGTCAACACACGTCCACCTCACCTGGCGCGCTCCTCCCTATCGGATGAAGTCCCTACGCGCGACGACTCTAGGCGGGACCTCCCTCCCCGCCCATCGCCGTTTCTCATCCCGCGTCGCCGTGCCGTCTGCCTCTGAGCGTCGACCCTCCCAGCTGCGCTCCTCCTGCAACGGACCACTACTTCCGCGCCGACTCCCGGCGCGTCTCCTCTCCCGTGAGGCCTCCCCCTCGCCTCAGTTGCCGGCCTTCCCGCACGACAACCCCATGCTTCGTTCCTGCGTCTGTGCGCCCGCCTGAGCGACTCTCCCGTGCTTCGTCACCAGTCCTCCCGCGAGGCAGTCCCCCTTCCCTGACGCACTTTGCATACCAAGACATGCCTTTATCCTCACCATCATCTAGTACCTGTTACAAACTGACACTCTCAAAGGTGGAGATTGTATTTATAGAATCTCATTGGGCTGCTTTGCCATCTTCTTCTTCTCCAGCCACCATTGCTCTTACTGGTGGCCATACCGCGTGTATATCTCATCGACTGACAACTTGGATGTTTGACTCTGGTGCGTCTGAACATCTCATAGGGGATTCAGATATGCTTACGACCTATCATCTGTATACTAGTGCCTCTGCAATTACTGTTGCTGATATATCTACAATCCCTATTGCTGGATTTGGCACATGCTCATTGACTTCGTCTATTCGCCTGAGTTCAATAGCTCATGTTCCTCACAGTCTCTTTAATCTTATCTCCATCAGTAAACTCACCAAAGATTTAAATTGTGTTGCTACTTTTACATCTTTTGGTGTTGTTTTTCAGGAGCGGTCGACGAATTGGGAACTTGGTAGAGGTCATCTTAGTGATGGGGTGTACATGTTCGATACCCCACCATCCCTTGTCTGCTCATCCAGCTCTGCTCGTGCCCTCGACCTACATTTTCGCTTTGGTCATCCACCGACTTCCGTCTTACATAAGCTTTGCCCCCAATTAAATCCACACATTTCCTTCCATTGTGAATCTTGCAAGTTTGCTAAACATCATCGGATGACGTATGTTCCTCGATTGGAAATGCGTGCAGCAAATTCTTTCGACTCTGTTCATTCTGATGTATGGGGTCCTTGCAGGGTTCCTAGCCAGTCAGGGTACAATTATTATGTATTCTTTATTGATGACTACTCTCAGATGACATAACTTTATCTCCTTCGTGATCGTTCTGAGGTGTGATATTTTCAAAACCTTTTACCATGAAATTCACACTCAATTCTCCAAGTCTATTAAATGTCTCCGCTCAGACAATGGCTGAAAATATTTATCTACTTCTCTTCAGCAATTTCTCAAGTATAACGACATCATTCATCATATATCCTGCCTCGATACACCTCAGCAGAATGGAGTGGCTGAGCGTAACCATCGTCATATTCTGGAGACTGCTCGTGCCCTCTTATTTCACATGCACCTCTTCTTTTTTGTGGGGATGCCATCCTTACTGCTACATACCTCATAAATCGTCTTCCTTCAATCCTTCAGGGGGTGACTCCTTTTCGAGCTCTGTTCTCTCTCCCTCCTCACCCACTTCCACTCCGTGTGTTTGAGTGTCTGTGTTATGTCCGTGACACTCGTCCCAACCTTTTAAAGTTTTCTCCCAAATCATTCTGTTGCATCTTTTTCAGATATTCCCGCACTCAGTGCATATACCGATGTTTTTCTCCAGACTTACGCCGTCATATCATCTCTGCTGATGTATCTTTTGTTGAGAGCTCTCCTTTCTCTTCTCCTTCCCATTCAGACACCATCATCTATGATTGTCTTCCTTTCATCATCCACCCACTTTTGACTCGGGTATCCCACTCTGATAATCACTGGTTTGACATTGTCTACTCTCGTCGCCCATTGAATGTGTCCCCTATCCAGGCCGATGACACCATCTCCCTAGCTTCGTTCGATGCTCCTGCTCCAGCAACAGACGACTTGCCATTGCATTGCGAAAAGGTACTCGTTCTTGTCAGAATACTCCTTGTTAGCGTCTGTTTTGTTGCTTTTTTTTCATTATGTGTCCAAGCTAGGTACACCTAGCTTGAGGGGGAGTGTTGGAGTCTGTATCCCACATCGGACTTGTGGTCCGATGTGGTCCTTTTCATTCATTATAAAAGAATGTCTCCGCCTCACTTTGAGGTAAGGAGGCAAGAGGGTTTTCTCAACCTACATGGTATCAGAGGGGTTTTCGAAACCCGATCCCTCCTCCCTCCCTCCCTAATTATTTTTTCTCCCTTGCTTTAGGGTTTTCCCCATCCGGGGGGGGGTGGCGGCTCCAATCCAAATAGTCGCCCCCCCTCCGCTGCTCCTCCCCGGTGCATTTTTGCACCCTCCTTCCCCGGCGCCTCCTGCTCGGTCCGGCTCCTCGGTGCGCCTTCCCTCTTGGCGCCCGCTCCGCCTGCACGCAACACCTCCCGCGGCTCCCCCCCGGTGCGCCTTTCCTCCCGAGCGCGACACTCCCGACACCTCCCCGCGGCTCCTCCCGACGGCGACCCTCCCGTCGCCCCGTCGCGACTCTGTCCACCCGAGCGCGACCCTCCGTCGTGGCTCCGTCCGGCTCCCGCGCCCTCCCGGCCCTTCCCGGCAACTGCGGCTCCCACACCTCCCGTCGTTCCCGTCGCCGTTTTCCGACGCGGCTCCACCTGCGCCGACCTCCTCAACGGCTCCCGCATTCCCCAGCGGTCTTTTCGGATCCCGCAACTGCCCGCACCGGCTCCCGCTTCTCCAAGCGATCGGAACGGACGGCTTCGCCTCTCTCGCTACGCACGACGGCTCTACCGGCGGCCCGCCTCTCGCGTCTTCTCCATTGCGCCGCTTCCCCTGTGCGACGAATCTCCAGCACGGGCCTCCCGACACTTCCCGTCCAGCTGCGCCTGCGACGATCCTCCCGACACCTTCCTCTCCCTCAGGCTGTGCCCCTCTCCCGCGCGACTCCCCTCCCGGCGTCCTCGCCCCGGCTCCCGGCGCGGCTCCCGGTGTCTCCTCCCAGCGGATCTCTCCCTGCCGGCATCTCCCTGCGCCTCTCCTGCGGTTTCCGGTTCTGTCCGGCCCGCCTCTCCCTGCCCTAGCAGATCGGCCCGCCTCCGTCAGAGCGGCTCTCCGACGTCCAGATCCCGGCTCCCTCCGGCGCCCCTGCCGTCGCGCTCGCCCGCGCCTCTCCGCTGCGCTCACCTCAAATCGTTGCGCCTCCTGCGGCTTCGCTCCGCCCTGCGACGTCCAGCGGCTCCCGTCTTTTCCGCTGCTCCCTCCATGCCGACCTCTTCCTGCTTCCCGCGGCATTCCCGCCTCAATCGCCGACCTCCTCCTGTGGATTTCCCGACGCTTCGACGACCGGCACCGCCATTGCGGATTTCTCGGCACTTTGCCGACCGGCCCTCCCGAGTGGATTTCTCGGCGCTTTGACGATCGACACCGCCATTACGGATTTCTCGGCGCTCTGACGACCGGCCCGTAGTGCGGATTTTCCCGACGCTCTGACGACCGACCCGCCAGTGTGGATTTCCCGGCGCTCTGTTGTCCGGCCCCTCACTTTTCCGGCGATGACCCATCCTTTTTTTTCCAGCGGCATCACATTACCATTTTGAGGGGAAGCACCATCAACAACGATTTTATTATTTTCGTTTCTTCTGTTTTTGTCTTGTATTTGTCATCAAGTTGGGCATGTTCAGCTTGAGGGGGAGTGTTAGCGTCTGTTTTGTTGCTTTCTTTTCATTATGTGTCCAAGCTAGTTACACCTAGCTTGAGGGGGAGTGTTGGAGTCTGTATCCCACATCGGACTTGTGGTCCGATGTGGTCCTTTTCATTCATTATAAAAGAATGTCTCCGCCTCACTTTGAGGTAAGGAGGCAAGGGGGTTTTCTCAACCTACACTCCTCTTTACACATCCTCATACAAAGGTCTTTCTCCTCTGGAGACAATATCTATTCCTTGCACGGTTGACGAAGCTAAATCTCACCCTGGGTGGCTTCAAGTAATGTGGGATGAATTGCAGGGTCTGGATGACAATTATACTTGGGATTTGGTCCCTCCTTCCGGCAGATAAACAGGTGGTCAGCGGCAAATGGATTTATACTGTTCGCCTCAATGCAGATGATACTCTTCGTCACCTTAAAGCCAGACTTGTGGCAAAAGGCTTTGCTTAGACATATTGTGTCGATTATTTTGACACTTTCTCTCCAGCTGCGAAAATGACATATGTGTAAAGATGACATCTGCCCGATTATCCATCTCTCTTGACGCTCATCATCATTGACCTCTTCCTCAACTTGATGTCAAAAATGCCTTTCGACATGGTTTTTTTAAAGGAGGTATATTTGCAACAACCTCCTGGCTTCCGTGCCTCCGGAGCCGATTCTCATGTCTGTCGATTTCGTCGCTCTCTTTATGAACTCAAGTAGTCTCCTCGTGCATGGTTTGGAAGATTCTGCACAGCCGTCACTACATTTGGCCTATCTCAGAGTATGAAGGACCACACCGTCTTCTACCGCACGACGTCCTCTGGCTGTATCCTGCTGACTGTCTATGTTGATGATATCATTATCACTGGGAGCGATTCAAATGAAATCGCCCATCTAAAGGGGCATCTTTAACACCACTTTCAAACCAAAGATCTAGATCCTCTGTCATACTTCCTTAGCATTGAGGTCTCCCATTCTCTGAACACCATATTTCTTTGCCAACGAAAATATGTTTTGTGTAGGATGATAAAATGAGAGAACCCGAACCCCCAAGGTGTGTACTCTAAAGGAGCCCTTGGGGTGCTTTTATAACAAATAGTAAAGACCACACCAGACCTCAAGTTCGATGTGGGATGCAGACTCCAACACTCCCCCTCAAGCTAGGTGTACCTAGCTTGGACACATAATGAAAAGAAATCAACAAAACAGATGCTAACACTCCCCCTCAAGCTGGACATGCCCAGCTTGATGACAAATACATGACGAAATATAAGAAACGGAAATAATAAAATCGTTGTTGATGCTGCTCCCCCTCAAGATGGTAATGTGATGCCACTGAAAAAAAAAGGATAGATCATCGCCGGAAAAGTGCGGGGCCGGACAACAGAGCGCCGGGAAATCCACACTGGCGGGTCGGTCGTCAGAGCGTCGGGAAAATCCGCACTACGGGTCGGTCGTCAGAGCGCCGGGAAATCCGTAATGTCGGGCCGATCGTCAAAGCGCCGAGGAATCCGCTCTGGAGGGCCAGTCGTCAAAGTGTCGAGAAATCCGCAATGGCGGTGCCGGTCGTCGAAGCGACGGGAAATCCGCAGTGGGAGGCCGGCGATTGAGGCGGTAATGCCGCGGGAAGCAGGAAGGAGGCCGACATTGAGGGAGCAGCCTGGACCGGTTCGACTGGACCGGTTTGCCGGGAGGGAGCTGGTTCTGGAAGGGAAGTAACTGGACGGACGGGCGGGCGCCGACGCAAGGGATCCGCCGGGAAGGGAGCAACCGGACGGAGAGGGGCCGACAGCATGGGAGAAGCGCCGTGAGTCGCTCGGGGAGAGGCACGGCTGGAGGGCCGCGACCGTGAGGCGCCGTCGCCGGGAGCCTTGCACAGGAGGCGGAGCCGGGAGAAGCAGAGGCGCCGGGGTTCCGTCGCGGGAGCCTTGACAGGTCCGGCCGGGGATTCCACAGGAGGTGGCTGGCGAGGCTGCTGGACAGAGGCGACACGGGAGGCTGGCAGGGTTGGAGGCCGGCGGGAATGGAGGTCGGCTGTCGCGCTGAGAGGGGCCAGCAGGAGTCGCCGGGATCGGGAGGGAAAGGAGTGCCGGCTGCTGGAGGATGTTGGAGCGGGATGGCTGTCGCGCGGGAGCAGTGCAGGAGGGCCGCGCGCATGAGAGAGGGCCCTGAGGGTGGTCGATGGGAGGCTGGGGTCGCCAAGCGGGAGATGCGAGGGCCGTCGGGAAGGGCAAAGCCGGCTGGGGACGCAGCCGAATCACGCCTGGGTCGGGAGCCGAGTCGCGCTGGCAGGAGATGCAAGTACGGGAAGGAGTCCGCCAGAGTAGGGTCGGCCGTAGGAGGAAGCGGCGCCATGGGAGGATGCAACAGTTTCGAGAGAGGCGGAGCAGTTGCGGGAGAGGTGGAGCCGTTCGTTCTGGTCGCCTGGAGAAGCGGGAGCCGTTGAGGAGGCCGGCGCAGGTGGAGCCGCGTCGGAAAAACGGCGACGGGAGCCAACGTCGCGCAGGAGGTTGGACCGTCGGGAGAGAGTCGCACGGGACGCAGGAAGCCAGGGGATCCGCGGGAGGGCAGCAGCGATCCGCCGGGAGAGGAGCCGTCGCCGCGGCTGGATCGGGAGCAGAGGAACGCCGCGGGAGGCGGGCCGTCGGGAAAGCCACAGGGATTCGCGCGGGATCGGGAACCGATCTGCCTGGAGCCGCGCAAGGGTCGGGAGGAGCCGCAGGGTTGCCGCAAGGGGAGCCTCGCCGGGAGAGAGAGCCGCCGGGAGAGAGGGCTGAGAGGCCGAGGGAAGGGCGCCGCTGCGGAAGGCGGGGCCGGGATCGGGACGCCGTCGGGAAGAGAGGCGCCGGGCCGTGCTGCGCGCACAGGAGGAAGTTGTGACGGGGAGCAGCGCTGGAGAGCCGCCAAACAGAGCCGCCGGGATGGGAAATCCGCCGGGAAGGGGTTGCCGGCAGGGGGGGCGGCCGAGAATTCCTATGGCTCGTGGGCCATGGAGGCCGCCGCCCCCCATGGGGGAAAAAAAGATAAACTCTAGAGCAGAATAAAAAAAAGATGGGAGGGGGGTGCTTTTATAACATAGTAAAGACCACATCGGACCTCAAGTCCGATGTGGGATGCAGACTCCAACATTTTGGATATCTTGCAGGATGCTGGTTTGACTCAGGCAACTGCCGTTGACACTCTTGAGCCCGGGGAACGGTCTCTCCATGACAACACGAAATCATATTCTCATTGAGTTAGGTACTATTGTCTTGTGGGAAAACTTAATTATCTCACCATGACTCGTCCGGACATTGCATGCGCTATCAACAAGGTTAGTCAATTCATGGAACATCCGACAAAATCTCAGTGCGCATTGCCAAATACATTAAAAAAGACCCTGTCTGTGGTCTTCGGTATTCACATCACGATCAACTGAATATTGTGGCCTTCTGTGATGCTGACTATGCTGGTTGCTTAGCTACCCGAATGTTTACTTCTGGGTTTACCGTTTTCCTGACAGGTAACCTCATCTCATGACGAAGGAAGAAACAAACTGTTATCTCCAATCCAAATAGTCGCCCCCACTCCGCTGCTCCTCCCCGGTGCATTTTTGCACCCTCCTTCCCCGGCGCCTCCTGCCTGGTCCGGCCCCCCGGTGCGCCTTCCCTCTTGGCGCCCGCTCCGCCTGCGCGCAGCACCTCACGCGGCTCCCCCTCGGTGCGCCTTTCCTCCCGAGCGCGACACTCCCGACACCTCGCCGCGACTCCTTCCGACGGCGACCCTCCCGTCGCCCCGTCGCGACTTTGTCCACCCGAGCGCGACCCTCCGTCGTGGCTCCGTCCGGCTCCCGCGCCCTCCCGGCCCTTCCCGGCAACTGCGGCTCCCACACCTCTCGTGGTTCCCGTTGCCGTTTTCCGACGCGGCTCCACCTGCGCCGACCTCCTCAACGGCTCCCGCATTCCCCAGCGGTCTTTTCGGATCCCGCAACTGCCCGCACCGGCTCCCGCTTCTCCAAGCGATCGGAACGGACGGCTCCGCCTCTCCTGCTACGCACGACGGCTCTACTGGCGGCCCGCCTCTCGCGTCTTCTCCATTGCGCCGCTTCCCCTGTGTGACGAATCTCCAGCACGGGCCTCCCGGCGCTTCTCGTCCAGCTGCGCCTGCGACGATCCTCCCGGCAGCTTCCTCTCCCTCAGGCTGTGCCCCTCTCATGCGCGACTCCCCTCCCGGCGCCCTCGCCCCGGCTCCCGGTGCGGCTCCCGACGTCTCCTCCCGGCGGCCCGACGTCCCCCTGCCGGCTATCCCTCTCTCCCGGCGGATCTCTCCCTGCCGGTATCTCCTTGCGCCTCTCCTGCGGTTTCCGGTTCTGTCCGGCCCGCCTCTCCCTGCCCTAGCAGATCGGCCCGCCTCCGTCAGAGCGGCTCTCCGACGTCCAGATCCCGGCTCCCTCTGGCGCCCCTGCCGTCGCGCTCGCCCCTGCTGTCGCGCTCTCCCGCGCCTCTCCGCTGCGCTCACCTCAAATCGTTGCACCTCCTGCGGCTTCGCTCCGCCCTGCGACGTCCTGCGGCTCCCGTCTTTTCCGCTGCTCCCTCCATGCCGGCCTCTTCCTGCTTCCCGCGGCATTCCCACCTCAATCGCCGGCCTCCTCCTGCGGATTTCCCGGCGCTTCGACGACCGGCACCGCCATTGCGGATTTCTCGGCACTTTGCCGACCGGCCCTCCCAAGCGGATTTCTCGGCGCTTTGACGATCGACACCGCCATTACGGATTTCTCGGCGCTCTGACGACCGGCCCGTAGTGCGGATTTTCCCGACGCTCTGACGACCGACTCGCCAGTGTGGATTTCCCGGCGCTCTGTTGTCCGACCCCTCACTTTTCCGGCGATGACCCATCCTTTTTTTTCCAGCGGCATCACATTATTATTTTGAGGGGAAGCACCATCAACAACGATTTTATTATTTCCGTTTCTTCTGTTTTTGTCTTGTATTTGTCATCAAGTTGGGCATGTTCAGCTTGAGGGGGAGTGTTAGCGTCTGTTTTGTTGCTTTCTTTTCATTATGTGTCCAAGCTAGTTACACCTAGCTTGAGGGGGAGTGTTGGAGTCTGTATCCCACATCGGACTTGTGGTCCGATGTGGTCCTTTTCATTCATTATAAAAGAATGTCTCCGCCTCACTTTGAGGTAAGGAGGCAAGGGGGTTTTCTCAACCTACACTCCTCTTTACACATCCTCATACAAAGGTCTTTCTCCTCTGGAGACAATATCTATTCCTTGCACGGTTGACGAAGCCAAATCTCACCCTGGGTGGCTTCAAGTAATGTGGGATGAATTGCAGGCTCTGGATGACAATTATACTTGGGATTTGGTCCCTCCTTCCGGCAGATAAACAGGTGGTCGGCGGCAAATGGATTTATACTGTTCGCCTCAATGCAGATGACACTCTTCATCATCTTAAAGCCAGACTTGTAGCAAAAGGCTTTGCTTAGACATATTGTGTCGATTATTTTGACACTTTCTCTCCAGCTGCGAAAATGACATGTGTAAAGATGACATCTGCCCGATTATCCATCTCTCTTGACGCTCATCATCATTGACCTCTTCCTCAACTTGATGTCAAAAATGCCTTTCGACATGGTTTTTTTAAAGAGGTATATTTGCAACAACCTCCTGGCTTCCGTGCCTCCGGAGCCGATTCTCATGTCTGTCGATTTCGTCGCTCTCTTTATGAACTCAAGTAGTTTCCTCATGCATGGTTTGGAAGATTCTGCACAGCCGTCACTACATTTGGCCTATCTCGGAGTATGAAGGACCACACCGTCTTCTACCGCACGATGTCCTCTGGCTGTATCCTGCTGACTGTCTATGTTGATGATATCATTATCACTGGGAGCGATTCAAATGAAATCGCCCATCTAAAGGGGCATCTTTAACACCACTTTCAAACCAAAGATCTAGATCCTCTGTCATACTTCCTTAGCATTGAGGTCTCCCATTCTCTGAACACCATATTTCTTTGCCAACGAAAATATGTTTTGTGTAGGATGATAAAATGAGAGAACCCGAACCCCCTAGGTGTGTACTCTAAAGGAGCCCTTGGGGTGCTTTTATAACAAATAGTAAAGACCACACTAGACCTCAAGTCCGATGTGGGATGCAGACTCCAACACTCCCCCTCAGGCTAGGTGTACCTAGCTTGGACACATAATGAAAAGAAAACAACAAAACAGACGTTAACACTCCCCCTCAAGCTGGACATGCCCAGCTTGATGACAAAAACATGACGAAATATAAGAAACGGAAATAATAAAATCGTTGTTGATGCTGCTCCCCCTCAAGATGGTAATGTGATGCCACTGAAAGAAAAAAAAGGATAGATCATCGCCGGAAAAGTGCGGGGCCGGACAACAGAGCGTCGGGAAATCCACACTGGCGGGTCGGTCGTCAGAGCGTCGGGAAAATCCGCACTACGGCCGGTTGTCAGAGCGCTGGGAAATCCGTAATGTCGGGCCGATCGTCAAAGCGCCGAGGAATCCGCTCGGGAGGGCCAGTCGTCAAAGTGTCGAGAAATCCGCAATGGCGGTGCCGGTCGTCGAAGCGACGAGAAATCCGCAGTGGGAGGCCGGCGATTGAGGCGGTAATGCCGCGGGAAGCAGGAAGGAGGCCGACATTGAGGGAGCAACTTGGACCGGTTCGACAGGACGGGTTTGCCGGGAGGGAGCCAGTTCTGGAAGGGAAGTAACCGGACGGACGGGCGGGCGCCGACGCAAGGGATCCGCCGGGAAGGGAGCAGCCAGACAGAGAGGGGCCGACAGCATGGGAGAAGCGCCGTGAGTCGCTCGAGGAGAGGCACGGCTGGAGGGCCGCGACCGTGAGGCGCCGTCACCGGGAGCCTTTTACAGGAGGCGGAGCCGGGAGAAGCAGAGGCGCCGGGGTTCCGTTGCGGGAGCCTTGACAGGTCCGGGGATTCCGCAGGAGGTGGCCGACGAGGCTGCTGGACAGAGGCGGCACGGGAGGCTGGTAGGGTTGGAGGCCGGCAGGAATGGAGGCCGGCTGTCGTGCTGAGAGGGGCCAGCAGGAGTCGCCGGGATCGGGAGGGAAAGGAGCGTCGGCTGCTGGAGGATGTTGGAGCGGGATGGCCGTCGCGCGGGAGCAGTGCAGGTGGGCCGCGCGCATGAGAGAGGGCCGCTGAGGGTGGTCGACGGGAGGCTGGGGTCGCCGAGCGGGAGATGCAAGGGCCGCCGGGAAGGGCAAAGCCGGGAAGGGCAAAGCCGGCTGGGGACGCAGCCGAGTCGCGCCTGTGTCGGGAGCCGAGTCGCGCTGGCAGGAGATGCAAGTACGGGAGGGAGTCCGCCAGAGTAGGGTTGGCCGTAGGAGGAAGCGGCGCCATGGGAGGTTGCAGCAGTTTCGAGAGAGGCGGAGCAGTTGCGGGAGTGGTGGAGCCGTCCGTTCCGGTCGCCTGGAGAAGCGGGAGCCGTTGAGGAGGCCGGCACAGGTGGAGCCGCGTCGGAAAAACGGCGACGGGAGCCAACGTTGCGCAGGAGGTTGGACCGTCGGGAGAGAGTCACACGGGACGCAGGAAGCCAGAGGATCCGCGGGAGGCGCTGCGCGCACTTGAGGTCCGCCTGGGGATGAAGCCGTCACAGAAGCGGGAAGCCGCAGGAGGGCAGCAGCGATCCGCCGGGAGAGGAGCCGTCGCCGCGGCTGGATCGGGAGCAGAGGAACGCCGCGGGAGGCGGGCCGTTGGGAAAGCCACAGGGATTCGCGCGGGATCGGGAACCGATCCGCCTGGAGCCGCGCCGGGAGAGAGAGCCGCCGGGAGAGAGGGCCGAGAGGCCGAGGGAAGGGCGCCGCTGCGGAAGGCGGGTCCGGGATCGGGACGCCGTCGGGAAGAGAGGCGCCGGGCCGTGCTGCGCGCACAGGAGGAAGTTGCGACGGGGAGCAGTGCTGGAGAGCCGCCGGACAGAGCCGCTGGGATGGGAAATTCGCCGGGAAGGGATCGCCGGCAGGGGGGGCGGTCGAGAATTCCTATGGCTCGTAGGCCATGGAGGCCGCCGCCCCCCATGGGGGAAAAAAGATAAACTCTAGAGCAGAATAAAAAAAAGATGGGAGGGGGGGTTGGGATTAGGTTCCCTCTGATACCATGTAGGATGATAAAATGAGAGAACCTGAACCCCCAAGGTGTGTACTCTAAAGGAGCCCTTGGGGTGCTTTTATAACAAATAGTAAAGACCACACCGGACCTCAAGTCCGATGTGGGATGCAGACTCCAACATTTTGGATATCTTGCAGGATGCTGGTTTGACTCAGGCAACTGCCGTTGACACTCTTGAGCCCGGGGAACGGTCTCTCCATGACAACACGAAATCATATTCTCATTGAGTTAGGTACTATTGTCTTGTGGGAAAACTTAATTATCTCACCATGACTCGTCTAGACATTGCATGCGTTGTCAACAAGGTTAGTCAATTCATGAAACATCCGACAAAATCTCAGTGGGATGCTGTCCTTCGCATTGCCAAATACATTAAAAAAGACCCGTCTGTGGTCTTCGGTATTCACATCACGATCAACTGAATATTGTGGCCTTCTGTGATGCTGACTATGCTGGTTGCTTAGCTACCCGAAAGTTTACTTCTGGGTTTACCGTTTTCCTGACAGGTAACCTCATCTCATGACGAAGGAAGAAACAAACTGTTATCTTCAGATCCAGTATTGAGTTTGAATATCGTGCGATGACCACGATCACTATTGAGATCCTTTGGTTTCAGCATCTCTTCCATGAGATTGGTTTCCTGCCACAAACGTCTGCTCATATTTGGTGTGATAATTAGGCAGCCACGAAGATTGCTTCCAATCTTGTCTTCCATGAACGCAGGAAGCATGTCGAGGTGGACCGCCACTTTCTTCGCCATCACCTCGAGCAACACCATGTCAGTTTCAGCCGCATACCGACGACATATCAGCTTGCCGACATCTTCACCAAAGGCCTCCCGGGAGCTCGACTTGTCTCTTTCTGTACCAAGCTGGTCATCCACAACATCAACGACTTAGCTTGAGGGGGAGTGTGTATGGTCTTGTTTGGTATCTTTTTTTTTGTGGGACTCCAATCTATCATGTACTAGCTTGAGGGGGAGTGTTGAACCCGGTTAATTGTATTTCTGGATAAATGGTATTTCTGAGTCCGACATCGGATTATTCTAACTTGTAATTCTTTTCATCCCATCTATAAAAGAATGTCTCCACCTCTTCTTGAGGTAAGGAGAATTCAGCACTCTACATTTTTATTTTATTTTTATTTCATTAAGCGTGGTTGTTTATTTTATTTTCTTTTGATTGGGTATTTTAGTTCCTTTTGACTTTTAACTGGGTCTTTATTTCTTTTTAATTTTTGGCTATGACTTTTATTATTTTTCTATTCTGTCCAATTTTAGGTATTTATGGTGTATTTATGGTCTTATTATTTTTTCTTTTGACCGAAGGGGTTTTGGGTATATGTACCCCATAAGGACCACTTGTAAATATTTATTGAATATTATTGAATTTTGAGTTCTCTCAGCTGGTTGCTGTTGCGGAATCGTCGGGAGTCGCAACGACATAAATGAGATACGAAAGAGAATGCAGAAGAAATGAAAGCAGCAAGAACACAACGATTTACGTGGTTCGGGAAAAATCACTACGTCCACGGAGAGGTAGAACTTCACTAATTTGGGAGCACAAAATTACAGAGTTTTTTCGGTAGTAACCCTAGCCCTAAAAATGGGCTATAAAATGGAGAAGACGGTCCACTGTTTGCACATGAAGTCCGCGTTGCAACCGTGAAAGACGGTCAGTTTTATCAAAAGTGCTACAGTGACTGTCGGTTGGAAGTCAAACGTGCTACAGTACAGTTGACCCCGAAGTCCACACTGCTACAGTGCCTGTCGGTGTCGGTCGGTCAGCTCTGCTATAGTGGTCAGAGATGCTACAACCCCGAAAAATTGGGTCGGGGTCCTTCGGCCCCCGGACCCCCGGAGCAGGGGCTCGTTGTCCTCTGCAACCCCCAACTAGCTCACCGCGGAGCTCGACCCGCGATAGTTGCGAGTCACAAGCATTCGGCCCAACCGGATCGGGCTACACCAATCCAACAGTTGCGGCCGCGTGTTATTGTGTTTTTTTATCCATGAAGTCCTCGTAAGGCTTCTTCTTTCATCCTTCACCTTCACTTTCATCCTCTGCTTTCCATGCCACATCATAAAGTATGTTAAATAGTATAAATATATCATAACAAAAAAAAAAATATATATATTTTATTATTCCTGGGGTATCCTTATCAATAATACATTAAATCAGGAATGCCCACGCCAACAAATTTTATTTTCTGTGGAAGGGATAGGCATTATTTTCTCCCTCAGCCTTGTACCAAACAAGCTTTCTCACAATTATCTCTGACCATTGTCCAGTCGTACCAAACGTAGCCTCAATACAACATATTCTTGCAGCTGCCAAGTAACGTTCTTCTTGGAGCTGCCGATCATAATTTACTGGTCAGCCTCCAGAAATCTTATGGGCAGTTGTGGTTACCTTTCAGATGTATACCATGAATTCCCAACAAAACATTAGTATTTAAAATTTAATATAGATTTTTTTTAGCACTTGAGCATTCATCCGGTGGAATTGGTGGTTGATGCGTCTGTTATACTGATGGATGGTATTGATTTCACATTGAAGATCTGGAAATGGATTATGTCACCCATATAATATACCTTACACATGTTCTCTTTATGTCACCTCAGTGAATCTGTGACGTCCTACTCCCGTCACTTGGTGAACAAACATGAGATGCTTCTCAGGTTGCTGTTTGACCATGGGACTTACAAGAAACTTTACAGCTATAAGCATCTTATAAATGGATTTGCTGTTCAAATCTCTCCCGAGCAGGTATATATATAAAAGTTTATTACAGTTTTTCTTTGTGCTACTTAATCCTTTAGAATTTTCATTCTCTTATGCAAGCTGAATTTATTAATAGGCAGACTTGCTTAGGCGGGCCCCTGGTGTGAAATCTGTGGAGAAGGATTTGAAAGTGAGGAGACTTACGACGCACACCCCACAGTTCTTGGGGCTTCCAACTGGTGTCTGGCCAACAGGTGGTGGGTTTGACCGTGCCGGTGAAGGCATTGTGATGGCTTTTGTTGACTCGGGCATTTATCCTGATCATCCAAGCTTTGCATCCTACAATACCGAGCCATATAATGCGGTAACAAAATACAGAGGCAAGTGCGAGGTTGATCATTTCACTAAAACAGAATTCTGCAATGGAAAGATTGTTGGTGCCCAGCATTTCGCAGAAGCAGCAAAAGCATCTGGTGCTTTTAATTCTGCGGTTGATTTTGATTCTCCATTAGATGGTGATGGCCATGGAAGGTTAGGATCTTTTTCATTGATGCTGGTCCAACTTTTTCTTATTTCTGGTGCTATTTATATTTCACTTCTGTTATTGAAAAGTAATTACATCACTTATCACTTATGATAAATTGTTTGATAAATAATTGGTGTTTGTTCTATTTTTAAGAAAATGCTCGCACTTAAATTTTGAAAGAAAACCACTTAAATAAATGCTAGAAAAATGTTTTTTCAATAAGCAATCTGGACAACACTTTTCAATAAATGATAAGTGTTATTGTTAGCGTCTGTTTTGTTGCTTTCTTTTTATTATGTGTTCAAACTAGGTACTCCTAGCTTGAGAGGGAGTGTTGGAGTCTGCATCCCACATCGGATTTGAGGTCCGGTGTGGTCGTAATTATTTGTTATAAAATAACCCCAAGGGCTCCTTTAGAGAGTACACCTTGGGGGTTTGGGTCTCCTATTTTCCCATTCTACATGGTATCAGAGGGAAATTAATCCCGAACCCTCCTCCCGTCTATTTTTTTTCCCGTCGGCCTCTAGAGTTTCTCCCCGTGATGGGCGGCGACCCCCCCTCATGTAGGGCTGGGTTTACTTTATTCCGCCGCCCCTTCGGGCTCTATTTTTTTATCCCTGCCGGCGGATCCCTTCTGGTGGAACCCCCCTCCGGGCTCGTTTCCCTCGGCGGCCCTCCACGTCGGCGCGTCTCTCCCCGATGGATCCCGACCGGCGGACGTCTCCCCGGTTCTGCCTTTGCGCGCGCGACGGCCACATCCAGGCGACCTAGTTCGGCGCCCTCGTCCCGGTGGCCTCTCCCTCCCGGTGATCTCCCCCTGCTGCGCGCGATGGCCGACGGCCTGACGCCCAATCCCGACGGCTCCTACCCGACGACCTCCCTCCCGGCGCATCCCGTCGCGCCGCTCGCCGCTCGGTTCTGCGGAGCTTCTCCCCTACAGCGCAACTCCCGGCGGATCGCCTCCTCCCCGCTGCACGCACGTTGTTTCCGTCGTGCCTCTCTGCCCTAAGCGGCCTTCCCTCGTCGACTTCACCGTGCGCGCGCGACGAAATCCAGGCGGCCCCTCCCTGCGCGATTCTCTCAAAGACCGGATCCTCCTCCAGCGGCTGCCCTACTTCCAGATCCGGCCAGATCCGGCCAGATCCGGTCCGCACGCACCATCGCTTCGACTCCGCCTCCTTGCGCGACGCATCAACAACTGCTCCATCCATGCCGGCCTCCTCCTGCTTACTGCGGAATCCCCGCCTCCCTGCCCGGCGCCTCCTGCGGAATCACCGCATCCCATCGCCGGTGCCTCCTGCGGATTCCCCGGCGCTTTAATGACCGGCCCTCCCGTGCGGATTTCTCGGCGCTTTAACGATTGGCCCGACATTGCGGATTTCCCGGCGCTCTGACTGACCGGCCTGTAGTGCGGATTTCCCGACGCTCTGACGACCGACCCGCGGTGTGGATTTCCCAGCGCTCTGTTGTCCGGCCCCGCACTTTTTCGGCGTTTACCCACCCCTTTTCAGCGGCATCATATCAACATCGTCAGGGGGAGCAGCAATGTTGAAGCTTTATCTTTTATTATGTTTTGTCTTGTTTTTGTCATCAAGCTGGGCCCCTCCAACTTGAGGAGGAGTGTTAGCGTCTGTTTTGTTGCTTTCTTTTCATTATGTGTCCAAGCTACCTAGCTTGAGGGGGAGTGTTGGAGTCTGCATCCCACATCGGATTTGAGGTCCGGTGTGGTCTTAATTATTTGTTATAAAATAACCCCAAGGGCTCCTTTAGAGAGTACACCTTGGGGGTTCGGGTCTCCTATTTTCCCATTCTACAGTTATAAACACTTTTCAACAAGTTTCCGCAAACGAAAGAGGAAAATATTACTAATTTGGAAGTGTAATATGTACGGTTTTCATCAGTAGTGCTTATATGGAAGGACAAAAATGGGTTCCAAGGTCAAAATTACTTGGCTAATTAGGTCTTATGTGTGTTTGTTTTTTGTTTTTCATTTTCATGGGTGTTTAAGATTTTTTAAAAATTGAACATGAAAATATGTTTTGTGAACTATTTTTGTTTTCATTAAGTTGAACTTCTTACCTGAAAAAAAAAGATTTACTGCTCGCTAGTTTCTTAGAAATTGGTTTTTTTTTTTGAAAAAAATGTTTTAAAATTATGAAATTCAGATAGTGCTTTCTTTATCTTTCGAGAACCTTACACCCAAACATACATGGCCCTAAACTATAATATCCTAAACTTCATACTGTAAAATTTTAAAACATAAACCTTAAAAACTCAATTCTTGAACCTTACAAATCCTAAATACTATTTAAAAAAAAATTAAAAATCCCAAACCCCTGCCATTTAAAATCCTCTATCCTAAACCCCACACCTTAAATTCCTATTTCTAAAACATAAATCCCAAAAATCCTCAACCTTGAATCCTAACTTTCTAAACTTTAAACCCTAAGCCCCACTGCCTTTTGTTTGAGAGCATTTTTTTTTGAGAGGATGCGATGGTGAGTAATGACCTACCAAGCAACCTGTTTTTTTTTCCGGAAAGAAATTTATACACTCCATGTAAAGTGCGAGAGTACAAAACAGAAGGCAAAGACAGAGAGCAACAAGCTCAAAACGATGAGTAAAAGCTGCTGACACTGGGGATGGCAGCATCACCATCGGGCCAAGCAACCAGCAAAAACAAGGGAGACTGCAACTAAGTAACAAGGCTGCTACTAAAGACTGCTCCCATGACCTTTTTTTTCCTAACCCTCCACAGCGTAGGGCCAGGAATAAAATGACCTTAATTAATGAGTTACTACTAAAAAAATATCCTAAAAAAAAGGGGAAAGTAAATGAATAAAATTAATAAAAGTAATTTTAGAAAGTGTGAATAAAGAGCTAAATCACTCCATTCATTTTATAATAAATTTAAAATAATAAAGCCTAAAATTCATAACCATGAAGATTTTTTAAAATCCTAAAATCATAACACATATCCCAAAATCCCCAATCCCAAGTTCCGAATTTCCAAACTCTAAAGCCTAAAAACTTGAACCCAACGTCTCAAACTCTAAACCCTAAAGACTTCAAAATCCTAAACTCTAAAATATAAATCCTAAAGTATAAACCCTGACACATCAACTCCAAACCTCAAATCTTGATGCCAGAAACCCTAAAGTGCACATTAAGAATCCTTAATGTTGGAACTTAAAACCGTAAATCCTATAACATAAATCATAAACCATTAAACCCAAAACTCCAAGGCTTTTAAACCCTAAAATCCTTAACTCTAAATCTTGTATTTGAAATCCCGAATCTAGATCTTGTATTTAAAATCCCGAATCTAGATCTTATATTCAAAATCCCAAAACTTGATCTCTTATTCCATGAACGCCGAATCATAAATCCAAATTCCTACTTTAAATATTGAAACCCTAGACCTCTATAATCCTACACCTAAATCTTAAAATTTTAAAATTACTTATTATTATTTTATGTTTACTTATATTATAATTTTATGATTTTGTTTTTATATTTTATATTTTAATCTTCTTAATATTATTGGATATACCGTCTCTTTACGGTTTTGATTAGTTATGTTACTTACAAATAAGGCTTTTATGTTCGTATCAGCCCTTGTTATGGTGTCAAGTAAATTTAAAATTATTTATTTTTTATATAAATTCTAACGATTTTTTCCTAGTTAACCACAACATTACTCACAGAATATTTATTTTTAAAAATTTATTGAAAAAATAAGAATTGGTCTAAAAATGCGTCATTTTTATAAAGTATTTCTAGATTTTGTTTTCAGAAAATTAAAAATCAAGTACTAAAAAGTGAATTTTGAAAAATGGAAAATGAAAATTTCAAATTAACAGAATCAAGCAGGGGCTTATATTTTTAAAATCATGCTTCCTTAAATATTAAATAATTTTGAATAACTATAAATTGCGACCACCTTGGATCCATGTATCTTGTTGGACTGATTGTGAAAACTTCTTTGCTGCTATTCACTCTAAAGAACATTGATGACAATGCAGGAGATGTGCAATGCAATATGACACTTGTCATCACAATTCATAAAAGGTGAGCATGTGATGCTCGTTGAATATACCGATTGAGATGAAAAAAATAGTTTGTGATTAAGTATATATATTTAAGAGTTAAATAATAGACTGAATCATTTAGCAGGGTGATGAATACTGCAATTTAAATTTTTGAGAGCAATAAACCTATAGAATAGAGGAGGAAACGGGGGAGGGCAGGAGATATTTGTGAAACATTCAATTTATCAGCCTTCATTTTTTAGAACACAATCATCTCCATGAAACATTCATTTCGACTTTTGCTTAAGGAAAATAAAGTACAATAGTTGTCAGCAATCAATCCAAGGACATCCATATTACATTGCACATACATTACATGCATAAGGGAAGAACCTTTGCTTCATTATTTTTAACGACCAACATCAACATAAGGATGCATTAATGGCCTGGTCTGAATGGGCTCACGGGAGGCCTAGGTCTGTGTGGGCTTTCGGGTTGGCCATATTTAAAAAAAATATATTTTTTTAAAAATTTAACATATTATTTTTGTTAAAACCTTTTTTATTATTTTGGGTATTACCGAGTCCCACATCGGAATACTCCCATGTGTATTCCTTTTGATCATTCTATAAAAGAAGGCCTCGACCCCACCTTGAAGGTAAGGGGGTTTCTCAACCTATATGGTATCAGAGGGAACTTAATCCCGACCCTTCCTCCCAGCGGCTTCCCGGCACTAACCGGCCCCGCCTCTCTCGCGGTCTCCCGGCACAGACCGGCCCGCCCTCTCCAGCGGCTTCCCGGCACAGTTCGGCCCCGCCTGTAGAGACCCGGAGCCTGACGTACATGGACATTACATTACATTTGCGGAATACTTAGTACATAACAAAAACACACACACAAGGACCGTAATAGTTTAGTGTCTTTGGAAACTCGGAACGTAATCTTCTAATCGTGGTGAAAGATCTTCAATATCTCCCATAAAGATATTCCCTTTTTTTTACCTAAAACCTTTCTTTATATCCTGAGGAAAAGAAAACATAAAAGGGTGAACTCAAATGCTCAGTAAGGGTATACAAAAGAAAAAAAAATCAATCACATCATATTCATAAGAACATAACTTTTCGAAATCTTAACCTGCAAAAGAGAGCATAATTTCATAACATGGGATAAATCATAGTAGTGAAATGAAATCCCAATAATCATAACTTAAAACATGAAACTTTGTGGCATACACACATAATCATAGAGAATCATTTCTTTTTAGTCAAGACTCATTGCCAAGACTATCTTAGTGGACAAAGTCTCTTTCTGAATCGAGTAACCCTCGTTTCAGTCCTGTTTCACTGAACCGGTATAACCTACCATTTCAGCCATGTCTATCTCATGAGATATAAAATCTTTACCCAATGCATTGGAGGGAGATATAGGTCCCACCCATCTCATAATGAATCCTTTCTTATGTGTGCCACATAATCATAAAACATACATCATCGCATAACACATGTAATAAAAATGGGATTCTTAAACAACATGACATCATAAAACAATTCATATAAGATAAAGGAATTCATAAAAATATTTCCATCACAACATAATCAAACCAATGTAATAATAGGGATAAAAACAGAACCCTTTATTATCTTAGATGGAAAATAATTTTGATAAAATACTTGAACTCCATTCTTGAGGAAAATATCCTTTCTTTAAAATCATTTTATTTTCACAAAATTCCATGCAATTTTAAAAGATAAGGGTTTTGTTGAAAATAATCATGCAATCTTGTAGAGGAAGCTTCTTGAAAATGAGGTGTTATGAAACCGTAAAAATCCTTTCATGCCGTATAAGTTAAAAATAACATTCTCCTCGTACTTTTGTCGGAAAAGTCAAAAAGTACCTTATACGAAAAACGACAAAAGATTCCTTTCATACATATTACTAAAAACTCACCGAAAGGTAAAAATGGATTTAAACAATTGTAGGTGGATGAAAATAATATTACATATTGATGAAACATGGATGTGGATGATAAAATACACCCCAGTAAATACTTACGAATAAACAATCTCGGATAAAAATGAGATTGTGATATTTCCCTTACCTTAGGTCCGACTTGCTTTGTGAGTGTCCGAACCTCCTGTATATGATTTAAATCATGTTATTGACTTATTCCAGAATCATATTCATTGTTATTATATCATATATGGTCCACTTATGACTTTATAATACCCGTTCTTTTGTAAATTCCTTGTTAAAGAAGCGTTTTGGGTAAAATCGTTTCATTTATCGTAGGTGTTTTGACTTGTTGTTCTTGACATTATTATTACTTATATCATGACTTACTTACTTCCAGAATGTAAAATATTATTTATATATCATATATATTCAGTATATATATATATAATAGATAGATAAATGAAATGAAAAACACCGTTCATGGAGACGGTAGTCCGTACGTACGCATGAACGCTGTTTTCCTTTCCTTATTGTCTGAATGGAAGTAGATGACATACATATATATATATATACATAAATCCAGTAGCTTTATAATGTCATATATTTCATTATTATTTCTTATATATACTTTATAATCATTCTTAAATTGTTAACATGGAGAATGAATCTCATCGCGTCGTGGAGACGGTAGTCCGTACGTACGCATGAGCGATGATATCATTTCCATAAATATTGAATTGAATTGGAGTGGATTATAAAATATATCAGAATCAATATGATGTTGTAATAACTATGTATAGTTATTCTTTACACCATTATACCCATCCATGTAAGGTGGTGGTGGAAAATAGATTACACCACGGCGTGGAGACGGTATTCCGTACGTACGCACGCGCGGTGATTTCTTTTTCCGTAGGATGGATAGATGGTGAAATAGGGTTGTTTCATACTTATAATAACATATCAGTATATGAGTGATACTGATGTTATTACTTCAAAATGAAACAACCTAATAAGAAGAAGTGGAGGAAGAAATAAAGATGAAAGAATTGGTAACGGTAATTACCTCTTCTTTGAAGCGCCTCTTTGAGACCTCCTCTTAGGGCACTAAAATTGGTCTTTGAGTAAGACCAGAACCTCTAGGATGTTGCTAGGGAAGTGGAGAAGAGATTTTGGCAGGGGTTGGCCGAGCTTGAGTGCTCAAATTGGTGTGAGGAGGAGGGGGGAGGAGATGTCCTTTTATAAGGGAGGAGAGGGGCACCTTAGGAATATCTCAAAATATTATTTTATATTAAAGTCAAAATCGGTTTATAATGGTTCCAAAGGGTCTTATTTCGAAGCTAAAGTGGGGATGGGTCGAAATCCTATCAACCAATAGGATTTAGACAAGTTTAGGTTATTATTTTAACCTTATCAATTAGATTTAACTCTAAATTAAATAATTTAACTTTTACCGTGTCTTTTTGTTTTCTTACACTATATGGTTAATACACTTACTATAACATGCCAAACGAACCCCAATATATATATCCTTATCTAAGTCATTTGGCCGAACCTTAGATTTTTAGGAATAAAATAACAATTAATAATATAATATTTGATTTAAAAACTATTTTGTGTCAATTTTGACACTATTTGATATATGATTTTTGTGAAAGTCATAACAGAATTATATGTTCGAACCAAGTTGATTAAATCAACACTAATATATCATAGTAACCTAGAAAATTAGTGGAATTCATTAAAAGTCTCAAATTACATTCATTTGGGCATTTATAACATCAATTATGTTAATATTTCCTTAAAAAGGGTAATTACTGCATCATCGTTGTGTCATAAATAAATTAATTTATTTAAAGTCTAAAAATTATAAATAAAATATCATTATGTAGGAAATCTTTTTAGCTTTCTAATGAATATTTACAATCGAATTTATCTTATGTATAACCCTATATTAAAAATGTTTTATTAAATAAACTTTGATTTTATCTCTTTTAACTCTTCTTTGAATTAAATAATAATAAATGTCCTAATCTAATCCAAGTGGGCCTAAATGATAATATTTTACACTTAAGGTTGTTTTTGGTCGAGATACACTTGTCCAATAGAATTAGGACATGTGTTAGGGTAATATTAATATCATTCTTACCCTTAATTACCCTATTTACTTTTAACCGTGGTAAATAAAAGTAAGAAGTTACTATTCACCAAAAATTATTTTAATCTTGTTGAACCACATTTTACTTACTGACATCAACCGTGTCTCTCGGATTTTTGAAATTCCATTCACAGAAGCGGTAAAATTAAGTTTTATGAAAAATTCAGTTTTTTAACTACCACTTAGTAGTTTCACTATTCATCAAAAATTGATGTTTTTCAGAACAATGCCAAAATTTCATCCTAAGCTATATTTCATATTCCGAATTCAAAAATGAAGTCTATTTTACCAAATTCATATCATAGAAGTTGCATTAATAAATTTTATAATTAAATCCCGCTGTTAAAACAAATAGCGTGTTTTTAAGAAACAATATCTATCAAAAGATTGACATTAGTTTATAACTGGTTTAAATGTGAAATTACATTCAATGACCAACATTGTATTAAATTGTAAAAATATATTCTAAATATACTTTAAAACCACTAAAATTAATAATTTATCACTATTAATTATTTTGATTAAAAAAGTTGTTTTTAATTATAATTTAGTAATTTTCACTATTCATCAGAATATGAAAGTTATCAGAAAAGTACCAAAATTTCACCTTTGGCTAAATTCGATACTCCGAATCCAAAAATGAAGTTCATATTGAAAAATAAGATTTACAGAATTTCAAAAAGTGGTTATTACTATTCATAACGGCTAGTTTTAATAATATTTTAATAGCATATCGTTGTTTAGTGAAACTCGGTATTGCGTATTACACACGCTATCGAGGAAGGTCGTGATTGCGTGTAATGCAAGGCAAGTCAAGGATGTGTGTTGTGTAAGATCCTTTTGGTGTAGCGTACAACACAAGACATTAAAAAAAAATTAAAAAGAATATTTTTCATAAAATCTCGGGCTGTTACACCGCCCCCCCGGTGCGTTCTTGCACCTTTCTTCCCCGGCGCATCCTGCCCGGAGCTTCTCCCCGGTGCAGCCCGGTCCCCCCCGGCGCAACCTGTGCGACCCTCCGTCGCAGCTCCTCCCGAGCACGACCCTTCGTAGCGGCCTCTTCCGGCTCCCGCGCGACCTTCTGTCGCGGGTCCTCCCGAGCACGCCCCTCTGTCGCACCCATTTCGGCACCCGCAAGCCCTCCCAGCTCTTCCCGGCCGCCCTCCTCCGCTGCGACGCGTCCCGTCGCCCGACCCCATCTCTTTCGGCGCCCTGTGCGTCGTCCGGCTCGTCTCCAGCGGCTCCCGCCCTTCCCGCCGCCGTTTCCGGCTCCCGCACCTGTCGGCTCCGCAACTGCCGGCTCTGCTCCTGCCGGCTCCCGATTCTGCCGGCACCCACAACTGTCGGCTTCCGCTTCTCCAGGCAACAACCCTCCCTCCACGCGGCGCACCTGCTTCGTTCGGTGACTCTCGGCCTGCGCCGCTTCCTTGCGCGCCGACCTCGTCCTCTCAGCGCGCTCGTCCGGCTCCCTCCCGCCACCCGATCCAGACGGCTCCCTGCAGGCAGCCCGGCTCCCTCCCGGCGAACCTGTCCAGGCGGCTCCTTCCCGGTCGACCGGCTCCCTCCCGGCGAACCAGTCCAGCAGCTCCCTCCAGGCAGCTCGGCTCCCTCTCCCGACGGTTCCCTCCAGGCCGACCGGCTCCCTCTGGCTCCGGCAGGTCCTACCGGCAACGAATTGATCCAGTGCGACGCCTTCACCTCCGCCATGGACGCTTCCTCGGCTCTGCCTCCACTGATCACCGCCTCCACCCGACTCGTCGATGACCGGTTAGACGCAACCAACTTCTCCATCTGGCGGAAGACGGTATTGATGTCCCTGCGAGGTATGGACCTTGATTCTCAATTTGAGAAACCTCCACCTGCATCGACTGACCCTAAATTCCGCTCTTGGCAACTTGCGGATAGCAAGATATTCGCTTTACTGGTCAATTCCATGGACCGCTCGGTAAAGGATGTTACCCGGACTGCTAATACTGTCAAGGAACTCTGGGATTCCTTGACTATCATGTTTTTCGAGACCAACAACTTGGCTCGGGTCTCCGACATTCTTCAGCGTCTGTCACACATCCGACAGCAGGATCGGTCCTTTCCGGCCTATCTTCTGGAATGGAAAGGTCTCCGCGATGAACTGCAAGAGCTATGGCCTGTTCCTCAGACACCGACGGGCGCACAGACTCAACGGGACCAGCTCTGCATTTTCAATCTCCTCAATGGCCTCGCCCCTGAGTATGCCACGACAACCACCGAGATGCTTGCCAACCCTTCTACGCTGGATATACCACAGGTATATCATCGCTTGGGCAAGGCTCAACGGGCTCTCCCATCGCCCCCCCATCATCGATCACTCGGCTCTCGTCGGTCGTGGCGGTGGTCGCTCATCCGGCCCTCGTGGTCGTGGTCGCATGAAAGGACGTCCTTGACCCCACTGCCAGCACTGTGGCAAGCCTGACCACCTGATCACCAAATGTTGGGTCCTTCATGGCTACCCATCCCAGCAACCCCGGCAAGGTCAGACCGCGGTCCAGGAGACTTCTCCGTCAGTCCCAGCTCTGCCATCCTCCCTCAACCTCTCTCTGGCGGACCTCCGGCTACTCCACGATCCTCCGGCATCCGCCGACCCCGGACCATCTTCGGCGTCTCTTGCCCACTCGACTGGCTCTGCTGCCCTCGTTGGTCGTCGCTCCCCGAGCTGGATGCTCGACTTAGGTGCCTCTGATCACCTCACTGGTGATGCAGGTATTTTGACCTCCTACTCTCCTTATGCCGGTTCCTCATCCATCATCGTCACTGATGGCTCTACGATACCCATTGCGGGGTTCGGTCATGCTCTTTGACTTCATCAATTCACCTGCCCTTTGTGGCACATGTGCCCCGTAGTCCTTTTAATCTTCTTTCCATCAGTAAGATTACAAAGGATTACAACTGTGCTGCTATATTTACTTCATCTGGTGTTGTGTTTCAGGAGCGGACTACGAATCGGGAACTTGGTAGGGGCCAGCTTCGGGACGGGGTCTACATGCTCGATGGACAGCCACCCATGGCCTGCACCTCTATCTCTGCCCGGGCATTGGATCTTCATTCCCGGTTGGGCCATCCACCCGCCTCCACCATTCATCATCTTTTTCCAGATTTGAGTCCACATATTTCTTTTCAGTGTGAGTCCTGTAAATTTGCAAAACACCATCGCAGTTCATATATTCCTCGAGTGGATAACAGGGCCTCCAAACCTTTTGATCTGGTTCATACAAACGTTTGGGGACCCTGTACCACCTCGAGTCATTTGGGACATAAATATTATATATCTTTCATTGATGATTTTTCCCGAATGACATGGCTGTACCTCCCACGAGACCGCACTGAAGTCTTTTCTACCTTCCAAACTTTTTATACTGAAATCCATACCCAATTTTCCACCTCTATTAAATGTCTCCGCTCCGACAATGGGCGTGAATATCTCTCCACTCCTTTTCGGCAGTTTCTCCAAGCAAACAGTATCATTCATCAGACCTCCTGTCTTGATATACCCCAGCAGAATGGAGTGGCCGAGCGGAAACACAGACATATACTGGAGACTGCTCGTGCCCTCCTCTTCCACCGCCAGGTGCCTCTGCTTTTTTGGGGAGATGCCATCCTCACTGCCACCTACCTCATCAACCGCCTTCCTTCTTCTATCCTTTAGGGGGAGACTCTCTTTCGTGTTCTATTCCCCTCTCTCCCTCTCCATTCCCTCTCTCTTCGAGTGTTTGGCTGCTTGTGTTATGTTCGTGACACTCGACCCGACCGCTCCAAACTCTCTCCAAAATCCCTTCGCTGCATATTCCTTGGCTATTCCCGCACTCAGCGCGGATATCGCTGCTTCTCTCCAGATCTTCGACGATATGTCATCTCTGTCGATGTCTCCTTTATTGAGGGCTCTCCATTCTCCTTTCCCTCTCCTCATCCTGACTTTGCTATTGATGACCGTTTTCCCCTCATCATCCACCCTCCTCCCGTGCTGCCTCCTGCTGCTCATCGGTATGGTATAGTTTATTCCCGTCGCCCATCGAGTGACCCCCCGTCCCGGCCAATGACACAGTCATCCCCGCTTCGTCCGATGCTCTTGCTACAGTACCATCCGACTTGCCTATTGCCATCCGAAAAGGTACTTGTTCGTGCCAGAGTACTCCTCTATTTGTCTCTTCATACAGGGGTTTGTCAGATTTGGAGACTGTATCTATTCCTCGCACGGTTGGCGATGCAAAGTCTTATCCGGGATGGCTAGCAGCAATGCAGAATGAGTTGCAGGCTCTGGAGTAAAACCATACTTGGGATCTTGTCCCCCTACCAGCAGACAAACAGGCAGTGGACAACAAATGGATTTACACAGTCCGGCTAAATCCTGATGACACTCTCCATCGACTCAAAGCCCGCCTTGTGGCTAAGAGCTTCGCACAAACTTACGGGGTGGACTACTTTGATACATTCTCTCCAGTGGCTAAGATGACCTCCGTCCGGTTATTCATCTCTCTGGGTGCACATCATCATTGGCATCTTCATTAGCTGGATGTCAAAAATGCTTTCCTCCATGACTTTCTTGAGGAAGAAGTTTATCTGCAACAGCCACCCGACTTTGGTGCTTCTGGCGCCGAGTCTCAAGTCTGTTGACTCCGCCGCTCTCTGTACGGCCTCAAGCAATCTCCTCGTGCTTGGTTCGGCCGCTTCAGCACCGTCGTCACTGATTTTGGCCTCTCTCGAAGCATGAAGGATCACACTGTCTTTTACAGAACGACTCCTGCTGGCTGTATCCTATTGATCGTTTATGTGGATGATATCATCATCACCGGCAGCGACTCTGCTGGTGTCACTCACCTAAAGCAGCACCTTCACCAACACTTCCAAACTAAGGATCTCGGTCCTCTCACATACTTCCTGGGCATCGAGGTGTCCTATTCTCCGGACACCATCTCCCTCTGCCAACAGAAGTATGCATTGGATATTCTGCAGGATGCTGGGCTTACACAGACCACTGCTGTTGACACCCCTCTGGAGCCTGGGGAACGATCACTTTATGCCTCCTCAAAACCCTATTCACATCCTGAGCGGTACCGTCGGTTGGTGGGTAAACTCAATTATCTTACCATGACTCGTCCCAACATTACCTGCGTTGTTGGCAAAGCGAGCCAATTTATGGAACATCCGACCACCTCTCACTGGGATGCTGTCCTCCGAATCGCCAAATACATCAAACGCGATCCTGCCCATGGTCTTTGCTACTCACAACATCCTCATATGAACATTGAGGCCTTTTGTGATGCTGATTATGCTGGTTGCCTTGCCACTCGGAGATCTACCTCTGGGTTTGCCATTTTCTTAGCCGGCAACCTCATCTCTTGGCACAACAAGAAACAGACTATCGTGTCTAGATCCAGTGCGGAGTCTGAGTACCGAGCCATGACCGCCGTCACTACGGAGATCTTTTGGCTTCAACAACTCCTCCAGGAGCTTGGCTTTCCTTCTCCCACATCTGCTCACGTCTGGTGTGACAATCAAGCAGCCACCAAGATTGCTTCAAATCCCGTCTTCCATGAACGCACGAAGCATATTGAGGTGGATTGCCACTTTTTTTGACACCACCTGGAGCACAATCATGTCAGCTTTGGCCACATCCCGACGGCGGACCAGCTTGTTGACATCTTCACCAAAGGCGTCCTAGGGGCCCGCCTCTCCTCGCTCAGTTCCAAGCTAGGCATCCATAGCATCTTCGGCCCAACTTGAGGGGGAGTTTTTCAGGTCTTGTTTGGTGTCACCTTGTTTTTTCCTTGTGGGACTCTTTTGTCCAAGCTGGGCATGTCCAGCTTGAGGGGGAGTGTTAAAACCTTTTTTATTATTTTGGGTATTACCGAGTCCCACATCGGAATACTCCCATGTGTATTCCTTTTGATCATTCTATAAAAGAAGGCCTCGACCCCACCTTGAAGGTAAGGGGGTTTCTCAACCTACAATTTTAAATAAATTTTTTTAAAAACCCGGCTGTGAACCCGGGTTGGGCTGGCCTGGTTGGGCCGTCAGGCCATTATTACACCAGTGCATCAGCAACCTTGCACACCCCATGCTGGGCATGTTTGCTTGTCAATATATTTTATTTTCATAGTATTTATTTTGTTTGTCAACAAAATACATTATTTTTTCCCGGTTTTGCATAGCTTTATGTTTATCATCATGAAAAACTAACAGGGAAATTGGTCATGATTTGGACCATATGGAAAATTTTGAAACTTGTATTATAGGTTGCTCTAATTAATGCATTTTGTTGTTATTGGTGGCATTGTATCAGCCACACTGCAGCTATTGCTGCTGGAAATAATGGTATTCCTTTGAGAATGCATGGGTCTGAAATCGGAAAAGCGAGTGGGATGGCTCCACGCGCAAGGTCAGATTGTAATTTTAGCTGATAAAGATTGAATGCACGTTTCCCTTGCATTTGAAGGTGGTAAGGCTTCCCTGGAACAATAATCTTATTTTATGTTGACAGGATTGCTGTTTACAAGGCTCTGTACCGGCTTTTTGGGGGGTTTGTTGCAGATGTAGTAGCTGCAATTGACCAGGCAAGTTATTGTTCAATGTCTGGCATTTGTAATTGGGGAAGGTATCACTTTTATTAGTCTTTCCAGCAGTTAGAAATGTAAATCTGAGAACGAACTGATTGGCTGGAACACAACATGCTTTTTCATAAGAATGAGTGGCTTCAAAAATAACTTTGTTTAACTCAAGATTTAAAAAAAGAAAAAATTGATGCATGTGTTCTGCTTTCTTTTGGAGGATCGATTCATGTGTTCTGCTTTCTTTTGGAGGCAAAGGTTTGGATCTTTTCTTGTGTCTAGCTTGGTTAAGGTATCAGAAAAACTTTTAATGAGTTTTAAAAGATTGAATACACTTTTGTGGCTCATGAAATAAGTATAGTGCTTGTTGGATGAGATAATATGACGTGAAACAATAAAGTGACCAAAGGGGCATTTCAATTGTGCAAGGATGTGAATGTATATATATAAAAATGGTAGATGCATTACAAGTAGAAACTTTTTACGTATAAAAGCAAATAAAAACCAGCATTCTAAACCTGGAATCTTTCTCCAGATAAGTCTATAAATTTTGAACCTAGAATTTCAAAGAACCAATGGCAGTTTTTTCTTGGCTTGGGCACTGTTATATTTATACCCACATACAAGCATGGGATTCTTTGGAAATATTGTAAAATTGCTGCAATGTTTGACTGAAAGTCACATGGTCTTATCTTTTTTGATCTTCCTGTTTTTTATATGATTAATGGATTCTCCTTTTTTTCTCTTAAACCACCGTCCAAATATATCTGAAACACCTGATTTTCCGCAAATTATTTATGAACTGCTACAAATACATATTGCACTACATTGTTTGAAAGTTTTAAGTGACTTGCTGCTATAACTTGCGACATCTATGTACAGGCTGTTCATGATGGTGTGGATATTATCAATCTGTCAGTAGGCCCGAACAGTCCTCCTGCCGCCACCAAGACCACTTTTTTGAATCCTTTTGATGCTGCACTTCTTTCTGCTGTGAAAGCTGGTGTATTTGTTGCACAGGCAGCTGGAAATGGAGGTCCTTTTCCAAAAACCTTATTGTCTTATAGCCCATGGATAACATCTGTAGCTGCTGCAGTTGATGATCGTAGGTACAAAAACCATCTGAGTTTGGGAAATGGAAAAATCTTACCTGGAGTTGGATTGTCTCGTAAGTTTTTTGCACATTTTGTTGATCACTTAGTTTTTGTATATCATGTAGGGTTAGCCCCACTGTTCCTCTTGACCTCTCAACACTTACTGACAACTGCTTATAATACTTATCACTCTTGATAAGTGATTATGTATATTTATTTCCAGATTGCTTATTGAAATAATACTTTACCATCACTTATGTAAGTGTTTTTCTTCTTTTCGAACTGCTTATCATAAGTAATAAGTGTGGTCAACAGTTTTTATTCAGTGTTGTCAAACGGACCCTTGAGGGGGTTCACATTGATCCCTAAATTTTCAGTTGGGACGGACCACTTTTTGTATCTGTCGTAACTTATGTTTGCCAAAACCAAAAGTGATCATAGATTTTCAGTCAATGCAACCATTTTACTTGCTTTGTAATGGAACACTTGATAAATCTAGTGACTGTCATGCTATGTGCCAAGATGATTTTGCGCCTGAAACTTTTCATTATTTAAGTAGGATATTGCTCAATTACCTTCATAAAATGGTTCAAACATACTATTATCCATGAAGAATATGGTATTGCTATCCTTCTTAAGTATGGTGTGTTTAGGGGTGCTGCTGGATGGAATCGGATTGGGCCAAAATCTGTATGGTCTAGACTGGGACTAAAAGGGCTGCATTAAATCAAGTCTGGTTCGGTTTGCATTTGAAGTGGACAGGCCCTTGGGCCGGCTTGCATTTTAAATTAATCTTAAAAAAAAAAAAATTAAAAAAAATTATATGAATGAAAAGTGTTGAACAGTAAACACACAAATTTTATCACATAAATATCAGTTTATACACACAGGTTTGATCTTTTTTCTTGTCAGAGAAAAAATACTGCATAAAATTGAAAATAATGTAAAACAATTGAAAAAAATTCTCGCAACCCACTTGTTGCTCTACATCTGTTGGGCTTGCCCACTTAAGTCTCCATATTTTTTTTCGTTGGCCTGTTTAAGGCTGTTTATAAAGTAGATTACCTTTTACTAGTCTAACTCGTTTCATAAATCTGGGTGGGCTCATGGGCTTGTGGCCTATTAAGTACCTTGTGCCTATAATAACCCAATTATGTTAAAATTAGATGCAAACATTATCAGTTTATGATTAATTTGCAGTGTGAATAACTTCTTTCAAGTGGAATTATCATGTGATAGACATGTTGTATTCAATATTACAAATGGAATCAAAGCCAAATTCTCAAATATGTTTTGAGAGGTTGGACGTCTTATTCATAGATGCATTAAGGGAGCGCATAATACATGAAAGTCGATGTGGGACTCTACGATTCTTTTACTAATAGGAGCATAAATGACACCGGGCAAAGGCCCAACTCAATTGGCAACACTCCCCCTCAAGCAGGAACATATCTGACTTAGAACATGAGAGTCCCACTAAAAAATTGAAAAAGTAAAAGACCATATTGACTACCCTTGAAGTTGGGTCATGGATGTTGTGCACGCCCATCTTGGTTCAGAGAAACTTCACTTGGGATCTAGGAATGCCTTTGGTGAAGATGTTGACAAGCTAATCTGCTGCGTGGATGTAGTCGAAGGAGGTATGCTTCTGCTTGAAGTGTTGGTAAATGAAATGACAGTCCGCCTCAATGTGTTTTGTGCGTTTGTGGAAGATCAGATTGACAGTCATCTTTATGATCATTTGATTATTGCATAGATTAGCAAAATTCTTCACCGGAAAACCAACTTCATGAAGGAGTTGGCAGGCCCAAAGGATCCCAACAATAATATTGGCCATAGAGCGGTTCTCGAACTCGACACATGAGGGTGATATAATTGTTTGGTTCTTGCCGCACCATGAGATTATGTTGCCACTAATTAATATGATGAAACTAGAAGTGGACTTCCGAGTTGACAGTCAATCTGCATAGTCAGCATGGCGATGCATTTTACGATGCATGGAACAACGTCCCATTGAGTTTTTGTAGGGTGTTTCATAAATTAGCTGATTTTGTTGACAATGCAAACAATATCTGGACTAGTCATTGTCAATTAATTAAGTTTCCTATATGGCTTCGATATTGCTTTAGAATAAAGATTTGCTTGTTTCATGAAGTAACTTCTCACTTGGTTCAAAAGGAGTGTCCATTGTGAGTTGATAGACAACCTACATAGTCAGCATGATAATGCATTTAACGATGCTTGGAACAATGTCCCACTGAGTTTTTGTAGGATGTTTCATAAATTGGCTAATTTTGTTGATAGTGTAAACAATATTGGGACTAGTAATCGAAAGTTAATTAAGTTTCCTATGAGGCGTTGATATCGCTTTGGAATAAAGGTTTGCTTGCATCATGAAGGAACTTCTCGCTTGGTTCAAGAGGAGTGTCTTTTGCAACAACTTGAGATAATCTAGTTTCTTGCAAGAGGTCCAGCACACACGTTTCGAGAGAAAGATACCTTTGTCGCAGTGGGAAACTTCGATGCTGATGAAATATTTTAATGAGCCCAATTTCTTTTTGTTAAATCATTGATGGAGATATAAGACTTGAGACGAGCAACCCTCGGGAGTTGCTTTCGATGATAACAATGTCATCAACTTCGACATCAAGTGGGAAACTTCGATACTGATAAAATATTTTAGTGAGTCGAAGTCCTTTTTATTAAATCTTTGATGGAGATATAAGACTTGAGATGAGCAACCCCTGGGAGTTGCTTTTGATGATAACACTGTCATCAACTTAGACATCAAGGGGGATATTGCCGGAGGACTTTTTTTTGGAAAAAAACGGAGTGATCTTTCATACTTTGGTGAAGCCTGAATGCAGAATTGTCCTAACAATGTGCAAGGGGACTACTTGAGTCCATATAGAGGGCAACCGTGGTAACACAACTGTGATTCAACTCCAGATCTGACAAAGCCAGGAGGCTGTTGCATATAAACCTCACCGTCAAGAAAACCATGAGAAAATGCATTCTTGATATCAAGTTGTTGAGGAGGACAAGAGATAAATGAGAGATACAAAATTCGTGCCTCTCAAGTGAGCTTGGTGAGTTTATGATAGGAACCCGCACCCACAGTATAAGATAACAGAGGGACTGCATGGTATGTGATCACAACTGACGACAGAATTACTGGCGGTGCGTAAGAGAAAGAGCAAGCAAGAAGAAGGGTGGAGGAAGAAGAAGGATGAAGAACTCGGGAGGCGTTCCAGCCTTCTCGCCCAAGCCAACAGTGGCCGACGCCCAAGCCTAAGGCCGAACTAACAAACTAATTCCCTTCGTATTCCCCCATTCTACCTCCTTAACTCCCTTTCAAACTAATTTCCCTAATAGAAAGTGCCCCCCCAACATATTTCTCCATGGACCCACAAGCAGTTATACTCTAACAAACTAACATCCCAACATTCCTATCACTGTCGTCTTCCTGAAAAAACCACCCTTTCCTTAAGGTGGTGGATTCTGCAGGCATGCCAAACAATCTCTCATATCAGTCATGTTCTATGAAACTGAGGACAAAGTGCACTGAACATGTAGTCGTGCCAAGCAATTAGCCAAATGACCCTCCCTACTTCATGGGCCAGTAACGCCTGTTGGCAATGCACCTTGACTTCACGTATTCCCCATGCAATCTCCCAGATGGACTTTCCAGCCCTGTGGACCTTTCGTGTGTGCTGCGGCCCGAGCATAGTTACTTTCCAGGCAATTTCCCATATAGTCTTTCCCTGATGATGGTCAGCCTGCAAAAGGTCTGTCAGTGGTTTGCGATGCTGCTCCTTCCAGTGCGAGGGGTCGTGATCCGTTACGTGCTTCCGACGGTTCCCAGTGATCTCCATCAGAATAACGCGTGCCCCCTCCAAAGGAGGCTGAGGGAGTGGCATGTGCTGCTTCACGGATGACGCGACCTGTGTTTGTCGAAACGAATATGCGGCCACCCCCATTGTGCAGTCTGACACCATGACAGAACTAGGCGCTACCGATGGTGTCACTGTGTCCGGCTCCCCTTTGCTCACAATCACTAAGATAGGTGTGCCTATGGCCAACTAGTCTCCCTGCTGTGTTGTTGCCTCCCGACGGCCCAACCCCCTGGCTGGCTGATGTCCTGCTACACCAACGGGCCATAATTCCATCGTCGATGCGTGGTTGGACAACACCCCCTCGCCAAACTGCTTTGCCGCTACACCGTCCAAAGTTGAAGTTTGCTTGTTGCCAGTAACAGGGGTCGCGAAAAACACATCCCGTTGCGCGTCCGCCTCCAGCTTTCCCGATCCATCAGTGTCCTCGCCAGCGACAGACTGTACGGAGACAGAATGCTCCTGCTGCTGCGTGGTCATCAATAGAAGCGGATGCACCGCCTGTGAACGCGAGCTGACCGCTTCCGTAGTCGGCGCCGACTGAGTAGTGAACCTGCGAGTCTCCGACATATCCTCTAGTTCATGATGATGTAGTGGCGGGTTAACAAATTTCATCGGTTGATGCAGCTCCTCTTGGCGATTCATCCATAATATTATTGTTTTCTGAAATTCCGCCTCTTCTTGCCAATGGCGATCCCATGTCTCCTCCCACAAGTGCTGGTCGAACTGCATTTGTACGAGTTCAGAATGGTCCTCCAGCAGGAAGTGTGTTATTTTATTTTATTTTATTTTTATTTTTTTTGCTCCTGCTTTTCCCTCCAGAGGCTGAAACGTCGGCCGCCCCCTACTTTTTTGTTGTTGTTATTTTCCTGTAGCGCAACTGTACCTGTTCGGAAAAAAAAATGACAGGCCGCCTCTTTCCGCGCGATCGGAAGATCCCGATGCGTTCCCCTTCTGCGCGATCAGATCTCCAGGCATGCTCACCTCATGTGCGAGCAGAAGAGCGAGTGCCGCCGGGAAAGAGAGTCGCACGTCGTGCGAATCCGCCGCCGCCGCCGGTATCGGCCCGCCGTAGTCGATCGAGAGGAAACCCGCACAACAGTGTTCTGTCGGGTGCGAGACTCCTTTGGAATGGAACGTCGATGAAGATTGGAACGACGCCTAGATGGCGCACCACCATACGCTGCCCGCGCAAAATGAGAACAGATGCGCACGCAAGTGTGCAAGCCAGGAGCGGCTTCTTCGTGAAATTTTCCAGCACTGTGCTGTGCGCTGCCACTGGATGCGAAGAAACCAATACCGGAGATGAATGGAAATGGAAAACAGAAAGTAGTAGGTCGCGTGTCCGAGGGTAATGGAAGCTTCGCAGGTAAGTTACGCCCGCTGTAGGCCGGGAGTCTCCTGCAACAACAGTCTCTTGCAGCAACAGTCTCTTGCAGCAACAGTCTCCTACGTGCGCGGTGCGTCTCCGCAAATAAGAAGCAGGCTGCGCACGGGGGAAATAAGTGGAGTAGAAGGAGGCGTGGCGACAGGTCAGACCAAATGATAGTAACCCGCACCCACAATATAAGATAACAAAGAGACTGTATGGTATGTGATCACAACTGACCGGTGCGTAAGAGAAAGAGCAAGCAAGAAGAAGGGTGGAGGAAGAAGGATGAAGAACTCGGGAGGCGTTCCAGCCTTCCTGCCCAAGCCAACAGCGGCCGACGCCCAAGCCCGAGGCCAAACTAACAAAATGATTCCCTTCGTATCCCCTCATTCTACCTCCCTAACCCCCTTTTAAACTAATTTCCCTAACAGAAAGTGGCCCCCCAACATACTCCTCTAGGGACCCACAAGCATTTATACTTTAACAAACCAACATCCCAACATTCCTATCAGTTTATTTATAGGGAAACCAATACAAGAGATAAGCCGAAGATACAAAATTCAAAATTTAAAAAGGAGTAGAGGATATGATACTTTTAGCCCACACACTCAGGATAAGATAAGCCTATTCCTACACATAATATTTCCAACAAATTTCATGGTAAAAAGATTTGTATATAGTGAAAATCTCAGAATGTTCATACAAAAGATAAACCCAACACATTCGAGAAAGATCACCAATAAAAGAAACATGATAGTAATTACCTGAATGACTCAGGATTGTTTAGGGACCCCACATGTTTGAACGTGCTAGGTCAAAATATGAAGATGCACATGACTAAGGAATGTAGGATGTTCGACGGTGCTTGGTGAATTGACAAAACTCATAATGGAAGGAGTGCCACGGTATGAGTTCTAGGCAAATTTGTAAGGGAACATGGGTGGGTGGATGTTCGTGGTAGAAATGTAGCTCCAATTCTGGGTGGACATGTATACTCTCCACACAAATGACCCCTACCAAGCTCCTAATTCGCCGAACGTTCCTAAAAGGAAACATCAATAGATGAGAATATCGTAATACAATGCAAATCATGTGTAAGCTCACTGGGGTTCAGGGAACTTGTTCCAAACCCTGTAATTGGAATGGTGATTTTTTTTTAACAATTGTGATAACAATAATTCTTGTATAAAAAAGAATCTTAGTATAAGGTCAATAGGAGCTAAGCTTACGTAAACCGCCGATAATATTATTCAAGGTGCCCGAGTCCAACATTTAGGAGGCCGAACACACTCATGTTGTAGAGCTCCCTGTGTGGGCCAAGTTTGCTGACGATGAAGCGGTTGCTGAATTGGTTCAACGAGAATGTATAAACTTTGTCTCATCTGGTGAAAGCTTGAGTGTGGTGAGGGTTTGCTGGTGCGGCCAAGGACTCATGAAGAGTGGTTTGGGCAGTCCAAGGAGGTGCAGATGGGCTGCCATGGAGCACCCAATAGCGATCAATGATGTGTCCTGACCTGTTGTCGTGTTGGCAAAAGGGGTGGTTGCCTCCACCACCACATTCATGTTGACAAGCATCGCTGGGGCTTCCATAACCACATCTTATTAGTGTGTTGTGATCTGTAATACCAGAGGATGACGGAAGCTAATGACAAGCCTTACCAAGGAGTTGATAGACATGCAGGATTTCGAGCATTGAAGAGCTGACCAATATCTCGGTTGCATGCTTGTGATCTAGTCCTTGGAGAAGGATGAATAATCATAACTGATCCATTTGGGCTAGTGCCTTTGTCGGTGTTTGCGGGATTGACTGCAACTTGAGGAGTTTATCATGATGTCCTCTTTTCTTTAAAATGTGCTAGGAAAGATCGTCGTTGCTAGCAGAACACAAAGAGTCGTTGGAGTGTATTTGAGACCCGGACAAAAATGTTTGTTGTGGAATACATGAGTGTCAAGGAATCCCAAACTCCCTTGCCTGTGTTTGTCGTGCGAGTAACATCCTTGACCAAGCATTCCATGGAATTAACAAGCTAACTTCCAGACCTTGTATTTGGGATCCATGGATGACGGTGGAGAATCTACAAGATGGGGATGCAAATCCATACCTTTGATAGACATAAGAATCGTTTTCCGCCAGATTGAAGAATTAGTGGTGTTAAATGGTCATACTCAAGGTGTTTGGATGCAGTCATACTCAAGGTGGTTGAATGTAGTAATGAGTTATGTGAACGAATGTAGTCATCCGAGAGTCTGTCACGACAAAGACAATCACTGTGTTAATAGTTGTTGAGAACAGGCAGACGAGCACCATCATACCAATAGGAAAGACCGGGATGGAAAATAATGGTAGGAACTAGATCCAGATCATGAATTGTGCCTCAGGATGAATGGATGGACATAATCAAGGTGTATAGGAACAACACATTTTGCGGTGCTTGTTGTGTTGTCTGAAGTAGTGTGCAACTGCTAGGGTTGGAAGGAGGGTGTGATGGCAGGTAAGTTGCACGACTGTGTGGGGGCGTGGTGGGGAGGGGGCACGACAGGTTGGGGGCCAACAAAGTGGGTGTTTGTATTTGAAGGGGTGCGGCAGGGTGGGGGTGCGGGGAGGGAATCTGAAGGGGGGCCGATGGCTAGGGTTTCCATGGGGGGGAGAGAATGGTGTATGATACCATGTAGAATGGAATCTCAATGTCATACCTTGATATGAGGTTGAGCATCTTATTAATTGATGCATCGAGGTGTTCAACCTCGATGCGGGACTGTATGATTCTATTATGAACAGGAGCATAATTGACACTGGTCCAAGGTCCAACTCCAGCCGGGTCAACAATTGTGATGGTCTGACAATATCATAACTGAAGTGTGATATCATGCGAGAAATTCTCATCTCAGAGTGGCATTATGAGTAACGAGTAACTCTTCTGACAAACTATATTCGAGTGTGCAGCTAAATTATGAAGGATGGATTAGCGTAACTGGTAACATGTCATAATTAAATCATCAAAGGGGAAATATTATAACATCCCGTGTTTACATTGGAGGTGTGAAAATTACGTGCAGGCGTTATAACCTCATGCTTCAGGTTCCTAGAAGATTAATTTGGATGATCCTTTTGAGCGAGTCTATAGTTGTAAATATTTTTTTCAATATTTTTATATTATAGGGAAATAGAGATGAAGCCCTACTAATAAAATAGTGTTTTAGCAGACCTGTTATCTGACTGCAGCGATTTGTGCAGGAGATTGGGAGTCTTACCTCACTGCTGATCTTTGAGGCAGTAGATGGACAGATTAATGTTCCTTGCTCATTAGAAGCTCTGCCATATTTATCCCTCTAAATAAAATGCCCCTATTTTTTCCTCAAAATTTATGATTATTACTCAAATTTAATATTTTGAAGCTCAAATTCTTATTGTATCGCCACAATATTTAATTAGCAGGCATTGGGGAACTATTGAAAGTTCAGGAGGCTAATTGAAAATGAACCCTAGTATTTATTTCTTGTCAGTCTTGCAAGGCAGTTTATAGTACTGAATCCTGTGATAAATTGGTCTGCTCTTTGAACTCCAATACAAGTGATGGCTGTGTGTTTTTGGCTGAGTGGTATTTTCACCCCCTTCCCTCTTTTGAATAGATAGTGTCATTTTTTGTTTATATAGAATTTTATGGCGAGGGTTCATTTGTTTTTGTTGTCAGTTTTTAGTTTTTGTTTTCAATTTTATGTTTTCTTGTTCAAGTTTTTAAGGTTTAGTTTTCATTTTTTTGAAACAAAGACTGGCAGCATGTTTGATAATAACAAAATTGTTTTGATATAATTTTTTAACTTTTGATAATCAAAATCATAAAATTTTTGAAACTAAAAAAATTAATGTTGACATAAAAAAAATTAAAGGTATTAGGATAATGTTTTAAGGTTGTAGAGCTGAAAGAGTTTTAATCTTACTATTTTGGGCCCGAGTAATTCTTGTTCATGATTTTGAGTAAAGGATCATGGTTCATGTGTTAGGGTTTAGGATTTAGTGTTTAGAAAAATAAGTGTATTATTTATGGTTTAAGGTTTTAGGTATATTTATGTCTTAAGGTTTAAATTTTTGGATTTTAGAGTTTGAGAAATCAAATTCAGTGTTTAAGATTTTGAGGGTTTAATGTTTTATACTCAAGGAAAGGCAAAACTTTGAGATCTTAAAATTCAGGATTTAAGATTTTCTTTTGTTAATGTTTTATTTTAAGGTTATAGTTTTTTGTTTTAAGATTTATGACTAGCTTTTATATATTTGTTGATGACTAAAAAATAAGATAAAATTTTGAAACGCATTTTTTTGTTTTTATTTTTTTGTAAACTGATGGACAATGATTCATTTTTTTGAAAACAAAAACTGTTTTACCAAACATGTTTTTATGTTTATTTTTCAAGAAAAATGGAAACAAGTACATGAAAACTGAAATTGGAAACAAACTTTAATGGGGCTGAAGCTGTTGCGTTGTATCTAGTAATTGTTACAGTTTTATCCCTTCACAAGGCATACATGAGTGGATGGGTGTTGGGGTGACTTACAAAAGAACACATGTAAAACCTAAATCCATTGATAATTCGAGCTTGACATATTTAATTATAACATTAAATATTGCTTTACTCTGATAAACTTGTAAATTCATAAGCTCTTCAAAATCTCTCATTTAATAATTAGCTTCATAAGTTAAAATATTCCGATGAAAATCTGGGGCCAAATTTTAACCCTTTAAATGTATTGGGCCCTCAGAGTATGCAGATGACTCATTTGTGTGAATCTTGAATTTATGCTTGATGAAGTCACATCAGTTGCGTTAATTTTTTAAGTTTTTTTGTTGGAGGCACTGAATAACATCACACCATAATTTTTAGGTACACCTTTGTCCAGGTCATTGTCACTTTACATAGCAAGTTGCGCAGTATCAGTTTTCAAGCATTTGCTGTGCTTTTAAAAATCCCTTGGGATTCATTGAATCTGTTTTAACTTTCTCACATTTAAATTGTCTCATGGTGCACTGCAGGTCCAACACATCCAAATCGAACATTCACCTTGGTTGCTGCAAATGATGTTTTAATTGGTTCATCAGTTTTAAAGTACAGCCCTTCAGACTGTCAGAAACCAGAGGTTTTAAACAGAAACATGGTTAAAGGAAACATCCTTGTTTGCGGCTACTCCTTTAATTTTGTTTCTGGTGCTGCTTCTATTAAGAAAGTGTCAGAAACAGCAAAGCGCCTTGGTGCAGTTGGTTTTGTTCTTGTTGTCGAAGATGCTTTCCAAGGAGCAAAGTATGATCCAGTTGTGACTAGCATGCCAGGGATTCTCATCACTGATGTCAGAAAATCAACGGTAAATGTTTTAAATTTTTATACTAATGACATGGAATAAAGAAGTTGAGCGCTGCATAGGGTATTACGGAAGCACAAATACTGGTCACTGTGTGTAGACATCTAGTCTGACATGTTTTAACTTTTTCCGTTGTCACAAATGTTAGCAATTCTTTTAAGTTTGCTTCCATTTATTTAGTCCTTAGTTTGGCCGTTGAGGATCTGGTGTAGTGTGTGTTATGTAAAAAATGTAGTTAGTGGGAAAAATATATTTTAGAACGTTCTCATCATAAAATTAGTTGTCATTGTCGCGAGACATATCCGAAGGGAGTATTTAAAATATTAATACGCTTATGCTCAGTTTGGTACAATGGGAGCATTTTTCATGGAAATATGGAACAAGAAAGGGATTGGTGAGTCAATAGTTTGGTATGCATGAAAAAGATGTGATGAAACATGTTAATGGTATAAGTATAACATGAATTACCCTTAGGGTGAATACAATCCAACTCCAATATAAGGTTTTATCCCAAAATCAATTATTAATTTGATAATTATCCCTACATTTTGCTTCAATTGCCACAACACCATTTCTTGACTAGATATGAGGCTCGAGAAATTTTGCATAGCTTTGTGCTAGAGTGGGCGAAGAGAGAGAATGAGAAACCTTTGCCATTATGACATTTTTGGTACGTCAAATGGAATGGAAGCTCATTTTTATCTCATGTTTTTTAATCTGAAAATTTATTTCCCTCAACAACCATGACCTGAAGTCATTCCCATATCCTTTTGAATAAAAATTTCAAAAATGTTTGATCTTTCATTGCATGATCTCCAAAATCCTGTGATTTCAACAAAATATGGTCATGACCACAACCTATGATTTGTATCATCATTGCGGGACTCCAACAATCTTCAATAAAATTTTGGCTACTGTTTCCAAAATCTTAACAATTTTGGATCATTAAAAAAAGTTTAGTTTTTTTTATTATTACACTTGTAGAAAGAGTGTTGAAAAACCGTTCCTCTTGAATGAGACCGAAACACTTTTACTTATAGTGACAAATGATGAAATACAAGATTCGGGATAAATAAACAATGCAAAATTCGAATTAAAGGAAACAGGGATAGATTAAACCTATTCAAATAAACTGAACTTGCTGCTGGCATCGAAAAATGTGCACCACTTAGCCGTGGGAACCATGATATGGTCCTCACTTAGATGAGACAGGTCATGTTTGAGGAGAAAAATATCCCCATGCACGAAGAAGCGAATGCGATCTCCATGTCGCGCATGATTGCTCACTCACTAAGGGATGGAGATTCTTCAAAAACATTCCCTGTCCAGTGACGTGGTGGTGAGAACCTCCTATTGGGAGTGGGCCATGTATTTTATCCATTGGTAACAAAAAGGCTGCTGAAGCCTTAAAACTCATTTTGAGGGTCTTCTAGACAATTTTTGGCCTTAGAAAACACCTGCTTATGGGTGGATGCTATAGCCATGGGTGTAGTTCCTTTCGCAGGTTTCGATTTGACAGCTTGTGGAGCCAAAATGAGCACTCTGATCAAAAGTTATATCCGTTTTAAGTTGGGCTTCATTTTAGCACAAAGAAAACTTTTCACTGCGAAGAAACCTCATTGTTCACGGAAGGCCAATCGTCTGCGGTGCGTATGTCATTTTTGATGTCGTAGCGGAGATCCTTTGCAGCTGCATAATGTTCTTGCGGCCTAAAAGTTGTTTTTTGGAGATGAGGTAAACACACTTTGCGGCCGTGTAAGGTTGAACCTGCTGATGCTTTGTAGCCGTATCAGAATAAATCCTTCGCCGCATCAGATTAAAGCACTCGCCGCGTCAAATTAAAGCACTCGTCGCGTCAGATTAAATCAGCGATCCTCTATGATCGCATCATCATATTAAATCGTTTGCGGCACAATGTCGTTTGTGGCTCCAAGGCGAAAGTCCTACGCGACCGCATACCTTGTTTAGAACGATGATTCCACTCATTCCGGGGTGATAGTTATGCAATTAGCCTATAAATACCCCCATCACACACTTCTAGGAGAAGAAAATTTCCACGACGTGAAGTTGAAGAGACGAATCGACCCGTTTGTAAATTCTCCTTCGCAAAACCTTCGACGCATTTTCTTAGGTAGCTTCTGAGTCTAAACCTACAAAGGGGGAAGGGCATCATGTAAGAACTTCACGGCAATGCCTTGCATAAAAACTTTTTGGAGTCTCCAGTGTAGGATCCTTTGCGAAGGATTCCCGTGTATAACTGCCTTGCGGAGGGCCGCTCGCGTAATTCTTTTGTGATTAATAACTTTTAAACACCATGACTTTGGTGAACCTTATCCGCTCGCATAAAACTCCAATCTTATGCGAAATTTGGGCTTCCTAAAGCACATTTTAGCCTCTTTTCAACGGTCCATTACTGTGAAAGATTTGACCCATGGTTAGTTATTTCGCGAAGGATCCCTATTGCGGATACCCGAACCTTCTCTGAACCCTTTCTTTCGCCCAAGTCACCGGGCTGGGTTGAATTAATCCAAATGATTTCAGTGACTTCCTCTAAGGTCAAAACCCTGAATAGCCCAAGACCACGGGCCTCCTACTAGGTGTAAACCCCCGACCATGTTCTCATTTGATGATCTCATCCTCGTGACCCATCAATGAGCCATATATACCATGAGCCTCCTACTAGGTGTATGCCCTGACCATGTTTTAATTGATGATCTCATCCCTGTGACCTATCAATGAGCCATACACACCATGAGCCTCCTACTAGGGTGTTAGCTTCGACCCTGTTCTCATTGATGACCTCATCCTTGCCACCCACCAATGACTCATACATACCTTGAGCCTCCTATCAGGTGTAAGCTCCAACCTTACCCTCTCCTATTTAATTGACAACAATCTGGATGAACCAAAAAGGGCCGCTGACGTGTAGGTCCCACACCAACCTTTACTAGGTATCCCCGTCTAGTAGTCCATTCCGCCCGACGTTACACAACTTGGAATAGATCCAGTCGTATGACCTTAAACTACACGACATCGTGGCCCTTATCGCATGGTCTTAAAAGACGCATCATTACTCCTAGTTGTAAGACCTTAAAAGACTTATCATTGGTTCTAGTTGTACGACCTTAAAAGGCGCATCATCGGTCATGGCTGCACGACCTTAAAAAGCACTACAACGGACTTCGTCACACGACCTTAAAAGGCACGACGTGCTCCGTTAAGAGGCACCGAACTGTATAGTTCCAATTCCCTTCATAGGGATACGTAGGAAGCCCCTATTGCGAGCCTGATCTCAGCTTCACAACACTTGCCGCCTCCTTGGATAGCGATAAATTCCATAGTGCCCATTTGTGTGACTTTAATCCATAGTATAATCTACCACTAAGGGAAAGATGGTGAACCCTGATAGATATAGATGTTCACATCGTTGTGTGGTAACGATCTACCACTCTCACGATCAAGGCAAACAATATTGTTACCGAGAAGGATTTCACATATATGTCTTAAATCTGTAAGCGAGTACCGAACTTGGAAATAAAACCCTTTTAAGGGATGGGCTGACCTTCCATCCTCTCGATCTCGATGTGCAATTCGAAGCGTCGTTGGCATATCCTGTTAGCAATGCGGGTTCGGGTCCTGACCCAGGAAGTGCGTCCCATTTATGCCCCCGCCCACCTATCCTTCACATTTACCAGCAGAAGGGTAAAAAGGGGAAGTCCCATGAGATCGTGGGAAGGGGGAATCCTGGTGGGGGCCAGTGGGCCGTTCGGCCAGTACTTGTAGGGGGAGTTGTGCGCTGGGGGAAGGCAGTTAGAAAAAGGAGTACATTCTGTTGGAACAGAAAAGACAGGAGGCTGTGGGCAGGCTCCTGATTCCATCTCGGCTATAGCAGGTCGTGTCATCTGGAGGAGGACTCTCCAATTGCTGCTGCTGTACCTCTTATCTCCATTGATGTAATACTGCATAATTGGTAATATCTGTTTCAATATTCCGCTGTTCCTATTTCATTCTCTGTTCAAATCGACACACACACCTCGGACACATAACAACTTTGGCGACTCCGCTGGGGAACTCAAGGGTCGAGTCTGGGGTAAGTGCTGCTGAGCTTGGGCGATCTTCTCTTGTTATCTTCTTTTGTTACAGCACTGTCTGTGGGAAGGGAAGCTTCTTTTTGCAAATTCGAATGGAAAACCGGGTAGCTTCGATCGAGTCGTCTGTGGATGACATCAAGGCTGCTCTGATTTCTATACAGGAAAATATGGAGAAGGTGATGCGAGGGCAAAACGATAGCCAGCGGGTAGTCCTTGATGTAGCGCAACAAGTAGAGGAACATGTTTTACTTCGGGTTCGTGATCTGGAGGAATTTACCACAGAGAGGTTGAAAGGAATGGAGTCGCACGTCGGGGAGCACGGTTCAGGGAGTGGAAAGCAGAGTCACGGCGAACTGAAAATCAGTGAGAGTCGGGGATCTGGTAGTATGGAGCTTGGGAGGCGCATGCAGAATTTTCCGAATGTTGCAGTGAATGATCAGTCGGAAGAGCTTCGAGGAGTCGCGAGGAAGGTGGAACTACCAACGTTCTCCGAAGAGGATCTCCTGGGATGAGTTACTAAGGCCGAAACGTACTTTCTGATTTATCAAACGCCGGAGGAAATGAAACCGCACTATGCACAAATCTGCATGGAAGGTACGTCCTTATATTGGTTTTTATCCTGGTACAATGTTACACCAGGTACAACTTGGAATTCCTTCAAGTCGGCATTGCTTGACCGGTATGGTAGAAATACAGATGGGGATCCATTGAGGTTCTTGAAGAATTTGAGACAAAAGAATTCAGTTGATGAGTACATAGAGGAGTTTGAACAGGTGGCACTGAGGTTGTCGGATTTTCTGGTATATGAGTTTATTTATGGGCGGATTGCGTCCGGAGATCGAAAACCATATTTCCACACACGAACCGGTCAACAAATTCCGCATGATAACTCTGGCGAGGAAGGTGGAGAGGGAATTGATCAGCGAAGGGGTGTTGCGGGGAGCTCGACCACGACCCTTGGGGCCACCTATTCATTGACATCTAGGGGTTACCACAACGAACCAACCGACAAACCGCCCTGTCATTGAACGCACACGCTGAGATGAAGAATTGCGGAGAGTTGTGGGGGAAGACCGATGGGGAGGAGTGCGAGCTCTCAGTCGACAGGAGTGGGAAGAGCGGAAACAAAAGGGGCTGTGTTTCCGTTGTGCATAGCCCTTTGGGCCAATGCATAAGTGCCCAGACAAGCACCTATGAGTGTTGGTTTGGGAATATGAGGAACCCGGGAGGCCGTCGGAGGAGGAGAACGTGGAGAAAGCAGAAGGCGAAGGTATTGAGGAGGGAGAGGAAGCACCCGATGGGTAGTCGGGAGTGCAGATAGGGGAGCAAGTACAACTTCGTAACATGGGTGGAGTTGGGGTTGATTCAATGATGCTAGCCGGGTATATCACCGAGGTTCCAGTTATGGTGTTAGTGGACAGCGGGGCCAGCCGCAACTTTATCTCGAGGCGACTCATCAAACTCGCAAAAATTCGTGTCCATCCTACCAAACCGTTTGGTATAACCCACAACAATGGTTCTCGAGCTCTCTCTCAAGGGCAATGCAAGCAGATTCAGCTTACTATAGAAAATTTTACAGCTACCATCGATACTTTCGTTTTTGACATAGGGGGACCAGATGTGGCTCTAGGAATGGAGTGGCTGAGGAGCTTAGGCAATGTGATAACCAACTAGGGATACAAGACAATGGAGTTCCTGTGGCAAGGACAGGAGATCAAGCTGCAGGGACAACTGACCAGCACCGTGAACCCTTGGGAGCAACAAAACCAGGTACACACACAGACTCTGCTGATCGAGGGATGGGCCTGGTTAGCGCGACTACCCCTTCCAACAGCTGTGGCAGAAGACGACTTTTCCAGCCAGACAGAGTTGAGGGAGGTTCTGTCCAGGTTCCAGCCTATTTTTGGTAAACCTCGAGGCTTACCTCCACAGCGGGAGACGGATCATGCCATAAATCTAGAGGCAGGAGCAACACTAGTTAGTATCCGACTATACAAATTGGCCCATAACCTAAAGGATGAGGTCGGACAACAAATTAAAGACATGCTGGAGCAAGGGATAATTTGACATAGTTGCAGCCCATTTGCTAGTCCTATAATACTTGTTAAAAAGAAAGATGGGAGTTGGAGGTTGTGTGTTGACTATCGGGCGCTCAACAAACTTACTATTCCAGACAAGTTTCCCATACCTATTATTGAGGAATTGTTGGATGAGTTGCAAGGGGCGGCCTACTTTTCCAAGTTGGACTTGAAGTCCGGATTCCATCACATTCGACTCCGAATGGCAGACATACATAAAACAGCCTTCTGAACTCACGAGGGACACTACGAGTTTTTGTCATGCCATTCGGCCTAATGAATGCTCCGACCACGTTCCAATCTACTATGAACCAAATGTTTAAGGAGCACTTGAGGAAAACCGTCTTAGTATTCTTCGATGACATATTGATTTTTAGTAAAACTTGGAAGGAACATTTGCATCATTTGGAAATCGTTTTTTGAGTACTGCAGAAAAATCAGCTCCACCTTAACCAAAAGAAATGTTTCTTGGCTCAACAATCGGTGGAATATTTGGGGCACATCATCTCAGCCAAAGGAGTTTCAGTGGATCCTCAGAAAATTGATTTGTGTACTCGACTGGCCACGACCACACACCGTTAAGGGAGTCCGTGGGTTCTTGGGGCTGACCGGGTATTATAGGAAATTTGTGAAAGGATATGGCAAGATCGCTAAGCCTCTTATGACATTGACCAAAAAGGATAATTTCCATTGGACTGCTGCGGCTGAACACTCCTTCAACTCACTCAAACGGTGTCTGGTCTCAACTCCTCTCCTCGCCTTGCCAAATTTCCAGCAGCCCTTTGTTATTGAATGTGATGCTTCGGGTCTTGGAGTGGGAGCAGTTCTCATGCAAGCCGGGAGACCAATTGCTTATTTTAGCAAGGCCCTATCTGATGCTAACCTCTCCAAATCGATGTATGAGAAGGAAGTCATGGCCAACATTGGAGGCAATATCTGGTTGGTAAACATTTTTCTATCTATACAGATCATAAAGCCCTAAAGCATCTTCTCAACCAACGTCTCCATACAACAAACCAGTAGGATTGGCAAGAAAAGCTTTTGGGTTACGACTTCGACATTATTTTCAAACCAGGACGGCTCAATCAAGCTGCAGACGCTCTGTCTCACCAGGCAGCGGATGCTCGCAATACCAGACCAGAATCTGTCACTTTGGGGTCTGTAGTTTCAGAACCCCTTTGGCTTGAGTTGGATGTCATTAAAGAGGAGCTTCAACGTGACCCAGTGCTTAAAAGACTTGTTACTGCTGTCCAGGAACAACCCACTTCCCAGCCTCGGTATTCGGTGCGCAGTGACCTGCTTTATTTCCAGGATCGGCCATGCCAAAGTTCCTACAATACTATCACACTTCACCAGTAGGTGGCCATGCCGGATTCCATAAGACCTATAAATGACTGGCTGCGGGACTGTTTTGGAGGGGCATGACAAGGCAGATTCAGCAGTTTGTAAGGGAATGTGATGTTTGCCAACGCCACAAGACCGAAGCCTTGTCTCCAGCTGGTCTCCTCCAACCCCTTCCAATTCCAGCACGGGTTTAGGATGATATTTTGATGGATTTTCTCTCTGGTCTGCCACAATCCCACGGTCATCCATGCGCCGACGGCCTCCCTTCACCAGCCGGAAGGACCACCCGCACAGGAGGCGGGCTGCTGGAAAGAGCCGTCGACTGTAGCCGGGAAAGCCGCGTGAGGGCGGCGCGGGAGAAATGAGATCCGCGCTGGATCTAGACGCCGCCGGGAAGAGCCGCGGAGGGCCGACGACGGGAAGCCGCGGGAGAGACCCGCGGAGGGGACCCGCGTGCCTTCGTCGGGGCGGAGCGAAGCCGACAGGAAGAGGGGCCGCGTCGGGAGGAAGGCCGGCGGGAGGAGGCGCTGCTGGAGCTGGCGGCGACCAGCGGGCCGTCGCCGGGACTGCGCAGGTGATGTTATTAATATTTTCATGACTTATTATATACTCCCTTTACTTATTTTATATGAAATGTGCATAATTTGTGTGAAATATTAATGTTTTAATATTAAGTATAATTTTTGAGCATTTTTAGAAGTAGTCCAATTGAGTCAGTTTAATGTTTTAATAATAACTATCCCTATACTGATCCAAATTGTGTGGTTCTTGTTTTGTAGGATTTTCTTTCAATATACAACATTTCATTAGAAGGTACCATGAGCCAATTCTGCCATTTGAAGGGTCATATGGTCCTCACAAACAAGACCAAAGAATCTGTGAACAAACTGGACCAGCCTTGAAGATTGATTTACTGGGCTCAATCCAGAAGTCCAAAAACATTAACTCTCCACCATAATTCGGGGGACACTACATGTCATCTTGGATAAAAATTTCAAGGCCCAAATCCCAGTACAAGGGGCCCAAATGAAGGTTTGAAGTCCAGCCCACCATTCTGACCGAGAAATAAAATCAGTATAGTATTCATGACATATCTCATGATGTAAGCATCAAATCGAGCTGAGATTTTTCAGTGTGAAAGAGGAGATATAGGCGGCCGACTTTGTTGAAGAAGTCATTCGGATTTGAAGGCATCTTCCTGTTCCAAAATCCATTCACATTTTGTCCATCGAAAAAGCATGGATAGAAATGGACAGTTTACCTTTGTTTAATAAAACCGCCATAACTTTGGCTCCACTTGTCCAAATGCCTCCAAACTTTGACAGCAGTCGGCCAACTTTATTATCTACAACTTTGAAGAAGGAGATATTTGGAGATTCGGCTGTCTGAATAGCCAAATTGGCGATGTAAGTGGAGGGACATATTGGGAATGCAAACAGTCCACTCCTTGGGCTATAAATACTCCCATTCTCTCCTTGAGAGGGGTTGGCATTTCAGAGCAAAGGAGGATTGATTGGCAGTACCAAGGCCCTGAAAAAGGTTTGGGAGGATCTGCCAAACTCAAGTTTTCACTTGATAATCCCTTCCTCCTCTCTTTGTTTTCATTTACTTTTGCATTTTTCTTCATTGTAATTTTGCAAGTGTTTGTCTTTGTAATTCTGTTTTAATGCAATTTTCTTCTTAATTTCTTATTCTCATCCACCTGTAGTTCAATATTAATGTTCTTATTGTAGTTTAAATCAATCTGAAATCCATCATCTTCTTTTACTTTATTTTTCAATAAAAAGTCCGTTTTTTTTACTGTCATCATCGTTCGTGTGTGTGTTCGGCGCACAACTCTTTTCTTATCCATTTCTTTTTCTTCTCTTTTTAATTCATCACCTTAAACATAATAGACCAGATTACTAATAATTTAAATGGCTGAGTAAATATCTTATTGGGGTGAGTTATAATTTAGGGATGTTAAGTGATTGAGAGGTTTTGCTCGATGAGTATTCTTTAATTTAACATTGTGTATGTTGGACTTAACATGTCATGGATTATTGACATATTATGTTCAACGTGTGGTTTCCATGGATTATTGGAACCATAAATACACTTCCACAATCAAGCACTGATTGAGATTATAACCCTAAGTAAAGTTAATGCTTGGATTAAAGACTTAACACTTGGGAATTTCAATCAACATCAACTTTTGATGTGGGTGTTAATTTAATGCAATATAAAGCAAAGCTCAAGGATATCACATGCTTAATTCCCTAATGATGAACTCACCCCAATCTTTATCAATTTGTTAAATCAAACATCATACATAAATTATCTCATAAGCTCTGCAAACAAACCCCCAATCAGAATACAATTAACTAAAAACAAACTACTATTACAAAGTATCATTGCCGATGATTCGACCCGAGTGCTGCTATACACATTAGCAGAGCACCGGAACCTTGACCGGTCGATAGGCGACAATCGGCCGCGCGTTTCAGCAGGCGAGGCGGAAGCGCCATTGGCGTCGCGCACAGGCGGGAGGAAAACGAGGCGGGCGCCGGCGTCGGGATGCCGCAGCAGGAGGCGGGGATTCGCGCAGGGAGCCGCGCAAGGAGAGGGGCGCCGCTCGAGGGAGAGAGGGCCGCCGCGCACAGGAGGAAGATTCGCCGGGAGGGAGGGCCGCCGGGGCAGGGAGGTCCGCCGGGGCAGGGAGGGCCGCCGGAAGGGAAGGCGCACCGAGGGGGAAGCCGCCGGACAGAGCCGGAGCGGGAGGCTGCCGCTCGGGAGGGATGGCTCGCAGGAGCAACGGAGGGAGGGGGGGCGGCGACTATTTGGATTGGAGCCGCCGCCCCCGGGTCGGGGAAAACCCTAAAGGGAGAAGAAAAAAAAAAAATTAGGGATGGAGGGTTGGGAGGAAATCCCTCTGATACCATGTAGAATGAGGAAACCCCCTTTGCCTCCTTCCCTCAAAGTGAGGAGGAGGCGTTCTTTTATAATGAATGAGAAACTCCACATCGGACCACAAGTTCGATGTGGGATACAGACTCCAACAAAACTCATATTCAAAAACTATGAGACTGCTTGACAATAGACTTGACAAACATAAAGGCTTAACATAGGGTGCTTGAGTAGTGGCAGAAATAGAGAGTGGACGACAGAGAGGCCTGATAGAAAGCGCCTGGGAAGTGAGTGTCCCGACAAAGGCCCAAGCAGTAACAGAGAATCTCCGATGAATGTCTGAGCAGCAGTGGATAGGCCCAACAGTGGCTCTGGCAGCTTTGGAGAGGCTCAATGGAGGCTTGGGTAGCGAAAAACAGGCTCAATAGAGGGTTGCTTGGTGTGCCTGAGTGAGCAGGCACCATAGGAGAGCAATGATGGCACGACTGCAGAGGGCATGCGAGAGGTGCACTTATAGTAGGAGTTATGCAGGGGATGGTGAGTGTTGTGGGTTTGGCACGCAAGCAAGTTCTGCATTGGGCTCATAGTTATTTACGGCGCACAGCGCACAACGGCGACAGGGGCCCCCGGCGCAAAAGCGCACTGCGCGGCGCAAGGCGCCTGACAATATTAACTTGCGGCGCATAGAAAGAATAAAAAATCGTAGCAGTAAAAAAACAATAAACAAAAAAAAACAAATTCCTAAAATATTTAAAACAAACAATTAAATATTTTAAACCATATATCTCAAAAAAAACAATAAACAAAAAAAACCTAGAAAAAAAAGTAAAGTGCCCCTCGACAGGCAAAGAGGCGGACAATATTAACTCGAAAAAAAAGTGAAAACATAAATAAAATTGAATGATAAAAATTACTACTTAGGGTTCGGTTCGCACACAAGGTGTGCGTGCGTACGCCTGCCCTGGACGTGGAGGGTCGGGTCGTCGTCGTCGGTCGGTATGGAAGTAGCTATCGAGGGAGATGACTAGGTCACACTGCTCGACTTGGTCTGGCAGGGGCTGGGTTGCGGGTGTCGCGGGAAGAGGATAGTGTTGCGCGGCGGTGGAGGTCGTCGTTTGAGGTTTTTTTGAGGTATTTTTTAATCGCGAACAAGTTGGCGCAGTTTCGCGCGCCACGCCACCGCGCGCCATTGCGCACAATAGCGCGCGCCACTGAGCGCCTTTTCAGATGAGCCATTGCGAACCCATTGCGTGGCGCTCGGCTTCCTGGCGCACGCCATGGCGCGATGGCGCGCCATGGCGTGCGCCATTAATAACTATGATTGGGCTTGGGCATGCTTGGAGGAGGTGCGTGTGGGTGGTGCGTGTGGGACGTGCGCCTGGAGGAAGTCCAGCCTGGGCACAATGACAGGATGTGCACTAGTGAGAGGCACACTTCAGCGTGCGACAGAGATGAGCAAGCCTAGAATGTTGCTTGGATTGCGCAATAGATGGGTGCCTGGGCTTGCACCTAAAGAACTAAGGTAGAGATTGAAGCGCTTGTTGGAGGTGGAGGCTCATGTCACCGAAGTGAGAGAGGTGGGTCTCGCCTGGGGTTGCTACTTGGGGGGACGTTGCAACAGAGAGAGAGAGAGAGAGAGAGAGGTGACTGGAGGAGGTTACGCTTGGAGCTTGGATGTGCCTCTGGTTAGATGTGTTGCATGTACAATAGGGTGACACATGCTTGGTGTCCGGTGCGCGACCGGTGCACGTTGCATGGCATGGGGCTATGTAACGACCCAAAATTTTATCGATAAAAATTTCCTTATAATTATGTTATATAGTATAAACCTCATGAAATCACGTAGAGAACACAATACAAACTTTATAAATGAAAAATGAATGAAATATGAGGTATTTTTAGAAATTAAGGAACCCATACAAATGGAATAGTAACTTGACCTTTGGAATAGTAATATGACCCTTATGAATAGTAAACCGACTAATAGAATAGTAAGGTCACCCATGAAAGTATAAATAAAATTTAAGTATCTTATAAATGAAAATATGATATAATTATATCATAGTATAAGTAAATAAATGTTTTAGAAATTATTAATTAATTGTTGATATTTTTATAAAACATAAATGTTTATTTTCAATTTTATAATTAATATAATGATTTAAAAGAAAATTTATTTTCATAAAATGTATTCATAAATCAATATTTTGTTGTCTTATGATTATAAGATAATTTTATGAGACCTTAATTAATTTTTCAAAGTGTCATAAAATAAGTTATGATTTTAAAATCGGTATTTTTCGAGTAAATGATGATTTTAATTAAAAATTAAATTTTTCATATTTAGAAAATTATTTTCATAAAATGAAGTTCATTTTTGAATTCTACACGTTGAAAAATGGTTAGGGTGAATTTTTGGGATTTTTCTAAAATAGTTGAATTTTTGGTGAATAGTAAAATACGGCAATTTACGGTCTATATACATTATAAGTTAAATAAATTATTCCTTGAGTCATCGTTGATGTAAGCATCATAATCTCGAATTATCCTTCTCTTTTTACTGTATTTAGTCATGGAATCATTACTATTGCTTGTCTTGATGCAAAATAATAAACTAATGAATAAAATAATAAGAAAACACCCCTCTCCTCCACTATAAATACCACTGCTCACCACTTCTTTTTTTCACACCTCTAAAGCCTTGAAGCTTGTTCAAATTCTGCTCAAACCTCTTTCCAAGTCTCCCCCCACGTCCATGAGCCCTTGGTCTCAACAAAAGACCAAACCTCTTTCCCTAAGGAGGTTCTCAAGGCGGAGAATTCAAGAGGTAAAACCCTTTTTTTTTCTTTTAATTACTTTTTAATTTCTTTTCTTTTCTTTTCTTATTCTATTCTCACGCCCCCTTATCCAAGTGGCATGAAAACTTCAGTATCTTATATATACTGAAATTTTATCATGTTAATGGAATAATTTATCGTCATTTCTCTTCTTCTCCCCTTTTGTTCTAAAAATGAAAACATCGTCTTTGATGTGTTAATTTATCATATTCAAGGACAACCTATGTAATGTTATGGAACCATTAGATATACATAATATTAATTAATAAAACAAAACTGATTCGTGATGATAAAAAAACGCCAAATTAATCTAAACGAATATCATTAACGTTTTATCTAATGATTAATCCTCACATCTGGAATCAAAATGATATATAAGACCATTTAATATTCTGGAAGTTCATTAACAAAATATAATTTCAATTCTGGACAATTATTCTAATTTTTCATGATTTTCCATACATGTATACAAGTAACCGATCATGAAAACCAAGGAAACGAATGCTTCCGAACGATAAAATTGTATCTTATAACTCATCAAAAAGGCTACGAATGAACTTAATAAAATTATAATAAATCAAATACATGAAGAAAAGGTTCTAAATTAATTAATTAATGAATTTAATTTGATTATCCAGGACATTAAGATCAAGTGCAGAACACTTTCAGACATAAGATAAGAGATTTTTCCCATATCTCCATTTTTTCTTTGGGTTATGCTTTCTATCTCTTTACCCCAATGCAATTCTTCTTTATTTTTATATAATTCTTCTACATTATGTGTATATGTTCCAAACTCATTTATCCAGACCAGTTCATCATTCTTTGATGGGGAAATATATGTTTTAAAAAGGTTAACTTCTCAATTCTTCCTGATAAGTCAACTCGATTAAGGGGAACTTCCCGATTTCTTACCCATTTTAAAGTGCACTCCATAATCTGTTTTAAGCCCCCTAGTATTCTTTTAAAATCAATCATTTTACCATGAAAATCTACCTCGGTTCATTTCTGGTTTTATGTAAAAGATTATGCCTTTTTCGTTTTAAATGCTCTAACTTTTCGCTTAAATCACACTAAAATGTTTTATTTTTAAAGTTTCTTAAACATTCTTTTTACACATTTTCACTTCAGTTTGACATTACTTATCATGATATATGCTTATTTTCCCTTATGAATGTCCATGTATGATTTAAATTCATTCCTTCATGGACACCATTATGATATTCTCTTTTGATATGCCTTTTGACATGATTATTGTAGATGTGAATTCCCTTTACCTCAAGGTGAGGTGGCGACATTCTTTTATAGATGGATAAAAGAGATTACAAGGTGGAGTAATCCGATGTGGGACTCGGAAATACGCTTTACAATAAACCAGGTTCAACACTCCCCTTCAAATGAGTACATGATAGCTTGGACCAAGAGCCCCACAAAAAAAAAGACACCAAACAAGACCATACACACTCCCCTTCAAGCTGGGTCGCTGATGCTGTGGATTCCCAGCTTGGTACTGAGAAAGGCAAGTCGAGCTCCCGGGAGACCTTTGGTGAAGATGTCGGCAAGCTGATTTGCCGTCGATATGTGGCTGAAACTGACATGGTGCTGCTTGAGGTGGTGGCGAAGAAAGTGGCAGTCCACCTCGATATGCTTCGTGCGTTCATGGAAGACAGGATTAGAAGCAATCTTTGTGGTTGTCTGATTATCACACTAAATATAAGCAGACATCTGCGACGGGAAACCAATTTCATGAAGGAGATGACGAAGCCACAGGATCTCAGTAGTGACCGTGGCCATCGCACGGTACTCAGACTCAACACTGGATCTGGAGACGACAATCTTTTTCTTGCTGCACCATGAGATGAGGTTACCTGCCAGGAAACGACAAACTCAGAAGTAGACTTTCGGGTAGCAAGACAACCAGCATAGTCAGCATCACAGAAGGCCTCAACATTCAGATGATCGTGATGTGAATAGCGAAGACTACGGGCAGAGTCTTGTTTGATGTATTTGGCAATGCGGAGGACAACATCCCACTGAAATTTTGTCGAATGCTCCATGAATTGGCTAACTTTGCCAACAGTGCAGACAATGTTTGAACGAGTCATGAATATGGTTCCGTGGTGTCATAGAAAGACCGTTCCCCTGGCTCAAGAGGAGTGTCCACGACAGTTACCTGAGTCAGACCAGCATCTTGCAAGATATCCAAGGCATACTTCCGTTGACAAAGAAATATGGTGTCCGAAGAAAGGGAGAACTCAATGCCAAGGAAGTATGTCAGAGGACCGAGATCTTTGGTTTGAAAGTGCCGGTGAAGATGCCCTTTTAGTTGAGCGATTCTAGTTGAGTCACTCTCAGTGGTGATGATGATATTATCAATATACACAACCAGTAGGATGCAGCCGGAGAACGTCGTATGGTAGAAGACAGTGTGGTCCTTCATACTCCGTGATAACCCAAATGTAGTGATGACGGTGCTGAATCGGCCAAAACAAGCACAAAGAGACTGCTTGAGGCCATAGAGACTGCTTGAGGCCATATAAAGAGCGATCGAGTCGACAGCCATGAGAGTTGGCTCCTGAGGCACGAAAGCCATGAGGTTGTTGCAAATATACCTCTTCTTCAAGAAAGCCACGGAGAAAACATTTTTGACATCAAGTTGATGAAGAGGCCAATGGTGATGAGCGGTAAGAGAGATGGATAATCGGACAGATGTCATCTTTGCAACCGGAGAGAAAGTATCAAAATAGTAGACACCATATGTCTGAGCAAACCCCTTTGCCTCAAGTCTGGCTTTAAGGCGATGGAGAGTGCCATCTGCATTGAGACAGACTGTATAAATCTATTTGCTGCCAACCACCTATTTACCTGTCGGAAGGGGACCAGATCCCAAGTATGATTGTCGTCCAGAGCTTGCAATTCATCCCGTATTGCTCGAAGCCACCCCAGGTGAGATTTGGCGTCACCAACCATGCGGGGAATAGATATCGTCTCCAGAGCGGAAAGACCTCTGTATGAGGATGTGTGGAGAGGAGTATTCTGGCAAGAACAAGTACCTTTCCGTAGTGCAATGGGAAAATCGCCTGTTGCCGGAGCAGGAGCATCGGACGAAGCTGTGACGATGGTGTCCTCGACCTGGACGAAAGACACATTCGATGGACGACATGAGTTGATAGTGCCAAACCGATGATCAGCAGAGTGAGACACCAGAGGAGGGTGGATGATGAGAGGAAGACAATCATCGATGGTGGTGTCTCGATGGGAAGAGGGAAGAGAGACAGGAGAGCTCTCAACAGAAGATACGCCAACAGAGATGATATACCGCTGTAAGTCTGGGGAGAAGCATCGGTATCCGCGCTGAGTGCGGGAATATCCGAGGAATATGCGACAGAGGGATTTGGGAGAAAGTTTGGAGAGGCTTGGACGAGTGTCACGGACATAACACAGACACCCAAACACATGGAGCGGAAGTGAGTGAGGTGAGAGAGAGGTGAATAGAGTTCGAAAATGAGTCTCTCTCTCAAGGATAGAAGAAGGAAGACGATTTAGGAGGTATGTAGCAGTAAGAATGACATCCCCCAAAAGAGAAGAGACCTGTATGTGGAATAGGAGGTCGCGAGCAGTCTCCATAATATGGTGATGTTTATGCTCGACCACTCCATTCTGCTGAGGTATATCGGGACATGATGTCTGATGAATGATGCCTTTATCCTTGCGAAACTACTGAAAGGAAGTGGATAAATATTCTCGTCTATTGTCGGAGCAGAGACATTTAATGGAGGTGGAGAACTGAGTATGAATTTAATGATAAAAGGTATGAAAAATAGAAAACACTTCAGACCGATCACGAAGAAGGTAAAGCCATGTCATAAGCGAGTAGTCATCAATAAAAAAAACATAATAACTGTACCCGGACTGGCTAGGAATCCTGCAAGGATCCCCTATATCGGAATGAAAAAGGTTGAAAGGATTCGTTGCACACGTTTACAGTCAAGGAACATACGTCACCCGATGATGTTCAGCAAACTTGCAGGATTCACATTGGAAAGAAAGGTGTGGACTGAATTGCGGGCAAAGCTTCTGTAAAACGGAAACCGGCGGATGACCAAGTTGAAAATGTAGGTCGAGGGCATGAGCAAACAATGGATGATGGGGTATCGAACATGTACACCCCATCCCTAAGATGACCTCGACCAAGTTCCTGTTTCGTCGACCACTCATGAAAAACAACACCAGAAGATGTAAAAGTAGCAACGCAATTTAAGCTTTTGGTGAGTTTGATGATGGAGATAAGATTAAACGGACTGTGAGGAACATGAGCTACTGAAACCAGACGAATAGACGGGGTCAAAAAGCATGTGCCAAATCCCGCAATGGGGATTTTCGATCCATTAGCAACAGTAAATGCAGAGGCATTAGTATACAGATGATAGGTAGTGAACATTCCAGAATCCCCTGTGAGATGTTCAGACGCACCAGAGTCAAACATCCTAGCCGTCGGTCGATGAGATATACCCGCGGTTGGGCCACCAATCTGAGCAATGGTGGCCGTAGAAGAGGAAGGTGGCAGAGTAGCCCAATAAGATTGTATAAATGCAATCTCCTCCTTCGAGAGTGCCGGTTTATAACGGGTACTGGATGATGGTGAGGGTAAAGGCATGGGGTAGGTAAAGTGCGCCAGGGAAGGGGGACTGCTTTACGGGAGGACCGGTGACGAAGCACGGGACAGTCGCTCAGGCGGGCGCACAGACGCAGGGATGAAGCGTGGGGGAAAGCCGACAACTAAGGGGAGGGGGCGGCCTTGCAGGAGAGCCGGCATCTGGAGGTGGTGTCAGAGGGCTGTGGGCGGAAGGGCCAACCATTGAGGGGACGCCGGGAAATCTGCCGAGGCGGAGATGGAGCTGGCGGAGGGCCGTCGCACGGGAGGTAGGCAGCTAGAGATGGAGCTGCCGCAGGAGGTGTTGGCCGGGAGTGCAGCGCAGGAGGCGCCAGATGGGAGAGCAGTTGCGCGCAGTAGTAGGGGCGACGCGCAGGAGGCGCTCGCTGGGAAGTCTGCTCGCAGGGAGCCGCTGCACAGCGGGACAGGGAGGCGAGGTGGGGAGAGTTTCACCGGGTGGGAGTTGCAGGCAGTGAGGAGCCGTGTGCAGCGGGGGCAACGGGCAAGGAATGGGGTGCAACGTCGGGAGAGCCACATGGAAGCGGGGAGGCGGGGCTGGGAAACCACAAGGGAGGTGGGGGCCGGGAGTCGCCGATGGAGGCAAGGCTGGGAAGCGCCGAGGAGGGCGGGGTTGGGGGACCGCGACAGAGGCCTGTCCGGGAGATCGCCGAAGAAGGCGGGGGCTGGGAGACCACGTCGGAGGAGGGGGGGCCAGGAGACCGTGACAGAGGCGGGTCGGGACGCGCCGAGGGAGGCGAGGCTGGGAAACAGCGAGGGAGGTGGGGGGCTGGGAGATCGTGTCGGCGGCGGGGTCGAGAAACGCCGAGGAGGGCGGGAGCCGGGAGACCGCGTCAAAGGCGGGGCAGGAGACGCCGACGAGGGCAGGCTGGGAAGCCGCGTCGGAGGCGGGCCGGGGAGCGTCGAGGAGGGTGGGGGGGGGGATTGCAAGGGAGGCAGTGGTCGGGAAACGCTGAGGAGGGCGGGGGCCGGGCGACCGTGTCGGAGGCGGGGTTGGGGAGCGCTGAGACGGAGGCCGGGGGGGGGGGAGACCCGAGGGAGGTGGAGGGAGACCGGACAGGGAGGCGGAGAGGCGGGCCGGGAGACCGTTGCAGGAGGAGGCGGAGCAGAGGGTTCCGCAGTGAAAGGGAAGGGTAATTTTTTTTTTATCGGAAGTCACCCTTTGATACTATGTAGATGTGAATTCCCTTTATCTCAAGGTGAGGTGAAAACATTCTTTTGTAGATGGATAAAAGAGATTACAAGGTGGAGTAATCTGATGTGAGACTCGGAAATACCTTTTACAATAAACCGGGTTCAACAATTATGATACCCAATTCGTTTTATGGACAACCCTTATGTTTATGTTTGATTCCTTACGTATGAATTTTTATGTGGCACACATATTCATGAACATGTTATGATGGATGCGTCCAGATAGCGCTCCAACGCATTGGGTAATGTTTAGTCTCATGAGACGTCATGTGTAACGGTCTTGGTGGTTAATCTTGATTCGTGCTCCATGTGCAACGGTTTTGGTGGTTAGTCTTGACTCGTGCTTTATGTGCAACGGTCTTGGTGGTTAGCCTTGACTTGTACTCCTCCATGTGCAATGAGCCTTGACTCATTCTTATGTCATGTTTTATGTTGCTGCCACGTTACTATGATTCCATGATTATATGATCTCATGTTTTGTATGTTATGTTTTCTTATGTTTATGCCTTTTTATGTCATCATGTTATGTCTTCTAACCCCATGTGCTATGCTTTATTCTGATGTTTATTCTCTTACTGAGTGTTCTAGCTCATCTCTTTGTTCATGTATTGCTCAGGTTATCCTATGCAGATGTAAGGGCTCAAAGTGTGTTAGGAGCTTATTATGAAATTAAATAAAAGATGTTTTTATTTTGTTTTCATGTTTTCTAATTATGTATCTAATCTTCCAAAGACAGACTTTACAATCCTTGACTTGTAATTGATGGTTAATCATGCTTTAAACCATGTAGTAATATGTGTAAAAGCCTAGGGCCGTTATAGGCTACGCGTGACTTGGGTGCACGCGAGTAAGGAGGTGCTTGTGGCGGAAGCTTGCGTGCAAGGGCAACCTGGTGCATGTCGTCGTGATGCCGCATCACCATGGAGAAGTTTGACGATTTCTTGGATGAGCTGATCAAGAAAAGCCAAGAGTCTAGAACCAGGTGCTCCAACACTGCACTGGTTCCATGAGGAGTACCTCAACTTGGGAGAGAGGAGAAAGGAGAGATACCTCAGGGTTTACTAGTTTCTGATACCATGTAGAAAGAGTAATCCCCTAAGTCATTCCCTTTGAATGAGACCGAAACACTTTATTTATAGTGATATATAACGAGATACAAGACTTGAGATAAATAGGAAATACAAAATTCAAAGCAGAGGGAAAGGGGTTAGGATAGACATATTCAAATAAATTGAACAAGATAGACCATATCATAATTATTTGAATACTCTAGCAACATTAAATGGTCATTTGGCACAATATTTCACATTCTTATGTTCACACATCAATTATACAATGCATAAGATTCAAATGTTGAAAACAAATTCATTCCTTTGTCAATCTTGTTCTCATGTTTATTGCATTTTTCTAATTTCATTTCTTGATTCAAAACGTGCTAGGAGGTTCTCTATTTTTGGTATTTATTGTAAATTGTGCCAGTGATAGATTACAAACTACTCAATTGAAATACAATATCATGCAGCCTTGATAATAACCTAATGTGACTAATCACAAGTGCAGAGTAGGCCCAAAAACCGTATCTTTAAGTAAGACCGAATCTCTTTATTTATATAAGAAATATAGATATACAAGATCTCAGATTGACGGGAGGTGCATATTTCAAACTGATGGGATATGATTAACCTGGTCAAGTTGGACACACCTAGGCATGCCTATGGACCAGATACAGAATTATTCTAACACGCCCCATCTTGTTGGTGCATATATATTTATCATGTCTTATATAAAAATTCCATCCGGCTCCTTGGAGCCCCTTTAGTAAACATGTTAACCAATTGTTGTGTTATAAGGACTCAGTCTTAAACATTATACAATCTTGAGTTTTAAGTAAAAAAATTCATTCTTTTACATTTGAGGATCTTTACGATTTAGACTTTTAGAGGATTAGGTCATCACCCTTACATAAATAAATATCACAAAGTGGACACTTCTACTTAGTATTCATTTTTCCCGCAAAACAAAACTTTTAAGTTGTAACAAGTTTTATTTTCATGGCAGACCTCATCTTTGTCCCTACTTATCCTTAAAATATTGTGGAAAACATTTTAAAACGTTGGATGCGCACAAAAAGCTCAGTAAGGGGTATATAAAAAGAAAGAAACTCATTAGTCCGTGAACACTCATAAAAATTTTACATTTTTAAAATAAACTTTGGGCTCAAAATAAGCATTTTTCTCACCCCCAAAATCAACTTCTCTACCCAAAGTTTTTCATAAAACATTTCATTAGAAATCTTAAATGCAAAATAAAACTCATAAAGGTTTCTTTGAAATCATGATAAACTCATGAAAACTTTTTCACAAAGTTATACTTTTCACCCTTAAGAAGCATCAAATACTTTTCTTTAAAACATAAGCTCATTAGCTTACTTTGTGAAATCAGAAGATTTTTTGTAAAAACCCATAGTAAGAATAGATAAATCATATGGTAACTTGAGACATCATTTTCATCACTTTTAGAAATGAAATAACCTACACGGTCAACTTCCATTATGATCATTACCCAATGGATTGGAGAGTTATAACGAAACCACCCATCCTTAGTTTATAACAGAACCACCTGTCCTTGGTTTATGACGAAACCACTTGTTCTTGGTTTATGACGAAACCACTTGTTCTTGGTTTATAACGGAACCACCCGTCATCATAAACAATGCCCAAGAACCATAATAAAATCTTGACATATGAAATCTTGCATTTCCATCATCACACATAAAAATATTCTTTGCACCTATAAGAAAACATTTTTAGATATTGAAATATCAGTTCCGTTTAAAACCATTTTTGAAAATACCCAGAGCAAAGGGAAATAGAGTTTTTTTTTGAAGAAAACATGAAAGCTTATAAAGAAAGTCTATATCAAATAATGACTGTGACGGTGGGAAAAGCCGCTAATGCCGTATATGTTAAAATAGAGCACTCCTTTTTCATTATGTAAGGAAGTCAAAACGTTCCGTATAAAATACATAAAAAGATTCATTTATGAAAATCTTTGAAAGAAAATAAAAAATGACATAAAATGTCCTTTATAATTCTTTTATGTCTATCCATAAAATAATTTCAAGAATATGGACATGGAAGAAAACGATTTAAAAAATAAAATTTTAAAACATTTAAAATGGAGTTAAATTAAAGTGTCCTTTACCTCGAGTCTGACTCGTCACGTGCATTCTTTATCTTCCTAAACAATAAACTTATGTTAATTATTTATTTGCTTAAGAATCCTTTTCAAATTTATTATTACTTTTTATTTTTTTTAATATCATGTTGTACTCAATTACTTAATCAATTAAGTTCACATCAGATGTTTGGATGATATTCGACTCATAAATCCAAAATGATTTTGATAGATTGATTATGGTCAACGAGGTCATTATTTCATCATCTCTAGAATAATAATCATGACATAATTATTATTTTTATACATCAATTATTCTTTTAAAAACAACTATGAAAAATGGTTATAAAAAATGAACTATATTACAATCATGGTGAGGGTGGGCTGTATGTACGCGTGAGTAACATATCCATCTTTCAATGATTATGATGGAAAGAAGGTAAGTGTTATTTTATCTTTTCAGAATAATGATTATATCATAAATATCATATCCTTTAAATACACTTATATATAGCATCCATGTAATGTGGTTACGAAAAACGAATCACATTGCTTTGTGGAGGTGATAATCTATACGTACGCACGAACAACGTTATCATTTTTCAATGGATGGAAAAATAAGAAAATAGATATCTTATCTTTTCAGAATGATAATTATGTCATGAATATTATATATGTACATTAAATCCATCATTATAATTAGCCGTGAGAGGTGGTGATGGAAAACGAATTACATTGGTTCGCGTGGCGGTAGTTCGCCGTACACACGAACAATGATTTCGTTTCCCATTTGATGGAAGATGAAATGAATGTAGGTGATGTCATTAACATAATAACATCTCAATATATGGAAGATATTGATATTATTTCAGGATGTTTGGAGAAGATTTGGAGGTAGAAGAAGAAATAAAACTAAAATATTTGGTTAAAGACTATATCTCTTATTTAGATAACTTCCTTTGCTTTACACCTTAAACCCTCTAAGGTTGGTATCCTGCCCAAACTAAGACCTCTAGAACATGAGTTGTCTTTCAGCTCTATCAATAACCCCGACTATTCATCACGTGGGTTGTCTTCCATTCACCATCACTCCGTTTACCTCTTCTCCACCACATCCTCCTGTGGGTGGTGGTCTTCAATTCGGTATTGTACCCCCCATCCCACCTGCCCTGTCACCTCCTCTCGAGTCTGGCACTTTCCGCTTTGGACGGGTCTATACTTGTCGCCTGCCTGACACCTCTATATCTCCTTTGTTGTTAGCATTACCATCTGCCACTAAGGATCTCTCGATTGCCCTGCAGAAAGCCACATGTACTTTCCAACCGTCTCCTATCTATACTAACACTTACCTAGGCTTGTCTGCACAAACTAAAACTTTTATTGGTATTTGGCCACGATGACTTTCCCTCGTACTCTCGCCGAGGCCAAAGCCCATCCGAGTTGGTTGCAGACCATGTTTGATGAGATACAAGCCCCGAAGGATAATCATACATGGGATTTCGTTACTCTTACACTGGGTAAGCATGTTGTTGATTGCAAATGGGTCTATACTGTTCATGTTAATACGAATAACTCTCTCAACCGCCTCAAAGCTTGGCTCGTCGCCAATGGGGTATGCTCAGACGTACTGGATTGATTATTTTGATACTTTCTTTTCGATTGCCAAAATAGCTTCTGTTCGCTTATTCATTTCTTTTGTGGCTTTTCATCATTGGCCTCTTCACCAACTCAATATTAAAAACACTTTCCTCCATGAATTTTTGGATGAGAAAGTCTATATGGAGAAACCTCTGGGGTTTGTTGCTCAGGGGAGTCCTCCAAGGCGTGGTTTGGCTTTTTTTTGTGCAGTTGTTACGACTTTTGTGCTCTCTTAAGAGTATAAAAGATCCCTTAGTTTTATATCAGCAGTCCATGTTGGAATCATTCTCCTTGTTTATGTGCATGATATTGTCATTACAGGTAGCGATTTAGACGAAGGACTTGGGCTCCCTATTGTATTTTCGGGGAATTGAGGTCTCTCGATGCTTGAAATAGATTTTCTTATCTCAACGGAATTATGTTTTTGGATTTGCTTCAGGAGACAGGATTGTCTTGTTCTGACATTGTTGATACTCCCCTTTAGCCTGGTGAGAGATCCCTTCACGCAGAGAGCGAAGTTTTTTCCTCGCCTGATAGGTATCGTCGACTTGTTGGTAAACTAAACTATCTCACCACGACTTGATCAGACATTGCCTATGCTATTAGCAATGTGAGTCAATTCTTGGATCATCCCACCACATCGCAATGGGATGCGGTTCTTCATATAGTCAAATATATCAAGAGGGAGTCAGGTTTGGGATTGCTGTATTCAGATCGTGGACACACTGACGTGAAGGCGTTCTGTGATGTTGATTATTCAGGTTTATCTTCTCGTAGATCCACATTTGCTATGGTGTCTTTATTTGGCAGGAATCTCGTCTCTTGGTAGACAAAAAAACAAACCGTTGTTTCTCACTCGAGTGCTGAGTCAGAGTACCGAGTAATGACACATGTAACAACTGCGATCTTGTGGGCGCAACATCTTCTGCATGAGATTGGCTATCCTGTCAAAAGGTCTGCACATATATGGTGTGCCAATTAAGCAACGATTAAATTGCTACAAATCCAGCGTTTCATGAGTGAACTAAACATATTGAGGTCAACCGCTATTTCCTTAGGTAAAATTTTGAAAAAAGGAATCTTACCTTTGGCTATGTACTGACAGCAAAGCAATTGGATGATGTGTTTACTAAAGGGGTTCCAAGAACACGGGTGAAATTTTTGTATGGCAAGTTGGACATGATAAATATATATGCTCTAGCTTGAGGGAGAGTGTTGGGAATATTTTGAATATGAGATATTTTGGAGGGGTTTGACCTGGTCATCAACTTTGTATTTTTTAAATTTCAAGTCTCCCCTTATCTCAGGATCGTATCGCATATCTTCATCTATAAATAAACCTACTGGACCTCGCTTTGAGGGCACAGTTTCTTCGTGTTCAAATTCCAAACAATGCTTGGTTGTTTGACAGGGAAAATGATGGAAAGTGAGAAAAAAAGCATGAATTTTAGGGTGGGTGCGTTCACTATATTTAATTAATGTCATAGAAAACCCTTGATGAAATCCCTTGATGACTAGCTGACAGAGTCATATCTCTGATCAATAACCAATACTGCAGAACTTAGAGACTTGGCTAACGTAGCTGACTACTGTGGTCAACTCAAACATCAAACCGATCTGTATAAACCGAAGCTTTCTTTCCTACTTTGTCTGGTAGTCAGTTGTGGGTTTTAAATTGTAACGGTGAATTATAGTGGATTGAAAGCACCTCCATTCCATTCCATGATTTTTCTTTGGTACTTGATGGTTCCCTCTTCTTTGCAGTTTAACCTTTCAGTAATATGTTTGCCCTCAACTCTTTACCTTGTCATTCCTGTCATTTAGGAACTGATAAAGTATTACAACGTGTCTACGTTGAGGGATTGGACTGGGCGTGTGAGTAAGTTCAAAGCAGTGGCTGGCATTGAAGATGGTGTCAAGCCTATACTCCACCAATCTGCACCGCAGGTAGCATTATTCTCTGCCCGTGGACCCAATATAAGAGATTTCAGATTCCAAGATGCCGATCTTCTTAAGCCGGATATTCTTGCTCCCGGTGTACTCATTTGGGCTGCCTGGTCTCTGAATGGAACTGATGAACCGAATTATATTGGTATGAATCAAGAGTCCAAAATGTTCTGTTAATTGTTTTTTCATCTGTACTAAATATAGTATAACCAGAATTGTTCTGATGTTGAGGAGTAAAATTATGGATGCTGTCATTATGATTGAAGTCTATACATGTTTGAGTGTGCTAAAATATGATTAGCATCTAAGAGAATGTAGTTTTATTTTCTTGTTGAAAACAATTGAAAATAAAGATATTATGAATTAGCTCGAGCACACTTAAATATAATTAGATGACATTTTTTAAAATTTATCTGACAGCAGTAAGTAAAATTGTATTGTTGCATAAGTCATTCCAGATTAAAGCTTCCCATATCCTAAGAATGATAGTTTTGACAATTATATACTACCTTTGGTTCACAATATAAGCAAAAAACAACTTTTTCACAAGAATCAAGTAAATCAATTAAAGGTTATTGGGCACATTGAATTCATCACTTATTATAATGTATTAAAAAAAATGTCATTGATTCAGCATTTACACCATATTTTCTTTTATAATTAATAAAGGTTATTTGTGGGCAAATGAAATTAAATGCACTATTTTTTTGGGCCACCAAAATATCCAACTTTTTTTCTTGTAAAGTGGATCGGAGGTAGTATAAAACTGAGGAATTACACTTATAAGTGTACATCAATAAGATGATGGGGGGATGATGTTTAGTTAACGTTGCCTTTAAAATTAAAAATATCACTAGAGCACGTGGAATTAAGTGCTGGATTTGTCATTTCTACTCTAATAATTAAGCACCCATATAAAATATTGATATAATTTTTGGAGTCTGCATCCCACATTGGACTTGAGGTCCGGTGTGGTCTTTACTATTTGTTATAAAAGCACCCCAAGAGCTTTTTTAGAGAGTACACCTTGGGGGTTTGGGTCTCCTATTTTCCCATTCTACATGGTATTAGGGGGGGTTTTCGAAACCCGATCCCTTCCTCCCTAATTTTTTTTCTCCCTTCGGGCTTTTTAGGGTTTTCCCCGTCCGGGGGGCGGCGACTCCAATCCAAATAGTCGCCCCCCCCTCCCCCTCCGCTGCTCCTCCTGGTCGCGCAGGCCCTCCCTCACGGCGGATCTCCCTCACCGGTGGATCTCCCCCTGCCGACGTCTCCTTCTGTCGCGGATCTCCCTGCCCTCCGGCGATTCTCCCCTCCAGCGTTGCTCCTCCACGACGGCCTCCCTCCCGGAGCATCCCGTCGCGGTGCATCCCGCTCGCGATCCAGCGTGGGTTCCCGACTCCCCGTCAAAGTCGTTCACCCCCTGTGGCGGTCCTCCTGGGTAGAAACCCCTCGTGACGGTCGACGACGGACACTCCCCGCGATGAATCCAGCCGCGACTCCTCCCTGCGGGCTTCCTTCCTGATAGCGACTCCAGGCCTTGCCTCTGACGCGGTTTCCCGGCTCCGCGCCTCCTCCACGTCGTCGCCCTGATGAATCCCTTCCACCGAGCGATGCTGCTCCCTTCTGCGCGTCCCCGTCTCGGTGTGACCATAGTTATTGTTGGAGTCTGCATCCCACATCCGACTTGAGGTCCGGTGTGGTCTTTAATATTCATTATAAATTAACCCCAAGGGCTCTGTAGAATGAGAAAATAGGATGACCCGAACCCCCAAGGTGTGCTCTCTAAAGGAGCCCTTGGGGTTAATTTATAATGAACATTAAAGACCACACCGGACCTCAAGTCCGATGTGGGATGCAGACTCCGACACTCCCCCTCAAGCTAGGTGTACCTAGTTTGGACACATAAAGAAAAGAAAGCAACAAAACAGACGCTAACACTCCCTCTCAAGCTGGACAGACCCAGCTTGATTACAAAACCAGACGAAATAAAAAGAAAGTTGGAAAGGCTGCTGCTCCCCCTCATGATCGAAGCTCCTTCGCAGGATGATGTCGCGGACGCAGCAGATGAACCACACAGAGACCAGGTCGGTTGACGGAACGCCAGGAATGCCGCACTAGTGGGGCCGGTCGATGAAACGCCGGGAAATCCAAACTAGCACCGGAAAAACCGCATTTGCGGGGCCGGTGACGGGAGGTGGGGATTCCGCAGAATTGTTGCGGGATCCGGCGGCGCCAACGGGCCCAAATCCTAGAAGGTCGAGCTGCTGCGCCAGCGAATGGGCGTGCCGGCGGATAGAGATGCGACTGCCGGGAGTCGTCGGGAGATGCCGGTGAGGCGGGGATGCCGTAGGAGGTGCCGGAGAGCCGAAACTTGAAGCAGGGCAGCCGCTGGGAGAAACGGGAGCCGGCTGGCTGCCGGAAGAGAAGCGCAGGAGGAGGCCGGCGAGGGAGCAGGAGGCCGGGAGGCGGCGCTGGAAGCCGGAGGAGGCCGCCGGCGTGGAGGGGCCGACAAGGGTGGAGGCCGATTGCTGGAGGCCGGCTGTGGGAGGCGCCGACAGGAATGGAGGCCGGCTGTCGGAGGCGCCGACAGGAATGGAGACCGGCAGAATAGGGAGCCGTCGAGACCGGTTCTGCCTGGACCGGTTCGCTTGGAGGGATCCGCGGGAGGAGGGCAAAAAAAAAAGGGATGTTACGCCGGGAGGGACTGTCGGGGAGAACCGCGGAGGGCCGACGACGGGAAGCCGCGGGAGAGACTCGCGGAGGGGACCCGCGACCGAAGGAGACGTCGGGATGTGGTCGGCCGCGCGGGAGGAGTGCCGAATGGGAAGGGAGACCCGCCTGGGAGCCGCGACAGGGCAGAGACGGAAGGCAGCGGAGCAGTGCCGGACGAAACACAGGTAGCCGCCGGGAACCGCGACAGGAAGCCGGAGGGAGGCGGGGCCGGTCGTCGCAAGGAGGCGAAGCCGGGAAGCCGCAGGAGGAGGGGACGTCGTCGACGGAGGGAGATGGCGTCGCACGCAGTGCCGCAGAGGGCCGCTCGACCGATGGCGACGCGCAGGAGGCCGGCGAGGGTAGGAGCGGCGCTGGAGGGGAGGGCCTGCGCGGTCGGGAGGAGCAGCGGAGGGTGGGGGGGCGGCCGACCCATTCTGAGAGCCGCCGCCCCCGCACTTGAAAAAAAATGGAAACCCTAAATGGAAATAGAAAAATACGAGGGAGGGATCCGGTTGGATCGAACCTCCTCTGATACCATGTAGAATGAGAAAATAGGATGACCCGAACCCCTAAGGTGTGCTCTCTAAAGGAGCCCTTTGGGTTAATTTATAATGAATATTAAAGACCACACTGGACCTCAAGTCAGATGTGGGATGCAGACTCCAACAGTTATTTACGGCGCGCGGTGCACAACGACGACAAGGTCCCCCGGCGCAAAAGCGCACGGCGCGTGGCAATATTAACTTGCGGCGCATAAAAGAGATGCATACATATATCAACAATAGCAAATAATAAATTATACAACAATTACATAAATATAAAAGATTTGTGTCAATAATTCATATTCCATCCATCAAAAAACAAATGAAGTCAACAATGACACACAAAATATGAAATGCAAACAAAGACTCAAACATACAACATTTAAGGAGTGGTGGTTCTCTCATTATCATTCTCAGAATTAGCAGGAGAGACTTCATCATCACCAGATGATTCTTCCCCACCACAAGGCATCTCTTGAACATCTTCATCTTCTTCACTTGTTTCATTCTCAATCTCTTCCTCTTGCACCTCTTCTTCTTGTTCTTGAATAGTATCCATAGATTTCTCTTGTAAACACTTGGTGTGAGAACTAGATGCTCTAGTAGTATGAGCCAATTCTTCTGCACCGAAAGCCAAAGCCACATCATCCCAAGTCAAATCATCATCATCAAAAACAAAGTCATCAGCTGTATCACGCTCCTCGTCCACGGCACCAAGCAACCACTCTTTGCAATCATCAATTTCCTTCAAAGAGATAGGGTCAATGGAGTCTCGTTCATTGAATCTACGCATCAAGGCTTTACTATACTTGATAAAAACCAAGTCATTCAATTTTGCTTGAGCAAGCCTGTTTCTCCTTTTTGTGTGAAGATTTTAAAAAACACTCCAATTTCTTTCACAACCTGAAGCACTACATGTAAGACTGAACACTTTTATCGCAAAATGTCTCAAGTGTGAAGCCGATGCACCATTAGTTGCCCACTAATCAGCAGATGCCCTCAATTTCCTATTTCTTATTGCCAAATCAGTGCCAAGAGTGCCCAATGCCTCTCTATATTTTGTCAAGTCTTCAACAATCTTATCAACCATCACTATATCAGGTGTCATTCTTTGAATGCATTTAATCAAACCCATATTTACCTCTTCATCAGCATTAATGTCAGGATGATCATAGAAGAACTCTGGATTCAAAAAGTATCCTGCAGCATGCAAAGGCTGATGAAGTTGAACTTCCCATCTTCGATCAATTATTTTGAAAATCTTTTTATATTTTTCTTCTCTATTGTTGAAGGCTTTTGCAATTGATTCTTTTGCTCGATCCATGGCTTCATATATGTATCCCATCGGAGACTTTCTTTCCCCATCAACCAAACGAAGCACTTCAACAAGTGGAGCACCCACTTTGAGAGAATAATTGACATTGTTCCAAAAAGAGGCACTTTGCACAATCAAAACAACATCTTTCCCTTTTCGCTCCTTTGCCCATTTACTTTGATTCCATTCATCAGAAATGAACATCTTCCTCAAATTAGCTTGTTGGGTATACATGCTAGAAAGAGTGATCATGGCAATGACAAATCTAGTCTTTCCAGGTCTAAGGAGCTCCCTTTCTTTGGTGAATTGTCGCATCAAATTCAACACACCGGCATAGAAATTAGAGTAAGCATAGAAATTTCTCAAATATCTTCTAAGATCAGGTCAATGCAATGAGCGGCGCACGGGGTCCAATACAAATTAGAGTAAGTTGCCTCCAATAATCTCCCTATTAAAAAATAGAAAACAAAAAAATCATATTAGTAAGTAGTAAAGATCATTGAAAAAAATAAAAGTTCAAGAAATTATGAACAGAAGTATTGAGAACAATGATATTTACCAGCAAAAACATTATTTGAAGCGCTGTTAGTGACAACTTGTATCACATTGGACGGTCCAACCTTCTTGACAAATTTATCCAACAACTCAAACATCTTTGTCCCGCTCTTTACATAAGAAGAAGCATCAACTGATTCAATAAATACCGATCCCTTTGGGCTATTAACCAAGAAATTTATCAACGTTCTCCCCCTTTGATCTGTCCAACCATCTGCCATGACTGAGCATCCTTTTCTTGCCCACTCCTCCCTAAATTCCTTCAACAATAAATTTGTATGTTCCAATTCCTTTTTAAGCAAATGAACTCTTACCTCATGGAAGCTTGGGGGTTTCATACCAGGTCCGCATTGTCCAACTGCCTCAACAAATGCTGAAAAACTATCATAATTGACAGCATTGAAAGGAATTCCAGCATCATACATCCACCTTGCAAACAATTGGCAAGCATGATCTCTTTTCTCCTTCTTGTATGCATCCATGACGGTTGTTTGTCTAACATTAGACAATTTTCTTTGTTGTACAACTTCTTCTGGACTTGGAGTGAAAAATGCATCTATAACTCCCTTTGCCTTGGATACAGGATCATTATTGCTTCTTTTTTGAGAACCTGATCCTTGTGGCACACGACTATTGCTTGAGATAGCTTTCCTTTTCTTTCCACCATCAAATATTGTACGTTCTAAACCTTGCACCTCTTCTTCTATAAAATAATCATCAATTGCATACATCCCGGTCCCGGCTATATTCCTTTTCCCCTTCAAAGCCCTTCTATCTTCATCAATTTTTTTTATCTCTTCTCTCACATGTGGCGGACAATTTTGGCATGCATTTGTGTTTCAGCCAAATGTTGTTTGGCTCGTGTAATACCTCCCTTCGTTACTTTTCCACAAAATTTGCATATTACTGAATTTTTATCTTGTGGATCTGCTAACTTGCAATATTGCCAAGCAGGGTCTTGTTGCCTTGCTTTAGACATTTTGAAATAAATCAAAATTCCTGAAATATTTTAAACAAATAATTAAATATCTTAAACAATATATCTAAAAAAAACAATAAACAAAAAAAAAAAACGTAGCAATGTAGCATAAAAAAAAGGGAAGTGCCCTCCCTCCAACTGTGGGGCGGACACCAATAACTGGGAAAAAAACAGAAAACATAAATAAAAATGAATAAAAAAATGGTACTTGGGTTCGGTGGGGGCTTGGGGTTCGCTGTGTGTGTGCGCCTGCCCTGGACGAGGAGGGGACGAGGAGGGCAGGGTTGTGGTCGGTCGGTGTCGGTCGGGAAGCGGGTGTCGAGGGAGATGACTCGCATGGCTGGACTTGGTCCAGCAGGGGCTGGGTCACGACTGTCGCAGGGAGAAGTTAGGGTTGCGCAGTAGGGGAGGTCGCGCGCGAGGTACGTTTGAGGTGTTTTTAATCGGGATCGGGTCGGGATATGATTCGGCAAACACAGGCTAAAAAATTGCCAAAAAAACACACACGCACAGTTTGGCGTAGTGGCGCGCGCCGCGCCACTGAGCGCCATTGCGCACCATAGCGCGCGCCATTGTGCGCTTTTCCATATGCGCCATGGCGAAGCCATGGCGTGGCGCTCAGTTTCCTGGCGCGCGCCATTAATAACTATGGGTGTGACAAGCCTTTTCCCCATGTTCTGTTCTCCCGCGGCTCCTCCCGTCTGCGGCCCTGCGGCTCCTCTGCGACGGTCCCAACGACGCTTCCGGGTCCCGCTTTCCAGCGGCTCTCTCGGCTCCCGACGCGCCTCCCTCTGTCCACCCCTCCTGCTTCCAGCAGCGCCGACTCCTTGCGCAACATCTACTGCGGCTCGTCGTCCCGGTCTTCCGTCGCCGTCCCCTCCCAGAATTGGCAAGCTCCGTCCACATCCATCGCCGGTGCCTCCTGCGGAATCCCCGCCTCCCTGCCTGGTGCCTCCTGCGGAATCACCGCATCCCATCGCCTGTGCCTCCTGCGGATTCCCCGGCGCTTTGATGACCAGCCCTCCCGTGCGGATTTCTCGGCGCTTTGACGATCGGCCCGACATTGCGGATTTCCCGGCGCTCTGACTGACCGGCCCGTAGTGCAGATTTCCCGACGCTCTGACGACCGACCCGCCGGTGTGGATTTCCCGGCGCTCTGTTGTCCGACCCCGCACTTTTTCGGCGTTTACCCACCCTTTTTCAGCGGCATCATATCAACATCGTCAGGGGGAGCTTCAATGTTGAAGCTTTATCTTTTATTATGTTTTGTCTTGTTTTTGTCATCAAGCTGGGCCCCTCCAGCTTGAGGGGGAGTGTTAGCGTCTGTTTTGTTGCTTTCTTTTCATTATGTGTCAGGGGGAGTGTTGGAGTCTGTATCCCACATCGGACTTGTGGTCCGATGTGGCCTTTATCATTCATTATAAAAGAGAGCCTCCGCCTCACCTTGAGGTTAAGGAGAATTCCTCCTACAATAATGAACTCCTATTTTAGTTTTGTAAAATTTACATTTTTTGTCTAAATGAAATTTAAGTAGAATTTATAAATCATCAGTCTAATTAAATCAGTTTCGTGTAATCAATTACTACCGGCACACTGTATAAGAAAATAAGTGGGGGTTTATGTGGTCCAAAATATATGAAAAAGTGGTGCATTTAATTTTACTTTTTTTAAAATTGCTTCATTAATTATGGGAGAGGATATGGTGTAAATGTTGAAGAAATGTTGACCCAGTTATGCTGGGCATTGTTGCTGTGTCAGTGTCAGTGGTGTCTCTATTAGTAGTAGTCAGTGGGTTGCACATCAGTTTTCTTGTATTATGTACTCGATACATTTATAAACCTCGTATTGAGGTATGAGATCCCATGGCATCAAAGCCACCCTTCTCTTGCGAAAGCCCTAACCATGCCCACTCACTCTGCCGTCTCCATACCTGCCACCCCCCCTGCCGCCACGCCTAAAACCCTAGCTTTCACCCCCCTCCCAGTTGTTGTGCCCCCATCTTGGAACCCTAGACTGCACCACACTCTGGAACCCTAGGCACTGACGCCTCCACTGATCCACCTTGGCAATGGCCTGCAGGCGACTCCCGCCGCGCCACCCAGGTATGACACTTACATCGCCGCGCCTCCAAGCGTTGATGATCTGCCAAAGGGGCAGCGTCAAGACAGTGTGCCCTTTTCAACTGCGGCCCTATCCCGGCACGACCATCCCGGCACGTTTCCTTCACACTAATTTTTTCAGTGCAACCAGTGCTGCTATGCGTGATGTTCCTTCATGCCATGATTATGCCCAACCATTCGTGCAAGGGCACAATTCCTGATCCAGATCTGTTTTTTTCTGCCTGACATCTTCTACCCCAGCTTTTCCTGCTAGTTTGATGTTGCTCGTGACTATTAGCAGGCATGCAAAACAGGCGGGTCAGGCCTAGAATGGCCTGACCCGTACTGTCCCAGGCCCCGTTTTGGCTTTGCCCATTTTGGCCCGTTTTTATAATGGCCAATTTTTTTTAAAGTCCGGCTCATTTTTCACACTGTTCGGGCAAGCCTGTTTATTTTATATACTCAGAAGTATATGTGTTATAAATATATTTATATCATTCAATAAAGAGAATTAGTTGCAGGTTAGTGGTAAAAGCGCTGGAAGGGGCGGTTTCACTGCTCGTGGTTTTGTGCCCATGCTGCCACCCACACAGAAAATTCAAAAAAAAAAAAATCAATATAATATTGTTCAAGCAAATCAGTAACACCTGTACCTCAATCAGAGATGTGATTCCCTTTATTTATAGATAGAGCGCAATGATAAAAATGAGTGGATTTAGATGTGGGACCCTAAATACATGACATTGGGCTCCGGCTCAAACCCACCGGGTACAACACTTCCCCTCAAGCTAGAATATATCTAGCTTGGCACATAAAAGTCCCACAAAAAACAAAAGAACAAGGCCGAACAACCCCCCCCCCCCCCCCCACACATTGTAGATGGTGTGCATGGCCAGCTTGGTACGAAGAAATATTAATTGAGCTCCGGGTAGGCCTTTGGTAGATGTCGACAATCTGATGAGCCGTGAGGATGTAACCAAAGGTGATATGTTTGGTGTTCAAAGTGATGCCAAAGAAAGTGGCGGTCGATTTCAATATGTTTGGCACGTGCATGAAAGATCGGATTGGAAGCGATCTGAGTAGCTGCCTGATTATCACACTAGAGGGGAAACCAATTTCAGTGGTGATGGTGGTATGAATTGATTGACCTTGATGACAGTGCTAAATATGAGGACAAGTCATGATGAGATAATTGAGTATCCCAACAAGACGACGATACTGGTCAGGAAGAGAAAAAGGTGCATTAGCATCGTAAAGCGACTTTTCTCCGGGCTCAAGAGGAGTGTCAACATCAGCTGCTTGAGACAATCCAATACCCCGCATGATATCGAACACATATTTGTGTTGTGAAAGAAAGCTGCCTTTGTGTCAACGAGATACTTCAATGCCAAGAAAGTATTTTAAGGGACCTGAGTCTTTGGTATGAAACTGTCGATGAAGATTAAGACTTGAGACTAGTAATTCCCTGTGAGTCTATGTTCGTGATAATGATATCATCAACATAGACAGCCAAAAGAATACCACTAGAGGATGTTTGTTGATAAAAGACAGAGTGGTCTTTCATGCTTTGAGAAAGCCCAAATGTAGTGACCACGGTGTATAATTTGCCGAACAAAGCACGAGGGGACTACTTCAGCCCATGAAGAGAACAACGAAGCCGATGGACATGGGATTCGGCCCCTGAAGCAACGAAGTCAGAAGGCTGCCGCAGATAAACTTTCTGGTCAAGAAAACCATTTAGAAATGCATTCTTGCAATCAAGCTGATGAAGATGCCAATTAGAGGCCAATTAGAGGCACTACAAGTGAGATAAATAATCAGACATAGGTCATCTTGACAACTGGTGAGAAAGTGTTGAAATAGTCAACGCCATAAGTTTGAGTATAGCCTTTGGCAACAAGGCGTGCTTTAAGACGATGAAGAGTACCATCGACATTCAAAAGAACGGTAAAAATTCATTTGGTGCCCACTACTTGTTTACAAGATCCCATTTATGATTATTATCCAAAGCTCGTATTTTATCTTGCATTGCTCCAAGTCAACCAGGATGAGATTGAGCCTCAAGTACAGTACGAGGGAACAAATATCGTCTCTAGAATCGAAATGAGGGTGTTCGTTGCTGCAGATAAGCCTTTGTAGAAATGCTCATATATAGGATGAGATTGACAAGAACACACCTTTCCTCAATGCATTAGGCAAACCATCCAAGGTTGGGGTAGGATCAATAGGCAAAGTGGAGAAAATGGTATTCTCAGTCGACACAGAGGGCATATTCGATGAATGACGAGAGTAAACACACCCAAAACGATGATCATTGGATCTGGGAATTGGGGGTAAGGGTGGGTGCATGGTAAGAGGAAGGTAGTTATCGATGTCGGTAATGGAGGAGGGATATATTGGTATCAGGCGCGCAGTGGAAACAAATGGATCGGGGTTTTAAAATTTTTATCGCTAGATCGACGTGACAACGTGTCTCTGGCGATACGCAACCCGAGGATCCCTTGTGAAAGATTTTAGCACAAAAATTAAATCGAACAAATACCTCGTTCGATTTGAAGACGCAAGTGAAGCCTCTCGTCGTCGATGACCGCTGCTCGAAGGAACCAATGTCGAATTCCTCTAGATCGTCCACATGAGCTTCGAAAGTCTGTGGGAACGTTGATCGCCGATATCTGGGTGCTAGCTCGGAGAATCGATGATGCCTTCGACGTCTCGATGATTACCACAACACTGTTCCTTCGATCCGCAAAGGAGAGTTTGAATCGATTCTTGAAACGGGGGATTTCTTTCTCTAGGATGCGGGAGAGATGAGAGAGGGCCTTTCAAATTCGAGTGGATGAATAGTCACTTGTATTAGAGCTTCCCCTTGCTTATATAGTGAGTTTAAAATACCCGAAAACGACTCCACGCTCCCCAAATATATATTACCCACTAAATAAGTCATAAACGACATCTTTTGACCTATTAACTGTGTCATAAACGTCATTTATATTTTTTATTACTTGTAATATAATAAATATAATACGTGATAAAAGCGAGACATTAACTCAACTTGTCATTCTCACAAATATTAAACGAACTTTTAATATTAAAATAATATTTGCTCGTTAAATATTTTTCACGTATTCACTGTATAACTCGTGAATATTATTAATAAATAAATTCAGTACCGATTATTCTAAACTTGAATAATATAAGTTAATTTATATAATGACGATTGTTTATACTCGGACATCTCCCGAACCCTGTGGTGGGCCCCTCCATGTCCTATACTTCTATTCATTATAATAAACTTTTGAATACGCTAAGTGTGTGACCCTCCAGGTCCTTATCTCGATAGTAGTGAGTACTACTGACAGACCGGGAGTAGAGTCTAGCGCACACCACCACTACACATCTCACCCAAAGACACCCGAACAATCACTGCACATCTCGCCCAAAGACACATGAGCCATCACTACTGAAGGAAGTGCGGGGAAGATGGGGTAGCCAACTATCCGTATCACCACCATCCTGGATGTTGGGAAAAACCCTCAAAACCCAGAATCTCTGAGCATTTGTAAGGTTATCCAACTCGGGAGGGGCACGTATAAAAATAACATACAATACATGATATATAGATAGAACGCAATACCCAACCTATGGGTTCACATAAACTGCACTAGCGCACACCACCACAACCACTGCACCACACATCTGCCGCCTCAACCGCTGCCACAGCTATATGCAACACATCACACAACTGCCATACAAACCATACAATATTTGCCACTTTCATTTACAAGTTTCGCCACTTTCTAGATATATCAAGTTCCGCTAACTTTCCTTTACTAAGGTACTTCATTCACATTTACACTGCTCATTCATTTTTCAATTCATTTAAGTCATTTTCCACACATCAATTCCAACCTATTCATTTTCAATTACCACATTATAATTATTCCATGGCTAATCGGGTAACTAACACAACCACGCCACATAACAACCGACTCAACGCACATCAACCATCACCACCACACCTCACATCCACCATCGTCGCGCGCTACATCGAACAAGCCATCTCATCACAACAACCACGCACTGCACATCTCAACCACATCTCACAACACAACCGCCGCACACAACAATCACACATTGTCACCACACATCATCGCCACTGCGCACCACATCGCACAATTGCCCACACCACATCCATGCCCACCAACCATTTCGTCACTTCACAACCCTGCTCATCACACAGCTCAACTCGGCACCTCAATCACCGCACAACAACTTGCCCATGCCACCTAGGGCAACACAACAAGCACAAGCATGCACAACATCACACACCGACTTTCACAATTATTTAGGGGCTTTTATCACATTACCTCTTTATTTAGCATGAGTATTATCACACAAACCATGTTTCCATGGACAACCAATTTATTCGCTAGATAAACGTACTTTTGCGATTATTCAAGGTGCAAATGCACGACATAGTAAAATATGCGATATCTCTGCATACCCATCAATTTCAATTATGCCAACTAATTATCTTTATTATGCCAACCCTTACTATCCCCATAAAGGAAAGAAAAATCATGCAATCCCCACACATAGCATGTAAATAGGGAGGGAGACAATGAGGATCCCCTACCCCGAAGAGGTTTTCCGATCTCACTGCGCACCACAGGGCGAAGAAGAAACAGCCCGCAAATCACAACCACACAAGAAAACCTTAGATCAATCTGAACTGCACCAAAGGGTTGTCAAGAACGCTGCCCAGCATATCTCAAACAAAATCAACAACACTGCGGCGAATCCCTAAGAGAAGAACGAGAGAAAACAAGGAGATAAGGGAGGAGAATTCACCATCGATCGTCAACGACCAACTATTGGAACCTCAAGATCAACACAAAGAGAAGTGGGCAGGAAGACCTCCCAAAACCGCCTAGGGTTTGTCTAAAAAACGAGAGAGAGAGAGAGCGACGACCGACCGAATGATAAAAGAATCGGCCGAACAAGAGATATAAACGGGCTTTAAGTCGCCTGACTTCTGACGTAAATCCCTCATTTACTTCGTAAGTTCCACGGCTACGAAAACTTACCCCGTAAAACCAACCTTTAGGCCATAAAACCTTCAAAACCTCGACTTCCGCTGAAAAACATGGCGCCTAGGGCCTAATTAAACTTACGCTGTAAGTTTCATTCTTACGACGTTAACCCATTTTACTCTCTGCACCTCACCGCTTACAAGCCGTAAACCACCGGCTTCTCAAGCCGTAAACTACAAACTTACGCCGCAAACCCTTCTTTTACAGCGTAAAAAGTCTGCTGCAGCCCCAACCTCCACCAAACCTCCTCAAGCCTCTTCCAAACATCTCCGACTCCCCAACCTGGCGAACGGGCCTGGAAGGCATGGACTGTTACAGTCTCCATGAGTCTCCTCCATCTATGAATTGTGGATGCATCGATAGAGTTCTCCCAATAGGCTTTCCTCCCCTTGCAAAACCGGATTTTTCAATGGCTGAGATCCATTCCTATTACTCCAGTACTCTGAGATCATGCCACTTGTCTACAGATTAGTGTGGTCAAATTCGTCCAATTAAGCCGAGCCTATCTCTCAAATCTCGAGACATGTCTCCTCATTTTGAATTCAAACAAAATCTTCAATATATTCTGTAGATTATCAAATCACAGCATGATGAACTCTATTGCGGCGTGACATGCTTCCAACTTCAACAAGTTGCGGCGTGACTTGTACTATTGTGGCATGTTTCTTTGTCAACTGCAGATCCACAAAATCCATACGATATCTCATTTTAAGCTCCTTGAAACTCATGACATGATCCTCTAAATCTTCACAAATCTTCACAAATCTGATCCTCATCGCAGTGTGATACTCAACTTCATGGCGCAATGCCTGATACCAGAGCAACACCAAATTTCCACGGCTCTCCCATTGTGCAGCATGGTTTTGTGCTTTCTCTACAGAAATGCTTTTCATCCTTCTCTAAATGCCTTCACTCATGCTCACACTTCCTCCAATGCCATGATAAACTGGAATAAGCAATGTTTATTTCATCATTCTATCAATCAAACTTAAAGCAATATCCATCTCTTCAAATCTTCCTAAGCCTTTCCATGATTTTCTATCTTCACTTTGTCTGTCGTAGCTCCACGTAGTCATTGTGATGACTCCAGTGCTTTCTCTCTTGATCTTCCATACCTGTCCTCATGCTTCAGTGCCATATATGCACCTTTCACCAAGTTTGGTTTCCATGTATGTATAACCATCATTTTCCTTATTCATGCATCACCATATCTCCAATTTCTTCTCACATACCAACAACTCCATGATTGTAATATTTTCCTTTCTCCATGGTCTTCCATCATATCACCTTTAGGTTGCAGCCTTGATCTCCCTTTGGATTTCGTTCTATTATCACAATGCTCATCTTCATATGTTTATACACACAACCTCTTGGTTAACTTTGATTGTCAATCACTTCAACATTGACTGCCATCTGTCATTGCCAACAAATCTACCATTAATTGACGACAAATTCAACATAAAACCTCTGGTTGCAACAAGCGTCTTATGTGACAGTTTCAACATCATCTCCAAAGGAGCATCTTCGCCAGTTCCGACATCTTTTAAATCAGTGTAGCAAGCTGGTGTATGCTCCAACTTGAGAGGGAGTAAGTATTTAAAAAATTAGGCTACGGATCTATCTAGGTACAATCTATTTGAATAGGTATATCCCATCCCTTTTCTTTGTAGTTTGAATTTTATATTTCCTATCTATTTCGAGTCGTGTATCTTGTTATCTTGTTATGACACATGGTTTTTGGGTTTCTTTCTTCTACCAAATTAAATCTTAGTTTTCCAAAAACCTAAAATGGTTAAGATCTGACAATGGTTGAGAGTAGTTTTCTTCTCTTCAGTCTCACCTCATCGACAACGGTGTTATACATCAGACGTTGTGCCCCAACACACCTCAACATAATGAAGTTGTCGTGTGGAAACACTCCCATACATTGGAAATACTCTTCACATCAACTTCCATCTGTATCCTTATGGGGGAGAGTTCCTTTAAGGCCCTTTTCCCATCACAACCCCCCCCCCCCCCCCCCAATCTTCATATTCTTTATATCCTTGCTTGTCGTTGCTATGTCCGTGACACACGACCTATCTTATCTAAATTTGGGTGGTGTACTCCTGAAATTCAAATTGCATTGGGTCAACTATGTGATAGTCTACTTCATTGCCAAAGCTATAAGACCAGTGATCTGCAGCAGTTTTCTTCTTTAAGGAGACCCCAACCAACGGAAAATAAAGATGCATTGATGCTTAGGCCACCGCCAAAGCCACCACTAGGGCCGTTCAATGAATTTTATTTGATCTCTTTAATTCTTGTGAAATTGTTATTTTTACTTGTATTGTAGACTACGGGTGCTGCTATTTATTTCTAATGATAAAATGTTATTTTATTTCTCTCTCTCTGCCTGTCAACCAAATTAGAGTTATTACTAATACTTTTAGGATTTGAACCAACTTTCCGTTAGCAGGAGAAGGATTTGCCATGATCTCTGGAACCAGCATGGCTGCACCCCATATAGCAGGCATAGCTGCTCTTGTGAAGCAAAAACACCCTCACTGGAGCCCTGCTGCTATTAAATCTGCTTTGATGACGACATCAACTACCTTAGACAGAGCAGGAAAACCTATTTTAGCTCAGCAATATTCTGGCGGATCAGACAGCATGAAACTAGCTGTTGCTACCCCTTTTGAACGCGGGAGTGGCCATGTGAATCCAACGGCTTCTCTGGATCCTGGAC